>OX388029.1:21674602-22924602 GCA_947578705.1 Lacanobia wlatinum
TCCATCAGCGAAGACTATGTGACAGAGAAGTTGCTGAACCCGCTGCAACACTACACCGTTCCAATAGTTTATGGTGGAGCTAATTATACCAGGTAGATGATCACCTCTCTATATACCTATCTCCATCATTCAACTTCAGTAGCATCTACTACTTGTACGGGATCTGCAGTGGCCTATATGAAGAGCGCTAAATCTACGAAAATGAACCATGGGTTCTACAAAATTATGCCATGAATTATGTCCTCCAAAAGTGTTTTCTTCCGTTTATTTATGGAACAATCAAGATTTTTTTTTAATATAATTTGTAAGTTGTACATAATTTTCAGGTTCATGCCCGACGGAATATATTTGAACGCGCGAACCGTTCCCGAAAAAGAGTTAGTGAAGCAAATGGTTGATATCATTAATGACAAGGAGAAGTATTACGATTTTTTCAGATGGCATAATCATTATTCTTATCATAATACAAGCGATGCGCCTAAAACTGATCACTTTTGCAATTTATGCAAGAAGATCAATAATCCTGATTTCATGAATCGAGCAACTCTTAGAAGAAACCTAGTGAGGTGGTGGAATGGTTGGAACATTGGTGATTAAAAAGTGGAATAAGTGTCACTTGTAATTTGTATATATTTTTTTTATTTTTCGTTTTACATGTCCTTTACCTTATTTTTATTAATTTCATAGTCCAAGGACACAATTTCATTATACTTTTTCTACACGTAAGAATTTTCTTTTTGGGATTGGTTACAATCATAAATGGCGAATTCTTTATAGAAACGCTTCACCAGATTCACAGATTAACTAATTCCACACCTGCTTACAATATTTTCTTTTTCTGCGCCTGAATCCAAGATCTTTACACGACATAAAGTAGTGTCTGCCTTCGGGAGTACTCACACTTTTTCAGCTCTATTCAGCTTATGCCCATAGAAAACAACGATTTTGTATGGAGATGCGTCCGCATCCATTCAGATTTCCGCGTCTTTTCAGCTTTCGCGGCAAACAAGTGTAAAATGAGGACAAATGTGTTTTTATCATGCGAGTGCTATGTATGGAGTTCAGCGCTGTTCCGCCGCTTTCAACGTAGCACGCGGCCTTACGCGGCCTTACGCGGCGGAACAGCGCGGTACACGCATGTTTCTGGACTTCTTGTGTGACTGACACTGGCATGGCCACCATCAAGGATTTCAATTTTGATAATATAAAAAAATGGCGCTAATTAGTCGCCAAATACCAGAATTAGTCGATCACTGGTTCAAAAGTTATAAGGGTTTATAGGTGGCCAATCTAGGGTGCGCCTACCCCAGCTTGGTCTATTTGAATCTCAAAAGCTAGGGCACCTAGCGAAGATCTGTTTTCTCTCTCAATAGTCGCTAATTAGTCGCAAGTTTTCACCAAGTCACAGATTTAATCGGATCTTAGTTTAGAAGATAATATAATGAGTTTAATTTTTAAGGTAGGTATAGTCCAAGAGCTAGATCGAAGAGTAATCTGTTCAAAGAAATTGCCAAGAAAAAATATTTCTATTAATATGTGAATTATACTTCTAGATAGTTTCATCTGATTGTGCCAATAAGGGAGTACTCACACTTTTTCAGCTCTATTCAGCTTATGCCCATAGAAAACCACGATTTTGTATGGCGATGCGTCCGCATCAATTCAGCTTTCCGCGTCTTTTCAGCTTTCGCGGCAAACAAGTATAAAATGAGGACAAATGTGTTTTTATCATGCGAGTGCTATGTATGGAGTTCAGTGCCGTTCCGCCGCTTTCAGCGTCGTACGCGGCCTTACGAAGCGGAACAGCGCGGTACATGGATGGTTCTCGAATCCTTGTGTGACTGACACTGGTATGAACACCATCAGAGATTTTAATTATGATAAAAAAAAATGTCGCTAATTAGTCGCCAAATACCAGAATTAGTCGATCACTGGTTCAAAAGTTATAAGGGTTTATAGGTGGCCGATCTGGGGTGCGCCTACTCAGCTTGGTATATTTGAATCTCAAACGCTAGGGCACCTAGCGAAGATCTGTTTTCTCTCTCAATAGTCGCTAATTAGTCGCAAGTTTTCGCCAAGTCACAAGTGTAATCGGGGTCTTAGTTTAGAAGATACAATCGAGTTTAATTTTTAAATTAGATATAGTCCAAGAGCTAGGTCAAAGAAATTGCCAAGAAAAAATATTTCTCTTAATATGTGAATTATACTTCTAGTTTTATCGGTCTAAAGTCCGTCGAATTGTCAGAGAGAGATAAATTCTCAATCCTTCGATCTAGTTCTTGGACTGTACCTGTACTGGGTCGATCCACTGTCGTTTGCGTTTTAATTTTTTACTCTCTACACGCATCTATTTCTTCTGTAAGAAGCTAACCGATAAAAATATCGTACATAGAAATGTCCATTTTGAAAAAAAAAAAGAGAAAAAAGAGCGAAAAAAAAAGAACGAAATGAATAAAGAGCGTGGCTTCCGCCAGACCACCTGCAAAGTCATTTTTTTCGAAAACTACGAAGGTACCAATTTCTTTGTTCGAGTATTAATCATTAGTACCAGTTGAGTACTAATTATTTACCAAATATGGAAGCGATTGGCGGCGGTAGTCCTGCGGTAGTCACGGACACCTTACCGTCATCGCCGCGTATTCAGCGCCTTTCTCATTCTTACGACGCTGTACGCGGCTGATAGAAGCAGAGCTGTATAAGTGTGACCAGAATCGTTCAGCGAAACGTGAATGGAGCTGAATAAATGTGAGTAGTCCCTAAATCTCTAGCGTTTGCCAATAATAGTGAATTATTTTCTTTGTATGAAATGGATATATCGCGCGACACGGTTGGCGCAGTGGTTGAGCGATTGGCTGCTGCGCTATGTGCTGCGTGTTCGATTCCCGCAAGGAACAAATATTTGTATGGCCTACAGATAGTTATTCTGGGTCTGGCTGTTTGTGTATATGAGTTTGTAAATGCACCCACGATATAGGAGAAATTCCAAGTGTGGAACAACGTTTAAAAAGTAAAATATTATTTCAACTACCTACTCATAATAAGTTATTATTATTGTCTAAGAGCTGCTCAACTCTATTAGAGGTTTATATTCATTTGGCTGAAAGTGCATAATTTATTTACTAGGTGTTAATAACAAAAACTAAAGTCGCAGGATTTAGAGGGTGCAGGAAACGACCAGATTGAGTTACACATTTTGTAACTGTAACATAACGTACAAGACTACACCAAAAAAACACCGGTACGCGTATGTTCAAAGTACATACAAGCGGCACCTCAATGCCACACATTACTAAGAAAATAAGTGATGTCTGGAAAGTCTACCTTCTGCTTTTAAGAGTGTATGTCAATAATTTCTGATAGTTAGAAAGGCGTGTCTTAGCATCGATAGCCTAAGGCTTTTTTTATTAAGGATCGGAAATCATCAAATGACTCCTCCCGCTCTGTGTGAAGCAGAAGGGAGTGTCAAACTCTTACTGACTAAAACCCATCGGTGTTCCTCCTAGTGCCCTTTGCGTTCCAGGGCCGCGGGCCTAAGGCTGCGGGCACAATTAGAGATAATCAGTTTTAGGCAGCAAACAGGTAAAAG
The DNA here is from genome assembly GCA_947578705.1 of Lacanobia wlatinum. Classification (NCBI taxonomy): domain Eukaryota; kingdom Metazoa; phylum Arthropoda; class Insecta; order Lepidoptera; family Noctuidae; genus Lacanobia; species Lacanobia wlatinum. The sequence goes on from OX388029.1 coordinate 21,678,189, forward strand.
CTGTTTCATCCAACACATTCATCGCTGACGGAATGAGAAAGCTTTCTACTCTGTTTCAACTATATTGAGACTTGTAGAGAGGACACAGACAGACTGCTCTAAAAGGCTAGTCCAGTAAAAACTGGACGGCCTACTTGATTCTTCTTTACACATCGATAATCGGATGAACTTTGACAGTACCCACCTGAATTTTGTTGTGTTATTCGAGAATACGTTTTCTTCTCCTTTTTCATCCTTCCTCATCTTTTTTTGCCCTACTTTAAATGATTTTGATGCCCTATACAAAGAGATTTCGATGCAGTGCTTAAATAAACCCGAGGCTTTGAAAGTCAAGCTTTTTAGGGTTCCGAACAAAAAACGGAACCCTTATAGCATCACTCAGGTGTCTGTCTGTTGTCTGTCCGTCTGTCATAGCCAGTTTTCTCCAGATCCACTGGACCGATTCTGTAGAATTTTGGTATACATATGGACTTTTGTGACCCAAACACGGACGCATTACGTAAATTATTACATTTTTAGTATGGGGTTCACTTTTGGGGGTCAAACTAGAAAATATCAAAAAAAGTTTTTTTCACAATATCGTGTCACATATCAAATGAAGGCTGGCTTACTGTGAGGGTTTTTATTATATTTTTTTTTTAAATTATAAAATAAATGGTTTTGACGTGTTTCAAGAAATTAGACGAAAAATGACCATCCAAGGGGGATGGTCATTTTCCGTCAACCATTTATTATCTCTGAAACTAATGAGCCTAAAATTTTGAAAAAAAAGGCGATAATAGATCTTTATCTACAGATTACAGGAAAACCTATTAGAAGCCTAGTGTTAAAATAACATGTTAAAAAAATAATATTCGTTCGGAACCCTTTGCACGCGAGTCCGACTCGCATTTGGCCAGTTTTTTTTTAACTATTGATAGGCACGTGTTTGACCACTATCTCGCCTGTTGGTAAGCGATGATCTGGTCGAAGATGGCGCACACTCGTCTACCTATTCACGTTTCAAAACGTTTTGTACGTGTGGGTGGGATGTCCAACAAACAAACAAACTCTTAAACTTTATGTATTAAGTATATAGAGTATAGATATAGATAATAGAAATCAAATCATCTAATTAAAGGCGTCAATGTCTAATAGAATCACGAAGAAGTCTTTCCGGGGTTGGTAAAGACTCACAAACTACGGTCTACTAAGGTCAGAATCGTGAAGGAGTGAAGTTGTCGGGAATAACAACTATGACTTGTTCGTCAACTGGCGAGGGTCGCGGGTAGCCGATGGATGCGAGATGCAGTTGTTGTAGCGACACTTGGGAATGGACTATGTCCACCAGTGGACGTCCTTTGTCTGATATGCTGATGATGATAATGAGGCATTACGGACTAAAACAAACAGGCCAAGGTCAGATTCAGTCTTTCATTCATACCATTTTTACACGACTGCCTAAAAAAGTTATGTTTTCAGAGTTCATGTATGTATGTTTTTTAAACATCATTTCAATGTTGGCACGGATAGAAAGAAACTAGGATTATATATCGTTCAAGATCACAAGAATATACACTCATACGGTGAAATTAATTTTAATAAATAACAACTTCAAACTGCTGAACTACGTGCAATATTGTAAAAAAAAGAACGAAAATCTGATAGCACGCCCCCCTCCCTTCCTAGTATACGACGGAAATAAAAATAGGAATATTGAATGTATTCACTTTCTCTTTATTGAGATCGGTTTTCTTTTGACTCTAGTCTAGGTCAGAGATGCCAGAGACAAAGTCGACGATGGAGCGAGCTTACCCAGAAGGAACATGTTACTCTCACTTTGAAGACTTGAATATCTCATTTTTCTAAGTGCAATAAATTATTACTGCACTTACTTTCAATGTATTACAAAATTAAAAAACTGACCATGCGATAAAACGAAAAGTTTATTCACAAAAGCTGTCTATTTTTTTTAGCTATTGTATTGTAGCTGTACCGCGGCGTCTTCTAATTTGACGCACTGGATCTGGCAACGCTAATTCAAGAACATGTATACTAATAATAATCGGTACACGGACACGGATAATACGTCGGGGGGTATGGACTGGGGGTATGTGACTCCTCACATACCCCCCCCCCCACTCCCTCACTTTCCGGCTGATTCAGGTGCTCTCTGGACTTGGATGTTTCGGATATTTCCTGTGTTGCATAGGTCGGCCGCCGACGCCCAGTTTTGGTTTATGTTTTTTGACTTTGTAATCTAGCTAAATTGTAAAGGGATATGAAGGAATGGAAAATAATTTTCTCTATACAAAAAAATTGCAAAGTTCGGTCTAAAGTTTCTGCGGTTCTACCTACGTTGTTTTTGAAAAACAATTTGGCGTACACTTGTGAATCTATACTTAATATATCAAGCTGAAGAGTTTATTTGTTTGCTTGAACGCGCTAAACTCAGGAACTACTGGTCCGATTTGAAAAATTCTTTCAGTGTTAGATAGCCCATTTGTCGAGTTGAGATGGTATATAGCCTATAGCCTTCGCTATATGCTATATACCATCACGCTAAGACCAATAGGAGCGGAGCAGTAATGAAAATTGTATTGCAAACGAAGTTGCGCGGGTCAGCTAGTCTGATATATAGTTAGGATTATCCTATCGGTCTAATTCAATTGAACATCAGTAGTTAAGGTATTTTTTCTTCTTCTTAGCTTTCGGGTTCCACCACTCACTGAAATTGCTAACGTAGCTAGTACGAACAACCAATTTATGATCATTGATCTTCTTACAAAAATCGCAGAAGCAGTCAGATTCAGGGAACTCCTCTGGATTGTGATACGAATAATGATTCGTCCATCTAAAGTAATCATAAAACTTATGCTTGTCATTGATTATATCGATCATTCTTTTAACTAATGTTTTTATATTTTGAGATTGAATGTTTAAGTAAGTTCCTTCTGGCATGAACCTGAAAAGTAAAACTTCGTCATCGCAGTCCCTTTGACTTTTTATAAAGATTTAGAGGTCAGGTTATGGTGCCGCCCCGTTACCCTGCCGCCAGCGCGCCGCCTGTATTTTTTTTTTCAATTTTGTGTACCTTTACTGTCCACAAAAGCCGCGTACGAATGCGCTTGGTGTGACGGGGGCGCGACGACGCGGTGACGGCGCGGTAGCGTCCAGTCTATAAAACCGCTATGTGGTTACGCGATACGGTGTCGGCCCAATTGCGACGCCGGCGCCATCCATACGAGCTCTTATAATCACCTGCTGTAATTAGCACCGCCGTACACTATTGGTATAGTGGAGTGCTGCAGCGCGTGCAATAACTTTTCCGTCACGTAGTCATCAGTAACTGAGTTCTCAAAAGACAAATAGAAGTAGTAATCATTCTCCAACATTCGTAAACATTTTTTCATTTGATATAGCGGACAAAATTTATTACCACATTCACCGAATATATCTAGTTTCATGTTGTAATTGGCTAACTCTTGCTGCAATATTTTTGCTAATTTTTCTCTTCTATTAGTCGTGTTACAATGCGACACAAACCATGCAGCAGCATTTTTTTTACTTTTCAATTTTTTCTTCAGTTTTTCATCTATAGGTTTCATATCTTCTACCTTGAGCCAATGCATAACTTCTTTTGGACCAATAATTTCACCTTTCTTATTTTTTATTATGACATATCCGTTATATACATCCGAGTTTAACCTGTATGTCCAAGTCCAGTTGAAAAAATCATCGTATACATTCCCTAAATTGTAATACATAGGGTAATTAATGGATGATTCCCTGCTAACAAACACATATTTTTGCCATGAACCCCTTTTACTCGGCAAACGCATGACGGTAGAACTCAGTTCTCGGCCATTGAATAAAATAGCATCAAAGTCTTTTAAGTCGTTTAAATAATTCCTATACGATGTTACGAAACAGTTTTCAACTAGGCATCGTCTCCTAATAAATGCCCTTCGTCCTTTCTCCATGAAAACGAATGGTTCTGTGTATGGGATCGTCCATTGTAAAATATATTTAATATCGGGTCGCGCCTTCGTCTTCCTCATTGGTGATGTTCTTAATTTTGTTATCTCCCAGAAGTAAGTATCATTGCTCTCAAACGATACTGAATACCAAATGGCAATAAGCGTCATTAATGTACAAGCAAGTATTAACTTCTGCATCTTTCTCATTAATAACATGTTCTTATTATTTTAAATTGTTGAGATTTGATCAAAGCACGTCACATTATATTTTTGATAAGCCTCTACCATAGCTCTACCGCCTTTTTCAAATGTGTCAATTTGAAACCATAGAGTGTTTAAATGGTTATACTGTTTTATTATAATGACAGCGGGTCTGAAAAGGTCACTTTAGCACCTTTAGCAGAACAATGTTAGAATCATAATATTAATCACACAACAATTTGTCAAATTGCATTTTCATCTTTATCGCTAACGCATTAGGTTCAAGGTTGATTAAGAAAATTTGACAGTGACGGGAAGCGTGATGTGCTTTCTGTTTCTGCTAAAGTGGCCTTTTTAGACCCGCTGATATAGCAAGCATTAATATATAGCTATACTAATATATAAAGCTGAAGAGTTTGTTTGTTTGTTTGCTTGAACGCGCTAATCTCAGGAACTACTGGTCCGATTTGAAAAATTATTTCAGTGTTAGATAGTCCATTTATCGAGGATGGCTATAGGCTATACATCATTACGCTAAGATCAATAGGAGAGGAGCAGTAATGAAAAATGTAACGCAGACGAAGTTGCGCGGGTCAGCTAGTGAAGCTATAAAGCGAGAGACACACTGGTCCTACGTACGCAACGTATGCAACGCATTATGATATCTGAACTCATGTTTTTATATGAAAAACTATGCAAAAGAAACACACTTATCGTATGTTGCGTTGCATATGATAAGTACCTACCCGTAGCCTTGGTCCCCGAATCTTAAACAAAATCGTTTCGGTCATCAATCACCCGCAGGGTTCTCGCCACAAACATGTTAGAGGACAGTTTAACACTGGAAGTGTCCAGCCATGACCCACTTGGAAAAGACATGAGAGTCCATTTTGAGGATACCACCGTGTAGGGTTGATGATACTTGTAGACGATGCATGTAGCTTGCGTTTGTTGAGGCATTTGCGCAGGTTAGGTATATGCTCCGTGGAAAGGCCGTGAGTCGTTCCAGTGACTCGAGCATGTACCAAAGCCACTCTCGAAAGTTGTAGGCACGCATCTGGTAAAAACTTGATATTCGTGTGTATATCGGGTGATACTACAAAACAATTAAGGTTTGGATCAGACCTGATGATGGAGACGACAAAGAGTCAAGGGAACTCCACATCGGTATGTAGGAACTGCCAAGTGTTTGGGCTTATTTCATTCGTATTGACGAGACCTTTACAACGAAAGCACTAAGTTTTATTTTCATAACATAACATAACCGGTACGCTGTGAATGTGTACGCAGGTAACACTAAAAAGTGAAAAATCAAAAACAATTTTCCAAAAAAATGTACTGACTTCCAAAACAAAACGCAACAAAGTATAAAATAACTGTAATTTCGGAAGTCGGTGTCAAAAACGAAACAGACAGTAATCCAAACGTTCCAATAATCCCTCTGGTTTTTAATAGTGCCGGGTTAGTGAGATTATACTGTATAAGAAAAAGAACGTACAACAATTATTAAACAAAACTTCTACAATCTACTCTGCATTTAACTATTAAGTACTTTCTAGTATATTGGTTTCTTATGTCTAAATTTCTTTTCGTCCCATTTTCGTGACTACTTTCTTATCCGAATGTGACGTCATGACACAATATGAGAAGGAGCCGATTATTCATTCGTACACCTGTGACTCGCGGTAAATAACTCTTGTCACCTTTATGGAATACTAATAGATTTCGCAACGAAACAAATTACTATTTCTCCAACGTATGGATATACTTTTTATAATAAGTCAAAAACAGTGTGATACTTTCCCTGAAATATGCTCCCTAAACCGTTTTCGTAATTTTAATTAAAGTATGGTTGTTTTTTAGGGTTCCGTAACCAAAGGGTAACCAACGGAACCCTATTACTAAGCCTCCGCTGTCCGTCCGTCCGTCTGTCTGTCAGTGGGCTGTATCTCAAGAACCGTAATAAGTAGACACTTGAAATTTTCACAGATTGTGTATTTCTATTGCTGCTATAACAACAAATAATAAAAATTAAGGTTTATGGTAGGTACGGAACCCTTCGTGTGCGAGTCCGACTCGCACTTGACCGGCTTTTTTTTTTGTGAACATAGTCGAGATATGACTTTGTCGTTCTGTCTGTAACTGTACAAGCCTTTGGTATAACTATCAAAATCAAAAGTCGTTTATTCAAATTAGTCTGAGAGCCAGCACTTTTTGAACGTCAAGTTTTATAAAAGACAGCCCCCCAAAACGCCCGCCCGTCACCACTTCCTAGTGTTTTAGCTGTGGAGAAGAAGTGGCCAACCAACTCCCCAGCCACACATCTGTCTGTTACGTTTTAAGAACTTGAATCTATATAAAAGTATGCTAAGTAATTAATACATGACACGAAATTTATAACTTGTTAGCTAGCACACTATGATACTGATAATGATAGAAATGTATATTAATATATTAAAAAAAAGTATCGTTTGAACAGTTCTACCATAACGTGACAACGGCATCATATTTCGGTTCATAACCAAAACATGATGTCGTTAAGGGATAGCGCTATTCGTCATGTATAACTAATAATAATATACCTACCATAATACAATCAGTGAAACACGAAGACATCTTCGACCTATAAAAAATCATATCAATATTATTATCATGTCTCAATAGAAGACATTAATCCGGATCTCGCGAGGCTGGGGACTGTGCGACCGAGCGGGACTGGGACCGGATATCCGACCTTCGAATACACGATTGTGTGTAGGTAAAGGTAGCTTTCGTGCCTATAAATATATTTAGGTGCTGACAGACATTTTACTTACGTATAGCTTATTTTTTGAAAAGAGTAACTATGGAGTTTCTTGTCCGTTCTTCTCCATAAGAATCTACCTTTTGCGAACGGACGACTAGAGTCACTATAATATTTTATTTTATTTTAATTTGACGTTCAAAAGTGCCTTTATTAGTCTAGTTGAAATAAATCATTTGACTTTGACTTTGACTTTGACTTCGTACCCTAATCTAATTTGTAACCAAGAGTAGTAGGCCACCAACCACATCAACGGCTGAGTGACCGTTTTTTAGGGTTCCGTACCTCAAAAGGATAAAACGGAACCCTTATAGGATCACTTTGTTCTCCGTCCGTCTGTCTGTCAAGACCGTTTATCTCGGGAACGCGTGGAGGCACCTAACGAGTTGAAATTGAAACCATATACGTCTATGCAAGTTGCAACTGTGAAAAAATCAAACTTCTAAGTCAACGTAAAAAAGATATACTTGTTTATACCGCAAAAAACGTATAATTCGACACTCTCAAGGGAATCAAAATGTATAGGGTATTTTCCGTTGACCTAAAACTATGAAATTTGGCAAGTAATACCGGAAAGTATAGGGAAAAGTCTGAAAAAAAAATATAGTAAAAATATAGTCTTTATTTATAGTAATTTGTAGTTACAAATTTGTACGGAATCCTCGGTGGGCGAGTTCGACTCGCACTTTGGCCGGTTTTATTTGAGATGGGCTTGCTCTTGACTCTCGTCTAGGTCAGAGAGATGTCAGAGACAATGTCGAATTGTCGATGATGGAGCGAGCTTACTCAGAAGAAGCCCGTTCACTCCAACTTTGAAGAGATTAGATTTGTATGCGATCGGAAACATAGACGCAGGTGGCGGTGGCAGTGGATGTCCAATGTTTGAAGGGGGCCGGTGGGATGAGGTCGTGGAGCTCTAAGGCACACTCACCAAAGTAAAATCTGTAGAAGACCGACAAGCAGGCAACCTTGCTGCCATGAGCCAAGCTGTGAAGCTTAGCATCCACCAGTTTTACGTTGCCAATGAGACTCGCTTAGCTCTGCGTTCCACCGAGTCACCGTTATTATCAAACGCCCTCTTAAAGGGTGTTTGATAATAACGGTGACTCGGTGAGACACAAGGCATACACAAGGAAACTAAAAGAAAATCCACTGTCACATGTGGTTATCGGATAGTCTTCAAACATACTATCGTCAGATTACAATAATTAAACGGGAAAATTACGAACTCTATACAAATATTCATACCCTATGAAACCTTTGCTGAATTTTGAAAAATCTTACCTTAGAAGCTTGCTTTTGGTTCATAAGGATCTCTTGCACAAGATTTCATGCTTTTAGATCCACCCAGCGGTCGGGCTGTGAGTTTCCTTCAGTGAATTTTAGAATTTGATTAGATATGTAGAAGATAGGCTGAATACCGCCAAGTGCGTCACGAATTACACATTACATTACAGTTATCAACTCTTGATAAATTACATGGAAAATATTAAAAATTAAACAATTACCTTATCAGCGGGTTTTTCGTGTTTAGCATTAACAACGCGCCTATCAATGCTCTTGATCTTGGAAGGTGAATTAAATAATGGAATTTTTCTAACTACATAACATTACGTAAGTAAAAAGGGCCAAAAGGGTTAGGCAGAGCTGAAGGTGCCTATAGTTCCTACACCAAAAACTACGTTAGCACTACAAAAGACGCGATCAAAATATCCGACGATGCTATTCGTTCACCTCGCTACCGTAGCTTAGCTCTGTAGTTCGCGATGTTAACCGAAGTATGAAAAGAGGTAAAGCCCGCCTCGCTGGGTGCGCCCGCCCGCTCCCGCTTTGGCAACTTTCTTCGGATTAGTCGACAGTCGTCTTTCGAATTGAAATGTAGTTAGGTACGTTGTGAAATCGACACTATCAAACAAAGACATGCGCTATGCAACTACGCGCGAGTGACAAGAGACGGATCGCTCCCCTCGCCCGTGCGCCCTCCCGCGCTCACACCGAGAACTACAGACATCCGTCCATAGTTTTCTGTATGAACCCACATAGTTCAGCTGGTCGATTTTGTAAACATGTCGAAGTGAAGGCTTGGGTGAAGTGATCACGAAGTGAGCTGTCAATCCATCTTGATTGACAGCTGCAGTGCTATTCAACCGATCGATTCTATTAACATGTCGAAGTGAAGGCTTCGGTGAAGTGACCACGTCTTGAGCTGTCAATCCATGCAATCAAGATGAAGTGACAGCTCACTTCGTGATCACTTCACCCCAGTCTTAATTTTGACACAGAATCGACTGGCTGTGCACCGGACACACACATGTTTACAGAATCACACTGCAACTAGCCAAAGCTTCGCTTAGCTAGATTCCCTCGTACCGCTTAGCTAGTTTCCCTCGTAACGCTTTGCTCACTAGCTGACTCGCTCTCCCACTAGCTGGTGGTGTGGCCTGCATTTGAGTCTCATAGTATGTAATAGGTGAACCTACTGCAATTTTCCGAGTGCATATCCCCATTCCGGATACTGAGAGTTTCTAGATGGAAAACCCAATAACACTTTGCCTGACTCTGGAATAAGATCCAGGACTTCATGCTCAGCAGTAGTACCCACCACCACCAAACCAGACAGTCTCGACTTGTTCTAACTAGTGTTGTAGCGGAATTCCGTTTCCGCACCCGTATTACTACTCTGGCAATATTACGTCCTTGACCGCCTCCGCTTTCTTAGCAGCATTTTTACGGAGGTCTAATAAACGAAATCTTGAACCGAGAAATCGTCAAAACGGTGGACAAGAAGAAAATCTTTTGTAAATATTCAGTACTACTACGTCTTTGAAAAAAAATCCGTCACCTCGTTAACTTTCAGCTCCATGGAAATTAACACACTTAATTAGACAGGTATAAACAAACGAACGAAACTACAAACATTCCTTGTTTTACAAAAACTCCACAAACTATAAAAAAGTGTGTAACATAATAGTGAAGTAAATCACAGTGAACGAATCCATGTCGATCTATCTTTTGCCCGCTGACGCGCGGCGCGTGAAAAATATTGCCCGTTTTATTATGGATTATGGAAAGTGGGCAACAATACGCGGTCAGGCACGTCTGCGAACCATACTGTTGCGTTGTCCGACTACCGAATATATTGCATTTTGATTACTTAATGTAAATTCGATGAATTCGCCTGAAAAAAGATAACATCTGTAAACTTATGAGGGATTTTTGTACATATTCAAAGACACAGGAAATGATTGTTGTTTGTATATAGGTATAGTGTTAGATCTTAGCAAAGATTTTAAAAGGATATTATATTTTTTCTCGTGGGAGCTTTATGGATTGGTAAATCTGGGCATGTTACAATCCATCAGGCCATCATCTGTCCGTTTCTGCTACTGTTGTACTGACAAACAGTTCAGGTTAGTTAGAAACCTGTAATGGCTGCAATACATTGCAGGCTACTAGCATATCAACCAACCGCCCTCAAATCAGACCACAAACAATTTGTTCTATCACTCTACATCCTTTCTGGTAAAGAAGTTGACTATTGACTTTAAAAAATCATAACGTCAACTTCCATCGCTAAGATGTGTATTATTAATTGAATTTAATAAAAATTCAAAAACTAAACATACTATGCGCCCTGTTTTCGTTTACAGAAAATATTCACAATATTATAAAAATGTGAAAAGAATCGCGTGGTATGTATGTTATTTATTTTGTGACTTTTTCGGAAACTCGTGCGAAATGAAACTTGCCGTTTGATGTTGTTGTTGTTACCTGCATACATATACAGTATTGAATTATTGATCGAAGTATTTTACCGTAATAGAAATTTACGTGACAGTGTGTGCCGAGTAGATGGCATAACAAAAGTGTCTATTGCTTTTCTTTGAGCATTGATTGTTGTCATATTTTAGTTACCAATTGATAACCATCCATTATACCTACTGTTTGTGGTGACCGTCAGGATGGTTGGACCAAACGAGATATGTACCATGTGCACTGTTTAATACCTTTATACTACTAATTTCTACCTATTATGAAACCTACCTATTTCTACCTTTGCGTTAAGCAGGCCCGCTCCGCGCAAGCTGGACAACCTTCACCGTATGCTCCACCATGTCCTCCGGGCGATCCTCGCAGCGTTGACACCCGGGGGAATCCTCCCGCCGAATTCGAAACAGGTATCTCCCAAAACAACCGTGTCCGGTGGGTACCGGTGCCCCATAAAGACTCATGGACCGCAGGACCTCCGCGTAGAGCCTCAGGCCAGGAGGCGTTTGGACCCCCTAGATTGGGTAGAAGCCGCTTAAAGGCAGCCCCGGCCCGCCCCAGTCTGGGAGCCAAACGTCGGAAATACTCGACGAAGTTCCACCGGCTGTCAAGGACAAGACCCAGGTATGTCATCGTCGACCCGACGCCGATGTGAACCCCTCCTACCGTTATTTGGGATCCCGATGGTGGTGGGCCGGTATGCGGACGGAGAATCCACAGGGCGCCCCGGCTTCTTAATTAAGACCAGTTTCCCCGTCTTCCAACGAAGTGGGAACTGGCCCCTCTCCGAGCATGCGCTTAAGAACCGTTTTAGTCGAGACCCGAGAGCCTCCAAGGCCAGGACCCAGGCTTTTCCAGGTAAGCCGTCGGGTCCTGGGGCGGTATTTTTGGCCATCAGCCTGTTAACTGCCACTCTCAGGTCTACCTCAGTCACCTCAGGAGCATCGTCATCGTCGTCATCGGTGTAGTTCGCATCGGGCACCGCAGGTTGCGGAGCCATAGGCCGGAGTATGCTCCCCTCGTGAGGGGAACAGAGCGCTCACCACGTCCTCCACCAGCTGGGGCCGGATTCTTTGTGTCAATGAAGGGGACCAGGTGCGGAGCTTATTCCGCACTATTATGTAGGGTCTTCCCCACGGGTCCCCGTTCGGAGACTCCAGCATCTCCTTGCGAGCCAGATCCTTGGCCCGCAGGATCCCCGCTCGGAGGGCGGCCTTCGCCGCTTTGTACTCTTCGTACAGCTCCGCCTCTCTGGCCTGCGCATCCGGAGGGCGGATGCAGAGCCTGCGGTGTCTGGTGTACGGGCGCCGTGCGGCAACGCATGCCTCACGCAGCGTCGCCGGGACATTGTCGCGTCACAAATATTGTAAATTATTTACCCTACGTCTTATTTTTTTTTAAATAAATGCTAATAATGGTTTTGCAGACACTTTCTAAACTAACCTAAATTTGTAACATTTTATAGGAGCTTCTTAAAATTGTGTAAAAATATATGTTAAGGTAGAAAAAAGGAACTACAATTTATATTAACAATACAACGCTGAAACAATTTGAACTTGGAAGTGGTCAGCCAACCTGACTGCAGAATGGCTGACCACTTTATTTCTTTGATATATTGCTTAGCGCAAAGGTAGCAAATATTTCATTACCTATAGGTAGTAAATAGTAGCAAATAGGTATTAAACAGTGCATATGGTCTCATGTACATATCTCGTTTGGTCCAGCTATCCTGACGGTCACATGTTTGTGATAAAATTAAACGTATTTCAAACTTAACACCACAATTGAATGTATCTAAATATTTTTTCAGGTACATCTATTACACATTTTAACAAAAAAAAAAAAAAAATTGTAACCGAAAACCGCTCAATTCAAAAGAAATACTAATGTGTACTAGCGACAGGCTTGCCAATCATTTGGAAGGGTACATGGATGACTTGGTGGTCTGTTTAGAGGAGTTTGTCAAGAAATCTATACTGGTGGTCTCTGTGGCAGTAGGAACACTGGTTCTGATGGTGATGTACGTCCTGAAACTAATGTCTGAACGTTCTGCCAGCAGAGGGATAACTGATGATTCAGCAGGTAGGTATCATATTAAAATAAATTTGGTAGACACCAATTATATGCAATGACGTTCATTGGCCCACATACACAGAGAATTTTAACACTGCGATGTACTTACATTGCAGTTTAAGATCAGCGCCATTTCTTGGCCACTAGTGGAACTAATGTAATTTTAGTTGATGATTTCTTAAAAATTGTGCTATTTAGAGACATTGTTTTATTTTTCCTTTAATCTTTACATTAACTTCTATCACATAGAACAATTTCAGATTTTTCTCTATGCAAGCTTCGTAAATGGTCAACGCCAACTTTTAATGCAACTTTTACTTGCCAAGGCACTCTAGTACATTTTTTTTAAAGGAGGGCCTGTCAAAGTCGACGAATCTTGAAAATTTTAAATTCGTAGTTTAACAAATAGTCTCAATTCTCGGAAACTTGAGGCAATTGTGTCATTATTTTTATTGGGATTCTAGAAATGTTATTTAGAATTACGTTTCCAAAGTTCAAATGAACAAAAATAAAAAAAATAACCACAATAACCGAAAAATGGTACAGTTTGATCAAATTTCTAGGTTTTTCTTAAAATGCCCATAATTTTCAAACTGCATGGGATAGATTTTTTTTCGGGTTTTTCTCGTGATTGTTATGATCAATCCTGTCACCCCGTTTCGGCTTGACGTTGAGTTCTGGGACACCCTGTATATTTGATCGCACTGAATGTATATATCAGGTATCCGCGTAACTAATACGTTAATGTTGATATGAGTCTCAGAACAACACACAAAACCATATCGCGCTATGATATTTGGTTTAAACCGAGTCGGGTACTTGAAATACTGTGCTACCGTGTGCGATTGCGATACGCGCGGGACTTCGACGCGTATACAGTTCCAAATAAAACACAATGATGTACATAAATCGATAAATATCGAAACCTAACAATCATAGTACCTTACCTACCACGTCCGAGTTCCACATTGATTCATCGAAATTAAAACATGTATACAACCTGTAACAGAATTAACGCAATGCCTCTTAAGGGGTCATTGAACTCATCATTTTGAAAAAAAATCGACTCACCCATACATTTCTGTACGCACAACTCGACAAAATGTACTGAACAGCTGTTTTTTTTTTCGCGATTTCGGAATTGGTCCCATCGTAAAAGTTGTTCATAATGATGAGTACAATGACCCCTTAAGAGGTATTGCGTTTATTCTGTTACACGTTGTATAAATGCAATATCCGATATTCTAAACCGCTACATGTACAAGATTTACTATACTGAAAAACGATATTGCCCATGCCTAGACCGAGTCTTGCTGACTGAGACTGTCACTGTCATTGTCAAATCATTTGCCACTGGGTTGCCAACCCTAAAACATAAATATGTTTTGTATTTAGTGATGCAAGCATTTTAATTTTCAACACTTGTTTGAAAAAAAAACGGGTGGCTGTAAAAAAAAATTAAATGCCCAAACACATTAAAATTATTACACTCTTTCAGCATATATAGCAAAAGGCTGTTTTAATTATAAATTATTTTAGTACCAAGCTCCATACATTTATTGAACGTCTTCTTTCAGTTTCGGCTGTGCGTTGATAATAATTAATAAGTTAGTCAGCTTCTCTTTTATAAATAAAAAAACCGGCCAAGTGCGAGTCGGACTTTCACACTTAGAGTGCCGTATCATAAACCGAAAAAAAAAACACATTTCTTGTATAGGAACCCTCTTAATTTTTTAATTTTTAATATTTGTTGTTATAGCTATGGCGGCAACAGAAATACACACTGAAAATTTCAACTGTCAACCTACATATTATATACGTTCTTCAGATACAGCCCGCTGACAGACAGACAGACAGACGGATGGACGGACGGGCGGACGGATGGACGGACGGACGGACAGCGGAGGCTTAGTAATAAGGGTCCGTTGGTTACCCTTCGGGTACGGAACCCTAAAATGATGTTCTTAACTTATTATTCGAAAACACGAACTGTGTAATTAATTATAACTTCCATAATAACTTTGGTATTACAAGGTAATCCGCAGTACACATGGACGCAAGATAAACAGAAATTCGTGAAACAACTGTTAGTAACTCGAGTAATGTTTGACTTTCTTGAAGTATTCAACCGACCCGACCTCGGCGACTGTGTCGCATGAAATACAGATATTTCTGTCTTGTTTACGACCACGATTACATGTAAAATATTCATTTTTTAGTTGAAATGATGGTAACAAAGATTTAGTTGGAACTTTAACACGTTTCAATAACTTTTTTGTGTTAGACAATGATGAAAAAGTTGATTGTGAAATCGGTTGTATCTATCGTCATTGTAGTCATCATTATAAACCACTGTTACTTTTACATGGGACCAAGACTAAAATCGTGAAAAAAATATCAAGTGCCCCATACATTGCTGTCTGCATAACCCGGCAAAATGTACTGAACAACTTTTTTGTGTTAGACAATGATGAAAAAGTTGATTGTGAACTCAGTTGTATGTATCGTCATTGTAGTCATTATTATAAACCACTGTTACTTTTACATGGGACCAACACTAAAATCGTGAAAAAAATATCAAGTGCCCCATATATTGCTGTCTGCATAACTCGGCAAAATGTACTGAACAGCTGTTTTTTTGCGATTTCAGTTTAGTCCTAAAGTGAAGTTGTTCACAATAATGAGTACAATCAACCCCTTTTAAGGTTTTACCTTTACACCTTGCATTATTAAAGTGTGGCCACATTTTCTCTTAATGCTGCTTCATCATATGGAAGTTCCTATAGTTAATTAAATAATTCCTCAGTTTTACTTTAGTAGTGGCAGTAAGACATGAACTCCTAAATAAGCGTCCAGCGGGTCTAAAAAAGCCACTTTAGCAGAATCAGAAAGCACATCACGCTACCCGTCACTGTCAAATCAACCTTGAACCTTATGCGTTAGCGATAAAGATGAAAATGAAATTTGACAGATTATTGTGTGGATAATGATTCTACTAAAGTGACCTTTATACCCGCAGTTCATCAATCAAAAAAGCATTAAAAAAATATATCAAATTCAATTATATCTAATAATAATAATAAATGGCCAAAAGCTTCCACGACCATCTGTCGAAGCTGTCGTTACGCGGTTGGATAAAGGGCCTGATACGGAAGGCAGTACTCCTCGATACGGCTCGTATAGTGAGGAGGTTCCTTTCTCTGGAGCCCTAACCACCGGTAGCTTGGACTCTGCTCCCGACACCGGCGGACTACTATTTTTTATATTTTTAAATGTATTTTGTAATGTTTTTTTAAAGATATATTTAAAAATGTAATGTATATGTAAATAAGAATAAATAAACGAAATAATAATAATAAACCATTTATTTTCAGGTAACAAAGACCCATAGATAAATACCTTAACCTAAGTATACATATAATTACAATTGTGTTAGTAAAATAAAGATTGACCCTTGACATCTCTGGACAGAGAGAAAGATGTGTTTGCAGGTCAAGCAGTGGCTGTCCCACTGCTTGACCTCCCAACTCTTACGGGATATGTATGTAAATCGGGCTGGTTCCCGCAACTCCACGACTAAGCGCGTATTTTGCGTGCAGGTGGAACAAATGTGTCATTCGATCCACCCCAGCTCCCCAAGGAAAGCCTGCAACGCCTTGGTGTTGCCAACTATCTCACAGAGGGTACCTGGTTTTCCGAAGTACTTAGCCCTGTAATCCGCGACTACAGGGTAGCTTAGAAGCAGGTGTTCTGCTGTCTTATTCTCCTCCATGCAGGCTCTGCATAGCGGGATGTCAGTGACTCCTATAGCATAGAGGTGTTTATTAAAAGACCCGTGGCTAGTTGGTACGGCTGTGACTGTACGCAACTGTTGTTTAGTCAGTTTTCGGGCTTGTTTTGTAAATCGGCCATCTATAGAGGGAAGTGCCCTTACGGGATAGCAAAAACAGATTTTATAGCCGTATCTAGTATACTAGCTGACCCGCGCAACTTCGTCTCCGTAACATTTATTCCATAGCCCTCCTCGATATAATTATGGGCTGACCAAAAATATTTTTTCAATTCGAACTAGTATTTCCTGAGATTAGCGTGTTCAACCAAACAAAGAAACTCTTTTTAACCGACTTCCAAAAAAGGAGGAGGTTCTCAATTCGGCGGGTATTTTTTTATGTATGTACACCGATTACTCCGAGGTTTCTGTGATTCTTTTTTAGTTCGATGCAGTGTACCTACTTGCCATTTGGTCCCATAAAAATTTGATTCGGTTTGGTTCAGCGGTTTTTATTTTATGAGCATTTTTGCTTATTTCAATTTGTGCGTTGACGAAGACGTCGTTCAAGTATCACCACTTAAAAGTGAAAAATAAAAACTTTTTACAAAAAAATATTGCTTTATAATATTAGTATAGATAACTGCAATCCAAACTTGCCTTCACTGTCAGGCATGCTGCCACATGAATACCTACCAAATCTGGCTTGCCGATGCAAGAGACCAAAATGAATCTAACTTTCTTCCTTTATTTCAGAAACCGTACGCGTCAACAATACCAGCCAAGTCAGTACTCAACAGTTAACACAAACCGCGGCCCAAAATCCAGGCAAAAACATGGATCCTTTTAGAAACGACTATTTACCTGTGGCAAACATGAGAACCATTTCTTTACAAGTCATCCCAAATACTTATTCTAGTTTTGGTCCTAGTTATGCGGAAAGTTTTATAAACGAAATTGATTTGGGTTTCAATTCAAAGGTAAGTTTGTGTTGTACTTTCTAAGACTAGGGCAAAGGCTACAGGTCCGCGGATTGGCAATATTCTTAAGGTACAAGCAGGAATTGCGAAATTTGTTGGAAAGAGTCACCGCGGCCCTGGAACGCAAAGGCCATTAAGAGGAACACTGATGGGTTTTAGATAGAAATACAAACTCTGTAAAAATTTCAACTATCTACCTATTAGGTACGGTTCTTGAGATATAGCCCGCTGACAGACGGACGGACAGTGGAGGCTTAGTAGCTAATAGGGTTCCGTTGGTTACCCTTCGGTTACGGAACCCCAAAAAGAGAAATTTTAATCGATTCTTTGTTTTCAGAGCTTTGATACCTGTAAGCAGACTCAAGTGAGTGACGATTTGAAAAGTGCGAGGCAAGTATTATTTACTGTCTTCTTTCTCTTTTGAACGTACAGAACAATAACCCATTTGACATGCAGGCAAAAACATATACATCAAAAATTGCTTTTAGCGATAAGGCCGCTCATTGTGTCATCTTCATTGATATATAAAAACTCAAGATGCACAGTCTCGAACAAATGCAACACCCGAAACTGTCGTCAAAAACTGACTTGTATCAAGTGTCATGTGTGAGTTGTGTCTAGTTATACTACAAACAATTTTTTTTGCAAATTCAACCTTACACGGATCGCTTAAAATTGTTTTTCCAAAGCAGTGCAGTATGGCGAGCGATGCGAGACTGTTTGAAACTAGCGCACAATTTTAAATTGTGCGCTTGTTTTATGCGGACGTTTTTGACATGCTGAGTGTGTATCTTGGGTTTTTATCACCCTATTTAATGTTTTCTCCATCTATTTTTTGTGTAACTTATATGATATATGTAGATTATAAAGAGTATTTTGTTCTATTCTACATCTTTCCACAAGAATACCGAAATCAATTTTTTTGTGATTAATTATTATTTTTTAAAAGAATTTACTAGAATTACTGACTCCCCTCGCAACATTGTTTGAAAGTAGGTACTCGTACCTAGTGAAGCCTATGCCCAGTACGGGGCGAAGTCGGACCGTGGATAACGCCCTATACTGCCTGCCGCAAACTTAGTATTGTTCAACTGTATGTTAGTACCTATAAAGATAAATCTAATTAGAGTCACACCAATCGAATCGAACCGTAATCAACTAGTCGATTAGCAGATCCGCTACCTACAGATGGTTGGAACACAAAATGCTTTTCAGGAGTTTAAACGTTCTTTCTTTACGAAAATCAACTCATATGCATTTTCCTTTTATTCAATTGCCTTCCAAACAAAGAACTATGAAATAAAAACAACCATTTTTTTTTCAGACCCGAATCAAATTTCATGAGTACGAGGCGGTCGTGCGTAATTAAAAGTGAGTGTTTATTTGTATCTCAGGAAAATGTAAAATCTACATACATATGTAAAACGTAAAATACATGGTGCCATTTAGTCGTCTTCCAACACCTTTATTAAACAAAATTTCAACATTTTTCGACATAAGTCGAAAACCACGCGGCCTAGAAAAAAGAAAAACTGTTTAAGAATATGTAAACAGCGCTCTTTCATATGATACATGCCCTAGTAGTCCCACTTTAATTTTTTAAATAATCCTTTTCAGTCGCTGTTGCAAGAAAAATAATATATGTGTATTTTTATTTATTTCAAATATTGTAGAATAGTTGAACAAACGTCATCTAAAACTATTCCAAACTTAGGTCCATAACATTAGTAGTTCTTCAGATATCCAGCTATGACAGACAGACAGACTTAATCTCACCATAAGGGTTCCTTTTTACCATTTTGGTACGGAACCCTAAAAAGAAATGATATTTGTAAACATTTGAATTATTTAAAAAATTAAAATATAATTCATTATCATGACGAAAGACGTGGTTTGGAACATCTAGGAGCGAGTGTAGTCCGAGACTTGTGTTCCAAGACGGCGCGGAATGGAACGGCGACATTGTTTTGATACGTACATATTTTTAACAAGGTGTTTCGTAATTCTAATGCAGTATTTATTTTGTGGTACCTACTATTATCTAAATAAATTTTAAAAAAATCGCAGTAGGTAGTTTATGTCGTGTGAATAAAATGGGCCGCCTTTTTAAGGCGACTAAAATGACACCGTGTATAAATACCTAGGTATCTATACTAATCTATAAAGCTGACGAGTTTGTTTGCTTGCTTATACGCGCTAATCTCAGGAACTACTGGTCCGATTTGAAAAATTCTTTCAGTGTTAGGTAGCCCATTTATCGAGGAAGGCTATAGGCTATATATTATCACGCTAAGACCAATAAGTGCAGAGCAGACGAAGTTGCGTGGTTCAACTAATATTAAATAGTTATACGTACCTACTTAATGAATACAAATAAGATATGCGTAATGAACATTACCCTCTCCCAGAAAATAAGCTCAAGTTCAGCTATTAAAAACTATTTCGATTTCGAGCTTCACCTGAGCTAAAGCTCACTTTGTGACCAAACTCACAAAGTAAGCTTTATTACACACAACATAAAGGTCCTATGTTTATACGAACTTGATACTCACTTCGGATTCCGCTGTCGAGACACGAAAATGTTGTTACAGAATAGCACTACAGTTGGCTACTGTTTTGTTTAATTCCACACCTATCTTCAGCCGTAACGTATGTGCACATGATCCCATTTTAGTCGTCTTACACAGGCGGATCACATAATTTACCCGACATGAACCACCCCTGGTGCGTTTTTTTTTTTAAATAATTCCTTAAATTAATATGTACAATAAAAATGCATTAGAATTATGAAACATCCTGTTAATAATGTTTACGTATCAAAATAATGTCACTGTTTCATTCCGCGCCGTCCTTGGAACAAGGAAATGCTGGCGGCGAGACTTTGTATGTAAAAAGTCATAATTCGAGGTTTGGCTCTCGAACGTTTTCTCCTCCAATATTGGACCCATATAAGAGATATTTCACAAACTGAATAAGAAGGATGTATACTGTGTCTCTATGTTTTCCTTTTTTGATTAATAGTTGCCAAATTTGTACACTAGGGCTCTGTTGACAACGATTTATCGGACAATTTTGAGCATTTTGTGAGAGTTCTAGTGCATATACGGTTAATAAATCATCAAAAAGGAAAACATAAGGACACAGTTTGGAGGTAATCGGTCCAATATTGGAGGAGAAAACAGTCGAGAGCCAAACCTCGAATTATGACTTTTTACATACAAAGTCTCGCCGCCAGCATTATATAAAAAATTAATAAAAAATACAATGTCACCAAAAAAAATATCAAAATTAAATTAATTATAAGTACTTGTTCACGTTGACTCGCGGGCGCGGTGGCGGGCGCGGTCACGAAATATCAAACATATGGCGTAATATCCAAGTGTTCACGTACGAAACGCACGTGCGGTGTAAGTAGCGGGCAAGCTAGCGACTGGCGCGCGCGCGCCGCTCGCGTCAATATCAAACGCGTGAGATGTTTGTGTGTGTTCACGTCGAACTAGCGGCGGAGCGCGCGATTATCTCGCGACGTCAGGTAAGTTCAACCAGTTTGAACTTATCGCTAGAAACGCTAGCACGTTTTCATCATGTCACACTCGCGCAAACGCCAGGCGGCGAATGTGAACACGAACCCGCCACGTCTTCGCGACCGCACCCGCCACCGCGCCCGCGCGTTCCAACGTGAACAAGTACTAACAGTGTCAAATCTCTTAATATTACTATGTCACCAAAATTAGAAATTTCAAAGTTAAAATTATAATGTACAAAATCATCTTATCAAAATTTGTCATTAAGGTAGTCATCGACAGAGTAATATGCCTTGTTATTCAATCATTTAAAAAGCTGACGTTTAAAATTATTTACGCTGTTAGCTCATTGAAATATAAAAAACCCAAGATACACACTCAGCATCTCAAAAACGTCCGCAAAAAACAAGCGCAATATGTATAATTGTGCGCAAGTTTCAAACAGTCTCGCATCGCTCGCCATACTGCACTGCTTTGTATAAACAACTTTAAGCAATCCGTGTAAGGTTGAATTTGCAAAAAAAATTGCGGATCACTCGCCATACTGCACTGCTTTATAAAAACAACTTTAAGCGATCCGTGTAAGGTTGAATTTGCAAAAAAAAATGTTTATAGTATAACTTCACACAACTCACACATGACACTTGATACATGTCAGTTTTTGACGACAGTTTCGAGTGTTGCATTTGTTCGAGACTGTGCATCTTGGGTTTTTTATATTTCAATGTGTTAGCTGATATAATTTGATTTGGTAATTTATTGTATAGTTTGGGAGCCATTGCATATATGCTTTTATGGAGAAATTTGGTTTTCGTGAATAGCAAGTGCAACTTAATGTGTAGTAGTCATTGGATAGATGAAGTGGGCTGCCGTAGTAAGAGTGTAAGACGATTAAAATGACACCGTAACAACAAAACACAACAATTACAAAATCTTAACTGATATATAAAGCTGAAGAGTTTGTTTGTTTGTTTGCTGGCTTGAACGCGCTAATCTCAGGAACTACTGGTCCGATTTGATAAATTATTTCAGTGTTAGATAGCCCATTTATCGAGGAAGGCTATAGGCTATATATCATCACGCTTAGACGGAGGAAGCTTAGGAGTGGAGCAGTAATGAAAATTGTGACGCAGACGAAGTTGCGCGGGTCAGCTAGTAATTACATATATATCCATTTATTTTCAGGTCACTTATCCACTTCTCGACGTTGTTCTAAGTTCATTGCTATGAGCTTAGAGCGAAACTCATGTTGCTCCATTTGCTGTGAAGATGATCGATGCAAAAAGTGGAAGTAACAAACATCCCCTTAACAAAATGCAAGGCTTCGGGCTTTCAACTAACACTTTACACTTGATCAACACACTTTTATATTAATTTGTCCTTTTATAAGTTTTTATTTTTATATTTCTGCTTTTTTATATGAAGTATATAACGTGCGCATAGAATGTTAGTTCTAAGTTAGGTAATAAAATATTTTTGTAATGTTGGTGTTATTAATTTAATTTATTCTGTAAATGGTATATTGTAACGTTGTTTACTTGCCTATAATATGAGAGTTCTATACAATGTTTTCCTTTCCATTGTGTAGTGCACCTGTTTTTGCCAATGCAATTCTGTGAATATTAGCTAAAAGCTCAGCCAAGTAAATAAAATTAAAGATGGAAGTGATGTTTTTTTTTTGTCACAGCTTCAGCCACCATCTAGACTCGTCGTAGTCGTAATTTTGGCTGCTAAAGTTCTGACCAAGATGCAGACATTCTCCAAGAACACAAAGTTGGACCGCAACTAGTCGGTCAAACAACTGGTCGTCTTGGTCTTGCCAAATGCCATTGATATAATTATAAAAAAAACCCAAGATGCACAGTCTCGAACAAATGCAACACTCGAAACTGTCGTCAAAAACTGACATGTATCGAGTGTCATGTGTGAATTGTGTGTAGTTATACTATAAACATTTTTTTTTTTTGCGAAAACAACATTACACGGATCGCTTTAAGTTGTTTTTACAAAGCAGTTCAGTATGGCGAGCGATGCGCAATTTTTTTGCAAATTCAACCTTACACGGATCGCTTAAAGTTGTTTTTACAAAGCAGTGCAGTATGGCGAGCGATGCGAGACTGTTTGAAACTAGCATTCAATTATACATTGTGCGCTTGTTTTTTGCGGACGTATTTGAGATGCTGAGTGTTTATCTTGGGTTTTTATATATCAATGCCAAATGCACACTTTATTTCTATTCATAGGAATAACTAGACTGGGTGGCCAATGGCCATGGTCACGAAGATAGAGTGCAATACTTTTTACTTCGTTGTAATACTGTTCAAAGATGAAATAGCTGAGAATAAAGTAGCTAAAAACTAATCGAGATATATTCGGAAGAATGATTGGAGCTGTTGAACCGTAAAACCTAGACTCAACCGTAAAACCTCTACCTAATCAATAGTAATCTGGTCTATTGGCCTTATGTAGGATTGGTTGTCATAAGAGAAGATAAGTCCTTCAGCAAAAACCTCTATTCCGTAAAAGTAACCGCATATGAACCATAATAACTGGTCGTCCAAAGCATTTCTTGCAAATTTTTAAACTTGCACAGCGTAAATAACTAAACCCATGAACCAATACAAAAGAGGCTAAGTACACATCTGACATAATATTTTTAAAAAATTACATCTCGTAGTTATGGTATTTGGATAATCAATAAATTCTTGTCAGGCTCACATCTAAAAATGGTTTAAAAATAAACATCAAATAAATATGAGAAAATGAAGCGGTATACTTTTCCGGGTAAGCCATATTCATATTTTCGGTAATCAATAAACTAATGTGAACTGAAATACAAGTAAAACCAACATCGAAATGGAAGATGGTATCATTCGTGTGATTCATGTACAATGTTTTCTGATTAGGTAGAGAAGTAAATTATCAAGACAAAACTCCTGCACTGAACTGTAGCTACTGTATTGAACTGCGCTCAAATGAACCAATAAACTACAGGTTTCTATCTTCGGACACGTCCCGGAAAAATGCCGAGTAACTTACTGCAAGGATCAGCTGTGGTTCCAGGAATGACCATGTACCGAGACTGGGAGCTATTGACCAGAACAGCGCAGAGCTACATCTGGGCAGCGTACTGCGCGATGAGCGGCAACTACATCGCCGTCGCCACCGTTGTGGTGGTGCTCATCCTCAGCCTCCTGCTCCCCGACATCACACAGAAGCTCCACGCAGCCCAAGATCTCAAGGTCATGAAGAAAGTTATAGATAAGATGTCGGTAAGAACAAGAACCAAACATTGCTAACTGTGGTTAACAAATTTAATGACCTTTCTGTCAAGTGACCTACTAACCCTATTTGAATTGATTCGAATCAATTGTTTCCAGGATGAAGTGAAACGTGCTGAAGTGGCATGTCTAACGGTAGCGGACGATATTTCTTACCTCCAGCGCAACATGAACGATGACACTACGGAAACTGTAGGTATCAGGCAGCCAGAAGGTATTGTAACTTATCAAACCGTTTTTTTTATTGTGCGTTTCATTCACTGAGTTTATTTTGACTGTTATTTCAGTCCAAAGACAAGCTGCAGGAACTATCCGCCGGCACCAGCCGTAGCATGCGCGCTACCCAGTCTGAACCAACCCAAAATAAAAGAAAAGGGGGTGCCCTTCGGGATATGTTCTGCCAGAATAGAAACACTTCCAATAAGGTCCGTCTGTTAATATTGTACAATTACATATATTACGGGCTTTAAATGTTTATTAGCGCAAAGTCGACTTGGCGTGTTTAGTATCGGTGACATTTCTATCAGGCACTGTATTAAAATGATAGATTCCTGGTCATCGATAATAAAAGCATATCTGCGACGGACCCAGTAGACGAAGGAGTCGATAGATATATAAATATTATTTCCTATTTAAAAGTGTCTTTTGTTGGGGGAAAAATGTTGTCCCCGCCTCAACTTTTAATCTACGGCGGTTGTAAAATATGTGTATTTTTCCTGCAGGAAGTCACGATCATGTCATACGTCTACACCAATTCGTTCGACGATACAAACAAAACTGAACAAGAAGAGAAAGTGACTGAACAATGAGTGTCCATTCAAGTGAATATTACTGCAAATGTTAAATTTTGCCTGATTTGTTAACAAACGCTGAAATAAAAGAACTTAAACATGAACATTATCTAATTGTCCTTTGTTATTAGAAATAATGGCTCGCTTTTAATTCTTCATATTGCACCTTTCTCTATTCTCTGCATCACCCAAAGGTTGACTGGTTGAGAATGCCTATGGCATTAAGTCCGCCTATGTACATTTGTGTGCTGAAAGTGACAAATAAATAAATAATTGATTTCAGACACGCTCCATACTATGTTAATACAATAGCTTGATTGTGAGTATGATAGTAGAGTCATAAAATAGAGATCTTTCCGAATCATATTAGGACTTAAATAAGTCAAAAAGCAGGACTGAACAGACATCTTGGCTTTCTCGTTAGCAAACCCAGATGTATGTTTAGTCCTGCTTTTGTAAACCGCACCCATAGCTTTCCATCAGCGAAATCAAACTCAACACTGGATAAACTAAAACGATGCCAGTGATATGGACTTCTAGAGAACCTCCTCCATTGCTGGATATTAGCACTACGCCATCTCGTTTTGAGGAGAGATCCCGCTATTTATTACATTTGAAATACAGGTTCAGCCTTTGTAGCAAGTACCAGAAGTTTGCGCCAGTTCCTTTTCAAAATGGACAACGGTGAAGAAACTCACTCTTGTCCACTACGACCACATCTCCGTTATACCTACCAAATACCTCGCGAATATAAACTTAATTGTGAACAGTGTGCGGACTCTCCTATCGAGGTCGTCGAACAAGTCTGAGTACAAATGAGTATGCTGAAAGAGTACCTACGTCAAAACCGGCATGACCAAATCGTTGCCACTCAGCATCCTTGTCCCGCCAGAATCCGTAAGTCCCGAAAGAGACTACGAAAGACACTACGCGAAAGAGACTACGCGAATCGCGTGCGCAGTCGCGCGACTGCGCACGCGATTTTGTCCCGAAAGGGACTAGCGAATCCTGTGTGTTTATAATCCGGTCGACAAAAGGCTATATGATACTTTTTCACAGCCGAAGAGGCCCTCCCTCAGCATTTGCTTCATGTCAGCAATTTTAATGCCGCTTCCGAAATAGGTAACCAAATACGTAAGTTTCGGTTTAGGAAACAGATCTTAGGTGTTTCGAATTTGAAAGCTAAATTCCCTCGAATCTGAAAATCTCCACTCGCTTTACATGCATGACTGCATATTTGTCCTTACCAAATTCCAACCTGAGTGCGCTACTGAAGATACAGTCATCTTCAGTAACTCCATCAGACAATTTTTGGAGTCAAAGAGTTTCAGGTCATCCATGTAAAGAAAGTAAGATATGGCTTGGTCACCGATAGCCTAGGTCTGGTCTGCGTCAGGATGACTGGACCAAGAGAGATTTTGGAAGTTTGAGCAATTGTTGTTGTTGTTGTTTTATTATTGTTGTTTGTTGTTGTTGTTTGTTGTTGTTAGAATAGAATAGAATAGCATTTATTTGCAAATATGGGTAATAAATAAGTAGGTAGTAGTTCACATCAGAGTTCTGCCATATTTCACCATTCGGCATGCAAACATTTTCATTATATAAAATTATAAAAAATTAAATTTACCAGACATCAAATAATTGGTACCTACCTCGCTAAAGAGGGAAATCTATTACGTGGAAAGTGGCCAGCCATTCTGACTTCAGAATGGCTGGACCAAGCCGGGTCCAACTAGTTGTAGGCGTTTTAATGAGTTCATCTTTTCGTTAAAAAGTAACTCATTGGTACCTCAACATATGTTTTTCTTATATTTTTTCGATAAGCCAAAAAAAAGTTACATCTATGAGAAATTTTGTGTGCATCAGGATGGCGGGTGTAAGCCTACAAATGCTATATGTGTGACAGCAATGTACGTCCAATGTACTGATTGTACGTAAAATTTGAAGCAATGTACTATTCTAAAACCAAAGTTATTAGTGAAAGTATCTGAGCCGCCAACCTGATGTCAGAATGGCAGGTCTATTCTAAATCTGAACAAATTACCAACTACCTGAGTGTGAAATGCCTACCATGGCAATGTACGAGCAATGTTTGTTACCATGTTAAAAGCATAACCAGGTGCTATTAACGAGTAAAGAGTAATTTAAAAAATAAAAATTATCCACATTTGAAGCCTGTTCAATTTTATTAGAAACTATTAATTACGCCTTACCCATACGTTGCTATGTCTAAATTAAAAGGATTTCTTATGTGTAATGACAATTTGTATAAGCTAGTTTTACAAAAGTTAATATAAATTACTAAAGTGATTAAAAAGTTATTCAATTAATTTATACAATTTTATTAGCAATTAATTGTGGCCGGAATACAGTGCTATGTCTAAATAGAGATTTCTTGTGTGAAATGACAATTCCTATGTGCGACTTTTAGTAAAGTAGTTTTAATAGCAATAACAAAATATGGAATTTTAGAACTTAACTACAGTGGTTTCTTATAATACAAATACGGGCAACTTATTTATATAACCATTTACTCATTTTCCTTCTATTAGCGAAATATAATAGACTACCGTTTGCCTGCGACTTCGTACGCGCATATTCCGTTTCCGTAAGAATTTCGAAAAATCCTCTCGTAGTGCTTTCCTAAACTCCCCAAGGAACCTACATACCAAATTTCAGCTTTCTAAGACCAATGGTGTCGGCTGTGCATTGTCTGTCAGTCACTCAGTCAGTCACCAGTAACGGAAGAGTTTTATATATACTGATTAGCTGCCGCCCGCGACTTCGTAGGCGCATACTCCATCTTTTCCCGTTTCTGTAAGAATTTTGGGAAATCCTGCCATAAAATCCCCAAGGAACCTATATGCCAAATTTCAGCTTTCTACGACCAGTAGTTTCGGCTGTGCGTTGTCTGTCAGTCACTCATCACTCGGTACTTAACGGAAGATTTTATATATTAGGATAATTTATGTTATCTAAATTAATTAACAATGTAGTTAGGTAGGGTAGGGCCTAAATGAAGATGCATAATATCAATTTATTTATACCTATTAAATAACAAATTAACGAAACTATTACCTTTTATTTAAATCATGTCAATTTTTAAATTTTTAAATTTATTTATATACACAAGCTAGTAGAAAATATGTATAAACCGTGTTAAAGAACTCATAGGGTATCGAAAAATTCGTACACATCGCTGTCAACGGGAAAAGTGTCCAGAACACTGCAACCACACAACGAGTCGGCATTGCCACGTTGAATGGCAAAGCTGATTCGTTGACCAAAGAAAAAGCCAGCCCTCTGGTCACGTGAAGAGGTGACTAATTATTTGCTGATTTCACAAAAAAACTCGATGAGAACTCGCCCCCCCTAGTGTTTCAAACCCCAAACGGCTCAAATACATAATTCGCAATTAAGTAGTTATATTTGCGCCGTTTAATTTTTTCTGTACCCGCAGCAGCCGCCACTGCAAAACGCACCATGCTAAGAAGATGGGATGGCACATGTGTTGCGTCCCACACCAAAGGCCTACCGAACTTTCAAGATAATATGGTTATCCCTTCTGGCCTCTTCCCATCGTCTTGCACCAAGCCATTCGGTTCTAATACAGCTGGCACCCTGGCAGTGATAAGAGCTCGACGGATAATGTCATTAACATTGGCGTGCCATGTTATACGACCAGCGCTTCCACTGCAGTTTAGGCCATGGTGTCCGAGGCAGTTGACTGCTTCACCACATTGGCATCGATGTGAAGCTCGGGTAGGAACACCCAGACGCAGGCATGTAGCGATCCGGAAGGTGGTGTCACTCAGCATAGTACCTATGTTGGGTAACGGTAATGCCTATAGCCAGAGGCCTGACTGCCATTCACCCTCAGCCAGTAGGCGTGCACGCTCAGCAGTGTTGGTTGACGTACTTAAGAGGTTATTCCGTACCAACTTGTGGAGCAGTTCATCCCACTGTCTCTAAGAAAATGGGTTCTCGGGCAGTCCTTCCACCGATCAAGATGTTTGGTAAGCCGATCCCTTGGGAAGAGCGAGCCAAATATCTAGGTGTGATTCTCGACAAGAATCTCAGCTTCCAAGAGCACATTGAGGCAGTGCGCTCGCGTGCCGCCTTCGCTCTCGGTAGGCTCCACTCAATGCTGAACCACAACAGCAAATTGTCCCTAAAATGCAAGTTGCGCATCTACACCACTTGCATTCGCCCCATCATGACCTATGCGTGTGACACATTCGCCCACGCAAAGTCATACCGGATCCATAGGTTGCAACCTAAAACCGTTTTCTCCGAAAGGCCACGTGGTTCGTTAGGAATGAGCGACTCCATGTCGATCTCAAAATCCCGACCATCAAGCAGTTCATGAAATGCCTCACAAAGCGTTTCATCGAATCTGCTGAAAAGCACCAGAGCCCCCTAATCGTATCGGCTACCCGATACGCTCCCTCCCAGATCAGTAAGATCCGCCGTCCACGGCACACCTTACTCGAACCCGACGACCCAATCACCCTTGTACAAGAGAGCTGTAGGGAAACCAGTACTCTAAAACAAGCACACAAACCGCGACCCGCCGCCTTCCGGCCTCGCCGCCGAGGCCCCGCGCGACGTCCCAGTAGTAATAATAGCAATGTTGTTATTGCTCCCCGTCTTTTGCCTAACGAGCCAGCCCGCGCCGCTGAGCCATTAGCTTTAAACTCCCCAAATAATAATGTCATGACCCAGCCTGTCCCTTGCTGCCCTCCCGATAACGATGCCGCTGAGCCGAGGCCCGTACCCCACAGGGGGTGCCCCCAGCGAGCAGAGTTGTAGGTTTAAGTTTTGTTTGCCTTGGCTGGGGGCTTTAGAATCATGTCAATCGAGGTGAACTACGAGTGGTCCCCGTCCAAAAAAAAAAAAAAAAACAAAATAAAACCTCGTGCAGTGCCGCATTCGAGCAAGCCACTTTCCAAGCATTCACAACTTCGGCCAAGCACAGCACTTCAGGGTCAACCAGTGAAGGAGCTAACATTCTCATTTTATTTATTTATTTAACAATTTACGTACACACATTAAATAGAAAGATATAAAGAAGGAAACAGAAAAATAAGTACAAAGGTAATGCTTATTTCAAAAGAAATCTCTTCCAGCATACCTGCGAAAGGAGAGTTGTATAAAATATATGTAGACACCGTGTAAAAGGTATAAGTACTTACAAATAAAACAATAAACTTTAATATAACATACAATATATAAATATTACTAAAATAAATATATACTAATAAATACTAAACAATATTATAAGATAAATAGTAACACATACTTATATGCAACTATGACGGTAAAGAAAGGTAGTGTTCTTTCACTCTTCTTTTAAAAACTGAAAGAGGTTTGCAATCTCTAATGTCAGGCGGCAGTGAATTCCACAGCCTAACCGCATGGGCAGTAAAGGAATAGGAGTAAAACTCAGTAGCGTGGGGAGGGGACTTAAGGAGATTTCTAAGATGCGACCTGCAAGGCGCATCTGAAGGACGGAAATAGGAGAAGCATTCTCGCAGGTAGGAAGGCATTTTAGGGTTGTGAAGGATGTTAAATAGCAAACACAATATCCGAGACCTATAAATTTCGAGTTATTAATCATCTTGGTAATTGCTATTGAAACTACTTTACTAAAATCGGATAAAGGAATTGTCATTTCACACAAGAAATCTCCATTTAGACATAGCTACATGCTCTAAATGTGCAAAATTTGTATTTATTAAAATAATCTTTAACCATTAATACCACCTGGTAATGCTTTTAATATGATAACGAGCATTGCTCGTACATTCCTACGGTAGGCATTTCACACTCAGATAGTTGATAATTTGTTCAGATTTAGAATAGACCCGCCATTCTGACATCAGGTTGGCGGCTCACATACTTTCACTAATAACTTTGGTTTTAGAATAGTACATTGCTTCAAATTTTACGTACAATCAGTAGATTGCTCTCACGCATATAGCATTTGTAGGCTTACACCCGCCATCCTGATACACACAAAACTTCTTGTAGATGTAACTTATTTTTGGCTTATCGAAAAAATATAAGAAAAATATATGTTGAGGTACCAATGTGGTACTAAATTTTAACGAAAAGATGAACTAGTTAAAACGCATACAACTAGGTGAAACCGGCTTGGTCCAGCCATTCTGAAGTCAGAATGGC
This sequence comes from Lacanobia wlatinum, assembly GCA_947578705.1. NCBI lineage: Eukaryota > Metazoa > Arthropoda > Insecta > Lepidoptera > Noctuidae > Lacanobia > Lacanobia wlatinum. The sequence continues at coordinate 21,709,524 of OX388029.1, forward strand.
TGGCCACTTTCCTCGTAATAGATTTCCCTCTTTAGCGAGGTACCAATTATTTGATGTCTGGTACCAAATAGGTACTAAAAATTGGTATTGCTCAAATTTCCAAAATCTCTCTTGGTCCAGTCATCCTGACGCAGACTAGGTCTGAATCCTTCAGCAATGTGTATAATCTGGGGCCCTAGTGAAAAGAGGATTAAGTCTGAAAAAGTCATTTTTCACTAGAGCCAAAAAACTGCTGATTTTGGAAAAAAAAGTCATCATTTTTGTATGGAAGATGATAAACAAGTACCAAAACTACCGTTGTCAATATGAGATTTTCCGGCTAATATGTACGAATGTAACATTGCCCTTATGTTGATAGTTTCTGAAATTGGACCAATTAAGAAGGGTATAAGTACTAAAACTTAATAAATCGTACGTGTACAAGGTTATGTCTCCCAAACATATCATTTTACTCAGTAAGTTGTATTTGTATAAGGAATATTTCTAAAAGTTATCAAAAGTTTGGGACTTTGTCCATATAAACAATCATTTTTATGTCAATGAGAACGCCTTTAAATAAAGAAATACGTAGTAAGTATTCATATCGATATTACTCTCAACATGCCGTGACCGCTCCTCCCACCCCTGTGTCTCCACGTGTAAATCACAATTGTACCCTATTTCACAAAAATAAATCCTTAAACGCTATTTATATAATTAGACTTGAACCCAGTTTCAGAAATTTATTTCGCTCAAAAAGAATACAATTATTCACTTCAATGAGGAAATACATAATAATTAAGATAAGCAGCGGTTTCGCTTAGTAATAAACTAAAATTAAGTTACAAAAACTGGCCAAGTGCGAGTCGGACTCGCGTGCAAAGGGTTCCGAACGAATTTATTTTTTTAACATGTTATTTTAATACTGCAGACTTCTAATAGGTTTTCCTGTAATCTTTAGGTAAAAATCTATTATCTTCATTTTTTTGGAAGTTTTAGGCTCAGTAGTTTCGGAGATAAGGGGGGGAATGGTCATTTTTCGTCTAATTTCTTGAATAACTTCAGAACCATTTATTTTAAAATTATGAAAAAAAATATAATTAAAACCCTCACAGTAAGCCCTTTTCTTTTGATATGTCACATGATATTGTTTAAAAAAACTTCTTTTTTTAATTTTCTAGTTTGACCCCCAAAAGTGAACCCCTTACTAAAAAAATTGGTTGCCTGTAAAGTCGGTATACGGGCGAAAGTTTTACGTGACAACGACTTTGATTCACTTTTTATGTCTGTCTCTCTCGCTCTTAGGCGGGCTAACCATGCCCGAGTGGAAGGGACGCGTGCCTCTCACTCGCTCTCATTGTGAGCGCATAACGTGAGCGGAGCGTAACGCAGTTTCTTGAAGTGTCACCCGGCAAACCAATTTATAAGACGTTGTCACGTCAAAACTTAATAATTTACGTAAAACGTTCGCGTTTGGGTCACAGAAGTCCATAGTGAATCCGGAGAAAACTGGCTGTGACAGACGGACAGACAGACTCCCGAGTGATCCTATAAGGGTTCCGTTTTTTTAACGGAACCCTAAAAACGGTAAAATTTACGATTCTTAATGGTGGTGATCGAGTGGTACTTTAATAGCCTTTTAAAAGTTGGAAGTGACTTCGATTCCTTTATTACTTAGGTATAGAGTTATAGAGTTCAGCCCCTCATATAAAACAGTATTTCTACCATAGTTTGTCTGTCATAATGTATCTATCAACATAACATTAGTTTAAACAAAAGCATATAACAAATTATTGTATAAAGTGGTACCACTCAACTTACAACTTATTGCACATTATGAAAAAGTAACTTTTACAAGTGTGAAAAACGTCATGGCACCACTTCTAGCGTTTATCACTTTTTATTTAAAAAAGTGGCATTTTTAACTCGTCTTAACTCTCATAAACAAGATGATAGCGACGTGAAAAAAAAATACGTCAAGTGTATAACCTTCTGATGTGGTATTTAGCTCTGAATTATATCCTTTTAACAAAACAAAGGTCCTTATTTTAAAGGATTACGTTATACCGTTTTACACCAACATATTATGCAGTTATTTTTTCTGATTTCAGCCATATAATTAACTCAAAAATGACATATTTACACTTAATCCTCTTTTCACTAGGACCCCAGTATTATGTCTTTGATAATCTCGGGATTAAGGCCCTTGAGAAGGCGAACGAGAGGCCGAAGATAACTCGCAGATGCCCCGAAAGACAAGTCAAATGAAATGGAGCACGAATCGACGATTATACCTGTTTGCACCCAATGACTAACTCCGGCTGATGCAGAACTATTGCAAAATATAGAAATAAAAAATAAGTGCCTATGTGTTGGGTGATGACTACTAGAACTATAGAAAGACTATTTATTGCCAGAAATCTCGATTCAGGCGCTTAGTTCAGGCGCTGTAGATTGATAAACTAAACCAGTGTAAATTAGCCTTTATTTGTAAGTTGAACCATGGACAGATATAGACAGGCATTAATTTTGACAATATACTTGTCAAGTCCACAAAAATGCTAATGACGAAAAATTGAAAAAAAGCACGGTAAAAATTCACAAGTAAATTCACAAATGTCTACGTTTGTAGATTAAAACATAAGTACGCAGTAAACACTTTCCCAAAATGCCAACGGCATTCTTAAGAAAATCTTTCAAAACTGTTTGTGTTGATACTGTTCTTTTCTTTGCAATGTTTGCTTTAGTGGGTCATATAACCATAAACTATTGGGAAAGATATACGATACAAATAGAATTATATTCCATGAAACATAGCTTGCACGTACTCAAGGTAAATACAATCTTGCACAATCCATAATATGTTTCATAATGTTCAATAGTGCTTAAAATATTTTTTTGCTACAGGATACCATAGGAAATATAGGAAAAGCATACGATAAACTTCACGACGAACTTAAAGTCTTAATCTTTGAAGTAGATAAAAAACAGATGGACACGCCAGAATGTCGGCAGAGGGCTAAATTAGAAGCTAAATGTATGGCCGACAATTTAAATAGAAAACGTCGTGATTTTGAAGTTCAAGCAGTGATAACAAAATCTGATAAAATGAAATTTGGTGCAGGAGATGAAACCGATAATAATAATAAACCACATGGTCGTGAACATAAGGCAACGGGGCCCTTGGGCATAAACGTTGCAACGAATACAAGGAATCCTCCAAAGTCTACTGGGTCTCCTCCATCGGACACATCGACAACCAAACAAGATCACGCCCGGCGCTACAAGGACTTAGACCATTGCGGACATTTCTGCCACAGTGTGCGTGGGACTGCTAGAAAGTTATGAATTACAGATTTCCATGTAAATTTTTCAATAGGTCATCTTTTTGCAATAGGTAACTTCTAATACGAAACCCACAAGAAGACCTTTTACATGAAACTCTTAAAAAATGTAAATTCAAATATATCAAATGTTTTTCAGATGTTGTATGAGGTAAAATGAGAATTGAAGAGAAAATGAGAAGACACGTTTACTTTTTTTTTAATAAATTACTTAAAAGCACTTTGTTTGACATGTTTTTCTTTCACTTAGTTTATTCTTTAACAATCTTGATGTCGGAATTATGTAGTGCGTTTTGGTAGAGGCTTCGGACAATCATCCCAGCTGATGTTTTTTCCTAGTTCACACGGAGGGTTGTGTAAGAACACATCCACATTAGGTAAAGGCATTCTTCTTGGATCCCAACCTGCACGTTTCTTCTCGATTGCTAAAGTAAGCGCTTCTATTAGTTCCACTTGTCCTTCTATCTTTGGTATTTCTTTTGAAAATCTAGTTATTTGCAGTTCCAGTTCATGATACCTATTCTTTATGCAAGCAACATTTTTCTAAAACAAAAATCAGTAAATAAATAAATGATGAACTATGTTTGTGAGCTAAATTATATTAAACATGAATAACAAATTCATAAAAATTGCCTACCGCAATATCTGCAATGCTCTTATTAATATTCTTTAGATCACAACTAGAGTTGCAAGTGGTACAGTGATAGTCGAGCATTAAATAAGTGACTCCTATGAGAGATGATAGGATAAAGGTGCTACTTAGGCTGTTTATAAAGCTCCAAGGCTGAGGGCACGGCCGAGGAGTGTTACAAGAGTAACCACGTCTACGACTCCTTCTCGTACGGCAGTCCATTTTAACCTTACTCTGCCGCTTTTTAAACTTCCTCAAGCCACGTTGAGCCACACTTGCTTATGAATAAAGTACTTTTTATATTTTAGCTTACATCTCCACTAAAATTTTGAATTGCTTTTGTCACTTTATAATATTTTAGTTTTTATGATTTTTGAACCAATTCCCCAAATTCCAGTTTCAGTTTGTCAATTTGTCATGCGTTGATGTTTCCGTTATCTAGAATGGATAGGAGCAGATACAGCCAGTGTTAAAGTTTGCTCAAACGCCATCTACTAAAACCGTGCCAGACTAACGAGGAACCTTCATGGACGGAGCAACGATAAGTGGCAACGGCAAGTGGCGCCGTACAAAGTAAATGCTTTTGGAAGGCTACACGAGATGGCACCATATCGAGGAGACTTCGGGCTTTTTATGTTCTATTGCACTGTATGTCGACAAGACATTAACTTTAATGTTATCGTTACAGGTTCATCTATTAGTTAACATTGTCCACACGCACTCATTTTTTACCGTTTGGTGTTTATCTACTACATGTTCATTTGTTTACTTAAAAAATATTTTATTGATAATTTTATCTGTTTACCTTTCCTATCATATACTATATGTATATTCTTATCGTTTTCAGGAAAATGGCCGTTAACATGAACTGCACAGAGACAATGGAAGTTCTATGCGTGTTCTGAAATACTGATTCATGTTGTAGCAGGACAAAATATAGTGTTAAGTATAATAATAACCTATCATGGGTTGAAAGAACTCCGAGGTCTTTTATATGTCAGTTTGCACTCTGAAAATACAGAAAATAACCTTAATAGGTACCATCAGTTACGTCCCTTGAATTCGTGATTAATGAATCTATAAATGTATATGATGTACCTACAGAAAACAGAGATGCAAGAAACATACATAATCATGAAATGACGTCAGACAGGAGAATAACGACAAAACCTCGGAACCGTCACCATGTAGGATCAGACTAGTTTAATAATTATACAGGATTTTAGACCGTATTTCTAATGAGTTAGCATACAGATTAGCGTATTATAAAACAGGACAATACCTTTATTATTGCATTAGTTACCGACTTATATTTGTATGTTACAGTCAATATACTTATACTTGTCATTTATAAAATGACCAAGGTATTGACAGTCCATCGTACCTTTCTTATTATAAATTCTAGGTAAATTCGATTGCATTGATTGCGATATAAGTAGATAGAGTTTGTATGAATAGTGACCAACCAACCGGTTATAATGATAACCGCGTGAAGTTAGAAGTAGTGTATGGAGACCCTTGATCTTCAACTACAAAGAATGTTTCATTATTACGTTGAGGCCAGTCGAACGTGCTTAATCGCATCACGCACGCCTTATCAATTTTTTTTTTCTTTCATTGTTCTAATGGCCAGTATTGTATGAATGTCCACCAAAAGTCTAAATACCTCACAGAAATTATGTATTGAGAACGGTTTCCGGTAAATATTGTCTACAGCCTATTACTGTTAGCATAGGTAGGTACGCTAGGCATTCTACAGGTCTCTCAGAAATACGTATAAGGAAGTAAGTGGCTGGTTCATTAACTTCTTGGAAATGCATAAGTTAGAGGTTTAGTTGCGTTAGGCTGTTGTGCACATTCAAGCCACATCGTACAAAGCCTCCCAGACTCCTTAGCTGAGGTCGGACCGTCGGATCACTCGGTAAGTTGCCGCCATTTCGACGAGACGTTAGAAAGGGATGGCTTCATGTCGTTTACCCGTTCGCTCTCATTGTACTCCCTACTTGGATTTCGTTTTACATTTCGAGCTTTTAGTGATGTTCTGTACCTGGTATCGATATTTGAATTGGTGGGTTGTTTCTGTTGTTTTTTATTAGGGTTCCGTACCTCAAAAGGAATAAACGGAACCCTTATAGGATCACTTTGGTGTCCGTCCGTCTATCTGTCAAGACCCTTTGTCTCGGGAACACGTGGAAGTATCGAGTTGAAATTAGCACCACATCCACATACTCAAGTCTACAGTCCATTTAAACTGAAAAAATCAAATCTCAAAGTTTACGTAGAATAAAGATACGGCCGCAAAAAACGTATATTTCGACACTCTCAAGGGAATCAACATTTATAGGGTATTTTTCGATGTCCTAGAACTATGAAATTTGGCAAGTAATAATGTCTTATGCTACAAGTATAGGGAAAAATCTGAAAACTATACATCTGTAATTAAATCATTAAAAATTGTTTTTATTTAAAGTAATTTGTACGGAACCCTTGGTGGGCGACTCCGACTCGCACTTGTCTGTTTTTTAAAGTATGCAAGTCTACCGAGTGTGGTCGTTAACCTCGGTACACTTTACTTCTCCAAGAGATCAAGTAGGTTTATTAAGCCGAAGAAGTACTATTAACACCATCTTAGCTTGCCTTCTTTTGTCTGCGGTTTTTTCTACTATCTATCCGTCGTTTCATTTATTTTTTTAACTTTTTTTTATTTAGGTAGGTACTAACATTAGTCGCTCGTTTAGTCTTGTGTACATCCCTTCTCGTCACATATCCTGTCCCCTTTTAATTATTCCGTCTTTGACACTTACCAGTTTTCAACTTACTTTACCCGTTTTTCTTTTTCTTATTGGAAATGCAAGATTTTATCGACAAGGTACAGCCAGGCCTAGCGCTCGTACCGGCCGGCTTCGGCGCGCCGCGCTGCATGATGTCATTCATACACACACTCACACATCGGACTCCGTGTGACTTGGTCGTGTCGTGTTGACCCGCGCGCTGTTTACATTCTGTACACAGTGACTTCACGGCGTACACCCGTGTCTGTGATTTAATTTATTATTTATATTAGCTAGCTATTAGATAGTTCACTCAACATGGCCAACAACAGGGCTGCCAAATCTGGATTTGCTGCCGAAGCACAGAGAAAGGTAAGTTTTAAACTTGTGATTTTCAAGCTATTACCCGACCATGTGCTGTAAGTTCCAGTTTTATTTTATAGTGTGATGTGGGAGTGGCTCTTCGTAAACAGGTCGCGTTGCACGGCTAGATTATTGATTCGGGATGCTGTGAGTCCAGAATTGTGTTACAAGGACTGAGCCGTGACCTACTTTAGGGAACAGATGGTGACCTCATTAGCGGAGATACAAGGGCCAGATGGTCTTGAATACGAAACTTAAGACTGTACTTACGAAGACACACATCTAATGTTTGCTTAGTTTCCATCGCAAGCCCATTCCTCAATAAGAAAAAGTTTCTGTTTTTATTAATTAAAGGCTGCACTTGCTTGTAAGTAACGACTTTCTGTAACCATTTTGGTTCGAAACTTAAATTACAATACCTGCCAGACAGTGGTCGTTTTGCAGCGCCGTCTCCAGGCGCCACCGACTGCAGGGGTAGGGTAGAGTTGCAAGTAGGTAGAAACAAAATAATGTCTACTATAGGTTACCCTTACCAATCGAGTAAACTGGTTAATCTTGCAAAAGTAGGTGCTCCATCACGCATTCAAAAATTCTTATTGGACTGTGCCTTTGCCATTGTTAGTAAAAAAGAATCAAAAAACGTAACGGCGCAAGACGGTTTGTTCCCAGTTGGACTGTTTAGTATTTGGTCACTACCGTCAATTACCCCCATTAATCAGTTTAGGTAGCAAAACAAATTCTCATTTACGTAAGAGTAATTTTATTTCTCCAAGTGAAATTAATTAAAATAAATAGTTGATTGTCTTGTAACTGCCATTATTATAGAATCTACAATAGTGTTTAGAATAAAGGTTATGTTATGTATCTACATTCCAAGGAAACTTAAAGTGATAGGCATGTATATTGTATACGAATGGCTTAGTTTAGCATTTAAATACAAGTAACGTATAGTCGCATCACACATTTGCATTGACGCAAGGTTACAGATGAATCATATTCTCGCTTTTTTTTGCAACGTTTGCACAATTTGATATAAAAGTAGTAAGCTTTTTTATCATAGCATAATGTCAATGTTTCCCGACCATAAACAAACTTCGAGGAGACCAGATCGACGCGTTTAATTAATTAAGCAATTTATTTTATTGTCTATTGTGACATCTCGTTTGTAGAGGACGCAACTATCATCATTATGATCATTGTTCTAAAAATAGATCTCGAATTATGATTGGACATCTGTTTATAGCTCGCGCAACTACATTATGTACTTAGATGACGCTTGCTTCGTACTCTTACTGAACACCTCCATCAAACAGGATCCCACTCAAACTTAACATTCCCAGCAATACCTAAACGGTCATTGCTCCAGCAACGCTCTGCCAACCAAGCTTACTGTCGTCTTGATAACTACCTAAATAAATATTAATTATGTCTTCACACTATGTATAAAGTCATGGCACCGTAGGTTTAATTTACATTCCATTACTTTTAAAAGCGAACCCAAGATCTGTGAAGTTTTATGGTCTTGTAATTATCAGTCAGGACACCTTTCTTCCTGCAGCCGTCTGCCTGCCGCCTGCACAAGCACACCGGTCGCATGTGGGTCAAGGAGGATCAGTTAACACAGCTTTTACAACCGGTTTTAATACAATTTTTGTGAGAGTCCTTAAACGTACTCAGGTGGAAAGAACATCGAAAATTTTCATTAAACTATACATAACATATTATGTTAGCACCTTTCAAATAAAATATACCAAAATATGTGTGTTTTCCGTCTGACGAACAGGTACCTACGTGAGGCTATGCGCCTTATCAGTAAAACGAGTATGCAGGTCAAACGGATGGACGTTTATATGTATTAGTTCCTCTCTTCTAATTACGGAGTTACAGTTAGTTTCAAAAGTCTAAATACATAATGCGTATTATGCGTATGATAAGTGAGTACCTACCGGGAAATTAATTAGTAGGTGAAGACCTTAGGTCTAATGTTGCCGCTGTTGATAATGTTCACTACAGTATCAACTTGGATTAGTCACGAATTATTTTGGATTCTGATCCTCAAGAATAAGTTGGACGAAACAGATGTTCAATTAGCTCAAAAGAATTTATTTTATACTAATTCACCGAGACGATGACTCATATAAGGCTTGGTTCTGTTACAACACACAGTACCCCACCTTATAAGGTATGGCCTTTACGCAGGATTCATTTATATGGCTTAAATGCAGGCCACTTTCAACCGGCCATATGTTCAAGATTGACACTTGACCAAATTTCTCTTCGATGTTTAATTTTATAAATGGAATTCTATTTTGCTTGCACAAGCTACATGGTAATGTTGTGCAATGCAAGTTAAGATACATAGATGAACAAAAAGATGAAGATCGTATTACCACTTGTGTGGCCTGACTGGCAATATGATACATTTAATAGAATTGCTTCACTTTGGACGTTGTTTTTACTATGGCACTATCATAAACAGCACGTAGGTACGGCCTTACTATGGCGTAATTTTAATTAAAGGAAATAATCGGAATGAATTCTCGTTAAAGTTGAAGTTATCCCCATTTTTGCGAATCAATACTGGTTGCATTGCATTGACCGCGTCTGACAGCCGGCCTCGCGCGGTGACCCCATTCCTGTCCCCTTACTAGTCAGTGTTGGAGCCATTGTTGACGATGGCCTGCGATGCTGGATATTACCTTAAATCAACGTTGATTGATTTTTTGTATTTTTTTTTTTTTTTTTTTTTGTATTTCCACAAGTTTCTCATTGTTTTATCAATCATCTCTGACGCAATGGTGAAGACGTGCTCCTTCAAAAGACTGAAGCCGTTGACATTGAATCATAGTTATTTATGGCCGCAAACCTTTTTTGTTACCGATTCCTTGTATGGCCGTATGGCGATTAGTTGTGAATGAACACTTTAATATCATTACATCAGTATTGATATTCGCAATCTTATCCTTCTCGACCTCGAATCACATCTGCTCATGTCTGACGATAGCTAAAAAAGGGATGGGATCAAATGGCATTCCATGAATGTTCGCATTCAGTCCAAAACAAGACATTTTTGTTATTTTGAATTAATAGTTTATATTGTGCTGTGTTCATATCAGTGAAATTAACTATTTTTGTTACCCAACTAACGAATTGATAGCTGCCATGTTTAGCTATCAAAACCAACCTAATTCCCCCAACGACCTTTTGTTTTAGCTTGATAATGACGTTAACAGGGAAAGCAGCGAAGTTAATTAATTGAATATAGTAAATAAATAGTGATATTGATATATTATTTAAACCTAAATGTGGGACGCTATGAATAGCTGATAACTGTTACTTTGGCTCTGTAATAATTACAACTGCGCATAGAACCTTTTTGATATTGGATGCAGACTTCTTCTTCGTGTCGCTGGCATGACAGTATTTTAAATTTGGGTGGCCCAAAACATTGCCATTTCCACAGCAACGTTGGTGGCAGCACAAAGGTCACTTTGGTTGTATGTTTTGGGGCACAGAGGGCAAGATAGGAGGTGAAGCAGTTGTCATTGGATGCAGACGATAAACTACTTTTTGTTGAGCGCAGTGCAACAAAGTTTACACAGGACGTTGCTTACATGAAATTACTTCCTGTAACTTCAAACACAAATTAGACAACGCTCCAGAATATTAATGGAAGGGACGAGCCTATCGGTTCGACCGATCTGGGACATATTTAAATTCAGAAACCTTCGTTGTTGATCCAAAAGCAGACAAGCAATGTCTACTTGCATAGTAACGAATATTTTTCAAGTCACTGAAAGCCGGTACATACATCCTTAAAAGCAGGTTGCGAGAGACCATGCTTTTAATTTTTTAAGGTTACAAACGTCTGCCATACCGGACTGTGAGTCACGTTCGAATCCTTGGCCGCTTACGTCACCGTCATCGTGCGCATGAGTTGTTTTGGTGGATTACTACGTATTGTTACCTACAGGAACTTTTTGATTATACCATTATAATTCTAACTAAGTTATTGATTCATACGGTCTGGTATTGATCATCTTTTCTAACTAACAGGACAAACATTCATGAAAATCTGCACATAATTATAAATAACGTTTTATCAATTTTAGTGCTAAATAACACTTTATGGATGTCAATGTCACTAAAAAATTCAGTCATCAGCAAAATTAAACCTTCGTTGCGTGCACACACACAATAAAAATGTATGAAAGCCCATCCTTAGCCCTGCCTTGATTTCATAAAAGTAAATTTTATTGTACTCTTTATCGAAAAACTCGAAGGCTTTATTAGCAGCCAGTATCCTTCTGATCTGTTTAGTAGGTAAACAGAACGGGCACATTTAATTAGTACAGCTGTTAGTGCACGTATCAAACACACGGTTGCTTCATTATAGTCACGGAGACTGTCCTATCGCACACTTTCATTCGACAGAACGTGATGCGTATTAACTATTTCTATGATACGGTCAATAGCAAAGTATTTAAAAGACAATATATGTTTTCTAATAGACATAAGCATAAGCACCCTGGTAAACAGTCACGACTGTTCACAACAATAAGTTTTGTGTCTTAACATTTTCACATTATGCTCTCTCTTCTCTTATCGTAAATTTATTTGGGATCGGCGCCATATGTCTTCTTCTTTTGTAGTTCTCCATTAGAAGTCACCCCTCTTACACAATCCAGAACTCCTTACATCGTTTTTCACAACATAAATTAAAAATATTGAATAATAGGTAGTTAAATAAAGGTAAACAATCTTGATGTGTATTTTTATTTAAAAACTCAGTTTAAAAATAAAATGCAACTAAAAGCCAAAGTAAATACTACAATAACGATTACTAAATCAATTGAACCATAAATTTGAAAAGTAGTTTATTTCTTTAATATGAATTTGTGTAAAAAGACACATCAATATTATTTACCTTTAGTTAACTACCTAACACAATAGTTGCTACTCTTCCGGAAACAAAAAGAAACTATATGTTTCCGGAAGAGTAGCAACTAACAAATTGTAGAACAGGGAACACTCCTTTTAATTGCCATGCAAATCTATAAACGATGTGCAAAAAATGCCCGAAATTGTTGTAAAAATAACTTAACTACAAAAATAGATTTTATGGCTAGAATTAAAATTATTTTTGTTTGAGAGTATTGACCTCGGGAACTATACATTAAAAATACGGTACCTACCTATGGTATGTACCCAGTGTCCAGCCAATCTATTCAGTAAACAATTTTTGACCTTAATTAAAGTGAATGGTCAATACCTAGCTTCAGTGTGAAATGATAGCTTTCCTCTAATTAATGAAAAATATCATTGATTGACAGATGGAATGGTGCCATCCCAAGACCCAGCTGTTATGTTCTGTAACCAGCTCAGCTCGAAAACTTAGGTGAACTGAACTTGAAATGAACTGTCATTCCTGACTGTTTATAAAATTATTATTCTTTTTATCAACATACTAGTTGATCCGCGCAACTTCGTCTGCTCCGCTCCTATTGGTCTTAGCGTGATGATATATAGCCTATACCGCGTTCAAGCAAACAAACTCTTCAGCTTTATATATTACTAGCTTTTGCCCGCGACTTCGTACGCGCATATCCCGTTTTTCCCATTCCCCGTATAGCCTATAGCCTTCCTCGACAAATGAGCTATCTAACACTGACCGCGACTTCGTACGCGCATATCCCGTTTTTCCCATTCCCCGTATAGCCTATAGCCTTCCTCGACAAATGAGCTATCTAACACTGAAAGAATTTTTCAAATCGGACCAGTAGTTCCTGAGATTAGCGCGTTCAAGCAAACAAACAAACAAACTCTTCAGCTTTATATATTAGTATAGATAGATATTTTACATTTTTTAATATTTCATTAAAAAAATGAAATTATTATTATTTTTTATTTTATTTTTATACCACCTTGATTGGATGGATTGACTGACAGCTCACTGAATGATCACTTCACCGAAGTTTACACATTGGTATTTTGACAGGATAACACTACAGTTTGCTGTTTGATCAAAATACTCATATTTATTATTCAAACAACATTAATTAAGCAGAAACTAAGTGGTAGCGTTGGCTATAATAAACTATTCGCTCATTTCTTATCACCGCGACCTTGAGCTGCCAGTCAGTGTTGATATTCACTAACTGCATAACATGGTTATATGATTTCCCGTGTGCTATATAGATGAATAAATGTGCCTATACATTTAACCTTTCAGGAATTAAACTTGGATCAGTTAGGTGGTTATTGACGCCGGGTAGCTGGCGGGTATTGGTTGCTGAGATAGGGATCTTTTTGGCCTCGCACAGATTAAATTCAGTGGACAGATTAGATTCAGGATGTAGCTTAACACATTTAGTGCCAAGAACTCAGCGTATGAGTCGAGCGTGATTCGTTCGTGTGCCCACAACCCGTATCTGGGGGGCTACTCTCTAATGAAATCCGTAGTTTCGGGCTTAGTTGCGAGCGGGCGTATTCTACTCCGTATCACCTACAGACTTACGATTAGTCCCGGAACCCGAACTAAGAATGAATGACAACACGATTTCACAGTAACTGTCAAATCGTGTTATCATTAGTTCTCAGTGGTTAGGTGATACGGAGTAGAAAATGCCCGCCCGCAACTAAGCCCGAAACTACGGATTTCGTTAGAGAGTAGCCCCCCTGAGTCGTTGTTTTAAGTAGCTATATGTGACTTGTGTTCATGCGCGGGTTGTGGGCACACGAACGAATTGTTGTTCGGCCCATGTGTTGAGTGCTTGGCACTAAAAATGTAAAAACACTTTTGTACTTGGCACTGAAAGTGCTGTGTTAACTATTTTTATTACGGTTAGTTTTACTTATTTTACTTCAGTGTCTTTTGCGAGTCCCAAATAAAAAAAAATCTTTCTTTCTTTTCTTTATTATCGCACTAGCTTCTGCCAGCGGCTTCGCCCGCGTGGTCCCTAGGGAACATACTCCCGGGATAAAAAGTAGCCTATGTCCTTTCTCAGGCTCTAGACTATCTCTGTACCAAATTTTATTTAAATCGGTTCAGTAGTTTTGGCGTGAAAGCGCGCAAGACAGACAGACCGACAGACAGAGTTACTTTCGCATTTATAATATTAGTAAGGAAGTAAGGATAAGGATTTTTCGCACTTCAGTGATTTTGGCACATTTTCTCGGTTTTCGAAACTTATGTCTGTTTTTTATTTTTTAAGATGATTTTTGGCATTCTATGTTGTGTTAATTTAAAAGCATTCAATTAGAATTGTCTTATGTTTTAAAATCATCTGTATTTACCTTTGGATTCTAAAATAGTTTTTCCCTATACTAAACAATGATACCATTATTACAATGGACTGATGATATCAGAAAATGCAAAAACTCATATATTTTATGAAGGTACGGTTTGTTATTTCATATTTTGATACATTTTTCTAAACACCTACAGGTGCATCATTTTGCTATTGAATTAGTTAGCTATTGAAGAATATTACGATGCATCATCACTGTAAAGTGTAAACTATCGAGTACTGACGTGAAAGGTGTCATACTTTACATATCGCTGCATTTAACTGGGTTAAGCGATATTCGTAGAAACAAAATTATACGATTTCTCTTGTTTTGCGGGATGAAATAAGATTGCACCTTTATAGCCGAAGCAGGGGTACTCTCTAAGCCCAAAGTCCGTAGTTTCGGGCTTTGTTGCGGGCGTATTCTACTCCGTGTCACCTACGGACTTACCATTAGTCCCGAACCCGAACTAAGAATGAATGACAACACCGTTTCACAGTAACTGTCAAATCATGTTGTCATTCATTCTTAGTAGTACGGTGATACGGAGTAGAATACGCCCGCAACTAAGCCCGAATATACGGACTTCGGGCTTAGAGAGTAGACCCCCAGGCCAGCAGGCCTTTATAGGTTTTGCTTCAAGTCGTTTGTGGTGGGGGTTCCAACTCACCATCTCGAGATGTTCCTTAAAGCAGAGTTTTGGCCGAAAGGTGTCGTGTATCGACGTTTCCGCGGTCAGCTGCGCGACACCAGTCAGCGAATCACGCCGTCATTTTGTGTGCAGTAGTTTATATTGTTTATCAGTATTGTAATATGTATTAATTTATTTATAGCTGTTATTGTTTCATGTTTGTGTATTTTATTTATGGGCCATAGATGCCCGAAATAAAGGATTAAATTAAATTAAATAGCCATTTTAGTTAGAAATATTGATTTATTAATGCATCTTAAACACCTCTCCTGAAAACTGGAATCATATTTTATGATTCCAGTTTTCAGAATAAGTGCCTCTTTTACCTTATACATGTCACCGGAGAATACAAACTCTGTAAGATTGTAATAAAAATTTTTTAGACCAAAGTCTTAAGCATCGATGACGAGTTGCTAGCCTGTCGGTTTTCTACCGGTTGCATTTTGGGGAATGTGCGACGGAATTGCATAATTTAATTCCGCCAAGCCCGTTCCATCATCGGACCACAAGACGAACGGCGATGCGCCACCGGTACATGGTAGACATCCCACCCACACGCACAAAACGTTTTGGGAACACATTCATAGTGCGTACTTCTGTGTTTCCTGATAGCTACAACCTGGAAGTCTTTAAGTCAAGAGTGAATAGGTTACCTCTAGGCAAGCGTGCTCTATCTTGGAGCACATCATCGCTTGCCAACAGGTGAGATAGTGGTCAAACGCGTGCCAATCAGTAGCAAAAACAAAAATTAAAAGAAATCCTCGAAATATTCAGATCATTTTTAGTAGGTACAGTAAATCCCAACCCAATTCAGTAGTTTCCAGTGTATCCGTGGGTTATTGAAAAAAATGAGTTTACAATTTCACGCGATATACAATCTTACGGAGTTTGCAATTATCCGGTGACATACCACTTATGCAAGACCACTTTTACGTGTTGGCAAACAACTTTTTGTGCACCCAATTTCTTTTCTTTTATAACTCTGACGAATTGATTTGCACTCGAATTACCAAGCCGCTGCATTTTTCAGTCGGGTAAACCAGTTCTTGTTTGTTTAAAATGCTGCATTTACTGTGTAAGTAATATAAGGCTATAACTTAAATAAAATACTAGGTACATTGGTACGCACTATTGTACGATGGTACGAACAAAACAAAGTACAAAAGAAAGCATACTACAAGCTTGGTAGGTATTCTACTTTTAATACCCTATTACATGCCATAGAAAAGACAAACCATTCGTTTTACCGCACTATGTAGGTAGGTATACAAAATTAACATAACTATATTATGTATATGTCACCGGAAAATTGCAATCGTCGTAGAATTGTAAAATACCTCGTGAAATATAAAATATTTTTTCTTAGTAAGCCACGGGCATATAGGAAACTTTTGAATTTGGGTGGGATTTATTGTATACAAAACGATTTTATATAATACCTATATCGAGAAATCGTAATATAATAAATATTAGATTTTGCCCGCGACTTCTTACGCGCATATCCCGTTTCTTCCCGTATCCCGTCTTTTCCCGTTCCATAAACTATCCTATCTTTTAAGTTGGATCAAATAACAGATAGTTACGATGTTTGATCAAAATCGGTTCTGTAGTTTAGGAGTCCATCGCGGACAAACAACGTGACACGTTATTTATATATATTAAGATTTATTACAATCTTACGGAGTCTGCAATTTTCCGGTGGCATATATACCGAATAGGAAGGCACCTACACCGTCATTTTAGACAGACAGCTATTTTCTTATAGACCAGTAGAAGTGGATTTTAATGGATATCGTTAACCTTCTTATAAACATTGATGCATGTGCGTTGCAGATAGGCGAAACATTAAATTCTATGAAGTTAGAACGACGGCCTTTTAAAGTTAATGTCCCAAACAACTTAATATTCTTCTATCGATGTTCCGACTTAAAACTACTAGTAGAAGGTACCTATAATAATCTAGTACATAATTTTTACTGGCGTTTTGTTGTTAATTCTTTACAGAAACCTGGTACTGAAATATTTACGAAAAACGCCTTGAATCGCCATCAATTAGGTATATCAATTTCTACTCAGCCAGTAGGTATATCTGTGTCTACTAGGAGCCAATGGGCCTCATCAGAAGGCTTAAAGTCACTGAAAGGGCAAGTCTTGGAGTGTCCTTGCGTGATCGAGTGGTCGAATCAGGAATTATGATATCCGCAAGAGAACCAAGGTTAGGTACCGACATAGCGCGAAGGATCGCCAAACTAAAGTGGCAGTGGGCAGGCCACATTGCTCGCAGAACAAATGGTTGATGGGGCCGAAAAGTTCTGAGTGGCGGAAAAGAAAGGCCTCCCACGCGGTGGACCGATGACCTGGTGAAGGTCGCGGGTAGCCGATGGATGTGAGACGCACAGGACCGATCGTTGTGGCGACGCTTGGGGTGAGGCCTATGTCCAGCAGTAGACCTCTTTCGGCTGATATGATGATGATGATAATGAGAAGCCAGTGGAAAAGAGACAACCCCACAAACGCTTTTAAGATATTTTTCTTACGCTATCTTTCATTATTTGCAGATCAACAGTAAATACAGCGAGGAGCTTGCGCAGGAGTGTTTAGAATGGATCAACGCGATCATTGGCGAGCCAACCAACACCTCCGGGGACATGGACAACTTTTACGAAGTACTTAAGGACGGCACCATTTTGTGCAAGTGAGTATTGAACTAAAGCTAAAACACTAGGAAGTGGTGACGGGCTGGGCGATTGTGCGGACTGTCTTCGTGTAAATTTTGACGTTCAAAAAGTGCTGATTTTCAGCCTAGAATGAATAAACTTGTTTTGATTGGTAAGCTGAGGTTTTCTGTGGCAGCTAAAAGGAGTATAGAAGATGGAGTTGCAATGCCCTCGTACCTCGGAAAGTTTATAGACTTCAACTGCGCCTGATCTCTCTGCTGGTCTTTTCAGATAATGTCCCATCGGCCTTTCGGGTTCTAGACTAAAATTTTGATAAGTGAGGGTTAAACGTGCCATGAAGAATCTATCAAGGAGCCGTTCAAGTATTACATAAGCACCAATGGGGGTGGGGGGGAAAAATAAGGATAGTAAAGATAGGTACTATGCTTATTTTTGATGACATGGGGGACGGGGGCGTTTAAATGGTGATTACGTCAGCAATATTTACTTCCCTTTTTGTTTGCAAATCTTAGTAGATTATAATTTGACATAATTATGGCTAGTTAGTAGTTTTTACTCTCATGCGATGTTTAGTGAGAAATAACAGTAGTGGAGGAAATAGGTATCGCGCGAGTAAAAACTTTACCAATGCTACGTAAGCATAGGAGGGAGGGGTAAGAGCTTTGATTACCATTGCTGACAAGGGGAGGGGGGGGGTTTAAATGACTAAAATTCTGCTTACGGAATACTTGAACGGCCCCCAAGGGATTAGTCTTTTCGGCCCTACTGGCCGCCTCACTAGTGGGGCAGAGTAGACTCGCCACATTTTTAAGGTTCCGTACCCAAAGGGTAACCACCAGAACCCTATTATTAAGCCTCTGCTGTCCGTCCATCCGTCCGTCCGTCTGTCAGCGGGCTATATCTCATGAACCGTAATAGGTAAACAGTTGAAACTTTCACAGAGTTTATATTTATTTCTGTTGCCACTATAACAACAAATAATAAAAAATACGATGGTGCGGAACCTAGTTCTACTCGCACTTGGCCGGTTTTTAGGGTTCCGAAAAAAAAAAACGGAACCCTTATAGGATCACTCGGGTGTCTGTCTGTGTGTCTGTCCGTCTGTCACAGCCAGTTTTCTCCAGATCGACTGAACCGATTCTGTTGAAATTTGGTACACAAATAGACTTCATGACCCAAACACGGACGCGTTACGTAAAGCATTAAATGTTTAGTATGGGGGTCACTTTTGGGGGTCAAACTAGAAAATTTTAAAAAAAGTTTTTTGACACATCAAATGAAAGGGCTTACTGTGAGGGTTTTATTGTATTTTTTTCATAATTTTAAAATAAGTGGTTTAGAAGTAATTCAAGAAATTAGACGAAAAATGACCATTCCCCCCCCCTTATCTCCGAAACTACTGAGCCTAAAATTTTGAAAAAAATGGAGATAATAGATCTTTACCTAAATATTACAGAAAAACCTATTAGAAGTCTGTAGTGTTAAAATAACATGTTAAAAAAATTAAATTCGTTCGGAACCCTTTGCACGCGAGTCCGACTCGCATTTGGCCAGTTTTTGGAATGTATTTGGCCCCATTCTTTTTTTTATATTAAATTATGTATAATTTTCACGCAAAATAATCGAAAAAACGACTAATCACAATGCTTATAAAATCGCCTCCGTATGAAAACGTCTTTTTCTCAAATCGTCCTATCCGCAAATCGGCTTGAACGTCCTAAAACAAGATAATGGGAAAAGTACAGTCATACAACACATATACATAAGATTTGTAAATTTTAGCCAGTAGGGCAAAGTAAAGTCCTTGAAAATTATGCAAATTATAAAAGTTAGCTTCGTTGGGCTATTCTCCACCTGTGCATCAGACACATCCAATGCTAAGCAGCATATCACTCTTAAAGCAGAGTACAGCACTCTTTAATTCAATAGGCAGTACCTACTACTACCTAGGAGCTATTGGCCTAGTTCCATTCTATTTCCTGCTTGATAAAGAGGGAAGTGGAAATTATATTTTTTTCCTACTCCTCCGCTGTACTTTTCTGCGGGATCCAAGACAGTTGAATCGAGGGACTCGTTGTGTATCATTGGCTCGGCGTTTTTCTGGTGGTCGCCACCATTGATTCTGGCGTTCAAGAGTTGCAGTGGTTGGGAAAGTGTGGCGGGCTTGTCCCAAAAAAAAAGACTGTACCTAAGGACCTCAACTTAAACCTCCCCTTCGTCTAAAAATAAAAACGGCGGATTATTCTGCCAGTCTAACAAAATCTGCTCAGACACACCCATACCGTCTCAATTTTTCAGTTATATTTTTATTTGTATCACATGCCAAAGTAAATTACTTAGCTATATATCGTAAAGCTAGTATTCGTTAGCTAAAGATACCGTTTGCTCGACAGAATCTGCCCGTTGCGACTATTGTATTTGCATGGCAACCGACGGTTTCACGTCTGTATGTAAAGATCGGTCATCCATCTCGCTCTTTACGGCTATTCGAAGTCTTTATTGACTGAAAAACAGCTATATTTTATTACCAACATTCTCAAACTACTCTTCATTGTTTCAAGCTGAGTTAAGAACGTGTTATTGATAGGTAAATAGGATTAAGACTCGCCTTGGAAGTCTCGTGGCAAAAACAGGCTGAAATTTTGGCCCAAGGTCGAACGAAACTGTGCAAACTTCAATACGTTATATTGAAATTGTATGTTGTTCCTTTCATTATCTAAGTAGGTAACCGGAGCTCGGAAACGCAGGGTTCCCCTCGAACTCATCACATAATGGACCATCCAATTCCGTCATCGCTATAATGTGGGTGTATGTCACGTCAAGTCACGTGGCGACGCGATTGTGTTATGTGGTTTGGATGAGACCTACCTACTTATTTGACTGCGAGATATACTATAAGTACCTACTGTAATGTTTTAACTGATATTTTTCCCGCACTTTGCTCAACTCACTGAATCGTAAAATAAAACAACAAGAGATATTATATCCTCAAAGTGACTTCCAATGAACTTATTAACATGATTTCCCAGATACTACATACTTACCCCGATTTATCAAATTCATCCTGGGAAACCTGTCGAAGTCTGGCATTCTATCCAGAAACTAGCATTAAATCATGCCTAAAAATAAAATAGGACGAATCGACATCTTGCCCTACTAAGGTCGGGACTTTACATTCCTCAAAATCCATTAAAGTATAGGTACTTTCTTTTTATGATTGCTATAACCATAACCCACCCATTACATTTAAAAAGGTCCAGCCCTGTGAAAGATACCTGTGATATAGACGAAAATGATGGCGTAAGCTTATTAATAAGGTTCCGTGTGCACCGTTTAGGTACGAAATTTAAAAAAGTAAAAATTGGAATAAGGAAACCACTACTTAATTTTTTTTTTACAGGCTTGTAAACGACATCCAGCCGAACATGGTGAAGAAGGTGAACGTGTCCAAGATGGCGTTCAAGTGCATGGAGAACATCAATGCGTTCCTGGAGGCCGCTAAGACCCTGGGCGTGCCGGCGCAGGAGACGTTCCAGACCGTCGACTTGTGGGAGAGGCAGAACCTCAACTCCGTTGTGATCTGCCTTCAGTCACTTGGCAGAAAGGTATGCATGTTTTTTCACACCACCTGCACCAAATCGTCATGCAAACGCAACCTAAAGTAAGTCATTATTGGGTTATAATGGAATTCAATACAATTTTATTGCCCGGAGGTCAATAATGTGATTTGAATTTGGAACTCAACGTGAAGACCGATGGGAGTCACCTATCTTAATGGCTTTCAAACAATTTTCTTGCAATTGGTGTGAAAAGTACTCTAGTATGCTCCTCAGGGATAAAGGTGTCTTTGCTTTGGGCTAGCTTGAATTGTCACTGCATTCAAGATTCTTGTATTAAACTCTAAACTCCTTCGCTACGCTCGGGAGTTACCTTTCGATTCCTTCATTAGGTTCAAGATTCAATATGATGCCCGTGACATTTGCTTTATCCTCTCGGTGCATAATCTACTATTTCACACACGCACTGTACGAAAATGTCAGATGTCATGTAAACTCAACCTAAAGTAAGTAATAAATTGCCTAGCGAGTTAAAATGAAATTCAGTACAATATTATTGCCCGGAGGCATTGATATATAAAAAACCCAAGATACACACTCAGCATCTTAAAAACAAGCGCAATATGTAGAATTGTGCGCAAGTTTCAAACAGTCTCGCATCGCTCGCCATACTGCACTGCTTTGTAAAAAAACAACTTTAATCGATCCGTGTAAGGTTGAATTTCCAAAAAAAATTGCGCAACGCTCTCCATACTGAACTGCTTTGTAAAAACAACTTTGATCCGTTAAGGTTGAATTTCCAAAAAAAATTGCGCATCTCTGGCCATACTGAACTGCTTTGTAAAAACAACTTTGATCCGTGAAAGGTTGAATTTGCAAAAAAAATTGTTTATAAAAATTGTATATATTATACACACGACTCACACATGACACTTGATACATGTCAGTTTTTGACGACAGTTACGAGTGTTGCATTTGTTCGAGACTGTGCATCTTGGGTTCTTTATATATCAATGCCCGGAGGTCAATAATATGATTTGAATTTGGAACTTAACTTGGAGACCAACAGAAACCGCTTGCGGCCACATCTCTTCATGACTTGCAAATTTTCAAGTTGCGAGTTTTCACGCAGTAGGTAGGAAAAGTAGTGTATGCTCCTCAAGGATGAAGGTGTCTTTGTCTTGGCTAGCTTGACTCCCTCGCTGCATTCAGGATACTTGTATTAATACCCTCGCCGTGAGTTGAAACTCTAAACTGAACATTAAGTTCGGGATTCAATATGACGCCCGTGAAATAAGAGACTGCTTTATCCCCTCGGTGCATAATCTAATATTAGGTTATCTCATCGAATTACATAATGTAACTTAACGCCCGACAGTTATCTAATTTTTCATTTTCATTCAGTATTTAAAACTGTCACCAAATGGTTGAATTAAATGTTTCCAGCTGTCTTGTAAAAAACTGTTATTACGTTATTTCCGTCAAATATGCTAAATTAAAAGACGTACACTGCACAGGACCTGTCATCGAGAGTAGACCTATATTCACCAGTCTTTCAGCTGATATTATTACAAACTTGCAAAAATTACAGTTTACTACAAAGTCGATAACTAAGTCATTCCATACTCAATTCCAGGCTGGCAACTACGGCAAGCCTTCGATAGGACCCAAGGAGTCAGAGAAGAATGTGCGAAACTTCTCCGAGGAACAGCTGAGGGCCGGCCAGGGCGTCATCTCACTGCAGTACGGCTCCAACAAGGGCGCCACCCAGAGCGGCATCAACTTCGGAAACACGAGGCACATGTAAACTCCACTCAGACTATAAAGGCGGAACCACACGCGCTACTCCATTCGAATTTAGAATTTTCGATGTATTTTTGACATCGGTGTCCGGCTATTTGTGCCGCGGGGTGTCGTCAATGTGGTTCTTTCTGTCTTCAACCTAAATGTACACCCGATAATTGTTGGATAGGGATGATTCGCATCAGGAAAATACATGTTTTGAAGTTTATTCAAATTGTACTTTTACCTATTTATACATACAATGTGTAAGAATTTTGTCGTCTTCATAATATTTAGTATCTATTTAACTTATGTACAAAAATCCAATTGGAAAATACGCACAGTGTGTTGACTCTACAAAAAAAAATTAGTACGTGAAACAGTAAAAATGCTGACGTTTTTCTACTATTTTTTTTTAAGATTTTGACAAGATTCCTTGATTAAAATCATCCCTGAAAACACACAAAATAATAAATTATGCTTAGTGCAGTACTTATTAGATTCAAATGACTTAATGTTAGAATAGAAAAGGACCATTCCTTGTAAAAAATCTCTTACGAATCTCTATTTTGGCTATATAAATACATGTATTTTGACATTGATCTTCCTTCATAGCAGTTTTTGTCAGGCAGGACAGTACCGATATTGTAGCGATGCATACTACATCGGGACTAAGCCATGCCAAACTTCAATTAATTTAAAATTTAAGTATTTACGTGACAAAATCATTCCGTAACCATTCCAGAAGTATGTGCCGTTTAAAATACGTTAATTTATATTTTTGATAAGTTTAAGTCAGCTAGCATTTGATATTAACTGGTTGTTAGTTTATAAATATAAACTTTACGGTTTCGCTTCTCGTGTATTGAAATATATATTGTGCCAATATCGTCACACACAATCTTCTTATAATAAATGTTATTAAAACAGTACAATTATTAGAATTACAAATTCATTTATATAGTAATACTTGTGCCTTCGAACTCCCTAGGGGTTGAGAATCTATGTATGTTTTAAAAAGGTGTCTAACAAAATTTGTATATTCGCTTTTGACTTACAATCAGGGTTTCCTTCTATTTCTTTTATTATTTATTAAAATATTGAAAATTAATCATTCCATATATATTTAGAATGTTAGCACACACTGTGATTAATGATTTTATAAACATTCTATACTATATTTTCGTATATATTTGACGATGACGTGTAATTCTAGTTATGTAAGTTTCATAAAGTATTTTCTATGCTTTATGGAAGTACGTAGAATAATAAAATTTAAGTAAACTAAGTAGCGTTTTTATTATAACTCCTATTGCATGAGGTACCCAAACTTCTCGATGGACTAGACTAGTGTAGTGTGAAAAAACTACATGCAGCCTAGAAGTGTTCATACTTCTACACCTACTCGTAGGTTCTGTAAGAATGCAGGTAAATGAGTAGAGAGAACAGGGGGCCATTTTTTTTTTAAGTATGGGAAATCGTCTAATGACTCCTCCCGCTCTGGGTGAAGCAGAAGGGAGTGTCAGACTCTTAATGACTAAAACCCATCCGTGTTCCTCCTAAAGCCCTTTGCGTTCCAGGGCCGCGGTGACTCTTTCAAACAAATTCCGCAACCCCGCCAGGCACTGGCCCTAGCGGGCCCCATCTTCTATGCCGACAGCTCTTTGAGGCGCGCATGGACCACAGCGCGCCGTCGACTCGGGCCTGGTTCTGATTGGACGGCGAGCCAACCAATGCTCGCCGTCCGCAGGCCCGCGCCTACGGTGGCCGGGAATCGCCCTGCAACTCCCGACGCCCGGGGTGTCTTCTCCTGTTTCGGCGGCTGGGGCGTGAGGTTTCCCTCTGTCTCACGCGTTCAGGCTCCTCCCGCACGCACGAATATTTTGACGTTAACGTTAGCGAACTTTGAATGTGAAAAACTACAACCCCATAGTATTTTGGTTTATTTTTATCGGACATACACAATTTAAATAATTCAAAAATATGTACCTATATGTATAGTATCTAATTCAAATAAATATTATGTGCGAAACGAGTATTGTAGCTATGGTAAAATTTTACGTTACTATACTATACCTACGTCAAAAATATTCGTACTAGGCCCTCAGTAGATGGTAGGTTGTGAACTTAAGTGGTCTACATGGAAAGCACTGAATCGAATGCGTAAAATACGACAACGACAGTGAGTATTGCATACTCTTACAAGAGCTATTGGATAAGGATACGCATGTGAGTTGGCAAGAGTACGCAGGTAAAATTATCTGATAAAATCGTGTCCGCACTACTTGCAATGGTCACAAATAAATATATTTTCACTCTCAAAACTCGCATTTGGAACATCCTTACCAGTCTTCCTTTGGGGCGTCCAATCTCACCCTCGCCCTTATTTCACCACATGTACATTTCACGTGGACATTTTTATTTTCTTTTTGGGTGTCTTCTTTTCGCCTTGGAATGGTTTTTAGCCACCTTGGCAGTTGACATACACACCGACCGACACCGGTGACACACCGGACGGACGCGCGGCGGCGGCGGTCACTTCGTAATACTTTTTAGATATTTCTTGGGTACTTGTTCTGAAGCCGAATTTTCTTCGAAATGTGTTCGATAAATGTACTATCCAACACTAAAATATGTTTCAATTCGAACCAGTAGTTCCTGAGATTGGTGCGTTCAACCAAACAAAGTCTTCAGCTTTATAATATATTATTAGTATACCTAGATAAACTACCAACATGCTAAATATATTAAAGAAACAAGATAAAATATTCAAACATAGGTACGTAATTTCTGTGTTTTTGTAGATATCAACTTTTTTTTTGCGCACAACATTTTTTCCCTCTAGTTTGCACTTCAAAATAACATTGCAGTTTGCCGTGTACCATTGCGTACTCTTATCGGATGCGTAAGTACTCTTAGACCAGCCTGCACCTATCTACATCATTAATTTATTTAATAACATCATTAATTCCTTTATGTGGCACAATTTTTCATGCTAACCAGACTACGTCAGGCTTTTATTTTTTTTAACCAATTGTTTTTACTAACAACAAGTATAACACAACAGAAAAAAAAATGCACAAAAATGTTCCAATCCAGCCAAAAGTTGGAAGTATGCACAATGCAGCAGATAAGTATAATACTATGCTATAGAACTGCTAGCATTAAAAAAAAAACACCGGTAGCACTCCGGGAGTGCCGGCAGAAGTGAAAACTTTAGTATTAACGTTGTGTTTAATTATAAGTACAAAAATACTATCATTTATGAGGTAGAATACAATGTTTATTTATTGCGCTATCGTACACAAATATGACAATTTACATGTTATTATTCATAATATTATATCGTTATTTATTTATATATTACATTAATTTTAATCTCTTAGAAAAATCAACTTTCATCCATAATTTCGTAATTTCGTATCCTTGGATACGCGTGGCACGCTGTACATAAACACAGACGGACATTCGCGCAAGCGCCCTGTGCCGCCTAAGCGGAGCAGCACACTCAGGCACGGTAGAAAGAGTGGGAGATACTAGTTCCTCTCCCTTCCCCTCGATCTTATGCTTTTTCGATCAGCATCACGTGACCCTGACGCGAGTCCGTCTTACGCTTTTTCGATCAGCATCACGTGACCCTGACGCGAGTCCGTCTTACGCTTTTTCGATCAGGTCACGTGTCCTGACGCGAGTTTAAGATTTTATACCCATTACAGAAAAAGTGCTCAACGCCGCTAAAGAAGTTTTCACTTCAAAAAATAACTACACGGCTTCGGCTTCGGCTTCCAATTTTAACGCCTAAAGTGCAGGTTCCGCAGACATTTATTTCGTCTAAATCAATACTGCCTTTCATATTCCGACAGGCGCTTTTGCGAAACGCCTTACTAAAACATCGTAGCAGATTAGCAGTTACTCCTTCTCCTCCTGAAATTATGCAGCCGCCTGTTTTGTGACATAACTCCTAAAAGTATGTAAGATGCATCTAAATTATATAAGTATTCCATTAAAATTTAAAAAAGTAATTATTTAGCGAAAATTTTCGTGTTTTCTCAGTATCCGTGTCAAGAGCTCATCATGTAAGATGCTTCGAGTTATGGGTCAACACAAGAGATACTTCCGCTGAGATAATGAGCAAGATACATTGTGTTGTGTGCCTTCTTTTTTTAGTAAAGTTCGTCGTTCGTTATTATGTTACGAAAAACAAAAGTTACTTATCTGCTAAAAATATCACAATACTTGCTACACACGTCATTTGTTTGATTGTCTAATAATAAAATTAAACAAAATAGTAATGGATGATGATAACTGCGCCCAGAATATGCAACGCCCCCTTTAAATCAAATCATGCTCCCATATCTACTTACTCTTACATTAAGTACCTACTTACTTAAATCTAAATTACAAATTCTGAACTTTCATCTATAAATCAATCATCATTTCATTTTAATGATTTTAATGCCGGTCTGGGTCATGAAGCTAGGGATCTTCTTATTGTGTATGTTACCTACGCATTGCTGAGGCGAGACCATTGCGAAACACGGCGAAGCCTCTGCTGGGTCGCTTGATATCTCAAACGTCCTTTGCTCTAGCAACAATCTAGTCTGGTATGCTACTACCTACCTAGTCTGTTGTGTAGGTAAACTTCCCGCGTTCGGCATCCCTCCTGACTTTTGCAACTGGATTTCCAACTTTCTGAGTGAACGATCGATCAAAGTGGGTATAGATGGCTGTTCATCGGATCATATGGCTATTGATGCCGGTGTTCTTCAGGGGTCTGTTCTTTCAGCGATTCTATTCCTGTTGCACATTAACGACCTGCTGCAACTAGGTGCAATCAGTATCCAGTGCAAGAGCTAGAGAGGAAACAGCTACTCTTTGAGAGGCTATATGGTGAAACTAATAAGTAAAAATTTCATTTTTTTTTATTTTCCACACTAATGAAAAACACAGTACAGACATCATTAAAATAAATGGAGTGGAGTGGAGCCTAAACTAGGGCAGCCCTGTATTTCAGGACTCCAGGTCTTCCTCCCGCGGCGAGTAATTTGGTACAATTTATTAATGAATAAATGTGTTTGTGTGAGTGCGGGTGTGTGATGTGTGTATGTTTGTGTGTGAGTGTGTGTGTTCGTGTGTATTGTGTGTGTGTGTGTGCGTGCGTGTGTTGTGTGTGTGCGTGGGTCTGTTGTGTGTGTGCGTGCGTGTGTGTGTTGTGTGTGTGATGAGTGAGAGTACAGTTACGCGCATCTGTGTTTGAGGGAGTATGTATATATGTGTGCGTGGTCGTGCATGAGTGTGCTTTGACTGCTCGTTATTTACTACTGACAGAACAGAAATTTATTTAGGAATTGTAAGTAAGGATTCCGTGTCATTATAATTTAAATTCAGAAGATATTTTTGGATTATAGATTTACATTCATGCAAGATTTTTGGGAATATATTTAAAAGAGAATTAAGTTTGTTATATAAATAAGGTGCAGTGTCTCCTAAAGAAAGCAGTGTTGTGTTTAGTTGCCTTGCATATTCTGTTATTTCTTCTTCCAGGATAAGATAACTTTGCATCGTAGGTTAGTTCTTTATGCTTGTGAAGTGTAGTGTGAAGGATGAATAGTTGCCTTACTGTCAAGACATTGCAGTCCTTGTATAGGCTCATTGTGGGATAACGAAACGGTTTTCTGAGCATTACTTTGAGTAATGACCTTTGTGCGTGTTCAACTTTTATGATTTTTGTTTTGCAGGTACCACACCATACCAGAATACAATAACCTAAGATTGATTGAACCAGGGCAAAGTAAACCGTTTTTAACATCTTTAACTTGAGTACGTTTCTGAGCTTTTTAAAAATCCATATCATTTTACGCGTACGTGTATACAGAATATCTAGTTGTGCTTGCCATGAAAGGGTATCATCTATTTGAGTGCCGAGATATCTTATATTGTTGGTTTTTACTAGTGGTGTGCAGGGGCATGTTAATGACTGGATATTTTCACATTTGTGTGCTTTTAAACTGAAGTTATTTGGTTGTGTTATTTTATTTATCGAAAATGTTATATTCATATTTTGTTTTATTGTTCCCAGTGGGGCGACGACGACAATCAGCCGGTCTATTATGTCATCATCTCACCGTGTAACGTAAGGTGGTGTAAGCAGCTCACTTCGTGTTCACTTCACCCAAGTTTTCACGGTGAGTAGTTTACAGAATCGCATTGCTGGTCAAATTCAATACTCTGAAAACACAGGTATGTCTTTTAACTGCCAAAAGAAGCCCATTTCAGCAGTTTTACTTTCCGAGGTGCGTCTGTACCAGGGGCTTTTTTTTTGGAAGAAGCCCGCCACACATTCCCTACCACTGCAACTCCTGAAAGCCAGAATCAACAGTGGCGAGCACCAGAAAAACGCCGAGCCAGTGAACCCCAACGAGTCAAGCCAGTCGATAAATTAATCAGAAAAGTACAGTGGAGGAGTAGAAACAAATATAATTTCCACTATTTTGTACCCGGCGGTCTACTCTCTAAGCCCGAAGTCCGTAGTTTCGGCCTTAGTTATGGGCGTTTTCTATTCCATATCACCTACGGACTTACGATTAAGTAGTCCCGAACCTGAATTAAGAATGAATGACAACACAATTTGACAGTAAACTGGCAAATAGAAAGAGCGGAGTAGAAAACGCCCGTTATTAAGGCCGAAACTACGGACTTCGGGCTTAAAGAGACTCCCTTTTACCGACCGCCTAGAGCTTTCGGGCATGGAGTTGTCGTCTAATCTTCTTTCAACTTCGACTCAACCATTGAGACAGAAACATAGACTGCAGCCAAGAAGCTGAGCATCCTACATAGGGTGAGGCGATACTTTACATCTGGACAGCTTCTGAGTCTGTACAAAGCACAAGTTCTGTATGGAGTGTTGTAGCCACTTATGGGATGGCTCAGAAAAATACCAGCTTGCTGGATTGGACTCGATAGAACGCAGATCAAAAATGCTTGTAGGCGACGAGACGTTGATGGCTAAGCTTCACAGCATCGGCAGTAGCGTAGCGAGGGGGGGGGGGGGGCGGCCCGCACCGGGTGATAACCGTTTAGAGGTGACACCCGACCGCTCGTTGACCGGTTTTTGTCACTATCGGGTGGCACCCATAAGGCCATGTACGCACAGCGATTTGTATTTCGCAGTGCGCGAATAAAAACCCGCACCGCATCATATTTTGTAGCAAATCGCGCGCGGTTTTTATTTCGCAAGTGCGGATACTTGCATAGGATTCAATGTGTTACAGAGTTGCGGAAAAAAAATCGCGCGAATAAAAATCGCTGTGCGGACATGGCCTAAAGGTTTGATGTAATGAAACCTGTTGGGAGTAGGGTGCAAACATTTTTGAGCTCGCTTCGCTCGCTCTTGCATTTTGCACTCTCACTTTCTGAGTTTTTCTTCATAATTAACAAAAAAAAGCTTTAATTTCAGTATGAATATTCAAAATACAATAAAACCCTTCCGAGATGAGGTGCAAAAATTTCTTTAGTCCGTCAGGTTTCTTGTATTTAGGGGTGACACTCATTCGTTGACTTTCTGTCAGGTGTCACCCCTTAACGGGCGACGTAATGAAATCCGCTCGTGGTGGGGTGAACAAAATTTCGAGCTCGCTTCGCTCGCTCTTACTTACTGCACGTTCTTTTTTTTTCGAGAGTTTCTGTATGACTCAACAAAATTTATTTATTTATTTATTAAAACTTGATGCACTAGTAATAACACTGTACAAATGCGGACTTAATGCCTTAGGCATTTTCTACCAGTCGACCTTAGGATGGTGCAGAGACAACATGGCAGGTGCTATTTAAAGGAAAAACAAACAGAGAGGAAAAGAAATACAATCATAAATACATAGATACATACATACACATAAAAAAATAACGACGTTTAGAAAACGAATTCAACGAATTAACGCTGTGATGATTCTACCAACTTCTTGCGAATATGCTCACGTGCCTTCACCTTAAAGGACAACCGACTGGTTGCCGTCCTGATGTTTAGAGGGAGCGCATTCCAAAGGAAGATTGCTTGGACAAAGAAAGAGGAGTGGATACACCCAGAGCGGTGTGCGGAACAGCGTAGAAGGAGATTATTAGTAGAGCGAAGATTTTTACTGTGCGCAGAGCAGATGAATTGAATTTGTGAAGTTAGATAAGAGGAAGAAGAAGGATTATTAAGAAAGGTAAACAGACTAGTCAAGGCCCTCAGCGCTCTGCGCTGACGAATGGGTAACCATTTTAATAATGAACGATGCGCGGACACATGATCATACTTACGGAGATTGAAGACGAATCGAATGCAGTTATTTAGAAGGCGGTCAAGTTTATTGAGGAGATCTGCATTCAGGTCGTAATAGCACACATCACCATAGTCAATCATGGGAAAAATTAGGGACTGTACAAGCATTGCCTTTATGTGAGCTGGGAGAAGATTTTTCAGTCGATAAAGCGACCGCAACGTTCCGGTAACTTTTTGACTGACACTCGTGACCTGCTTTCGCCAGTCAAGACAGGTGTCGACATGCAGACCAAGATCCTTAACGTCGGAACCAAAGGGAATGACTGTGTTGTCAAAGATAACGGGTGCAACAGTCAAGCCATTCAGCTTTCTCAAGCTATAGGGACTCCCAATTATGATAGCCTGACACTTTAATGGGTTAACTGCCACCCCAAATCGGTCTGACCAGCTCTTAATCGACTTTAAATCTTGGTTGAGCTTCTCGATCGCATCCGATAATTTGTCAACACCTGCCTGGCAATACAGCTGAAGATCGTCAGCATAGAGATGATACGCACACTGAAGCTCAGTAGTGATAAGATTAATAAAGACGGAAAACAAAAGAGGAGATAATATACCGCCTTGAGGGACGCCAGCAGCGAGATCATACCACCCGGACGAAGAGTCTCCAGCACGAACCGACTGCTGACGCCCCCGAAGATAAGAGGAAAACCATTCAAGCGCTTCGGGAGAGACCAGAAGATATGAAAGGATAGACAAGAGGACTTCGTGACTGACGGTATTAAACGCGTTGGAGAAGTCGATCAACACCAAAACAGTAACTTTAGTGTCTTCCATTCCCCGCCTAATATCGTCAGTCACTTTAAGGAGAGTAGTCACGGTACTGTGCCCAGGCCTGAAACCTGATTGAAACGGGCTGATGAGGGAGTTGTGAAAAATATGATTGGAAAACTGCTTATGAACACAGGCCTCGAGCACCTTGGACAGAAACGGAAGGATGGAAATGGGACGAAAGTGATTGGAAAGAGTGGGATTGGGAATCCTAGGCAGGGGCCGGACATGAACTTTACGCCACAGGGAAGGAAAAGTGCCAGTGTAAAGGGAAAAGTTAACGATGTGGGATATGGCAGGAAGAAGTTGATCCAAAGCCGAAACGATCATACGACGACTGATGTTATCACAGCCCACAGCTCTGGATTTAATGGACAGGATTATCTTTTTGATCTCTCCCGGATCGACTGAGGTGAAAATAAAGGGGGCAATATTAGGACGCGTCAGACCAGCAAGGTAGTCAATAGTTTGACATTTGGTTAGACTATCCAACATAGGCACAGTGGCGAAAAAGCGATTTAGATCGTCCAAGCCAATTGTATTCGGAAGGTCTGAATGCCGCGATTTGCCGATACCTAGAGTTCCAAGGAATTTCCAGATATCAGCAGAAGAAGAAGAAGTGATGTTACTAAGAATATGGCGGCGTTTAGCGTTGCGTATCATCTGGTTACACCGATTCCTGGCAGTTTTGAAGAAGGGACAATTGTCCTCAGAGCGATCCCTTTTAAATTTCCGAAACGCGCGGTCCCTCCGTCGCATTGCCATTCGAATTCCCTCATTCATCCAGGGCGCAGGGGGTCGTTTCATTTTAATTTTCCTGACAGGAGCATGTTTGTCGTATAGACTGATGACAATATTATTGAAGACGCTCACTTTGTCATCAACTGTGGCAGCTTCCTGCAAGGGTGCCCAGTCAATATTAGAAACATCTTTTTGGAGCTGCTCACTATTCATCCGCGCAAAAGCACGCCTGTACTGGAACGTAGGTTTGGGTTTAGGAGGCTTGAGGACATAGGATAGGTAAATAAGGTCATGATGGGAAAAACCAGGAGCATCGATCTGCCCGTGTGAGGAAACTAGGGAAGGATTAGAAGTGAGGATCAGGTCAAGCCAAGTATCATTACCTACTTTATTATGATGAGTGGGTTGGAGAGGCAGTACGTGCAGACTGGCTGACTCGACAAGATGGAGGAGTGTACGGGATCAAGGGGAGTAGTGGACAAGGAAGTTGGTGTTAAAATCCCCCATGATGATATGATGTGCATATTCAGACCCCAAAGATTCCAGTACCGACTCGAATTCGGTGAAATAATCAAGGGCAGGAGGGCAATAGGCGACACCTAGAACAGTTTTAGCTCCTTTGACACAAACCTCTAGAAAAAGAAACTCAGCAGAATCGTTGGAAGAAGAAGTAGCAAGAATCTTAAAAGGGAACTCACCGCGAAGGTATATAGCTACACCACCCCCTCTCTTACCGATTCGATCGTTCCGGAGAAGAACGAAACCAGGGAGAGAGTAAGTGGTGGATAAAAGTTCAGGTTTGAGCCAGGTCTCGGAAATCAGGACGGCATGAACGTTGTTGTTATGAAACGTGTCATAAAGTTCGCCATGGTGGCTCGGAATGCTTTGAGCGTTAATGTGGCAAACGTTAGCTTAATATATTTAGATTAATATGTTTGTGTATGAAATGATCAAAAGAAAATAAAACCATTCCGAGCTGGGGTGCATAAATTTTCGAGCTCGCTTCACTCGCTCTTGTGTTCTGCCCTCTCTCAGTTAATGAGCTTTCTTGCATTAGTCCATAAAGTTACTTCTATTTAAGTATAATATGAATGATCAAAACAAAATAAAATCTTTCCGGGGTCCATGAATTTTCTAGCTCGCTTCGCTCGCTCTTGTGTTCTGCCCTCTCGTAATTAATGTTCTTGTATCAATCTTTCTTGTATCAGTCCATAAAGTAACTTATTTTAAGTATGAATGATCGAAAGAAAACAAAACCTATCCGAGGCTGGATGCAAAAATTTTTGAGCTCGCTTCGCTCGCTCTTATGTTCTGCTCTACCTCAATTAATGAGCATCAGTCCATAAAGTTACTATCCAAGGTAGGATGTCAAAATTTCAAGCTCGCTTTGCTCGCTCTTGTGTTCTGCCCTCTCTGAGTTAATGAGCTTTCTTGCTCCATAAAGTTATTTCTATTTAAATATGAATGATGAAAAGAAAATAAAACCTATCCGAGGTGAAATATAAAATATGAAATTACACTAATTTTCGAGATCTTGATTGTAAGTATGTTATAAGAACATTCCAGATAATAAAAACCTGCAGCGCAAATGGCTTGCGATTGCCGATACCAAAACGAAAGGCCAAAGGCTGTAACGTATCATCTCTGACCTAGACTAGAGTCAAGAGCAAACCCATCACAAATAAAAAAAGGCGCAACTCATTATTATTTGGGGGGGGGGGTCCATATGTGGGGTGACACCACATTATTCGCCCCGGGTGTCATCCATGCTAGCTACGCTACTGCTAATCGGCGTAGTGTTGTTTGCCTGTCGGTCTTCTACAGACTGTACTTCGGAGTGTGCGCAGGAACTCCACGACCTGATCCCGCTATCGCACTTTTACTATCGAAATACCAGACTTACTGCAGACTGCAGGGCACCATCCGCACTTCGTCAATATCCCGCCTAGTCTTACTCAGCGTCTCTCCTCCACATTTATTATGCGCACAGCCAGTGTCAAACTGGTGTGGAACTCTCTGCCAGCGTCTGTGTTCCCTTCCACATATCCCTACCTGGGGGTTATCATGGACTCCTATTTATCGTGGACTAACCATATCACTGAAGTCAGTCGGAAGGTGCACTACACATTTCACTCGCTGAAATGCCCCAAAATTTCCCTTGTCCAAACTCTCATCCAGCCCATCATAGACTACGCTGATGCCTGTTATTTGGATGCCACCGAGGAGCTTTTAAATAAACTTGAGCATTTGCAAAATATTTGTATTCGTTTTGTTTTCAACCTTAAAAAATACGATCATGTTTCTGGATTTCGCAAGGTACTCAAGTGGCTCCCTATTCCACTTCACAGAAACTCTCGGATATTGTGTTTGCTATTTAACATCCTTCACAACCCTAAAACGCCTTCCTACCTGCGAGAACGCTTCTCCTATTCCCGTCCTTTAGATGCGCCTTGCAGGTCGCATCTTAGAAATCTCCTTAAGTCCACTCCCCACGCTACTGAGTTTACACTTATTCCTTTACTGCCCATGCGGTTAGGCTGTGGAATTCACTGTCGCTTGACATTAGAGATTGCAAAACTCTTATAGTTTTTAAAAGAAAAGTGAAAGAACACTACCTTTCTTAACCGTCATAGTTGCATATAAGTACCTATGTATTATTATTTTATCTTATAATATTATGTAGTATGTATAAGTGTCACGTTTATTTTAGTAATATTTATGTATTGTACCTACGTTATATTAAAGTTTATTGTTATATTTGTAAGTACCTAGTATAGTATCTATACTAATACTATAAAGAAGAAAGATTTGTTTGTTTGTTTGAATTTAATAGGCTCCGAAACTACTGGACCGATTTGAAAAATTCTTTTAGCATTGGATAGCTACATTATCAGGGAGTAACATAGGCTATATATTATCCCTGTATTCTCACGGGAATGGGAACTACGCGGGTGAAACCGCGTGATGTCCACTTGTACCTTATACACACGGTGTCTACATATCTTTTATACAACTCTCCTTCCGCAGGTATAGTTCTTTTGAAATAAGCATTATCTTTGTACCTATTTTTCGGTTTCCTTCTTTTTATCTTTCTATGTAATGTGTGTACCTACATAATTTGTTAAATAAATAAATAATACCTAACCCGTCTGCCTTCAAAGAAAGAGTGAACAGGTATCTTCTGGGCACGCTCGCTCCATCACAGACCTCATCCATCGCTTACCATCAGAAGAAATTGAGGTCAAAGGCGGACGAGTCAGAAATTAAAAAAAATGAATCCTTCCAGAGCTCATGGTGCATCCTAAGTCTCCTTAAAATCCTGGTTTGCAACCGCACCGACCGACCGATGGCTTCCAAATAACAAGTCGTTCCTGACGAACTGAGACATAAGCAATTAATAATGACAACGACCTTAATGAGACGTTATTAAAATCAAAAGAATTATCACGTGATGTTCATGCCCATTGCTCATTATAATAAGTCATACCCCCAACGGCGTGTTATCATGAAGACTTCTCTTTGTAGACAGGGCAGAAAGATAACCTCGCGCAAAATATTCCGCTACTTATAGCAAGTAGGTAGGTTCCAACGATAATGGAAGCCATTTTATTTATGTTGAGATATTTTTAAAGTAATTTCAAACATTTAAAAAACAAAATAACTGGCTCTAATATGTAGTGATAGTGATTGTTATAGATAACAATCACTATCACTACATATTATAAAACAAAGTCCTCTACCGCGTCTGTCTGTCTGTTTGCGATACATTCAAAAACTACTGCACCGATTTTCGTACTGTTTTCACCAATGGATAGAGTGGTTCTCGAGGAAGGTTTTAGTATATAATTATTCTAGAAAAAATTAGGGATCCTTAGGAAAATTGCAGCGCGGACGAAGTCGCGAGCGAAGTGCTAGTTCATAACAAAATGTTATTTTTCTAGGAATACAAAGAGCAAAAGTAGTTACACACCTTCTTTTGACTATATTAACACATATCAGGACTATACCTAAGACGTGGATGGTCTGTCACTACGTGGTCGTGGACATGGACGTGTGTGAAGAAGTTCACATAAAATGCACGTGTCGCAGTCAACTAGCTTAATCAGCCGTTTAGTTGACGGCCTAACCTTTTTATCGTACGGCGCCGCCGTTCGACTTCATCATGACGTTGATGAAGAATAGAATAGGTAGAGGAGAAGGTGGTAATGTGGCCCCCACTTTGTTTTTGAGGTCTAGTGTAAAAAGTAAAAGGAATAGAAATCTAAATAATGCATTACCAATTTCCGAATTTATTTACCTATATTATGATCTGCTATGGAATAAAAAAAATGCAACAGAATATTAAAAAATATATGTATTAAAAAAAAAAAACGCTACTTTAAC
This sequence comes from Lacanobia wlatinum, assembly GCA_947578705.1. Lineage (NCBI taxonomy): Eukaryota > Metazoa > Arthropoda > Insecta > Lepidoptera > Noctuidae > Lacanobia > Lacanobia wlatinum. Next base: position 21,746,825 of record OX388029.1, read on the forward strand.
AATTTGAGATCACGTGAGGATTATAATAATATAGCATCCTGAGGGCCAAATTAAATGTATTGAACTTATCGTCAGAAATCGCAGGTATATTATTCGCTAAGGACCTGCATAGTCGATATGAGCCCATAAGTTACAGTTCTGACACTGAATCCACTCTTCTCCACGTCTGTCGCTGGAATAACTGGTGTCACAAAATACATATACAAAATGTTTTTTTTTTTACTATAGATAGGCATACGTTTGACCAGTATCTCACCTGATGGTAAGCGATGATGCGGTCGAAGATTTCGGTCGAAACGTTTGCCTAGAACCAACCTATTCACTCTTGTCTTAAAGACTCCCAGGTTGTAGCTATCTGGAAACACAGACTCTGGCAGGGAATTCCACTCCTTACGCACTATGAATGTGTTCTGTGTGTGTGTATGTCTATGTATCAATGTATGTAAGCAATATTAGGGGCCCAAATTACCAATATGGTAGAAACTATTAACAAACCACAATAAAAAATGAAACATCGAATACCTTAAAAATCCTGTAGGAAAACGTTAATCAAACACAATGTCCAACTGTCTGCAGTTATGACATGATATTTACAAAATTATTGAATAATTACAGCACAATAACAAAGTTTTGGCGTGTGCAGGTTTAATGGTTCGTAAAACACGAGGATGTGCTGCCCTCTTTCAGATTTTTTGGTATTATTTCAAAGTTGTCATTTTAATGTTCCCCTTTAAAAAAAGTTTCACTAGATAGCGTGATTTTAAATAAGAAATATCAAAAGGGGCCATTATACCTGCGGGACCACATTTCTATTGTATCATTAAGAGCTAACTTTAGCGCCTGTACACGTTTAAATTGAATGATGTCGCTTGGTGATTGTAGTCACCATGGACGGTATAGGCAAGAATTTTTGTGGTGACTACACTCCCCGTAGAAGCTTGAGTGGTTACGAAATAATAATCTGTTAAAATATCTTTCACGGAAGTTATTGGTTTTTTGGACAAACAAGTTAAAGATAACGCAACATACCTACCTACTTTGATTTGGTTCTGATAAACCATAATAGTGGAAACTTTTAAAAGGAAGACGTGAAATAGAATGTCTTAGGTTTAAGTTAAAAAATCGACTGCCCCATTCATTAGGTACCTACATAATGTGAGCCTAACTCAATAAAATCTACTGAACAGCTGTTTTGTTTTCTCGATTTGGGTTGGACAGGATTGGTCCCATAGGTGGTAGGTAGTTGAAACTGATGAGTAGGAACTTTTCAGGTTTTGCGTTTAAAAATACTGTTAGGTACTCGTTGATTTTATCTAAATATATTCTACCAGCGGCTTCACCCGCTTGAAATTACAAAATTATTGCAAGAGAAGATTTTCCCGGGATAACTATTCCACCAGGCCATATACCTACATCCAGGACATTCCCTTGTGCCAAATTTCACCTAAATTCATTCAGCCGTTATGACGTGAAGAACAAATATACAAACATTTAAAATATTAAAATGCTTCGGACACTTCTGAGTAAAAAATTTCTGAAGAATTTCAAGTTGGTACCTACATGAAATAAGTGAAACGGAAGTGATTCCTGTATTTTATGGTTTTTGCAATTACGATGTACTAAGAGTGCATTTTGAGAGTCAAATCACGAAACCCCAGACATAATGTTTAGTAGTCAAAAGTATAATGATAAAATTATGAACGATATCCGATATCCTTATTTTGATACGCACGCAGTAGGTATTATTTGTTATTTTTGAACGCAATTTTCGCAAGCCTACCGTCACGATGTCAAATGCATGTCAATGTCAAACTCAGAGTATTGTCAGATGCCATGCCAGACATGTCATGCCTTTGGTCATGTCAATGTTCACTGTTCAGTAAGTTTTCTTTGGCAAGTCAGATAAAAAATGAATTAAAAAAGCCCGAGTTTCGATTGGTTAAAATTTTTCTTAAAGCAGCTGATTATGACGTAACCGGCTAAAAGCATTAGAGAACAGTCTAGATGTTTTCCGAAATATGGTTGTAAACATATGTTAAACGATTGATTTATCTTGTTTTTTACTGTTATCAGTTCATAATCTGGTCGGTATGTGTCCTTAGAAGAATGATTAGTCACCGTGGAATTAAAGGCAGCCAATTATAACGTTGCACAATTCTTATCTAAGCGCCAAAACACGTAAAAATGTTAGTGAGGTTACGGCGCAATATTTTGGTTCTACATTGGTAAATAATAAGTATGTCGCAATCGGCAGCGACATTTTCTAATGGATGGGCGATCGACACAACGCCTGACCTGCAGAACTCTACCGATAACGACGTAAGTGGCCCCCTGCGAAGTTGTTTGTCTCAGAGATAATGCGTCCTCTATGACCTTATCAGAACGACATGGCGTGTTTTTCCTTATTTAAAATAACTCAAAAACATTCACAATTTCTTTTTTATTTTTCTCCAACCTTGGTACCTATCTGGATTAGCTGATTGGCTCACTAACATGCCAAAGGAAATATTCACAATCTTTGTTTACTCATTACTCAACTAATTACTGGCTGGATTGATAGCTGTAATTGATTATCTACACACATACAGATATATTATTGCACATCACACTACATTCAGGCTTGCATATTATGCTAGAACAAATTTATAAACAACTAGTTGACCCGTGCCCACTTTGTTGGGTGGAATTTTTCGGGTTAGTATAGGTATATATAGCCTATGCCACTCACAAATAAAGTGGCTTTCTATTGGTAAAAGAATTTTCAAAATCAGTAAGTAGATCCAGAGATTACCCCCTACAACCTCACAAACTTTACTCTTATAATATTAGTATAGATGTACTACTGATGTGGTTTTCTGAAGTCTAAAATAAGTTCTCTTCAATGTAAAAAAAAGAGAGAAGCTATATGAAGAACTCCAAATTTATAAATCCCATAAGATTAGCACAGTGCGGGTTAAGCTGAAGTGTAACAGGAAACTCAATTTTCCACAAGTGTGTGAAGTATGTTTGCATAAGCATTCAAATCCAAATACTTTTTGTCAGATTTTTTTTTTAAGTTTTATGGCCTGGTGGCTAGGACCTTTTAGCAATGTCTTTGGTGGGCAGAATTAGAAAATGATCCTGAGAAACTATTGTTTAAGAAATATAATGACTTCTTGTAGGGTTGCTAGGACTCCTGTATTGGGCTCCAATCCGATAAGAAAAATTAACAGTGTCAAGTCAGTGACCTTTGGTCACCTCTTTTTATTTGTTTAGGCTGTTTTGATGATCTCATTATCGGGCCATAATTAAACAAACGCTTAATTGTCTTAAGAAATAAGGGTGATAGCTTCAAGTATACTTACTTTTTTTATTTGGTTTAATTTTTCATATGGAATAAGCATGGAATATGTTAAAAAAATGTGGCATACACTTTTCTATTCTTATTCGCAGTAATCAACAAAATTGATTTTGCTGTGACAATGGTCTCACTAACATATATTCTTTCTGTTTTTAAAACACTAACATCCTCATTTTAACAGTTTGACTTCTTGAATGACAGCTTCTACAATTTACTACATAAGTACCTAAGAGTCAAATATAAATCTACAACTTGAAATATAATAGATTCCGTTTGTAAAATATAAAAAAGTAAAGATTAAAAAAAAAACACTACCCCATTAAAATATACAAACAAAATTTAATATCAAACCTATATTCCTCGATGGAGAGGCGGAGGTGCATATTACTTTATACTGTGTGTTTCCAAAAGAGCAAATTAATTATTAAAAAATTGTTGCTTTATCTAGTTTTTTACAATGCCTCCCTGCTTTTAATGATAAAAAAATGTAATTATAGCATTCATTGTCATTTAATACCGAGATAAAATCCATTATACAAGATAACAAATTCAAAACATATTTCATCAGCAAATTGAATTTTAAGTTTACCAAACACTTTAGTTGAATTGGTCCTAAGGTCCTTCCTTGTGGAACTCCAGTCACTTACTAGACTATAATGAGACTCTCCTATTTTTTTGTATTTCTTATTGCGTAGCATGCATATAATTTAACATTGGCCACCTTTGTACCAATCCCTTATTAGCCTAGCCTACATTACATTATTGTAATGTATTTAAATTGAACACTTAACTATATCAGACGCCTGACACTGGTTTAACCATACTGAAATTAAAACAATGTATTGCAACATCTTTTTTTCATCATTATATATATATATTTTTTAAATAAAAGTTGCCCTACACTAGGATTTCTCCTGTCTCGTGGGTGCGTTTACAAACATACAACTTACACACACAAACAGCCAGACCCGTAACAACTATCTGCAGGCCATACAAATATTTGTTACGTGCGGGAATCGAACCCACGACACGCAGCGCAGCAGTCAATCTCTCAATTGCTACGCCAACCGTGTCGTCAGTGAATATATGAATAAATTGAAAGTTTATATGTACTTATAAAAATATTAGGTATTCAATAGCATTTTATACAATGTCTACATTATAAATAATATAATGTTTAATAGCTTTTGACTGCAGATTCGCTTGCATTTAAGTAGCCTATAACCTTCTCGAGGGCCCATCTATCGTTGTACCAGAATTCTATAAAATCAGAGCAGCAATTTAGACTTGAAAGTGTAACAAACAAACTCACTTTCGAATTTATAAGATTACTAGCAGTCCCCTGCGGCTTCGCTCCCGTCAACTGGCTGACCTATCTACCTAACCTACCTACCTCGCAACTTTCTTATTTTATTTCTTTATTAAGAACCTTCTTCTTACAATAACAAACACAACAAAAAACTGGCCAAGTGCGAGTCCGACTCGCATGCCAACGTGCGCAACCCATTCAAAGGGTTCCGAAAGAATTTTTTTTGAATATGTTATTTTAATACTATAGACTTCTTAGAAGTTTTTCTGTAATCTATAGATAAAGATCTACTATCTCCACTTTTTTTTCAACATTTTAGGCTCAGTAGTTTCGGAGATAAGGTGGGAGAATGGTCATTTTTCGTCTAATTTCTTAAATAACTTCAAAACCATTTATTTAAAATTATGAAAAAAATATAATTAAAACCCTCACAGTAAGCCCTTTCATTTGATATGTCACACAATATTGTTGAATAAACTTTTTTTTTTGAAATTTTCTTTAATTCTAAAACTTTTTTTTTAATGGAAACCATTGGGGGTCAAACTAACAAGTTTGACCCCCAATGGGTTCCGTTTTTTGTTCGGAACCCTAAAAAAGAATTAGTGAAATCGGTCCAGCCGTTGGTTTAGTCTCAAAATATTCAAGTTGCCAAATAAATTATGGTTGCAAAACGTTCAAATCTCATAAGATCCAAATCTCAAAACCTCCAAGTTGGAAATATCTACATCTCAAAATGTCCAAGTTGTAAAATAATCAAGTCTTAAAACATTCATGTCTCATAAAATGCAATTGTTTGTATGAGTGGATATTATGTTTTTACAAATTTAGAATTAGCCTTTCGTTTAAGCTGATCTGAGTGGAGTTTGCATAGTTTTTTTAATATTTCATATGTCAGCAGTTGAGTATCATGGTCCTACCAATAGTTGCTTCCTGATTGTCGAAAGGTCCTCTGAGTCAACATCTACATTTACTATATACATATATTTGTTACTGATTAATATCACGATAAGCCAAGACCCCACATCAACCTATCAATCTATCGCATCGCAAATAAATACGCATGTTACGTAGATGCTTGTTTTTCATTAAAGTACGTACGCATGATCGTATGAGTTATACTTAATTTTATAATTATCTAAGTATTTATCGTAATGTCACTTTGATAATATTATTGCACACCTCTTTTTAATACGTACAGAGTCTATATAAATAGACTCGTGCCCCGCGTTTTCAAGTTATATGTCTTTCAGAGTGTTGATGTTACATAGTTGTGAAGTTTGTGATGGTTAACAATTTAAGCGTTGCGTGTGGTGATTTTCTCTCTGTGAGTTTTTTTTTACAGTAATTATAGCATAGTTACATATTCCATCATAAGTGAGAATAAAATAATGATATCACCTACATACATCTGTCGTAAAAGTTCATGTTAATCCTAGGTTATGGCTACCTAATTTGTTAATCAAGGACCTATCATAAACGGGTCCTTGGAACTAATTTACCGTCATTACCTACGTTTGCAACAAAATGTTCATAAACAAGTATTTTCTGCTAAGTTAACTGCATTGGGTGTTGCGTTATCCTTCCTTAGCAGTGGTGACCCTACTTTATCGGAGCTACCCGTTACCCCCTAGTCAGTAGGCACGGATACTTATTATCATGTGGGGTATCGCGACCTTCCACCTCTGCTCACCCGCGATGCCCACGTCCCTCGTCTGCCTCTGATAACGACTTATATAAATAATCGCTTATAATCGCCCCGCACTATACTTGCTCAGTGCTCGTTGACCAACCTAGCGGTGTGCGCGTCCATCGTATTGCTCAATTTCGTTTACTAATATCCGCAATATACAGTTTTTGTTTAGTTCTTTTCTGTTTCGTCCTCATGGCTAAATTCATCGACCGTGATTTTCTTTCTCCTAATTAAGTTAATCCAGTGTCTTTGAAAGTGGACTTACAAGTGCTACAAACTCTCTGTGAACGCAAGTCTAGCGTTATTTACGTTTCTTTTAAAATTCGTACTGGCACCAGCATACATGCATTTTTCAAGCGAGGTTTTGCAGAAAATGACCATTGTTCTGATGTACCGTATCAACCCTATCTACTATTCAGATTACTCGGATACGATCTAAATTTATACCTGAAGCTCTTTCGGCTCAAAAGCTCTCTCTGTCATTGGTTATTTCACTTTGAATACTACAAGTTCGGAGTATATTCCAAAGATATTACCTGACAAAGGATATTTTATTGTCAACCAAAAAGGATTTGACTATAACCCAGAATGGATATTGTGGCAAACGTAAGTTATAAAACTATATGATATGGTCTCATTTTATCAAGAAGTTAACTCATTAAAGGCCCGTGTGAGGGTCAAAGGGTATCATCCTCTTCTGATTGCACGAACTTATAATGCTAACAGAGATAATGTTTATATTTACAGTACCACCCGGTCTTCAAGGCATTTCTAGCCGGTTCTTTCTCCGGGACCTTCAGTACTATACTGTTCCAGCCGCTTGATTTGGTGAAGACCCGTCTACAGAACCCCACTCAACATGTTGTTGCGGCGACTGTCAAGTAAGTCATATCAAAGAAATTATGTTAAACAATAACATTTCAGATTAATATCAGAAACTCCCGGGATTAAACTTCTTAGTCATAGCTATTGAGCTAAAAAGCATCCAGGTGCTTGCAAAATTTTTTTCGTGCTTCCTAAACTCGGTTCGAATTATTCAAAAGAGAAGAGCAAATTACCCTATATATATGTCTCCTTAGAAACAAGAATCAATGCACAGTAACAAGCTAACAGTAGATAATAACAACAAAAGTCACAGAAAAATAAGTTCACTCCTAGCTAGATAACAGCAGACTGTCACAATCTTGTTGCTACGAAAATAAAGTAGGCAGGCACGAGCAGTGACCAACGACTGATTAGCTGTTTCATTAATTTGTTTGTTATAGGTACCTACTCTGAGATAATTATCATGTAATTATTGTTAACACTGGACCTTATATCCTTAACATTGACATTGATAGCGTTTGCTAATCGTCTGAGAACGCTTCCCTCAACTGCTAATGACTTATTATCATTTTCCGCGTTCAAGTTTCACAAATATTCACGACATTTCAGTACAGTTTATCTGTTGTTATTTAATTATTCGTAATTATGACCATAATATTCGAAATGATTCAGATTTTAATTAGTTTAGTGTGTCGCTATCTTATTTCTCTCAAATAGCTATATCTGAGGCCGCGTTGTTTGGACCCGTGCGCGTGTAAAATGGCACACGTCGCGGCCTTAGTTAGTAATGAACCATAAACAAACGATTATTGTTGTTTGATTTCCAATCAGACTATTAGTGACTACAAGAACTGCGCACAAGTCGGGCTTCTAGAAACGATGAAGGTCTTCTTAAATCTTATTATTTTAAAATGTTTTAGCATAGGACCTAAGATATGCCTTGAAGCATCCCTACCTTACTCATAGTAAATACGTACAAAATACGTTACTAGCGTAACATTGTGCCTCCAAATTCTTTTTACAACTAACCTTACCTCTTTTAACAGCAGCCGAATCCAACCCGGGATGATAACGATCTTCACAAACATCATCCGGCAAGAACAGATAGTTGGGCTATGGCGGGGCATGGTGCCTTCCATTGCTCGCTGCGTTCCCGGAGTGGGAATCTACTTCTCATCCCTGCATTGGCTGAAAGCCAAGATGGGGAAGACCAAGGGCGACCTGGGCGCCTTGGAAGCCGTCACGTTAGGAGTCGTCGCTAGGACCATGAGCGGCGTTGCTTTGATACCGATCACTGTGATTAAAACTAGGTGAGTTTCATTGATTTTTTCCTTGATTGGTTCATACCAATCAAGTATGACGGTAAGACTGTACAATAGTAATCGAGGAAGGAACACTCATCTGTTCCTTACTCGACTGGAAGAACACTGAATACAACTCTAAGACCAACAGTTGGAATGGGCCATTTCTTCACTTTGTCACTGTCCAATATTGTTTCTTCATGACACAATATTGTATTTGCTGTTGCCGTTACTAACCAGCCAGTTATAATTAGAGTAAATATGGCAAGTGACCACACTTGCCATATTTACTAAATCGTAAGACAATATTAGACCTTATCAAGAAAAATATGTTATCTTTTAAGCTGTTCTAGTAAAGTCATTGTATTTGATAATACTGATTGTGAATTGGAATTATCACTAAAATTATCAAGATTACCTTGCGAAAAATGTCCCAATTACCTTCTAATCGGGTTTTATTCCATGACGTTGAACTAATTAGCGATAACTGTCGGTAGGTTGGTCTGTGACGTCAGATCCAGTATCAGCCCACCTTTCATTATTGAGCACTTTACAATCAAATACATACACACAATCTAAATAATTATTATACGTGCATTGTCCCCAAATGGGTAGGTAACTGATTACGTGTTTTACCTCGTGATTGAATGAACACGTTATTCAGACGCTTGTTCAGGTCACCTGTAAACAATAGCTATTGTAATACGAGGTTACAGCGCAGTTGCGACTTTCTACGCTGTTTTAATTATATGTTAATCATTTGGAAATTTTATGTATGGTCACCTGTATTGATTGCGTCGTAGGTCCTACGTATGTTTAAAACGTAACACACCTGTCTGAGTCTGCGTTTTGCTATTCTTTTTCTGAACGGGTACATCTAAGGGATCTTAACCCACAGATGCTAAGTTACTATTTCTACCCAAATCTCTTAACTCTTCATCGATTAAATTTAAAATCATAGTTGTAACATCCATTAATAATATAATTTTATGTCTTCCTCAGATACGAATCTGGAGTGTACAAATACAACAGTTTGGGTGGTGCTCTGAAGGCCATTTACAAAGCAGAGGGCATCCGTGGCCTGTCCTGCGGCCTGGGCCCAACTCTAGCCAGAGACGCGCCATTCTCTGGCCTGTACCTCATGTTCTACTCTCAAGCCAAGCAAAGAGTGCCTAAAGGTAAGATATTTGGTTCTTTTCGGATATAGACAAACTTTCTACCACTCGTTTTTAAGTTAAAGATGTTCTTAGAAATGTAATATTTAATCGTATTTTTTAACTAATAGAAACGAGTGGATAAACTGGTCTTCATGTTCTTAGTGTTAAGTGACTTTTAAATATAAATCTTCAACTTTAATGAAGCTTCATAATCAAGCGTTAGATACATAAATATAAGGTTGATTGCTATTCCCAATAGGTGACACAGATAAAATTTATAGGTACCGATAAAAAGATCGCGCGATCTTTCTAGCAATTTAGTCACGGATAGATGTAATTTCACGTTTCTATCCGATATAACTATAAGTAACTGTAGGCAAGTAGGTACGTATTCAATAGATAAAGATAATTTGTAATCTTCTTAAACGTGATAGACTTTGGACTTCATCATATAAACGTTAGACATTCATTAGTAATAAATCATTATTAGGACTTAGTATGCATGTTTGATTAGGTAACTTAGATATCAACTTATTCAAATGTTTTATTTAACCTATTGGTTTATTAGGTCCCCATTTTAAGATTAAAGGGTTAGGTACACAATAATAATAGTAATATGTGAGCCCTTATTGTATCGTGAAATCTCATGGCTTAAGTTAATAGCCACGAGCCTCGACCAATATCTTAGCAGGCTCTCGTTAGGCAGCTCAAGGATCAAGGGCTTGATTCAGAGCGGTACTTCTGGACACGGCTCATATTGTTAGGAGGCCCCTCTCTCTGGAGCCCTGACCGCTGGTAGCTTGTACTCTATTCCCGATACTGGTGGGCTACTATTTTTTTTTTATATTTTTAAATTTTTTAAAAATATTTAAAAATGCAGTGAAGTAATGACTAAGTATAAAAGATGAATAAACGGAATAATTTGTGACTAGTTTACAAAACTAATAAAACACATGGCTTTTTCGCAAACACGTTTAGTCAATAATCCTAAGATAGCAAATAGGTAATCATAGATTATAGGAATTATCATGTTTACTAATGGTTAAAATGCGTCATAAAGTGTTTTTTTGTTTGTCAAGCCAGACAATGATGACAATCTAATCGGTTTGATATCATTTAAGTATTCAGTACTAGTTCCGTTTGATTGAAACAGTCTATTACCATACACAAAATGTATAATGTCTCTTTTACTATCAAAAGCAACCATACCAACTCAGTAATAAGGTTTAGTTTCCATTTCCCTCCTCCTTTCCATTCCCCATTTGTTAAGATTTCATAACATTTATGTCATGTTTTCGTTCGGACGTCATTAGATATTTAGAATTAAATTAAACTGAAAAAAAGACATCACGCTATAAAAGACGTAGGCGCAATGTTTTATAAACATTAAAATGACGTGGACGAAGCGCGTCAAGAAATTATTTAGTTGCAGAGTTATTACTGAAAGATAACAGATACATAAACATTAGAAACACACTTATTTTACCCCCTATTGGGAGTTAAACGTGACCAATTAGTTCTTACCTATCTACTCCTCCGTATAACATCAATCTGGTATTTCTAAAAAGGTTGGGTAGTGGTAGATTTCTTGTCAAAACAACAAATTTTCAAAGTTAACTGAGTGTGTAGTTAGCAAGTGCACCCCTTGTTCACCGCGGCCCTGGAACACAAAGGGCATTAGGAGGAACACGGATGGGTTTTAGTTAGTAAGAGTCTGACACTCCCTTCTGTTCCGCCCAGAGCGGGAGGAGTAATTTAATGATTTACCATCCTTAAAAAAAGACCCTGTTTTTCTTATGTAAAACAGATAATTGTATTTCAAAATATTAACAACTAGTGGACGTCACGCGGTTTCACCCGCGTAGTTCCCGTTCCCGTGGGAGTACGGGGATAATATATAGCCTATGTTACTCCCTGATAATGTAGCTATCCAATGCTAAAAGAATTTTTCAAATCGGTCCAGTAGTTTGGGAGCCTATTCAATTCAAACAAACAAATCTTTCCTCTTTATAATATTAGTGTAGATAGAACCACGCATACTGTTATTTCCCATATATAATTCCACCCTATACTAACCTAAACATCTCCTCTTTCCAGAATGGTTGCAGTCGCCAGGTGCAGCCAGTGCCGTCCACTTTAGTTGCGGGATAGTTGCCGGGATTGCCGCGTCGTTAGCCACCAACCCTGCTGACGTACTTAAGACCAACATGCAGCTGTACCCAGACAAGTTTCCCAACGCGTTCAGTGCCGCCGTATATGTACATCAGGTAAGAATCCATTTATATAACAACAGCCAGCGGCTTTGTCCGCAAGATAGTCGGAAATTAACCCAAGGGAACATTATTCCGGGACAAAAACAAAAATTACGTAAAAACAATTGTGATACTAACATAGTTTAAGTCCTAATACTAATACCATACGGATGATTTCCGAAATAAATTTTAATTATTATTTTTATTCATACTAATTTACATTTTTAAATATTTCTTAAAAAAAACTTAAAAATATTATAATTATTAATTATTATTGAGTTGCTACCTAAAGAATGAAATATTATGTTGAACTCAGATTGTACCACATAGTTCATTAAAGAATAATAAAATGGGACTGTTGGTACGTGTCAGATAGACGAATTATCAAATATTCCTGTCAATATAGTAAATTACTGAGAAGCAAATGTCAGAGGTCTGATGATAACTAAAATTAGTAAGATTGTCGACATGAGTACCTACGGCTGAATTTGTGAATATGCAAGTCTGTTTCTGACTCATAATTAAAATAATCACATAGTAAATGATTAATATTTAGATACCACAACATCTGTGGGGTCGTTTATTTATTTTTTAATTAGGTCTATCAGTCATTCAAAGTTTGCGTGGCCGATGTTCATTATGAAGAATATTTCCCTAATTACTATAAAATTTAATTGAGGTCACCGGATCATCAATGTTAATTTTTTACACCGTTGTGGCACAACCTGTGGATAGGTTATCAGTAGTGCTTTTGCGCAGCAAGATGTCTTGTGCCTATATGAACTCAGATTTTAAGATAATACAACTTAATGTGTAACATGATAAAGCTTAAATTCCATTGCAATGAACATTTTTCTAGGACATTTTTATTATTAGTCTCCCAAAATTCAACTTGAAAATAATGGTACTAGAGTAGATAGTTGAATAATAGCACAACTTAAGCCAAACTTGATGTGGTATTTATGTTAAAGCCACCCCTTACATTACATTAGCTACTTACGACTTTATGAAGTACTAGCTTCTGCCAGCGGCATGGTACCTAGGGAACATACTTCCGGGATAAAAAGTAGCCTATGTCCTTTCTCAGGCTCTAGACTATCTGTGTACCAAATTTAATTTAAATCGGTTCAGTAGTTTTGGCGTGATAGCGCGACAGACAGATAGATAGACATACAGAGTTACTTTCGCATTTATAATATTAAGGAAGGATTTCCAAACAGAAGTTGAATTCAGTGTTGAGTTATACATTTAGATCTTTCTCCTTCCATTGATTCCAATTTTTTTTATACCTACCTATAGGTTGAAGTTGAATAACAATCAATATATATAAGTCAATAATAACAATAATACTTATTTAAGTCGATGCAAGCTTGTTTGTTTACACAAAGGCAATATTGAGTTCGACTTCATTATAGATGCAATATCATAATTTAATTGCTGTACGTCGCATTACGTACGTATTGACAAAGAGTATAGACTGAATATTGTGATAAAGAGAATATTGTTATCACTGACTTTGCAGAGTGAAGGGCAAATAATGCCCCCTGTCGACGAAGTCGATTACTGTTGGTATTCACAGTATAATTGGCGATGATTAAATCAATCAAAAGTCGTTATAATTTATGTGATTCCCTCAGTAAATCCATTTTTAAATCCTTATTTAACGGATTAATATATTTCCACACAAACGTCAACTTTAGCTCCCTATAAAATAAGTCGAATTTTGATTGACAAACGCTGTTAAACAAGTTATTAAACAATTACGTTTGAATAGAAATTAAACCTTGTATCTTTGAATGAAGGTCTCTAATCCTAAATCAAAATAACGTGTGTACACTTATCATGTCGACTTACTCGACCTGTCAACTATTGGGCAATTTTTCTCGGGCTTAGTTACGCAGCGAGCACTTTTTATTCCAAATTCAAATACATCATAAATGGCCAGTGGTAAATCAGCTTATAAAATAATATACCTACATAAGTAGAAATCTTTCAACTTCTCACTCTGTTCGAAATCGTTCTTGTATTAATTTACTGTCTCCTTTGTTACAGACATACGGCGTAAGAGGATACTTCAAGGGTGCAGTACCGAGAATGTTGCGTCGCACTTTAATGGCGGCGATGGCGTGGACCGTCTTCGAAGAAGTCACCAGAACTATTGGCTTGAAATGAGATTCTTTATTTGAAATCGGAATTCGAGATCATTATCAAACGGAACTATAAACTCTATGTCATAAAAGACTAAGTTCAAATTTCATTGCAACCCATACTTTTTCATCTGAAGGGTCATTTAAAAATCAACTTAAAATACATAACACTAAAGTTGATACTTGAGTTGGCGGCGATGGATTGAAATCATCTCGAATTAAACATTTCAGTAAATCAATTAAATATATTCGTTTATTTTTGTGATTCCTTTTGAAGGAGATCTTATTGGTATGATGTTCCTAGTTTTTGCATCTGCTTAGTTGTATTCGAATATTATCTACGCTTTAATTTAGTTTTTTTAGTATTTGTTCTTAGGGCTACCTTGTGATATGTATCCTGTATTCGGTTTTATTGTTACCAATTTACCTTGTATTAGTAAAATTGTAATTGTTATCCAATCTACAAGTCTTAGCCGTTAGGCCTTGTATTGTATAGAGGGATTATTTAGAATATTTTTTATATTGCCGCTGATTCGGTTGAACACGAGCTAAAAGTATTGCTATCCTTTTCTAATAGATAGAGCGAGAAAGGGACGATGAAAGTTGGAGCTGTATTTGGATCCGGAGGTGTTTTATTTTGGAGCTGTATGACAGTTTGTTCCTTCCTTCTCGTTCTTATTTACTGAGAATATAGCAGTAATACAGTAATAGCTTCGGTGTTTAGAAATCCATTTATTTTTTATAGTTAAAACGTAAATTTTTAAACAAGGAAGCAATAGACTGAGTTTCTGTACAAAAGAACCAGTGGCATTGATACAGTTGTAAGTTTACAATGTACCTAAATATATTATTGTTTTATTTTGAAAAAAAATAAATTTTACTTAAATACAATCTTTGTCTTCTTATTTTTAACCTACTTCAAAAAAAGGAGATTATCAATTCAGATGTTTATATATATTTTATGTGTGATCGAGCATACTTCGACAGATTTGCAAAATTCTTGTTTGAAAGAGGCTCATTCCGATATAGTCCCATTTTTTAACCGACTTCAAAAAATGGAGGAGGTTCTCAATTCGTTGTTTATTATGTTTGTTACCTCATAACTCCGTCATTTATGATTTGAAAAATTCTTGTTTTATCTGAAAGGATATACTTTCCGATTGGTCTCATAGAAATTTTATTAAAATCGGTTAGGAAGTTTGGCTTTTAAATCAAAATAGCTGGAATTCGTACTTATCTTGCTTTCCTGCGATTTTCCAGGTGTTGTTAGGTGTGGGGTACCTAGGCTGTATCTTCTTTGTAAAAAAGTTTTATTTTATTTTATCAAAAACCTTTATTTTTAACCTAATTATCGTAACAAATTCTATGATAAACGGTCAAAAAAAAACAGATAAATACTGTATTATCTGTTTTTTTTTCAAATGATTAAAAAATGCACCTGCCATCCTATCTCATCACCATTCTTGGTTGACTGCTAGAGAGCCTACGACATTAAATCCGCCTTTGTGGTACCTACATGTATGTAGACTGAATAAACAAATAATAAAAATCAGGAGCGCTTAAGTAGTATTCCGATGGTCTTAGTTATCATATCAGTCAGGTCTTTATGAACATTTCTAGGACGGACACCTCACAAAGGCGATAAAGGCTAAAATAACTTGCAACCTCGTGACTCGTCCTTTTTTTACGCACAACCTCTGTGTCGGTAGCTGTTATTATCGCTCTTAAATACCAAACTCTTTTAATATTGTCCTGACAATCAGAATGGGCTACATCAGCAGGCTTAGTTACCCAAAAGGCCAGTGAAAAAGGCTGCTTAGAGTTCCTTGCCTGATTGAATCGGAAATGAAGCTATCCGCAGGAGAACCCAGGTTCCATTCGACATAGCCCAAAGAATCAGCAAACATACGTGGGAGAGGGCAGGGCGCTCGGGAGAGTCGATGACGTCGAAAGGTTCTGTGGCCTTAGTGCGAGTTTTTAACGTTCTCGATCGAGTTAGCGTAAACGTCAATTTCGTATTGAAAATATTGACAAAAGAAAAGCAGTAATTTGTGTAGACAGCAAAAGCGCATTACAACATATAGCTCGATGCGCCTCTGGTTGCAGAGGTGCACCGATAGCTTATGGTATTCTGTCTAAGATACAAAAGTTAACCAATAGCGGGTTCGATCTGAGGTTGCAATGGGTTCCTTCACATGTTGGGCTTACAGGAGGCTGACCGTTTGGCAAAATTGGGGACAGATGAGGGAAGAGAAATACATGTTGAAACCTATTATGTGGAACTATTACCTAAATATAAAAACAATTGTTATGAACTGTGGAAAGAATATTTTGATGAAAGGTCAAAGAATAAAGGGATATGGTATAGATTTATGGTATCGGAGCCTCCCCATGTACCCTGGTTTTGTAACACTAGGTTAAGCAGACCTCTTGTTGTGATAGCTCACAGGCTGCGATCTGGGCACATCCGCTCAATAAATTTGGATTTTTGATGAAGAAGACGAATTCACCAGACTGTGAGGTGTGTGCAACGCCGGAAGATGTCTTGCATTTATTGACGGAATGTGTCAGATTTCGGTCTGAAAGAGAAGACTTATTAATTGAACTACAATTAAATAGGTATGATGTATGTTTATTCCATCAAATATTGTCAACTCCTAGTTCGGAGGCTGCCTTCAAAGTTTTTAAGTTTGCTCAGTTAAGATTTAGGTAGTTAAGGTTTAGTTAAGTAAGCTATTTTATAAGGTCCGATGGGACTGGCATACACAGATGTGTAAAAGTCCCTAACTAAAAATAAAGAGAGAAAAAAAAAAGCGTCGTCGTAACGTAGGTAACATAACGGAAACTTTTTTTTCTATACAATTCGACATAAGCGACCTACGTCAACGCGATCGAGTACCTACGTTAAAACTCACACTAAGCCCGCTGGAGAAGCGACCGTGTTCCGGAAGACGCAGAGTTGGAAGGCCTCTCACAATGTGAAAACCAACCTGTGAATTCGGGGGGAATCTGCTGGATGTGAAACGCACAGCGTCGGTCGATGTGGCGACAGTTCGGGGAGCCCTACATTTTTTTTAAATATTAATAGGCACGCGTTTGACCACTATCACTCGTGATGGTAAGCGATTATGTGGTCGAAGATGGAACACGCTTGCCTAGAAATAATCAAATTTAATTAAAGACTCCCAGGTTGTAGCTATCACGAAACAGACTCTGGCAGGGAATTCCACTCCTTAGCTGTACGTACAATGTATGTGCAAAACGATTTGTGCGTGTGGTGTGGGTTTGATGTCCACCATGTACCTACCGGTGGCGTATCGCAGTTCGTCTTGTGGTCCGATCATAGAACGGGCTTGGCGGAATTAAATTATGCAATTCCGTCGCACATTCCCCAAAATGCAACCGGTAGAATACCGACAGGCCAGCAACTCGGCGTCGATGCTCAAGAATTTAGAGCCGAAGCTAGACGAGCCTATCATTACCGATGATACTCTTGGCTGGTTTCTCATTTTTTCTGTCCAGCAGTAGACATTTTTCTGCTGAATGATGATGATGAATATGAAAATCGAGATGTTTATAAACAAACATCCTGACGTTCAGTCAGGCCTCGACAGATGAACGGATTTAAACGGAATTTGGGACACGGGCAGACCAAGGCGTGGATCAGGTCTGTGATCTCAACGAGAAAGCTTCTGTGAATTTGCTGTCGATCCATAGCTTCCGGTAGAATGACAGTTCACTTCAAGCTAATTTATAGAATAGCACTACAGAACATGTGATTTCTATCCTGTTCCCGGGAGTGGAGGGATTATTTTCTTCTGCAAAGCCGCTGGCGAAAATTTGCAAATAAAAATAAAACGCAAACTAAC
Organism: Lacanobia wlatinum; assembly: GCA_947578705.1. Classification (NCBI taxonomy): domain Eukaryota; kingdom Metazoa; phylum Arthropoda; class Insecta; order Lepidoptera; family Noctuidae; genus Lacanobia; species Lacanobia wlatinum. Next base: position 21,764,715 of record OX388029.1, read on the forward strand.
GAAACTATACTATATTATACATATTTACAGTCACGATTTTTATGTGCCTATAATTTTCTAATACACTATCATATAAACTCGAGTCCCTCATACTTGAGGTTTTCTACCAAGGTGTCGTGTAGCAACACCGTGCCGTCCGTCGTAAATGCAGTGATGTAAGTAGCCGTCTTGCCTTCATACTCCGTTGTTTTCAAAGCCACTATGGCTTCGTCATTCGTTCCCGGTATGAATTTGAACGATGAGAAACCATGCTTTGGTTGGCGCTTTGTTATCTGAAAAATGATAAAGTTCATTGATTAAAAGGTTGCTTTAAAAATTGATTATGGGAATGGCTGCAGCAAACAATACACAACAAGCACAATGTGCTATAAACTACTGTTCAAAAGAATTTGGCCATTTGCATTAAAAACAAAATATGTGGTGCATATAAATGAGTCTTAAATTTAAAACAGTACCTACGGTTATTTCTTTAAAAAAAACTAATATATAACCTAATTTACTATTAAGTTTTTAAATATTATTAAAACTTTTGTAAAATACCTTTTACTGGGTGTTGCCGGGCGCTAGATGAAGTTAAGTGTGCAAAATATGAGGACCGCATTCAGTCCATAGTTTTGAACTCAGAAAAGCTTGAGATCAAAGACTATAATAGTATACTGTGATGATTGTGAATGTTGCCTGGAGGTCCATTTACACCCCATTCCTTTAAATATCAAGTATATGGACTGAACAAAGGCTTTGAAACTATTTTAATAATTGTTTTAGTGACAATACCCAAAACTTGTAATTAATGGTAATTGTAGCTAGGCAAATGAAAATAAAAATAAACAAGAATTGTTGATAAAAATTAACTACGAAAATTCGGAAGTTCGACGGTGTAAATACTTCTAAGCGCGCAGTTCCCACTTACGTTATTTGCTTTTTTGTATTCAATATTTTTTTTTATGAACAATTCTTGTAGAGTTCAAAACTATGAACAGAACGTGGTCCTCATATTTTGCATACTCAACTTCCTTTGACGCCTGCACTTGTGGTCAAATACTTTTTAGTGTATGTTTGTTTAATTTTAACTGTTCATTGTTTCACTAACTAATATCAGAATGAAGTTGTTTACTAACACTAAGACTCTTGCTGCTCAATTATATGATTTCATTTTGATAGAATAGCTAGTTCATTTTGTCATATAGGTACTCATGAACACATCACATCTGTTTAGATGTTGTGGTATTAATACATGGCATGTTCGTATGCTATTACTACAATACGGTAGCATAAATTAATAGTTGAATTTTTATACAACTGAGTAAACATAGATTCGATTCTGCATTGAGTTACAATTGAAAAGCAACATAATTTAAGTACACCACATGGTGATTCAAATAAAACTTAGATAGCACAATTATTCTGAAGCAGTAAGAGTGCTTTCCTTTATACACTTGGTGTGCCCACTGTCATGGAATTTAAATCAGTTATATATATATAAAATTCTGACATGACAGTTTTATCTAAATTTAGGGTACGACTTTCCATTGACGTCCGTCGAATTGAGGGTCGGGGAGGGGGGGGCGGGAGGGGGGGGGGTGGTTACTACCCCCCCTTAAAAGGAAAAGTCTCGATGCCCCCCCCTTTTCGAGTTTTTTTAATTTTTAAATTCTGATGGTAATTTCCTCATTTAATGGATTAAAATTAATAATAAGTGTAAAAAAACCAGGGGGAGCCCTTGGGGGGGGGTTGTCTATTGTTTACCCGAAGATTATATACCATAATCACCATATTCTCGAATTTCATTTAACGATTTTTGATGGTGGGCTCGGTCGACGGAGCCCCGCTTCGCGGGGCTCCTACTTCTGTGTGGTTTATAAAAAAATAACCACGAAGGGGATGGCGGGGTCTATTCGCTCGCTTCACTCGCTCAGACGACCCCGCCATCCCCTTCTAACCTAACCTATCCGAGTCGGAGTGCCCTAAAGTCCCAATTGCATCCAGTTTCTCCTGATATAACAACAGTTACACGGTACTGGGAACGGTGGCGCGGGAACTACCAGCTACTGGTTCCAATGGCAAAGTCATGGGCACAAGTGGCTCACTAGAGTCCAACACCTGCACACACGGGGGGCCTGCAGAAGAGCTCGCAACAAGTGGCTCATCAGAGTCCAAAACTTGCACTACACTCAATTCTTCAGACGGCACAGCAGAACACGAAACCCGGGGCTTCGGAGACGCCATGGTGGTAGTCAAACGTTGTTTTCACCGACAGGAGTACGTAAACACTCTCAACTGCTAGGGACACATACGATGAGATGACTGACGATGACAGTGACAATACAAAATAGCGTCAGTTTTACGTTTCGTTCTACAAGCCGGCAAAAGACGGTAAACACTACACATTTTCAATTATAATAGCTCGTAATGAAAATAATGCTGTGATTTAAATATAAACTGTTAAATATATGTGTACATGAAAAGTATTGAAATGAGTACAAAATATAATTATTTACATACATTTTTATAAAATAAAATGTTACCGAACGTATGAAACCTTAACCGTAGGTAAAACGAAACGTTCAATGGTGAGAATTCTATATAGTCTGTGGTAGGGATTGACATAAATATTGTAAAAATAATTGATTTTCAATATTTTTTTTCTCAAAAAGTACGCGTCTTCGAATGTCGAAACTTTGCGTGTGTGCTTATAATAATGTAACCTTTCTGTAAAAAAAATATCAACTCCCAACTCGCCGGACGGCAATGGAAAACTCACCCAAATTTAGCATTTAGGTCTCAGACGGTTATATAGGTACTGGCTGCAGTAACAAAAATAAAACATGATTTTTAAGTGGCCTGTAGGGGAAATCTATTTCTTTTTGGCATTTCCCTGCACTTTCTTAGTAAAAAATATAACAATAAAAAGTACTTACCTCAAGAGCATGAATATGCTTAAAATTGGCATCAGCAGTGATCAAGTAGTTGCATCCCATGAGCTCATCTTTCGTCTCATTGTAGGGTTCATGACTGCACCTTCTTGGCAAGAAGTGCCACAATTGCCTGGCAGGCGACCATACTCCTGATTCATGGATCATGTAACCAGGCCATTGGATGCCGATGGAACTACGGACAGCTTTGTACTGGTTGACCCAGTTTAAATGCTGCACCTGTGAAAAAGAAAATGTAAAATGATACTTGATCTGTATTGCACAATCAAAGGAGTTTTGAAAACCTAAAAAAGCTTGAATGAATGCTTTGAGGAAGTTGTCTTGCTTGTTTCTGGTTGGAAATTCGATTTTTTACACGGTGTTAGAAAAAAACAGCTATTAGAAGTTACTTCGATTGATAGTCAGCCAGACACTTAAGAGGGGACTCTAGTCGGATACTCTTGGGCCTTTCTCCATACAAACGCATTCCGCTGTTTTCTTCGTGGATAATGCTGCTGGAGCAATTTATTTTATTTATTTATTTAGGATAGCCAACAGAGGCTACACAATCACATGCATTACAATATAGACAGGGACAAATACAAGAATGCGCTTCCAATTCATAGGCGACCACAGCATTCACTTATTATCTAGATAGGTACATCAAGTTTGACAAGGACGAAAACATTAAAATAAACAAAAATACGTTACAAGAAATTAGAAATTAAAAGGAAAACAAAATGGGATGAATGCCTGATAATTACATAAAAAACACAAAATAATATAAAATACAACACAAATAATTTTAAACAAATTCATATGCAACAACAACATAACAAAAAACACTAAATAAAATACTATGCCTTGGATACTAGGACTTTTATGTCTTTTTTAAACTTTGTTAATTTACATGTAATATCCAGCTCGTTATGCTTCGATATTTTGTTATACTGCCTACAGAGCCTTGGCAAAACGGCGAAGTGTCCGAGGTTTGTTTTGGATCCCGGCACACAAAAAAGTTTATAAGTACTTTTCCGCGGCATGCAAGATGGTGCAGCTTTCCAAGAAGCTCGCTACAGTCAATAACCCCATTGAACAGTTTGTGAAGAAATGTGAGATCTAGAACTTTTCATCTATCTACCAATGAGGACATTTTATAATGCTGGAGATAAATAAATAAATTTGATAAGATTTTAATAATAGAAGCATAGATATAGTCTTCCTATAAATTTTGATATATAACTTTTATAGATCAGTCCAGTTTTGAAGAAGGAAACAGCGGAATACAAAACGTCTTTTGGTCAAGGTTTTTATAGGTAAAATCAGCCTCTGCTGCAGTTGTCGCTTTCGCACTTTACTTGATAGGGCACAGAGTGATGGCATCGGCAATAGTTTCTTGATATACCTCCCTAGTTTTCAAATTCCTCAGGACTAGAGTCCTCTTAACTGACAGCTGACTATCTAATTAACTTCTAACATCTTTGTTACACTAACATTACAGATAGGTAAGTGTAATAATTCGCCAGAAACAAGACTTATTTATCTAACACACATATATACAGTGTTAAATGAAGATAACCTTATGGCGCGAATTGACAGAGTAAACCTTGCTGATAAGATAGGTGCATGTCATGTTTTGCTACCGAAGACTGCTAATAATGCAATGCAGTCTTAAGCAAATACAGATAACATTTCCTGTTCCATTTGATTTAGGTACAAATTTTTTCTCTCTCACTGACAGAGTTTATAAATAAAATGCCTAAAGCCTAACTAAATCTAGATTCCTAGCTATTATTATTATTAAAATTCAGACATGAATAAAAAAAAAACAATTTGCTTAAATAAGTTAAAACTTATTTTAAAATTATTTCACAGAAAACTTACATAGATTAATGAGAATTGTGTCTTCTATATTATCTAGAAACAGACAATTTAAAATCATTGTATTTCAGACACATTTTTCAAACAATTATAATTTAAAATTAGTTTAATGATCTTACTTCTCCATGTAAGTTGATGGCTTTCACCCACATGGGGTCGTAGGTTTGGAACTCTCCGCTGGCCGTAGTCCATTCCTTGCCCATTGACCCAACATACAAAATGTCATCTTTGACGGTTGCCCATTCGGATTTAAACCCTTTCTCTACCTGACCATTACCATCCGGTAATATCACCCATGGCACTATTTTACTGTTGACTATTTCAAACACCTAGAAAACAATTAAAAAATACCTATTAGTAACATAAAAATGGTATGGCTATAGTAGGAAATTGAACAATTAATTGCATTGTTGGCCCAATTCTACTAATTTTTAAACATTTGCATTCGGCTATCAGCTGCAATCTGTCAAAAAAACTAAATTTTTAGGGTTCCGAACAAAAAACGGAACCCTTATAGGATCACTCGGGTGTCTGTCTGTCCGTCTGTCACAGCCAGTTATCTCCGGATCCACTGGACTGATTCTGTTGAAATTTGGTACACATATGGACTTCTGTTACCCAAAGATTACGCGTTATGTAAATAATTAAATTTTTAGTGTGGGTGTCAGTTTTGGGGGTCAAACTAGAGAATTAAAAAAAAAGTTGGTTGAACAATATTGTGTGACATATCAAATGAAAGGGCTTACTGTGAGGGTTTATCTATTTTTTTCATAATTTTAAAATAAATGGTTTAGAAGTTATTCAAGAAAGTAAGAAAAAATGACCATTCCCCCCTTATCTCCAAAACTACTGAGCTTAAAATTTTGAAAAAAAATGGAGATCTTTACCTATAGATTACAGGAAAAAATATAAGAAGTCTATAGTTATAAAATAAAATGTTAAAAAAAAAAAATCGTTTGGAACCCTTCGCTCGCGAGTCCGACTCGCACTTGTTCAAACAATTTTGACAGATTGCAACTGACAAGCGAATGCGAATATTTTTTGAAAATTTGGAAAATGTTGAATCAGGAATTTTATCTAGCTGAATATACATTTTTTACTTTATTATAAACATCAGTAGGATTTTTTTTTTCATATAATTATATAACATTGTTTTTACCATTCCCGATCGGTCATCAAAAGTGAGCAATCTTCCATCATACACTATCAACTCTGACAGCTCCATGCCTCGTCCCTTGTGAGAGTATGTTGATGACAAGAGCGTGGGCTCACGTATGTCCCATGATACTTGCACAGACTTTTTCACACGGTGGTAATTTAAATTTCCTGTCTTTAGATAACTAATGTACGTGTGCTTGTTTGTATTGCTTTTAGAATTTGTATCTAAGTCCGCTACTATCCCAATCCTGAATGTGACTAAATCACCACCAACCACTGGTTTCGTCAGCGGATAAGTGGTGTTGTATGGCCGTACTGAACTGGCCCATCTCTGCACATTCACTGGCTGGCTGCTTGTCCACCAATTATAATAACACAGCACCAGAAGGAATGTTCCTATTAACACAATCAATAAGACGAATTGTGGCTGAATCCTCACAGCGTTGCCGACCCTGTACGTGGCCGGGGTGCGCAGCGCTTTGCGCCAGTCTCGAAGGGTTCCTTTCATTTTATGATCTTCAAACTCGTAATACTCGTTCATAATAAATATAATTATAGCATGATAAATTCACTTAAATTTACTTTCAATATCGTATGACTAGTGGAATCGAATCATTTATGAATTAGTAAACGTGTTATTTTCAACCTCAATAATTACTGATAAATAATATCACTGATAGATTTCACTAATTATTATGTAAAAACACTGAGTAAATGTAGTAGTAGTTTGACACTTTTAGCTAGAATTAATGATATCTCCAACGTGTTGTTGCTAAAAATATGGTTCATTTTGGATTTAATGAATTTCACATAATTTTATTGCTGATTAAAATTTATACGACTATGAATGACACAACATGACGCACGGAACATGACGTTTATTATTGACACACATGTTTGACAATGACACTAATGACATTGACAAATTTAATTTTCGTCGGAGCAACCTTGAAGTAGTGATGCGAGAAAACCATAGTAACTTCACGAAATAGTAACACGAAGACGTATACAGTATGCAACCCGTGTATGCAACGTAAATTGGCATCAGACGTGATGCCAATTTACGTTGCATACACGGGACAAGTGTGCACACCAATTCTCCCACGTAAGCCCACGTTGCATCGCATACGTTGCGTACGTGGCACCAGTGTGTCTTTCGCTTAGAGATCACAAGTAAAAATGGATTGTTTGCAATCTAGACCATGTTTTTTTTCTGCTCTTTAGGTAAATATCTACCTTATTTATTATCAGCGTGTTCTGCCCCACTACAAGACAAAGGCAAAGGTAAAAAGAAAAAGTCTTGTAATTTTGGGAATATTGCACTTTCACTTCATTTTTGTATGTCAACTAGCATATCCACCAGCCGCCATTTCGATTTTATTTCAAAATCACGGCGCGCAATTTTACATGTTTAATATTATGGGTAGAGTGCACTTAAATAAACAAAACATTGTGGCAACATGGTGCCCTAGTGTCACGTTGCCGAGTTATTTGGAAGTAAATTCGCCATGCGCATTTTGACAGCAACTCATCAAAGTTCTAACCGACATTTTATAATATTTAAAAAATCTTTTTAAATATTGATATGAGCATGCTTCGCATGAAAATATCCATCGTTAATCGTGCGGAAATAAAGGGATGGACCCAGTTTTAATATTACAAAACGTCTTTTCATTTTTCTTGAACTTCATTGTAACTCAACGTAATCTGAGAATATTTGCTTCCATAGCGTGCGCTTCACTTCCGACACCGTGTGCGTTGAGTCCGTGGCAAGTTCCCGGTGTGGGGATTTTTTTATGCACGACTTAGGGCTTTTTGTCCTCTGCGAACATATTTACTTGTCTGCGCGGGCCTTCATCATCAACATCATCATATCAGCCGAAAGACGTCCACTGCTGGACAAAGGCCTCCCCCAAGCGTCGCCACGACGACCGGTCCTGAGCGTCTCGCATCCATCGGCTACTCGCGACCTTCACCAAGTCATCGGTCCACCTTGTAGGAGGCCTTCCAACGTTGCGCAGGCCTTAGCTAAAATAAAAATATTTTATTCATGAAAATATTTTGAAGACAATAATTCCAGTGTACCTTAGTTTTTTCAGGTAGGTATTATTGTAAAAATATGGAATCTAGGTTCTTACCTAGATTCAATATTTTTAGTAGCTTAACCCTAATAATATCGACCAATCACAAATTAAACGCAAATAAAGTGATGCGATTGACTGTTGATAACTTATTTGACCAATCACGCGCCAAAATAATTTTGTGGTTTACTTTTGCTACATAGAAACTATAGGTCTGCGGGTCTAAAAAGGCCAAGCCAGCACATCAAGCTACCCGAAACTGTCAAATTTTCCTAATCAACCTTGAACCTAATGCTTTAGCGATAAATATGAAATGAAATTTGACAGGTTGTCGTATGTTTAATATTATAATCCTAACATGATTCTACTATGGTGGCCTTTTTAAACCCGCTGATTTTCACGCCTTAGGGCGTGTAACAATTTTTTGACAGTGCAAGCCATACATGCGGTCTCGACTTGGCAACATTTTACATGAAAATGTTTTTGGTGGGATTTCATTTTAGTCTAAGATCCGTTATAAGAAATGTATACCCTCACATGTTATTTAATGTTAATATGGAATAAATGCTCGATAATATTTAGATTGATACGACGGGAATGGGTTGCTTAGCTAAATCACGTGCCAATGATGATAAACAATAAAATGTTTAATTAAATAACTTGACCGTAAATTCGAAGCTTAATTATTTAAGATAGCAACACTGTGGTCCCGCTAATTTCCCTACTCTTTCTACCCTATACATACTTCTCTCTTTCGCACATCCCCACCCTTCACCTCTCTTTCACCACCAGGTGGGACTCATCGCTAACAGCGTACGAGTCTCTTGCTCATTGGCGTTCTGTTTCCCGCTGCATAGATTTCGATCACGAACCCTAATAAATATTTCCCTAAAGAATATCTAAGTGCGTTACTATTATTGCTAACCGAATTTTATTGAAGTTTTTAAATAAGTATCAGAAAAGCTGTAAACATCATACATGTCATGTTTATTCAAATGATTATTTCCTAACAGTTATACTGTTAGTTTCTACATTATAATATAATCTAGCAAAAGGTGAGCGATCATTGCTGACTTGAATTTTGTATGATTTTATTATATTTTTTTATTTTTGTCTACCCTCAGATTATTATTTTTTTATATTTCGCAAAAAATTCTCTGATAAGTGACGAATTATTGCTATAGCGGATTTCTTTCTATTTATTTGGTACTAGGATGGATAACCAGGCTATGCCTTCTGAAATCAATCCTGGTAAAGCATCAGTGGCTCCGAGAACGTCTCGCCACAGATCGACTAGCAGTTCATCGAGTAGTACTAGTACCTCATAGAGCTCTAGTAGTTCAAGCAACTCGGCGAGCCGCAAACGAAAACGTGCTCTTGCACGTTTTCGTTTTCGTTTCGTCGCCACCGTCATAGAAAATCCAAACGTTCTCAACGTACGAGCAGTAGGTACGATAAATTATCCAAGGAAGTAGATGAGCTTCGTGATTTACTTGCACAAAATAATACTTGCAATCCTACCGTCCAGTCGATTTTTGTAATGAATCGTGCATAGACTTGAACGAAAATTATTTTTTGATAATAAAGAAAGTGTGGGTAGTTCTAGTGAAGCTGCAAAAGAACCATCTTTTGAGTTTGCTATTCAGACTAATTAGGATCCGTCAGTTCCTGTAGCCCCAAATGTTTTTTTAACTACCCTAAATAGTATTCAGCATTTTGATAATAGCCACTGGTGTGAAGTTCGTTATGCCGATACACAAAAAATATATAATCATTCTCCAGGTTTCGTAGAATTAGAAATTAACGACGAAATTAAAGCCTATGAGACATCGCGACAATTGGCTCAAGTGGATAAGGCCTATGCTGCTCAAACCTTCTGTTTATTGAAATTTAGAGAAGCTCTGCAATAAACTATCAAAAGTTTCTTAATGTGGGCAAAAGATCAACAAGATTTGAAGTTTGAAAATTTACAGGAAGATTATTGAGTTATTTTTAAATGGTGATGTCCATAAAGTGTCATCCGATTTGTTGCAATTATTATGCGGACACAGAGGCGAGATAATTCAGATGAGGCGTGACGGCATAACGAAATTCATACGAGACCCTCTTATAAAAACCACCTTACGTAAAATTCCGCCTTCATGCCAACATCTTTTTAATGCCGAATCCTTCACGGCCGCTATCGAGAAAATCGGTGGGGTTAAGAAAGCATTTTTTCCACCTAAATCAAACAATGCTAGCCTTGCCTCTCCAGCAGGCCCTAGGGGGTCTATACCTAACAACCGCTTTCCGAAAGGAGCGGTCTATTATAATGGGCCTACACAGGCTAATGTACCCGGATGCTGTCATGCGCAAGATGAACATCCAAGACACAATGCTCCTCCGAGAGGTAGCTATTCTCAATATCCTCAGGGATATCTAGGCAACAACAACTCCGATCGACGGGGGACATCCAATACCAGAGATTCCTTTCGATCACGAGTTGGACACCAAAACCGGTCTGTGTTTGCTTTTGATATGGCCATTCCATATCAAAAACACAACAAATCAGAGCGCTACCGGTGCCTCAAAAAATGACAATTTTAAAAACCGAAGGTATTCACTCGAGTCGCAGGAGCACCGAGTTCAAAGCCGGTCAGTTATCCCGGTTCATCCATCATTGGGAGAACTTGGGAGCTCCGAAAGTTCTTATCAAAATAATAAAAGGTTATCGAATACCATTTCTTCAAAGGCCTCCGCTAATTGTACCAAACTTGAAAAAGAGTACCTTCGCTATTCCCATTTCAGCAGAAATGACGGGTCTCATACCTAAGTCAAATAAAAACGCAGGGTGTTCTCGAAATTGCAGATTTATCCCCAAGCTTTCTATCAACAATGTTCTTGGTTTCGAAAAGCGAAGGTTCCTTTCGGCCAATTTTCAACTTGAAAGCGCTAAACAAGTTTGTTCTCACAGATCGTTTCAAACTTATAAACATCTTTCGGATACCAGATTTTCTCCAATCTCGGGATTAGCTTTGCAAAACAGACCTTTCCCAGGCATACTTTCATTTAGCAATTACCAAGTCCCAAAGACGTTTTCTCCGACTTATTTACGACGGAGAATTACTCCAAATGACATGCCTGCCGTTTGGACTGAGCACAGCTCCAAAGGTTTTTGCATCCTTGACCAATTGGATAGCCCAGACCTTGTGAGAACAAAGAGGCATTCGCATCGTTGTATATTTGGACGATTATGAAATCGTCATAGGAGAGGATGTCCATATTCTCATGGGCAATCATGAGATTGCCCATGATAATATGGACATCCTCAGATCACAGGTTCAGTTGGTAATAAAAAGACTACAGTACCTCGGTTGGCAAGTAAACTTTCCAAAGTCGGAGCTTATTCCTCAAACCAACCCAGTGTATCTAGGTATTCATTGGGATCCTTGACTCAATCAAAAACGTCTTCCATTAGAAAAATATCAGTCTTTTGACCAAGGTGTTACAAATTCTAAAAGACAACAGAGTGGAATTAAAGCAACTGCAAAGGCTTGTGGGCCTACTAAATTTTGCCAGTTTTGCTGTACCAAAAGGCAGACTAAACCATCGGAGTTTGCTGGAGTTCCTAAATTCAATTACCGATCAACGACATTAACGACATTAGCGACATTTAAGTTAGTTAAATCAATATTAAATAAAATGAATGAAAAAATCCCATCTACTGCTCTCTTTTTAGATTTAAGTAAAGCGTTCGACTATGTTGACCATTCAATTCTTATCGGTAAATTAGAAAAAAAGTGGTATAAGAGGAACGGCTTTAAAATGGTTCGAATCATATTTAAGTAACAGAAGACAAATAACGAGAATTACCAAATATAACGACATTACAAATAGCATAGAAGATTTTGATTCCGAACCTAGAAATAATGATCTTGGTGTACCCCAAGGCAGCATTTTGGGTCCTCTTCTATTTCTCATTTATATAAATGATCTCCCACAAGCAATACGCAAACATGATATCGTTTTATTTGCAGATGATACTACAATAATTATAGGCTGTAAGAACAAAAATCTTCTAAATTTGGAAATAAACAACACTCTGAAAAACAATGTCATGGCTAAATAAAAATAATTTAAAAAAAAAATTTGCAAAAACAAAGGTAATTAATTTCAATACGCAAAAAAGTACACACATAGACTTAGATATAACCTTTAATAATCAACCAATAGAACAAATTCACAATACCAAATTTTTAGGCATCATAATTGAAGAACATCTCACATGGAAAGAACACGTGGATAATATTTGTAAAAAGTTAAATAAGTTCGTATTCGCATTAAAGAAGGTAAAAGAAACAACTTCTAAACATACCGCATTAATGGTATACCACGCGTATGTATGTTCTATCATACGATATGGTATAGTTGTTTGGGGATACACAGCAGAACTATCAAGAGTTCTTATAGCACAAAAGAAATGCTTGCGTGCAATATTCAATATGCGGTGGACTGATTCTTGCCGACCTGTCTTTAAATCCGAGAACCTTTTAACCGCACCGAGCATATACATTTTTGAAATAGCCAAATTTGTTAAGTGCAATATGAAACTCTTTCAATATAAAAATAACTCAAAAAAACGTAAAGTTAATCATTCGTATTTAGAATTACCGGTACCCAGAATTGAATTGTTTAGACACAGCTGCCTATATATGGCACCATTAATTTTTAACTCACTGCCTAAGGGAATAGTTGACTTACCCTTCCGTAAATTTTGTTTTTACTTAAAAAAATGGCTAATAAAAGAGAATTTTTACAGTGTCAACGAATTTCTAAAAAAGTACTCTTCTGATTCCTACCATTTTAGAAATGTATTATGAGCTCTCACTTTCCGTGTTTTACAAATTCTATACCTATCATTGTAATTTTGTTTATTTTATGTTTTTCCTTCAAGTTTTTTATTTCGTAAAAGGTTACTACTTTTATTGATTTGTTTTGTTTGATAATGTATTTCAATGTCATCTCGAAGTTTAACTTACAATGTTATGTAACTACCTATAAATATTTCTTTTATTGTATGTTTTCCCTTTAAAATTTATTTCATAAAATTATTACAATTGTTGATTTGTTTTGTTTGATAATGTGTGTCAATATTATTTCGAAGTGTGTTTAATGATAAGCATAATGTTATGTACAAATATTTGCATGCCATCATAGAATGGTGGAATGTGTCCTGCACCAGAACTATATAATGTAACATCTCTTTACCACATTTTTTGCAAATAAAACTTACTTACTTACTTACAAATTTGTCAAAGGTGCTACATACTATTCCAGCAGATGCACAGACAAATCTGAAGTGGTGGCTACAAAATTACAAGGCCTCGTCACCGATTCACATTGCAGCACCAAGTCATTTCCTAACACCAGACGCGTCCGATCTAGCGTGGGGCGCACAGTTGGACAATCGGCCTCTGTCAGGATCGTGGAACGAGCAGGAAGCTCTATTGCATTGCAACCAAAAAGAAATGCTAGCTATCTTAAAAGTCCTACAAGGCTATTGTCAACTCGTACGATGCTCTACAGTCTTAGTTCAGTGCGACAACCAAACAGTAGTTGCTTACCTGCGCAACGAGGGGGGGGCGATATCAAAGCCTCTGATGAACATTACAAAAGAGGTATTCAAAATTCTAGACCAACATTGCATCGTTCTAAAAGTTTTTCATTTACCAGGCAGATTCAATATTCTTGCCGATCGCCTGTCTCGGCGTCGAAACGCTGTGGAATCATTTCTGTGCAATGAGGGACCAGGTGCCACCTGGTACCTCATAGCACAGAAATGATATTCAGGAAATTCGGGACCCCTATGATAGGCCTTTTTGCATCAGAAGCCTATGTCGTTGCGAACTATGTATCGTTAGATATGAACGACAAACAAGCAATTCATCACGACGCGTTTTCAATGGACTGGAATTTCCAATTAGCGTGGATATTCCCACCACCTTGTCTCGTGCTAAGAGTACTAGCGCACCTCAATCGAGCCTCCGGAATTTTCCTCCTGGTAGTTCCTCGGTGGGATCGAGTTTTCTGGAGAGGAGACCTGAAAGCAAGAGCAATAGCAGCTCCACTTACAAAGTTGCTTGGTTACGATGGCTTAAATGGGCGGGAGAGCATAGAATTAACCCCGATAACCCAGAAGGCTCAGTGGTAGCACAATTTCTGACAGATTTATTTTTAATTGACAAACTATCGTTCAAAACTATCCTTTTGTATAAGTCTGTAGTTTCTACACTGTGTAATGCGGATTCAGCTGGTCTTTTAAGTTCTCATACCTTAGTTAAGCATGTTCTTAAATCGATTGCTCTCAAACAACCGGTAGCAAGCAGACCCCCTATATGGAATATTGATGTTCTTGTGTCTAATTTAAAAAATAGTTCAATCTATTCAAACAATATTTTTGCTACATCCAGACATACAGCTGCATTATTACTTCTATGTTCTGGTAGACGCATACACGACCTGACTCTGCTCAGTATTGATTCAGAACATTTGATTATGTCCACTGATAATATAATATTTTGGCCAGTTTTTGGATCCAAGACCGATTCTGCAACTTATAGGCAATCAGGCTGGAAATTATCAAAAAATCCAGATAATAGAAATTTTGACTATCGGATAAAACAAACTATTGATATTCTCAAGAATAGACGAAGTTTGGCATCATGTAATAATTTATTTATAAATATTAGAGGTCAAGCAAGACCAGCCTCGCGAGCTGTAATAGCAGGTTGGATTGGAGTTCTTTTATTAGAAGCTAATATAATAGCGACCCCCGGTAGTTTTAGGTCCGCGGTTGCATCCAAAAGTTGGTCCGAAAATCTCCCAATCGAAAACATTTTAGCTAGAGGTAACTGGAGAGCTGAAAATACCTTTAAGAAATATTACAATCGCCAGGTTATGCCAACCGTCTTTAATTCGGGTACTATTGTTAATTTATTTGATCCTATAAATTGATTGCAGTAGTTAATTTGATTTCTAATTATTATTAGGTATTATAAGTACAGAGATTTAAATAGATAGTACCTATTCTAAACCTTAAATTGTAAGTTCTCAAGGGAAGCCATTATTTTTGTTTTTATAAGTGCTTGATATACTCTGTGAATTACTTTATTTCATGATTTCAATTGTGTTTTATTATTATTTTTGTTGTTGTTTGACTAATTCATTTAAATTATTATTTTATTTCAAGATGAATTTTAATTTTAATGATAAGGATGTATATATTACTTCCCTCACGTGTTTAGATTTGATATACACATTTCATAACTTGTGTTCCATACCTATACACTGAACTATATTACATAAAGATCATCTTCACATTGGCGTTCTTCACCACCGAACCAAATTCGAAGGTTTAGAAATTTTCTGCCTGTTGATTTTCAACGCAATGAGCAAGAGACTCGTACGCTGTTAGCGATGAACCCCACCTGGTGGTGAAAGAAAGGTGAAGGGTGGGGATGTGCGAAAGAGAGGCATATATAGGGTAGAAAGAGTAGGGAAATTAGCGGGACCACAGTGTTGCTATCTCAAATAATTAAGCTTCGAATTTAGGTAAGTAATTTAATAAGCGTTTTATTTGAGGAAAAACGCTCCTATTAAATTCTTTTGACCATCTAGTATTAAGTAAAATTATTTATTTGACTGCTAGTATTAAATAAACTAAGTTAAGTACTTTAAGATGTGCTCAGGTACCTACGTAATATCTACAAACATAACCTATGTATATGTAGCGCTGCCAACGTTAACAAGCGGGAGCGATCCTATTTGATCCGCGTTTACATGATCGGAAAAATCTCCTCTTCAAAGACGTGCGTTTTTAACGAAAAAAAAAACTATTATTTCATAATAATGTATTGTCACCGCTGAATGTGTGAGTAAAAGCTCTTTTTTTTTTTCTATAACACAGAATAAGGAGCGTTTCCTACTCTCTTTTATTTACTAAGTAGCTACCGGGTGCACACCTGCCTCGCTTCATATTTATCTGTTAGATGAAATTGCGGGCGCAAAGCTTCTCCATCACTCACAACGCTCGCGCAGAAAATTTAACATCTTAAAATTAGGCAACCATGGATTTAGCACACTTCTTGATCAGGCAATCTAATACGGTTGGATCGTAAAAAATAAGCTTTCATTTGATACGTATTTCGATTAAATAACTTATGAATGAGGGTATATTAACAACATTTACCAACCTGATTATACCTGGCAACTCCATAGTTGCACAGAGGGAAAGAAGGCAACCCATATTTTTGCAGTTCCTTGAGGTACATTCTATCAGCTGATGCTTGACTTTCATAAAAAAAAATGAGGGAAGTTGGTCAAAAAAATGTAATTCAACATTTTATTGTTTAACATCATTGGCACGTTATTTAGCTAGGCAACCCATTTCCGACGTATCAATCTAAACACTATCTAGCATTTATTCTATATTAGCTTTAAATAACATGTGGGGTATATAATAATATGTATTTCTTATACCGGATCTCCTACCATTTCTTTTTGTAAGTTGCTTATGAGAATATTATTTTCTTTCTTTTTTTGGGTGTATTTTATTTTATTATTATTTTTAACAAGCCTAGCATCAAAATTTGCTGAAGTCTCTTACAAAATTCCATGTCCTAGTAAAAGTTCCAAGTTCCAGAATTTTTTGTTGTTTGTGGAGGTACTAATACTTGCTTACATACTAAAGGACACGTTCAAAAGTGGTACAATAATCTGAAGATTTTTAATGTGATATATCTAATGTATATATATACCTTATTAGAAAGCTTATTTATCAAGCTACTCTATTATAGTTAAATATGATTTTTTCAGGCGCGTGTTTTTGAATAAAAGGGAAAATGTTTCAGTAGAAACATAACGCACAAAGACGCATATTTATTTATTTCTATGGAATATAATTATTTTAAATGTGGCTTAAGTTACCGTTTCTATTAAATATTTAAGATTTAATTATAATTTTAGCTGCAGCTCCATGAAATTCATCATCATATCAGCCTAAAGACGTCCACTGCTGGACATAGGCCTCCCCCAAAGGAAGGGTTTGCCATAATCGCCACGCTTGGCAAGCGAGTGGCGATCGCAGTATATGGTGCCGATTTTAACAAAGAACGCTGCTGCCCATTCTCTGGCGAGTCCCTTAGTCGGCTCTTATGACACCCACGGGAAGTGATGGGAAATTAAGACAAAAATATTGACCATCATTACATTGCAATATCAAAACGTGTCGAAAAAAGGTAAAATCTGTAAACGTCATGCTGCTTCCACACGCTCGGTGTTTGCCACAAACAGGACAAACACCGAAAACGTCCCGAACACCGACCACAAACACGGCATACACATGCTTGGCGAACGTGCTAGTATATTCCGGATTACTTACGGGTTAATAGTACTACCGCAGTAAAAAAAAATTACGTATCTATACAAAACAAAGTAATCGATTTCCGACCTTAAATTGTTTTCTAAAAGTCGGAAATCGGTTAATTCGTTTTATGTAGATACGTCCTTTTTCTTATGACGGCAGAATAGAACTGAACAAGCGTGTGGATACATCGCAAACACGTTTGTCGAAAACCCTTTGATTTGTGCACAAAAACCGACACCGATGCCGATCACTGCCAAACACTTTCCAAACACATACGCAAACAGCAAACACCTATCCACACGTTCGTGTTTGTTGTTTGGTGTTCGCTGTTTGCCACTGTTTGCCAAGCGTGTGGAGGCAGCATCAGAATGACGTTGAAATAAAAAAGACACCCTAACCTCTAGGCATGGCAATATTGCTTTTACACGAATATTTAGAATATCGGCTATCGCATTTAGTTATTTATTTAAACTTCATATACAATAGTGGCACACAAGCAGACTTCAAAACAACAAGGCAATAGGCATTCTCTACCAGTCGACCTTTGGGTTTGTTATATTTCAATATGTTATTGGCTGAATCTATGTGGAACTCGGAAGTGCCGAAGTGGTAGAATAAGTACTGTGATTTTTAGGGTGTTCCCTTGTTTCGCAGACAGAAATTTGATAGAATTTCGTTTCGTAGAAAATGTTTCACATAATATTTGATCCTTATAATTTTATGTTGAATATTATTGTGTCAACAACTATTTACTTGAATGAAACGTATTTCTCAGAAACACAATTCAATGAATTTCGATACACATTTTTTTATTTAACAAAACTATCAAACAGTAGAATTATTTTTTAACGAATATTGTTTCTTCGGTATATTTTTTGTATTTTAATGAAAATGTAATCAATATTTAATGTTATCTATACTAATCTATACTAATATATAAAGCTGAAGAGTTTGTTTGTTTATTTGTTTGTTTAATTGTTTGTTTGCTTGAACGCGCTAATCTCAGGATCTACTGGTCCGATTTGATCTGGTCTTTCAGTATTAGATAGCCCATTTATCAAGGAAGGCTATAGGCTATATATTATCACGCTAAGACCAATAGGAGCGGAGCATTAATGAAAATTATGACGCAGACGACGTTGCGCGGGTCAGCTAGTTGTTTTATATGTCCGAATTTACAATGGTATACTTTGAAGATGGCAGAATTTAATTTGGAATAATTTTACTAGGCACAGTGCCATTTTTATAAAATAGCATTTTTAACCCTACATTAAAGTTAAAATACGTCTTAAAAAGTCAATATGTTGTGCTACAAAACTTAGTGACAGAAACGAATCGCTGTAAAACCGACTCCATGTAGTCTTGTCTGCCCTATCCCTAGAGTGTAATTTAAGCCCGCGAAGGCGCGGAGGGGCGAGGCGGCCCGCGAGCTTCGGCTTGCTGGCCGGCTAGCCAGCCAGCCTCAGCCGCGGCGGCGGGCGTTAAAACCATCTGCGACGATAAGTTCGCGTGGGATTGCCGAAGCCCCGCAGCGCCGGAGCAGTGACAGAAACCATGCCTGCTGCATGTTGCATGCTTGCTCGTATGCTGCATGTTGCATGCTATATGCTTGCTGCATGCTTGCTTGCATACTGCATGTTTGCTGCATGCATGGTGCGTGCTTGTTTGTTTGTTTGCATAGTTTTGTCTTTTATCCCCATCGCCATTTCCTGCCACCATCGCTCCGTGGGGCTCAGTCGACTGGGCCCGAATGAAAAGTTTTGGCTTGTCTAGAATTTACCCGCATTGTTTTTGTGAACGCGGTGTAGGAGGGTATGCACATTGACAAAGGGGAGAATTGAACGTTCAGAAACTATCACTCGATAAAATGTTTTTCTTGGTAATAAGTTTTATATGAACCAAACAATATGAGGATAAAGAATATTTGATTTTTTTTTCTTTGATATGAATATCGAAACTTTGAATTTTATTTGTAACAAAAATCGATGTTTTCGAATTATTCAAAGTGAGTATTCTGAGTATTGAGTATTCTATGAAATGATAATACGAGTAAAATTGTATGTCAAACGAAATTCTATTAAACTATTTTCTATAAAACAACGTACAACCAATTTTTAGGTTTCGGTTTTTCGGTGCGATTTCGGAGTGTTCGATTGCGATACACGCGGGAACGTCAACTATACCGTTCCAAATAAAATACAATGTGTATATATCGATCCAAACCTTACCTATCACTTCCGAGTTCCATATAGATTCAGCCAATACATCGAAATTAAAATATATAAATGCAATAACCGATATTCTAATCCGCTACATTTATAACTTTAGCTATAGTGTAAAAACGATATTGCCCATGCCTAGACCAGAGTCTTGCTGACTGAGACTGTCACTGTCATTGTCAAATGGCAAATCCCCAGGGTTGCAAACCCTAAAATATAAATATTGTTTGTATTTAGCCATGCAAGCATTTTATTTCAATACTTCTTTAAAAAAAAAACGGGTGGCTGTAAAAAAGGTAAATGCGCAAACACATTAAAATAATTACACTCTTTCAGCTTATATGGCTCAGAAGGCTGTGTAAATTATAAATTGTTTTAGTACCAAGCTCCATACATTTATTGAACGTCTCTTTTCAGCTATCTAGAACTTCAGATAGTAAGACTAGTAAAGAGTATATCTAAGAATTTTGATGATCATCAGTGACGAAATCGGGGTTTTTTAGATATCCATAAAATCTAAAGTCTATTGATATCATATTCCGAGATTTTTTTTTATCTGGTGTAATTCAAACCCAAGTATGAGGGTTCAAAAAAACGACGAAGCTCTTCGGGAAAGGTAGGTAGTGCACTTGCGCTTCGCTTGCTTCGTCTTGGCTGGGCCCGTTTCAATCAATTACCTATTCCCACATAATTTAGCTACCACCATCGAAAACAAAAAATGAGAGAAAGAAAAATAAAACGTTTTATTGTCACAGAAATAATTAAATTAGAATGATTCATCTGCCTAGCCGTAAAAAAGAATGAAGTAAAAATAAAAATGATTAAATTACATAAATTATAGGAGTGATCCGAATGATCCGATCCTCCTGTGACCCATCGATTACAGCCAATTTACTCGAAATATACGAGATTGATTCAATTCGGTACCTACACATTTGAACGTCTGTGAGACTGACACAAATACGGACAAGAAATGTCATTAAATAAATTTGGAAAAAACATGCCTTGCTAACTATCAAATGAAAGGACTTGGAGGCTAAGGGTCTCGCATATTTTTCATATTTCTAAAGGTGCTTCCTCACCTTGAGCGTTCGCCTGTAATGTAACTTTTCAGATTCGATTTTGAGCATTACAATAAGTACCTAGGTACTGCCTCTCTAACTTGACGAGCATTCGCCTGTAATGCAACATTACAATATTACCTCCCTGACTGACGAGCATTCACCTGTAATGTTACATTAGCTTCGATTTTGAGTATTTAGTTGATTCCACAATGTCAGACGAAGCGGTTGTGTGTGTTGACACGCTCAATAACAAGTTGTAACATCAGTGCGCACCGCATTGATGTTACAAGTTGTATTAAAATATTAGTTTTGCGATTTTTCTGTAGGTCTACCATGACAAATGACAAATTTATCAATAGGTATATACTCGCTAGCGACTGTAGTTAAAAAAATGTGTGAAAACCACTACACAAAACAAGTTTCTAATGTATTTGTTTAAGTTGTTAACTAACAAGCAAGCAAGTATCAAGTAAAACTTTAGTTAACAACTAAAAAAATAAATTAGAAACTTGTGTTTTAAAAGTTTTCATATATTTTTTTAGTTAACAGTCGCTAGCGAGTATAGATTGATAAAACTCACGGTAGACGTACGGCTCTCTTCGCTCACCGATGTAATGCTCGAATCTGTAACATTACAGGTTGCGCACTGTTATGATCGGTCCTCCTCCTTCACTGATGTTATGTTCGACTCTGTAACGTTACATTACAGGCGAATTCACCAAGTGAAGGAGCACCTTAAAATAAATAGGTAAAAAATACAGAAAGTAGTTATTGACTTATCCTTTACAGAAAAACCTTTAAGTTCATGTGATGTTAAAATATGCTAAAACATTGATTCCTACGGAACACATTGCGCGCGAGTCTTTAAACTTAATCAAATTCAATGAGACCAGTCAAAACTAGTTTTGATCGATTAGGATAGACAGGACCAGGGATTAGCTACGGGATATAGGCGCCACCTCCACGAGCGAGTGAATCGCAGCTATATTTATAGTACCGCTACTTCATTAACACATTGTGTGAGATGAGTCTTTCCACACGGGGCGAGACTATCGCAGCGATGTGACGACTGTGACGAGTGTCATTGACGTGCAAAGGTCTACTCGCAGCACGCCCGCTGCATGACACGAGTCCTACACGACCTAGGTACTTGCAGTGCGCTCGCGGCGGACTCGCTGCTTAATTTTTTCAACAAAACAATTGTGCGACAAGTTGTTGTGGACACGAGACGATCTATCGAGACTCGCACACGAAGGCAGGAGTTATCGTCTGGTGGAGATAACCCGACGCCATGCCGGACTCACGGCCATACAATCGCTCGGGGAGATGACGCTATAGGGTCGAAAGTTAAATGATATGGCTCAGGCACAGACCTAAAGCGAAAATGCTGAGAATGACGCCGGCGAACCAAATGCATCCTAAATCGCAGCATATTGGCTTTTTGTCATTGCGGTGTTGAGAATCACTCACCCTGCGGCTTGCTCGCCCCCTGTTGAATAAGGAAGGTTAAACACAACGTAGCCGTACCCACCCACCTTTGAGTAGTTTGGCTTAGTGGTATACAGGGTATTTCAGACATGCATGGTCATAACTTTAAGGGTTATTGGGTATCTGATACATAGGCGTATATAGGGGTTAGCGGGTAGGCCGTGCCCACTCGTTTCGAATTTCAACCTTTACTCGCTTCTCGCTGATCGTCGGCGGTTATACAAGTGTCTTAAGTAGGAATAAATTGCACAATCCTGATTTTTTGAGATGTTGTTAGGAAAGATGTCAATATGTATATATGTACACTCCTTGGTGCTCGGAAAAGTTCAAAATTTTCGGTATTTTTTAGATTTTGGCTTTTAACTTCTAAACGGTGCATTGTAGGTAAAAAATCAATGCGCATAATTTTAAAGTAGACAAAACTTGCTTCAGTTTCACCATAAACCGTATCTCTATAGTTTAAGTAGGTTTCGAGATACACTTCAAATATCGTGTTTTTTTCCTAAAAAGTTAGAAATTATAGTTTTAAGCATTTCTTCTTCATCCTGGCTTGCGGGGCTTACCCCGCAAGATGATTTTTTATAGGCCCACCTAAAAAAAATCAAACCTAATGAGATGGAGTGCAATAATTTACGAGCTCGCTTCGCTCGGTTTTGCATGCTACACTCTCAAGTGCTTGAATTTTTGTGCATTTGTCAAAAAAGTTTCATCTATTTAAGTACAAACCTATTTCATCACCACTGCTCTCAAAACGGTGAAGGAAAACATCGTGAGGAAACCGGCATGTCCTAGAACCAAAAATTCGAAGACATGTGACATTCACCAACCCGCATTGGGCCCGAAAGGTGGATTACGGCCATCCCCCCCCCCCCCCTGGAACAAAGCCCTAATGCTGATATACCTACCTGTACAGTAAAGAAACAATATCAAATGAAAAAAACCTTCTTTCCAAAAACCCAAGCCCAAAAAAACTTCCTAAGTACAGGGTACAGATTTCGTGATTTCAGTATTGGTCCCATAGTAAAAGTTGCTCACAATCACCCCTTTTCAGGTATTGCGTTTATTCTGTTACAATATGTTGTTAATATAAATAATATTAATAGAAATAAATAAAAATTAAACTTTAAATCATTCAAACTACACAAATTGACGTTTGATGTTTTGTATGTACCTATACTGAATCATAAAAACAGTGGCCACGCTGTTATGCTAGTGACATGCTGCTGTGCATAGATAGTGCATGTGCAAGCCTATTCCACATATTTACAAACACGGAGAGAGAGACAGAGAGAGAGAGAGAGTAAGAAAGGGTTAATGGTATGGTTTGGCGCGGCGAGCGCTATGAGATGCTCGAGCATGTTGCGCAGAGGAAGGTGTTACGTTTTGATAACGCTTGATTTTACTACCCATCTATTTTGAAAAGTAGGTGGGTAATAAAATGTATACCTATATAAAATGATTCTTGAGGATAACTCCCCAAGAATCATTTGATAAAGGTAAGTATACAATTTCTCTCCTCTCCAATAAACTCCAAAAGTTCCAAACACATCAGTTTTCAATTCTGATGGTAGGGTTTTTAAACATGATCACGCACTTCTGAAATACTCTGTATCAGTAAGGGTACAAGGGACCTCACGAACTACGCAGCCGCGCTAATGGCAGTTCCAGCAGTAGCGGCCAAATTTTGTTTTTCTTGGTCAAAAATTCTGCAGCACGCTTGTAACCAGGTGCCATCTGCCATGTATCTGAAAAATACACATTGTTTTTTTTAGTACTTAAGTGTTAATTTGCGTTACCTTAATGGAGGCTAGCCATAGGCGCGGGACAATATAATGTTATAGTGCACAAGTTTGTGCGCAAACACAGATGCACTCCATCTTAAATAACTCTTATAGTCTCGGATAGCAATACGACAAAACCGCAGAGAGATCAATCGCGAAGCAACGGCTTGACGTGCTTTCTGAGTCACGGGAATATCACACCACCAAGTTCCAAACAACGGACTGCCGTAGAGAAACTCCTAATAGAATAACCCACCACTTTTTGCTCGAGCTGGGAATCGAAACGCAGGACCCCATAGGCAGCACAGCAGTCGTACGGACTGTTTAACTAGAGGGGCGCGCTCGGCGCGCTAGTTTAGTTATATTAATGTTAGATTCTACTTACTTGGCTCTGTAGTCGTATTTTCGGGAGAAAACGCAGTAGCGGGCTAAGTACACGACAAATTTAAAGAATGCTATCAACGGTACAGCAAACGTGAAGAGCTCTAAATACCAGAGCAAATTGGCAAATAAGGAACTGTCACGCATTCTGAATTTGTCAATTAATCATGAAGCATCTATTTCTTTCTCTTCTCTTATATATCTACGTATTTATTTTAAAATATTTATTTCAGTTTACACTTTATTAGATTTTTTTGCCATAATGTTGTCAGAATCACCGGTCAAAAAAAACAAATGTCATAATATAGGTACCAACTGACACATTTTTCTCAAAAATGTTTTTTTGTTCATGTACTTACTGTTTCCATGTTAAGATGATTGTGTCCCGTAACAACGGAACGGCTACCATGATGCCTTGTGAACTTAAATAGAGACAAGTGCTACAGCTAAACCTACCTACTTATGTAGCTAAAAAGGCGAAAAGAATATTGCTTAGAACTTGACTTGGATTGCACCTACCTACGGAACCCTATTAGGTACTAAGCCTCCGATGCTCAGCCGTCCGTCCATCCGTCTGTCAGCGGGCTGTACCTATCTCAGAACCGTAATAGAATAGAATAGAATTTCTCTTTATTTTAAATAAATACATATTTTTTTAATAAATCCTTTCCCCACACTAGGAATTTCTCCGGTATCGTGGGTGGGTTCACAAACATACAAATTCACATACACAAACAGCCAGACCCGGAAAAACTATCTGTAGGTCGTACAAATATTTGTTCCGTGCGGGAATCGAACCCGCGACACACAGCGCAGCAGTCAATCGCTCAACCACTGCGCCATTTGTGCCGTCTAGTATTATAGTATCCTTGACTCAAAAACTGTCAGTAATAGGAAGACAGTTAAAATTTTCACAGAGAATGTATTTCTATTGCCGCTATAACAACAAACAATAAAAATTTAATTAAAAAAAAATAAAGTCCTGCATACAAGAAACGTGTTTTTTGGTTTAAGTATATTAGGTACGGAAGTCTTCGTGTGAGAGTCCGACTCGCACTTGGCTGGTTATTCTTTATTGTAAGAACATGAAGACAAAATGAATAGGCAGGTTATCTATTTGCATTGGTGAAGACACCCCTTTTTAAGATGGGAAATTAACAAATGACTTCTTCCGTTTATGGGAAGAAAGGTGTGTTCTGGTGCTTCGTAAGTGAGTGGGTAGAGCCATGTCACGTCTTATAGAGTGCCGGCTTGTGGCGAGCCACGGCCAATGGTCGGGATCGTCCGTATAATTGATTCTTACGGGTGTGGAGTGCCCTATTGAGTGTCTTTTTTATTACTAATGATAGGCACGCGTTTGACCACTATCTCACTTGATGGTAAGCGATGATGTGGTTGAAGATGGAGCACGCTTGCCTAGAAGTAACCTATTCACTCTTGACTTAAAGATTCCCAGGTTGTAGCTATCAGGAAACACAAACTCCGGCAGGGAATTCCACTCCTTAGCTGTACGCACTATGAATGTATTCCCAAAACGATTTGTGCGCGTGGGTGGGATGTCCACCATGTACCGGTGGCGCATCGCCGTTCGTCATGTGGTCCGATGACTCTTACTGACTAAAAACCACCCGTGCTCCTCCAAGTGCCCGTTGCGTCCCAGGGCTGCGGTTACTTTTAAAACAATACCGCAACCCTGGCATAGAGATGGGCAAGTGCAAAAAATATATCGATATTTATCGTATCGATATTATTAAACAGTATCGATAATTATCGAGTGAAAAATATCGATATATCGTTGTTTTTGCATTATTATTCATACATATTCCTAAAGCGTTCAAACTTCGTAAAAAAGAATAGACGAAAATAGAAGAAAATAGTATTTTTATTAATGCTTGAGCCTAAACAATTATAAACAATTTAATTAAACCAGTAGTCATCAGATATGGACGTTAGTATCTAATAACATAAAACACGAAATCAAAGCAGCGTTAAAAAAAATCGAAAAAGATACGAATTCGATCCCCTAAAATAAATATCGAATATCGATATATCGCTGTTATAAATATCGACGATATTTATCGATAATTTTATGGAAAAATATCGATATTTTGGATAAATCGATATTTTTTGCCCATGCCTATCAAATGAAATCAAATCAAATCGTATATTTCAAATAAACCATTTACAGGCACTTTTGTATTGTCAAAGTCGGTCAGTAATAAAACATGAAGCTATCTATGGCATGAAGCACGTTCCAAAGTGTAGATCTCTATGGAGAAGAACGTGCAAGAAACTCCACGGACACTCTTTTAAACCATGTGATGTATTACAAAAATCTTGTTAACATAATCTTTGATTGCTTTTATATGTGAGGACAATGCAAAGAACAAGAAAATATATAAACAATTCAAAAAGTAGGTACAGATTAAAATAAGCCAGTGGCAGGTAAAGAGATGACCAGTCTCAACTGGCGGCGCCCGTTCACGAACATGACGCGTGCATCAGCACCATCTAACTCAACAATTTTGAAGGGAATCAAATGATCCAAAACACGCGCCACCATCAGCAAAACATTTGTGTGAGCATGACAAGCTCGACTCAACTGCCACGCTCGTTCATGTCCAACTAATTTAATAACGAAATCTATAACTAATTACATATGTAAATGGCTCCATAGTGCTGGTAGTATCCTGGTAGGTACTTGCCCTAGCGGGCCCCGTCAATTATGTTACCCCTTGGCCTTCTGACTACCTAGATATATAATATAGGTTACTGTAAGATTTTATATATGTACTTTGGTAACTATTTAAGAAACTTGGTAATTTGAATATTAGGGTACCTACTTATTTCCTATTCAGGCCCCGCTTCTACTTTCCAAGCTGTACAAACATGAACCTAGGTACGAATAGGTAACCTGCCCATTGTAAGATTTTTGAATAAGTATTACCATGCTCTCTTCCCGTGAGTGTCGTTAGAGGCAGCAGAGAGGGCAGCAGCGTTCTTTTTAAACGCAACACTATACACTGCTATCGCCAACCCGCCTGCCAAGCGTGGCGATTATGGAACCCCCCCCCCCCCTTTGGGGTTGTGATGATGATGATGCTCTATTAAAACTAATCCTTATTTTATTCATCATCTGCAGAATCTGTAGTAACAACAATAGTTGTTTATGGGCTTAGTGTTCCCTAAGTGACGTAAAGTGAAAAGATTCTCCGCTCCGAGTAGACTTAAGAATTCACTACACAACAGTCTTTGGTAATTTCAAATCACTAATGCATCACAGCACTACGGATCACACTAGTTACGCTTACGATAAAAAATATTCTAGCTTTCACCGAATGAAGAAACTCAAAAGTGATTAGTAAAGTACTCTCACGGACGGGCTGCGGATATCCTGTACAAAAAATGTAATTGAAATAAAATTAAACTAAACTATTTAGTAGTCTACCAATTTATATTTTCAACTTCTTTTTAGGGTTCCGTAAAACCAACGGAACCCTATTATTAACACTCTGAAGTCCGTCCGTCCGTTCGTCTGTCTGTCCGTCAGCGGGCTGTATCTCAAGAACCGTAATAGGCACAGGTAAGGTTAAGGTTGCCAACCGTACTCTAAAATAGAGTATTGTACTCTATATCATGTAGGCGTACTCTATAATCTATAACTCTAATAGAGTATGTCAAAATACTCTTTTTTACACAATGTTTACTATACTAGTGCCAGTCATGCAATATTACGCAAACCCATTATCATAACCAAAAAGTCGACTTCAGCATTTACTGAGACAGTCTTTTCGGTCATGAATGTGAAGTGGCGTAAAGAGAGAAATAGAGCTTCATTGAAATTGATTAAAAATGAGCTCTCGATCTATATAAATTTAGAGTTAGAATGTTTGGACTCATACAATTCTTTTAAAAACCATGAAAAATTGTTATGTGCTGCAAAAACTCCAAAACAATACCTTTTTAAAAATATAGTTTAAATAATTACTCTTTTTTGGAAGTCCGTACTTTTTATTTACCTCCTTTGATATCAGATATACTCTAGTTCTTTTAATAAAAGTTGGCAACCCTAGGTAGGGCTCCCATACAAGAAACGTGTTCCTACGGAACCCTTCCTGTGAGGGTCCGACTCACACCTGGCCCGTTTTTATGATGAACCTAACATTCGTCCGGAATCGGAATGCGATTCTGGAGGTTTCAATGACGCACATAGGTAAAAAGTAACTACCTGCAATGTAAGTAATCAACTAATCATTCTCACACTCTCTCTGACTTTGCGTAGGTATTACAAAAAGATTATACCCAGTGTGGCTATGCGATGCAATGAAAGGTTTCCGGAAGTGACCACATTATAATTAGGTACGTATAAGTACAAGGTTCTTGATAAAATATGGGATTCCTTTTTTTGCCGTGATAATGTTTTATAAATCGATGAACGTCGGCTGCACGCACAAAAAAGTGTCACGTTCCACCTGAGCCGAGCGTGCAAGCGAGAGCGCGGAACAAGCGATAGAGAGGCACGATCGGCCTAAGCGTTCGGCTTTTTTGTTAAGAATTCTGTGACATTATTACGTAAAATTATCGTCCGTAAACCAACTTTATAGACAACCAATTTTTATTTTTGGGGTTCTGAACCGTATATGGATAAAACTGAAACCTTACAGGATCACTCGGTTGTCTGTGTGTCACAGCCGATTTTCTCCGAATCTACGGAATCGATTCTGTTGAAAGTTGGTACACATATAATCTTCTGTGACCCAAACACGTGTTACGAAAATGATTTTCGAGCTGTATCGTGTCACGTCATCACGTGTGACATATCAAATGAATGGGCGTATTGTGAGGGTTTAGAATATTTTTTTGAAGTGAAAACTTCTTTAGCGGCGTTGAGCACTTTTCTGTAATGGGTATAAAATCTTAAACTCGCGTCAGGGTCACGTGACCCGATCGCAAAAAGCGTAAGACGGACTCGCGTCAGGGTCACGTGATGCGAAAAAGCGTAAGATCGAGGGGAAGGGAGAGGAACTAGTATCTCCCACTCTTTCTACCGTGCCTGAGTGTGCTGCTCTGCTTAGGCGGCACAGGGCGCTTGCGCGAATGTCCGTCTGTGTTTATGTACAGCGTGCCACGCGTATCCAAGGATACGAAATTACGGAATTACGAAATTATGGATGAAAGTTGATTTTTCTAAGAGATAAAAATTAATGTAATATATAAATAAATAACGATATAATATTATGAATAATAACATGTAAATTGTCATATTTGTGTACGATAGCGCAATAAATAAACATTGTATTCTACCTCATAAATGATAGTATTTTTGTACTTATAATTAAAGACAACGTTATTTTTTGTTGTTTTTATGGTTCGTTTTGTTTATGTCAGGAACTGTGTCAAGATTGACATCTGTCACTGACAGTCGCTGTCGCGGCCACACGTCAGTGTCTTTTTGTTTATTTTGTTGTCGGTGGTTTGTCTATGATGTGACCGCGACAGTAAGGATGTATTATTTACATGTTTTCACTTCTGCCGGCACTCCCGGAGTGCTACCGGTGTTTTTTTTTTTTTTTTTTTTTTTTACTGTATTGTTTTTGAAGTTATTCTAGAACTTAGATGAAATATCTCGGAAACTACCTACTGTATCTAAAGTTCTTTGCTTTAAAGATGGTTTTAAAGTAAAATTTTACAAAAATGAGATTACGGCTCGGAACCGGTTTATATACGAGTCCGTCTCGCACTTGGTCGGTTTTTTTGGTGGGAAATCATCAAATAATTTCTCTCGCTCTGGGCGGAGCGAGAGGGAGTGCCAGACTCTTACTCACTAAAACCCATCCGTGTTCCTTCAATGCCCTTTGCGTTCCAGGGTCCCAGTAACTATTTCGAACAATTCCGCAACCCTGGCAGGCTTGGCCCCAGCGGACCCCGTCAACTATGCTGATCTCTTTGATGCGCGCGTGGAACACAAGGCGCCGTCGACCCGGGCTCGGCGCTGAGCTCCCCATCGCTCGCCGTTCGCAGGCAATCGCAGGCCCGCGCCTACGATGTCCGGGAATCGTCCTGCGACCACCGACGCTCAGGGCGTCTCCCTCGCCGGCTGGGGCGTGAGGATTGCCTCGCCCTCAAGCGTCTTGACTCCTCCAACGCTAACGTTACTGCTTCGCATAAAGAGGTGACTGCTTCCCAAGCCCTCTCGTTCCGGACCATGGAATTTGTAAGGACTTGTACTAGGGTCGGGAGCAAGAGATTGCCGCCGCCCGCCGCAGCCGATCACTGCTACGTAGTCACGGCGGCGGTGCTCCTCCCAAGCGGTGCAGGCTTCCATCGTATGCTTCACCATATTCTCCCGCGCGCCGAATCCGAAACACGTACCCCCCGAAAGAACCGTGTCCGGTGAAGGCCTGCGTCAAGACGCCGCTCGTGGCGCCTCCCTAACCTCTCCTCAAACAGGGGTATTACACTAGACGATTTTTTTTGCATACGAGTAACTAAATATGCAGTTTTTTTTTTAATGTGGCCAAAATGCACAGGAAAATGTGGATACTTCACATGGTATTTGTAAGTACTACACCGAAATAAAAATTAAAAATGTATAGTTAAATGTGTCAATATATTTTTGGCATTTGATTTTGGATTTCGATTGGGCCAGTAACTGACAGAATTTTGGTGGAAGATCTGTATAATTGAAATTAAAACCGAAAATAATTTTATACCTATCACAAAAAGGTATTTGGGACAAGATAAAGAAGTATTTAATGATAAATTCATAATGCATGAGAGTTCGTTATTCGCCAATGTGCTCTGGTATTTAGAGTTCTTCGCGTTTGCGTTTACGTTGATAGCATTCTTTGTCTTTTTCTTGTACATAGCCCGCTTAAACTACATAAATTACGCCCGAAAACACGACTATAAAGCAAAGTAAGTAGAAACCACATTTAACTAGCGCGCCCCTCCAGTAAATCAATAATTTATTCCTGATTTGACTACTTGGTTGACAGGTAAACAAATTAATTTCCTACTGTTTAAATCAATGTGATTTTTTAGATACATGGCAGACGGTACCTGGTTACTACAAGCCTAAATGTGATGATGAAACCATCGTAAGTACGTGCCTACAGACATTTTGTTGGCTCACTGCTGGGCAAGGGGTGGGGAGGTCTTTACCCAGTAGTGTATGTATCCCAATTATTATAATCAAGCGTCCTGTCCAGCATAAGGATGTTCAGATTTTCGCTGTTTGCTGCAGTTAACGTTGACAGCGATGACCACCATCAGATGTTCAATGAACGACTTTTAAGGTGTGCTTCGCGGGAGGCGCATTTATTATTGGGGGCCCATACACTACTCGACGCGATTTGTCGACAAAGTTTGGCCGCAACTGGTCGTATGGCCAGATGTGCGTACGCGCAGTGCGTGAGGTCCCTTAGGCGTGATGATCGCGATCATCGCGCGAATACGCGATCAGTCTGCGCGATCATTGAGTTAGGCAAACCCGAGCGCGTCGAGGTTCAGCGTCGTCGCGTTCTTATTTAATTACTAGCTGACCCGTGCCCACTTCGTTGGGCGGTATTTTTCGGGTTAATATATAGCCTATGACACTCACAAATAACGTGGTTTTCTATTGGTAAAAGAATTTTCAAAATCGGTTCAGCAGATCCAGAGATTACCCCCTACAACCTTACTAACTCACAAACCCACAAACTCACAAATTGACGCGTTGTACGAGTATATGAAAAATCTACTAGAAACATCACTCAATAGATTACGACACGGTCGCAGTTCCATACTTATATCGTATTATCTTTTTAACCATTCGTCCAAATTATATGCAGTAAAAGGGAAAAGTCTTGTTTTAAACACTTGAGACGATACATTTACTTATTTTTATAAGAATTCATAATTATTGAAAATATGTCCAATAAACACGACATAACGATTTTTTTTTATATAAAAGAACTACTTTGTGTGACTTAAATATAAAAGTTAGACATTGCTGTCGCCAACTTTTTTGTAGGTATTATCAAGCTCTACAACTTTTCTCTAGAACTCACTGGCAGCGTTCGTAAGAAACGTTTTCGTTCGACCGTTTTTTCTTTTCATTACATTTACATTGTCGTGGTAAGTAGTCACCACGAAAATGTCTTTTCATTTTTCGGGTTAATATATAGCATATGACACTCACAAATAAGGTAGCTTTGGTAAAAGAATTTCAAAATCGAGAGATTACTCTACAACCTCACTAACTTTACCTGTTTATAATATTATATTATAGTATATGTATAGTATAGTATACTATTATGGCATGGGTTATGGCAAACCCCCCCCTTTTGGGGGAGACCTATGTCTAGCAGTGGACGTCTTTCAGCTGATATGATTATGATGATGATGATATGGTATACTATAGGTATAGTATAGAAGTATAGATGTATAGATGACAACGCCTTATGTCTGTTGATGGGGAGTCACTTCGTCTTTCCAGCTAAAACACTTAGAAGTAGTGACAGGCGGGTGTTTAGGGAGACTGTCTTTATGTATAACTTTGAAGTTCAAAAAGTGCTGGCTCTCAGTCTAATTTGGATTTGATTTTATTAGATTTTTACTCTTACTAATGTACCTACAGTACTCTTACTCAAAGGTGCATATGATGTGTTCTTACCTTTCTTATTGAACAGAGGAACAGCCAGCACCCCCGCGAGGCGTCTAACAGCGCCCCGTCCTCCGCTCCCCGTTGACACCAGTCCTGTGTGCTGTGATGCTGGGTGCATTTGGTTCTGCAGCATGGTCTTCAGCATCTTCATCATATGGCTGTGCCTGCACCTGGCTTACACGCTCTTGTCAGACACCAAACTTAGATTTGGACTGTTTATGCCTTGACAAACTTCAAATATTTGTGACTTATTCAATATTGAGAGTTTAATCTGATGAGCTTGCTCTGCTTGCCTCAGTTTTATCCAGAAAGGAGTATTAACTTAATTGATAAAGTGGACGTTGTAATATATTCTATATGAGTAACTCGTAAGCGTTTCTGACGTGTGAAAAAGAAAAACAAACATGCGTATATATTCGGTGTTTAATTTAGTTCATAATTAAAGACTACCTTGTTTTTACATTTGTATGCAAAAAATCTATACTTAATATATAAAGCTGAAGAGTTTGTTTGTTTGCTTGAACACGCTAATCTCAGGAACTACGGGTCCAATTTGAAAAATTCTTTCAGTGTTAGATAGACCATTTATCGAGGAAGGCTATACATCATCACGCTAAAATCAATAGGAGCAGATCAGTAATGAAAATTGTGACGCAGACGAAGTTGCACGGGTCAGCTAGTCTAGGATAAAGTAGTTAATCGAATAAAATAATTGAGCTAATATTATTGAAACTAATGAAGTTGGAATGAAAGTAAACCAATCAGTGAGCAGCTCTCAATGCAGATAATATCAAACCGTTTGAAAGACGTTATCTTAGAGATCGTGATGAGAATGTGTTGAAGAGTGACACATGATAGGGGTACCTATTTAGATGGAAAAGGTCCATTTGGTACCTGTATGTGAAATATCTATTATATAGACTTCTTAAACAGTATAACTATGCTAAACAACTGCAATACCATAAAAAAGTTAATAGCTATGTTAGTTCAGTGAAAATTGTTCTTTTTGGGCTACGGGTTCGTATTGTTCATTCATTTGAAGTCCGAAAAATAAGAATCACCTTAATTCCCAAGTTTCATTGTTTCGTAGTTCGAAGGCTACCACCATTTGTTGGATAGTCAATTACAGCTCTCATTACGGCCGGTTCCACGTTAAACATGTTCTGGCTGCATTAAAATCGCTGCCGTTACAATCACACATAAAACAAATAAGTTTATTGTTTTATCATGGGAACTGTATTGACTCTAGTATGATTATCTGCTATTATATAAGGAGATAATATTTTTTTTTTGTGATACGTAGTGTAAAGTTTTAGTTTATTTCTTGTTTGGTGACATTTTTTCTATCCTTACTTCCTTATCCTTACTAATATTATAAATGCTAAAGTAACTCTGTCTGTCTGTTTGTCTGTCTATCGCGCTTTCACGCCAAAACTACTGAACCGATTTAAATGAAACGAAGACTGGCGACGCCTGACGAAGACTGACGAAGCCTGACGACGCCCCCCTCCAGCTTTAGGATAAATACAAGGACGCTTTATCAGAAGATATTGTGCATAAGGCTCGATGGATTGAGGATAAAATGATTTCCTTCCTATTCAGTTTGTGAAATATCTCTTATATCGGTCCAATATTGGAGGAGAAAACAGTCGAGAGCTAAACCTCGAATTATGACTTTTTACATACAAAGTCTCGCCGCCAGCATTTCCTCAAGCAAAGGTACCCCAACATACAATATTATCAAAAACTGCTGCAGAAGGGGGAGTCCTTGGCGACGACGCGCGACGTGTCGCCAAAGAACGAGTGGGTGGCCTTAACGCCGTTTAATTTTGTTTAGGAATTCTACCGCGCAAATTACAGCGCCCAAATGAACACATTTTATAGTCATCACCACATTGATCACATTTTGGTCAGGCGGACTGTTGTTACACAGTACACATTAAAAATTTCCACGCGAACGAAGTTGCGGGCAACAGCTAGTTACTTTATAACATCATATTTATGTTCTATAGTTTTTACGGTTCCGTACCAAAATGGTAAAAAAGGAACCCTTGTGGTGTGACTAAGGGACTATTCACATTTATTCAGCTCCATTCGCGTTTCGCTGAACGATTCTGGTCACACTTATACAGCTCTGCTTCCATCAGCCGCGTACAGCGTCGTAAGAATGAGAAAGGCGCTGAATACGCGACGAAAATGGTAAGATGTCCGTGACTACCGCAGGACCACCGCCGCCAATCGCTACCATTTTTGGTAAATAATAGTACTCAATTGGTACTAATTATTAGTACTCGAACAAAAAAATTGGCACCTTCGTAGTTTCCGAGAAAATCGACTTTGAAGGTGGTCTGGCGGTAGTCACGCTCTTTATAATATTCTTTCAATTAGTATTGTGCTCTGAAAATGTATGTGTTTCTATGTGCGATATTTTTATCGTTTGGCTTCTTGCAGAAGAAATAGCTAAAATTAAACGTTAAAAATTCAACACAACAACAACGTCAATAATTCAACGTAAACAGTCCAAGAACTAGATCGAAGGATTGAGAATTTATCTCTCTCTGACAATTCTACGGACTTTAGACCGATAAAACTAGAATAATTCACATTTTAAGAGATTTTCTTTTCTTGGCAATTTCTTCGATCTAGCTCTTGGAATATACCTACCTTAAAAATTGAATTCATTGTATCTTCTAAACTAAGGCCCGATTAAACCTGTGACTTGGCAAAAACTTGCGACTAATTAGAGACTATTGAGAGAGAAAACAGATCTTCGCTAGGTGCCCTAGCTTTTGAGATTCAAATAGACTAAGCTGGGGTAGGGCGCACCCCAGATCGGCCACCTATAAACCAAACTTTTGAACCAGTGATCGACTAATTCTGGTATTTGGCGACTAATTAGCTACATTTTTTTTTATTATCAAAATTAAAATCCCTGATGGTGGCCATGCCAGTTTCAGTCACACACGGAGTCGAGAACCATCCGAGTACCGCGCTGTTCCACCGCGTAAGGCCGCGTACGACGCTGAATGCGGCGGAACAGCGCTGAACTCCATACATAGCATTCGCATGATAAACACACATTTGTCCTCATTTTATACTTGTTTGCCGCGAAAGCTGAAAAGACGCGGAAAGCTGAATGGATGCGGACGCATCTCCATACAAAATCGTTGTTTTCTATGGGCATAAGATGAATGGAGCTGAAAAAGTGTGAGTACTCCCTTAGTCTGTCTGTCTGTCACAGTAGGATA
Source organism: Lacanobia wlatinum (assembly GCA_947578705.1). Classification (NCBI taxonomy): domain Eukaryota; kingdom Metazoa; phylum Arthropoda; class Insecta; order Lepidoptera; family Noctuidae; genus Lacanobia; species Lacanobia wlatinum. The sequence goes on from OX388029.1 coordinate 21,800,978, forward strand.
TCTGAAGAACTACTAATGCTATGAACTTGAAATTTAGAATAGTTTTAGATGACGTTTGTTCAACTTTTTTGCAAATAAGAAAGAAATAAAAACATATTTTCTTGCAACAGCGACTGAAAGGGATTATTAAAAAATCAAAGTGGGGCTACTAGGGTATTTTGAGTATCATATGAAAGAGCGCTATTTACACATTCTTAAACATTTGTGGGTGTCGTAAAAGGCGACTGAGGGATTCACCAGAGAATGGGCAGCAGCGTTCTCTGTAGAACGCAACACCATGCACTGCGATCACCAACCTGCTTGCCAAGCGTGGCGATTATGGCAAACCCATAATCATAATGCATTTCGGGGAGCCGGACGTCTTTCGGCTGATATGATTTCCCAACCCACACGACCCCCTTTTATACGCCTATGAACTTGCCACAACCCTCGACACTCAGCTGGTGAGATAGTTCCCACGTTTTTAAAGGCGAACGGGGTTTGAAGATACACTATGGCAAGGTTCACAAGCCACATAACCTTTGAGCTCCTTAGCTACATCTCAAACAAAAACTCATTCGGAACCACTTTGGACAAGATTATCTAAATTAAAGAGAGAGATCCTTGTGGCGCAAGATGGCCTGTTGCGATGAGTTTAGCGCGATGTGTCCGTCTTGCGACTCAGGAGAACACACAGTGTCTGGAAGGAATTATTCACCTTCCCTTATTTTGCATTTCCAATAATGTGAAATGCGCCTAGATTCTAATATGTTTTTTCTAAATCTGCCAGTCGCAAAAACAGACACATGCTCAGAAGTTGTGTGCTGACAATAGCAATGAGGTGGAGTATTTCGTCGGCTAAGTTTAGCTATTTTGTTGTTGTCTATAATTATCTACATACTTACGGCTCCTTTTTTATTCGTAGTTAACTCGATCAACGGTTAGGAAGGTATTTGTGTTAAAATAAGTTATTTTTTCTAATAGCCTATTAAAAATCCATCCATACTTCCATACTATTATTACTATATTATTATTATATATTTATTATATATTTATTATTTTTATTAATATTATAAATGCGAAAGTAACTGTCTGTCTGTAACGATTTCACGCCAAAACTACTGAACCGATTGAAATGAAATTTGGTACAGAGATAGTCTAGAGCCTGAGAAAGGACAAAGGCCTTTTTATCCCGGGAGTATGTTCCCTAGGAACCACGCGGACGAAGCCGCTGGCAGAAGCTAGTAAAACATAAATTAGAATAATTTTTAGTTTTTTAACTATACTTCATAGAGCTAAATTTGTTGTACACCTGTAGTGGTTTTACACCACAGGTGTACAACAAAGCACCTTTGTTGTACACTTTAAATAAAACACATAGGTGCTTAGACAATATTAGTGTACCACTGGGCTGGGCGGACTCGTCGCTCAATATAGTAGGTATGTCCAATCACACATCTTTCTGTCTTTAAGTATAGTTTCGCGATGTTTGCGCATTGATTACCGTGCGATATTTACGTTCTGTTAATATTTATTTAATATCACTAATTCGCAGGAATTGTGATCGCTACTAAATACATGTTAGCAAAGAAAGTTTCGGGGGCAAGTTAAAAGGAAATTCATTACAGTTATCTACATATTGACTTCATTTGTAATATTGCACCTACTTTTATTATGATACGTGTGGCAGTGACCACTCTGTTTATTATTGAACAGGTTTTTAAGGTTCCGAACATCCGTAAAAACGGAAGCCTTGTTATTACACATGTGAACTACTGTGACACAAACACGGACGCGTTAGGAAAATAAAAATAAATTTTGGGTATGTAGACACTTTTGGGGTACAGACTAGATAATTTCAAAAAAAAGATTGTGTGTGTGACGTACCAAATGAAAGCACTTATTGTAAGGGTTTCAATTTTTTTTTAGGGTTCCGAACATCCGTAAAAAACGGAACCTTTATAGGATCACTCGGGTGTCTGTCTGTCTGTATATTTGTCTGTCTGTCAGTCTGTCACAGCCATTTTTCTCTGGATCTACTGGACCGATTCTGTTGAAATTTGGTATACATATGGACTTCTGTAACCCAAACACGAAAGTTTTAAGTAAATAAATATTTTTTTAGTAAGGGTGTCCCTTTTGGGGGTCAAACTAGAAACTAAAAATAGGTTTTTAAACTGTATCGTGTGACATATCAAATGAATGGGCTTACTGTGTGGGTTTTTTTTTTCATTATTTTAAAATAAATAGTTTTTAAGTTATTTAAGAAATTTGACCAAAAATTACCATTTAAATTTTGAAAAGAATGCAGATGCAGATTTTTTTCTTTCTTTCTTTTCTTTCTATACCTAAATATTCAAGGGAAACCTATAAGAAGTCTGTGTTGTTAAAATAACTTTTAAAAAAATACATTGGTTCTGAACCTTTTGCACACGAGTCCGACTCGCACTTGGCCAGTTTTTTATAATTTTAAAATAAATAGTTTTGAAGTTATTCAAGAAATTAGACGAAAAATGACCCTTATCTCCGAAACTATTAGAGCCTATAATTTTGAAAATAATGCAGATAATTGTTATTTACCTATAGATTACAGGAAAACCTACAGTGTTAAAAGAACAGATTACAAAAATGGATTCGTTTGGAACCCTTTGCACGCGAGTCCGACTTGCCAGTCTTTATTATTCATAGTGATCGGTCGGCGGTCGTCAACTAAATCATGTCAGAGGCCCTTGAGGCGGTTTAGAAACTCTGACACTAGGGTGTGTGGGGTCGTTAGGCCTTACTGCCCACACGATAAGAAGAAGAAGAAGAAGAAGGCTCGCTTTTGACCACAATCTCTCTTGATGGTAAGTGTTGATGTGATCGACGATAGGGGTACGTTTGCGTAGAAGTAACCTATTCACTCTCGACTTAAAGAATCCCACGTTGTAGCTATCAGGAACCACAGGCTTCGTCAGGGAATTCCACTGCTTAGCCGCACGTCCGACGAAAGTTCCAGAAATGTGGCCCTAGAATTTTTAATATCCGGTTAATATTCAGAAATCGTTATCAATATTTCGCTCCTTAAATGCAAAAGGGCCACAAATCAAAAAAATATCAATTTCGTTTTTTTGCAAAAATGTGATCGGAATCGATGATATTTTATGGTAAAATTAAGACATCCATGATTATCACCAAATACCAAACCACGTAACCGCCTTTTTTGCATTTGTGCGTTTTGGTTGTTTTTTTAGTGTAAAGCGGCTATTTTGTTAGTTTCGCCTTGCGAGGCAGCGCGAACGCAGATTTGTTTTTCGCAAAACGGCCACAATACAAGAAACGACCGTTTAGCATAAAAATCAAGTAAGTTTAATCACATTTTTATTACACAACAGTGCCATATTTATAAACATGTCCGTTTTGTTTATACACGCGTAAGTCATTTTATATTTTGTAGTAAAGTGCTGTTTTTAGTGATCAGTCCTTTTTGTACATAATTATACAGACGTAATTCATTTTATAATTTACAGTAAAGTGCTGTTTAAGAGATCTGTCTTATTTGTACAAATTAATACATGAGTAAAATATTTTTTATTATAAGTGAAAATGATGTTTTGTTTGTTCAATATGTTTCTTTTGCAAATAACATGCACGTCAAAATTACCAATAAAATTATTTTGCAGCATCTATATAATTTTATCTTTGAATGACTTTCCGTTTCTATTTTATTTTCAGTCTTAAATACTGATTGGTTAAACAGATTTTAACGAATGAAATGTCATTAGCTTGTCTCTAAGATGTGTTGTGTGCGAGTATAATAAAAATGTAATGAGGGATTTTTTGTGCCAAAATGTACGTTTTCAAAAATATTTTCTCTCATACTATAAACAGTGATTTTATTAAGATTGAGAATTGTTTACAGAATGATTAACAGAGCAAGCGTTTTCCTACCAAAGCAAAACTAAGATCTACGTGTTCATTTAGTAGTGCTACCTCTATACCAGATGATCAGCATAATCTTAACACCTGTGGTTACTTGAAGATGAATATGAATATTTACAGTCAGCGAGTTATTCAAAATTCGTAATCTGTTTATTGATTATTTTCATTGCATTTAAATATTTTTTGTCATCATGGTTATAAGTAGTATAGGTACGTAAAAATTCCAGTAATTTTGGAAATATGAGTACAGTCGTGGCAGCAACGCGGCACAAGCGGCACGCAACATCAACGACGTTTACGGAGGGAACACTACAAACGAATGAACCACCTATAGTGCTAATTCTGAGATAACAAGTTTATTTTCGAGAAAAATTATATTAATGTAAATCCTCGATTGAACCTTAGGTACCTACAAGAATCAAAATTATGAACTCAGTCTTCCGTAAACATCCCTGATATACTATGCCAATATAGCCACTAAATATTCATTATTTGGGACCGACATTGCATACAACAGCGGAAGAACTATTAACTAATGTAAGGCGTACACGCGAATTAATCGAAGCAGTTTTTTTGCCTCCCAATACACTGAAAAACGTTAACACTGAGTGCTAATTAGTAAAAAAAAAATCCGGCCAAGTGCGAGTCGGACTCTCACACGAAGGGTTCCGTGCCATAAACCGAAAAAATGTGAATGGGAGCCCGCTTTAATTTTAATTCTTCGGTCTCCTTTGTTGACTATTTTGGATCCTAATGATGCTGCTGATACGTTAGTAAGTCAACTTTCTTCCATTGTCATACAGCACACACACCAACTTTCAGTTCCAAAAAGAGAACGCAATTTGAAACCTTGGATTACTCCTGGGCTACTTTGCTGTATAAGACACCGCGACCGTATGCATGCCAAACTCAAAAAGTCACAAAATAATGAAATATTAAAAATCACCTACACTCGATATCGCAATTTTTGCAATTCACTCCTGAGAAAACTTAAACGGTTATATGAAAAAGAACAGTTACACAATGCGAAAAATAATGTTAAGGCTACTTGGAACGTGATCAAAAAAATCTCAGATCTTCAAACCCAGTGCTCTCCCTCTTCTGATCTATTACATTTATTGAATAGCCCTAAATCCTCGCTTAATCACGTTAATAATTTCTTTGCTAATGTGGGAAGCAGTTTGGCGTCGAAATTTAAATCACCCTCAATTGGGTCCAAATCTGCAGCAGTTTCTGAGTCGTCAGGATCAATGGCACTTCTTGAGGTAACTGAAAACGATGTTGACTCAATTATTTTAGGTCTTCGAACAAATTGCGCTACCGGCTTAGACTTGATACCATCTAAATTACTAAAGGCCTCGAGAAGTGTATTAGTTCCAATTATTACACACGTCTGCAATTTATGTATTGGTGCTGGTGTCTTCCCAACGGCGTTTAAAAAAGCAGTTGTTCACCCCATTCATAAGTCTGGGCGCAGAGACGATGTTAATAACTACCGCCCAATTTCAATTCTAACAGCCATGTCCAAGATCCTGGAACGAATACTGAACAAAAGCCTGATTAGTTTTCTCGGTGCAAACAATATATTAGCCAAGAACCAATACGGGTTCAGAAATGGAGTGAGTACCGAGGACGCGGTTATGGATTTGTCTAGTCACGTAGCTAGGATGTTGGATGGTAAGCGCAAGTGCCTGGGTATTTTCTTGGATCTGTCAAAGGCCTTTGACACCGTTTCTGCCCCAGCCTTATTGAACAAAATGGAGCGTATCGGAATACGTGGTCTCGCGTTAATAATCTTCGCGGATTATCTCAGCGATCGTACGCAAAAGGTAGAAATCGGCAAACACGTAAGTGATGAGCTTCCAATCACATACGGCGTTCCGCAAGGTAGCATCCTGGGGCCCACTCTCTTTCTCATTTATATTAATGATCTCTGCAAACTAACCCTTGACAATTGTAAGATCTATACATACGCGGATGATACTGCCCTTGTCATAGATGGTGATGACTGGCCCCAGGCATACCATAACGCCGAGGTTGCCCTCTCCTCTGTGATGAAATGTTTCTCTGATAATTTGCTTACCTTAAACGTTGAGAAATCGGTATATGTTCCATTTGCTATTAGGTCAAATCTATGTCCCTCAAATTCCCTGATCCTGCAAGCTCACGCTTGTGATTCCTTAACGCAGTGTTGCTGCCTCTCCCTTACTAGATCCCCATGCGTGAGGTACCTGGGAGTACTTATCGATCAGCATCTTAACTGGCACCCGCATATAGTCCAAGTCACGTCAAGAATACGTAAACTCATATACGTTTTCAAGAAGCTACGTAGCTGTGCTGATAGTGAGACACTAAAACTTGTATATTTTGCCCTTTGCCGGTCTGTGCTTACGTACTGCCTTCCTGTTTGGGGTGGTGCCACACAAAATGTATTTATCCGACTTGAGAGAGCCCAGAGAGCTGTCCTCAAAGTAATGTTCTCTCGTCCACGAAGGTATTCCACTGTACAACTCTATTCCGACTGCAAGGTTCTCACTGTCAGGCAACTTTATGTGCTCCTATGTACCTTACGCAAGCACTCAACGCGTCCCCTTGAGGAACCCACTGGCCGACTTAAGCATAATGTTTTCCCTCCTGAACGCCATAGAACTGCCTTTGCCAAACGTCAATATTATGTTATAAGCACTATAATTTATAACCTATTAAACAAAAAAATAAAAATGTATTCATGCCTTAAACGTCAGTGCAAAACCTTAATTAGAGACTACCTACAGACGTTAAATTTTGAAAATACTGAGGATATTCTGCTGGGTATCTCACGGTGTTGATGCTTTAATTCTAATTTGTCCATAGACTATATATGTTTTACTTATACCTACATTTACTCACTACAAACTCACACACACTCTACACATACACCTACACACACTCACCATATAGTTTAGTTTTCTCATTATATTTGTTTTAGTTTCTGTTTTTAACCACCACTTCCTTAATTTTGAATTGTCCTATTTTTAATATGATCTTTGGCTTTGTTTGTTACGGAGAATCACTGACTCCTAAGTTACAGGCCCACACCTAGTTTAGGAGTCAGAGCACCTACCAATATATTTGTACCTAATAAGCCTATATGTTCATAGTTTTTTAATGCAAATGTTGTTTTTGTGTGAAATAAATTTATTTATTTATTTATTTATTTATTATATTTATTTATTATAATTTCATTATTATTAATAATAATAATTAACATTTATTACAAGTAACTAGACCCATAGTGTTAGTAACAATGTACTTAAAAACTATGTTAGTAGAATACAAAACAAAACAACACAAAAACCAAAACAGCTTGCGACATCACTGCTGCAAGGTACAGGCCCAGCTGAAACCCTGCAGCAGTGGTTCACAAACGCACAATCTAGCCTGCTTGCTAACTTGGACTGGATGCTGTTGGCGCTGCCCCGCACCCTTCTGACCAGGGATGCGCACCGCTTCCGCATCACAGTATGAAAGCAGTCAACGTGAGCTTCAGCAAACATCCCCGATGCACTGCAGTAACTGGGCTACCCCATCAGCACCCTGAAAGCGTCGCTGTACTGGACTCGAAGGGCGCTGTATGATTTCTGAGTATAATGAGCCCACAAACTGCAGGAGTAAAAAAACGTGCAGTAAGCACTAAATATATTGCGCTTTTCCTCCTTATTTAAGTTATGTCTTGAAATCTCGGTACCCTGAGGTCCCAGTCCTTTGGTGCGTATGAGGAGCCGATTTCAACTCGCAGAGGCCCCGTTAGACATTTCTAATGGAATGGGGTACCAACCGACGATATCCCTTAAGCACTATTAAAGTATACCCAAGGACAATCCCCTGGTAGGTGCAGAACTATTGCATAATAAGGAAACAAAAGATGAGAGGCTATGGGTTTCGGTGGTTTAGTGGATTCGTTACTATTATAAATTATTATTTTTATAATTATTTAATTTTATTTATTTGTTATTAGCGGCAATAAAAACACACTATGAAAATTTCAACTATCTAACGATTATGGTTCTTGAGAGACAGCCCGCTGACAGACAGACGGACAGAAGGAGGGACGGACAGCGTAGGCATAGTAGTAAGGTTCCGTTGGTTATCCTTTGGGTACGGAACCCTAAAAAATACCTACCCGATGATTGTATTTATGTGACGCTTATGAATAATTGTTGAATTGTGTGCGAATTATAAGTAGTTAGTAACACGATGGGAATATTGCGTTACTGAAAAGTTTTTTGGGGAAAAGTTACAAGTGTATGGAAGGAAGTGATAGGTACAGGGTGGTACTTAACAATAGGTAGGTAATTGTTGTTATCTAGCTGCGAGCACCAAATTGTATTTTCGTTGAAGTTTCGGCATTTAGTACTCGGGTTAAAGAAAATATGCACGAAAAAAATATTTATTATCTATACAGTTTATCTAAAAATATACACAAATATAATAATACTAACAGTGAAAATAGAATCAAAATGGCTCAAAAACCAAACAAGATATAATTATTTTAAACAAATCAGATATATTTGTTTAAAATAATTATATCTTGTTTGTTTCCCTCTCGCGCAAACGCTGTTTTCTATGGCAGCTGTATAGGCGCCATAGAAAACAGTACTTTGACGTCACAATTCATATCGGACTTCTCTTTCTAATTGTAAACTTTGAAGCTTTGTAACTTCATCGCTGATGAAGGTATTTAAAAAATAATTTCATAATTGTTTATTAGAGCTAATAAGTATTTCATTTTGCAAATAAAAAAATCGCATGCATATTCCCCAGCGCAGCGTTATATTTTTAATATCGCTGCACATGCGCAAGAGATAGAAGCTTTTTGGCCTTACACGGGTAATTTTTATATTTTTAGTTTTAATCACGTCATTTTATTTTGTTGTTCTGTGAGAGTCCCAAATATTTTTTTTTCCCCAGCAAACATTAGAGAAACAATATTACATTATTATTCGGGAGTCTGGATTGGTGTCCGATTAGTATATTCTCGCCCCCTATTACTTAAATTGGGACTTAAATATAAGTAAATGCCTACCTGATGAACTCTAACTAAACTTAGTGGGCATATTTATTGAAATTACGGTGATCAGGGCCCTTAACCATCTAAGCGCCCTGGGCGAGTCATATGTTTGGCGGCCTTTTATATTTCATTATACATGATTAAAATATTTAGAAAAAACTTTGACACTCAACCCCTTAGCTATAGCTTCGCCTCCATCTATCAGTACTTTTACTATGTTGTTTAAAACAACATTCCCTTCAACTATTCCAAAATTCGCAAATCCACCAATTCACAGCACGAATTATTTCCCCTGTTTGGCTCTTTTTGGCTTTCGTTTAGTGAGCTATAATTTGAGTTTAGAAAAACTGCGCTACTTGCAACAGTCACTGGTATTGTTAGCAGAATACGTAGCGATATAATTCTTGAAGTTTGTGCTTTTTAATAAAGTATACATAGGTGTTGCCTGAATGTCTTCGAGATTGTGTTGCCGACTTAAAATTTCAACGCACCACAAATCACCATCAATATCTGAATGTTTCTTTGTGTCGAAAGAAATAAGTATTCAAATTACGTGCAGCGCCCTGTATGACCCGCGCCCTCCCCTTGCCGGCGCCCCAGGCGGCCGCCCGTGTCGCCCGGCCCTAAAGCCGCTACTGACGGGGAAGGAATATCTCACCATAATCCGGATGTTTAAGTCCAAAGACCCTTAGAAACCTAACCTTATCAAAGCGATATCAAAGGCGTGGGTTGAGCAATTAATCGACCAGAGAGAGTTCCAAGTGATAACAGTGTCAGTGATAATTATCAATCAAGTAAATATATGCAAGTGAATAAATACTTTCTTAGTTTAATGTGCGACCTTAAAGGGATTTAGAAATGTCACTCTTCCGGCTGTTTCACTCCCGTGGCAAGGGAACCATGATTTTTCCGGGATAAAAAGTAGCCTATGATGTTCGGTTTTGTGTGACTATCCATTTCCATCATTTTTGGATTTTTTGTCTATTTAAATGTTCGCGCATCACGTAAAAAGTACAAAAATAATGTACATAACTTTTCATACATTAAAATTGTGCGTAACTCAGGGTATAACTTAGTGAAGTAATAAAGTTAAGGTGACTTATTTCATAAGGTCCTGTTTCCACTAATCAGACAAACTAATATTCTTAACCTGTTTAATCTATATCTACGACCTTGCATAACCGAAGAGTGTTTAAAAATGTTGCTAATGAAGACAACACTCGAACTGACTGTTTGTTTAAAAATATCCCTTGTCTTAACTGTTTTGTTTGCCTTCGAATAGGAATAGGGCCTGTCGCAAGGGCACATTAATGTTTACTCAAAAAGGGATACTAAGTAAAAATGGGCGGAAGGGATGAGCCCATGTGGTAATTAGAATTTAAACTGTACAACAAAAAACCGTAGAAGTTAATCTAAGCGTACAAAAATGAGATATTTCATTTTAGAACAATAAAAAATATCAGTTAAAAATTTAATTCAAGATTCAAAGATTTTACCAAAGAACACTACGATTTATACATGAACATTTTCATTTTTTTTTTGTATATGAATGTTTTTAATCAATGTAAATTATTATAAGTTGTTATGGTGTACAATAAAGAATTATGAATTTATTTTGTAATCTACTTTTTTTAGTTTCTTTCCAAATGAAATATTTTTGCTCTTGTAAATTCACTTTGTTTTAGTGAAATGGAAAAAAGGCAAGGATTGTTTGTAGTGTTTAAGGCACAAAGGACCACCAATGGTCGGCTTGTCTGAGCATACCATCGTGGAATATGCGGGTAGGTACATCAAGAGCATTCCTCGGGAACTATTCTGCTTACAACCATTTACGTCTTGATATATTATAGACGCTGCACTTTGTTTTGGCGTCAAATCTAGCTCCTTAAAAGCGTAGGCAAGATATCTAATCTACCATTCTCAATATCCGTTGCTCCTTAAGATCTAAGTGCAGGTATTTCTGCAATTTATGAACGTAGATTTTATGGTGTTGTGGCGACTCGGTTTCACGCTTCTCAAGAGCTTTGCAAATTTGTAGCCTGCTGAAGCATGTTTTTTTTTGTTCTTTTTCCATAATACATTTGTGTACAGTTTAGAGATAGTTATTGTACCATTAAAAGAGGATTGGTTTGTATTGGTACTATAAATCACTTATACTTAGATAATAACTAAGGGTATTATTTTACACTTTGTTTAAGACGCACACAAGTGCGAGTAATTTGATCAAACAGGCTCGTTGAAGCTGGTTGGTGGTTGGTTGTGGCAAGGGAACCCTATTACTAAGCCTCCGCTGTCCGTCCGTCCGTCCGTCCGTCTGTCTGTCTGTCGGTCGGCTGTATCTCAAGAACTGTAATAGGTAGACAGTTGAAATTTTCATAGTGTGTATTTTTATTGCCGCTATAACAACAATTTTTTTTTTTTTTACTTTAGATAGTCATACGTTTGACCACTATCTCACCTGATGGTAAGCGATGATGCGGTCTAAGATGGAGCACGTTTGCCTAAAAGCAACCTATACCTATCCTATTTTTTATAAGAATTAAATTATATTATATTAGATTAAATTGTATTCTAATTTGGTAATTTATTGATTTCTTTTTATTTGTAATTTTGTGTTTTTACATATTGTATTTTTAATTTAATTATGCTACTGGGACTTAGTGCCCTAATAAATAAATTTTATTATTATTAAAGAGGGCTCCCATACAAGATTCGTGTTTTATCGGTTTATGGTACTGAACCCTTTGTGTGAGAGTCCGACTCGCACTTGGCTGGTTTTCCATACTACGACTTTACAAAAACGAACGTTTACGTTACTTTAACGCGATCCAATACGTACCTATAAAAACTTACACTAGGCCTTCAGAAGTCAATTTATGCGAAGTAATATTGGTCATTATTAGCGCTAAGCCCATAAAAACTAACCAATATGTTACCTCTTCTTTTTCTTTGTTATTTTCCTATCTGCTCTGTTTCTGAAGCTGTCCACTAGTTGTTGTGATTGTTATTTCTGCACTATTATTGTAATTTTATTTGAGTTATATTTTTTTTTTGCATGCTGTGTCTATTGCATCATATTGTACACTATGCTTGTATTATATTGCTTGTGTTATTAGTATAAACAGTGTATAACAATTGTAGATAGGCCAATAAATAAATAAATAAATAAAATAAATTATTACTCGGTGTGAGGAAAGGCTTTTCTCCACAACGGAGCAAAAAGAGGCCGATATTATTTCCTAGGTATCTATTATTTGCATAAAATGTTCTTATTTTCTCTAACCAGCTTTCTAGTTAAATCTTTTATTTATTTCGCAATAGTAAACTCTCTAAAGTAAAATGGATTCTTGCGAAAATTATGCTTGGTATTTGAATAATATTAAAATGTTGAAAATTCTAGAGACTGACTAATTTGGGTGGCCGTCATGGCCAGTGGTCCAATAAACCGTTTTATGCTGCATTAAGTCGACTTTGTTTTCATTTATTTTGCTTGTTTTTTTTTTTTATTTAAAGCATATCTAAAAAGATAAGGCAGTATAATTGATGTTAGTGGAAGATAATAGATAGCAATTTGAGTTCCGTAAAGTATTTAAGTTACTGAGTAGTCTACTCAACGAATAACCTAAAAGCAGGTGTAGAGTGCGTGAGTTGGGACATAAACGATTTCTCCAGAAAGTTGTTCAGGGTGCTTAGGGAGTAAACATACTAAAAGTCCCCACGTCTAGGAGGTGAGACGGAGTGGGGGGGGGGGAATAAACTTTTGAAATTTTCGCTAATATCTTTAAAACGGTGCGTCGTAGAGAAAAAATATCTTCTACGTAATGAAAGCTTATAATTTTTTACAACTTTTACGTGATGCACTTTTTTCGAATCTCTTTCCATATATTTGACAAGGAGATTTATACTAGCTGAGACGATATTATTGGGACTTGAATATGTACGCTTATTAAGTACGCGAATTGGCCTTCTACACCAAATTAATATTTATTTTCTAGAGACGACTCCTACGTTTCTTTGACTAATCTACCAGTAAACTAGTCGACCAGTCTTGGCCTCGTAACATAAATTACTTTTAATCAAGCAGAAAATCTCGATTGACATAAGTAAATAGTTCACTAATTAGGGTAGTAATTGGTTAACGTACCGTCGGCTGTACCAACATAAGTGGTAACACTTGGACTTCGAAACGCACTCTTTCTGCTACGACATAAAGGTTTCAATAATGTCAAATTGTAACTTTGGACATATAGCTGAGTATACTTATTACGATCGTCAGCTCTCTTGAGCATCAAGTCGGGTAGCAAAATAAGATCTAAGACCATTTTGAAACCATATAAAGAAATATCTAAGGATATTGAACGAATCGCGTAAGAAAAAAGTAGGTAATCTAGTCCTTTACAAATAGTTTACAGATGGCAGTTTGTTTTAAAGCACAGCCTTTGGTAGAAAATCTAATGAACCTGTTATTAAAGCACTTGATTAGATTTTTATTCTAGCTAGGTTATACTTGGTATCACTAATGATTAAATAGTGCTTTTACCTCTAAATTTTTAAATCATAAGTTAATCATAGTGCCTTAGTTATTTATTTATTCTTTTGTATACAGGTAGGTATTATTGTAAAAAATATTGAATCTAGGTAAGACCTAGTAGCTTAACCCTAATAATATCGACCAATCACAAGTTAAACGCAAATAAAGTGATGTGATTGACTGTTGACAGCTTATTTAACCAATCACAGTTTATGACGCACGTTAGCGCGTCATTCGTTAGGGAGTCTTTAAGTCAAGAGTGAATAGATTACTTCTAGGCAAGCGTGCTCCATCTTCGACCACATCATCGCTTACCATCAGGTGAGATAGTGGTCAAACGCGCGCCTATAAATAGTAAAAAAAATATATATAATCTTGTGGTTTATTTTCGTTATAGAAACTATAGGCCTGCGGGCAATGCTACGGGGCTAAAAAGGTCACTTTAGTAGAATCAGCCAGCACATCAAGCTACCCGAAACTGTCAAATTTTAGGAAAATTTGACAGTTTCGGGTAGCTTGATGTGTATGATAAACCTTGAACCTAATGCTTTAGCGATAAAGATGAAATTGTTTTTGACAGATTTCTGTACGATTACTATTGTGATCCTAATGTGATTCTACCAAAGTGGCATTTTTAGTCCCGCTGTTAAAGATTTCAGATGTGTGAACGACGACGTATGTATCCGTTCCACAAGACGTTTTTTATCCTCTGGAGGGTAGGTAATATTTATAACATGTCTTTTTTCCCGTTACATCCTTTTAAACTTATGTATGGGCCGTGTGATTAAACAAACAGGGATGTTTATCAAAACCTCAAGGAGTTGTAAATGGTAATGTCCTTCCTTGATTCCAACCGCGTGCCGTGTTTCTGCGGATTTGTCATATACACGTTGTATACCGGTTGCCGATGGGTTTAAGTCTTGTTAGTTGTTACCTAGTGCTAAACGCTCCGTTAGATAATATTTTAATGGACGCACAGATAAGATTGGAGACGGACAGTCTCCGATCATACTTAAAGCTCTCATAGTGTACTGTCGCGGACTTGACGTGCTGTCTAAAGCGCATTTCAGACTACACTATAATATAATAGTAAATAGTTCATAGCACTACAATGTCGCTCACCATACATTTATTTAGACCACGTTCATACTTAGCTACCCTTACTTAATATTATTAATGCTAAAGTAACTCTGTCTGTCGCGCTTTCACGCCAAAACTACAGAACCGATTTAAATGAAATTTGGTACAGAGATAGTCTGGAGCCTGAGAAAGGACATAGGCTACTTTTATCCCGGGAGTATGTTCCCTAGGGACCACGCGGGCGAAGCCGCTGGCAGAAGCTATTAATATATAATATTGATTTCCTTGAAATGTTGTACTATATAGCAGAATAGTATAGCGTAGTCTGAAATGCGCTTCAGACAGTTGTAAATTATTGCGTAACTAGCGATCAGCACCGGTTTCGCATTCGTGAAAATTACATAGACAAACCTTCCTTGGTTGTCATTGTTTCTAAGTAAGTACGCGGAGAAAGAGATGTGTTAGAGTGGAGACCGCGTATGGGCAAACGCAGTGTGGGACGCCCTGCGGCACGATGGGCCGATGATTTGAAGAAGGATGGCTGGCGCTCTTGGGCTTACGTTCAGCAGTGGACGGCAATTGGCTGATATGATGAAGCTGAGAAACAGACAGAGGAAGTCAGCGACTGTGTTTTATACATTTTAGAGTTTAGAGACGAGATACCAGGTAGCTAGAATCATCTGTCGGCCGATAGGTGGTTCCCTAAAGGTCTCCTAGTTATTTTCATAGTTTTAGTCTACACTAATATTATAAAGAGGAAAGATTTGTTTGTTTGTTTGTTTGAAATGAATAGGCTCCGAAACTACTGGACTGATTTGAAAAAATCTTTCAGCAATGGATAGCTACATTATCAGGGAGTAACATAGGCTATATTTTATCCCCGTACTCCCACGGGAACGGGAACTACGCGGGTGAAACCGCGTGACGTCCTCTAAAACCATAATCAGAAGAGCCTTGTTTTCTGCTGATGATGTATCTACCTTCAAGAACCGATGCTTTTTTTAAGGATGGGAAATCATCTAATGCCTCCTGCTCTGGGTGGAACGGTAGGGAGTGACAGACTCTTGCTGACTAAAACTCATCCGTGTTCCTCCTAATGCCCTTTGCGTTCCAGGGCCGCGGTGATTCTTTCGAACAAATTTCGCAACACTGACAGCCAAAATCTTACTGTATCTAATGCCCAAACTTTGACGATACATTTTCAGGCCAAAGTAGAGTTTCACAAATAGGTATACAAATACAAATTCTTATTTCAGAACTCAAATCAAAACTTTTGATTAAGAAAGGTGATAAGGCTTTTATGTGATCTAAATTATTCAAAACTAACCTCTCAGGTTCTTAATAACAAAACCACAGCGCATCAAAACATTTAGTTATTTATTTTTCTACGGTTTACATCTTACAACAAATGCAATTATTTAAACATTCAAACCGAGATATCATCTGTAATTAGCGAGATGTAAGTTTTCCTTTTGTTGCTTTTCCGTTCTCTCTTTTTGTAACTGTGTAATTCTGGTAGGAAATGTTTGTATTTTTCTTGCGCCGGCGCAGGCTAGATCAGATCGATTAGATCGCCGGCAAGTAGACTGTGTCAGGCGCAGGCCGTCAGACTCGCGGCCACACGCGGCTACTTTCCAGACCTATGAATGGGGTTTAGTTGAGATATTGATTTAGGTACTCTAATAATCTTGCTGGTCGACGTATGAAATATCAGTTAGAGTATTAAGGATCAGCCCTATGACGTGCTAATGCCATTAAGGTTTTGCTGTGTGAGAGAGAAAGAGCTAAACAGGTTTAATATCAGCAGGCAGCGGAGCGGAGAAACGGAGAAATTATAACCAATGGAATTGCATAAAATCTCCGCACCACGTGAATGACTGACATTTTGGCTAATATGATTGGTTAATATTTCTCTGTTGCTCCGCTCCGCTGCCTCGTTCCGCGCAACTGGACAGGCACCCTTATGATGGCATAGTACGACACGTTATAGAACGTCAGCTCCCCCGTTGTAGGTACTTAAATATAATTTTGATCCCCTGAATTTCATGCTAAAACTGTTCAAGCTTGTTGGCAAATTTTATTGTAATCTTCGAGAACAGGGATGGAAATCAGGTAGGTAGTACTTTAGAAATATATATTTGGTAAATATTATTGTTACCTCAAGGAATACTTTATACTTTTTCGCCACTTTATCAATCGATTGACGATTGCTGTATAATTATATAAAGTCCCATTAAATTAGATGGAAAAACTTTTAGAAATCATTCTGACCACCAAAATAAGCATAATGGTAAAAAAATAATCCAGCTAGTGTAGCTTCCACCCCACACCGTTGGTAGGTTTTCGTGGAATGTTTCGTTACATTACCCCCCTTTCCATCATAAGGATTTTATCCTAATATATAAAATTCTTCAGTTACTGAGTGAGTGAGTGACTACAGCCGAAACTACTGGTCGTAGAAAGCTGAAATTTGACATGGTTCCTTGGGGAATATAGGGACGCATTAAGAGAGGATTTCTCAAAATTCTTACGGGAACGGGAAAAACGGGATATGCGCGTACAAAGTGGGCGCGGGCGCGGGCAAAAGCTACTTTTAATAATAAGATGCGCATTCTACACTTGTTACAGTAACCTTGTACTCATTCTTTCTCATTATAATATAATATTAAAAATAGACGTGTCCTAACGTACTGAAAATATCATAACTAGATTCCGCCAATGACTTTTGTAACTTATATAAAAGTCGTTTAGTAGTGTTGGGAAAATGTAACGAAAACAGAATTTGCCAAGACTCCGTACCTACCCGGCAATTTATTATTTTTGGTCAAAATAAAATCACTTTAATCAGTGTTTTTTTTTTGCCTGGATATCTTTGGTTGGACGTACTGAACGCTGTGTTAAAATTTGTTCATCTAGTTAAATGAGAACTCATATATGTTTAGGCACACAGGTACACATACATTCGCACCTATTCGTCTGCCCATTCTCTTTCAATGAGGGCTACCGCGTTTGGATTCACCGCTGGAGGCGCTGGTGTAGCGTTAGGTCGTCGTAATGTCAAATTTCACTGTTGGTTGGCTATTGACTCGAGTTTATTCACTTATTTGTTTCGATTTTTGTGAATATTTTACTAAAACAGCCTGACTATAGCAGATTAAGTTACGTTTCTACCGACCAAAGCATTGAACTTTCTTTTTTTTTGTTGGAAATATGTATTTATGTCCTTCTTTTGTCCATTGTGATGAGTCCTCGTAACACTGCGACACTATTTATGTTGTATTAAATCGCACGTTTACGGCATCATACAAATTTTTTCTTCTAACTTTGTTCACATGCGCGTAATAACAACTTTATTGCCATAATTAAGGACCATACTCGACAGTGGCGCCAACTGGTGAGTACAAAAACGGTAGCCCTTATTGCACATCACAACAAAGCAGAATTGTAGTTGAAGTAATGAGCTGGTGCAATATTTTCAATCAAGTATATTCTGCATAGTCACACGTTTAATGGAAACTGCATTACGCTAATGTGATGGTCTGCAAAGATCTTTGTTTTTACACTTCCTTCTTTGAACAAAGGAGGCTTTTTTGTATTCACCGGAGATTTTTTATCGAACATTGAAATCCAAGGCCTTTCCCTATGTTAGACAAAAGATAATAAGATATTCTTAACTTTATATAACTTTTTTCTTCGTTGAATATTTGATCGATATTCAATTACTGACGTTGTGATCGAGTTACGTTTGCGCCCGTGCAGCAGGTATAGGTTGTACGAATTTCAACATTAATCCTATTTGTGTAAGGTCGAAAACTGGTTGATGGAACTTTCACGATAGAAACTAACTACTAATATGAAGAAATTAATCGTTAGATAATAGAAAGGTGCTAATTTTGTATTATTGTTCTTTCTTTTGGAATATTTTTCGTTATGTAATTGATTACACTCTTTGTTGGGACCAATTTGATAAATTGCTTTGTGTTTTATTGCATTATCAGCATTATTAATGTTTGTAATGTTGTTATGTAACTTTGACAAGTCAATATCTATCTGTACCTATTAGGATCTACAAAGACACGATTACTTATTTGGCTGTTAGTAATTTATTTATTCAATTTGGTACGTTGTTTGGACAATGTATAGCTTAGAATATAAGGACGGGCAGATAGATGCACAAATCGAGACTCCGAATCGCAGCTAAGATTTTACTGATTGAAACCAATACAGCATCTAACCTGTCTCCGATATCTAGCTGAATTGGAAATGTACTAGATTCAGACAGACGAAGGTCGGATTTAATGCACAAGATATAGTCTGGAATAGCCCAAATGCTACTTTTATCCAGGGAGCACGTTTTATTGGGATAATTTCTAACATTCATAGGTACGGGCTGTTCGTTTCAAGACGAAAGTCTATGTGTGATTACTTATGGAATTGAAACGTGTTATTTTGAATTAAACATTGTTCCAATTCGGACTAAAGTCTATGGTAGTATAAAAATAGTTTGTTACACTAGCGCCACCTGCCATTGTATGTGTCAACCTGAGTTTGAAATAATAAACGTTCAGTCTCTGCAAAACCACCACACGAGTTTTATTAGGTTATGGGCCCAGCACGCGTAAAGTAAAAAAATTAGTTAGTGATCTTTGTACAGCACAGTGATAATGGCAGGAAATTATTCTATGAATGTCCCAAAGCTCAAGGGAAGGGACAATTACGATGATTGGGCGTTCGCAGTGGAAAATTTCCTCATCCTCGAAGGCATCGACATCAGCAACAGCGAAGGATTAAGCGCGCAAGATGACAAGAAGGCTAAAGCTAAGATGGTGATGACCATTGATCCATCACTATATGTACACATTAAGAATGAAACTACGGTGCATAGCTTATGGAAAAAGTTGAAGTCGTTATTCGACGATACTGGCTTCACCCGCCGCATCAGCCTACTCAGAAGCTTGATCTCCATTCGTCTTGAAAGTTGCGACTCAATGACCGCGTACGTGTCACAGTTAGTGGATACGGCACAAAAGCTAAAGGGCACAGGCTTTGAAATCAACGATGAGTGGATAGGGTCTCTCCTGTTGGCCGGATTGCCAGAAAAGTACGCGCCTATGATTATGGCCATTGAGCACTCGGGGATGAACATTAGTGCAGACGCTATAAAGACGAAACTATTGGATATGAGTGCAGATTCTGAAATTACAAAGTCCGAGGGTGCTTTTATTGCCAAAAATGCATATCATCAAAACGCGCGCCATAAGAGCAAAGAAAAAGCAAATGGCGGCGGTCAAGGTTACGTCAGTGAAACTAACAAGCCGGGAAAAATTGTCAAGTGTTATAGGTGCAAAAGAACTGGACACTATAAAAATCAGTGCCGATCTTATAATACGAATGCGAGTACACATAACGAAAAACAAATGAACGCATTCAGTGCAATGTTTTTGACTGGTGAATTTAGTGACAAAGACTGGTATGTGGACTCGGGCGCGAGCACTCATTTGATATCCGAATCAAACAAAAGTTTGTTGACAAATATTTCGTACAATACAGAAACTCGAGACATTGTAGTGGCAAATAAAGAAAGAGTGCCGGTTTTATGTTCTGGAGATCTGCAGATAACAACATGTGTTGGAGATTCAGAGTTTAACATAAAAGTAAACAATGTTTTGTGCATACATAACCTAACTACAAACCTGCTATCCGTGAGCAAGATCATAGCCAGTGGCAACAGAGTCATTTTCAACAAAAATGTGTGCCACATTTACAATCAGCTAAATGATTGTATTGGAGAAGCAAACCAAGTGAATGGTGTGTACAAGTTAAACATTGTAAAGTCGGGAGGGCTTCTAGTAGCAATGGCAGTAACTTCCAGCAAGACTTGGCATCGGCGTCTTGGCCACATTAACAAAAGTGACCTGAACGCCATGAGAAATGGTGCTGTGGAGGGCTTAAATTTCCAAGATAAGGCAGAATTTGACAAAAGTAATTGTACAGTTTGCTGCGAGGGAAAGCAAACTAGACTCCCCTTTCCCACCAGCTTGTCGAGAAGCAAGGAGGTTTTGAATCTGGTACATGCAGACCTGTGTGGGCCTATGGAAACTAAGTCGCTCGGTATGGCCAAATACTTTCTATTATTTGTGGATGATTACAGTCGAATGGCACACGTGTACTTTCTCAAATCTAAAGATGAGACATTCACCTACTTCAAGCAGTACAAAAACTTAGTGGAAAATCAGAAATCAACAAAAATAAAGATTTTAAGAACTGATAACGGAGGTGAATTTTGTTCAGCAGTTATGGAGAATTATATGAAGCAGTGTGGCATAGTACATCAGAAAACAAACCCATATACCCCTCAACAAAATGGGCTTTGTGAAAGATACAATAGATCTGTGGTAGAAAAAGTCAGATGCCTGCTATCAGATGCCCAATTTAAAAAAGGGTTATGGGCAGAGGCAGTTCATACTGCCGTATACTTAAAAAACAGATCTCCTGCAGCAGGAATTCATCAGAAAACTCCATTTGAATTATGGATGGGATATAAGCCAGATGTGAGCCATATCCGAGTCTTCGGCAGCATAGCCATGACACACATCCCGAAGGAAAGACGTCTTAAATGGGATAAGAAGGCAAAGAAACTTTTTCTTGTTGGTTATGCTGACAACACTAAAGGCTATAGGCTATATGATCCCATAACAAAAACAGTGACAGTTGCAAGGGACGTCATAATAATGGAAAAAGAGTGTGACAGTATGACATCTCAGATTACTATACAAGACAAGAGTGACATACAGGATTCAGTGGGGGAAAAACAGTCAGAAAATGTTCAGGATTTATCAAGTCAAGAAGCTGAAAGTGATGAGCAGATTGATGAACATGACGAAACCTATATTCCAGTAGAAGAGTTGAGTGACTCGGAGGACAGCTACCATGAGTCAATGACATTGACGTCAGAAGACAGGGAGGTTAGTTCTCAGCAACAAAACACTGAAATGTCACAGAAACGTACTCGAAAGAAACCAGATTATTATGGCTATGCAAACTTGTGTGTTATGGAGGACTTCTCAGAAGAAGAAATAACCCTGAATGACGCCGTGAATGGACCAGAAAAGGAGCAGTGGCAGAAAGCAATCAGAGAAGAATTGCAATCATTCAGTGACCGAGATGCGTGGGAGTTAGTGGACAGACCAGTGAATAAGACAGTTGTAAAGTGCAAGTGGGTGTTTAAAAGAAAGCTCAATTGTGAAAGTGAAGTGCGGTACAGAGCGAGGCTAGTTGCGAAGGGATTCAGTCAGAAGAAAGGTACAGACTTTAAAGAAACCTTCTCACCAGTTCTCAGATATTCCACTTTGAGGTTATTATTTGCACTAAGTGTCGACCAAAACTTAGATATTGTTCACCTTGATGTCCCTACTGCATTTCTGAATGGTCTGTTAAATGAGACTATTTTCATGGAATTACCAGCTTGTTCAAACTTTGCAAATTGTGAGAATAAAGTTTTGAAACTAAAAAGGGCAATATATGGTCTAAAACAGTCTGCTAGAGCTTGGTACCAAAGAGTTGAGGAATTATTGCTAGAATTAGGGTATACCAAGTCTCAGTATGAACCATGTTTATTTATGAAATGTGATGGAAATATCAAAGTTTATATTGCTCTGTTTGTTGATGATTTTTTTGTCTTTTATAACAGTAAGGAAACTTGTGAGAACTTAAAAAGTGAATTAAAAGCAAAATTTAACATAAAAGATCTAGGCCCAATAAAAAAATGTCTTGGTATGAATGTAACAGTGAATAATGACTCTATTTCTATTGATCAGAAGGACTTTGTTGATACAATTTTGAAAAGATTTAATATGTATAACAGTAAGAGTTCAGACACTCCGATGGAAAATAATTTAAAGTTAGAAAAGGCTTCAACTATTTCTCAGCAATATCCTTACCAACAATTGTTAGGTGCTTTAATGTACTTATGTGTACTCACAAGACCAGATATTGCTTTTGCAGTTAGTTTTCTAAGTCAATATAATAATTGTTACAGTGAGATTCATTGGAAACATTTAAAACGGGTCTTGAAATATTTAAATAAAACTAAACATTATGGATTAAAATATGTCAAAAGTAATTGTAATTTAATAGGGTATGTTGATGCTGATTGGGCATCATGCTCAATTGACAGAAGGTCATATACGGGTTTTGTTTTTAAGATGTCTGGATGTGCAATATCATATGAGTGTAGGAAACAAAAAACAGTTGCCTTGTCCAGCACCGAGGCTGAGTACATGGCCCTGTCAGAAGCATGCAAGGAAGCAATTTACTTGAAAAATCTTGTTTGTGAAATAATGAAAACAAAAATTGAAAATGTACCAATTACTTTATTAAGCGATAACCAAAGTTCACAAAAATTAGCATCTAATCCTTTATACCATAGAAGAACAAAACACATTGATGTTCGGCATCATTTCATTAGAGAATGTGTCACTAATAATTTAGTACAAATATCTTATTTGCCTACTAACGACATGCCAGCTGATGTGTTAACCAAAAGTCTTTGTCATGTAAAACATTATAAATTCATAAATGGTATAGGGTTGACACAAATAAAATAAGTATAAATATATGTTTATGAAAATAGTAAAATATAATTTTATGTATTGTTCTAAAACTATGTAACTTTAATGTAGATATTATTTTTATAAGTGGGGGTGTTATTTTGAATTAAACATTGTTCCAATTCGGACTAAAGTCTATGGTAGTATAAAAATAGTTTGTTACACTAGCGCCACCTGCCATTGTATGTGTCAACCTGAGTTTGAAATAATAAACGTTCAGTCTCTGCAAAACCACCACACGAGTTTTATTAAAACGTTTTCGCACACAATGGGCCTCATGACAAGGCTTAAAGTCACTCAAAGGACAATGGACAGGGCAATGCTTGGAGTTTGCTTGCGTGATTGAATCAGGGATGATGATATCCGCAAGAGAACCCAGGTTACCGACATAGCCCGAAGGATCGCCAAACTAAAGTGTCAGTGGACAGGGCACATTGCTCGCAGAACAGATGGTTGATGGGTCCGAAAAGTTCTGGAGTGCCGACCACGTACCGGAAGACGCAACATTGGAAGGCCTACCACAAGGTGGACCGATGACCTGGCGAGGGTTGCGGGTAGCCGATGCCGGGATGGGAGACGCACAGGACCGGTTGTTGTGGTAACACTTGGGGGAGGCCTATGTCCAGCAGTGGACGTCTTTCGGCTGAAATGATGATGCGGGCTGCTGGCAGAAACTAGCTAATATCAGTAAAACGAGGTGAATAGATACGCAGGGGTGAATAGAAACAAAACTTTGACTAGAATTTTCACATGAATGCCACAATATTGGTTTCTAAAAAAATATCAATCTTTTAAAACTAATATTGATTTAAAAACTGAAGTCCTTCAATGCTGCTAGCAGAGTTTAAAGAAAGTGGAAATCCCCTTCAAAGTTATGTTTCTATTCACCCCTGCGTTTCTATTCACCCTGTTTTACGGTACTTAATTAACAAAATTATTACTCTCTTTCTGAAACCGCTCATGTAAAAACTACTAGCATAGATGACAGTCCTAACATCAAATACCGCGATAAATATCAAAAGCATTAAATTAATAACATTAATTAACTGTAGTATTAGCGTTTCGTTTGTAACCTGTCACGCTTTTTGCTACTGATACACAGCCACAATGATTTATGTTACACCAGCATACAGTTCTGCTACCTCAAATAACATACGTACAACTACTATCAATCACTATAAAGCTTGCTAATATTTTAATTTAAGAGTTTATACGCCCACTGTTACATAGGCATAGAACATCTTAATTAATTATTCACGGTTTTGGCTCGATGATGTCAGTCTTACGGGTTTATTAGAATCGGATAAAAAGCTCAATTAATATAAACTCTCTCATTAATATAGACTCTCACATAAAGGATTCCGTACCATAAACCGAAAAAAAAAACTTGAGAGGTGTCAAGGGACACCCGGATGGAACGAAGTTCCTTTCGATTAATTAGTGAAGGAATTGTAAAAAAAAAGAAGCAGTGATATTGTTTTTAATATAACGTTTGTAATTTATATATAACTAGCTGACCCGCGCGGCTTCGATCCCGTCAACTGGCTACCCTACCCTACCTACCTACCCTACCCTATCTGCCTACTCTACCTACCCTACCCTACCTACCTACCCTACCTGCCTACTCTACCTACCCTACCCTACTTACCCTAAAACCTACCCTGCCTACCCTGCCTACCCTGCATGAGAGAGAGAGAGAGAGAGAGAGACAGACAGAGAAACACGCGCACGTCGCACGGCTTACAACTATAGCAAAAAGTGTCGTTACAACTTTTCGTGAGTATTTTTTCCGTTTAGCCCCCTTTCACAACGTGCGATAAGGAACTTCGTTCCAAAAACTCGTTTCTTGTATGGGAGGCCCCTTAAATTTTTAATTTTATTTTTTTGTTACAGCGGCATGCGAAAATTTCAACTGTTTACTTATTGCGATTCTTGAGATACAGCCAGAAAGACGGACGAACGGAAAGACGGACGGTGGAGGCTTAGTAATTACCCTATTACTAAGCCTCCACCGTCCGTCCTTCAGTCCGTTGGTTGCTCTTTGGGTACGGAACCCTAAAAATGGCTCTTATCTGCAGTGTTTTATGGCTATACTTAGATAGTTCATGTTTGATTTAATTCTATTTATTTAGAAAACAGGAAAAAAATAGGTACCTACAACTGCCGAATCGAGAACACCTGGAAAGCTTCTGTTCCATGAAAGGTGACGGTAAAATCATGATTTTCCTGAAGAGCTGTCAGGGAATTAAAAGAATACCGAAGTTACTATACTGGCACAGGGACTTTACCTCACCGGTGGCAAAGCACCAGCGATTCCTTTGACAGTGGTGGCTCTGTTTGTAGACCGCTTGACTGCCACTGAATAGGTAACAGAAGAAAAACATTTCCAATGATTCAAGATACCAAGAAGATGTCATTTGTAGACGTATCGCCTGCAATAAAATGTATGGGAAGATCTGTAATGGCTTATCCGAGGACCACCAACATTCACACAGTAAAAACTACATTAGGCACCTATTTTCGCATGACGAAGGAGCGTGTCAACAATACGGAAACCTATTCAAAGGTATAGATTCCCATGACAAGAAGGGATTCTCGAAATACATGGTATGTTATGGTGTCTATACTTTTTATCCCATCAAACGATGCACGTCCAACTCATCAGTAATACATGCTATGGTTAAGAATGGCGAATTTATAGCCTTCATTGTTACGCTCACGTTATTTTATGGTTTTACGTTATTCCTGATTTCAATAATGGTCCCATTATGCTACATTTCGTTCTGTAGATACATAATTACATGGCAATAATTCATTCAATAATGAGTCGAGATTTAATGGCGTGATTAGCGATGCGGAGGCTGAGTTCCCCGGGCTCTTCTCACGTACTTGACTTATGTTTTTATTAGTCGTTATTCACAACTTAGCTTGAGTGTTGGTAAATTGATCTCTGTTTTAAGTCCTAGTTTTATTTATTTTGCACCTGGCGTATTGCTGGCTTCTTCATGTATAATAAATATTGTTATTTGTACGCAGTAGATATCTGCATCACTACCTGTACCTGGGGTGTTTGTCATAACTCTTACGTCTTATTAATTGTAAAGTGTTAGACATAGGTACCTAACATCTATGTGGACCAATCCTCTACGATATCCGTAATTAGTTGGATTGTTTTTTTTTTTATCCTGACTATTTATTTTTTTGTGCATTTCCGTGCACATAACTAAAAGACGGAGCAACTGGTTGCAATGGAATTTTTAATATATTAAAAGAGATCGAGACCTCACAATGCTAATTTACAAATCTGACGGGCTAAGAACCGATTCTTTTTAACACGAACCTTTAAAAGCACATAGGTTCACGGTTCACGGCACATTGGTTCGGTTCACGTTCATACAAGTATTTTCGTCAACACGTGTAAAGGTTTGTTTCTCATCTAACCTCCTGCATTACTATCCGTACGTCGAAATTTTTTCAGTAGTCTCGGAAAAATATGAATGAGTTGTCATTTGATTCGGTATAGCATGTAGATAATTTTTGAAAAAAAAAGAAAATAAACAAATCAAAGTTCCGTCCGAAAAAAAAGCAAAAGTTAAAAACAATTTACTGACAAAAGAAGGAGGGGTTTAGTTTGTTGCAAATATTTCGGAAACTAATTAAGATTTTTGAAATCTAAAAACATGCTATTCCGAATCGAATGACATCTCATTCATATTTTTACGAGACAGCTGAAAAAAAATTAACGTAGAAACACTTGTTGACTAGACTAGACTATCATTCGTAGCATTAAGTTAAGGCTAATCTCGTTTGAGGCATCGGTGAATAACATGAAAAGAAGTAATGTTTTCCGCATAGCTTCCTTTCAGCCTCAATAAATATCGGATTAAAACCTTCATAAAACGCTCAACTCATTAAATAACTTATTTACAGTGTGCTTCCATGATTGAGACATAATTTACAAGATCATTAACGTAAAACTTAGAACAACTAAGTAAAACTTAGCGCATTCTTGTGTGGTTACAGTTTTCATCCAGCTTAGATAAGTTCTAAGAAGCGTAAACGGAAGACATAACTTAGTTTGTAGAAGCTTTATAGAGATAGTTATTGTTTGCTGCGTAACGAGGAGACTAAAGTAAATATTTATATTCATTCATTTGAAATTTTCTAATGCTTCTAATGTTCCCTCTGCTGGGACAGAGGCGTCTTCTCTGTGGACATCATGTATGTCAGAAAGAATTTACGTCTTTTTAGTGAAAGAGGCGACAGACATAATTATGTTATTAGAAATAGGGACCAATTAGTTCAACCAGGTTTCAGACTGGCTAAAGTAGCCTCATCTTTCATGGGGTACTGTTTAAAATGTTAAAATAAGATACCTCCCCATATATTTGAACTCAATTAAACAAAATTTAAATCTTGTATAAAACGCACACTATGCAGGCAAGCATATTATAAGTTGGGGGATTATATTGAAGATAAAAATGCTTGGCTGCATGCTGGTCCTGCTCCACAGCCACTAGGGCGCACAAAATAAACTGTTAGCATTTGGAAACATTGTTGGACCGCCTGAAGATTGTAAGGAACTATAGTCGTATAGTAATAATAGTTATAATTAAACGTAGTAGTAATAATTGTATAGACTCAATTCATTTAGCATTGTATAATTTCATCCATTTTAACGGCACATGTGTGAGTACATCTTAAACTTAAGCTATAGCTATCAGTTTTACGTTTGTTTTTGACTTGAATGTTCCCTGGCGGTTGGGAATGTCATGCTCACTCAAAAGTCTAGCTGATGGTGGCGTGTGCGTTGGATCATTTGGCTCCCTACAAAATGGTTGAGCTGAATGGTGCTAGCGCATGCGTCATGTTCGTGAACGGGCGCTGTCAGTTGGGACTGGTCATTTCTCAGATGCCATGGTTTATTTTAAATATTTCTTTGAATTGTTCCTATTTTTCCAGACGCTGTTATCCTGCTCGTCTTTTACATCGTTCTCACATCTATACTAATATATAAAGCTGAAGAGTTTGTTTGTTTGTTTGCTTGAACGCGCTAATCTCTGGAACTACTGGTCCGATTTGAAAATTCTTTCAGTGTTAGATAGCCCATTTATCGAGGAAGGCTATAGGCTATATATCATCACGCTAAGACCAATAGAAGCGGAGCAGTAATGAAAAATGTGACGCAGATGAAGTTGCGCGGGTCAGCTAGTATATGTATAATTTCAACATGATGTAAACAAAACTTTGTAACAATTTATTATGTTTAAAAGAGTGTCCGTGGTGTTTCTTGCACGTTCTTCTCCATAGAGATCTACGCTTTGGAACGTGCAAATAGCTTCATCTTTTTTGGACCGAACGACCTTGACAATTCAAAAGTGCCTGTAAATGGTTTATTTGAAATAAATGTTTTGAGTCTGAGTTTTATGCAATTGTAGGTGGTTGTGAATGTTATTTAACTTCGATTTTTATGGTTTAAGTACATGTTGGTTTCCTCACGATGTTTTCGATCATCTTTATCCCTAAAGCATTAGGTTCAAGGTTGATTGGGAAAATTTGTCAGTTTTGGGAATATGATGTGCTTTCTGATTCTGCTAAAGTGGCCTTTTTTGACTAGCTGCTCTTCCAAGTTTCGCCACATCAACCGCTACTATGCTTGTCGAAACTTTTCGCCAGATTGGCCTGGTTACCTACTATCAGCATTTTGCTACAGTTGCGCAAATAGTAAAACGATTTTATTCCAGGAATAGATTAACAAGTTTGTTTAAAAAAATTGTTCTTCATATCCTATTATCCTACTTCCTTCCTACTACATAATACTAGCTTCTGCCAGCGGCTTCGCCCGCGTGGTCCCTAGGGAACATACTCCCGGGATAAAAGTAGCCTATGTCCTTTCTC
This sequence comes from Lacanobia wlatinum, assembly GCA_947578705.1. NCBI lineage: Eukaryota > Metazoa > Arthropoda > Insecta > Lepidoptera > Noctuidae > Lacanobia > Lacanobia wlatinum. The sequence continues at coordinate 21,830,046 of OX388029.1, forward strand.
AGCCTATAGACTATCTGTGTACCAAATTTCATTTAAATCAGTTCAGTAGTTGTGGCGTGAAAGCGCGACAGACAGACAGAGTTACTTTCGGATTTATAATATTAGTAAGGATTATAAATGCGGACTTTTTTGAGGATGAATGGATATTTGTTATTCTTTCACATCAGAACGACTGAAAAGATCTTCATGAAATTTGGCACAGACTATTATAGTCTGGAATAACACTTATAATTTATTTTCGTCATTCATGCGGGTGGAGCCGCGGGCAACAGTTAGAATTTGAATAAAATCGGAAAAGGAGTATATAGTATTCAAAAAAGCTTAACATTGTTTTGAAACTTTTTATTAATTTCGATGACATGTGATGAAAAGCCGCAATGTTAAACGACTTTCTTAGTGACTGTACAATTTCTAGGTACAGTTCCTATGTCCGTTCAAGAAAGATCGCACGTGTTTACAATATGTCTTACATAACAATAACGTGAGGCCCATGGGTCATTAGAGACGGACATTCTCTCAGTTTTCTTTCGGTAACTGACTATGATCGTTTTATAGCCTCACAATATACCATTACATCCCCATGTGAAAGCTACCATATCTTTTTCGTGCCTGCAATCGACACGTACTGCCAAATACGTAGTCGCACGAAGCTACTCTTTGACACCATCAGTCAAATTCTATGCACACAGTTACAATCCCTATTCGAACGACACAATGACTAGAATAGCGTGTAATTCTTAGTAATGCTATAATTTATTCTCATGCTCGATCATTCTCTTAAGTATGTATTAACTTTAAAGTTCAGCGATAACTAGGGTATCTAGTAATTCTATAGTTTCTTTTAATATAGACATTAACTTAAGGCGTTGTTTTATGTACATCTTTTTTATCTTTTATAATTACCCATGCTTATTTCTTGTAGGGTTTATTATTCAACGTTAAAAAGTGCTTAAGGTTTTACTGTTGGCAGGTGCGATGAAATAGATTGTGTTGATGACATCTAAATCTTAAAAATAATTATATCGAGAGTGCTTTGAATGGTCGCCTTGTGCATTGAGAGTTTTATGCGAAAATAATATGTAATCTAGCAGCAATTCGTTCAGCTTACAGCTAGTCTATTCTGTAAGAAACTATTTCGATATCGAGCTTCAGCTGAGTGATAAAACTCACAAAGTGAACTTTATTGCACACAACATAAAGATCTTCATTTGAAACTCACCTCGAATTCTACTGTCGAGATACGAAAATGTTGTTAGAGAATAGCACTACAGATCCATTTATGAATAAAGTGATGAGATGTACAGAGTAAACGTGCGGCAAACTTCCTCCTGGGTGTAAATGTTTGAATTGAATCCGATTTTTGGAATATAATAAATTGGCTTTTGTTTTAAAACTATGAAATACTTACGTGTTTTATGATATTTGGTAATTCTGCCCCTAAGTCTAAGCGCGCACTACGAATAATCGTTAATCCATGAACATAACCAATATTTTTTCCGCGAAATGAAATTGTTGCGATTTTTACATCAATTACAATTCAATTAAAAATCGCGTCAAATAAATTAAGTAGAGCGCGTTTAGCGTTAGGTAAAGGGTAAAAATATGTAACGTATTTGTAGGGAAATATTTTTTTTAAAATAATCAATGAATACATAATAATTTATACATAGAGTTTCACATCAAAACATTGAAATGTTCGAAAATTCTATGGCAAACGGGGTGAAACAAGGGATGGAACTTTGTCTGAAAAAGTCCGAAGTTTACACAGACGAAGACACTGGCAAAGTACCTACTAAAATCCTCATCTGCCTAGCCTTTTCCCCACCATATTGGGGTTGACTCCCAGTCAAACCGGATTCAGCTGAATACCAGTATTTTTCGCGGAACGGCTGCCTACCAGACCTCCACAACTAGTAACTGGGCAACATGGTTAAAATACAACAATACTAATAAAATAATAAGGTTAATAAAATATGCTACTGAGCTGAAGCTCTCTGTTTTAATAACACCTTTCTTCATACAAGACATTAAACAATTAAAAGAGAGAGAGCCGATAATCCGCGACCCTTATCTCAATGAAAGCGCTATAAAATCTCAAATTGCTTTATTGATCCTTTTTGTTCTGTCTGAACACCACTTAATTATTATACGGCCAATTTACTGTCCATCTCGATTCTTAGCATTACCAATTATGTAGAGAGCACTATGACAACACTGATGTATCACTTTTACAATAGAAAGAAAGATAGAATGGCTACTCTTTTAACAATGGCTAGGAAAGGAAGCAGTAAGTCTTCTAGCCTTATTTAATTTTAAAATTTCTCCTTTGTTGAATAAATCATACGTCGTGCTTTATTCAACATTGAAGGTTCATCCCATAGGAAGTAGCATACTTACTTAAGTATTCATAAGTTCTTGTTACTAGTGATCGTGTTTTGTTTCTGATATTCTGATGAAAACGTTGTTTGTATGTGGATCAACTTTGATTCAAGCATAAAAGGTCAGTGACATTAGGTCGATGGTTTTAAGTAGTTATGTGTCAAGCAAAATATCTTCTTAACTAGAGGAAGTAGGTAGTAGCTGAGTGTTTTCAAACGACTCCTTGAAACAACCTAAAAGATTTTCTCTCATAATCTGCTATGGGCGAAAAGTATTAAGGCGATCTGCAGGCTAAGTTGCTACTTTTCAGAAGACTAAATTACATAGGTACTGTGTGTGATTGGCTCATTAACTGATGACCTTAAAATCTCTTTTTAATAAAAGTAAACCGCACTACCGTAATATAATAAATGACAATTAATACCCGTCGTTTAGTGCTACAGGGCACCAAACCGAATCAATTACTAAAATATTATGTAGGCGAACTTTTTTCACCCATTGTTTTCTTTAATCGTGTCGAAAGTGAATCATACGAGGAGGCTGAATCAGAGTCGCCATTGCCACAACCAGAGAGTATAGAGTCCGAGAGATGCCATTGTCAATTTTTTAAACAAGCTAAGCGTGTCACTGAGAAATTTATGGCCCATTACAATTCCGACTATGGCTATGAAAGCCGAAACTTGTGAACAGCGCAATGAGGGTTTTCTGAAATGATGTTCATCAGGATGACATTTATACAAATTTTCAAGCAACGTCAACAAATTTTCGCATGTCAGTCGCAATTTGTCAAAAATTTATGAAAAAAATTAGGTTTTTACGGCAGATTGCGTTGCTTAAATTTAGTAAAATTGGCCCTCAGATGACAACACTAAGGCGTCAAGTTCCAGGCACCTGTCAAAACGCTTATGTTTTCCAAAATAATATTTATAATTAAATTGACGTCAACGTCATGTTTACGTCAAAACGTTTTCAAAGAAGAGGACCTCTCGCCTAAGTGGCCAACAGATGGCGTGAATTTTCTTGAAAACCCTCGTTCCACTTTACATACACACGTTTACCGGAAGGTTATACCAGCCAGAGCTGGTATAACCTTCCGTGTTCTGTGGCAACAACTCCACAGGTAACCGTGTCGTTTTGCACGCAGGTAAGTGGTTTATTTTTTTTGTATCATTACGACGTTTTAGATTAGTACTAAAGGTCATTAGGGATGGTTTCTTGCGACCTTAATAGCTTGTGTGGAGCTTTACACTTTCTATTAAGAATACTTTTTTTGTTAAATTGAATCAAATGTGTTGCTAAGGCTGCTGGACAGTAAGTGCGATATTTATCATAGCTTTAGGTACTAACACTTTTTCAGTTATAGTTTTTGGCACCAACATTTTATGTGAGTTTTGAATGGATAGGTACTCAGTGAAAGTCTCATGCTTAGGTATTTAGTCACACAATTCGGCATATATTTTATTGAAAATAATATACTATGGCTACATAATTTGCAAAATGTGACTCTTCATGAACCCATTTGTAATTCTGAAGTATTTTGATGATATTTCGTATTGTTATCGAGAGGTAATAAAATAAGAAAATGTTTGCTTCTTGCTTTTCTGGAAATATTTACGACAATCCTCATGTGTGAAGCTTTACAGTTGACTTCTTGTCCTGTTAGGGCAGTGACCCTGAATAAACCTTAGAATTGTCAAGGTGTAGCGGTCACATCACTTGGCGGCTTGAGGAAGTCAGAAGACAGTTACTGATTTGTTTTAGTAACTGTTCAGGATATTTACAACTAACAACCTTGTGCCTAATTGGCTGTTGTTGATAAACAGGCGTCAGTCACATCGATATTCATTTTATTTCAATAACAGATGCATTTAGGGATCAAGGCGATTTGAGATGAAGCTGCCTTTTATTTTCTTTTGGTTTTGCTTTCAGAATGGTTGAAAGTGCAGAGTGACAAGAATTGTGTATTAATTTTTTTTATCGATATTTTTGACAAGTTAAGCAAGCATGTTTCACACGGATGTAATCCCACGTCCCATCCAAAGTAACCTTAGTGGAGCTTGGTTTCCATCCGCGAATTTTGTATGAACTTGGATTGCATCTGCCGTCGACACGGATTTGAACAAGCAATGACACCTTGGATGGGACGCTGGATTACATCCGTGTGGAACATGCTTTAGCGTTTGACCACTATCTCACCTGACGGTAGGCGAAGGTGTGTCGAATGTGGATCACACTTGCCTAGAAATAATCTATTGATTCGTGAATTAAGACAACCAGATTGTACTTATCAAGAAAGATTAACTCCGGCGATAAGACTAATTTGCAAACGTGCAAATGATGACCAGCTCACCATAATGATACATCCCTATTCTAACCCTATCTAAACTTGGTTGTGGAATTTGTTCGAAAGAGTCACCGCGGCCCTGGAACACAAAGGGCGTTAAGAGGAACACGGATGGGTTTTAGTCACTAAGAGTCTGACACTCCCTTCCGCTCCGTCCAGAGCGGGAGGAGTCATTTGATGATTTCCCTACTTTTTTAAAAAAGCCTATCTATTCTTAATCTTCCAGTAAGGCAGGTTTTTGGGAAGACGGTGGTGGATATTTGCAGAGTACGGGAACTTCCCATCTCATCCCATACTGTGTTCACGAACTTCAATGAGAGACATGGATTGGTTGTTTTCCAACTCATTATTTTAAGCAAGCCAGATGCAGCAGGCACTTAATACCTGATTCGACACTGTGTCGAAATACAGCAGAGTGACCTCGGGTAAAAAAAGTTGTTAGTGTAGATTGGGCTCTAGACAAAGTTGTATTCTATCTGCTCATAGAATTTCTATGAGCAATTTTCACAAAGTCGAAAAAGTGTGTGACTAACCATGCACTACCGAAACGATAGGTACTAAACAGTTTGAACTCTCGACAATGATATCGTTAGTTGTATATGTTCTCTTGTCACTACTTTTTCTTACTACAGCGAAATTAAGCACCCACTCAGCAAACTACGAAAGATGCAATCGATAACACTATGAGTGCTTTTAACTTTTCATGCGTAAGGTCGCATAACACGGGTCGTTTACCGACCGCGGTGTATGCGGTTGCACATGTAAACGAACGAGTTCTGGCTTGACTCCCGACCAATCACTTTTATTATATACTATATTCTGCCAGCGGCTTCGCCCGTGTGGTCTCTAGGGAACATACTCCCGGGATAAAAAGTAGCCTATGTTCTTTCTCAGGCTGTCGAATATAATGTGTAATATATATATTATATTATGTGTAATAAATAAATCGGTTCAGTAGTTTTGGCGTGAAAGCGCGACAGACAGACAGGCAGACAGAGTTACTTTCGCATTTATAATATTATAAGTAAGGATTTATAGACGCGTAATTGCACATTTAGAAGTAGTCGTTTATATTTATTTTTAAATATCATTTATGTTTAGTTTACCTCGGAATTTTATAAAGATTTAGAGCGTGGCTTTTCATCTGCACGGATTGATTCAAAATGTCCAATCTTATGCCCATAATATGAGCATGAGATATGAGATACCCCATGCTGATAATATTCACTTAGTTTTGACGGGAAGGTTGTTTCAGTTAAGGTTTTTTAATACCAACCTTAACAAGTTTTACTAGTCGTAGGGTATGACTCCTGCTTGATAAGCGGGGAACTGGAAATTATGCTTTTTATTCTTCAGCTGTTATTTTCGAATAAATTCGTTCCGGGATCCAAGAGAGTTGAATCGTTTCTCCGGGACTCGTGGAGCTTCATTGACTCTGCTTGCATCTGGTGGTTGCCATTGTTGATCTGGCTCTCTCTCGTAAATGTATGTACTTTAAGAACACCCCCGAAATCAATACCATCATTATACGTAAAAAGTCATATTCAATCATTTATATATAAAATATATATATAAAAAAGTCTCGAACAAATGCAACACTCGAAACTGTCGTCAAAAACTGACATGTATCAAGTGTCATGTGTGAGTTGAGTGTAGTTATACTATAACCATTTTTTTTTTGCAAATTCAACCTTACACGGAATGCTTAAAGTTGTTTTTACAAAGCAGTGCAGTATGGCGAGTGATGCCCAATTTTTTTTGCAAATTCAACCTTACACGGATCGCTTAAAGTTGTTTTTATAAAGCAGTGCTGTATGGCGAGCGATGCGAGACTGTTTGAAACTTGCGCACAATTATGCATATTGCGCTTGTTTTTTGCGGACGTTTTTGAGATGCTGTTTGTGTATCTTGGGTTTTTTATATATCAATGTATTCAATCAAAGTTTTCTCAGACGCGTTGTTTGGTTTGTATTTCTCCTGACTAATTAACATGGCTGTTTTAAAAGTCTTAAGTTCTTCAGGAGCCAGACAATAATGAACATCTTAGTTTTTATTTTTGTCATTCTTCAAAGCCCAATGTCATCTTTGCATCAAAAATTTTGCGTTATGTTCCAGTCTTGGAAAAATGTATCATTACTTAGAGCCGGTTTCTGTTTTGAGTAATTGAACGATTAAGCGAAAGCAGAGTTTGACAAATACTCAACTTCAAATTCGTAATCTAGAGGGTCTAGCACGATATTTTGACGTTAACGTAAGTGAATTTTGAATATATAAAAAAACCGTTCAACGACGAGTTGGATTCGCGCACCGAGCGTTCCGTACCATCATATGAAATGTTAAATGTTTTTATATTTTCATCGGCGAGGCCAACATTCATCAGAGATTTTAACACTGTGGTTTAGAATATTATTGCAGTTTTAGGTCAGCGCCATCTCTTGACCGATAGTGGAAGTGATGACTCTATGCAAACTTCGGAGATAAGGGGGGCACGGTATTTTTTTACATATTTCGTCCAATGTCGAAAACAATGCAGCCTAAAAAAAATAATTTTCTTTTATACGATACCTCACATGTAGGTATCGTATAAAATATATAATATATATATAATATCGTAGGCCCACTTCGATTTTTGTCAGAACCCTTACGGACTATGTTGCAAAAAAAAAATTGCAAAGTAGTAGGGCAAACGTCATCTAAATCTATTCCAAATTTCAAGTTGATAGCATAATGCATAATGAAGTAGTTCTTGACATATCCAGCTGTGACAGAAGGACAGACTAAGTCGCACCATAGGTAAGGTTTTCATTTTCCCATTTCGGTATGGAACCTTAAAAACTACAACCCCATATTATTTTGGTTTAATTTTATGCGACATACAAAATTTGTATTATATACAAAAATACGAAAACAATATCCAATTCAAATAAATATAATGTGCAAAACGAGTATTTTAGCTATAGTAAAATTCTACGTTAAGTTCCCGTTTTCAAACCCCGACGCAAAAACGACAGGGTGTTATAAGTTTGACGTGTCTGTGTGGTGTGTGTGTGTGGGTGTGTGTGTGTGTCTGTCTGTGGCATCGTAGCTCCCGAACGGATGAGCCGATTTTGATTTTGTTTTTTTTTTTGTGTTTGCAAGGTGAATTAGTCGGGAGTGTTCTTAGCTATGTTTGATGAAAATCGGTCCAAGATGGCCGCCGCTACAAAATGGCGGGTCACATAATTTTCACAACTCCCTCAATATGGGTATCAAATGAAAGGGCTTGACTAGTAGAATACTATACAATATGACAAATTTCAAATCCAAGATGGCTGCCGCCACAAAATGACGAATTACATTTTTTTTTTCAGAACTCCCTCAATATGGGTATCAAATGAAAGGGCTTGACTAGTAGAATAATGTACACTATATTGAAGGGGAGTTTAATTAGCATAAAATAAAAATTAAATTAAAAATTTAAAACACCCCTGACAAAAAAAAAAAACTTTGAAAAGTAAAAAATAATTTCTATTGATCCTTTTGGTTTAATAGGTATAGGTACGATTCTTTATAGCGTATAAGTATTAGTATTATTAGTAGTAGCTTTATATAGTATAAGTATTATTAGCGGTCTCCCGACGCAATGACGCTTGGCCCAAAGAATCGTACCTATACCTATTAAACCAAAAGGATCAATAGAAATTATCTTTTACTTTTTAAAGTATTTTTTTGTCGGGGGTTTTTTAAATTTTTAATTTTAGACCCTTAGAAATCGGTGACGGGCTGGGCGATTAGGGGGACTGTCTTCATGTAAATTTCTTAATTTAAATATGTTCAAAAAGTGCTGATTTTTGGCCTAGTTTGAATAAATACCTTTTGATTTTGATTTTGATGGTTTTCTAATAGGTTTAAATAAAAATATCTCGCAGCGATTTTTAAGTTATGATAAGATTTCCTTTTCCTACTGATATTGTGATTATAAATTTGAAAGTCTGGAACGGACGTAGACATTATTTGGATGGATCACAGGTAGACTAAGATGTGATTCATCTATCTCCACGAGCGAGTGAATCGCAGCAAGTTGATGTTTTGCTCTTCAATGGTCACTCTGTGATGATATCGCCGTGTGGAGACACGTTCTATTGTCCGTTCGTTATTTATCCTTTATTTCAGGCAACTGAGGCCCATTAAGAGGAAATGCGGGCGGCGAGACTTCGTATGTAAAAAGTCATAATTCGAGGTTTGGCTCTCGACTGTTTTCTCCTCCAATATTGGACCGATATAAGAGATATTTCACAAACTCAATAAGAAGGATGTATACTGTGTCTTTATGTTTTCCTTTTTTGATTAATAGTTGCCAAATTTGTCCACTAGGGCAGTAGCGTAGCTACCATGGGTGACACCCGGGGCGGATAATATGGTGTCAGCCCACAAATGACCACCCCCCTTAATAATTATGAGTTGCACCTTTGGCTTTTCGTTCAATCCAAGCCAGTTTTCGGATGGGAGGGGGGAAGGTGTGCCATTTGCGCTGCAGGTTTTTATTTTCAGGAATGTTCTTACATCGTACTTACTTAGAAACAAAATCTCGAAAATTAGGTTATTTTGATTTTGTTTTTTCGCATCCCACCTCGGATAGGTTTTATATTCTTTTGATCATTCATACTTACATAGAAATAACTTTGTGAAATCATGCAAGAAAGCTCATTAACTGAGAGAGGGCAGACACAAGAGCGAGCTCGAAAATTCATGCACCCCAACTCGGAAAGGTTTATATTTTCTTTTGATCATTTCATACACAAACTTTATTGAGACATACAGAAACGCTTATGAAATAAAAGAATGCAGAAAGTAGGAGCGAGCGAAGCGAGCTCGAAATTTTTTACACCCCACCACGGACGGGTTTCATTACGTCGCCTGTTAAGGGGTGACACCCGACCGTGACAAAAAGTCAACAAATGCAGAAAACCTGGAGAACTAAAAAAAATGTTGCACCTCATCTCGGAAGGGTTTCATTGTATTTTAAACATTCATACTGAAATTTAAGTTTTTTGTTGATTCATACAGAAAAACTTAGGAAGTCAGAGAGTGTAAAATGCAAGAGTGAGCGAAGCGAGCTCAAAAATTTTTGCACTCTACTCCCGACAGGTTTCATTGCGTCAAACGTTTAGGGGTGCCACCCGATAGTGACAAAAACCAGTCAACGAGCGGTCGGGTGTCACCCCTAAGCGGGTGTCACCAGGTGCGCGCCGCCCCCCTCGCCCCCCCCCCCCCCCCTCGCTGCGCTACTGACTCTGTTGATAGTGATTTATCGGACAATTTTAAGCATTTTGTGAGAGTTATAGTCCTTATACGGTTAATAAATCATCGAACAAGAATACAAACATAGAGACATAGTATATATAATTTTTATTCAGTTTGTGAAATATCTCTTAAATCGGTCCAATATTGAAGGAGAAAACAGTCGAGTGCCAACCCTCGAATTATGACTTTTTAGATACAAAATCTCGCCGCCAGCATTTCCTCTTAATATATTATAATGAGGTGGCAGTACGTCCGTAAGATACTCGATTCTGTAGCTGGCGCCTTTTTTTTAGGATGGGAAATCATCAAATGACTAGAGTGGAAGGCCACTCTGGGTGGAGCGGAAGGGAGTGTCAGACTCTTACTGACTAAAACCCACCCGTATTCCTCCTAATGCCCTTTGCGTTCCAGAGCCGCAGTGACTGTTTCGAACAAATCCTGCAACGAGCAGGCGCCTAAGGCTTAGAGGAGGACATTTTTATACCAGTAGTATGTTCTCTAATTCTGTTCATTATCATATCAGCTGAAGCCTTTCTCAAGTGTCGCCACAACAACCGGTCCTGTGCGTCTTGCATCCATCGGCTAACCACGACCCTCACCAGGTTATCGGTCCACCTTGTGGGAGGCCTTCCAACGTTGTGTCTTCCGGTACGCGGTCGCCACTCCAGAACTTTTCGGTCCCATCGACCATCTGTTCTGCGAGCAATGTGCCTTGCCCACTGCCATTTTATTTTGGCGACCCTTCGTCAATCCGTAATTCTGTTAGGAAAATAAAACACGATAACGCAGACAAAACCGCGGGCTAGTAATAAATAAACAGAAAAACTATGCAACACCGTTAATTAGTACATTATTATGCTAAATAACGCGCTCGGCGTGTGTCTTCATGGGAAAATGATTAAAAACAGGTTCAAATACGAAGATAAAAGGAAGTCCCACAGGACTGGCAGCATCTTATAACGATTAGACGAAGGCCTAGACACTCATAAAACTAATTCCCTGTTTCCTTGGGAAACTAGACGGGTACATTCAATATCAAAGGCTTTTTGATAACCTGCTTTCAGCTAAACATAATGTTTATACACTTCTTTGCGTCTTCATTATGTTTGAATTTAACTATCTCTTTAGAGAGCTATAATTTATTTATTTGCCTCTTCATAAAGACTTATCTTTAGTCCTAAAGAATCAGAAAACTGATAGCAATGTTAATTATGTGATTATGCACTGGATATGTCGCAGCCAGCTAGCTCTAGCAATAGGCTGCCTAAGTTAGATTCCGGCATTTAATTCAACAGGCATTTAATTATTCTTCATAGATTAAAATACAGATTCTTCATAGATTACAACTATGAAGAATCTGTATTTTTATTAACAAAATCATTGGATCTGTGGTTTCGTAGAAAACGTAGGATTATGTAGAATTTAATAGACAATCTAGCGCAAAACATTTTGTAGGCACTTTTTACAAATTATTCTGCACCACAAGCAACTTGTGGGGCAGAGAAGACAGTAAGTAGTATTTTTAAATCTATCATAACTTCAGAAATGAATATTTTAAATTTATAAAAATAAAATATTTTTGAGCCCTTTCATGTGAAATGTCATACGGCACAGATTGAAAACCTTTTTTTTTAATTTTCTATTCCCCCAAAAGTGACCCCCGTAATTCAAAATGTATTTATGTAGGAACGTTACGCGTTCGTGTTTGGTTTACAGAAGTTCATATTTGTACCAAGTTTCAATAGGATTGTTCTTGTTGATTCGGAATAAGCCGACTATGATATGTCAGGAACTATCTACTATAGATTAATTAATGTCTACTATAAAAACTATTTATCGTAGAAGGCTAAACAACATTATGCTACAACCTAGGAAATTAATTAAACGAGACTATATTTATTACTTTGGCTACCTTTGACGCGAGCTATTATGCAGTTATGAATAATATCCAGAGAAAGTAATTAATTTATTACATTGTCTACACAATTTAGCCATTATATTTAATAATAATAATACCGTCAGTCATTAAGTATAATAGCTATGTACTATAACATATACATATAGAACACAATATTTTACTACAATCATAAATTAAAGATAAGATAGGATTCGCATAAGCACAGGGCAGCGACGAATCGTGCAACACCTAGTTATCAAATGTTCATAAATTATTTCACGCTGTTTAAAAGCAATCTGCGACCAATGTGGGGCTTTTGTTTGTATAAGCTACGTCAATAAAATGTAAACCCTGTCGTCCAATCACACAGTTTGTCCCTTTCTATTTCCTTTGCACATTCTTATTTCACACTGCGATTTTTATCGACCAATCGTTTAGTCGTAATGTGCCTGAGAGTCTGTTAACTATTTCCTAAGGTAAATTTAAATCGTACAACGTATGCGACTTCCATTTATTTCAATGTCATGGTAACTAACTAAAGTATTGGACGATTTAAATACTAAATTGCTGGACAGTCGTTCGGTTTTACAGAAATTTACATGGTTTAGAGATGGGTTGGAAATGATTGAGGAAATATTCATGCATCGTTATTAATGAAAAATTATAGCTTAATTTTTAAAACAAGGGATAAAATTAAAGACTTTTCTTTCGATAGAATCTGCTGTCAGTCCTTACAACTTCGTTAGGATTACTGATGAAATCAGTTAGGCTCACAACTCACATGAAAATGTAGATTGCTTGCTCATAAAATGTAATAAAACCATCAATCAGCATGGAACCAATAAATGTGTAAACATGAGCCTCTGAATCGGATGCGCCCTTACGCCCTGTGGGATGTTTGGTAGACGTCGGGCGGCGAAAGTGCAACAGCCGGGCGTCGCGCGTCGAGCGGGGCGTATAAACGCGCGCCGGTGCCGCCGCGCGCCACTCGAGTACCGAGCCCGTAGCTGCGCGCGCCGCACGCACACGAACGCACGCGCACGCACGCACGCAGCACGCGAACTACTGTGATGCAGTGATTCCTAACGTTTGTGATCGATTCTATTCCTCTCTACGGGTGATAACGCTGAGAGAAATATATTTTTGGTGAGTTTTTCTTTCAGTCAATGTTAGAACATTTTTATCTTAAGATTTATTCAGATTATGTAAAAAATAAGAGCAAACAATTAGATTAGGCAATGATGATATTTAAATTTCACAAATATTCAAAAAAAATAAAAAATAATTAATTCGATTGTTTCTAAATTTTAGAACTTAAATTAAATTACCCAAAAAATATTAAAGATAAATATCATTTTAACATGAGTATTTAAATATTATGTATAATATAATTACAATACCTATGTCGGTATTAAATAATCACTCCAAATTCAAATTCCATTGGATTCCTACCATTTTTATAAAAAATAAATTGTGAAGTTCCAAATTGCAACTGCCATCTGAAGAAAAAGAAAAGGAAAACATTTTAATCAAAAATAGATACCTACACATATTTTATTGTACATAGTGTATCGACTCAAAATTATCAGAGGACAAAAATTCCTATTCTCTATTAATCGTTTTAAGTACCCACAAAACCACTCATTTCGATATCTCATTTCCATCTTATGAAATTGCAACATAAAATAATATTTTTTAATAATCGTTTACATGAAAAGAGCATCCATGTATCTTCACCCACAGCTACTTGCATGAAACAAATATCTCAATTATGGTAAACTCGCTTCGGCTACTTAACGTAGGTTTATTAGATATCTTAATAACGACCCGTGCAATTTAACTCGTATAACTTTTACATGAGAAACCATAAACTTTGAGTGTTTTCAATGAACGCGCCATAAACAATCACACACATGTATTTTTTTTTTGTCTCAGCTTAACACTAATTTAAATAAAGAATTAAAATATTGTAGTCTCATTTTTATGACAATAAAAAAAGAGTTCTTTAAAATATCTACAAACATAGGGCTAAGCTAAAAAGCATAGGAATCTATTCGAAAAATCCACATTTCCATGTTTTGCTAAAATCGTCGAGCGGAAATGGCACTAATTATTTATTATTGCTGCTTCTGCTTAGTTACAAGTAACAACTAATAAAATCGAATCAATTATTCTACATTCGTAGACGTTACCGTTTTGACGATAATCGATTAAGAAATCGTTTTACGCGCGTTTCCGTGAAAGTGTCCGCCGTTTGTGGGTGCGAACGTAGAAAGTGATGATTTGGTGAACTATATTGTACTGATTATTTGCCTTATCACGCGAGCGTAATTCAATTTGGTCAAATGTATCGCAAACTAAACGAGTGCTTCACACGATGACGTTAATCGAGTTGAATAGACTGATATGCAAATACGAGTAGTGAGGAAATAAATTGGTCCGAAGTTGGGAGCGAGCGGCCGGCGCCGATAATGTTGTACAATTAATCAATAAGACATTTATATTAAACTCATGCGTTACAACCGTATAATGAATTGATCGGTGTGGATATTGAAACTTCATAGTGTAATTATCTTACACTCGACGTCCTTGCAACTAGTTTTGCGAGAACACGAGAGCAGAAGAATCTTGAGGAGCTTTTTACAGTGAACTTAGCGCCATGCCGTAGCGAATAAAGTATCATAAAAATAGACAAACCGTAGTCGGAAAATCGATACTGGCGTCAGTCGCCTCAGAGCTCTGCAGAGTCCACGGAACTGCGGATATATGGAATAGATGGTAATCTAATCGGACAGTGTTATTGCTATCCAACACGCTTCTGTTGTTTTTATTGCTATACAACCGCACTGCTATTTTGCACTATAGATAGTTTTTTTTTATTATTTACCTACTAAGGCAACTGTAACGATGCAAGCGTCAAGCGTGGCTTAAGAGTATTAATTAATTAATTTATGTATATGTATATCAATTTGTAAGAGCGTATATAATAAATACATCGTTAATAATTGTTATAATAAAAAGAACTAAAAATGTTACACGTCCTGACAGGATGGTCCATCACTTATTTAATGCAACGTTGCACTCTTTTTCTCTATCGATACACCGACACCGGCTCGTTGAGATGAGACACCGGCCTGCAAACAAGTACATGTTCACACGACAGCAAGTATTTAGCTAGAAACTCGATATGACACAATTACTCAGAAAATTATACTACTTAGAAAAAATATAGGCAACATATTTTTATCAGCTAACACATTTCCTTCGCAGTCTTTAATTATCTCCAGTCGCGAAAGTTGCGATGTTTCGTTCTATTCTGGATCATTTCGACACGCAACGGTACTAATATCGGGCTGGTACAAATAAGGCCCAAGACACCGGGACACCGGCGTCACGAGCCCGCCTAATGGATGCTGAGTGGCCTTAAACAGCTGCTATTAAATTTAGTCCCACTCGCATACCTCGGGAATTTAAACGCGCAAATTATTCTGAACATGTATGAATGCTGGATGGCAAATTATTACTTTATGATTATTCTTTGGGTGCTTTAGTTTTTTCTAGGAATGCGCAGGACAGCCCCACTGTGCAGTTTGAACTATCACAGTTCAGAAATAGTATAAAGCCAACGTGTACGCCGTTTTCAGAACCGTAAAATCAGCGAGCGAAGAGATTGCACGCACGTTATTGTTTTATTTGCACATTTCATATCTAATGAGCATATTTTAAATCAATATGTTTCGCATTTTCTCGGTCGAGGCTAAACTAATATTCTCGAGTCAAGAGCATGTCGGATATGATGTAGGTACACTTGTAAACATTATCGCTGCATTTTATTGTTCAGTGTTTCAGCCTTAAATATGTAATTTGCTTAAAATGTTTGCCACTAAGGGCAAGTACTCACTAGGTGGGACGTTATATGTATAATCCTAGCATCTAATTAGTATCTAGGTTCGTAATCGTACTTCCGTATGCAGATTACGATACGTAGTGTTCTCTTTTTTGATTTCGAAGCACATCGCCTGATTTTTAGAGCGACTCGGATAAATGAAATCGGATTTCCAAAAAAACTTAATTCAATTACCTGTATCTGTCTGTATGCAAGCGTGTAGCCTAAATTATATCTAGAGGTTTCTCTTACCGTAAGTAGTGAAACCGAATTATTTCAATCAAATTATTAGACATTGAACTTTACTGTAAAATTAAACCACCGGAACGAAAATGCAGCTGAACTAACAAACGTTTTTCTTTTCTATTTATCTGCACTATTATAGCCGAAGCGAAACTGCAAGTAGCGTTCACAAAAAAGTGGTCACTATGACTCGGACAATTTTGTTCGAAAATTCAGATCCGCTGTAATAAAATTTGTCTTTATCTCCTAGACGTGATGAAATTAGGGAGTTGTGTAAAAATAAAACAAGGTGTGAAAGTTGTTCGACTGAAGGCGTGACTTCCGCTTTGTCGGCATCGACTGAATTTGCACCAGAAAGCGTGAACATACGAATACATGTGCAGCAATAAAAAATGCATGACTGATGCAATATGACGGGACAATCATCGATCCTCCAAAAATGGTTTCGATTTAAAAATCAACACGATTTCGTTGCGTAACCGTAACAGAAATAATTAATATTTCGTTAGTGAGAGTTCTTAATTAATAAGCTGTAATTTGATAAGACGTGGGAAAAGATCCGTAAACGTTTTGATCGATTCGTTCGACTGTAAAATCGATGTATCCGTTGAATTGCATTTAATTTTTGTTTCCGCTTACATTAAAATGAAAAGTTATGGAAAGTAAATTGATAATAATTTGTATCGGAAATAGACTTGTATACTGGCTTATGTCACTTGTAAGGAATGACGGATTCGTCACGATACAGTTCACACGCGTCCGTACGAAAGTGGGTGCGTACTTATCTAAAAAGTACTCGTCTGTATTCAGTCTGCGATGTCCGTAATCATGATTTGCCGAAATTGGTTTACGAGTCCATTCGATCACGCGAACCGTACTGCGCTCAATTCTAATTTGTTCACCTCTATTGTGACGGCCAAGAGTCGAGTTTCTTCAACTTGTTATAGGTTTGTTGTTACTTTAGGGCTGGACACTTTCGCTGATTCAGTCATGATCATGATTTTATAATGATGGACAAATTGTCGTGTTACTCCTGACCGCTGACCTCTGACTGGAATTAAGTCATTATGTGTGCATAACTTACGGCTTGAGATGTCTAAATTGATCATTGAATTCTTTTTCTTTGACTTTCGTTTCTCATAAAAGTTTCGGTACTTTTAGTTATGTAGAAATATTTGCATATTCTTTTGTAAAACTTGGATGTTTTTGCTAAAACGTATTTTATGCTTATTTACTCAGCTCGAAATAGTATTCAAAGTTATTTCAAGCCTACTTTGTGTCACAGAGATGGATAAAGATGTGACGCTTTTTGCACAGTTATGCTAATCAAATCTTTTCTGCATTTTAATAATCCAACATAGGCACGGTACGAAAGTTTTTTCTATTTGATTATGTAGGTACCTTCCAAGATATTATGGCTGGTTTAGAACAGATAGCCATAAGTGAGTATGCTAAATTCATATGTCTCATGTCACTAACCGTGATGTTTAAGCATATTTAACCTTCTAATTAAGCAATACGTAGGTAGTTTAATTTGGTAAAAGAGGTGGTTTTTGTAAGGAAGACTTTTTCTTTTGGTGATTACTTAACTAGATAACTACGGACAAATTTTTTGACGCCATATTATAGTTAGGAGTTTTATTTTCTATTTTAATTGAATATAGTTTGTTGTTTAAATAAAATAAATATATACATATTTACTAGATAATGTAGTGCACCTTATGTAGTGTCTATTTTGATACATAGGACTACAAAATGTACCAATTGTACAATACGATCTTTGTACCGAATGTCAATGATAGCATCCCGAATATTTGTCTTGTCTTCTGAGTCTGATTTCATATATATTTTTTTTTTTTAATTCCGAATGAGGAGGAGAATTAAGAGCGGGCTTCTGACCTCGACCACGAGGTTAGTCTGATGATAAGCCTAGTCAAAATATCATCTAACCAGCTAGGATGGTGGGCTAAAAACGTATGTATAAGAAAGCAAATAGTGTCGCTAAAGTCTAAACGCTACTTAGACCTACTTGAAATCGTCATCATCTGCCTAGCCTTTACCCAACTATATTGGGGTCGGCTTCCAGTCAAACCGGATTCAGCTGAATACCAGTGTTTTACGTGAAGCGGCTGCCTACCAGACCTCCACAACCCATTAACTGGGTAACACGGTACTTCTTGGTAAGACTGTTGTCAGATTTACTGGCTTCTGACAATCCGTAACGACTGCCAAAGATCTACAAATGACAGCCGGGACCAACGGCTTAACGTGCTTTCCGAGGCACGGAGGAAACTCGATATGTTGAGATGGTCACCCATCCACAGACCAACCTTGGCTAGCGTTGCTTAACCTTAAAGATTGATCCGTGCGGCTGTTATTATTTAGCCACGAGCTGCTCCTCCTTAAGACCTACTTGAAATATAATTACAATTTATGTATGTGCACCGATTACTCCGAGGTTTCTGATCCGATTTCTGTGATTTTTTTTTTAGTTCGAAGCGGTATACTTGCCTTTTGGTCTCGTAAAAATTTGATTCAGTTTGGTTCAGTAGTATAATTTTATGAGAATTTTTGCTTATTTCAATTTCTGCGTAGATGAAGGCGTCGTCCAAGTATCTTTTACAAAACTACAAACACCGACTTCCGAAATTAAGGTTATTTTATACTTTGTAGTGTTTTGTTTGGAAGTCGGTTATATTTTTTTGCAAAAGTTTTTTTCTTATTAGTCATCAAAGACTTCATTGAGTATAGTTCCTCATTAACAAGAGTACATAAAAGGCTTCGCCGGTGAAAGGAGTGCCAGTATCATTAGCATTGCGAATCGGCACTTTGTTTAATTATCTCATTACGAAGCGTCTTCATTACACGATGTGAATATGGAGGCTGCAGTCATCTTCTAACCTTACGTGATCACCATCCCATCGAACCGTTATGTGTCGCACGTTAGTTTAGGTATTGGCCACAATGGAAGTGAAATATCAAAAAAAGAAAAAACAAAACTGTTTATTTGACACACCACTGTAAATTTAACATAAAATACCTGTCATTTAAATTCTAAATAGACATAAACTTTTTCAATCCACTGCTTTTTAGGGTTCCGTACCCGAAGGGTGACCAACAGAACCCTATTACACGAAACCCTATTACTACGCCTCCGCTGTTCGTCCGTCTGTCCGTCTGTCTGTCAGCGGGCTGTATCTCAAGAACCGTAATAGGTAGACAGTTGAAATTTTCACAGATTGTGTATTTATATTGCGGCTATAACAACAAATATATAAAAATGAAGGTTTATGGTACGGAACCCTTCGTATGCGAGTTCTACTCGCATCTGGCCGGGTTTTTTGGCATTAGTTTCTCCAGCTTCCTAATAACTCAAGATAAAAACATTTATGAAGTAAAGGCTGGCAATAAAGCTTTGAACAAATAGCCAAATTTTTGTCATCTCAGCATAATATATGTAGTTATGTAACTTGAAAGAAAGTTTAATCAATAAAAAAATACGAAAAAAATCTCCTGTTTGACCAAACAGTGAATTGCTCTTTATTGTACAACAGCAGGTACGATGGTCAATGTACATAAATCAGCTGACTTATGTACATTGTACACGATCAGTTCGCGAAAAAACCAACAGAATAGTGTCTACTCTCTCCTTGACTCGATGTTTGTTCATATTGCGCACATGTGGTCTTCTATACAATTGTGTGCCAGTTGTGTTTGTACAGTTTACGAGTACGTTAGTGGGCCGAACTCTAATTGATTTTTTGTGCTACTACACTTTTGTGTGTCATTGATTGAGTTTTTAATTTGATGAAGAGTATAAGTTGTTTAAATTATTTGGAAACAGTGACGTGGAATAGAATAGCTACCCACGGACTTCTTGTAAGGTAATTTTCGTTTTATTTTGGTTAAAAGAAAGTGTTGAACATAGGTAAAATAGAGTCTTGACACTAGTAATTAGGGTAGATATTCAAACAGCCGCTGCAGTTAGCTGTGGTAAAACTGTAGCTATCTGTAGCCCAAGGACAACCAATACCTGAAACTTCAAGTAAGACAAGATGAGGTGCGTATTATTATGAGTGACTACTAACACTTGTACAAACTACGATACAGCTGTGAGAAACACACCAGATTCCACTATTATCGATTTTATGCCGTGTAAACGTCTAACGATTAACCTACAATTGAAGATGTCCAAGCCACCTATTACTTACACCGAGGATAGAATGAATTAGAATAATTAATACACGCTTAGAGCCACAGCTTTTTTAGATTCAACAGACGTATAATTGTGAACGGATAATTTAAATAGATTAACAAAACGTAGCACATAATTGTTTTAAAAATGCTGTAAATAATTACATGTTTAAGACCTGTCTATTTTAATAGTCTTTAATTACATTTGCGGGTGTAAGGTCTGGCGTCCAGTAGATGCGATAATGCACGGTTCTGTTGCAGAAAATCGCTGAATGTCAGCGCGAAAAGCAATGTCTGTTTATTGTTCAATGGTTGATAATTTCATAATTGGATAGTCGGGAAAAAAATAAACAGTCGTTTTTATGACTTGATGATATGTGTAGCGTTTTGTTATTATGGTTTATGTTTATAATTTATTCTTATCTCTTACGAGACAATTTCGTTTCAAATGACTATTTATTTAAATTGAAATTGTTTCGTAAATGACATATTAGAGACCTATAAAGTCGTCTTAACTGCATAAATAATGAATATGCAATGCATTTCATATGCATAGCGTTTTTGTATTCAATACAATTTTATTAACCTACTTCAAAAAGGAAGAGGTTATCAATTCGGATGTTTATAGGTATAGATTTACAATATATATTTATTTCCAGGCATATTTTGGTTATATATCGACGGATTTGCGAAAAGGTCCCATTTAAATTGCGTAAATAATGCTAAATAGGACTGATTGGAAATTTTGGGGTTGTATTTTTTTGTAAACGTGTTTTTTTTCGTACGCGATATATTATAGCATATTATCCTGGATTGGCGCACAGACCTAACACTCAGTGCCGTGGCGCCATTAGCCAACAGAAGCGCCAAGAAAAACTGATATTAGCCTTTAATACGCCTTTAATGAACATAATTGAATAGTTGCATACATTCATGGTTCTATAGAAAGTCCAATTTGTATGTTATGTTGCTATTTTCATAGAAAATTACACGAATGGTGTTTGCTTCCGAGAGATTAAAATTAATAACGTACGATCAACAATCTGATATTTTTTATGTAGGCTGTGTGTAATTGTGCATCCGTTTATATTATATAATGGTAGTAATTATTTTTGTTTACTGTCGTGTCACGACTCGCTATAATAGGTGATGGTAACCCATCATCATTTAGCGGGAAAGCGTCAGATTACAAGATTAATGAGATATGGGATATGGAGTTACCTGTTATAATCGAGTGACTTCGTTGCGCCCTTTCTTCAGACGAGTAAGTGGATAGTTAGGGTTTTTACTGGATGCTGATTGTAAGCCTTTTTTATTATTTTTCACCTAGCTTGATAGGGTTGGTATTCACAATAATACTGCTTGAAAACTTTCTTCATATATCTCAACTAGTTGTCCCGCGCAACTTCGTCTGCGTCACAATGTTCATTACTGCTCCGCTTTTATTGGTCTTAGCATGATGATTATATAGCCTATAGCCTTTTTCGATAAATGGGCTATCTAACACTGAAATAATTTTTCAAATCGGACCAGTAGTTCCTGAGATTAGCGCGTTCAAACAAACAAACTCAGCTTTATATATTAGTAATAGTATAGATATATACGAAATCCATAGATTAAAATGAGCGTTTATTCCGCGACATAAACAGAATAAGAAGATCCAATAATCAGCAATCTTTACTATCAGATCATTAACTGACATTATAACTCACAAAGCTGCTTGCAGATTCAACTTGAACATCAAAGAAGACGTGGAAATATATGTATCGAGATTATCTTGCTACTTCCGAGGTTTATTAAGTCTCATTGCGTCGCAGTACGTAGTACTTACCCACTTGGAATTCATACCCGCCCTCTCGTTATGGGTGCACGCAACAATGACGTCTCGTAGCAACCATGGCGTTACTGTTACACCCATATGGGCAATATACACCAGTCCACGTTATTAATATTAATGCAGCCTCCGTCTGAAAGAAGACCATGGTTGGCGTGTGAACTGAAAATTAAAATATCCGTAAAGCACACGTGAGGTGACTGGCTAAGTGTGTAACTGTCGACCAAATAGACGGGCTCCGGAGCGAGCGGAACACATGCAGATCAGTGCATAGCAATGAGATCTGGGACACTGTCTAGATCGAAAAAAAACTGCACGATGAATAAAAATACTGCACGACTGAATTTAATGAATATTTTTATCGTATACTGTACTTTGCGGATCCTAATGCCTATAGGAGAACTACCGGAATTACCTACACTATAATATTTACATAATGTTGATGGTACGGCGGCAAATATCAATAAAATCGATATTGCAAGGCATCTTTCGTTATCTAGGTGCAAAGGTGCGGTAGAGGTGTGAAATATATTGGATGCATATAAATGATGTAGTGTTGGCCTATATTCGCGGACCCAGTGTCGTTGGCTGTCGTGGCCCGACATTCTTTTCAAGGTTTTCCGTTGGGTTCACCTTGTATCATTTGGGACTTAACCGATATTTTTAATCGATTCAGTACGTGTATCAGTTTCTCTCGGGGTTCCCATGATTGTTCTACCTATATATGTAAGACTAGTGGACGTCACGCGGTTTCACCCGCGTAGTTCCCGTTTCCGTGGGAGTACGGGGATAATATATAGCCTATGTTACTCCCTGATAATGTAGCTATGTAATGCTAAAAGAATTTTTCAAATCGGTCCAGTAGTTTCGGAGCCTATTCAATACAAACAAACAAACAAATCTTTCTTCTTTATAATATTAGTGTAGATAAGTGAGGTAAATAAAACAAATCAAGTGTGCTGCGTTCAATTGGTTTTCTTCTGATTCGTATTATATGATAACACTACTTATGGCACTGTGTACCATTACAATAAATAGGTAAGTAATATTTATTTTCCGAAGTGAATGTGTTTCAGCCACTTGTAAGGGCAGACAATTATTTTTTGCAATTTAAACGAATTGGTCCACGATCCTACGCGACTCCCAGCTAAATGTCAAGTGCTTATTTTACCAGTTCAACTACATGAATTTTAAAAAAGCAATCTTGATAGCTATTTTATAATTGACACGAAATAAATGTTTTTGCCCATCCAAGTCCCCTTATAAGGCGCCGATAAGAGTCCGCCATAGTTCATACGAAGGATAAGATTCCCTATGAATCTTAAAACTATGTAAAATGCACTTTTGTTATTATTTTTTTCAACATTAAGATGACATTTCCACAATTCGATTAAAAAGTTATGTTCGAAGTAAATTCGACTTCTATATTTAGTGTTGACTCATCTTAAACTGTTTTTGTGATTAGCGTTACTTATATAGTTCTCTTTTTGGTGTATTTTCGTAATTAGAGAACATATTTACAATCATAAAACCCATACATGGCATTTAAGATTTGGAAAAACCTACAAATCGTTTTATTGATTAACTTTAATTTAGCAATCAGTGATCATGATGGGCGAAACCTTTTTCTTTGTTTTCATTATTGCAAAACTTATGATTCACTTAGAAATTAAATTATACCTATCTAAGTTTAAACTTAGGTGAGGTCATACAATAGAAAGAGTAGGCAGGTATAGTTTGATCTCTTGCTATATTAAGTGTTGACTGTACTAGAGTAAATACAACACTAGGTACGGTGAAAAAAAGAAATATTTCTTTCAGTTCTAATTATACATTACAACATTTCACCAATAAAGTCAATCATAAGCATTTCGGTGAATAACTCACCCAAGTAAACCAACGTAGAAGATCTGCAGTGTGATTCTGTAATCATATCGAAGTGAACACTTGGGCGAAGTGAACGACAGGTGAGCTGTCAAACCATACAAACAAGATGGCGTGACAACTCACTTGTCGTTCACTCCACTTATGTGGTCACGGTGAGATGTCGACAGAATCGACCGGCTGATCTGATTTAAAAATATTTTCTTATCAATTATATGAATAGTTTAAACACTTATAATCAGTTCTTATTACCTAATACTTAAGTAAAGCATATTCTTACTATAATTTATTTTAGTTACTATAATTTATTTTTAACCAGCTTCTGCCAGCGGCTACGCCCGCGTTGTCCCTAGGGAACATACTCCCGGGATCAAAAGTAGCCTATGTCCTTTCTCAGGCTCTAGACTATATGTGTACCAAATTTCATTTAAATCTGTTCAGTCGTTTTGGCGTGAAAGCGCGACAGACAGACAGACAGACAGATATACAGACAGGAATTTATAATATTAGTAAGGAGTAAGGATTAATTCATTTTTATAGCGAAAGAATCTGCTAATCAGTATTTAGCCAGATCATATGGTGCGCAAGTTTTTCATAAATAAGACTATTAATCTACCAACATAGGATACAATTTTAATCGTTTAAGAGCAAATAATTTGCCGTAGTTTATTGGAGTCCCATAAACCTGTTCTATAAAATACATTGGACTAAATATATTAACTTAAAGTACTTAAACTGAGCGAGTCTATTAAAATAAAATTAATATACTTATTTTATTTAAAAAAAAAGATAATTGGCCGCCCAGTGCAAACAGTCGTGGTTTCAGTTAAGGATGAAATATTGTAATGGGCGTTAATATAACGAAGCTTTGCATTTTTTTTTAACCAGAATGCTGCGCCTGCGTCGTTATTTTTCAAATAGTTCCAACTACCGCGCTTCTTTTTTTGATAACTTATAATAATGTTTTAATTTACCGACACACAGACTCTTTGCCATTCCCTTCAACTTACTGAATCAACTCCCTTATATTATTATCAAGTATTTCATAGTTGATAATAAAATAAGTGAGTTGAAGTTGAACGTAATGGCAACTATGAAATACTTGATAATAATATAAGTGAATTTCAAATAGCTACCGTAAAGGAAAGTTGAGCTCACAATTCTAAAGCTTGTCTACGATTTAAATGACAGTACTATTCAGACTAGTTTGAGCATATTACTTATCATAACAAGGGTATAAACTAGGATAATATTCTCTTCAATATCGAAAGTTGTAGCGTTTCAATAACCGCTCAATATAGTCAATCTACATTATTATTTATGTATTAACTCTTAGGTTTTCCAAACCTCTGACTGTAGGTATTGAAATAAAAACTGCCCAAGTGCGAGTCGAACTCGCGTGCAAAGGGTTCCGAACGAATTTTTTTTTTTAACATGTTATTTTAACACTACAGACTTCTAATAGGTTTTCCTGTAATCTTTAGGTAAAGATCTATTATCTCCATTTTTTGCAAAATTTTAGGCTCAGTAGTTACGGAGGAGATAAGGTCATTGGTCATTTTAATAATGGTAATTTTTCGTCTAATTTCTTGAATAACTTCTAAACCATGTATTTTAGAATTATGAAAAAAATATTATTAAAACCCTCACAGTAAGCCCTTTCATTTGATATATTTAATGATTTACATAACGCATCCGTGTTTGGGTCATACTAATATCTATTACTTATATATAAAGCTGAAGAGTTTGTTTGTTTATTTGTTTGCTTGAACGCGCTAATCTCAGTAACTACTGGTCCGATCTGAAAAATTCTTTCAGTGTTAGATAGCCCATTTATCGAGGAAGGCTGTAGGCTATATACCATCATGATAAGACAAATAGGAGCGGAGCAGACAAAGTTGCGCGGGTCAACTAGTATTTGTATAAAGTAGGAATAACATCGCGAAGCGTCTTATCGACAGTAAATCTTGGCTTCTCACTACATTATCAATTATCAATTTAACGAAGGAAACAGACAGCTATTTGCAGGAAATTATCAGTTTAACGACAAACACACTCGTGCGTAAAAGTCGCGGCTGAATGTACTATCCAGGTACTGTAAGAACAGGGGTCATGCGATAAATAACAGACTTTGAGTCTACAACTTACTATCTTTTGTGTGACCCTCCCTAGACCTTTTCTGTTTGTCTAAAGCTTAATTTAAACAGAAAGTGAGCCTCGACAAACAGTTTCAAACGTGATAAGTTTTACAAGTCAAACAATAGGGTATTTTACAACGAGTTAATTCGTAGATACATTTAAAAAAAATATTAGACACGTATTTTTTTATTTTATACGTAAACAAAAAATGACGAAGATACAGTACGTTGAATTTTTACTAGCTACGTGACGTCACCAGCCCCCTCTCCCGAGTTTTGATGCGTTTTATTTTTGTCAATATTAATTGATTTACAAAAACAAAAATACATGGCCATTATTTTTCAATACTCTGACGGACAAAATAGATTTGCAATTTATTGATGGTGGAAACTAGCTTATTCTTGTTTACACGATTTGAAATACAAAACGTGGATGGATGGAGAGGAAGAGGGAGGCTAAAAAAAAGATGGAAGGATTGTGTGAAGAGTTATATGAATGAAAAGGGAGTTAGTGATAGCGACGGCTGACAGAACAGAATGGAAGAAAAAACGTATTGCACCGACTTCAAATAATATGGGATAAGGGCTGGAAGATGATGTGTACTTGTGAGTGTAGGAATTTGGTGGTGGAAACCCCTTGATGCTATTTCGATGGTGGTTGATTTAAAGGTCAAAGGTTAAATACAAAATAATAGCTTAATAATTACATGACGAAGGATGAATCACAAGTAGCTATCAAAACCATTTTTAATAAATATAAAAGAGTAAACAAAACCTACATACTACATTAAAGCTTAGCCAATTTAATTTTGTAACATGTTTTATCTTTTTACGTGTTTACGATAATTATTTTACTGACAGAAAGCTATTTCTGAGTGTCATGAGTTAGATTATCCCAGAAAAAGCTAGTTTATATTATTAGTACGGGATAGCTTCATTGCCTGTTATATAGCAAAAAGAAAATTCTCTATTTATTTTAAGCGGAAATTCGTATTGAACACTGAAAGCGAAGCAAGAAAATTTTACACTCTTTAATCTATTCTGAATAATGTACAGAAATGAGAGTATCAAAAGACGCATGTAGACTTCTAAATCTCGCACACATAAATTCAATTAATAGTACCAATTAATTACTGTTTATTACACCGACGACTTGGTTACAAGCTGCTCCACTTGAACAGGTATCAGGTCATATCCTCAATATATGTTTCGAGTTCACACCCCTATAAGGAACTTACCCCATTCATATAAATAAGGTGCTTCCACCATTTTATGACTGTAATATATTTGCTCGCGCCGCCTTCAGTGTGTTGAGAGCTTCAAGGGATAGCAAGGTGTAACCAAAGAGCTCTCGATAAGGAAGCAGAGTCCAATAACAATTAACGGTGTTCATTGCGCCCGCGCAGTCTCAAGCCTCATTTATCTCAGTAAACGTCTGAGATCACTTGGCGCACTAGTTAAGAAATATTGTTATTAAATAAATATTGCTCTATGTAGTTGTACTGCCATGCTTTCTTAGAGCCTTGGGTGCAGAGATATTTCCTGAACCGTATGGTCGTTACAATCACTTAACAGTACGTCTACCATGAGTTTTATCAATTACTAGTGGACGTCACGCGGTTTCACCCGCGTAGTTCCCGTTCCGGTGGGAGTACGGGGAAAAAATATAGCCTGTGTTACTCCCTGATAAAGTAGCTATCCATTGCTGAAAGAATTTTTCAAACCGGTCCAGTAGTTTCGGAGCCTATTCATTTCAAACAAACAAACAAACAAACAAACAAATCTTTCCTCTTTATAATATTAGTGTAGATTTAATTAATTTGTTTATGTTGTTAACTAACAAGCAAGTAAGTTGCAAGTGCAAATTTAGTTAACAACTTAAAAAAATAAATGAGAAACTTGTTATTTTAAAGTTTTCACACATTTTTATAACTACAGTCGCTAGCGAGTATAGATTGATAAAACTCATGGTAGACGTACGGAACTTAGAGCTACAGGTATGCAATTATATTGGTTGTAAAATTAAATTCATAAGCTGGCGGTGAGCTTTGCTTATTGGTAATTTGTGAATTGTTAACAGAATGATTCGTTCTAGTGATAATTCTTTATGTGAAGCCATGAAAAATCTTGGATGGCCGATGCTACAATGGTAAAGCAGAAGACAGCCCCCAACAGACCTCAACTCACTTATCACTTTAATCATAAATCATTGACACGTCCACAGGTATGACGTAGTATTTACTCAGCAAGTGAATCCTACACTCCTTACTATATGCTACAACAGATGATAGGGGCTGTAATCAACCAGTGAGAGGAAACACGGAAGTCTTAGCACCCTACAGGCTTGGCATTAACACGCACTGCGATCGAAATAGCAGTAACTTCAGACATCACAGTTATCATAAACCTTTGACGCTTAGTGTATGTAGTAACTAGTATTTGGTTGTTAAGTTGTTATAATCTATGGGCTGTATACAACTATTTACTAGCTCTGAAATTTTATGAATGGATTTATCAGTGATTGGCAAATCGCCAGTAGCGTAGCATGTGTAAAATACAGGTCATTCAATGATACACCAATCGAAAGGTTTAGTTCAAAAGGTTGATTTGATTTTCAAAAAGTCTACTTTTTGCCATAAAACAAATTGTTTTTTTTTTCCAATTTAGAGCGATTTTGATGAATTTTATGATGCTCAATGATTTCTTTGTTTATACGAGTTAGTAAATAATTTCTCCGACCTTATTAGTCTATTTGTTAATTTGTAAACGTATAGTTATAATATATATAATAAACATAATTTGAAAGAAACCTCAAAAGTTGCTTCAAAGCAAACCTGCTATTAATTTTCCAGTAGCACCGTTTTCGTATTCGATTTTCGCTACCTCTCAAGCCCTTTCAGAGTTCGTGATCGCGACTAGAATAAGATCTTGGCTTAAACTAAGATGTTACACGTCTATTAACGTCAATTTGAGGTTTTGTATAGTCTACCTTCACTTGTTAGCTTAATCGTTCCCGTTTCTAGCATCGAAGGAGCTCTGAAATGATTTTGAATTCAATAGACTCAATGCGTCCTGGTTAAGAACGGTATTCTTAAGTATAATACCGTTCTTTAATGAATTATTTGAGCTTGGTAAAAGCATTCTGTGCGTATGTTTCGATTTCTCATGATGGTACGGAACATTCTTTTACTAAACATTATTTGTTGATAATTATAAAAAAAATTATACCTATAATATAATCTTTTTTTATATAAAAAAAAACACACAGATGTACATGCTACAATTTTCTCAAAAAGATGTTTCTTACAATTACAATCCTCTCCTTTAGACGCCGAGCATAAGAAAGAATTAGAGTATCAAATGAACACAAATTAGTATTTTTCAAAAAAAGACCGGTAATTCAGTCTATATGACCAATAACGCTATGCGATATGACGTATAGGTTTTATAATATTCTACAACTTTAACTTTGGCGGAAAGTCGAATCGCTGTGGGAAAAAGTTATGTCAACTAAATTAAAACTTCGACTAACACTCCATAAATTGCCGGTACTCCTTTAACTGTTAGCCTCAGAGATTATTGCGTTCAAACAAACAAACTATTCAGCTTTATTATATTATATCGATTCTGATCATGAATTTATGAACCACATATAGTTTTCGTGACATCATGTTATTAAATCCATCATTGCCTGACGACATTTTTAGTTTACCTGCTCATGCTTCAGTTAACAAAAATACAGGAACACATACACTTCGTGCTTTCAATTCAGCACACAACAGCGTAATTTTTTACTCTATGATTATATATTCCATCAATACATAAACAAAGCGGTAATCTTTCGTGCAAGCCGGGCGCCTACTTTGCATATAAGCCAATAAAAACTCGAGTTGATCGCATTAAAGAGTTCGTCAGAATTTTCAATACCCCGGCTCCATGCAAATTTTTTCATTGTCAAGATTTGCACGTAACCGCTGACGGCAGGACTGGAGAATCTATGATCTGAATGCATATAATTATGGGTACTTAGTCGAGTTTTGCAGGTAATATTATTCTGTGAGATCTGGCAACATTGGCGGTTTACGTGGCTGGAACTGGCTTAGCTTAATTGATTGACTAAGAAATATTTGGTGGTGGATAATTGGATTAAAATAGGTGTCGAACCTTTTCATTTAATTTCTTTTAAACATGCTTGACTATTACACGTTTTCAGCCTTTATTTATAAAAAAATACTAGTTTAAATATTAAATACCAGGGTAACGCTAATTATTAAACAAATCTGTCATTTTTTTTTGGAAAATGAGGCTTTTTTGACAGTTTGCAACTGACATGCGAATGCGAACGATGCATAAAAATTAGTAGAATTGGCCTATAGATTCTTTATCCAATTTTTTTTTGGAAAATTCCCAGTGTCTGCCTCTGCTACCTACTCAAATTCGAATTAAAAATCTGTTAATCAGTACTTTAAACTAACATCTTTTTTAAATAAAATAAGCCTATTTTAAAACGTTTCAGGTTTCAGTTTCCTGTAGGGATTACTTACATAATTATTTGCATTATGTAGATAAATTAGTTGTATGTGCGAGATGGGGCTTTCCTAGCCATGAATCACACAGAGTAATTTGATCTTCAGCTATTAAAGTAAAACTAGTTATCCACGTTGAGCAGCTAGTGATAGTTATCGTTATCTCGTCATTAAAATCATCTTTAAGTCACGATTATCATAAAATGAAATAGCTAATTGCTGTTATGTTGCTATTTTCATACTTTCCAGTTTTCGGAACAAATTACAAGATGCAGTGATTATAATCCTGCGAGACCAGTAGTGTAGTGCAGGAAGTCCTCGGAAATATTCACGATTTCTTTCTTCATTAATATTGATAAAAGTATAGAAATACAAACTTATATCTCTAATTAGCTGATAAATTAACTTAATTAATCAATAAATTAATTAAATTAAGAATCGAAATCAGGCTCTCCAAATGTTGCACAACGAAACCCGAATAAATTTTATGAACATTTTAATATTCACGAATATCTTTTTTGCAATTGGCAACATTAACGGTATCGCTTCATTTGTCTTGTCAGGAGCCTCTTCAAAAACAATTTGGGGTTCAAGTGGTCCTTCATCTTTTATGTCGTACTTGTGATTGTTTGTACACACGCAAACAAAGTGGGAAGTGTTTGCTTTACACTTCATTCTATGTCGGCTTTTACACTACTTTATAGCTAATGTTTTTGTCCCAGTACCGTAATGTGCGGTATAAAACAGTTTATTTCAGTACTTGCTTGTATAAACAGACGTATTTCGGTATTAGAGTTGACTGTGGCTGTTAAGTTGCTATGTTAGAGGATTATTAGCCGTGGATTGCTTGGGTATAGTGTCCGACCCCCGCTGCGCTGGTGGGCAATTGACACATAATTTACAGTTAAGTGATTGTACACACAATATTGTTTTGTTTGGCTATTTCATTGCAGCCTCTTTAACGTGCGCCATTTGTGGACACCATTCTTGGGTGCTATAGGTGCTTAGCTTATTAAACTTGAGTGAGAACTCGTTTTTCGTATCAATCAATCCTATTTCTTACCTCTGCGCTGCGTGTCGAGCTTTGGCTAAAACTCGGTTTATCACTAACAATGTGGCTAACTCTTCTCTATAAATTCTTTATACGGACAAAAGCGATATCTTTTATAAATTGACGTACACTAAGGTCCGCTTGCACAAACCAGTTATTTTTTGACTGTTGCTAACCCGGTGCCATTTATGAAATAACCTCGTGTTAGCAACTAACTCTGAGTTTAAAAGATAACTTTGATTTGTGCAAGCGGGCCAAATAGTTTAAAAGTTACATCATTGATCTACTTTCTTTATAATAATGTAGAACCTTCGCAAACGCGCCAAACTTTACGATAAAAATGCATAATAGTGATGTGTCCGACATTAGGTACTCCAAGTGCGTTATTATTGACATGCTAATAACAGTCCGGTGCCATGCCGTGTAAGGAATAATGGTTTGACACGAAGACGCAGCAAAAAGGCATCGAACATGCTAATAGAGATGTTCGAATAAACTATTAATGTTTTAGATACGATTGAATGATTAGTTTTATTAATTAAATGCAAATCGCCAATGTATTAGTGACAGACGTTAGAGTCATCGACTGAATTTATTTTTTACTTTATTGTTTTTGATGTTTGCATTTTTCTGTGAGAAAGATTTATTTAGGGTGTGATTAGTTTGATGTTTTATTCATTCATATATTAATAGTAGAGGCTTTATCGTCGTGATGCCGTTGTTTTTCAACATTTACAAAAAGGCTAACTATATTGATACATTCAAAGAGATTTATCTCGGGAATCGGTAACTGGAAAATTGCCTATGTATAACTTCAACATTCCAGTTGTCATAAACTCTATATCTTCGATTTCCGCTGTCCGCAAACGGTACACAATCAGGTAAAGAAAACACCTCATACATACCTAATAACTTAGATTGCTTTCGAAATTCCTTGCAAATAGGATCAGTAGAACTTAGAATTGAATGCACCTCGTTGGAAACTAAACCTCGTCAGAATATCGGGAGCCGATCGCTTGTTGCTTGTCAGAGGCCCAGAGATCAGACAATCGCTAGACTCGCTGCTTGTTCCGATTCAGTCCCGTTCAATCTGTTTGCTTTTTAGACTATACAAGTACGGTTTTAGGGTTCCAAACGTCTGTATGAAGAACGGAACCATTATAGAATCGCTGGTTTCTCTGTCACAGCAAATTTTGCAAACCCACTGTACCGGTTTAGTTGAATATCGGTATTCGGTACACATACGAACTTCTGTACTTCTAAACCTCGTCAGAATATCGAGAACCGACTTGTTAGACAATCGCTGGAGTCGCAGCTTGTTCCAATTCAGGGGGGCTACTCTCTAAGCCCGAAGTCCGTAGTTTCAGGCCTAGTAGCGGGCGTATTCTACTCCGTATCGCCATATGTAGTAGAATACCCCCAGAACTAAGCCAGAAACTACGGACTTTATCTGTTTGCTTTTTAGACTATACAAGTACGGTTTTAGGGTTCCAAACGTCTGTATGAAAAACGGAACCATTATAGAATCGCTGGTTTCTCTGTCACAGCAAATTTTGCAAACCCACTGTACCGGTTTAGTTGAATATCGATATTCGGTAGATACACATACGAACCTCTGTGGCCCAACACTGACATGTAACATAACTAAACCTCGTCAGAATATCGGAAGCCGACTTGTCAGACAATCGCTAGACTCGCATCTTGTTCCGATTCACGGGGGCTACTCTCTAAGCCCGAAGACTGTAGTTTCGGGCTTAGTTGCGGCGTATTCTACTCCGTATCACCCACGGACTTACGATAAGTCCCGAACCCGAACTAAAAATGAATGATAACACGATTTGACAGTAATTGTCAAATCGGGTTCTATTAGGATAATTCGTGTGTATGTCTGTTGGTCACAGACAATTTATTCCGACTCTACTGGACCGATTCGGTTGAAATGTACACTTGTGAACTTCGCTGAACCAAATGCGTAAACATATTTTGAGCACGGGGTAACTTTTGGGGGACAAATCAGAAACCGCAAAACCGGTCAAATGCGAGTCGAACTCTCACACGAAGAGTTCCGTACCATTAACCGAAAGAAACACGTTTATTTTAAGGCCCCCCTTATATTTTTTATTTTAATTATTTGTTGTTATAGCGGCATTTGTTTTACATATACAAACTGTGAAAATTTCAACTCTTTACCTATTTCGGTTCTTGAGATACAGCCCGCTGACAGACTGACGGATAGGTGGAGGGACGGACATCGGACGGACAGACGGACACTGGAGGCTTAGCTTCCGTTGGTTAGGTACTCTTCGGGTACGGAACCCTACACTACCGTGTTCGCTCGTTTGCTACCGTGTTACACTATCGTGTTAAATGGAAAGAGGTGAGTGAGAGCATTAGATTCTATAATTTTATACTATAATTATTTATTATAGTTAATTAATTAATAGATACTTAAGAAAATAAACAAAAATTTCTCCTTATCTCCGAATTTTGAAGTCATACAGACTTTATTTATCAGATTACAGAAACCATTAAGAAGTTTATGGTTTTAAAAAATATGATACGTCCGGAACCCATTGTTTATAATAGAGTGCCGTGTCTTATAATATTAGGAACAGATTTTCTTGTCTTGTTAATAAAAAAGGTGTTGAAAGCACTAGGTTAAAGCTTAACAATATCTTAGTTGAATGGGAGCTGTTAAAATATGTGGAAGTCGTGACACAATAAGATTAGTTAGCAATAATATAACAATGGTGGCAAAAAATGAGAAAGTCTGTCTGGATTGAGCTAGACTATATTGAATTTCCAACTGAAACTTTTGTGCATTTCTTTTCAGCCAATAAAGGTATAACGGGACAACGTGATAATCCTTTTATAATTATTTTTTACGGATATAAATACCTATTCCTGGAACAATTTCCATGAAAACGCGGCTTCATAAAGTTTTATATTAAATTGAAACTGTTTTTAATTGCGAAATATTTACATACTAAAGCTTTTGCCCGAAACGCACGCGCATATCCTGTTTTTTTCCGTTCCCGTAGGGATTTCGGGAAGTTCTTTCTTAGTGCTCGTTAACACTCGCCAAGGAACCTACATACCAACTTTTAGCTTTCTTCGACCAACGTAACGACGTTTCAGATGTGCATGGTCTTCCAGTCACTCACTGGATAAAAGCTATTCCATTTTCAAACGGCATTTGCGGCAAAATATTTAATTTTCGATTCCACGCCGATTATGCAAACGGCGGTATAATTAAATTATTATTTTGAGGCCACATTATTATAAGGAAGCTGAGATTTAAATTGAGCAACAAGTCGAATTTTAAAGCTTAAAATTATTAGTTTTTTTTTTTATTTATTTGTGCAGGCCACATGCAGTCACATCGCTAAAAAATAAAATAAATTTAATTTGTAGTGGCATCAATACCGTCACAAGAAAAACCAACGGAGCAAATCTACTTCGCAACAAAAAAGAACCACGACCCCATCTATCCAACTAGCAGCGAACGACTACATCGAAATCCTGCATCGCGCAAACAGAGTTTACCTTGCGATTTGAACATATACATCAGCCCGAATATCAACTATCAGGCAGTTGCCCGCCAGACACAACAACTGCCAGGTTGGAGGATCCTCCTGTTCCACAAACCCCCCAAAAATTTGATGTAGTATTTTGACGAGAAAGATGCAAGTGATTTTTAAATACTGTAAGAACTCATAGTTTTTCCAACACGAGAAACATGAAAACGTTTCGTGCTAGTCTAAATTCTCAAAACACTCCGCTGTCAAGTTATTCAATAAAAAATATACGGAACCGTACGCGCGGTATAGTCGCGCACTTGTCTGTTGATAACAAGACGTCTCTCGTAACAGTACTGGGCCCAGAAATGGGCAACAGCAAAATATTCACTATCATTTTGTTGTAAAGCAAAATCGGTCCTTGTGAATAAAGTTATACCGTATGTGTCCCTGATTCTTAAGCCTATGTTACTGTAAGTGAGCAGTGTGTAATATGAAGGAAAGTTTTATGTTTGTTTATAAGAGATTTACATGGGAATTGATATATTATTGGGCTACAGTTGACGAGATTAGAAAGCTTTATACCTGGACTAGTTGTTTTTCATATGGTTCAATGAGAGTCATGTCCTCATAAGTTCAATACTGACTTTATAGTTCAATAAATAAGTTGATAGTGCTCCTTTCTTTTTATTAGTTAGAAATACAGATTTTCCCATAGCTGCAGGTTCATAGATCATTTGCATTCAGTAGAATAATAATCTTCTTTTTCTTATCGTGCGTGCAGTAAGGTCTAACGACCCCACACACCCTAGTGTCAGAGTTTCTAAACCGCGTCAAGGGTCTCTGACATGGTTTATCTGACGATCGTCATTTCGAAGCCGGGACCACCGGCTTATACGTGCCTTCCGAAGCACGGAATCATCCTTTTATCAGGCGATCAGGTGCTTCAAGCCTGCAATGTCGTAACCAACCAACAGTAGAATAATAATAATATCGTGTGATTTGAAATAATAACGTTCAAAGATTTCACCTTACTTTTAAAAGAAATCCCTGTGCATTTTGTGCACAAATTGTCAGTTGAACTCAAATGCCGCTGAAAACAGGTGCATCTCGAAAATGGGACAATGATGAGCTACCACGTTTTCCTAGTTTTTTTTTTCTACGAATTAAATCAATTTATTTGAAAAATCGCTGTCGCATTTTCGTGTCGCGACTACCTGATGGAGACTGATGTCTTAGGTACTGTTTGATCCGTTTTTGTCAAACACAGCTTGGGTTAACGCGCAAAAAGCTAAACACATAAAACTATGTATCTGTCAATGCATTTGTAAGTATAATACCGAATAGTTAAAATTCAGTTAGGTATGTTGGTACCGCTGGAAGCCTTAAACAGTATTGTGTCATCGTTGAGCAGAGCCGACTGTCGACCGTTAACTCTTTCAACTTGCGATGAATAAACATCAAACAACAAACATTGTATGAGCACATGTTTTTGTGTGATCATGGAAATTCTCAGATGAACATTTTGATAAAGATGTATTAATATGATGAATTGTTTAAGAACAGGCTTTTTCTGGGTTCTCTTGAAAGAAATGCGTTCTTTTCTTTGTCATGCATATCCAATACAAAAATAGCACCAACAGTGGCATTTTGGAAACTGTGCTCTTATATATGTACGTACGTATGTATGTACTGTGCTATATGGGCATGGCACATGGAGCATGGTAACTCGTGCATTTAGAGGTGGTTGCGCCCTAAATTCGTTTTCTTAGTCTATCCCTAATGAGCCTGTTCTTGAACCTTATCGCGCTTGATGGTAAGTCATGGGGCATCAGGAACGATCGAGTGAGTTCAGAAGATGCCTATTCACTCTTGGTTTTAAGACAAACGGGTCATTGGTAGTAGGCACAACAGACGCAGGCAGAGTGCTTTAGATGCATAGTCATTTCTTATAGTTTTCCTACCAGTCTCTTTCAACAGAAAATACTGTATTGTTACTTTAGGTCAATTTGATAGGTTCATTTTTTTAACTACTAGCCGTTCTTGATGTGTGAAGAAGACAATTGTGCCAAATTCAAAAAGTAGAGTAGTAGTACTGAAACGGTACAGAATCTCTCGCGAATCCGTGAAGGCGACCAATCGCGATGCCACGCTACTAACAGCCGAGCAAATGGCACAATCCATGAAATCATGAACAATGACTATTTCACTGTGATTGTTTATTGGCTCTTTTTCACGAGATATTTTATTAGCATAGACTTATAAAATTGGAAAAAGACGACGAAATTATTTTATAATTAAACTAGTTGAGCCACGCAACTTCTTCTGCTCCGCTCCTATTGGTCTTAGCGTGATGATATATAGTCTATAGCCTTCCTCGATAAATGGGCTATCTAACACTGAAGATTTTTTTCAAATCGGACCAGTAGTTCCTGAGATTAGCGCGTTCAAGCAAACAAACAAACAAACTCTTCAGCTTTATACTACCTGTAACAGAATAAACGCAATACCTCTTAAGGGGGCATTGTACTCATTATTATGAGCAACTTTCACTATGGGCTCAACACTGAAATCGCAATAATACATAACAAAAATAAAACCATAAAGGAGGAGGTTCTCACTCCTCCTTTTTTTGAAGTTGTTTAAAAATTACGCACGGCACGTCTAGTTAAAAGAAATTCTTTACTATCCAATGTGTTTGATAGAATTACCACTGCCCCTGGAACGCAAAAGGCATATGGAGGAACATGGGTAAAAAAAAACCGTGCAAAAAAAGCAGTAAAATTCCCTCTTATACTCCCAACGAATAATCTACAAATAACAACATAATTTTCAATGCAAATATATTTTATGGGCAGCATCAAAACTGAATAAATCCATACAGATCTAGGAGTCGCTTCTTGTGATTGATTAGCAGCGATTTGTATCAAGTGGTTATGTGTGCGCACGCGCAGGTATCCAACACGCGTGCTCGGGAATCTTACAGCCGCTTGTTAAAGCTTTTGTTTCTAATAGAATAATAGAGTATCAGTGAATCTGTGTGGATTGTTTTCTGTTGCGTTAAGAAAAAAATACGAGAGTTTTATGTTATTGTTTGTGAATTATAAGTTATCTTTGCTACGTGCCAAGATTTTCCCGATTTACCTAGTATAACAATAGAATTGAGGACATTAGACATCAGCACTAAGTGCCACAAAGAAAAAAATAATAAAATATTTTCTACACCAAGAATGGGGTCCGTGGTTCCGCTAAAGGTTTTACTATGATCTATCAATTCATACATACTCAACAGCTGCAGGGGCCACACCCAGAGAAACTCAGAGATATCTGCTAGCAAAAAAGTGCACAAAAACTTATCAAGCGGCGGTTCTAGTAGTAATGTCATCATTCCTCTGTAATGACACGATGTGGTTTGTTGCTGGATCACAAGAACTTACCACTAATGTGCTACGTAATAGCCGGGACCATTGTAATTATAATTATGCAGTATGCACTGCTAAATAACTAAACGTCGTATGTCTTGAAGTGACTTTTTAAATTGTGTTTGTGTGAATTACATCGTCCAGGGCGTTCGATAAGGACCCCGGAGTCGATTGCGCGTTGTGTTCCACGCGCACCTCAAAGAGGGTGCCAATTAATTTAAGGATGCCTACTAATTTTCAAATTTCGTTCGCATTCGCATGACAGTCGCAATCTGTCAAAAATGTATGGAAATTGAGGCTTTTTTGAGAGATTGCGGATGAGATGCTAATGCGAAAGTTGCTTAAAAGTTAGTAGAATTGGCCCAGAGATGTCAGCATAATTGGCGAGGCGGCTACGGTCATTGCCTGCCAGGGTTGCGGAATTGTTCGAAAGAGAGAGAAAAAAAAGGGTCACCGCAGCCCTGGAACGCAAAGGGCATTTGTTGGAGGAACACGGGTGTGTTTTAGCTAGTAAGAGTCTGACACTTTTCCACTCCA
Organism: Lacanobia wlatinum; assembly: GCA_947578705.1. Taxonomy (NCBI): domain Eukaryota; kingdom Metazoa; phylum Arthropoda; class Insecta; order Lepidoptera; family Noctuidae; genus Lacanobia; species Lacanobia wlatinum. The sequence continues at coordinate 21,869,182 of OX388029.1, forward strand.
CCCCAAGCGGAATGAGTCATTTTATGATTTCCCATCCAAAAATAGGGTTAAGGAATAGATCTTTCGGAAAACAAGGTTGATAAATATGGTTAAAGTTAATACGCAAAGACCATGCTGATTTATGCTCCATCTTCGTATGAAAAACGCATTTTATCCTTCGTATAAACGACTTCGTAACTCTGCCCAATACATATATCTGATGTATAAGCTATTTCACTGTAAGATTTAATCAAAATACATCATTATAAACTTTCGCATTTATAATATTAAAGTCGGAAGTAGGATTAGAGACCAAAGGTGTATTAGAGTGTTGTATAACGCCACCACATAAAGAGTGTTATAATCACTGTATAGAAAATTCCTTTCCATTGAACATTACCGTTACCTATCATTCTTCTTCATTCGTCAGACATGCATTTAATTACCTAAAACATAATGGAAGCGTAAATCTGTTTGAGCTTTCCTATAATTGAATACAATTAAACTCATGTCGTCCGTCACTGTTTACGAACTTCCTTATTGAAGAATTTCTATGGGTTTCAGGAAAACATTTCATGTAACTCTAACTGTCTCTGTTGTTTGCATGTCTGTTGTTTACGTTTAAAGCCTACTTCTAACTACTTTTCTGTTTTAACTGCTTAGAATAGCGCAGCATTATTTATAACTTTTAATATGTTGTGGAAAATGTCGTAGGTTATACATTTGTTATTCTGATACTCGTATATTTATAACTTAGCATAAGATTTTAATGTGTAACTGTTTATTTTCCTGGATTAATAAAATATAAACAAAGCCTACGTTAGTAAGTGAGGCTCGTTCTCATTGAATTAGATAAACTCATGGATTCTCGCTAATGGAGATAAACCTTAGGAGTCACTTCCGCGTCTCCGGAGGGCTGTCGCGAACACGAAACTTGTTTGCAATTAAATCTTGGGAAAATTGAATTTATTAGAGATGCACGTCTGTCCTTTCTTGGATCAGATATCGAATGGAAGTATTGAGTTCGAATCCCGCAAAGGCGTCGAGAAACTGGATTGCTGCGAATAATTATTTAGGTCCAGTAAATGAATTACCCTTTGATAACATTGCTTCGATCATTGAAACATTAGCTTTATTTTTACACTGACTCTATCTGTCGGTCGCTTCTATTCATTACGAACGAGTTTTATGTAGTTGACAGCATCTTTAAACTTAGTTATTTTTTCTATAAATAACGCCTTCAAGGCATCATTAGCAGCCATTTCGCAAATTACTCGCTTGGAGTGTCGATATTACTTTTTTAAATCACTTACAGCCCTAATAATGTCGTGGATGCGCAGGCGCGTAAAAAATGGCGGGCGTTGAGTACACACGTGCGACGGACAGCGATCAATGCGATTATATCGAATGTTTTCGATGCGATCGGTGGAGAATCAAATTGTAGATACGGAATAGGAACATTTATTGCTATACCTGAAGAGATGATCATCAAACAGCTACATAAAAGTCTTATTATACAATCAAGGTACATTCTGTCTTTTATTTATACTTTCCACACTTGCGTATATGGATTAAGGATAAGGAAAATTTTCTGACAAGAATTAAGACTATATTCTTAAATTGTTTAGATACAATTTGTTTCCATGGGTAAGTTTTACACCTGTCACAGAGCCACGATAAAATACCTAACATGTTTCATAACCACTAACCAAGCTTGATATCTCCACGATACTTCATCCCATACGCTGTGGTTTTACCTTAGAAAATAGAGGAATAATCCACCACGCCTTTGCGTTGTCCAACGTGCAGACATGTCTAATAATATACCTGGTGTGGACCTACCTTTTTTTATGGGATTCATCAAATGATTTCTTCTGGGCAGAGCGGGAGGAAGTGTCAGACTCTTTCTGACTAAAACGCATCCGTGTTCTTTCAAATGTCCTTTGCGTTTCAAGACTTTAGTAACTCTTTCGAACAATTTTGCAAACTTGGCAGTCTGTAGACTTGCCTACACTGTGTACCTGTCTAGAATAAATTAATCAGAAGTATAAATAATATAATAGTAAAAAGGGTAATCTAATAGATTAATAATTATTACTTACTTTATGGTATCACTTACCAACAAACATGTTAGCTATGATATATTTTTATATCAACATTATTATTTTATGTGTATAGCAGCTGTCAATCCAGTAGCAACTTTTGCAGGGTTCAATAAGACAATTATTAATTATAAATTAAGACAGAACTTTTTTTCAACCCGTAGTAGGTTTTTTATATATCAATGCCCGTAGTAGCATTAATATCCGTCAAGGTGATGAAAATTAGTAGATGAGATTAAGCAATTTTTATTTTGTTGAATTTTAGCAAAAATCCGCTAGAAATGTTTCCAACTATAATGAAAAAGCATGTAAAGTGTTACAGAAAACAAAAAACGCCGACTCTACGGCAATTATTCATCATGAAACAACAAATAAATAAAACTACAAACACAATAAAAGAAAAACTGATATGAACATGTAACATTAAGTGCAGACAGGCGGTTACTTGTCCGTGTAGGATTACACGGTCGGCGCGGGCGCATGGAACAAACAAATTACGGCGAGACACCACGCATTGAACGCTATTCACGCCTCGAGGAGCCTCTTCCAGTTTATGGGCTCCTGGTAGGTGATCAGTGGATATATAGCCGTGTATTTGATGGAATATGTTGTTAAGCGTGTTAGGTGCTGTGTTTAGACAGGTAGTGCTACTGGATGTTGGATAGTCAAGCTTTTTGCGCGTCTGAGTTTTGTTACAAATGTCATAATTTTTCTTCATACCTGTTAAAATTTTCCAGCTTTCTATCAAGAAAAGCCTGTTGTTCTTTAGCTAGCTTTTGAGAGGAAATCCTTGTGGAGACCCCTGTCCAAAATGTTCCACATAACCTCGCTACTAAGAAGCATATTTTAGTACTCTAACCATTTCTTACTACACTTTGGCTGTCAGAATGTTAGTAATACGGAGGGTCTCAAGATCTCATATGAAATAAACTGTATTTCACCTTACACTAGTTGCAAAAATAAGGTATTTTGAGTTTATTTACTACAACAAACCACACTTTTAAACCTATTCACAACTCAATGTGCCTTGCCATATCAAGTTTATAGTCTATCTTATACATGGTGATCAGATGTACGACCAAGTGTGAGTCGAGTTATGTTATCAGGAATGTTAGTTTTCATATTTTATTCACTAATCGCCAATTGATGTACGATGCTGATGAAAGATATATACTAATAAAATTCTGAAAAAGTCAACGTCTTTTTAAAGTTTAACACAAGAGTTTATGTTGAAGTTCTTCTTAAAGTTTGGACTATTAAGTAGCGAGCAAAAAAGGTTCAGGTTGACCTTTGGTTACGGCTACTACATATTCAAATCTTTGCTGTTGTTTACAATCAATATGTAGCTAAATCCTGAAAGCAAGATCTGTAGCAAGATCTATACAAAAATATTTATAATCATATATTGCTTCAAATATTTCACGATAAACACCGTAACAAACCTGTAAAAAAATATCAACCAACAAACGATTTTATCGCTCATAAAAGTAATACAGGCGATTACGTTCGTCGTTAGAATCATGCTCATGCGTCGGTGCGGCCGCCGCAGGCATCCCGGCCGATTTGCGGGGCCCAGCTGATTTGCGGGCCCCATCTGATTTGCGGGGCCCCGGCTGATCCTGCGGGATATTTACCGTTCGCATTCCGTACGCCATAGGTGAGACACGCTCGCCATCAGCGACGCGGATGGCAGACATAATTGGCGGTTGAAATATTTGGTTTGATGATGTGAAGGTGGTCTAGTTGATAAAGAATGTTGGCTAAGTGCAAGGCAAAAAATATATTGCCTGCTTGCTTACTAAAGGCAAAGACAATCGTGTAAGGCATTGATAAGACTTTGATGCTGTGGTTTTCAAAGCAGTGGCATAGGCGGTTAATAAACTGTGTCGGTTCTAAATAAAAAAGTAACCCTGGGCTGCAGACAAAGTACCATTCTAGCAATGATAGCCATTTTCAAAATGCCTTCTGGTGGCGCTTATAGGTATCAATACCTTACGGTTTGGAAGGTCAAAGTCATTTTTACATTATCAAAATGTCAAAATCAAACGTCGTGCCCTAATATTAATTCAACTTACTATAGCAAACCGTAGATATGGAGATTTACCTTAAAATCAGGTATTTGAAACATGAACTTGGAAATATCACTGCTTATTTGCGATATTGCTCTATCAAAACCAGCCGGTCGATTCTGTAAACCTCTCAGCGTGAAATTTCAGGTGGAGTACGAGCGCGAAGTGAACTGTCAATCTGTCTTCATTACATGGATTTGCATCTCACTTCATGCTCACTTCACCCAAGACTTCACTTCGACATGTTTACCGAATCGCACTGCTGTACAAGAAGCAGTCGCACGCGCAGGCTCTTTAAGCCATTTTTTAACTGTCACAATTAGTCTAAAAATGTCATGTTGTGATCACGTGATCTCCGCTCGTAATCACATCACCGGATACGTTCGCGATACGATTATATTTATCGTAGGTAACCCTAGAATTATCGCTGCCATCAAACATAAAGTGTAATTACCAGGCTTAGCGATATTATTAATTTATTCATAAAATATTGACGGCGACTTAGTTTCAGGCTAACTAAGCTATAAGGTGACCCTTAATTATATGCTGTTTTTTAAGGGCATTTTCTTCCTACACTATACTAGTGTAGTTAAGATTTTTTTTTTAATAAGATTGTGGTAAATGAATAAAACTTTATTTTAGGACACGAAGTCAGAAATAGGTTTCACAGAACTGACAGAAATAAACGACTATTTATTATTTTGCACTGTCACACCTCGTCCACATTTAGATGTACGGTAGGGTAACGTATAAAATAAAATCGGATCAGAAACCTCGGAGTAATCGGTGTACATTGTACACCGATTACTCCGAGGTTTCTGATCCGATTTTATCTCAAGTGGCTGCCAGAAAGTTGGGGGTCCTAGCAAAGGTGAGACGGTACTTCACGCCGGAACAGCTGCTCAAGCTCTATCAAGCGCAAGTTCGATCGTATATGGAATACTGCTCTCATCTTTGGGACGGATCTTCCAAATACCAGCTTGATGCCCTTGAGTCAATTGAGAAACGAGCCAAGAGGATCATCGGTAATGACAGGCTCGTCGAGTCGAAGCTCCAAAGCCTTGAGCATCGACGCCGAGTTGCTGGCCTGTCGGTTTTCTATCGCTTGCATTTTGGGGAGTGTGTGACGGAATTGCATGATTTAATTCCGCCAAGCCCGTTCCATCATCGGACCACAAGACGAACGGCGATGCGCCACCGGTACATGGTGGACATCCCACCGACACGTACTAAACGTTTTGGGAACACATTCATAGTGCGTACAGCTAAGGAGTGGAATTCCCTGCCAGAGTCTGTGTTTCCAGATAGCTACAACCTGGGAGTCTTTAAGACAAGAGTGAATAGGTTGCTTCTAGGCAAACGTGCTCCATCTTCGACCGCATCATCGCTTACCATCAGGTGAGATTGTGGTCAAACGTAGGTATGCCTATTTATAGTAAAAAAAAAATTTGTAAATACATAAAAAAAATTACCCACCGAATTGAGAACCCTCCTCCTTTTTGGAAGTCGGTTAACAAACAATAAGAATTATATTAAAATTATTTGAAATCATTAGATATATTAGGATATGATAAAGATCTTTTTATAACACTTGTGCGCTACGCAAATAAGGCTGGAAATTACTATGTAGAAAGACTATTTATTTTAAAGGCTTTTAGTATTTTCTTAACTGTAAAATTTTACGTTAAATTAAGTTCCCAAATCTGTTTTTAATTGCGTTTAGGAAACAGTGCAGAAAGTTATCTGGGCCTCAAATCTAAGAATTAAGCTGTTAACTAATCCACAGGTATCTGAGTTTACGTTTATACCCCAGTGATTCGAATAATTACAAAAAATATTATTGTATATAATACATTTTACACAAAACTAATCCTTATCTAAATACAAATTAAACTCATAATACTTCTATGAAAAACATTTTTGGAAACATATGCATTCAGTATATATAATATGTATTTTTAATTTTCTACACTAATATTATAAAGAAGAAAGATTTGTTTGTTTGTTTGAATAGAATAGACTCCGAAACTACTAGACCGATTTGAAAAATTCTTTTTGTATTGAATAGCTACATTATCAGGGAGTAACATAGACTATATATTATCCCCGTACTCCCACGGGAACGGGAACTACGCGGGTGAAACGACGTCTAGTATTACATAAACAGTATAAAAAGTAGGAATAGTAAAAAGAGTAATTTCACACTAGAGATTATTTTACTGTTAACATCAATCATAAAGTCATTTTAGTGTAAAATATTCGGAAGATTGCCGCCATACTTATATATATCATTTATTTTCTCTTAGATGGAATGAGATACATGTAGTTATGTGTTTATTTGAGGGACTAGAGTTTTTTTTTAAATAGTGATGGAAATTGTATTAGATGTACTGTTTGACTTTCTTATATCATTTTAATAACCTTATTAACAGCGGCTAATAAGTATATAGGAGAAAATTGAGGCTTTGTAGTTTAAAGATACATATAATTTTAAAAGTTGGAAGTTGGTTATGTATAAAGAATATTGTAAGATTGTGACACAATTGAACAAGGGTCATTGGACATTACTTTTTCTTTTCATTATAAAATGGAATTAATTATCGTAACTTCATAAATTCTTTATTTGCTTAGGTACATTATTTTTTTCAGAGGATGTCAATTTAAACTTGAAATTGCCGAGATAGCGATGTAAGTGTAATGTAAGTGTTTGGGGTAGTAAGAACTAGTAGTTGTCGATCGACATCGATTAATCTATTCCTACCGTGGAAATTGATTTTTTGCTGTAACGCCATTATTGATCTTTATTTCTTTAACCTTACAAAATGATTTACATTTTTAAATATTTCTAAAAAAAACACATTAAAAAAATTTTAGCCCGCCGGTGTCGAGAGCAGTGTCCAAGCTACCGGTGGTTAGGACTCCAGAGAAAGGAACGATTAAAGAGCTTTCTGTATCAGGACCTTTATCTAACGCAACGCCAGCTTCGACAGATGGTCGTCGAAGCTTTTGGCCATCAGGCCGTTTTAGTGAGTTTATGATAACGCCATTATCTATAATTAACAACTTTTGATATTATAAACTATAGAACCTGCAACTCCAACTAACACTATAGGTACTTGTCTTACCAATAGATACACCTTGACAATAACGGAGTCTATAATCGTGACCGGTCCCACCGCGTCTAACAAGCTGGCTAGACAATGCCACCTGAAACCGAATGAATTCACCGCGGAAATCAATCATAACAGTAAGCTAAAACAAAGGCATACAGCTCGATCCCGATAGGGGTTTTAAAATATTTCTAAGAATTTTGATGATTTTTAAGAATGAAAAGTTACGGTTTTTTAATGTAGGACTGATTTTGGTTGAATTTATGATGGAATTATGAACAGCCGATTTGTTCTTTGTACCCAGACGGGACGGGTTGAGCGGAACAAGTTGAGTCCAGTATTTCCTGAAGGATTATAAAACTCGGTCTCAACTAGGTAGAGCCCAAATAAGTCCTAGAAGGAAAAAAGCTGCAGGAGAGTAGGAAAACCTTTGCTCCGCATCGGAAAAATCTGGGTTCATGATAATATTATAGGTAATTAATTCACAACTTGAAGAAAACTGTTAAAAATCACATATTTTGAATTATTCAGTGTTCCAGGGATTGAAGTATGACACATGCATATTAACGATTCCTTTTAAGGAAAATAACTGGCTCCGTAAGTGGGTGTTTAACATGTATTTCTTTCAATTTTACTTATATTCAATCTTGTGACGGAACGCCTTTGTACTGCCTTATTTGGTACTGCATTTATCAGTAATTTAGGCTTCAAACTTTGACGGATAACTATTGTAAAACATGCATGTGAATGATTCCTGGCCACAAAACTTTTATGACAAAGGCATCACCGGATATGTTCAGTCAAACTGTCACTCATATTCCGTGTATTCGAGTTTCTTATTGTTATTGCAATACCAAAAAAGAGAAAATAAATTAAAGACTTTTGACGTTAATTATAGTGTTTTCCTTTTCGTTTGTTGCATGCATAACTTTTTAACTTTTTTTATCAACTTATTAGCAAGGTGGCGCCAAAAAACGAATGATCAGTCTATTATTCCGGCGCACAATCGATCAAATCAGCGATCATTGATTGGCACGAGTCATTATCTGATACACAATAAAAGGTTATTGATCACGATAATGCCCGAATCACGAACTTCGGATGGGCTCGGCTTCACCACGTTAGAGTGTATAAACAGCTGACAGCTGATTAATGACCATTTGTAATTGCTTCACATCGCGCACTTCCTGTAGAAAGAGTTTTCATTGTTCAACAAGAGCTCTTACACACATTTAAATTATGATTATGTATCTTACTCGTATAATGGTTCTGAGCGAAAGCGAATGCTAAATCCGCGAAAATCATCTCACTTTTTTGCTGCTATGATGGATCGTCTTTCCGAACTACTTTTGACTGGTTACGTTAAGTTGCGTATTGTCGTGCTAAAAAACTGTTGATAAATATTAATCAAGGATTTAATTGATCTGTTTTCATTGCTCATCGGTATCAGATTGCACACGCGACCGCTAACGTCGGCAGATGAGCAGATAAAAATAATTTAACGAAGTTTTTCTGCAGCCTGATCAGCATGACTTGTTCAGATTGTGTGTAAGGCTCCGTACGTTATACATTGCTGCTTACGTTTTTTGTTACGGATTTATTACCGGTACCGATAGGAGAGCGCCAGCGTAACATGCCGTTTCCTTGTATTTATTATTATGATGATTGATTAATAAATCCTCAAGTTGGTAGCTAAAACAGCACTGTTAATAAATGTTCTTTCTTACTTACATAATCTGCTGTTAATAAATCATAAAAGCGGTTCTGTAACAAGATCAAAATTAACTGCTCTTACAGTTTTAAATTACATTTTGATGCATCTAATTTCTCACGACATGCCACTATTGCTTACTACAAACGATATAAATAGCGCTACATTTTTTATGAAGTGTCATAGATGAATATTTAATAGGCCGGGAGCTGGGATGTGAGATAAATATCCGAATTATGTTATTATAGTAATTTATCGAGCCCTCGGAGGCAGCATTTCGAAGGTCCGTTAGTCTGCTCGATAAAACTCGATAAATCAGCATGGTGGAGTGTTGAGGGTCGGTGCGAATGTTCCCGCCTACTGTATCGCTCGGGCCACGGAACAAACAAGTGAGCCCAATTAAAATGTCACTTATATTGTGAAATATTACGGTGTAAATCATAGAAAAGTCACGAACGGGAAATTATCTACAATCAATATTAATGAGGAGGTTTTTGTGAGCGATATTATGAGTGTGAGGTGTCTGGCGCAGCACATGGCCGGAATCGATAATGTGTGACATCGTTCAAGCTCACACGTTCGCACGAACAATTACATTGAATTTTATTGGCCGTGAATTTTCTAGACTCAAGTATGTGACCTAGAATGGTGCAAATTGTGTCAAGATGGGAAAATACACTACGTATAATGTTATTCGTGCTCAATATAAAAATGTTCGTGCGCAGTATGCACGTAATTATGAAATGGATATAATCGACATCTTCAAACCGCTGCTGCTTCATTAAATCTGCTATGAGGAGACAACTGGTCGATCGATTAAAATAACGATATCGAAGACACGATATTTAGTAGATAATTGTAATTAAGCTGTAATTATAAAACGCACGCAAACATTTACTTTTATATCCAGGCTTGGAGTTAATTCGCTCTGTTTAAGTTAACCTGCCGAAGTTATCCTGACGCCGTGTGGCCTTGAAGTTAAACTGACCGAATAAAATGCGAATTAGCGAGTCGCTACCGGATTTTAATGACCACAATGATTTCGTTCTAACTCATTATAACAGCACTTGCGCGTACGCAAAAAGCGGGGAGCGTTACCGCGGACCAGTGTGCAAAAAGTGTAACTACCGCACAAATGCTAATTTACTCATTACCATAACACTGAAATGTATCACTCTGTTAGATATATCTTTGAAGTTCACACACATTTAATTGCATGGTAATTTCTCTTATTTCCATCTGATTAGCCGATTTATTCGGTTCCCTGCTAATAAGCTATTGTTAAATTGTGTTGTTTTCGGTTTCAGATCGGGAGATAACAGAGTCAAAGGTGAGAGCCAGTTTACTACTTCTACTAGATACATTATTCTGCAGTGATACAGTTTCGGAATGGATTCAATGCAAATCTTCTTGTAAACTGTTGTAAACACATTAATGCTAATGTCTTTTTACGTTTGTTTTTTTTACTTAAGACGGACATTAGTAGATCTAATGACTGAGATAACTGGAACATGTCTCGAATTAAAGACTAATGCTAAGCTTTTAATCTGCAGTACTGAACATTGAAGTAAGTTGTAAATAACTTAAGCAAGAGAAAGATAAGAAATAAAGAAACATGCATGTCTAACGGAAATGCGCAAGATTTAAGATTTCTGATAGGCTAATAAACAAATGAACGCGATCAATTTTGCGCTTGCAATTACTAGCTTTAGATAGCAGCTTTGCCCACGATCATGTCGGTAATTATCCAAAGGAACATATTCCCGGTATAAAAAGATGTGTAATAAAATTTCCAGACTATATTCTATATCTGTGCCAAATTTCATCTAGATCGGTTTAGCCGTTCTGGTATTATTGGGATCAAACTTTCGCATTAAAATAGTCAAGTACCTAAGTAGGTAGTAAGATTAGTAGTATGATACTTCCTCCTTGGATTGATCAATTTATTTATAAAAGCTTTAGAAGAATTAACTGAAAATGTAATATGAATTAGAATAGGTTGAAATAATGAAGTGAAGAGGTGATTTGTTTTCATAAAAGAGAACTGTAAAAGCTTTCTTCGGAGCATGAGCTCGATATAATTACCCTTTAACTCCAATCAGTATTTTCTTTATTTACGATCCCTGACGCTGCAGAGGTTCTAGCCTGCAGCGTCACAGTAGGAAGGAAGTAGGATAGCGGTACATTATACAATTGCACAACACCTTCCAATAAGTTTCCCCACATTTTCGCGCAGTACATCAACCACAAAGCACATTAAAATGCCATAAGCGCATGCGCACACTGCCGGGTTCCTGCCAATGCATCCAGTTTTTAACACCATTACGAAATAGTAACGGTAATAGATATAATGTTGGACTCTTGCAAGATGGCGTGTTAATTAATATTGATAAATTACTTCTAAACTTTGGCTTTAGTAATCATTTTTTTTTGACAGTTAAAACAAACTCGAGTGAAGAACAGCCTTACATCTATTGATGAGATTGTAATGATGTGTATCAATGTTTATGAAATGAACATGACTTTATAACGAGTAACTACTTCTTGACTGGAAATATACACTTCAGATTTCAGGATATGAATCCTATCCTATCCCACTTATCCTACTTCAGCACTAAAATTATAAAAATGTGAGTTTGTGATGATGGATATTTGTTCCTCTTCTCACGTATAAACTATTGAAAGGAACTTGTATTAATAGATAATAATACTTTTTATCCTATGATGAAAATGAATCCGGTTTGACTGGTAGCCGATTCAAAATCAAACTCAAAGCATATATTTCAATAAACCATTTACAGGCAATTTTAAATATTGTCAAAGTCGGTTAGTCAAAAACATGAAGCTATTTGCACGTTCCAAATCGTAGATCTCTATGGAGAAGAACGTGCAAAAATCTCCACAGACACTCTTTTACACCATGTGATGTATTACAAAATATTGTTAACATTATCTTTGATTGCTTCTATATGTGAGGACAATGCAAAGAACAAGAAAATATATATTTAACAATTCAAAATGTACAGATTAAAATAAGCCAGTGGCAGGTAAGAGATGACCAGTCCAACTGATGGCGCCCATTCACGAACATGACACATGTATCACAGCACCATCTAGCTCCACCGTTTTGAAGGGAACGAAATGATCCAACACACGCGCCACCATCAGCGAAACATTTGTGTGAGCATGAGCCGACCCCAATATGGTTGGGAAAAGGCTAGATAGATGATTTAATTATTTATTTAAATTTCATGTACAATAGTGGTACATAAGCGGACTTAATGCAACGAAGCATTCTCTACCAGTCAACCTTTGGGTTAAAAAGAAATACACTGTGGTACACTTGAATTTAAAATAGAATTTAGTTACGGATTTTTTTTTCCAAAAAATAATAAGATATTTAATAATAATAAAAAACATATATAATGCTAATATAATAAACTAATAAATATGATTTTTTATAATAATCTTTCTGATAAAGAGAACTCATAATAATGACGAAGACCAAACTAAGAATGACAGTCTTTCAGGTAGTGTTTTCGGATTTTACGCTTGAAGGAAAATTTAAACTCAGCCTTCTTAATGTCAAGGGGCAGCACATTCCAGAGTTTAATTGTAGAAATGGCGTAAGATTTGGACAAAAACCCGGTGCGGCGAAGAGGAATATGTAGAATGAAATTTTTGGATGCTCGGAGGTTGAGACCACCTTATGATGATAATGATGATCACCCTATGATGATCAAGATTCATTTTCCAGTGTTAAAATTTTATATTAACTTTCTATAGAGATATGACGAGTGATTTTCATTCTTTGAGTCAGAAACTTTCAATAAAACCGTTTAAGAAAGTGACGTTAAATCATTCTGTCACTTAAAATCCGCCAGTACGTTTATAAATCACAAGACGTAAAAACATACCGGTATAAACTTGGACCTTTTTAATTAAATCACAATTGTAAGATCGTTAAGCTTAAGTACTACATGAGCTTTACTTAATTACAAAACCCGTTAGCGGTACTATCAACTTTAACTTACTAAACCCAGAACACCAGGGTGGCAATCAAACACTCAGAGTGGCAATTCTATTTATTTTTAAGTAATCTTCGTATTCGCAAGTCAGTCGCAATCTGTCAAAAATGTATGGCGACTGAGGCTTTTTGACAGATTGCAACTAAGATGCAAACGCGAAGATTGCTTAAAAATTAGTTTAATGAGAGCTATCGCGTTTGAATTCGCCGCTAGAGGCGCTAGTGTAGCGTGAGGTTTTAAATGTCAAATTTCCCTGTTGGTTGGCTATTCACGCGAGTTTATTTACTTATTTGTTTTGATTTTTATTTTAACTTTGTTCACATACGCGTTATAACAACTTTAATGCTATGATTAAGAACCTTACTCGACAGTGGCGCCATCTGGTGAGTACAAAAACGGTAGCCCTCATTAGCCCTCAAAAGTGACTTTCAAAGTGTCAAAAAGTTCAAACTTCGTGAGATTGACAAGCTTGGAGCGCTACCGAAATGTGACGTGGTTAATCCCTTCTATTTTGACTTTTCGACAGTCGTTATCGTTGATAGAATCATAGAATGTCACTTTGTCTAGCTCGAGGGTCCGTCAGGTAATGTAACACCAAACAATATTTCGCGAAAACAGGTTCATTGCAAATCGTGCTTTATCAATTTATACGGATTAAGTTTTTATGTCAATGTCAAAACAGTTATAATCCACGAATACATTGACCAGTTGTGAACTCTGCGACTCGCGTAGGATGACAAACCTTCCTACTCATAGACTCAAGTCATAGATATTAATGATTTTATTATAATTTCTGCGGCACTCCATTCGTTAAAGTCCATTTAGCAATTTCGAAGCTGCTGTGTATTAGATTATGTTGGAGATAACACGATTTATATATCAAGAGATTCATTATTATTACATTTATCATAATAATTTCTGCGGTGTCATAAAGTGAAGTGTAATTTTCGAGGTTACAACTTAATAATCTTATGATTCCCACGTTAGATTTATGTAGGTACAACTGATAATAATTTTCTGTTTGTAACATCTACATTACTTCAATAATGGAATACAGAATGTTGCTTTCTTCCGTTATTGAAATATTATAATTTACATCATCATCATCATATCAGCCGAAAGACGTCCACTGCTGGACATAGGCTTCCCCCAAAAGTGGATGTCGTAAGAGACGACTAAGGGGTTCGCGAGAGTATGGGCAGCAGCGTTCTCTGTAAAACTCAACACCATAATTTACATGTCATCTGAAAACAAAAGTTGTCTAATTCTGTCACTGGACAAGGAAAAATTGTTTTTCTACAACACTAAAATAGACAGAGTTTAAACCGACATATTCGTCAGTCATAAAATAAAATGTTATGTTCATTACGATAATTTCTAAGTGCAGGCACAAGTTGCACTATGTCGATTAATAGTTGCTGTCACTAAACTATCTCAATGTGCGCCTATGAAGCCGCGTAATAACCGGTGCGCAAGAGTCGACTATTTCCCTCCGGAACACTGCTTGCGGCCTCAAATACGAAGCAAAATTTACTCGGTCTCACTCAAATAATACGGGATAAAATGAGATTATAAAGATGATTGTCCATTGTTCTTGAGAACATTCGAATTAAATAAATGAGCATCGATTAAATTAGTATTGTTGAGCTGATTAATTATTCGGATACCGATACCGGTAATTAATTGTGGCAAGGCTCCTAGTTTACAATAGGTCAGTGTCGCTAATTCGGGCAGTATTTTACTATAGATCAACTGGTATATTCTGAAAAAGCTCAACGTGAATATGTTGACGAAGTGTTGTCAGTCCCTAGATGGAATAACAGCTCACTTGATGTTCCCTTCACTAAAGTTTTTATGGCAAGATTTTAACAGAATCGACCATCGGGTGTATCAAGATCACAGATTACAATATAATATAGGGTATTATGGTAGTTAGAATAGGCTATTTTCTTTTAGGTAACATTTCTTTTAACATCTCCCAGATGCAAATTAAAATAACAGTTATTCAAATTGTGTATTCAATATCGCAAATAATATATCGTTTCCATCATGGAAAGAGGTCCTAATAGAAACTAGGCACGATTAATTTTCTAACCGATGCCCGATAGCATTCAGTATTTACCCCTGCCTGCCCTGAAGGCATCAATTGAATGAAAACTTTTGAATTTATGGCATGTAATCTAGCCGAGATTAAATAAATGGCATCCTAATTAATTATGTACAAGCTATTTAATCTCAGATTGCCTTGTTTGATTTTAAAGGATTGTGTAGGAAATAAGATATTTATCATTAGAGAGTGTTGGTGGAGTAAATGTGGGGTATAGTGATGTGCGTCGTGATTTCGTTAGCGTTTTTTTGCAGTTAGGTATTTACCAGGTTCTCTTTTTAAATCAAGAGAATTTCAATAAAAAGACAGTACGTTCTCACCTTAATTAGTGTTTAAGGTCCCTTCAGAACAAATTTGTACCAGCAGTAACGGATTTTATGAAGCCCGGCTAATAGGTGCGACCCTAACAGTGACCGATGGAAGGAAAACGAAATCACTTGAAAACGGTGACTTATTATTGCTTAACGTTATAAATGACTACGTGTGATTGTCGTTTTAAATGGTCAGTCCTAATTGAAGATCTATCTCCTAGATAAATGCATAAAGCTAATTGGTTGCCTAGTTCCGCTACTGATTTATGGATTGGTTTTTGTCATTGAATATTCATTGATGTTAGTTACAAACTACAAAGTAATCTCGGAATGAAAACGTTGAATCTGGTTCGTTTGCAGCGATATTTCACGACGCTGGCAACAGTTGCAGTTGTCTGTTTAATTCCGTGTCACTTCTATTATAAAACACGCATAGAGCTGCGTGTACGCAGAGTAACATAATATCGATTCAAATGCCGTAATATTTTGTAGCAACACTACGTCTTTCGTTTTATTTTATTTTTATTACGGGAAATATTTACGAGTACGGCATAGAGTTGTCAGGCGTTCGGAACCTTGGAGCATAAATCAATATGTGACGTAACAATGGCGGGCTAGAGATGTCCCAACACGCCCTGTAGCCCGTTACACGAAAGGGCGGGGTTGCATGGTTTTAATCTATGCGAGTGTAAGGACAATGTACACCGGTATTGTGTAAGGACTGTTTTGACGTTCATGCTGTTTGTTTGTAGCCGCCAAGGTGTTATTACGTCCGCGACAAGGCTGGCCAATGATGTATAGCTTGCTCCACCTGGCTTTTATCCGCAATTTCTCCCTGGGTGGCTTGTTTTGACACTAGTGATGTATGTGGTGACTTTCTCGCTGATCGTGGGTAATGGAGTATCCCAGTCGGATGCAATAAGTCAGCAAACTCCTACAATGCCTAATGCGGTTTGGGCTACTTTTGCCGTCTCGTAGTTCTGTGAGCCAATTTTCACGCTCAGTAACGTTGAGTGACGTCATAATTTGCTTGTTTAGTTAAAAATAAGGCATAAAAATGTCGAGAAAGAAAATGAAATGAAAGTTGAAGTGCAATCACGGTGACGTGACTAACAACATGAACCTTTTGCGTGCCACTTTGAACACTGCAAACAGAGGCTTCGCAATACTTTTGCTCTTATTATAAAGATGGTTAACGATGTCTTTAATCACCACTAACCCAAAATCCGATTGTCCTGTAAATTAAAGAGACGCAGAGGCTGATTAAATATGCACAGAGTCGGTAACGAACCGGACGCCGGCGCTCATTATACGCCAACAAGCGTGACGGCTCCCACAAAAGCTCGCTAACATAATGAACGTTTTTCAAGCACTTTCTTCGGCGTAAAAAGTGCACAATTTATTGGGACTTGTAAAAAAGTCATTAAAAAACTTAACTTAATTGTCACGGCTGTCGGCGAGACGTCGCGCGCCGTCCGTCGGTCGCCGCCCGCGCTGCCGTCCGCCGATTATGTTACCATTGTAACAGTCGTTTTTTACCAAATTGGTCTCTTGCTTCTTTTACAGAATTTCGGTTTCGCTTTCACTAGAATGTGTATTACTGTTCATTGTATTGATTAAACAAATTGCAATTTGATTTGCGGTTGTGGTGATACGAATTAATGTATATTTAGTTGTGTTTTGTCTTTTTGTATGAAAGCTGTAAGCTCTAGTTTCTTTCATCTTCAATTGACGTTTCCT
This sequence comes from Lacanobia wlatinum, assembly GCA_947578705.1. Taxonomy (NCBI): domain Eukaryota; kingdom Metazoa; phylum Arthropoda; class Insecta; order Lepidoptera; family Noctuidae; genus Lacanobia; species Lacanobia wlatinum. Next base: position 21,886,339 of record OX388029.1, read on the forward strand.
GGTTAAGTAGGCAATGTTTAGAAGTAACTTAACTACCTTGAATTGGCTTATCTTAATCTTTTTTTCTTACTATGTCTGCTTAGCCTTATCCCAATTATGTCGGGAGTGGCTCCCAGTCTAACCTTGTTAGCTGAATACCAGTATTTTACATGGAGCGGCTGCCTAAGACCTCCACAACCCAGTAACTTAGCAAACCGGTTCCCCTTGGCAAGACTGATGACAGATATTCTGACTTCTCTCGGTTCACGACTACCGCTACAGGTGTCAAAAATGTTCAAATGACAGCCGGAACCAACGGCTTACAGTGTATTCTTACTCTTACTCGGTATGTAATGTAATGGATAGTCACCCATTCACAGCTACCTAAGCTACCTCGAAGTACAACCAGTGCCGTGTTTTTATTTTTCTAACTAAATTACATTCTCTAATTAATCTTTTATGAATCTGATATCAAACATTCCTCAGCCCCATTCTCCCATGATCCGTTTCCATCATTGAATTAGTTACATAACTATCAATCTCAGTGGGTCTAAGTGGGTTATTAGCGCCGGGTAAGCTGACTCATCCCTGTCATTGCGATCACGAGCTCCAGAGCAACCTTGCCCGCCCATTGTGCAATGTTGCACTTGCACTCAAGACGGGTCAATGACTCGGCGATTAAATGATAGTGATAATTATTATGATGGTTAATCATAGGTTGGGTGGAGTTTTATTGTTTCTTTGGAATATGTGAAGTTGCGTAAAGAGTATTGTGGGAAATTTTGTGATATTCAGTTGGTAACTCCTAACACGATTGTAGCTCTTTTTTGTAACGAATTATGAATTTGTTACTTGATACGCATGTTGTGGAATATGGATACAGCATTTTTCGCAAAAGGAATAGACTATGGATACTTAATTAGCAATGTAACTTGAATAGTTGAAAACAAAATAATAAACGAGGCCCTGTCAACTTAGACTAACTTTCAAATATTTTTGAAACAAATTGGCTAATTTGCGTCAAGCTAACTTTTTCGCAAATTAATGAATGAAAACTTTCATTTTTAAATAAAATTCGTACCTAATTAGCCTTTATGAGCGTGTCTATTAGTGCAAAAATAAAAATTAATTAGCGGGTCGTTAATTAATGGTATTGCTCTACAATGCAAAAAAATATTTTGGATGAAAAACATGCGTATAGTTTTATAGTTTGTGCCGAAAAAATGAGCACAGCTTTTGAAACATCGCATTCTTTTAAAAAAAATGTTTTGATGTAGTTTATTGACCGTTTGCCTAAGCTTCTACATACTTTACTAATTGCAACTGCAATTTAACTTAGGTTACGTTTACCTTGCATCCCCTTTTCACTACATATTTGTATTTTGTATATAAAAATTGGAAAGCAGTATCATCACCTAAAGTATGTAATCTAACATTTATGTATTAACATTCCCTTTGGGATCAAACAGAGAAGGGTCGAATTATATTAAAAACTTTGATCATATTCTTAACTCATGAGAGCAGAACCAAAAACATTGTAAAAAGTAAATGAAAATGAATTAACACGTATGAAACCTTTACTATGATTTCTAGTTTTTTTTTTTTATAATTTAAATTATTACAATAGAACGGACGCTTCATAATTAAGAAAACATTTTAAAAAGACGTTTGTACCTTTTACACACGGTGTTTACATATCTTTTATACAACTCTCCTTTCGCAGGTATGCTGAAAGAGATTTCTTTTGAAATAAGCATTACCTTTGTACTAATTGTACCTATTTTTCTGTTTCCTTCTTTTTATCTTTCTATGTAATGTGTGTACATAAATCGTTAAATAAAAAAATTAAAAGTAATTCACTTCGGTTATATTCCCCCGCACCATTATTTTCAAATTGAAACAAAGCACTCTCAGCGCTTGATCTATGAGTAAGATTTTTACTAACAAAAATAATAAAGCGATTGAAGGCGCTGTGTGAAACGAGCAACATCGACACTGACAGTCGATGAATTGACAGATGACGCTTTGGCAATTTGCAGATAACACTCTTAGACTGAGATCCCAGAGCTGCCAGACCGCCCTTATTTTCTCACTAACAAAATATGTGGGATAGAATAGAGCTGACTTTAGCTTTCGTTATTTGCACCTAGTAAATGAACTATGCCCAAATTACACCCTGTAAATCATACATAAATATCAGTACCCAGACTTAAAAAAAGTGATTTAATGGCTTTGGCACCTGATACCTGGAAATCGGCCGTTGGCCTAAGTTACCACGTTTGCGTATGTTATAATAACATACTAACTATACCACACACTTTGTTAGTGAATAGCCAACAGAAACATACCTACTGGCCTAACTATAACCTCAAAATCTGAAAGCATTTTGGATTTTTTACAATTCTCAGAAGCGTCCGTGATTTTGATTAAGTTTCAGTCGAATATATGCAGTACTAGCTTCTGACAGCGGCTTCGCCCGCGTGGTCCCTAGGGAACATACTCCCAGGATAAAAAGTATGTCCTTTCTCAGGCTCTAGACTATCTGTGTACTAAATTTCATTTAAATCGGTTCAGTAGTTTTGGCGTGAAAGCGCGACAGACAGACAGACTTACTTTCGCATTTATAATATTAGTAAGGAAGTAAGGATTTAGAACACAGATAGTAAATTCGTCTCTGTTGGTTCTTGACGCATAGTAACATCTTTTTCATAGGTATCTATTTATTTAAATTAGGCTGACAACCAGCGCTTTTTGAACATCACAGCATAAACTATAGCTATCCATTAATTAAATATCCAGCTTTAAGTACTTTATCACTACGCCTGAATAATACACATTTTCCAAAGGCACAGAATTCAAACAAGTACGAGTTAATAGCTCGAAGTACGTATAACTCAGTTAAACCGAGAATTCTCAGCGCCGATTAAAATAATCTACGGTTACGCCGACGATTTGCGTCACAGTAATCACGGATAGCTTCCAATACTCTCCACACAGATATTCCACCATATTCTTTGAGTCTTTTTCTAGTATTTCATCTGTAATTTCAGCTCAAGTGATAGTGCTGGTAATGTACCTAAGAAACTGTCTAGTCATAGATTTTGAGTTGGTATTCACAGCCGTATAATCACGTCATAAAAAGATGATACAAGCTATAGAACTTTATTGTGTTACCTTTCATGCTCCTTTTACTGTATTATTTATCTTTAGTAGCAGTATGTAGGCGTCTAGTAAAGCCAGCTACTATGAGTTTACACTAGGAATAGATGTAAATACGTGCGATATCTTCTCCGGAAATCTTCAGGACAAAAGATATCGCCTCGACATGTTTCCGAGAACGCGCCTGGAAATAGCTACCTACCCTGTAAATTGACACTTACCGAAGACAAAAACACGTACTTATTATTATGTTCCGTACATCGCTTTTCTCACGCTGTATTCCATTTCGAAGTACTCATAAAATCATAAAGGCGCCGCTTTGAACACAGATTTGTTGAAATGAGTTGAAGCTTTATGCAAAAAGCATTAAAATATTATAAATAAAGATGCGTGAGACGCAGTCCACTAAGATAAACGCTAGGTGCGTTCATCGACAAGTGCTAGATCAAAGCAGAGTACGTAAAAAAGAAGTACAAAACATAAGTTTAAATGATGAATTCCGGTCGGTGGCGCTGGCGGGTATATGACACGATGCAAAAGCGCCCCATAAGTTATTACACATGCTGCTGTAATAAATCAACCTCTTAATTTGATCTCCGCCGATTCCATGTTAACATGAACAGGTTATGATGCAATTTTTATACGTATAGATATACGCATTTCCGAGATAACGAGTATTCTTGTAAAGGAAGCAGTCATCACACAGCTAACGAGGGATATCAGGTAAGTGAGGCAGACTTTACTACTGACATAAATGTTAGATTTCTTCTAGTTTAGAAAAACCGGTCAAGTGCGAGTCGGACTTGCACACGAAGTGTCCTGTACCATAACCCGAAAAAAACATGTTACTTCTATGGGGCCACCTTTTTTTTTCTCTTTTATTTTATTTTTAATATTTGTTGTTATAGCGGCAACAGAAATCCACACTCTGTGAAAATTTCAACTGTCTACCTATAACGGCTCATGAGATACAGACCGCTGACAGACACTCGGATAGACGGACGGATAGATGGACATCGGAGGCCCGGCTTAGAAATAGGGTTCCGTTCCGTCACCCTTTGGTGCGGAACCCTAAAAACTAAGTTTGATTTGGCTTGTTGTACTTACATTTGTGATTTTTAATTAAGTGAATTCGGTTCTAGGAACTGTGTTTTCGAAACATTCAAATAGGGTATTTTACTAAAAAAATGTAATTAGTCCGTCAGATAGATTTCCTAAAAATATTGGACACGTATTTTTTTCTTTTTTCACGTAAACAAAAGATGAAGACGATATAGTCTGTTGAACACACGCGTGACGTCACTATGATGGTACAATTTTTCCAAGCCACATGACGTCACGCGTGTCTTCAACGCGCTGTGTGTGTCCAATATTTTTTGAAAATCTGTCTGACGGACTAATTAGATTTTTTTTGTAAAATACCCTATTATCACATGCTGTATTAAGAACACCAATTTTAAATGTGGGCGCCGTAGAAATTGGGAATATTTGTAATAATACTGTTGTACCAGCGACCCCAAACAAGAAACATTACATGTATTCAATCCTTTACCAATTAGTGCGAATAATCTTTTATAGCGAACTTGGATATAATTTTAATAACGACTCTATATATTTAAGGCAGGAAGCTGTTTAAAATCGTATCAGTATTAAATGTCTAAAGTCGGCACGCGTTGGCAACATACAGCCTAGGGCCTAAACAAACGATAATACAGACATATCGGTTCAACACTAAATTTCTATGTCGTGGTGCTGTGAATTAAAACTGTTATGACTACTGCATGCCATTGCTAATAAGTGGGTACTAGTGTTTTTTTTAATCGACATCAAAAAAGAGGAGGCTCTCAATTCGTCGGAATCCTTTAAGCATATCCCAACAGTATAGTGGGCCAGCAGAGTTTAAGATCTCTCCGCTGTACTTGAGACGCGGAGAGTAAAAAGACTGTAGTTTGCGATAATAGAGTAGTAGCAAAAGAAAAAAAAAACTTTTTACAAAAAAATATAACCGACTTCCAAACAAAACACTACAAAGAATAAAATAACCTTAATTTTGGAAGTCGGTGTTTTTGGTTTTGTTTCTTTGTTTTTTAACACTGACTTCCGAAATTACATTTTTTTTTTGTAAAAAGTTTTTTATTTTTCACTTTTAAGTGGCGATACTTGGACGACGTCTTCGTCAACGCAGAAATTGTAATAAGCAAAAATGCTCATAAAATAAAAACTTCTGAACCAAATTGAATCAAATTTTTACGGGACCAAATGGCAAGTATACTGCATCGAACTAATAAAGAATTACAGACATCGGATCAGAAACCTCGGAGTCATCGGTGTACAGACATAAAAAAATACCCACCGAATTGAGAATCTCCTCCTTTTTTGGAAGTCGGTTAATTAAGAGTGAACAAGCTTATAAGTAGAACTTCTGTTGGAAGGGCTCTGGGTGCAGCAGAAGGGAGTGTCAGACTATTATTGACTAAAACCCATCCGTGTTCCTCCAAATACCCTTTGTGATCTGGATCACAAAGGGTATTTGGAGGAACACGGATCACCGTGGCCCTGGGGCCACGGTGACTCTATCGAACAAATTTCGCAAACCAAACATACAGCTGCCTATTATTAAATACGTCTTTTATAATGCGCACAGCAAAGGAGTAGAACTCTCTGCCTGCGTCTGTGTTTCCAAACGCTTACAACCCTAATCTTTTCAAAGTTAGAGTGCACAGGCTCCTTCTGGGTAAGCTCGTTCCATCGTAGACTTTGTCACTGTCATCTCTGACCTAGACTAGAGTCAAGAGCAAACCCATTACAAATAAAAAAAAAATGATAGCCACATTTATGAGAAATGTTATAGGTTATACGATAACAGGAAAACATGGATATTATGCACGTATGAAGTCGCGGGACACGATAAAAAAAAAAAAGAAACGATGTCCAGTCGATAGAGCGACATCCCATTAGCCACGACACAGGAGTACCTATCATTAAAACTGTTACGACTATTGCATGTCATTGTTAATTAGTCGGTGCTAGTGATATAACATCAGAGCAAGTTGAAGTATGGTAGTTATACATCGTATTTATACAATTACATGGCCGCAGGGAAAATTAATATTCTCTGGTACTTAGAACTTGGTTACACCATGTAATAACGGGAGATTAGGAGCCATAACAGAATGGCGGGTCTATTGTTAAGAATGAGATTATTCATTTACATTAATTTATGTTTTATGTGTTGGGCGTGGGTGGTGCATTCGGTGTAGTGACGCGGCGTTGCTATGGCGTAGCAGATATGATTTTCATAATTTTTATTCTTAGTTTTTAAGAGTTCTGTAAAATAAAATAATAATTTAGTTGAAATATCATGTATAGTCGTTTCTAATTTTGGTTCGAGTTATTTTTATTATTATAAATTGTCGTTTAATTTGCCGGTTAAATCTGGCCGAAGATAGAGAAGTTTGGAAGGAGAAAGGGGAGGCTTTTGCCAAGCAAACGGTCACAAAATAACAAGCTGTTGACAAAAACTTTATTTTTTTATTGTTAACGAATGACGGGCGGTTTTGGCCGGTATGTCCAATAAGAACCACATTTACATCAAATGAAAGCTTATATAATAAGCACCAACTTTCATTATGGACGGAAGGCTGTGAAATGCCGGGTTAAAGAGATATCAGACCTGCAATGTCATGACCTGGGAGTCAAGAGTGAGTTTGGCTGGTATGTCCAACAAGAACCACATATACACTAGTCACAAAAATTAAGGGATATAAAAAAAAATCCAAATTTTTGGGTGATTTTCAACAAGCTGTAACTCCGAGGAAAATGGTCGTACAGAAAAAATAAAAAAATAAAATTGTAGCTTCAAGTATCTTATTTTCAAATATGACCATGAAAAATTTTTGTCATGTCCAGATTTGGAGAAACCATAAGAAAAGTACCGAAAAAAAATTTTTCCAAATTTTTTCCCGTCTAAAAAAAGGTCCACGGGCTTCAAAAAATTTTTTTTGATTGTTTCGTTCAAAAGCTTTTTTAGAAAATTTAATACTCTTTAATTTGGCGTATTCAAAAAGCCTGTACGACGATTTGCCGCGGAGTTATCGTCAATCAAAGCAAAAAAGTTCTTTTTGACTTTGATATTCAATAACTCCGGAAATAATGATCGTACAGGAAATCGAAGGAGGGTTTTGAAAACTGCACGATATTTTCTATAAGAAAATGTAGACATCTTTTAGAAAAAAATTTTTTTTTAATTGAAAACTCGGACTGAAAAAAAGACAAAAATTTGCATAATTAAGGATATTTGGATAACTTGGTATAACTATGGATAAAATGGATGAACGAAGGATATCGTTGGTAATTTTTTAACCTCAAAGTGTCCCCTAAAATCCCTCAAAAATTCAAAGCGCTGCGATTTTTTTTTCACTGTGCCCCGAAGCTTCAAATTCTTTGTTTTTGCAGAAATCACCATTATGAGCAATTTTGTGATTTTCATTCATTTTTTTAATGAAAAAAATTTTTTTTTTCACTAAAATCTTTATTTTTTTGATTAAAGAGATTGATTTTTAAAAAAAATTGAAAAAAAAAACAATTTTTTTCCGAAATTTTCTCGATTTTTTTCGGCTGCTGATTTACCGCCGGCATATCGCAACGTGAAATTCGACGATGCATCAACATGCAAGAGCGCTTACGAGCTGTGATTCGGAACAGAGGTGGCAATACACGGTACTGAACTGTTACTGCTGTGCGTACAGACGTCCTTCAACAGCTGCAGACAGGCAGACAGACAAACACACAGAAACACACAGAAGCACACACACACACACACAGAAGCGTAAATCCGACCGAGCAACCTCCACGTGGTACGCTTTGGGTAACGCTAACGCCGGCGGTAAAACAGCAGTCGAAAAAAATCGAGAAAATTTCGGAAAAAAAATTGTTTTTTTTTTTCAAATTTTTTAAAAAATCAATCTCTTTAATCAAAAAAATAAAGATTCTAGTGAAAAAAAAAATTTTCTCATTAAAAAAATTAATGAAAATCACAAAATTGCTCATAATGGTGATTTTTGCAAAAACAAAGAATTTGAAGCTTCGGGGCACAATGAAAAAAAAATCGCAGCGCTTTGAATTTTTGAGGGATTTTAGGGGACACTTTGAGGTTAAAAAATTACCGACGATATCCTTCGTTCATCCATTTTATCCATAGTTATACCAAGTTATCCAAATATCCTTAATTATGCAAATTTTTGTCTTTTTTTCAGTCCGAGTTTTCAATTAAAAAAAAATTTTTTTCTAAAAGATGTCTACATTTTCTTATAGAGAATATCGTGCAGTTTTCAAAACCCTCCTTCGATTTCCTGTACGATCATTATTTCCGGAGTTATTGAATATCAAAGTCAAAAAGAACTTTTTTGCTTTGATTGACGATAACTCCGCGGCAAATCGTCGTACAGGCTTTTTGAATACGCCAAATTAAAGAGTATTAAATTTTCTAAAAAAGCTTTTGAACGAAACAATCAAAAAAAATTTTTTGAAGCCCGTGGACCTTTTTTTAGACGGGAAAAAATTTGGAAAAATTTTTTTTCGGTAGTTTTCTTATGGTTTCTCCAAATCTGGACATGACAAAAATTTTTCATGGTCATATCTGAAAACTAGACACTTGGAGCTACAATTTGCTTTTTTTATTTTTTCTGTACGACCATTTTCCTCGGAGTTACAGCTTGTTGAAAATCACCCAAAAATTTGGATTTTTTTTATATCCTTTAATTTTTGTGACTAGTGTACTTCAAATGAAAGCCTATTTCATAAGAATCAATTTTTACTATGGGCAGAAGGCTGTGAAATACCGGGTAAAACAGATATTAGACCTGCAACTATCTGGACTAGGAGTCAAGAGTGAATTTGGCCTGTATGTCCAATAAGAACCACAAATACATCAAATGAAAGCTTATATCATAAGAATCAACGTTCATTATGGAGAGAAGGCTGTGAAATGCCGGGTTAAAGAGATATCAGACCTGTTATTTCATGACCTGGGAGTCAAGAGTAAATTAGGCCAGTACAGATGTCCAATAAGAACCATATACAGAATAAACGCAATACCACTTAAGGGGTCATCGAACTCATCATTATGAACAACTTTCACTATGGGATCAACACTGAAATCGCGAACCCGGTGATTTTTAGAGATAAAATATTTTGTTATAGTAATAGCCGGCTATAAGCAATAAGTTGACATGCGTTAGACTCTATTGGTTATCAGGCCAGGCTCCGTAAAAAATGGCCATCATTCTTTATTTTATAAAAGTGACATGTAAAATGATTTATGCTCTTTGTGCGTGATAGTTTATTTTAAAATTAATAATATACCTGTTTGTATGGCTTACAAGATAATCAACTTTAAAACCGCGATTCAAAAGAAGGTAGAAAAACATTTATTATATGTGTACATTAGATGACCCGCACGACGTCGTCTGCGTCACATTTTTCATTAACGCTCCTATTGGTCGTAGCGTGACGTTATAACCTATAGCCTTCCTCGATAAATGGCCTATCCCACATTAAAATAATTTTTCAATTCGAACCCGAAGTTCCTGAGATTAGCTCGTTCAACTAAACAAACTTTGCAGTTTTATAATATTAGTATAGATGGTATAGATAGTATAGATAGTATAAATAATATAGATAGTATAGATAGTATAGATAGTATAGATAGTATAGATAGTATAGATAGTATAGATAGTATAGATAGTATAGATAGTATAGATAGTATAAATAGTATAGATAGTATAGATACCTATATTAAAACTGCAACCCATTTACGAGCTTACTCAAGGTGCTCTAATTTTATGTTCCACGCTCAGAGTATCTACATAATTTAGCAGCCTTGCCATTCCCACCGAACTCAGCACCAATAGGTACTAGAGTTAGAAATAGCTGCACAGTCTAATATTCTCGTAAATAATCAGCAGACGTTAGTTTCCCGTCACGAGGTGTGCAAACACTAGCGATCTTATCTTTTACACGTCTGAATTGTGAAGTGGTAAGTTAAACTGGGATTTATATCTGGGAAGGATATTTTTTATTCGGCTCGTTTATCGATGGAAGCTTAGAGAGGGATAATGGAGCAAAGTTGGTCTTAGATTCATAGTCAAGTGTTTTGAAGAAGAAATTGTATTATTTGTGCGTAAATAAGTGGTGTATTAATTCGTCTTTATGCTTAATGCTGTATGAAGCTTCACTGCACGGTAGCTGTCTCTCTGGATGGAGTTATGATCCATTCATCTCTCATCTATACTAATATTATGACGCTGAAGAGTATGTTTGTTTGTTTGTTTGAACGCGCTAATCTCAGGAACTATTGGTGGTCGACCAATAGGAGCGGAGAATTAATAAAAACCGGCCAAGTGCGAGTCGGACTCGCCCACCGAGGGTTCCGTACAAATTTGTAGCTACAAATTACTTTAAATAAAGACTATATTTTTTATGATTTCAATTTCAAATATAGTTTTCAGACTTTTCCCCATACTTGTAGTATAAGACGGTATTACTTGCCAAATTTCATAATTCTAGGTCAACGGGTACGATACATTTTCATTCCCTTGAAAATGTCGAAATATACGTATTTTGCGGCATAAACGACCGTATCTTTTTTTTTAAGTTAACTTAGACGTTTGATTTTTTCACAGCTGCAAGGGGCCATAGACCTGAGTATATGGTTTTAATTTCAACTCGATACCTTCACGCGTTCCCGAGATAAACAGTCTTGACAGACAGACGGACGGACAAAAAAGTGATCCTATAAGGGTTCCGTTTTTTCCTTTTGAGGTACGAAACCCTAAAAATGAGACGCAGACGAAGTTGTGCTGGTCAGCTAGTTAGGTATATTAGTGATGTTGTAAAGATGGACTGATGATGATTAGCTTCTTGAATGTGCAGAACCAGGTGTTGGAGTACCTTGGGAGAGGCTGTGTCCACTTTCCAGTGGCGGACTTCTTTACACTCTCTACCAACTCATGATGAATTGCGATGTTCGTGTACCTCAATATGATTTTTTTCATGTTTGACGGATAGAGTGGTTAGGTTAGGCCCAGGTTTCTGGTAAGTAATTATTGACGTTTCATAAATTAAACGAAAATCAACTGATGTGATTGGCAGTTGAAAATAAACATATTCTACCAATCACAGCAACTGACGCTCGTTCGAAAATCTGTTGCATTGATTTTGCGATAGTAACTAGTCGTTGCATTTCTGCTGTCTTAAATCTCTCGCAAACGAATGTACCAACAGCAATTACTTTTCTTATATTTTATTAAGCCATCAAACAGAAAATTTAATAGCTTTCTGGTCCAGACAGTTAAACTCTGCCGTTTTACTACCTGCCTCTATCTTCTGTTGTACAATAACAATAATAACAGACGCTTCAATTTTCAATTGCTGACAGCCCGAGGTAAATTATCGGTTTTATTAAAATTTAATGTGACTTTAAAAGCATGTTTAGTATATTTCAAAATTGAAAAAATCATAACCCTTCTTTTGCTACGCCGTAGTCGGGTAATAAAATAGAAAATACATATCAATTTTATCGTTCTTTTTGAATTTGTGGTATGTAAAACCTTTTGCACTTTTAGTAGATCCGTAATTACTCTTTTTTATTTATTTTTGTATGTAGTCTCACACATTTTATTTTATATAGCAAAGGTGTTGAAAGTATTCATATTATATCACATTGATAGCATTACTCCAGCAGCTCGTATATAAGCGAACAGCATATTTACGATGTCAGTTTTTAATATCCACAGTGTTTACATTATTATTTATTTACATGCGCCAGCGATTCAATTAGCATATAAACGGGTTGAGAAAATAAAAGGATGTGCGTATACCTTGAGGCACAGAATAGGTAGTGGCGGAAGGCTAACTCCACACAAAGAATGAAATGCACGCATACAGAGACACGTTTCACGTACAGCGAGTGCAAACGCTGTACGTGAAACGCACTCGCCACTGTAAATGCTTTGGGTTCCCCTGAGGTGGATTCGTACGGAGTCGGAGATTATTTTCAGGCTTAATTGTAACATGGCATCACGGCAACCAACGACAGGCCACAGCGACTTCTGGTCCTAATACATTTTATTTTTTCGAACATATCAAGCTTTTTATATACCTACCTTACTATAAGGTCTACCTGACTATGAGCCTCACAGATAGTTTAACCTTCCCGAGAGAATTGCAACTTCTCTCGGGAATTGTTGTGTAAACATGTAAATAATTTCACTCCTGCCTATGTGTGAGAGCTGTACTTCTGTCCTAACTATGCTGTACCCTTAGGCTAATCCGAGCTCTTCTCGGTATCAATACAATTATTCAAGCTCAAGTTAACGACGTAAAGCGAGATTAAATTAGATTAGAACTATTTACAATGCAGTCGCTGTTGCTAGGGGGCGTCGTTTTGTTTTCCACAAGAATCCGTTGATCTGGAAAGTTTTCTTAGAAATCTGTGATTGGCAGCGGTATTTTGTTTATTTTTTCTTGTTTATGTTGATAATAGATTTGTGGTCTATTGAATTTAATCTAAGAAGAAAACAAGATCTGGCATTACGCCCCTGTCTGGTTCTGTTTTTTCAGTAAAGAACTGACAAAAATCAACAAAAACTAATATCAATTCAGTAATATCTATACAAAGTGAAACATTTCTCACAATCTAAACAAGATAGAGAAAGAAATAAAGAAAAAAATATGCGTCGATTTGTCCAACCACTGAACCACTGTAATGCATTTTACAAATTGCAAGCTTTCTTAAAGCCTAAAAGAGATGCATATATCTTTTTGCAGTGATTTCACGGTTCTCTTTTTAGCATAGGCCAAAACAATAGCTGTGGCGCCAGGAGCAGGGATGACCACCGCTTCATGTTAACACAGTCCCAAAAAAGATACATCTTATATTTCAGGACTTAAATCGTATTTTTTTCAGAAGTTAGTTTGTTTTTTTAATGACTTTTTCTTTTTAATGACTGGAAACATTATATGTAAGCTCTGACCGACGTGTGCCTACTCAAATAAAAATATAACTAAAAACTTTACAATTCAACACAAAAAAAAAATATCTGCTTCCATCAATCTATCAGATTGATGGCAACAGATATTGTTTGCCAAACAGCCGGCCGATTTATATATAAACCTCTCTCCGTGAGAACACTTGGTGGAGTTAGCTTGAAGTGAACTGTCATTTCATCTTGATTGCATAGGTACATTGACAGCTTACTTCAAGCTCATTTCATGTAAGTTTTTCTGGTGTCATTTTGACAGAATAGGACAGCCTAGAGCGAATTGAGCAACCCTAGCGCAAGGACCCTGTCTCGCGGGCGATGACGGGCGTGTCGGCGGCGTGCGAGCGTGCGGTAAGTGAAGGCCGCGCGGAGGCCGGTCGTCGACCGCGCTATTTACGTCCCTGCCGACCGAGCGCGGCCTAATACCGGCCACCGGCTGGTAGGCACTCACCTCGCCCGAGTCTGGACTTAGCGTAGTAATGAGAAGGAGTGTCAAGTGTGGCCGTGGAAATAAAGCACTATCTTTGTGTTTGAAGTAAAATTTGGAACAAGAAGAACCTTTGCCAAGTGTGACCATGCGAACATAACACGATCTACATTAAAATTATCTATCGATTGCAAAAATGAGTTTGGGAAACTTGAGTAATGCATAAGAGAAGATGAAGGCAGATTTTTATTGAAAAAAAATAATCATATAACTGTGGATCTGTTGGGCTTTCCCATATGCCCATCGGCGAGAATGTCGATCTTCCATCTAAACTCTCAATATCTATTTAATTTCTTAAGGCGAGGAATTTTCTAAATAACTTCCTCTGGACCTCCCTTCATATGGAACTTTTGTAGCAAATTTCAAGCTTCTAGAACCAGCAGTAAATTCAGCAACTAAATTAGTATTTAGGCAATGAGTGAGAGTAATCTCACTCATTGCCTAAATACTATTTTGGTGTGTCCATTTTTACGATCTTCCTTCCAGGTTTTATTATTCTGTGATTCAGGATAAACGCTACATGTCAATGCGTCGTCGTACCGGACATATCAGAGGCGTGGCCAAAGAAAAGACTATAATTTGAAAACTGTCGCACTCTTTTTATCGAACGATATTCAAGTTTAGGGATGGGGGAGTGTCGATAATTCCGCACAACCTTTTAAGGAAGGCACACTTTGGTTTTTTAATAAATGTAAATTTTATGCATTATGTTTCTGATACTTACATGCGAATAATCTAATCTTCGCTGAAATCAGATAATAGGCATTTAAATACGACGACGTCCTTTCTTTCCAATTTTATTGCTTAATAAAAATGCTGATTAAAAAGATTATAAGACGATAAGTATTTTCTATTATTGCTAAGTAGATCTAAATTGAATCTTGAATAGTTTAAATAACTTTTTTTACCACTTGATATGTGTTGGCCAGCTCTTGGATCAAATTAATCTTTTATTGCGAACTTTCTTTTACATTAAAGTATTTTTCCAATTAGAAAAACTAAAGCAATATTATGCAGTGGTAAAATAAAATTGCTTGTCGTTTTTAGAAGGTTAAATAAACTCTAACAATTCGACTACGAAGGTACCAGTTAGTTAGTCAAAATAGTTATTCCTATTACAGGCACAAAACAAGATTTTTCTTTCAAGTATTTTCTACAGTTAGCAAATAATACAGAAATGTTCGTATTAAATCAAAACCTTTTTAATTTCTCACGTTGTGTTTGTCAAGTTTAGTAGCACAAGTGCATTGATAAGTATCGCATTTGGCGCCTTCTCGTGCCGATTCTCGCAGATCATAATTCAACACTCATTAATTTTCACGCTTTTTTGCCCTTTCAAAGATATAAGCGAGTGATCAATCCGATATGCCTTTAATTAATTAAGTTGGTTTAATTTACTATGACACTAGTTAATTTTAATTTCAATTTATTAAAGAGGGCTGGGCTTTTTTTCGGCCAAAGAATCAGCATTTCCATTCAACGCGGCAATGGGCACTTTTGCCATTGACAGCGATGTGGATTATTTTTTTGATGCCCAATAATTTATTTTGTATTTATTAAAAGACAGTATGGTGGGACTTATAAATAAATTAAAACCCGGTTTGATATTAAACGAATCTTTGAAATGATTATGAACGTATTATGTAATAACAGGAATTATGGGTGTATTTTTTTGCAGAGTATTTTCAAAATATTCCTGCAAAAAAAAAATAGATAAAAGATATATTCTTAGCCCTGCACCTCCTACACATCACTATAAAAAAAATGTTAATGATGGGAAAAGTAAAACACTTGAACAAAGAGACATAACTAGCTTTTAATGAAGCCCTATCTATAATTAGAAGCTCGGATCTTGATGTAGTTGTGTGGTATATCGCGAACTATTAATCGTAATTTAATTAGTTCGCTAACTGACATTTATATTCGCTATCGATGTACAGTCATGGACAAAAATATGTCACCCTTCTGTGAAAATAAAACAAACTTAATGAGGGTAAGTTAAAGACCCTGGTAATCTCATTCTATTTAAAGATACTAGATTCGTACGTAATTGGTCGAATAATCGGAAAACAGCAAAATCCTTTTCGAAAACAAGAAAACACTTTTGCTCCCGAAGGTTTCTACATCGACCTGGCGAAAAAGAGAACTTTTTATAATAAACTCGTTCTGTCCAAACCTTATCTGTTACCTCGATATGCAATTACCTTTTTATTTGAGGCGTACCCCAAGTAAACCACTTGAATGGTAATTACCGTCTTACAATTTAATAAGCTTGTGTCTTGTGCTAACTAGCGCGCGAAAAGCCCTGTCAAACTGCAGTTCTTGCTGATCAATATTAAGATACAGTACAAAGACGTTATTATGTTATAAAGCTGTCTTTTTTTACACCCCAGCCTTCATTGAAAACGTTCAAATAAACTGCACACGATAATAATGGATAATAAAGCCTTTTAATTGGTATCTACGATGGGAATTTTAAAGACCTAGGAAAAAATACTTCAGAACTTTAGTACTCACACATTGTTGCCAAGACATCAAGTTTTAACTCAAAAGTAAACAACATTGAATTGTTGTCTGACGTTTAAACGATGCAATTAACCCGTAATTGGAATACAATAACAGTTTCCCACAACGACTGTTCGCCGTAATGAATCTTTTCGTATTGTTATAAATAAATTGAGTATAAACAAAACATTGAGAAAAGTGTGGCCCCACACAATACAAATTGTATTAAAGGGCTAATTAACAATCAAAAATTTAAAAGACAATAGAATCTACACCATAATTTCACACTCATTTTCTTAAAAAAATAATTACATACTTTAAAATTGTCTATGGTAAAAACGTGATTTTCTTTGTTGGTGAAATCAGAACGGAACCAGACGGCACATCGGCTCGGTAAGTGCTGTTATCGATGCTTTAGAATCACTCGATTCATTGTAATAGCTCAGAAAATGATCTGATTGTAGTACAATAATAATATTATGGCGAGCAATGAATAACAATTGTGCACCACCGAGTGGATTTCGAAATGGATCGCATTGCGCAACTCTAATGATAACCCAGGAAATAATAACACAGATTTGTGCATAATGACGTGTTTCAACTATATTTAGTTAAATTTATTACTGAAGGGTGGCATTATTGATTCGGGAACCGGGAAGGGCCTTAGTAATTGTAGAGATTTAGATTATCTCGTAGATTGTTTTGTTGCAGTTGTAGGCTTGTAACGGTGTTTTTGTCAGGGATACAGGAAACGCTACAAATCAAAATTATCGCGACGTAACGTATCTCGGAAATAACGAATAATATATTGTGTAAGCCTCAGCAACTACACAAATCCTAAGTTAGGTTCTAAGTGAAGGAGTCGCGATGTAACTGGAAAGATATTCTTTACTTGGTCCAAGGAGCCATCTGTAAAAAAACACACACCGCGTCCTGAATAACTTAAAACATATTTAAGCTTGTTTAACTCCAGCAATACGTCAAAAAAGTGTTTTAAGCAATTTTCAAAAACAAATCATACATTACACTATCTTCCACAATTAGGTACTATTTTTTAATGATTTTATTTAAAATACCAGCCAAGTGCAAGCCGGACTTGCCCACCGAGGGTTCCGTAGAAATTTGTTGCTACAAATTACTTTAAATAAAGACTATATTTTTTATTATTCAATAACAAATGTATAGTTTTCAGAATTTTCCATATACTTGTAGTGTAAGATGGTTTTACTTGCTAAATTTCATAGTTTTAGGTCAACGGGTCAACCCTTTACATTTTGATTCCCTTGAGAGTGTCGAAATATATGTTTTGCGGCATAAACGACCGTATCTTTTTTTACGTTAACTTAGAAGTTTGATTTCTTCACAGCTGCAAGGGGCCATACATACTTGAGTATATGGTTTTAATTTCAACTCGACAACTCCACGCGTTCTCAAGATACACGGTCCCGACAGACAGACAGACGGACAACAAAGTGATCCTATAAGGGTTCCGCTTCCTTTTGAGGTACGGAACCCTAAAAATGTCAATACGAAGACGAAATCACAATAAAATATGATTAAAAATATCCTGTAAAATGAAATGATATAAATGAAAAGGTAAAATGTTCACTCCTTGACTGTAACTTTCAAATATAACGTAAGATCTGTGTGACTATTCCTAAGTAACCCTAGGCTGAATAAAATTTTCGTTTTACCTAAATTAATCTAAGGTCGGTCCCGCCCAGACTTGTTACTTTCAACTACCAAAATTGCTCCTCAAAACTAAATTCAGGAACTAAACAAAACTAATCGCTTCAAAAATAAATTGAACTTTAATAAAAAAGCAAGAAGGAAACCCTATAGCATCCGGTCACGTGCCTTAAACTATTAGGTATATCAATTTGATTCAATTATTTTAAAACTCTCACTCTCTACATGAACGACAATGAATGAATGAATGGCGAAATTTAATGTCTGATGTAATATGGACAAAAAATAGCAATTCATTTCACATTAGATAGAAATGAGATGTGTTTAGCCTCTCGTGAGGCTCCGCTGTTTTAATGAGGCTATGAAGCGCTTTAAAGCGTTTAATAATTATGGCTTTGTGGACTTAACTCGAGTAGCTTTATTACCGAAGTTAATGTTGTGATTTTTAATAAAAATAAATATATGTTGAGACGCACAGGACCGGTTGTTGTGGCAACACTTGGAGGAGGCATAGGTGCAGCAGTAGACGGCTGATATGATGATGATGAATCAATTACATTTAATTTTTGTTATTAATAAAAAAGCGATCCTAATTGAAGGGTACAGGGGGAAAACAAGAGACATCTCTTGTTTTGCCTCTGTACCCTTCAATTAAAATCAGTGCTTTATAGCAATTCATCATTAAGTTTTAATTAAATTACAATCGAAACCATCGTTTTCACACGTAATGAGAACAGAACATCGATTGATCGCATTTTATCGACACAACATTCAAGAAATGGGACTGTGGGCAAGTTTTTGTCTCCTCACTATTCATTCTTATTCCCCACACTAGCTAATATGGCCGCTAATTACGTGGTGACAAACCGACGGATATAAACATCGCGATCACAGTATTGAGGCTATTTTTACACCCCCTATATAAGGCGCCTTAAGGGCAGGCAATAGAATTTAAAGCAGAAATAGTTAGAAGTGAAAAAGAAAGTAATATATCTGAAACTAAGTTTTATCTTTTACGTGGCGGTAAATCCTTTGCGTTTCTACACGCTACGATTTTAGTAGCTATTCAAACACTTATTCTTTTATTTTATTTCTATTCCTTCCAAGGAAAAATAAATCACTTCTCTAATTTGTTTTCTGTTTTATTATATTCAGTTTATGGATTATTTTTTAGTCTTTTATTTGCAACTACCTTCTGCCCACGGGATTGTTGAAAAATCCAAAGGGAGAATACCCGAGATGAAAAGATTTTTCGACGGGTATTATCTACCCGTGTACCAAGTTTTATCCGAATCCTTTCAACAGTTAAGACGTGAAGACGTAAAAGACAGGCAGAGTAACTTTTGCATTTATAACATTTGTATTGATGCAATCACAGCAAAACAAGGCAACACAATACGACTGCGGCCTGCTACCAGCCCTGCAATTTCTTTAACAACGTTGCGGTTTTTGATACTACGCATTATATCCAGCGATCTTTGCGACCTTTACAAATTATACAACAATCAATTTTCTAAAATTGATTGCAATAATTCAGTGGCGCACTTACGTGCTTACGGAATTACGGCGTCGATTGTACATCACGACCTAAAATCAATAAATATTACGTAATCACCTGTCTGCGCAAGTTCGTAAATATTTGCTCCTTTTCAGACTTCGAAATTCTAATGAATAATTCAATTTACTTTTCGATAAATATAAATGATACATTTTGAGATGCGGTATTTTAAACTCTATGCCTTTGATGTTGAGCCTGAAATATATATTTTTTTTATAAAAACGAGGATCTTCAGAGCTGTTCGGAAAATAATCCAATAACTTTTCTTATAAATCGCTGTAGGTGTCCTAAGAGATGGCTGTGGTATGAACTTATTTTTTAAGTACAGTAAATTATTATATCTGAAACGGCAAATATTTTTTCTAAATAAATGTAAATATTTTACAAGAAATATCATAATAAAGAATGGTTATGACCAGCTTTTCATGAGTTATAGAATTATGAATGTTATTCCTCTACGTTTCCATTCCTTTTCTGTCCGATGTTATAAAAGCTGACAACACAAGAGGAAAAATAAGACAAGCTTTATCTCAAGAAGTATTCCACATCTAAAGAAACTTTGAGCTATAAAGACAGCTTGAAATTGCCTTCAATGCGGCCATTACCTTATCTATCAAACATTAGCGGAGCTTACGACTGCAAAATTAATTCGAAAACAACATATCTACGTACAATAACACTTAGTTACGTTTCTTATACTAAAACAGTGGTTCCCAACCTACAGTTCTCGACCACATGTGGATCTAGTGCTAAAATATGGTACGCAAAAGGTTCCGCAAAAATGTCATTCATGCAAACTGATTCAAGCTTTCTTAATAATGCTTTTTTACTTTTGATTTCAAAGAATAGTTATGGTAAAAGTTTTGGATATCTACTTAGATGATAAAAAATATTTTTAATTTTATCATTATCATCATCATAACAGCCGAAAGATGTCCACTGCTGAACATAAGCCTCCCCCAAAGGGGGGTTTCCATAATCGCCATGCTTGGCGCCTGCGGGTTGGCGATCGCAGTGTATGGTTTTGCGTTTTACAGAGAACACTGCTGCCCATTTTCTGGTGAGTCCCTTAGTCGCCTCTTACGACACCCACGGGAAGTGATGGGATGGCATTATTATTTTACGGCACCGACTGACACCATACGGTATATTATTATATTTTTAATTTAAGATAATTTAATTTTCTTCTTGATTTCTGGCCCCTTTGGCTTGCAACAAAGAAATCAAAGTGTTCCCGGATCAAATAAAGGTTGGGAATGACTGTACTAAGGTAAATAAGTCTTGTGCTTTGATTTTGCTGTAAGTAAATCCATTAGTACCTAGTCCATTAGAAACGATTTACATTAGAAATTGTGTGGGTTTCACCTGGCGACCCCAGTGTCGATTAATTGAATGAGGCACTTGATACACATGTAACTGATTGACTAGCGGGAGCCGTGATAGCTTCGTGCTACCACGCGAGTGATAGATGCCGAAATTGTAATAATTGCATTACATCATGGAGAAAGGTATCGGAATTATTGTTTAAATAACTGACGTTAGTGATGATGTGGAAATTAAAAGGTTAAATTATTGGCTGTTTATCATGCCACTAATGATTCATCTGTCACTCGTGATTTAAGTCATAATTATTTATCAGTAGTATTGGTAAAGTATGATTGCTTGTGACTGCACATTATGACGAGTGTACCAACGTTATGACGAGAAAAGTGCCGATGAGTTGGCAATTTGTATTCTCTTAATGACGACAATTTATAAATTCAGTACTTTGCCGTAGGTTACATTAATAGTTGTACTGACAGTAATTACATGTTTTAGTTATTATACTGTCACTTGTATCCTGTAGCGTCATGAGTTTTGAAATCATAACTTGAAGGCGGCAACTTAATACCCAAAGAGTTGTAGCTCATAATAGTATTCAAGTTTATCAACAGCAATGGTAAAGAAAATTATCTAGTCTAGACACATATCGGATGCTTTGTCTACAAAAAGTAATTTTCTTTGAAATAAAATAAAAGTATAAATAATGATAACACTTTACTGACTATAATTTTATGCAATTACTAGCTACTCGGCAAACGTTATTTTGCCATATAAAAAAATAGCCTACGCCGAAATTTCATAAAGTTCGGTCAAGCCGTTTCGG
The DNA here is from genome assembly GCA_947578705.1 of Lacanobia wlatinum. NCBI lineage: Eukaryota > Metazoa > Arthropoda > Insecta > Lepidoptera > Noctuidae > Lacanobia > Lacanobia wlatinum. The sequence continues at coordinate 21,907,905 of OX388029.1, forward strand.
AGGAGTTCGATAGCAAACACCGTGACACGAGAATTTTATATATTACTAGCTGACTCGGCAAACATTGTTTTGCCATACAAAAAAAAAACCCTACTACCTATTCTCATACCTACCGAATATACACACAAAATTTCATGAAAATCGGTCGAGTCGTTTCGGAGGAGTTCGGTAACAAACACTGTGACACGAGATTTTTATATATTAGACGATATTAGAAGATTTACCTCTACGTAGACGTAGCACGCGATCTTCAATAATAATGGTAATAAATACATGTGATAAAATGTCATAAAATAATAATAAAAGCACCGTTTTAATTAAAATATTCCCAGCATTGTTTTATGGTGGGCTTATTTAAAGTGATTAATTAATATTTATGGGAATTAACAGTAATCTGAGGGAGATGCTGGTAAGGTTCTTTTTCGTTACATACATGATACTAACAGCATGCAGGCGACAAACTTCTGAATGTAAGCACTGTTAGGTACACCTAAGTATACTTTTCAAAACCACCCCTTTGATCTCCTTTCGAACATCTCTTTCTTATGTTGGCTATCTCTGCCCAAATTTTTTCAGTCGATATAATTATTAATTTGATCAGAAAAATCCCTACCTTTGCCCTAACTTGCTTTGTATCTTGTGTTGTGTTATAGCCGGGGCACATAAATATAACATAATATAAAAAAAACTTTAAAAAGAAAAAAATAATTTCTATTGATCCTTTTAGTTTAATTTAGGTACGATTCTTCGGGCCAAGCGTCTTCGTCTCGGGAGACCGCAAATCTTAATAATATTAGGAAGTGTTAAGGTTTTGTAATAACTAAGTATAAATATTATTAGCGGTCTCCCGACGCGATGACGATTGGCCCAAAGAATCGTACTACAACCTGACCGTACCTACTGACTACGACCGTACTATATTATCACGCTATATGCTATGAAGGATGAACAATAGGTACTCAAAAATTTCCGTTTGTATGCGGGACAAAAATCTCCCCGCAAACAACATCCTTTTCATCATATCTAACTTTGAAACATTCAGAGACGAGACGAGCCTTAATTGTAAGTTATTTAATGCTATTAAGTGATGGACGAGTGTCGAGTTAGCACTTGGCTCTGCCACGAGTATCGCAGATAGCTTGGTCGGCGGAATGTGGACGCATTACGTTCAGCGGAACATTGATAATAAATCTTATCCTCTAGTTGACTTCGTGCTTCGTTTACCAAGTGTGAGGTCCGAGTCTGATTTTCAGGGGAATCTACGTAGCGGATTTGATTAATATAAACACGATACAGTGCGTTGAAAACTCGCGTGACCTCACAGTTCAGTACACATTTTACTAAAACGTGATGACACCAGTAGTGCTATTCTGTATGTAACTATTTCTATATCGAGCGACCTGAGTGATAAACCCCAGTTAGTTATGCTTTTGGTGATTTGAATCGCAGATTTGTATCAGTAGGTTCTAGATATTCCTAACTAGCAGCTACTTTTGGCAGCATAGTTACCAGCCTGTATACAGTTCTTTTGGGCAAATCCTTCCTGGTATGTTTTCCTGAACCACTTCGAACCAGCCAGTGGTAGTTCTCTAGGTCTTCTTGCTACCTAAGGACCAAAAAAAAAAGAATTAATATTACCTTTTTGTTCTCCTTCCAGTCCTATTTAAGTACAGTCTACCCGAGTGCCAAATTAAGCTCAAGTCCAATCTTCCGTTTATTTGTGATTGTTTATAAAGATCCACGTTATTCTCGTAGGAAGTAGAAGTAGGATTATATGGGAACTAATACTGCAGAATCCTGTTCATAAAATAATATTAGGAAGTGTTAAGGTGAAGATCGTGCAGGTATTACGCGTACACATATGATTAGGTACTGCCTTCTAATCACCTCCTCTAAGCTATGAACCTGCCTCAAGTTTTTTCCTATAGGTATTAGAACGGAAATACGTTGTTAAACTAAGTTATTACCTGCAAAAATGGTATAACTACCAAATTGTTTCGTCATTTCTCTAACACTGTAATTTTCAAACTGACAGCTCTTCAGGCAGGACTCATTTTAAATGAAGCAAGGTGTACTAGTAAGTGACTGACAAGTGTCTAGTTTGCAGGCGGCTGCTTGGCAGAGGACCGCGATGGATTGTCGGCGGAATGTCGACGTATTACGTCCAAGTCCTACTCAGATATCAATCTAGAGTACCCATGACGGCCTTAGATTGATAATGTCGTTCGTAGATGCGGAAAACCGTTAAAGAAGACTTACTTTTTTATTTTCGCGTGTTTTCAGCCCGTGCATTTGGAAAAATTCTGTTTTTCCTTGAACTGGTCAGTCACTGAATTACAATCTTGTCTTACATGAAAATAAGATGATGTACAAAGCATTTTGTGCACTATTAACTTCCAAAGTTATAGACCGTAATCAAAATAGGCTCACTACTGTTTTCTCTAAACGCTTCTTTTGCTACCTGGGTCGCTTTAAATAGGACGCTCTCTGTTTACAGTCTTACCAGTAAAAAGTGCAAAATGAAAGTAAAGAATTGGCTCCAGGAATTAAACTATGACGACACGGAAAAACTTCTTGCTGCCCCGGTGTAACTTGTTAACGTTTTTAAAGCAATGTACCAATTATATATTTAAATTATTTTTAATATATATTTTAATACAATTTTAATACCTCACGATCATTCCCATTATTGGCACACTCATCACTTTCTTAATCTCAGTCATACTCCCTTAAACATACACACACACACAACACACACACACACATACAGCATGGCATAACACTATTCACTAAAATACTAACACTGCAATGAATAATTGTATAAATACTTGTTATAAAACCTTATCGCATTTAATAATGTGTGAATACATAACCTACAAAATGTGACTATCTCCGAATGGGGGGAGTCCTGGTGTTCTGAAATACAGGCTTTACGTCTAGTTTAGGCACTAGTCTCCCACAGTAAAATTATTAAACTGTAGCTGTTATGTATTGTTCTTGATACGATGTTAAATGAACCTACTTTATATTGTGGTGAGAAATAAATCTTTATTATTATTATTAAAGTGGAGAGCTCATTCACGCAAGAGTGGATTCGATTGTCAAAATCATTGAGAAACATTGCCCACCAATCCCATTATTTTTGAACTTCTTAACAATTTTTGTAGCAATGTTTTGCATTGTCACTTTGCCTCTTAATGCTATTTGCCTTTAACCTACACCTGACGATAACAGCGATAATTTGTCCATTTGCACTCCATCGGCTCCCTATTCCGTGATAGTGTTACTATGTAGAAGATATAAATCTTATCTGTTGCTCCCGTTGGTCGCACTCTGCGGGGGGCACACGATCCGCGGTGACCGGCCAATCCATTACACAGTGCGCTACTGTGCTGAATCGCACTTATGAACGCTGCAAAAATTGTAAAGCTTGAGAAAAACAGGCATGTTTTGAACCGGTTATTCAGTTTTTTGTTGCATAAGGAAAATTATGAATTTCCGATTTTTCAGCGGTGGGCGTGGAACTAACGGTTTTAGCAATGCACGTCTTGGTTGTCTTCAAATCAATCGAAATCTATTGAAATGGCTTCTCAAAGTCTCCAAACAATGTCTTTCTGTAAGACAGGTCGTTGTGAGACTCTGATTCTGATTGTGTTCAACTACTTACTTCTACTTATCGAAGTTATAAGTACATCATGATAAATCTCTCGCATCATGTCCATTTTGTACTCATCCGTCTTCAAGACAAAGCATGCGAGTCATTTTTAAAATACCCTTCCATGTAGCATGTTAATTTATGATCCCGAGCGCTAATATAAAACTGCGATTGAGCGATACCGTCAGCCAACGATCTGTCGACATGTGGCATTACAACTAACGATTTGTCGTCGTGTGTTAATGTCGGACACTAGCACGGAACGATGAAAAATTGAACAGGGAAGGAACAACATTTATATCGCTGGATGCCGTGGCTAAATGGCTAATGGTTACTTTAACAAGTCCTGACGTTTTGTACATGTTATATACCATATCTGGGCATTTTTCCGCGGAAACAAGCAGTGAATATAAATTTTCTTAACACTTAGGTGGTATAAAATATAATGGACATTAAAATATACCGTCATGAAATGTCATTACTTCACAGTTCCACGGATAGTTTTCGTATGAATTATTTGAAATGAGGAATTCCAAAATTGACAATATCTTATCTAGCTAAAAATATATCATCCCTGACTGTAACGATACTGTACGACATCTTGACTCGTGCTTTGATCCACTTTTCCCTTTGAACATTAAGGCACGACAAAAAGCATAAACTAGGCTTGTCAGATCGCGACAACACTTAAATCTAAATATTGTTTAAATCGTGACTCCGAAACCTGAAGTTACAGCCTAAAATAACATGTTCAATGTCAACTTCAGATTTATCATGACATTTCCCATACAAACTGCTTTCAGACAAAAACTGCGTCCTACTTCCTTCTACATAATATTACTGAATAAGAAAGACTGAATGTCTGGTTTTTCGTTTACACCTACGGTATTTCAAACAATCTCACACTTGTGAGGTTGTGAATAAATTGATTTTATTGAAACTTGGTACGCTTCAGTGAGATAACTGAGTTCAAAAAGTTATTTAAGAACTTTTTTATGAAAATTGTCCAACAATAAGAACTCGCGAGTTTGACTGAAACACTCTACTACCATGAGGAGTATAAGTGCGCTCTTAATTAATCACGCCTCAGCGGTTAAATGGATTTTAATGTCAAGTGACACTCAGGTAGACCATAACCAAGGATATCTCTTCGATCTCTTCATCAAGTCATATACCCCCAAAGTTGAGTGTAAGTGTATCCCATTGCACGCCACTTTATTCGGTCCTGGACCTCCCGCATCCCACCCTTGCCTACTTATCGCAGGGGTACCACTGCTGAATTACTCATATTTTTATCCCTTCGGATAATTCGACTTCACGCGGACAAACGCGATAGCAAAAGCTAGTGGTTGCATAAAGTCTATTTACGAGTACACAGTACATATTGTGGGTCAGGACGTCGCGTCGTCGGCTGTACCGATAAATCGTGGTCAATGCCGTCGCGTGCAGTGCCCATGTTAACATCGCTTGGTGACCAACAGACTGAACAACGAAGGCCCTCGATTTAAATGTAAATATTGCAATTAGGGCCTCCTTACACGCTTGCTCACCGAGTTTGAGGCCTAGGTGGGACCGACGTGGTCCGTTAGGTGCGATCCTAGTGATTTGACTACCTATAATGTTGATTTAGTGCTGGGCTTTTTAATTTAGGGCTGGTAAATATACAGCCAGCTGGCTGCGCTAATTTTCTCAGAATTTATCTCTGATAGAACGAAATCTATTCGTCTAAAGCCCGGTTTCTGAGGTACCGGTCGTTTGTCTGTCCGTTAACTATGCACTAACCAACCAATGACGTTATGACAAATAGCGTCAACGGACAGATAAAATATAATTTTTGAGAGATTTTTCATATCGGTTTTCTATCAGCGTTGATGATGGTCGAAAAGTCATCAGTCAGATTGACCATATGGTAGTCAATTTAAATAACTAAAAATGACGTTCTGACAATTATTGTTTTCGTAGATAGAAAATCACTTTGTCTAGGGCCTTGAGAGGCGAATTATATACAGCCACAAATATATGAAAGCGCCATTTTATATTGGGTAATTCGTGCAAGTTTTTATGGTGACGTGAAGGTATGTCAATTAAAATTAAAATATCAATTTTCTCACACTAAATTTAAAAAAAAAAACTGTAGATATTAGTTGCAAAACCGTATAGGGTAAACACAGCGAAAGAACGACATCACATTTTATGTCTTCCACCAATTCTGAAGCAGTTTTTATGACAACAATTATTTGTGACTCTTAATATTCAACAACAGATTAAACTTAATTATTAATACTAACTATAATCTATATCTATATAATATATTTTTAAGTGTATTTAGTTTGTTATTTTAATAAATAGTATAATTGATGCAAAATAATAGTTTTGTGCCTATCTATTATTTCACGATAGGTCCAGGAAATTAGTTCAAATAGACTGATGAGATAACTGTACCAGAAATGTACCAGTAGGAATTTAATTATAAAACGTCATTTATTATTAGGTACTTAATTTTATGGTTATGCTTAAGTTATTATAGTGAGCTTATTATTTTCTAATTTAAACCTTAGCCTAATGACTCTGTACGAAACTGAAAGTACATAAAACGTTTACCTATTGGTATAGTGAAATTGCATTTTACGTTTCGTATCATAAATGTCTGGAGCAGCTTTTAATGTTATTTAGTTCGATTAGAAAATTTTAGTGCTAATCCTAAGATTGTAAAGAAATAAATTTATAGCCTCTATCTACCATAATTTATTTATTTATTCATTCATTATTATTATAACACCCTAACATACACATCCAAGGCAATGTTATAACGTACATATAAAACATATAAAACGTTACAAGACAATACATCAAACGTCACAAAAACATTATAACTCATTGTTTAAACGGTCAGACCTCTTCAATTAAAGTTTGCGCTACTTGAACAAATCTCGGCAGGTTTTGGCAAAATATGTCTTCCGATAACGTTATACCATTAATCAAACGTATGGCTCGTGTTATAGGGGTAAACTTAAGCAAATTAGTCCTTGCCAACGGTATAATGGCATTTCTTAGGGAAATCTAAACTTAGTAGGTATAAATGGAGTCGGTTAAATAGAGCAGGACTTCTGTTGGTTACACGGGACGTGGTCACGATGAATTTATACGAGAACACGTACATTTCCAGTTACTTCAAACAGGCAAATATGCTTGGAAAAAATGGCACATGAAACCGAAACAAAGAATACCGAGCGCAATGATGTGAAAAATATAAATAAACCAGGATAAAACATACATAGCCTCAGGTCTTTTTCCCATGGGGCAGAAACTATATAACGCCACCTACTATGATCCCGACACTACGATCCTTACTAAGGATAGAACTAGCCAACTTTTCACAACATGTTCGCATAGATCTCCAAATTGAAAATTCCACTGAGCTATATTAGACCTGGTGGACGTACCGTTGGGCTGCCAATACCAATTCCCGACGTTACCCATTGTACCCATACCGGTAACCTGCAGTAACCACTAATGGGTACCAGGCTGCTATAAGATTTATTCCTATCTTATCTGAATAGATTGCCTACGGTTATAGATTAGTACTAGGATATCCACCGCGTCTGATTTGCCTCTAACTCCATAGCCAACATTGTTAACTATTTCCTATTTAGTAAAATCCGGTTCAACTGATTGAATATTTAAACTAACATGATAACAAATTGAGTTTAACTGGTATCGGTAAAGGTTAATTTAACAGTTAGACCGCGGAATGTATTGTTTTAATATCTGATTGTTGAGTGCGAATGTTCCTATTTGCAGTAAATCTATTATTAAATGGCTAGTGAATTTTAGTTAGTTATCGTTTTGCGTTTGTTTGTTCATTATTATTATTATTATAAGCCCGTGGTGTCCCACTGCAGGGCAAAGGCCTCCCTTCCTTCTTTCCACTCCAGTCTCTTTTGAGCAATCCGAGTCCAATCCCCCAGGTAGGAGTCCAGCTCGTCCCGCCATCTCCGTTTGGGTCTACCGCGTCGCCGGTTCCTGATGTTCGGGACCCAATCCGTCGTTATTTTTGCCCAGTTCTCCTGTGACATGCGGCATATATGGCCTGCCCAGTTCCACTTCAATTTGGCAGCTGTGTTGCCTACATCTGCGATTTGAGTTTTGGAACGAAGTATATTGTTCCTTATACGGTCTGTTATCCGGACTCCGAGGATACTTCGTTCCATTGTTGTTCGTTGTTGTTTGTTTGTTCATTTGCAAATTTTATTTATGTGAACTTTATGAGATAGAGGCTCATTTACTTAATTAAAACTAGTCATAAGTGCACTCATCTTTCATAGTAACAACGTATAAGATGTAGACCAACAAATAAAAGCTCATTAAACTATAAACATGATTGTTATTACTTATTACATGAGACATCGAAATTCGCCGCTTCCTCGCGGTAACGAGCACGAAACGGAAGCCGAACATAAACTGCAATTACAAGGCGATGCACGGAGCAAACTGTCCCTAATTATATGTTTGATCTCTATAAAAGCTTGTAACATGACGATCGCCATCGTCATCATTATGTTATAATTATAAAACTAATGAGAATACGTGTAGATATATTCTGTTATGATAGAACGAAAGTTTTTATGTTTGTTAATTTTTACGGTTTTTGACTTTTCTCCTTAGTCATCACTTCACTGCATATTGTAAACTAGTTGACCCGCGCAACTTCATCTGCTCCGCTCCTATTAGTCTTAGCGATAAATGGGCTATCTAACACTAAAAGAATTTTTCAAATCGGACCAGTACTTACTGAGATTAGCGCGTTCAAGCAAACTCTTCAGCTTTATTATTAGTATATAGATAAAACAAAGCCCTCGCCATAAATCGAAAAAACACGCTAATTGTATGGGAGCCCCTTTTAATATTAATTTAATCAAATTTTTATTATTTTTTTCACAGCCCGCTGACAGACAGACGGACAGACGGACGGACGCATGTTCGGATGGACAGCGGAGGCTTAGTTATCGGGTTCCGTTGGTTACTTTCGGTATGGAACTCAAAAAACGACCTAACGGATTTTCATACGGTTTTCATCGATGGACGGAGTGATTCATTCGAAAGGTGTTATATAATTTATCCAGGTTTTTTCTAGTAAATTGACTGCAAAATGACGATGTTTGTTGAAGTTATCGGAAAAAATCATGTCGACTGGGAGTTTATTATGCTCTGCTACCCGTTCAAAGCCAGGATGGATTGCTAGTAGAGAAATAAATATAAATATCTTGTAAAAACATAAAAAGGGTAAGTCGTTCAAACGTTCGTTAGTTTAAAATTAACCGCATTAAAACGTAAGAAATAGACACAGTTCGGTTTCTTTTCAGCGTTATCTGGCATCACCTAAATTCGTTAAAAAGAGGCAATTAACAATCGTATTTATTTAGGTACAAGAGCGGTAATATATTGCAAATATTACCTGTGTGTGGGCTACTTTTACGCCACGCTTTTATCCGCTAAGTTAATTGTTTATTTAATTTTATTAACAAAGAATTTAAATTTTACAATAAACTAGCTTTTGCTTGTGGATTTGCTCGCGTATAGTATATAAATTTTCGCAACAAAAAGAAGTGTTAAATCAAAATCTGTAGGGTATAAACTCATCAAAATCGGTTCATTTAAATATACTCACTTTTGCTTTTTTTTCAAATACAAAATAGTTTATTGCTTCATAAGTTTACAAAATTTAGTGTCTGGAGCTTTCCCTAAAGCCAGAATTGCCTGTGTTGGGAAGCCACGCTCTTCCATAGCAAAATAATACAAAATTTAGCAAAACGGGTATTTACACAAAACAATAGATACAGGTTTAAAATCTTAGTAAGGTTAGGTTACCAGGGTCTGTTTCTTATCTGCTAAATCTTGCAACATCAATAAAGTCCGTTAACAAATGGCTATAGACAATCGCATTAATTTATATTAAGAACAATCATTAAATAAGCAATAATAGCTTAACTGTCAACACAGAGACGTTTCAAACGACCCGTGACAGGAATATTAATGAACAAAAATCTAGGTTTACTAACACATACACTACATATTTTAGCGTGAAATTGCTGTGCCATTGCGACAAGTGACATACTCGTAAAATATACCGCCGACTTGCGCAGGCGCATGTTGTCTCTCGTGTGAAGTGTGACTATGTGTTCCGAGTTTGATTTCCGCGTAAACTTTAACCGTCTTATTACAAAACAATGCTTAAGTACTGGTTTAAACCAAGACTAACAAGTCTAGGATTGTTACGGTATTAACGCTAGTACCAGGTTTAAAATGTGTTCCAATTACAAAATTAAGACTATTCGAGGATCAGTTAGTACCAAAGAAAGTCCATGGTTTAAATAATATCCACAGATAAGAAACAAAAATGGCATTCTTTCATTCGTTCATACAATCTTTATTTGAAGAAACGTTCCGTTTCTCAAAATATTTATAATATAATAACAATTGGGATGCTTAAATAATTAACTATCGATACAACAATATTTTATAAATTGTTCTTTGTTTATGATACAATATATTGAACAAGCACAACTTGTACTTTTGACGCGCTTTTTATAATCGAGTTATCATATTCTTTAACACTTCTAGCGTGAAGTGGAGCGACGACGGCTGTTTACATAGTCATGTTGCGTCCTTTTTAATTAATAAATTACCTTTTTATTTTTATTCTTTGTTCTTAATATTTCTGTTACGAGGTTTGTTTCGGATAAATCCTCAAGTAAAATATCTCCAAAACGTTTTCTGAATCTATACTTATTTCTAAAGTCTACGTTACTCAATTCAAAAGAATTCACACGATGATGATGTCTTTTAGATCGCCAAGACTATCCAATATATCCAAATCCATCAATTCAATTCATATTAGTATCAATTTTTAACATATTTACATAGAAAAACACAAAATATTAGTCAACGCCAACCTCAAATAAATTAGTACCGAAGTTAAACTAGGGGTTTTGGCGGACTAACTTTGGTACCATAGTTAGTTCAAGAACTAGTGATAAACTTCGTTTTATAATAACGTTTTATTTAGTCATGGTTTAAACCTAGTGTTAATCCCAGTACTAAATTAAGATCGTGTTTTGTAATAAGACGGTTAGGGTCACTTTTCGTACCGAGACTCAACGCATTGCGATGACGCAACGTTTGAAGAGGCAAGAGGCTCTAGAGTCTAGACCGAGAGCCATTCTTCCAGCAAATGCGATTGTCGAAATGCCAAAATATAAAGAACTAGCTTCAGCCAGCGGCTTCGCCTGCGTGGTCCCTAGAGAACATACTTTCGGGATAAAAAATAGCCTTTAAAAATGGCCTTTCAAAGATGGTCAATTTTTCTCAAATATTGGCAATTTTAAGTTTTGCTCCCGTCCGTAGCAAAATATTGGCAAATCTCTCGGTCTTTGAATAATAATGCAGTCAGATCAGCAGTTGAAAGAGGACTTCAAATTCGAATTGGCTCCTTACTTAATGTCGTTACTTATTGAAGACTGCATGCAAAAGGGGTTCAAATCTGATATTTTATGAAGCTCCACCCCAGCCTCTGAAAACGTCCCCTCAATACCAAAACATATGTAGTGGTGGATGGGGAATACCTCCTGCATAATTTCATCTAGAATCGAAACTCATCTATACAGGCAATTGTGGCAACCTACGTTACGTACACGATTTGCCAATATTTTGCTTCGCACGGGAGCAAAACCTAGAATTTACAATTGTCGAGAAAAAATAGCATCTTTGTAGCGCTATATCTTGGTCCCTACAAGAGCTGCGGTTGGGGTTAAATTGTTGCAAATTTAAGTGTCTTTATATGATTACGGAGTGTTTGTTGGTCGAAAATGCATAGTTTTAGACTTTTTGAGCAAAAGGTGAAAAATGTCCTAAAATTCCGCAGTTTATCGCGTGGTACGCAGCGAGCACAAGTTTTTCGAAGTTGTGGATTCACACTATTCTAACTGGTCCATTAGCGACTGGCGAATTTAGCCTTTTATAGCGTCGATTTTTAGTGGGCTATTACCCTTGTTTAACTTTTTGTGTCGGTAATTAATAAACTTCCTTTATGCTGTCATCTTTAAGAGGAGACTCTAGTCCCGAGGAATTTGAAAAATAGGTATTTGAAGACACTATTGCCGATGCCTGCCGCGCTGCGCCCTACCAAGTAAAGTGCGAAAGCGACAGCTCGGGTTGATTTTACCTATAAAAACCTTGACAAAAAGAGGTTTTGTTTTCCGCTGTTTTCTTCTTCAAAACACGACTGATCTAATCATATATCAAAATTTAGAGGAAGACTATATCTATGCTTCTATTATTTTGTATTTTGTTAAAAACTTATCAAATTTGTCTGATGAACATGGCAGTAAGAACAGGCTGTTTTTTTCGGGTTTTGAGATTATAATAATTCTTTAAGTAATTATTTTTTGGAAAAAAATAAATGATAGAGGCACGTATTTATTCGATCTAGATTTTTTGGATAAAAATCATTTCTCTAGCAGCATTATCCACGAAGAAAACAGCGGTATGCATATGTATGGAGAAAGGCCCAAGAGTGCGCAGCGTCGCATGTCGTCACGTCTCGGTGTGGGCCAACCCTAATGTCCATTTGACCTATAGTTTATTATACCTACAAATCTTTGGGGCAAGGGGTACCATAAACTTTTATTGAGATATTTATGTTTCTTGGTTTCCTAACGTGAGGTTCAAGTTAGTGCACACATTAACAAGTTAATCTGCACATTACCTACTTGATGTCCTCAAAATTCAAATGTACAGACTATGGTAGGCGCCAGATGAACTTGCAATAAAGTACATTGACCTTTCCCTAATATTCGTAGAAACCTGAACAATAATTTATGAACCGGTTTTCATTACTAAAGAAAGTAAAGGATCACGATATACGTCGATTTAGGGATTCAAGACAGCTTTATATCGGTTTTTGATTGGTTTTAAGAAAGTCAACAAATGTATATATGTGAGTCAATGACCGTTATTGCACTTTTTTTTTACTATTGATAGGCACGGGGTTGACCACTATCCCACCTGGTGGTAAGCGGTGATGTGTTCGAAGATGGAGTACGCTTGCTTAGAAGTAACCTATTCACTCCTGACTTAAAGACTCCCAGGTTGTAGCTATCAGGAAGCACAGACTCCGGCAGGGAATTCCTTTCCTTAGCTGTACGCACTATGAATGTGTTCCCAAAATGTTTTGTGCGCGTGGGTGGGATGTCCACCATGTACCGTTGGCGCATTGCCGTTTGTCTTGTGGTCCGATGATGGAACGGGCTTGGCGGAATTAAATTATGCAATTCCGTAGCACATTCCCCAAAATGCAACCGGTAGAAAACCGACAGGCTAGCAACTCGTCGTCGATGCTCAAGACTTTGGAGCTTCGCCGCAACGAGCCTATCATTGCCGATGATCCTCTTGGCTCGTTTCTCAATTGACTCAAGGGCATCAAGCTGGTATCTGGCAGATCCGTCCCAAAGATGAGAGCAGTACTCCATTCATGATCGAACTTGCGCTTGATAGAGTTTGAGCAGCTGTTCCGGCGTGAAGTACCGTCTCACCTTTGCTAGGATCCCCAACTTCTTTGCAGCCACTTGAGCTTTTGCCTCTATGAAAGGGCCAAAATTGAGGGTAGACGTTAATGTAACCCCAAGAAGCTCAAGTTGGTCGGTTATCGGCACGGTTGCACCTCGGAAAGATTGTGTTGTGATTCTTATGTGTACCATAGATACCTATGGGAGTTCCTTTTCTGCTTATACATTTTATCAGGCTGAAATGTATAAGTATAAATTGGCTACACCTAGGCCCACAGGAATTCTGCCAATCAACGTTTGGGTTTCAGCTACTCATATTCGAATTAAGAATGTGCCAATCAATACTCAATACTTTTATTGCATTCCATATATTGTATTCCAAGTTAATTACGATGATATATATGAATAACAGCCTCCTAAATCGTGAATCCTGACCTAAAGTACCGTGAAGTAGCTACCTTTGTATGTGAGAAATGAAACTTCCTATCTGCGCACTTTAGCGGTTCTGTGCAGTTGATCCCTAGATTATCCTAGTAATCTGCACATGGTCGGTTAAAGCGGTACTTAGGATTTTATAGCCATACCCAAGTGTACGGTACTGTAGAACCTTGTAAATCAAAATGCCAAATAGGATTCCGATTCTGATAAATCTGGCTGTAACCATAACTTTTCCACTTACCGGAAAATACCCATAAAAAGTCCCTGTTGATATGTATAAACTAATAAGGAAATATCTGTCTTTTCAGGTGTACTGAAGGAAGGGACCAGACTGAACACTGCATCGATACAGTTAATTAAGATATTATAAATAAGGTAAGTTTCGTATTTCCAGGTAATAATTATTAAGATTCAAGAACCAATTTCGTAGTCTATCATCTGCGTCAGAAGGCGCCACGTCATGAGACAATAATGGAAACCCGCGTTAAACTAATTCAATTTAACCTCCATCAACTTACCACTAATTTCATGAAGTTAGTAGCCAAAGTAGAATTACATGTTAGATAAGTCATAGAAAATAAAAGATACCTATCAAGTGGGTGCAGTGGTATTGTACCAGATAATTAACATTTTAAAAAGGGAAAATTATTAACCGGGTGCATAACAATTTAATGGGATACTTTATTACTAAGCGAATGGGCGACTAAACATAGTTTACGAGCTCGGGACTTGCGGTACCCTGACTCAGACAGGTTAGGTTATAGTGGGTAGTCAGTATTTTTGACACCTTTTCTTTGAATTTATTTTCGCTCGTATACTATCCTTTTAAAACGACTCGCGTAGCGCATTATTTCTCCCTAAAACAATAACCGTACAAGCTTTTGCATTTGCGATGTATTTTTTACACCGTTCCCACAACATATAAGCAATTTATAATAGTAAGAAGACAAATAACTTCATCATAAAATATCATATCTGCTGTAAATCTGGCGCCATTTATTACAACCTCGTTTAGCAAGGTAGCGCATTATACACCATTATAACACGCTTATAACGTTGCTATATGAAAGCATAGTCTTAGAGACTCGTAAATAGATAACTTTTATTATATTTGTATTGAAACCGTTGACTAGTAAAGCTCGAAGTGCAAGTTAAATTATAATAAGGTTTCTTGTAATTGCCAGTAAAAACATTATGATAGGCTGGAATTTATGACAGAATAATCTTTATGCATTTGCAATTAGGACAGATACACTTGTTAACATGGGAATATGGTGAGCCAGGTGTTTCTTTTATAAGAAATTGCATTTACTTCGTCTATGGATATTTTTTATTATACAACTTCTTAATAACGTCACATTTTACAACAAGGAGGATTAACAAATTTTGTTTAACAAGTTACGTTTACAGCAACATCATAACAAATTTTAATTATTATTTTTATCTATACTAATATATAAAGCTGAAGAGTTTGTTTGTTTGTTTGCTTGAACGCGCTAATCTCAGAGACTACTGGTCCGATTTGAAAAATTCTTTCAGTGTTAGATAGCCCGTTTATCGAGGAAGGCTATAGGCTATATATCATCACGCTAAGACCAATAGGAGCGGAGCAGTAATGAAAATTGTGACGCAGACGAAGTTGCGTGGGTTAACTAGTAAAAAATATAATAATACTCCAACTGTCATCAACGATAGCGATTTACAAGAAATAAAAGTGATAAATATAATTTGATTGAACTTTATGAAGACAACAGAGGGCTTAGTTTAACAAAATAATGTATTTTAGCTACATATATTGATAGTCAAAAAGTCCAGAATGTACAAGATCAACACAGTACAATTTACTGTTTGTTACATTAACATAACAAAAAGATCGTGATGGAACCTGTAAAACCATCATAACGAAAACAGTACCTAACATGCTCAAATCAAAAGAAGCGCATTTCGAACGCTTTCCCCTTCATATGTAATGTTTTCATGGTTTTTTCCTCGCGTGTGATGTTCATTTTGGTGTACTAGCCCACTAGCCCCCACTGAATTTGAAGTAGAGTATGTGCCAAACTTTATTTTCGCCTTTCACAGGACAAAGTAGTATTTGACACATTCCTAACTCACAAACACAGCAGCAGAAAGAGCCCTTGCAGTAATGTACCAAATTATGAGGTTTTGTACGTTACTGATTGAATAAAATAGCACGAATAAAACACAAAACTCCACTAGTAGCAGATAATTTAATGTTTATACAATAACTTAATAATTAACGAGCTATTAATTAATAATACATTAGAACAAGAATGTTTCCATCTACATACAAGCAGAGTCGTGTGTAATTACATTTATACCGGGTTACGTCAAGTTACTCATATTAATAGTCTTTAGTTTATGGCTTATTGATTGATAATTAAACTTTGCCATAATTATTTCTTCTCACGGTCCCAAGTAGTTAGTACACTTTAGCTATTAATTTCTGATATAATTAAGGACAAAATATTTAATAGTTCTATAGCAGCATATTTTGCTACGAGAGTCCGATCGACCGCCAGATCAAACGCCGTTAATGGAGGTGGATTGGTCACACGCTCCGGAGGGATCCTGATCACATTCATTACACATTTAAAATGAAGCGTGGCCGTCTCCGTCCAACCTGGCGACGCACCTGCTGACAGAAGCGACGAGCATCGGAATGACGTGATGGAAGGCTACTGTCGACGCCCTCTGCCCCAGCTAGAGGACTTAGGATCTTAAATCAAGTAGCGGCATCAATACTGCCACATACCAACTAAAGAACTGACGTCACACAAATCCTGCATTGCGGTATCAAAGTATTCCATGCGATTTGAAAAATACAAGAACTCAAATATCTGCCATTGGGCGGTTGCCCCCCAGACACAACACCCGTCTTATCGGAGGATCCTCCCTTTTCAATGGAGGATTGCGGTACTTTACACCCTGTTGCAATTACCTCTATAGTCATTAATACCTAATACGAGCAATTCTTGTATATCTTCTAATATATAAAATCTCGTGTTGCGGTGTTTGTTATCGAACTCCTCCGAAACGGCTCGATCGATTTTCATGAAATTTTGTGTGTATATTCGGTAGGTATGAGAATAGGTGGTAGGCTTTTTTTTTTATTTGGCAAAACAACGTTTGCCCGGTCAGCTAGTAAACATATATAGTTGAATCTCGGAAACGGCTCCAGCGATTTTCATGAAATTTAGTATGCAGGATCGATTTATCACCCATAAATCGATCTAGCTAGGTTTAATTTTTAGAACGTCGTATAAAAAACGGTCATCCAGGTACTAATAATAATAAGCTAGGCTAACTAGGTTTAGTAGTAAACAGTGGCAGTAACGTATTTATTTATTTATTTTCATGATAATGACTAAATGCGAGCCGTTTGTTCCCTGCGCCATGCTGTTAGGCTAATTGATTATTTACTTACTATAAATTAAACAAAGTAAAGAATTTTTATTTTTATACTACTTTACTTACCCACGATTAGACTTCTTGTTATCATCGCGATTCATTAAGTAAAATCTGCCTGGTTACCTATAGTTGAATGTAAAGTCAGAGAAATTGAAAATCGTTTGTTTGTTTCACTTGTACGCCTGAACCACTGAACCAATTTTGATGAATTTTAGTAGAGCGATAGATTGCGTAAGCTCATGGCTAAATAATAAGAGCCCCACAGGTTGACTTTAAAAGTTAAGTCTGTAGATATACCCATCTACAGATGGACCACGGCAAGCGTTGTACTTTTTGAAGTGAAAACTTCTTTAGCGGCGTTGAGCACTTTTTCTGTAATGGGTATAAAATCTTAAACTCGCGTCAGGACACGTGACCTGATCGAAAAAGCGTAAGACGGACTCGCGTCAGGGTCACGTGATGCTGATCGAAAAAGCGTAAGACGGACTCGCGTCAGGGTCACGTGATGCTGATCGAAAAAGCGTAAGATCGAGGGGAAGGGAGAGGAACTAGTATCTCCCACTCTTTCTACCGTGCCTGAGTGTGCTGCTCCGCTTAGGCGGCACAGGGCGCTTGCGCGAATGTCCGTCTGTGTTTATGTACTTACAGCGTGCCACGCGTATCCAAGGATACGAAATTACGAAATTATGGATGAAAGTTGATTTTTCTAAGAGATAAAAATTAATGTAATATATAAATAAATAACGATATAATATTATGAATAATAAATAACATGTAAATTGTCATATTTGTGTACGATAGCGCAATAAATAAACATTGTATTCTACCTCATAAATGATAGTATTTTTGTACTTATAATTAAACACAACGTTAATACTAAAGTTTTCACTTCTGCTGGCACTCCCGGAGTGCTACCGGTGTTTTTTTTTACTATACTTTACTATACTTTTATTTACTATAGACAGGCACACGTTTGACCACTATCTCACCTGATGATTATGCAAAATTTATCGAGACTTCTCCGTGCCTCGAAAAGCACGTCAAGCCCGATCCCGGCTGTTTTTTGTAGCTCATTGACAGTTGTTATTGTCTGTCAGAAGCTAGAAAATCTGGCACCAGTCTTGCCAAGGGTTCACTCAGTTACTGGGATGTCTACAACCCACCAGAACTCTAGGTCAGATTGGCATTCGCGTCATGTAACTCTTTTACTGCATCTGTACGTCTACCATGAGTTTTATCCAAAAAACAAGTTTCTAATTTATTTGTTTTAATTGTTAACTAACAAACAATCAAGTTGCAAGTAAAACTTTAGTTAACAACTAAAAACAATAGTTAGAAACTTGTTTTTTTTTTAAGTTTTTATACATTTTTTTAAACTTCAGTCGCTAGCGAGTATAGATTGATAAAACTCATGGTAGACGTACTGTAATCAGTATGTCTACCATGAGTTTTATCAATCTATACTCGCTAGCGACTAGAACTACATCATAGTTGGGAAAAGACTAGGTAGAATGAATAGTACATTGATAGAAAACTTGGAGAATGACATAAGCTACTTGAAGTAATTATTTTACTCAGACGAAGTCGTGATCATCAGCCTGTTATCATAATCTAATATAAAAAATTCTTTGGCTGAGTAACTGACAGTCAACGCACAGCCGAAACTACTGGTCGTAGAAAGTTGAAATTTGGCATGTAGGTTCCTTGGGGAAGGGATTTTTTACCAAATTCTTACGGGAAGGGGGAAGAACGAGATATTTGCGTGCGAAGACGCGGGCAAAATCTAGTCTATAAATATATAAGTAATTTAATCTGGTATAAAAGCAAGATTACTCAGGTCCGATGATCAGATAGTCACACTAAATACTTAGAGAGCACGTAACAATACTAAAATCAGATATCACTGTGTCATGTACAATAACATGTCGAATTAATTGTTCTGCACGCTTTCTAGTTCTGTATGAGTGTGCATGTGATCCGCCGTCTAGTTTGTTCCTAATAAGCGGAAACTTTAAATTAAATCAAATTGGAAAACAAAGAAAGCGTGCTTTGATTAATCGTTTGTTTTGTTAGGCCCTTAGTTTGTGATCATTAACCGAATTCACACGATTGTAAGAACGATAGTGTTTTTGTTAAAAATTTATGTTCTGTAGATTTGGTAAACGATAGTCGTGATTGAGAGAAGCACATAATAGACTAGTCTTAGGCTCAACAAGAAGGAAATTATTCTATAAGTGAAAACTATTGTCTGAAATTTCCGGGATTTTCCACGTGACATTAGGGAGAATAATTGACAAGCATTAAAAAATACAGAATAAACCTCACGGCTGTGCCAAAAGTATTTATTTCGATGCTGTGTAACGCTAGTCTTCAGTCTTTATTAAGTCATCATCATCCACAGCCCGATCTCTGCCACTGCTGACTGCTGGCTTCCCTTTTCTTGTGCCAACCCCAGTTTCTTCCGCCAGCCTCATTCAGGATTTACCCGCAATGGCACAAATGGCGTCTGTCCATCTCGCTGCTGGTCGACCCACACTTCTTTCAGTCCGCGGACGCTACTCGGTCACTGCCTTACTCCACCTATCATCACCGCGCCTTGCCATGTGTCCTTTAATAAATAGCACATATTAATTCCATACATTGAGGACTTTTTGACAGTCGTTATCAATATATACCTTATACAAATCGCTGATGTGTGAGTATAATCCCTGACTGTAAGTATAATCTAACAAACAACTAAGAATACTACTTTTAAAATAGATATCAATAAATTCTGCAAGTGGAAAATATAATAAGAAACAAGCAGGAATTTGTGAAAAGTATTATTATAAACCACTTTTAAGTGAAGCGTTATTACTTTTAATGCTACCCATATACGTGTTTGTTAAAGCAATAATAGTTATCCTAAGAATAAAATCTAGTTAAGAAATAGATGCTTATTCTATTTGAGTACTGTGAAGGATATACTTAATCCAGTTTATGACTTGATTTTAATGTCTAAAGCAATCTAATTTTGTCATGGAATGCAGTATCAAATATGAACAATATTGTTAATCTTGGTTTAGCAGCGTGTTTAACACTCGTTTCGCCTTCGCAAACGATCCCAGAGATAAAGATTAAAATAGACATTATCATTATTTCCAGGTAACTTTATGACTTTCATAACTAATTTTTATTTTCACGCTGACTTGGGAATGGCTGAAGACCTATTTAAACATAGTTTAAACGGGTCGTTACTCAGGCGTTGGGAGTTATTACAGCTAACTGAGGTTAATCGGCTAGTATCGTGATTGCGAGCGACGGGTTCGGCTATCATTACTTATGTACATGCAATCTTAAAATCTTTCACGTTATGGCCGTTCAGGGGCTTGGGAATTTCTTGACAGATGTTTAAGATTTCCTTTCTATATTCAAGTTATGGAATTTCTTTACTTTTTTTTTCTGGTTTTAAGCCAGCTTCAATCTATTCTACTCTGTTTATTTTTTTGGTCTTCACCTATGATTACAATACCTTAACAATACCGATTGGCCCGTGTGAAATGTAGACAATCTATACTAATATATAAAGCTGAAGAGTTTGCTTGTTTGTTTGCTTGAACGCGCTAATCTCTGGAACTGCTGGTTCGATTTGATAAATTCTTTCAGTGTTAGATAGCCCATTTGTCGACGAAGGCTATAGGCTATACAGGAATGGGAAATTACGTAGTAATTAGTTAGTACGAGCTATGCGCGTACGAAGTCGCGGGCGGGGTTATTTATTTTTAACTAGCTTTTGCTAGTTAAAAATAAATAACCAGAGACTAGTTAGATCAAAATTGTTATTGATAATTATGAAAAAAAAAATGATTGAATTTTACACGGCATTACCAAGCTAGATATTGTTTAAGATGAGAAAGTGCTGTAATAGGCAAGAATAGTAGAAACAATTTGTTACCAAATAACAGCCTACGCAGACTCAGAACACTTAAAGTAATTCTATCATTTGTACACAGACTAATAGATTTAAAAAGCTAAGACCTACTTAATAATTTAAAGTTTCTACTGCTGCCGCTATTATCCATAATTTTGTTTATAATTTCACGCACTACTATCACTGTAGTCATTATTTTCGCCAATTATTTATTATATTTTTTGCGAAACAACTCCAAACTCTCGCTTTTTACGGTGTTACCCTTACAAAGTAGGCAGAGACGTATTTTTATTTAATTCACGTGATTATCTTCAATTTAGAAGTTGTTAGTAGTATTGTGCTTAGTGTTGAGATATTGAATAAAATAACTTGTAATGACGGTGTTTTGCTACATTTCATTCAGTGGTTCCCGTTGATTGATTGGTAGAAGATAAACTGAAGACAGACGAGGGTAGTTATTATGCAATTTTCAGCTGTCATGTTCTTTTGACAGATCTAGTTTTCATGGGGATTAAGGGGTTAAAACAATAAACACTGTACATAGCATTGGTTCTTATGTCACTGGCTGGACGACTTTATAATTATAACTGCCTATAACATCTTCATTCCATTACCATCCTTTCATCTGTTAGATCATTATATCGCAAATATCATTGAAGTAATTTAAGCTGCCATTTAATCAGCTTTAAATTGCATTCCATGTCTTGACTTTGAACTTCAGCGTCACAGCATTTCTAATGTTTGTGCTTAAGTTGTTATTTATAAGGCGTATAACAAGCTTTTTATGACCGCTGTAAAACTCTGACGTTTGTAGGCGACAGGGTGGCAAACTATTCCTTCTTTGCATAATAATTGTCTTGATCTTTAACCCAACATTTACTGCTAAACATGGCTTTGATCTGCGCCGACGCAGTTAAATCTGATAAAGGATAATAAGCGCGTTCTAAAACATTGAATGTATCAGTACTAATTCTGTAATTATTCTCACAGTCATTAAGTACAATAGTTAAACTAAAGGCGTAAGATTGCATTCCCATCGCGGCGTGTTGGCAACGAGTTACAAGATTGAAATGAAACAGATTAACGAAGTTAACAAGCTATTATCTTTAACTATTCGTCATTATTAATCTCTGCGCTCGCGCATCGGAGCGATCATGGGCTGCTTCGTACCCGCAACGTGTAGGGCTGTCACATTACGAAGTGTTACGTAGCTGATAGAGTTATTAATGTATCTAGTAATAAATTAATGGTAAACTTTGAAAGCTCCGTTTATTGCATCACTTCAATAGCTTTTTTAAAAGAATGTATCGGATATAGGATAAATCCACACAACGCTGACATTGGTCATACGAAAAATTTGACAGATTTCTCGATTTAAGTCAAAGTCAAAAGTTGTTTATTGAAATTAGACTGAGTGCCAGCACTTTTTGAACGTCAATGTTCTACATAAAGACAGTCCCCCAAAACGCCCGCCCGTCACCTTCCTAGTGTTTTAACTTGTCTTATCCTACTTTAATCACATTTGACAGGTTTTCAGGCTAAAC
This sequence comes from Lacanobia wlatinum, assembly GCA_947578705.1. NCBI lineage: Eukaryota > Metazoa > Arthropoda > Insecta > Lepidoptera > Noctuidae > Lacanobia > Lacanobia wlatinum. The sequence continues at coordinate 21,930,447 of OX388029.1, forward strand.
TAGAGTTTAACAAAACTTACTTCAAATTCTTCATTTTAGAAATTAAGGGCTTGTTAAACTTTGTCAAGTAAATTAATCGTACACAGGAATCAAACACCAAGACTTTACTGGTAAAATAAAAACATCCACCGACACCCAGTCCTCACAATCCCCATTTATAATGTTTCAAACTCGTTCCCCAAGAAATCGACGGTAACCCTAGCTGCAATGGGTGCCGTAGTTAATCAGCGCTAATGTGCATACCGGTCATTATGGGCGCCAGATTGCGCCTCCGTCTTACAATGCGACGCGATAGATAGTTTTAGTATTATACTAGAGGGCGCCAGGAAATCTATCAGGTTTCTGCGAACATTCGCAACTTGGGCGCCAGAATAAATGTGGACTTATTTCTGGTTGGAGTTTGATAAAGGGACTTAATTAAACTGAACCCTTAGAAGTTTGGAAGGAGAGAAGGGTGGAAGTTTATTTTTAAAATGGGTTTCTTTTTCTTATCTAATTCGAGGTTTAGTTTTAGCCAGTCTACTTTTGGACAAAGTAGTTAAGGACGTCAGTAGGTGCATCTACATCCATAACATTTTGGGGTAATATTTACCTTACTTTCATAATTTTTAATAAGGGATTCCGTGCTTCGGAAGGCACGTATAAGCCGATGGTCCCGGCCGCCAAATGGCTGTCGTCAAATAAACCATGTCAGAGGCCCTTGAGGCGGTTTAGAAACTCTGACATTAGGTTGTGTGGGGTCGTTAGACATAAACTGCCCACACGATAAGAAGAATAAAAAAAAAGACTCGGAAGAATTGAGAACCTCTTCCTTTTTGAAGTTGGTTAATAAAATATAACCCTTTTATAATATAATATAGCTTCAAAATAATTAAAGTTTATTAAATGAAATAATAAATTATGATAAGTTAATATAAAGTTCTATCTAAATATTCATTAAATGTTTAAGCATGCATATAAAAACGGTTAATAAATTGAAGATAACGAAGACTGATGATAAGGATATTATTAATTAATAAAACAAGATGAAACCAGCTTTTGCATGCGCTACAATTAATATTTAAATAACTATTTTCAGTAATTCTCATAAACAAATTAAATATAAATACTTCTTGCACGTAAGTTTGCAGATAGCATCTGGACACTGGTTTTATAAATAGCGTAGTAAAACAAAATTAATTATGTTTGTATCGGATTTCTGAACGCAGCAAACCGATCTAAAAAAATATTGAACTATTAAAGTAATAACATCTTTCGCAAACGTCATTCGACTGTAGATTTACCAGTGACCACCGTTTTTTATTTATCAGTGAGTTCACTCACCCTGGCTGGTAATGACGATCAATAATTCAATTGACTAAGTACCAATTATTTCAACAATTATGTATCACTAGCTGACCAGCGCAGCTTCGTCTGCGTCACATTTTTCATTACTGCTCCTCTCCTATTGGTCTTAGAGTGATGATATATAGCCTATAGCCTTCCTCGATAAATAGGCTATCTAACACTGAAAGAATTTTTCAAATCGGATTAGTAGTTCTTGAGATTAGCGCGTTCAAGCAAACAAACAAACAAACTCTTCAGCTTTATATATTAGTATAGATTTGAAATCATATAGATACTAACTAAAGTTACAGAAAAAATAATTTTGTTTTAATGGTTTTTCTGTTAGACAAAAATTTATTACCAACACTTTGTAAGCAGTAATAGGCTGTCAATAAATAAAATGATGTTTTGTTTTTCACAAAATTACGCTCTTCTTATCAAGGCAATTTCGATATCATAACTTATCTATGGGTCATTGTAACCTGAAAATAAATGCTTTATTATTACTTTGACTTTCCCTGAATTCCATAAAATATATAATCATTTCTACTTTCTTCTATCTTAACTTTGATTGAATGATACAATTTCTGTATCGATTTTTTTACTCTATCGACAGGGTAACGGTTATCTAATTTATTGTTTTTACGATTGTAATTTTACACCTTTTTAAATTAATACCAATGAAATTTTAATAGATTCTCTCGTAGAATATTTTTAATATTATAATTTGATGATTCATCGCAGTTAATTTAAAATTGGAATTCGTTCGAGAAAGCCATATGCCACACGCATTGATACCTACTTTATTAAAATTTTATATTTACATAATTAAAAACCTGAATTGATATTATCTAATCTTCGTATCCATCTGTTGTTCTGCCATATTAAGCAGCAGCCTAACTTTAATACGACTTTAACATTAGGCATTTAGGTAACCATATTAATTTAAGAGTTCTTGACAGTAAAATAACTTACTCATGTCGTGTAAATGCACTAAACATTTTCCCGTAAATGTACTTGTTAGTCTTTCATATGTCTGCATCGAGTCCATTATTTTACCATTCACCTTTTACGGGTCAACATTTTCAGCTTCCATCGCTTCACATCCGCATGCGCGACTGATCTGTCAAAAATGTGTCAATTTTCATACTTTTATTAACCTACTTCAAAAAAGAAAGATATTCTCAGTTCGACCTGTATGTTTGTATGTATGTTAGTCCGCGATTATCTCGAGTTTGGCTGAACCGATTTGGATGCGGTTTTTTTAAAATCATACTTTTTCAGCCAACCCGCCTGCCAAGCGTGGCGATTATGGCAAACCTCCCCTTTTGGTGGAGGCCTATGTCCAGCAGTGGACGTCTTTCGTTCTGATATGATGATGATGATGATACTTTTTCAAACGTTCCTTAAAAATTATTAGAATTGACCCTCAGATTTAAATTGGCTTTAACCATTAGTAACCAACTCGCTACAATTTATTCCGGTCTAGAAATCCAACTGTAGAATCTGACAAACTCCATTCCCGGGCCTTGACCCCCGTTCCTCGACCACACCAGGTGAAAACCGTTCGTTCCTAAAATAGCGAGCATGTGGCGAGAACATGACAAACTAACTGAAGTACCGTATACCTAGTAACGAGGCTCATCAGCTACCCGGCGGCTAAACTTGCCTGATTCACCTGTGGGTTTGTAACGTCGGATTTATCCGCCTGATATTATTCTACAACGGTCAGCCTGCCGGGATTTTGTGGTTGTTAGGGTAGTCGCTTAGTGGGTGGAGTAGCGGGTTCCTAATTTATTTTGTTTGGATTTTGAAGTTACATGTCTAATGCTTCTCAACCTCAACAATTTAACTTTTTGTAGTATTCTATTGGTGCAACAAAGTTATACCTTTGTTTATTTTCTACATAATTTTATTCTAGGAACTAATCAATGGTTTATATGTATATTAAATAATTCTTACGCAGCCTTTATTCAATATTTTTGTAGTTATCCACTGCTTGTGAAAACCGTGTCTAAGCAAGAGTAAAAAGTAATTCAGTATTGCTGGAGTGAGCAATATCTTCTAATATATAAAAATCTCATGTCACAGTGTTTGTTACCGAACTCCTCCGAAACAGCTCGACCAATTTTCATTAAATTTTGTGTGTATAGTCGGTAGATATGAGAATTGGTGGTAGGCTATTTTTTTTTGCAAAACAAAGTTTCCGAGTCAGCTAGTTTTCTTGTAAATACATTTACTACCTAACGGAACTACATAAATCATATATAATTTTACGAGCATGAAAAGTGGGAAAAGGAAAGCTAACAAGAAACATATAGCAGTTATAAATTTAATAATAAAATATACCGTGATTATTATTTACTGTGGCAGTTTATTGCCAGGAACATAGTAATAAAAAGTAAAGTAATAAATGCACCTGGGTAAGGTGGAGATTTCACAACCATGAAGACAAACTGTACAGCAGTTTGGCAGGCATGTGGATTTTTGTATGTAGGTAGCTTTTCTTGAATAAACAAAAAAAAAACAAAGCTCATAAATATTTTAGTCGAATATTAGCAGACAACTTGTTTACACTTGTCTGTTAGCAGTAATAAAAGTGTTACTGTTTTTACTGATTGTTATTATATGATATCTAAGCACCTAAAAAGTTTATGATCAAGACTGTGTTTCAGTTTTCACCCACCTCATTCAGACAATTTTCCTCCTACGTTTTAGTCTCATCCAAAATCGCTGCGCTTATGCGTGTCCGCTATCTTAGCTCAAGGTTATCGTGGTGTGCCAGTGGCTGCATTCCTTCTAAACCACTTCATAACCACCAACTGTTTCTGAAACTGAGCGACCAGCTAGTCTATTCTGTAAGAAACTATTTCGATATCGAGCTTCACCTGAGTGATCAAACTCACAAAGTGAGCTTTATTGCACACAACATAAAGGTCTTCATTTGAAACTCACCTCGAATTCTACTGTCGAGATACGAAAATGTTGTTAGAGAATAGCACTACTGCAGACAGAGCGTTGTTCTACTAGAGACGGCAATGTTGAAACATTCCATACAAACCTAGCACAGAATCACCACAACAGCGTCGACAGAGACGCCATTTACTACTACGACCGCGAAGTTTGCGCTGAGCACAAGGTTCAGTGTTCATAGAAATATAATGTAGTTAAGGCTGCTCTCTCGAGAAATGCTTAAAACAGCGTGCAGATGAAGCAATTTTTCGTCGGCATACTGAGAAATTACATCTGAAAAAAATAGGTAGTAATCTACATGATATGATACGTAATTTGGTTTAGCCAGAATTTATGTATCGGTATCACATACATTGGTTTTGTTACTTTTAGGGTTCCGAAAAAAAAAGGAACCCTTATAGGATCACTCGAGTGTCTGTCTGTCTGTCTGTCTGTCTGTCTGTCTGTCCGTCTGTCACAGCCAGTTTTCTCCGGACCCACTGGACCGATTCTGTTGAAATTTTGTACACATATGGACTTCTATGACCCAAACACGGATGCGTTACGAAAATGATTAAATTTTTAGTATGGGGGTCACTTTTGGGGGTCAAACAAGAAAATTAAAAAAAAAGTTTTTTGAACAATATCGTGTGACATATCAAATGAAAGGGCTTACTGTGAGAATTTTAATTATATTTTTTTCATAATTTTAAAATAAATGGTTTAGAAGTTATTCAAGAAATTAGACGAAAAATGACCATTCCCCCCCCTTTATCTCCGAAACTATCGAGCCTAAAATTTTGAAAAAAATGGAGATAATAGATCTTTACCTAAAGATTACAGGAAAACCTATTAGAAGTCTGTAGTGTTAATATAACATGTTAAAAAAATTAAACTCGTTCGGAACCCTTTGCACGCGAGTCCGACTCGCACTTGGCCAGTTTTTTTAAAATATGTATTATTTTTTATAATAAATTAAAAATGCGGGTAGCGGAGTAGCACGTAGAGGAGTAGTTAGCTCCGTTTATTTATATGCACAAGGTCATTGGCATGTATACAAGCCTTAAAATTGTCACGGACGTTAGTTTCTATTGGTAATAGGCGACACTTGCTGACCCGCTTACTTTGTATGAAAAGTATTGACGCTGTCCCTAGCAGCGGCCGGTGAGCCGTCTCGGTGTGTGGATGAGCGTTTCCTTTTTACCCATAGATCTATATGGCTTGTGATTATTCTCAGTATGGTTATGACAGCTGAAAGATACTCAGAGTATATTGCATGGCCAAGAATCTTAAACCTAACAAATGTTAAAAATTAAAAAGTGTGTTTGTTTGTTACGCTTTCACTCCTAAATCGCTTTACCGATTTGATGTATTTTGGTAGAGATAGATGGGACCCGGGAGACGGATATGTGTTTTTATTCGATATGGGTTTGCTCTTGACTCTAGTCTAGGTTACAGATGACAGAGACAGAGTCAACGATGGAGCGAGCTTACCCAGAAGGACCCTGTTAACTCTAACTTTAAAGAGATGAGGGTTGTAAGCGTTCGGAAACACAGACGCAGGCAGAGAGTTCCACTCCTTTGCTGTTGTTTGTGGTTATCGGGTAAAACTATATTATTTATATCAAAGCTGTGGGCAAAAGCTAATATTATTATAAATGGCTTCTCTAGTTCCAGCCAGCGTGGTAGTTCCATGCTCTGTGGAACAGTACAAGCCCCTACCACGCATACGGGTGCACGTAGGTTTAACTTAACAATACAATGTGACAATACACTGGATCTTTGTCTGTTTATGTTTGTTGTCTGGTTTACAGTTTATTGGAACAGGCTTTTCTGTTTTGTTCGTTTATTTCTGTTTTCTGAAGTAGCGCTGCCCATACTCTGGCTTTTTAGCCATAACTTGGTTTTCTTTCAGCTACCGGAAAATTGCAAACTCCGTAAGATTGTAATAAATGAAAAAATCGTTTTGTATACAATAAATCCCATCCAAATTCAATAGTTTCAAATATATCCGTATATTATTTAGAAAAAATGGTACATGGTGGACATCCCACCCACACGCACAAAACTTTTTGGGAACACATTCATAGTGTGTACAGCTAAGGAGTGGAATTCCCTGCCAGAGTCTGTGTTTCCAGATAGCTACAATCTGGGGAGTCTTTAAGACAAGAGTGAATAGTTTGCTTATAGGCAAACGTGTTCCATCTTCGACCGCATCATCGCTAACCGTCATTTGAGATAGTGGTCAAACGTATGCCTGTCTATAGTAAAAAAAAATAGTTTTCAATTTCACGCGATATTTTACAATTTTACGGTGTTTGTCATTTTCCGGTGTCATGTGTACCTAAAAAACATAATTCTATAAATATTATCCTTTTGTCTATTGGAACTCTCTGATGGGGATCTCCTAACAAGCCAACTAAGGTTATTGACCTTATTGCGTCTTATATGTGTGTTGTCATCGCACAATAATAATCCTGGTAGGTAGGTATTATTGGAAAATAAAAATAAAGCCGTGTTCAGATAGATATGTATCCTAATGTTTTACTTACTCTATTTTTCTTACTACTCCGCTGTTCTTTGATTAGTTGGTTAGTGATTTAGTTAGTTGTGGGATCGTCGATTTCTACGGGACTCGTCGAGCTTTATTGACTCGTCGCTTTTCTGGTTGTCGCCACTATTTTTCTGGCTTTCAGAGTGGGGCGTAGTGTAGGCCCAAAAGTAGCTCGCGATTTACATAAATAAGATGCCCAACATTATTGTCACAGGGGGCATTCACACTTAGGCGTAGTTTTTTCTGTTATGTATCTACGTATAAAACCTAATAAAATAAATTCAAATTGCTCTGTTATTGAGGTGTGGTGAATCTTAATTGCATTATTTTAAAAAATTCTTACTGGATGATGTAATATATTGCGGTTCTGTTTGGAACTCATCAGTGATTTTTATAAACTGTGACTAATGTCATTGTACTTTTATAGTTTTTAGTGAGAAGCAATAATTACGTTTTGGAGCATGTGATATTGAGAAATACGCGACGATAAATATTAGATTTTCGCTTTTTTCTGTAGTATTAATATTTCTGGTTTCAGCTGAGGAACATAAAATTAAATTATGGATTTGTATTTGATTTGATTGTAGAGCTGTTATTGAAATATTTTGATAAAACCATATAGGTAACACTGGTAAAAGGTGAGACAGATGGGTATCCTACAATATCGTTGTACTCCGTACAAAAATATGCGATGCAGTCATTCAATACGGGATTCTGACCCCAGAAAGCCGAGATTGTGTCATTCAGGTCATTGAGAAAGGTATTTCTTTAGAAAATACCTTACCCATAAAATATCCTAATATTTAAAATTCTTCCGTTACTGAGTGAGTAAGTAAGTAAATGACTGTCAGACAACGCACACCCAAAACTTCTGGTCGCAGGAAGCTGAAATTTGGCATGTAGGTTCCTTGGGGAGTGTAGGGGAGCACTAAAAGGATTTCCTTAAATTCTTAGGGAACCGGGAAAAAACGGGATATGCGCGTACGAAAGCATAAAGATATTGGCGGGCAAAACCTAGTAAGAATTACTTTCTAGAAAATATTCAAAATAATCCTTTAGATAGGTAACCACTGTGTTGTGATCGGCTTTTAGGCTAACCCGATGCAACTGAATATCAGTATTTTACATTTAGTGACTGCATACCTGACATATTGGCATTCCCGCACGGAACAAATATTTGTATGGCCTACAGATAGTTGTTCCGGGTCTGGCTGTTTGTGTATGTGAGTTTGTATGTTTGTGAACGCACCCACGATACAGGAGAAATTCCTAGTGTGGGGCAACGTTAAAAAAAAAAACACAAACAAAAAAAACTAGGTTACACGATACACAATGGCTAGACTAGTTGGCAACTTTCGGGAAAACCCATCCGTGTTCCTCCTAATGCCCTTTGTGTTCCAGGGCCTCGGTGACTCTTTCGAACAAATTCCGCAACCCTGGCAGGCACTAGCCCTAGCGGGCCCCGTCTACTATGCTGACATCTCTTTGAGGCGACCCACCCACGATTCCCACTTAGTACTCTGTAAAAATACATAAATAAAAACTCGTCAGTACCTACCTAAAGCAATTGCCACATGTAGTAGAGGTGTGCACACCGCATTACAGAGGCGAGATGATTATTTCCTTCGGCTAGTTGTCAGCACACCACTATAGATATCTAGAGATGCGCCGAGATCGCATGACCGGGAGCTGTTATTATTGCTCCACGTCGGATAATATTAGCGTAAGCATTACATCTTGTATATTTAAGCGTTTTGGAATTAGATGGCGAGCAAATTGTAAGGTGCTGCGACTTTTATCGACGTTATTTTACGGGGACGTAACGGTTCAAGTATATTGATCCTTTTTTTTTCGAATGGAATCTGTACAATGTGTTTTTGTTGGGGGTGGAATTTGTATTTTTTGCTAGAGCAAAAAAAAAATAGTTAAAGCGACAGCTTATTATAAGGATTAGATAGTTTAAAAAAGTTTATCTCATGTCTTCCCATTAAGACTGAATGATGAAATTAACTCAGCCTCTCGCAGTCCTCTGATGAACAAATTCCTATCCCAGGCTTCGCCCCTACATCTTCTCCTGCAACCCTGCAAATCTAGTCCGGCCCAACCCAATTTCAGCTGTAAATTGCAGCTTACACCGGGATAATTTTTTTTTTGTCCAGCAGTGGACTACTACTTACATTTTTTTTAATACTTTTACTACTCTACAAGTCACATTGCCAACTTTACTTACTATCATTACAACAAACAAGAATCACCTATACTATTCTAAACTCACTGAAAAGTTCCAATAAACAACAAACAATTTCCTCACGACACTAATGAAGTAAGAAATCAAATAAAAACGCATATAATTAACACGTAGCACTTACTTATGTATTTACACATACTTAGTTATTACAATAAATAGGATCTGTCGCTTCATGTCCGATAGAATGTGTTTTTGCAATGTGTCCCGTTCAGCTGGTGGCAGGAATGCATTTCCTGTAACACATTAATACCCTGGTTGCTTGGAGTTGTATTATTTACTTAGCTAAAAGAAACCATGCATTCATTTATTTAATGAGGTAGGCTCCTTATATATTTTTCGTCGGTGATCGCCGTTTACTTTTGAAACTATATCAGGACAAGGTGATACCTAGAAATATGCAAATAACTGAAAATACGTACAATACAATTATCGGAACGGTATAGACATTGTACCTACCTTTTAGGCACCTAGGCACTTACCTAACTTTATTTGTAGGCATTGTAGGAAAATGTAAGTGAAGTATAATGTAGCATGAGCGCGTTTGGTTGGTAAACAAAAATCCCTTACTGACCTTTTATAAAAAACAGAGTTGGTACCGGTTTGTTGATGTCAACATAACGGTACCAACTCTGCTTTTTGTTTACAATATACCTATGATTCCATAGTGAAAAAGACATAGTGTGATAATGTTATGCCCTGTAAAGCACTATCTGCTTCCCGCAACACAATCTTGATGGTTTTAGGACGTCATAGTAGGGCCCCCAAATAAGGTTCTACAAGTTCGCCAACGCCAAAGAGTTTTCAAATTCTCCATCTTCATACCTTTTGGTGCTGTTAGTCAATCAACATAATTGACTAATCACTTACTAAGAACCAGGTACCTGCGTGAGAAGAAAACTGGCCAACGTCCAACTTTTCCGTCTACTGCAGAAGTATTTAAAACCACTTTGCGGTATAAATTCTTGACACACGCAACACTATTAAGATGAACGAAGTCCTATTTATCAAACTCTAATTATGACATGGAAATTGAGATGAAGAGCTCAATTTGGTTCGTAATTCATGTAAACACGGTGTTCGGGCTTAATAAACCAGAATATGGCAAGCAAAACATATTTTATAGTAACAGTAGTCCTCCTATGTTCAGGTTATCCCGCATTCATAACTGCGAGAATAAATCAACTGCATCGAACTCGTAAACAAACACGGCTATAAAATTTAATGAGTTTTTAATTACCATGGAACGTGAACTTATGCAGGCTTATTCTTAAAAAAAAAACTCACGATATGCTTAGTTTAAATAGCTTATTCTTAAAAAAAAACCCACGATATGCTAGGTTTAAATACCTACTTATTAGCATATTCTTTATCCAATTCTTCTATTATATTTTAATCTATTAACTAAGCATGTGGTTGATAATATTTTGTTGTTAATAGTGAAAAGTAACAACGGTTAAACATCTTTTCCATCAAATCATCATAATATAAATTCATTTGTGCGTGTGTTTGCAACAAGACGTTTTCATACTGAAGCTCAAGAATGTAATCGTTCTGTTGCCATTATTGCAGAGGTGTGAGCAAATAGAGTCCCATGAGCTCTGAGTCTCCTTTGATGCGGGATCCGATCACTTATTTCAAACAATTTTTTCATGTTCAGTTTCAAAGATATATTGAATAAAAATTATCTTGTGCATAACAATATTCGTCCTTATTAAAAAAATCAGTTTCAATACTACTAGATGCAGATTCTTATCTCATATTCTCTTTAGAAATATTGAATAAAGAACCCATAAGTAGATTGGTGGAGTATGCCTAGCCTTAGGCATTCTCAGCCATTCAAAGAAAATTTTCTCGCACATGAACATTTTATATACTCAGTCTCTGGTCTCCGTGTTATGAATATCTCATTTAAATAATACCAGCTTCAACGTCTGGACCCAGGTAACTCAGTCGCTGTTTCCACGCACCTCGAGAGCGTTTATTATATTTAGCCGATTTATGCAAGCTCGCCCTCTATGGGGCTTAATAACATTTATCAATTTCCAATAAACAGTTCTATTTGTGGTATCGCATTCATAATACTGATAAACGAGGTATGAAACTCGATCGGTTAGTGTAGAATAGTTTCTCTTTTAGGCTTTCCGTTGATAACGAGTATCTACCTATCTTTATAACTGGCCTCATGGCTCGGTAATGAATATCTTACTAATAAAGGACATGACAATGTTTTGTGTAGCTTCAAAGGCAGTAATAGTGCAATGCAATAGAGCAGGATAAGCGTAAGATTAACTATACTGTAGTGCTATTCTATAAGAACATTTTCGTGTCTCGACAGCGGAATCCGAGGTGAGTATCAAATTCGTATAAACATAAGACCTTTATGCTGTGTGTGATAAAGCTCAATTTGTGGGCTTTGTCACTCAGGTGAAGCTCGATATTGAAATGGTTATTTACAGAATAGACTAGCGATTTATGTTGATTCATCTGTGTGTAGACATTTCGTTCTTATTTTAGTAAAAATACCTCAGTCTTCCTCGGATTGCTCACCAAGAAACAACTGTGCAAGTATTTTCCAGGCATTTTTATGGGAAACAAATTTTGACGATTTGTTACATTAGACGCATGTCCAACGATATATAGCGCATAGCTGTTGAAAATGCAATCACAGTTGAATATTTACCAACTCGCTTTTTTAATTTTCCCTATCAATTTAGTCATTGTTTTCGTTCCTGAAAGAGTTTTTGAAGTCAGCAAAAATCATTCTTCTTATTCGAATTTAAGCAGAAATTCTAAATAGTTTGCAGGAATTCGAATTCTGTCTGTCTGTTACCTCTTCGCGTTTTATCGGCTGATCAGATTTAGATGAAATTTAGTATATATTTATAGATTAGACCTTGGAGAAGAACATAAGCGTTTACGTACGTGTACGTTTTTAGGGTTCCGTACCTCAAAAGGAAAAAACGGAACCCTTATAGGATCACACCGTTTGTCGGTCAAGACCGTAAATCTCGGGAACGCGTAAAGGTATTGAGTTGAAATTGAAACCATATACTCAAGTCTATGGCCCCTTGCAGCTGTGAAAAAATCAAACTTCTAAGTTAACGTAAAAAAAGATACGGTCGTTTATGCCGCAAAAAACGTATATTTCCACACTCTCAAGGTTATCAAAATGTATAGGGTATTTTCCGTTGACCTAGAACTATGAAATTTGGCAAGTAATACCGCCTTATACTACAAGTATAGGGAAAAGTCTGAAAATTACCTACACATTTGTAATTAAATCTTAAAATATATGGTCTTTATTTAAAGTAATTTGTAGCTACAAAGTACGGAACCCTCGGTGGTCGAGTCCGATTCGCACTTGGCCGGTTTTATTTTTAATTTGTAAAGGGTTTTGGAGTTCGATTTTCATGCGAGCGAAGCCGCTGGCAGAAGCTAGTATTGAATAAGAAAGCAATGTCAAGCATCTTAATCGCTACACGGTACTCCGTAATGTGCACGCGACTATGCAATGTCACTAAATAACATCTAAATTACCGACATTCCATTGTTTGATCAAATAAATAAGAAAAAAAGCGGTTATCGACTGAGGTAAGTATTCATCCATCAACTCAACGGTTGTGTAATATGGTAATTTCGTATTTTCACACTGGGTTTATCCAGGCAAGGGTTGCGTGTTACCGATTCGAATTTTGTTACGATTTCTTGTTTGGGATTTTCTAATATTTATCATTAGCGCTTATTACACTACACAATATTCAGGGTTTAGGGTCCTGATTTAGGGTGGTGTAATAACAGTTAACGAGTTATTGCCCCTAATCAGGGTGACCGGAGCGGCCCGGTCTACTTAGATCCTTAACTACCGGGCAGTGTAATAGCGTTTAGGGCACTAGGGAGCAGTGTTGCCAACACTAATTTAACAAATTCCCCGAAAATGCAAGTCAAATACCCCAATTTGGGGACAAAAATCTACTGGTGGGAAACAAATTCGATATTTAAAATAATATCAGAAGAATAAAATCGTTAAGTTATTGGATGCCCATTTATCGATGAAGGCTATAGGCTATATAACATCACGCTACGACCAATAGGAGCGGAGCATTCATGAAAAAACTGGCCAAGTGCGAATTAAATTTTTTTAACATGTTATTTTAACACTACAGGCTTCTAATATGTTTTCCTGGAATCTTCAGGTAAAGATCTATTATCTCCATTTTTTTTTTAATTTTAGGCTCAGTAGTTTCGGAGATAAGGGGGGGGGGTGGTCATTTTTCGTCTAATTTCTTGAATAACTTCTAAACCATTTGTTTTAAAATGATAAAAAAAATATAATTAAAACCCTCACAGTAAGCCCTTTCATTTGATATGTCACATGATATTGTTCAATAAACTTTTTCTTTAATTTTCTAGTGTGACCCCTAAAAGTAAAACCATACTAAAAATTTAATGATTTACGTAACGCGTCCGTGTTTGGGTCATAAAAATCCATATGTGTACCAAATTTCAATAGAATCGGTTCAGTTGATCCGGAGAAAACTGGCTGTGACAGACGGACAGACAGACAGACACCCGAGTGGGTTCCGTTTTTTTTCGGAACCCTAAAAATGACGCAGAAGAAGTTGCGCGGTAGTCTATGATATGGTATTGTGGCAAGCCCAGACAGATATCACATAATGTGTTGGACTTCTTCAATAAGAACTGGCCCTTAGCTGATTTAAACAGAGAGAACTGAAAACAAATAAAATAGGCATTTTCGTTCCAGTCGGTGAGCGTGGATTTAATTGTATCTTGGCCCTTCAGGCCCTCAAGTAATGGTAGGGTTTTAGTCGATCGGAGGATCTCCGTACCCTCCAAACGGAGAGTATCCATGATCATTTAGCCACACAAAAAAGACCGAGATTAAATCTTTAAAGCCTCAGCAACCCCAAGAACTCCAAATTTTCTTTCACTCTAGTTCATCAAAACCCTAACAATGATACCTAGTTAAATCTCTAACTGTCAAACGCAAAATAAATGCCTTAAGCCGTAAGCGTAATTATTTGCTAATTAGACGAATACACATACATGTAGTTAAATTGGCTCATTTGCATAATTACACTTAGTAGCAGGAACAGTTACATTATTTATGTGTTCAGTACTGCGTTGTGTTCGGTTTAACGATAGCTAGTCAAGTACCATTGTCTCAGCTCAGAGTTTAACACAAAAATTATTACGTATCGATTTACTTTCCGGGCACTAGTACTCTCGTATCGATACTGTTTGTTAATTAAAACGGTATTGTTATAGTGTTGTACTGTTTGTTGTTTTTAGTACCTATTGAATGTATCGATATCAGTGTGATATTGACAGTAGGTAATCGTGTAAGCAGAGTCGTTTACCATTCAGGATTATTCACAAAGCATGTTAGTCGTTCTTACTATTATCTACAGGTATCATTAGGCACTCAATTTTCAAACATTCTTCAATAATTTACAGCTCTAATAAATCACGGTAATATTCTCATTATTGCACTTGTTCTGCAAAGATCACAAATCACCTGTCTTCCCCGACAAAAGTCTACATCGTTAGGCCAAACGGTCCGACTCAGCCTTTGATTCATACAATATGTTGGCTCATCTATGGCAATGCCAGTCAGTGCGAGGCAATTCCGGGCAGTGCTAGGCAGTGCCGGCATGACTATTGTGTGTTTACGATGTTATATGTTTCGATTTACTGCCCGACGGGTTTGCTGGGCAAGATTGATTCGTTTAGTGGTCCTGGATTCATTATTACTTGTTATAACGAACATTTTTATTTGCGGAAGGGTAACTAGTGAGTGGTTTTTACTATTTCTCTCTTTTTATACGCGTTTCAGATAGTGCAATTAAAATACTCATAATTGTCCTTTTTTAACCAACGGAACCCTATTACTAAGCCTCCGCTGTCCGTACGTCCGTCCGTCTGTCTCTCTGTCAGTGGGCTGTATCTCAAGAGCCGTAATAGGTAGACAGTTGAAATTTTCACAGATTGTGTAATTCTATTGCCTCTATAACAACAAATAATAAAAATTAAGGTTAAGGGTATGGAATCCTTTGTGTGCGAGTGCGACTCGCACTTGGTTTTGGTTTTTTTTTACTTGAAGGCGAAAATTTTCCACTTCGTTGCGCTCATCTGACCTCAGCCTTCTACTACTTTCTGCATTTAGACATTATCACCGAAATGTTTCGGTAATTATCATAATGTTTCAGAAGCCTGTAATTTCCATTCTGCCGATGTGCCGATACATGCAAGCGAACAAAGAACGGGGGCACCAAATGTCATCACCCACTTAAATCTCAGCAGAACTCGCCATAATTTGCCAAAACATCGGAAAGTAACCGAAGAACCCCTAATTATGCATGTAAATAACTGAATTTATCGAGAATTCCTCTTATTTTGAGTACCACGATCTACATAGTACATTGATTTCCTTAATTTGCGGTCAACAACAACATTATTGCCATAATTACAGTCGCCACGCTAAAAAATAAGTACGACACAGTACTATATTTAATTTAATATTATGTGCCGGTACTTTTTGTGTTATTTTCGGTACAGCATTAAGCTATATCGCTAATGAGTCGCAAGCGGTGGGCGTGAGTGGTTCAACAAGTTTTTGTCACCCATCTTCGCAAATCCGATACGATTACATGTTTAGTTCATTAAATGACGACTAAGCATTACTTATTATCTCCGAGACCTGCCAATCATAAGTCAGTGATCTCTTATATGTAGTTACTTAATGTTATGTGCCGCTAACTTGTCATGTGTCAAATTAGCCGAGAGATAAGGCGCCGACAAAAAGTGTTTGTCACAAACAATGCTAGCAACTCTATTTGGTCACAGCTAGTTACGATGTTTTAGGTCAGCATTCTGAAAAGCACGGGTTTCCACGTTTGACTGAATTTGCACGGCGATTGTCAACAAGAGTCTGTTTTGAAATTTCTGTTTAACTGTTTGTGACACATTAATATTTGCACGCTTGAACAGCTAGTTACATTGAAGAATGAGTATTCTAAGGAAAATGTACTTAACTGAGTAAATTGTAGGGAACTGAAAATCATTGTCACTTCATGTGTGCATGGGTAATAGCGTTATGCTGGGACTACAGTGTAAAATCTCTGCTTTATTACCTGTAAATGGTTAAAGACAAGATCTTCTTAATATTTAATTGGAGAGAGCAAGTAGTCGCTTGCTTACTTTGAGCGTTTATGCTTATCTCATAATTGCGATTTCATCGACACTGCACAAATATGCAGGGCTACCGCAGACGGTGGTATAATGTGTATTCAATGTACGGGGAACAGCGAAATAAAGGGCTATCTAAGTGTTTTAAGAGTAATGTGGTATAACTTACGTGATTTGAACAATGTTGTAGAAATAGTCAATAATACCATGAAAACATGAAACCTATAAAAGAAACAACGTGTGCCCCAAATATTTATTAGTAGTGCAAACGGGATATGGTTGTATTTTTGTATATATCTTATCGTGAGAAAAAATCCTTACTTCCTTACTTAATAAATAAATGCGAAAGTAACTCTGTCTGTCTGTCTCGCTTTCACGCCAAAACTACTGAACCGATTTAAATGAAATTTGGTACAGAGATAGTCTAGACCCTGAGAAAGGACAAAGGCTACTTTTTATCCCGGGCGTATGTTCCCTAGGGACCACGCGGGCGAAGCCGCTGACAGAAGCTAGTTATTTAATAAGGCAAATAACGCATCGGATCCCCAGATAAGAGAAAAATTAAATGAATATTAACGATATAATCTCATCATTACTTGGCTTACTACGCCATTTGCAGCGTTCGCAAAATAAATTATCGTGATTAACCGGTCAATTTGCATCGCGGTGTGTTGCCTTTGTACTGATGGTACCGTAGGTACTTGTACCACTTTCAACAGGTCCGGGGAGGTTGCAAATTGCCCGCATTATAGGGTAATGCGTTGACGGCCTGACGACGCTGACGGCCGCGGACGAGACCACCGAGTGATCAATCTGGAAGATTTATGGGCTCTAGTGAAAACAGAAGCTGTTTAGATAATATTTATTGACAAAGCTCATTTTGCAGCTGTGTGTTATAAAATATAGCATAGCATAGCATAGTCGGCCTTATAATGTTCCCACTGTTGGGACTCAGGCCTCCTCTCTAGGAGAGGGAATGGGTCGTAATCCACCACGCGGGCCCAATGCGGGTTGGTGAATGTCACATGTCTTCGAATTTTTGGTTCTAGGACATGCCGGTTATAAAATATGGGACGAAAGATATATGAGAGTTGCGTCTCTTTGTCTCTTTTTTACTGAATCTCTAAGTGACATGCTTATTTAATCTTTCAGTTAAGTAAGCGAAATCTAAGGAACAACACATCTTATCTAAATCTTAAACATCATCAGCTAATACTGAACAAAAGGAACACATTTCGATGCATCCAGAAGGCCAATATCCACACTTAAAATGTTAAATTCAAGTGGGAATATCATCTCAGCGACAGTTAGTGTCAAAAACTTGTCAAAATGTAGGGAAATAACAGGTGTTTTTGACAAATTCGAATCCAAAACGCTCCCTAAAAATATAAGTATTGCCTCTCTAATGAAAGATTTCAAAATGAGGATGATATAGTTTTTGCCGATGTTGACAGTACGTCATAGTCAAAGTAAAAACAAATACAAAAAAAAAACTGGCCAAGTGCGAGTCGGACTTGCGTGCAAAGGGTTCCGAACGAATTTAATTTTTTTAACATGTTATTTTAACACTATAGACTTCTAATAGATTTTCCTGTAATCTTTAGGTAAAGATCTATTATCTCCATTTTTCTTGAATAACTTCTAAATCATTTATTTTAAAATTATGAAAAAAATATAATTAAAACCTTCACAGTAAGCCCTTTCATTTGATATGTCAAATGATATTGTTGAAAAAACTTTTTTTTTTTAATTTTGCAGTTTAACCCGCAAAAGTGACTCCCATACTAAAAATTTAATAATTTACATAACGCGTCCGTGTTTGGGTCATAGAAGTCCATATGTGTACCAAATTTCAACAGAATCGGTCCAGTGGGTCCGGAGAAAACTGGCTGTGACAGACGGACAGACAGGCAGACAGACAGACACCCGAGTGATCCTATAAGGGTTCCTTTTTTTTCGGAACCCTAAAAAACAAAGATTTCTTCTCTAATGCAAGATTTCAAAACGAGGATGATATAGTTTTTGCCGATGTTGACAGTACGTCATAGTCAAAGTAAAAACAAATACGTATATGTAGATTCCTATCTATCTGCTTAATTAATTACTCAGCGTGAAGTTTTTTATTGAAAGGAAACAGAAAAACTACCCAGTAAGAGATTTTGTTAGTGGTTGATAGATAAACATATCACTCAAGTTATGGATGTAATTGATTACAGCTTTGACATTCGCACATCCATCAGCGATATGCAAGGTAGCAAAAACATGCAACAGATGTTATTGTCCTTTACTCATATAAAAGTAGCTCGATGAAAACTGCGAAGACGCAGAACGGCATTAGTGATTAAGAATCTGGGGGGATATTTTTTTTTATTTACTTGGTAAGCCAACAATTGTTTACGCAACACGTTTACAGTTTCTATAATTGTTATGTCTACATTATTAAGTGTAACAATTACTTATAGGCTAAGACCACGTACACAATTTTTAGTTAAACCATACAATAAATCATAACATTGAATTACAAACAAAAAAAATTAAAAATAAATACATTGATTGTTACGAATTGCAAAAGTATTAATAACAAAATGTTCATAAAAATAGTATGAAATTAAAATTGATAGGTTAACGATTAAAATTGCAATAATAGTTTACATACAATTAACATAAAAATTATTAAAAGCATTCAAATAAATTAAAATCAAAACAATAAAATTAATAAATTAAATCACATTAAAACATAACATCAATTAATTAAATTAGTTACATCACAGCTCATCGTTAAAACATATAATTGTATATATATGCATATAGGTTTTACATGTCAAAATTTCTAAATGTTCCAAATGTTTTTCATGAAAAGCTATGATTGTAGGGTTTATTTGCTTCTTTGCCTTTGAGTCTTCACATTTTTTAGTTGATAGAAATTTAAAAATATGAAGAGATTTTTTGGCTCAAACAATATGTATTCTATATGTATTAGCAATTGTCCAAATTAAAAAAAAAAACCTTAAAATTCGTTGTCGTCCGTAGCATAGCAACTGCATCGAGATGAAACGTATGCCACAATACGACAACACGATCAAGAAATTATTCCGATCGCAATCAATAAAAAATAACAGTTCAGCAATTGATCATAACAACTACAAAAACTTAACCAGTTAATGTTATATTGGAATTTAACGACACCTAATAAAATGGTATGCGATCAGAGTGGTCATTATTTTTTGTACGACACACTATTTTAATTTAATATCGTCTCCTTTACTGACTCGATAAGTGGTCACTTTAAAAAGGTAAACTGTCGGGCAGAATAAAGCACCCAGTTCACTGGGATATATTCGTTTCAATATTTATGTGGGGACTCACGATAGAGGTAAAATCCTTTTGTGGTAGAGGATTTTCTTACTACTGCTTGTTTTTGAGAAGGAGTTCCTCAGCATCTCAGACGTTTTATATAAACAGCGCAACACGCGGAAGTGGAGGCATGTGAAAAGATTGACGGACAATAAATCTTTCAGCCGCGTTTTTATACCTTAGGTATTGATGGCGTCTGTCGCTACCACTATTCCCTAACTATTTTCCTGTCATTTTTCCACGATTTAAGAAAGGAAATAGCTGTAATTAATGACTTCTCTTCATGGTAAACAATTATTACTGCATTTTATCATGCATCCATCAAAGAAAAGATGTTATGTAAATCGTAAAGATATTGGGCAGTGTGCAACGACCGTAAAGACTGCTCTAATGATTCTGACATAACGTTACTTAATTTAATAAGAATAACAGTGTATTATAATTTTATTGCCGGTTTAAACTTGTTGGACAAATTGGTGTATCTATCCACAAGTGTTAGAACCGACGTTAGTGATAATGAGATCGGGAACAGACCACAGTTTTAGATTAAAATATAATACGTTCAAATGGCTCTTAATTATGGCCTCGCGTGTAATTTTCATAAGTATGAACATAGAGGAAGAAAACGAAAGTAATACAGTGTTGTGAAATAAATTAGTTATAAAAATGTAGTTGTCGGCTTGTTTTGATAACAATTTGATGAAAATAATCCACTACAAAGAGTCGGAGAGTTACAGTTAGGTGCCTTATTGGGTCACATATTGTCTAACGATATGTGACCCAGCCCGACCAGTACAATAAAATATGACATTAAAATAAAATAACACAATAAAGACCAAACTACTGTCTACATAATGGCATAAAAGCATATTAGTAGAAAATAACGCTTTCATTTCTCACATTGTTAACGTAGATTACCTAAATTGTATTTTAATGTCCGCACTTTCGTTTTACATGGCTAAATCATGCGATTGCATAGTCAATTTTATATTTTCACATTTCTAGGAAATAAATATTTTATTACGACATAAAATAAATTGAGATCGTCGAGTCGCGCTGGTCCGGAATTGTAATTTCTACACTGCATATTTGTGTAATAAAACAAGTCAAATTTTCAAGCCTCAGGCGCTAATGGCTGGTTTACACGTATTAAATTGTCAAGTAGATAACTAAATTTTAAGTAAATATACAATTCAGTTGCATGTTAAAATTTAGTTAACAACTAAAACCTTACCGAAAAATAGAGAAGATTCTTATTTATCAACAAGAATTTTGTCTATTTTTCGGTTAAGTTGGTGGGCAGGGCTTATCAATATCCTAATATATATAAAATTCTTCCGTTACTGAGTGAGTGACTGACAGACAAAGCACAACCAAAACTTCGTCGTAGAAAGCTGAAATTCGGCATGTAGGTTCCTTGGAGTGTGTAAGGGAGCACTAAGAGAGGATTTCCAGAAATTTCTACGAGAAAGGGAAAAATACGGGATATGCGCGATATAAAAATAAGATATACAACAATTACAAACAGCAACACTGTTCTCAACAAAAAAATGAAGAAAGTGAGATAATGTCACCTACTTAAAAAAAGCGCGCGGGTTCAATTTGTTCGAAATGATTCATCGTGTTTTTCCATTTTAAGAGTGGATGGAACATACTATATACACTTAAATTTGTTGAAGAATATTTAAAGAAAGAATACAAGAAGCACGAATTACAGAAATAAACTAGCCAAAGAACGAGCGATTGTCGATATAATGTCAGCCGTAGTAATCATTCTTTTTGGGGATAAGGGAGTCGAATCGAAAATCAAAAGTATTCGATAGTATTTAATTTTATACTCTTCGGAGAATGCTCTGAAGAGTATAAAATTTAATACTCGTTTTATCTTCATTTTTTAGCTCGTGAATCAAAGTGACACTTATCTTTTTTTTTTTTAAAAGATGGGAAGTCATCAAATGACTCCTCCCGCTCTGGGTGAAGCAGAAGGGAGTATCAGACTTTTACTGACTAAAACCCATCCGTGTTCCTCCTAATGCCCTTTGCGTTCCAGGGCCGCGGTGACTCTTTCAAACAGATTCCGCAACCCCGGCAGGCACTGGCCCTTGCGGGCCCATCAAAGTGACAATACCGCCATATTGAGCTCTTCTTTGTATCCAATTTCTAACCCACAGTCTTTTAGCTATTCATATTTCATCTTGAACTTCGTCCAAAAGAACGAAATAAACAGGGCTCACTAATAACTAATGCAACGATAAAATTTACTACTTCCTTGCGTTGTTGATCATCCATCTTGAGTGAACTAAAGACCTTAACAACTAAAATGCGTTTGGACACATACAACATTTTAAGTCACTTAAAATTAAGTTAAAACTTAGTTATCTACTTAACAACTAATACGTTAAGAGTGAACTATAAGAGTTAAAGATTCAACATTTCCACAATATTTGAGCGTTCATTCTAGCGTTTTATAGTATTAGTCGAAAACAGTGTAAGATACCACTACTGAGATACACCTAGGCTGGCACTATAGCGCGTTTATGTCTTTATAATGAGATTCATGGAATCGGAATGGTCATGTCACCGGAAAATGGCAAACTCCGTAAGATTATAAAATAACTTGCTTGAGATATTGTAAACTGAACATTTGAAATACTTTTTTACGCATCAAAATTTGATAGTCTATAATTTCTCGAAGTCTTTCCGAGGAATTGTGGAGTGAAATAAAATGGCGACCAATCAGAACACAAGTCTACAAGAAACAAGGCTATCATTGGTCTGTTCCGATGTGACGTTACATGTACACCATAGAGTTACGAATTAAATGAACCTCCCGTTTTCCGATGTTGGTTGGGTATACTTTGAGTGTGTAATGTCAGGTATAACTAATTTTTGGTATGAACGTACATTTGGTGTAAATTACGGTTGTAACCAAGGTAAGTCGAGAGAGCCCCGGTGTGCGGGGCTTCTATTTCTGCCTTTAGGGTTTAAAGTAACCTAACATGAATGAAATCACGGAGGCTAAGTTCTCTCGCTTCGCTCGTTCACTCTAGCTCCCGTAATTCCATTCGAACCTAACCTATCCGTGTCTGGTTTCCGAGTTGGCGCGGTTGCTCTTTATTCAGCGTATAGATCAAATGCCAAATATACAAGATGATAATTAGATCTCTCTGATTGGTCGCCATTTTATGTCAGTCCACAATTTCTCGGAATGACTTCGAGAGATTATAGACTATCAAATTGTGATGCGTAAAAAAGTATTCCAAATGTTCAGTTGACAATTTATCGAGAGTTTACAATCTCTCGATAAATTGATACATCATGACAAAATATTTTGTAGTCTTTCGTTTTTTGCAATTATCCGGTAACAGTAATATTGTATGTATGAAAATGGCAGGTTTGAGGCAACAGTGTAGTGGTTTTAACGATAACTATCAAAGACATGCATACAATTAATGAATAGGTATGTAGCTAACATAAATACGAAAGTATTAAGTGCAAGCGATTATTGAACTCTGTTAATGGTAGCTACGCCACATTCTCCCGAGTTGAGTATTCATCAAACTCTATTTCAGTCTGAAAACTAGCCATTTGGTATTAAAGCCGGGTTAAGACTTTTTAGTTCTTAACTTTATATACCTACTTGTACTATGAGTCGAAACAAAGTACTTGCTGGAGCATAATACTCGTTATACAGTGTTCCAGAAGTGCGAAATTGTATTTATGGGTGGTGTTCAGCAGCTGCTACACAGTAAATAATAAAACTGACCAAGTGCGAGTCGGACTCGCACACGAAGGGTTCCGTACCATAACCCTTAATTTTTATTATTTGTTGTTATAGCGGCAATAGAACTACACAATCTGTGAAAATTTGAACTGTCTACGTATTACGGTTCTTGAGATACAGCCCTCTGATAGACAGACGGACGAACGGACGGACGGACAGCGGCGGCTTAGTGATAGGGTCCCGTTGGTTACCCTTTGGGTATGGAACCCTAAAAATAAATATTAACTTTTTTTTAAAACAGCCTCAAAAACGATTGAAAGGTAAAAAAAACACTGGCGTCTATTTTAGTTCATTCAATGACAGACTCGATGTTGCCAACTGCGTCAGATTGTATGAAAAGTATTTTTTTTTGTACATTTCTAGTCGTTTTTCGTGGTCGATAATTTTTATTTTGATATTGTGTCGTTACTGTATAGCATCTACACAACAACACGCACTTCTGAATCACCTGCCAATTTTTACTTTTAATAGTCTAATAATAATAGTCCTAAGAAGTACACTGAAATAAAATTACAATCGCCCTAAGTAATACAAGAACCGTTTCTGCAACATTGTAACAAAACCAGACCTAAGTCGAGACCAACTTCTTTTTTTAAATAAATAAAAATATAGGTTTTTGTGTTAGCAAGACTAGCAGGCAATCTATATTAACACATTACTGGCATGCAACAGTCCCAGGGTAAACACGGGAAAATAAATAAATGTATAGCCTTAAGGGTTACAAGACACATTGTAACTACTGTTTTTATTGATAGGCCCCCGTTTGACCACTATCTCACCTGTTGGTAAAGCGATGAGTGGTCGACGATGAAGCTAGCTTACCTAGAAGTAACTTATTAACTCTTGACTTAGAGAACTCTATGACCCAGGGTGTAGGTTAAGGAAACACAGACACCGCAAGGGAATTTCCCCCTTAGCTGTATGCACAATTAAAGTTTTTTCTAAACGTTTTTTTGCGTACAGGTGAGATGTCCAGCACAATCCGCTGGCGAATCGCCATCATTGGGCTACAAGACTGTAGCCCAAATGGCACAGGCTTGTTGAGTTCAATTGTAGATGAGACTGAAGTAAAATATCACTAAAAGCTGAGTCGTAAATGAATCCAATAGCCGATAAATAAAACACTGGCAAATAGATTAATCCAATTAAACGGACGCATTATCTTAACAATACTAATTAAAAGGAACAAGGCTCGAGCTGGGACAGGCTGCTATTCGTACACTAGCCATAATGATATAGGTATTCTGAATACAGTAGGTACTCGCATAAAGTACGTGTAAGCCAATTCCAAGGAAACTTTTATTACTGTCGGGTAGTCTACAAAATGGAAGAAATGGGGATGCTCAGAAGTGAGACAGTTCAGGCTTCTTAAAGGGCTTTTTTCACTAAGCTGTCTTTGGCCGCCGCAATATAGCCGGCTTATAGCAACGGAGGATCACACAACATTGAATTGAGTTACTGGATCTGGCTGCAACTCAAAATGCGAAAGAGATGATATTATCGCAACATTTCGTCTTTTTTTTTATTTGTTACGGGTTTGCTCTTGACTCGGGTCAGAGATGACAGCGACAAAATCTTGGATGGAGCGAGCTTACCCAGAAGGAGCCTGTGCACTCTAACTTTGCAAGAGATTAGGCTTGTAAGCGTTTGAAAACACAGACGCAGGTAGAGAGTTCCACTCCTTTGCTGTGCGCATTATAAAAGACGTTTGGAAACGCTCAGTGCGAATTCGAATGCTATTAAACGGAACCCTGTTACTAAGCCTCCTTAGTCCGTTATCTGTCTGTCAACTGGCACGGTTAAGTTGTAGTTTTCATTTGTGTGTATTTCTACTGACGCTAAAATAGCATCTAATATATAAAAATCTCGCGTCACGGTGTTTGTTATCGAATTCCTCCGAAACTGCTCGACCGATTTTCATGAAATTTTGTATGTATATTCGGTAGGTATGAGAAAAGGTGGTAGAGTATTTTTTTTTGTTTTGTATGGCAAAACAACGTATGCCGAGTCAGCTAGTATAATATAAATAAAGTTAATCCGTTAGGCACCGAGCACGCGAGACAATTGAAAGAATATACCATTTGGCCCCAATCGGTCTTTATAGTCCATGACTGGAACCTTTCGCGTGCGTGATCGACTCGAACTTGGCCGGTTTTTATCGTTTCAGCTATTTGAAGAAGGCTAACTGTTAGATACGCTTATTTGAATTCAGTAACAATGGCCCACTTTTTGTAATGAATATTAAAGTGACATATTGACTAGCGCACGTTAGTTCCCATGATGATTGATGGAATGAATAAACAACAACCAATCATATTGCTTCACTTGCGTTTTATAATTTATTTCCAGAAGCTGGAGGTTAGCCATTCGGGATGATTTATCTAAAATATACCCTTAACAGAATGCGTGGATGCGCACGCGCAGATGTTGCAATAAACTTTCTATTGCTTGTTATCGATCAACTGTCTACACATCCATGCTATAAATATCTGGATAATAAATGTGTTTCTGTTAAAATATGATTTATTTATCCGGATGTTAATCGTAACGAAGTCGTGTATTTTTATCCATCTGGTATGGTTAACTAACTCGGTAAGGAGTTTTTCCAGAACTCGAATAAGTTAGGCCTGATAGGTTTTCAATATTTATGCAAGGAAAGATTGGCTATCTAACTTAACTAGTGTGAGCAGTTAGCCAATCATCATGTTACGTGGGGTCCGTGGAATTCGTTTTTCTTCTCTGACAACACTGAACACTGAGTGACTTTTCTTTTCATATCATTTCTGTCACTGCGGTCCATCCATCTTTTCTGGGGGGAGGCTACAGAAAAGATGGATGGACGGTAAACAAATAACCAATAGAAATAGGTACTACTTCTTTGTTACTTTCATACACGAATATCGAACGATTCAAATGAAATATTGGCGGCGTCATTAAATTATATAAGTTACGTTATGCTCTATCTAGAATTTTCTAAAATCATATACTTAAATGTGTATTATAAATACACATTTAGGTATATGATTTATAACAAAATTATATTTATCATAATTATTATTATTTTCTGAATGACACGTTTGGTTTAAGTTACACATCAGCATGTATAATAAATCCAGCATCAAGAAAATAGATGTAATAAAATAGATTCTTATGTTTAGTATTTTATTTGCCAGTTCCTATCTAAAATCAGTAAACTCTCAAGATCATAAACTTCGCTCACCGCAGTTACCATCCAGTTCTTATTTCATCCAAAACAGCCATTTAATTTGCGCCTGTCTTAAGTAAACGCAAAGAATGAATAGATTACTGGAAATAAGTGGTGTGGGGTATTAACCGACCTTGAGAACTGCTCGGGCCACATGAATGTTGCATTTTTTTTTACTCAAGACATGTATCCTGTTTGCTAGGACTCCTACTGACGGACTTACCTATGACTGGTTGGCTCGTCATAAAAACTAACATCTTAAGAAAGTGTCTATGCAATGATCATAAAGAAAATTTTATGTATTCCTGGATCTATGCGTGAGAGAACAGTATTAAATAAGTTTCAATTTAAGAAGCAATCTGTTGTTTTAATATGTTAATTTCCGGTGATTTCAATTCTGGATGAATGCGCGAAGGCAGCTTTTAGTTTCACTAATTTTCATCATTGAATAACTAATCTATAGCCATTTTAATCTCAGACAGTATTACCTATTGGCTTTTTACTATTATCTATTTTTTTTCAAGACCGGTTATAATAAAAGCAATACTGACTAAGTCCTTCTCTCCGGACGCTTTTGAATTGGCATTTGCATTCAAATACTTGCTATCCTGTTATTTTCCTTGGCAACTGTCTCCTTCCATCGTATTAGTAGTTGCTGATTTTTTTTTGTACTATTGCTAGGCCCGCGTTTGACCACTATCTCACCTGATAGTAAGCGATGATGTCGTCGAAGATGGAGCACGATTACCCAGAAGTAACCTATTCATTCTTAACTTAAAGACTCCCAGATTTACACACAAAATTATATCCTACGTCCCTGTTTAAAAGCACACACAGATATTCCTAATGATGCAGCTAGTCTATTCTGTAAGTAAACTTTTCGATATCGAGCTTCACCTGAGTGACAAAGCTCACAAAGTGAACTTTATAAAATACAACATAAAGGTCTTACGTTTATACTCACCTCGGATTCCGCTGTCGAGACTCGAAAATGTTGTTACAGAATAGCACTACAGTACTAATAACTGCGATACGTTCGAGTCACTTAATCATCCGTCTCAGTGTATTGATATTTATTGTTTTTTAATGAATGCCCTACAAATTTGATTGATGTTAAATACACAGCAAAATGTGTGAAAGAGCTGTTATTCGCTCGAACCTCGGAGTAATTTCAAAATGAAAATAATTACCTTGCGTAGTGTTTTCTTTCACAGTTTATAGGTTTATACACGCATGGACATTAAATAGAGATTTTTTTTTCAATAATTATTAACGCTTTCCTTCAAGGAAACTTGAAAGAAAATAATTATAATTATTCTCACTTTTTCAAATTGATTATGACTTGGAATTGTATAATATGTATATATAATATTAAAAACAAGGGTTATTTTAATGATTTTATTTTGCTGTAATTGGGATTTAGTTTATAACTTTATGTTAGGTACTTCAACTTATTTAAAACAAAAAATATCTTGAACCAATAGGTCCACGATAATCCAAAATTTGCCTCAACCCCGACTTTTTATTTAAATCAATTTTCTCTTGTTTCCAGACTGACAATGGGTTACTTAAGAAACATCCTACTATTCGTGGTACTACTGGCGCTGCTGAGCCACAGTCACGGCGCGCCCACCAGGAGATCGCGCGCAGCCGCCCTGCAGACCGAAGAACCCACCACGGTCCGGGAGAACAAACTACAAGACGAGTTCAAGGAAACCACCACCACAACCGAAGCACCCATCACCAGCAGGAGGAACAAAGCGCTCAACCTCTTCGGATTCTACCCCTCCTTCCTATCCTCCGGCATCGACTATAACGAAGACGATGATGACATCAACTTCACCGTCAACGACGAGAACTTCGAGGAAGAAGAACTCTCGCGAACCATCCCCACCAGACGCCGACAACAGAACAAGAAGAAAAACGGTAACGGACAGTACCAGAACGATAACATCAATTCGCTGCAGTACGAGAACTCCCCCATTTTCTACATCAGGCTGCCCCCCACTCCGTACATGTTTGTGCCCGGTTTAGGGTACGTGTCTCAGCCACCGAGCCTAGGGCCCCCCATGGCGCCGATGATGCCTCAAGTACCGCCCCAAGTGGCCGACCCTTTCATCAACCTGCCTATTGACTTTGTATCCAACGGAAAACCCACTGGAGTGTATCAATGGAGCGGAGCGCCCGCATACCCTCAAATGCCACAAATGGATCCCTTCGGATATGGCGGCCAGCCCATGATGCCAGCACGACCGACGTACAACGTGCCTTCATACTCGCCACCTAAACCTAAACCAGCTCCATCAAATTCGAAGATAACGAACCTAAAGGGCCAGTACATGTTCAACGGAAAGCCAGGAGACAACGTGTACGTGCTAAGAGACACATACAACTCCATATACTCGGACGCTCTCCAGAACTTCTACCCTTAAACCTGAGATACGTAGGATAGGATTGTGTCTGGCTCGTATCGAGCTGCTGTAATTAACGAATTTCGAGGGAACAACGTGCGGACGAAATAAGTAAAGGGAAAGTTTACAACAAGTCAATGATCAGTAATTATGAGAAGGAAAGTTAATTATCCCCCACATGAAACATAACGATTTTAAATGAAACCTTAAAAACAATTATATGCTTAAGAAACGTGAGGGACCAATAACTATAAGCTGCCAATTGTTGCAATTACTTGCCAAGAAAAAGTCGAGCTTACGTAGGCTCAAAGAATTATTTTATGAATGAGATCTGCTACTTAATGACTTATTAAGAATTCAAATTTAAAATTATCTCAAAGATGTTTTTGTTTATCGTATCATTGTAACAAGTACTTTAAACTTAGTAGGTAGGTACTTTTTTAACTAGGTACTTACCGATACCTACTTAAGTACAACTTCTTCAGACACGTGTGGTGTCTAACATTTTGCCAGATTCAGACTTTTAATACTTTTATAAATTAGTTTACCAAATGCAAGGTTGAGTTTAAATATGTTAAGTAAACTTCCTTGCTTTTCTGACATAGGTATTTAGTTGTAGAAATAAAAATACTTAATAAACTCTTTAAATAGGTATTTATTTTAATATAATTGTGATGCTGATTATAGTAATATTAAAATAAGTAGCTATGGAAGTCAAAATACCTACAGAATTTATTCGTGGGTTAATAAGTAGGTACTTTAAATATGCTTTCACTGCTATTAAATTATGATTTATTTGTGTAGGTGGTTCTAATGTCTTATGGCTCAAGCAAAAGGCTCAACAACAGTCGATTTTCACATGTAAAACAACAAGAGCAAAATTAACATTTGGAAAAAACTACCCTAAACTACTGTAGGTGTAAATGTTGTAAAACTGTTAATACGAGTAACTTGAGTGTCTTGGGTGGTACGAGGCTAAAGGCTGTCTGTCCATTGGAGAGGGGGAAGAGCGTAAAAGTGCAGAGCTAGGAAAACATCTGAGTACAAATGGAGTACCCACTACAAACTCACGTCATTTGATTTTTATTCGATACTTGTCTGCTCTCTCTGGCAATAGACTGGCAGTCAGTTTTCGCTAAATACTGAAGACACCTAAACGTAACGTCTACCTAAAGTAATAAGTAACAGCTTTTTTCGCACAGCACAGCAGTGTAGCAATTTTCAGGCCTTACATTTAGGAGTCGCTAAGTGTTAGTGAAAAAGGCGTAAAAAAAAAGAATTATCTAAAACGTAGACATTGTCGATTGTTTGACTAAGGCTCAAAAATACGTGATTATTACGAGTGTACGAGCAATAACATTATTTGTCAGTCGCTAGAGTTAATTAAATAATAATTTATTGATCTTGTATTTATTCTTTAAATTATTTACTTAGTTCTAAGATTTCTTATTAGGTACAAATAATACTGAAATAAAAATAAACCGTCCATGAAAATAGTGTAATAAAAAATATTTTTAATAGAAGCTAACTTCGTAAACATGACAAGGAAAATGACACAGAATGTGTGACATTTCTTTTAAATAAGTTTAACTTCGGTGTTATTAAAATCTTCGATTAAACTGTAGTAGTTGTGTTGATCGAGGACAGTAAATAAAAATCACCATATTATTATGTATATTTATTCCTAGTATTGCATTTGATCCATATTACCTTGCAGGGTAATTTTAATACGAAAACTAGTTGTTAAATATTTTTTAAACATCCTTACATTTTGTATTTTTTATCATCAATTTCTTTATTATTTATTTGAATTTTGTAAATAGGCACGTAAAACTTTATCATGCAGTTTACATACCTATCTTGACCTACCCAACTTTTTTTCTGCTTGTGTTGAAACCAGAATGTTAACACATTTTTTTTATAATTTTTAATAAATTATACCCAATCTTCTTATACTTATAAATTATTAAACTAGTTTAAAATACAAAATGTCACAATTTAGTCTAAGGTTAATAATTAATACATCGACTCTTCCGTCCGTATGTGAAGGATTATGGGCTAACCCAGTATTGTAGGTACCTAAAAGTTAAGGTACCTGCTTCCCATTAGCTGATGTAAACGAAATCATTAAATTTGCAATATAGAATTACGAAAATTAAGACAATAAAAATATTTTTATAATGTATCTGTTGTTTTTTCCTATCATTCCTTTATGAGTAGGTATATTTTCTGAAAATAAATTTTCATACGCTGTGTATGTAGGTAGGTACTAAATCGTATGGCAAAAATGTGATTAAGAGCCCTATCACAGAATTGCGTCTTCACTCACAAAACTGCTGACTCATCGCATTATGTAGAAATTAGGCAGTTGCAATTACGTTTTTTTAGGGTTTATTATTAATTTATTTAATTAATACTTATTTAATTTATATTTCTTATGAACTATGGTTTACTTTGCTATTAATTATACGTAATAATATTTATGTATTAAGGAGAAATTTATAGTTAATTATGAGCGTTTTTAGTCGTTCTTATGCATTTGAATGGGATTTTTTTTACGGATATTCCATTCTTATTTCAAATTTCTGAGGCCGTTAAACAAGAAACCACAACCGTTCAATCCACGAGCTCTAAAAAGTGCCGTCGCGCTTTTCATGAGAAACTTACTTTGTTATTTTGACTTTTTACTTATCTATTTGATAAGAAATATAGTCAAAAAGTGAGACCGCTATGTTCAATACTAATTTCTATTCTCAACTACCCAATAAACCAAAGTTGTCCAAATATTTCAGTTTCCGAAGAAAGCCAAAGTTACAAATTTACGCAAAAATCACAGTCAAATTGTAATAAGCCTCTTAAACCCATAAGTTTATGCTGGTGGAAAATATGAGGCTACAGTCTGAAAGGAATCACAAACTACACTAAATCAAATTATTAAGACCTCAAATTGGAGTACGTCTCTAAATTTAATTTGTAACTCAATATTATTATGTACTATCTCACGCTCTATGATACATAATAATTATGTTAGCGTAAATGCAACCTGCAGAATCCACCCAATGTTCCTAGATTATTACAATACTTTCTTTTGATTTACTGGTGAAATCGATAATAAAGCATAACACATAACATAAATAATACTACACCCATATTCACCCAAGCAGAAGGGCTCAGAGGTAAACTAAGTATTATATTATCTGTGCCTATGTTAAGTTGTTTACTAGGAGGTAAACGAGCATTTTGCTATGAAATGAATCCTCACAAATCCAAACTCCGGACTGCTGCTGAGAACCGCCTACTGAAAACCCAATAGCACTTGTAGCGCAGCCTTTGTGGCTAATGGCCACAAGGATGGATTTGATTCGTTATGTTAGTAGGTAGGTAAGGTAATAGACATTAGAAACGGAGTTATTTAAAAAAGCCAGCCAAGTTGCTATGATAATATAATCAGTCATGACACACACAAACTTCAGATCATTGTGATTGTTGAGGCAAACAATTGCCAACACCTAAGAGCTTGTGCAGGTAAAATCTCGATACCTATGAGCATAATTATGCAAACAATGCGAGAATTGTCTTCCTGCCTAACGCGTAGGAATATACTCTGTCAATATTCACACGCAGACAGCAAAATACTTAGTAATTAACGTAGACGTACTATTGTTTATGTTCACAATATGCTGCACATGGGTCTATTTACTCATCATGAATTAATTAGTATCTACCTAATTAGTACGCTTAGCAGTCTGATTGGTATGTTTATGGATAGCTAAATCTTAAGAAAGGTTCTCATAACCATTTCACGAAATTCCGGATGTAAAATAAGTTCTTATTTCCACAAGAGAAGAGGTTCTTTCTTGTTTTTTTGCTTTATTTAATAATTTGGGTATCAAATTTCCACAATAGACTCTCCACAATCCTGAGATATGCAGTCTCCAGGGAATATTTCCTAGCTGTCGACGGGGGTATACATCGAGATGTAGTAGCGGTGAACAAGGAACTCACCCCGCTCTCTTTGGTAAATGAGAACAGTGCAAAGTTGCAGTGTTTGACGCTTTTCCGGGCCTTACATGGACCCTACGCGAACGTAAATCAATTAGCGTACGTGGCCTGGCTGCGTTTTAGTGATCTCTTTGTAGAAACCGAAGGTTTTGTCTCTGCAATTATGGACGAAGTTATCATGGCGAATAACTATAGGAGATGTGTTGCGAAGGAATTAGGCTCGGTTGACTTATGTTGGGCATGTCACTGTCCGGGAGAATCAATTCGCCACATTTTCTCTGGTTATTCTCGTCTAGCTAACGGAGAGTACTTGCATAGCCACAACTTTGTAGCCACGATTATCTGTTAGCAACTTACTCTAAATAAAAATTAATACTACCTTGTGGAATTCAGTTCTCGATAATGGCAATATCACATTTTACTGGGATCGGTCCATCAGCACTGATAGGACTATTGTTGCCAAAAAGCCTGATATAATGGTGGTGGAACGTAGGTATCGAGAGGCGTGCAATGATTGTAGATATAACCATTCCGCATGAGGAGAACCTCGAGGAAGATGTATTCCGTTTTACCCAATTTCGATAAAGTACCTAATATTCCGATATTCCCCAAGAAGAATGTGGTACAGCATAAGTTCAACAGCTAGATGGCGATCCTATCCTGTCACATCTTAGTTTACAGCATAACCAGGCCTACCTATCCCGTCGTTTATCTGATAATTTGAAAACATTGGATAGGTATGGTAGGTACACTTCTTAATTACATTTTTTGACCCAAAGGGTAAACAACGGAACCCTATTTCTAATCCTACGCTGTCCGTCCGCCCGTCAGTTAGCAGGCTTTATCTCAAGAACCGTAAGACAGTTGAAATTTTTACAGAGTGTGTGGGTACCTATTTCTATTGCCGCTATAACAAAAAATAGTAAAAACCAAATTAATTTAAAGGAGGAGCCTCCTTTAAATTAATTTGGTTTTTACCATACTTAGAAACGTTTTTTTTTTTCGGTTTATGGTACGGAACTCTCCGTGTGAGAGTTCGACTCGCACTTGGCCGGTTTTTTTTGTCATGGTTGTGAGCATGGAGTATAGAGACGAGGAGGACTATTCCTGTGTATGAAAATTACAACACAACCACAGCAACAGCAATAATAATCGTAGTAGGGTCAATTTTAATAACAGCGCCAAAAGTTATTATAGTAGGATAGAAAAATAAACAAGGAAAGAACTACTTCTGGTTCGTTATTATTTCGTTAAGGCGCAAGTAAGAAACAAGGATACAAGGATGGTAGGTATCTACCTATGTTCAAAATAAAAAGAAAAAAAGTTCATCAAACTCGTCACACTTCAATCGGTCTATATCTGCTATGGTAGACGTCAGATATCCGTGCAATAACGGTCATTGATCCAAATACATTATTTTATTGACTTTCTTAAACAGAAATAAAGACATAAGGCTGTCCTGAATCGACTTCTATCGTGATCCTTTACGTTCTCTAGTAATGAAAAACGGTTCATGATTTATTGTTCGAGTATCTACAAAGGGATATTAGGGATCGGTCAATGTACTTTATTGCATATTTATCTGGCGCCTACCATACATTCATACCATACCCTGCAGCTACGCTAGCGCCATTCTGGAAGGTTTTTGAACTAATAATTACAGCTTACAGCTGGACACTTTCAACTTGTCACCCATAAAGATCGTTCTCCTCGTCTCTACACTCCATGGTCGTGAGCTTAGGGCGTATATTGTAGCTATCTCTACAAACACTCGCTGCGTTTAATTATATATGACAAAGAATCGTCTTAAGTAATTTAGTTAAATTCCCACCACCACGATTACTACAAATTTTGATAGAAAATATTTTTTTTTGTCAATTGAAAATGTAGATTACAAAAATATTTTGAAAGTTTAGCAATTTTTAGAAACAATAACTACAATGAAACTAAACTCCACTGTCAATGTCAATTTCAGAAAAACCAGCCATAGAAGTGTCAAAATTACGTTTGCCAAGTAAATCGAACGAGTAATAAATTACAAAAAGAATACAAATAATCAATATATAGCGCATTTTTCAATAAAATACAATCCCAAGTTGACGCGTATAACGGAATGTTCCAATAATGTGATTAATATAATAAAACAAAATAGAAAGAGAACATGGTGCTAATAGTTTAGCATGACGACGTGCCTGAATGAACCAAAAAAAAATGAAAAAGTGTGTTGTTTTCGTTGATCAAGTGTAAAGGATACTAGTGCCGTCATGTTTCGTAGCAGAAGTTGGTTCGGCGCCTCGTGGGGGCGCCCGAAAAACCCTCATTCCTTAGAAAGATTGAAGTATTTACATAATATTCTTTGTAAAAATACCACAGTGTCCGAGAGTAATCGGGGTACATTGGTGGAGTCGCTCAGGTGTATAGCAGAGATATTGATATGGGGCGACCAGAATGACAGCTCCGTTTTTGAGTAAGTATGCATTTGTGGTAATGGGACTAAACAATAATTAAAAAGTGAATGTTGTTTACTTAGTAGTTAGAAATACTAATTAGTAGATAAAACATATATACCAAGGATTTCTGAAGATACCCTAAAAGCAATCATGATACTTTTAACAGCTTATGTATCCATAAGTCATAAAAATCATGTTTGATCAAGTGCTGAAATAATAGTCATACAAGGGGGATGTATTCCAAGTGTTCTGTAACTTACACTTTGGTCTGCTATTATTTCTCTGGCAGAGTAGACCATGGTTAAACACTAGGTAGGTATATGCTACCATATTTCAC
The DNA here is from genome assembly GCA_947578705.1 of Lacanobia wlatinum. NCBI lineage: Eukaryota > Metazoa > Arthropoda > Insecta > Lepidoptera > Noctuidae > Lacanobia > Lacanobia wlatinum. The sequence continues at coordinate 21,966,276 of OX388029.1, forward strand.
ACTTTATTATATTCAGAATTAAATCTCAAGATTTCACTTTTCTACTATACAAGTTGCAAAACAGGTTTGGTGACTTGAGCCTGGTTATGTTCCCATCTGAATCCTTTTCCTTTGTAGTACTTGGTGAAAAAAAATTAAATGATTCTTTCTTTCTTTATTGTTTTTAACAAATAGGTACTATGACATAAAGAAACTAAAAATAACTTTGAATGAGTAAACTTTCACTCAGTTGTCTTTCTGTCTGTACAAACAAGCCGAACGCTTAGGCCGATTCTGCCTCTCTATCGCTTGTTCCACGCTCTTGCTTGCACACTTGGCTCAGGCAGAACATGATACATTTTAGTGGGTGCAGCCGGCGTTCATCGATTTATTAGACCTTATCACGTCAAAAACAGATCTCGGAGATCTCAGTTTGGTTCTTTGCCTATAACTTACAGGAAAACCTTTAGGAAGGATATGGTTTGGAAGTAACATGTTACAAAAACGACATTTGTTTCGAACTTAACATCATTTAAAGAAATTAACATCATGACGGTCCCTTGCCAATATATCTATGAAAATGTCATGAACGTTAGAAAGAATTTATATCTTTTCAGTAAACAGGCTACAGATATAACTAACGCTTGTCACTAGAAATAGGAACTGATTAATTCAACCAGATTTCTAAAATAGCTGACATTTGTCCCACCTGCACGCAAAATACGCGCTTGGTTGTGGAGTTGGGGAAACCAAGCAGATTAACATATATACAAGAAAATCTCACTTTTAGGTCTATTTGTGAAAACTTAAGATAAAATTTCAACATTCACCTAGATTACTTTGCCAATACATTGAATTACTACGGTACAAATATTATGAATTCTTCTTCAACTTTCAGCTTCTTCTTGGAGAAGAATATGCTGTCATACTTCTTGAAGATCATGAGACAGAAGTGTGGAGGCTCATCATATGTATGTGTGCAGCTGTTACAGACCTTGAATATATTGTTTGAGAATATCAGGAATGAAACATCATTATGTAAGTTATTTTATAATGTAGTAATATGTTTATGCTTGTCTGATTCATAATTTTTTCTTATGTGTATTTTCACTTGAACAAATCATAACATTTTGGTCATACAAATTATTGTTTTGATTTGGATATTAGTTTTGACTGTCGCATGAGTGATATCAACATCAGGTTCCATGTTAAAAAAAAAATAAACAAAACAGTTGCAAAATGGTAAACTAAATAATGTAACTTTTTAGAATTCCATACCCAAAGAGAACCCCAACGGAACCCTATTATTAATTTTTGATTAAAAATTGTCCGTCCGTTCGTCTGTTTGTCTGCAGGCTATATCTCAAGAATCGTATTAGTTAGATATTTGAAACTTTCAGAGTGTGTATTTCTATTCCCGCTATAACAAGATTTTTCGGTTTGTGATGCCGAACCCTTTGTAAGAGAGTCCAACTCGCACTTGGGCGGATTTGAGTATTGTTATTAAAAGAAGATTTTCATGTCATTGTCACTTGCACATCACGAAAGACGAGGACTTCTTAGTCTATGTTATCATTGTTTTCAATATTACATAAGCAAGTTTCAATTATTAGGGATTGATAAGAAAGTGGTAAATAATGAATTTCTCTGACTTTACATCCTTTTTAAGGTTCCGAACCCTATTACTAAGCCTCCGCTGTCCGTCCGTCCGTCCGTCTGTCTGTCCGCGGGCTGTATCTGAAGAACCGTAATAGGTAGACACTTGAAATTTTCAGATTGTGTATATCTATTGCCGCTATAACGACAAATAATAAAAATTAAGGTTTATAGTACTTAACCTTTCGTGTGCCAACTCGCAATTGGCCGGTTTTTTTACAGAACACTCAAAGAAAACCTTAATAGCTAATAAAGCGATGTTTGAATGTACTATTTTTTATATGCAGTTCTAAAATCCACATACTTGTTACAGATTATCTGCTGAGCAATAACCATGTGAACTCAATAATAGTGCACAAATTTGACTTCTCTGACGAAGAAGTGATGGCCTACTACATATCTTTCCTCAAGACGCTCAGTTTGAAGCTCAACAATCATACCATACATTTCTTCTACAATGAGGTAAAATTAAAAAAAAATATCCATAGTTTACGGTGAATGTCAAACTTAATGTTGGCGGTAACTTGGTGTTTTTGCTGCTAAGTAGCTGAAACCTCATCTCCCTGTCATAAAAACAACGTGGTTTGTGTTCCAAGCCATCATAAAGTTTGAATTGCACTGCTATGCTGTTGTACCGTTTTTTGTCATAAAACATGTTGTCATAAAACATATTGTATCGTTTGAGGATATTGCTTTAAAATAAAAATTCTCGAACCTTATATTTTGGAGAGGTAAAATTGATTGTCTGTTTCTGTTAGGTCTTTAAAAGTTAATTTCGGAGGAAGTATTCATCAGATAACTAGGTAGGTATACTAGAAAGGTTGAGGTAGTTAAATAAAGGCAAAAAATCTTGATGTGTCTTTTTAATCTTTTTTAAGGTTCCGTACCCAAAGGGTAACCAACGGAACCCTATTACTAAGCCTCCGCTGTCCGTCCATCCGTCCGTCCACAGATTTTGTATTTCTATTGCCGCTATAACGACAAATAATAAAAATTAAGGTTTATGGTACGGAACCCTTCGTGTGTGACTTGAGTCCGACTCGCACTTGGCCGGATTTTTGTTTAACAACTCGGTTTCAAAATAAAATGCAACTAAAAACCAATGTAATACAACAATTATGATTACTAAGTCAATTGAATTAGTGTAAGCAGTAGTAGTTATTTGTATAATATGTGTTTGTGTCACATCAAGATTGTTTACCTATATCAAACTACCTTACTTTTCTAGTATAGTCTTTTCATATACAACGTGTAACAGAATAAACGCAACACCTCTTAAGGGGTCATTGTACTCATCATTATGAACAACTTTTACTATGGGTTCAATCCCGAAATCGCGAAAAAAATCAGCTGTTGTGCATATAGAAATGTATGGGGGAGTCGATTTTTTTTCGCGATTTCAGTGTCGGTCCCATAGTGAAAGTTGTTCATAATAATGAGTACAATGACCTCTTAAGAGGTATTGTGTTTATTCTGTTACAGGCTTTATAGAAAGCAATTACCTACAAATGCACGGCACCTACAGGGTAGGCCACGCCTTAGTAAACAGATAGGTAGTGAAAAGAAATAGGAAATGATTAATCCATTCAGTACTGACTAAGCTTGTTATTTAGGTACATTCATAAAAATTATCTTCATAAAACAATGTTGAAAAGATATTTTATCATTTAATTGTAAAATAAAAGATCACAACAATACTATTTCTGATACACTTCTCTTATCGGCTGTGATTAATGAAAGGTTTTTCTGCTCAGGTCATGTGTTATCAATTAGGTAATCTTTAGTTCAGGTCTAGAGTATTTCCTGTCGAGACTCAACAAATATTATAAAATGGATTGTTTGTTAGTAATTTAGGTAAGTTCGAATCTGATTATATGAAAATGTCTTTTATAATGCGCACAGCAAAGGAGTGGAACTCTCTGCCTGCGTCTGTGTTTCCAAACGCTTATAACCCTAATCTCTTCAAAGTTAGAGTGAACAGGTTCCTTCTGGGTAAGCTCGCTCCATCGTAGACTTTGTCTCTGTCATCTCTGACCTAGACTAGAGTCAAGAGCAAACCCATCACAAATAAAAAAAGTCTTTTACTAAGTTACTCTATAGCTGAGCGCCTAATCTAGTTTTGATGAACTACTTTTTTCCCGGAACAAAATAAGGATTTTATGTATTCCTTACTTATGAGCCACCGTATGACAAAATTTGAGCCTGGCTCGCGGTCTAGAACCTTTCTAGTGTAGTAAAAGTTATTCATAATGATGAGTATCTCTGTTACACCTTGTATAAAGTTCAGTCCGATCTCTCGTTTGTAAAGTTTATTGTCTATGGACTATCCCATTTTTACAATTTTGGTATTGCCAGCGCACGGAAAAATGCTCTAACAGACTACTCATTGGCGAAATTTATTTATAAAAAAAAGAATTTTCCAAATAGGTCCAGTCATATTCGAGTAATCGGGGAACATACATAAAAAAAGGTTCCGACGAATTGAGAACCTCCTCTTTTTTGAAGTCGGTTAATAAAGATAGCATCATGTCTAGTTCAACTACATTCTACATGTAACAATTTCTCTTATCAACTGGCAATATTATGTTACTGTGATGATAGCATCAACAGCTGCATAGGTACATTGGTGTGATTGTGTGTCGAATGCAGATATGCAAATGTCAATTTTCCGCGTTAGTCTAGCTACCATCAAGGTTAGAAGTTCTTTTTTATTATGATTAGAAGACTCGTATTTGACCACTATCTCACCTGAAGGCTAGCGATAATGAGGTCCATTGAAGCAACTTAAAATGTGGAATGGGCCAAATCTCGGCAAAAACGGTGCTGGTTCGTTGCCCTTATTTTTGAACTAGCTTCTACCAGCGGCTTCGCCCGCGTGGTCCCTAGGGAACATACTCCCGGGATAAAAAGTAGCCTATGTCCTTTCTCAGGCTCTAGACTATCTCTGTACCAAATTTCATTTATATCGGTTCAGTAGTTTTGGCGTGAAAGCGAGACAGACAGACAGAGTTACTTTCGCATTTATAATATTAATAAGGATTATAGGCATATTTCCCTGCATTGCTACCTGCGTTGTAAAATATGGACGAAACTCAAGGTTTCGTTTTCACGTGGTGTCAATTTTCAGTCACGAACTATAGCGTGTTTCGTTTGACGGCATCACAGCAAAATATCCGTTGTATTACATTTACACGACATAATAATATCTGGTTCGAGTTTAAAATGTCAGTCTATCCTATCACGGATGTATGGCCACATGTATGTACATATACAACAAAATTGGTTACTAGGGTATTAGCCTAATTGGGGTACTATCCTTTCCTACCCTTCTGAAGTATTCTCCAGAAGGTCCTTCTGAGTTTAAGAATATAATGATGGTTCGTTCCCTACGAATATTCGGCTATCTACCTACCTAACTACTTATACAAAAGTTTTTGTCTCAGCTTCGCTTCTTTAGCCTATCCCAAGCCCAATTGTGATGGCATTTCTATGGGATTGGATAGGTTACGGAATTAAAAGTAGCCTATCAGTAATAATGTAACTACTACATTATCACTAGCTATATACTTACATCTAGGGACGATATTTTACAAACATCAATTTTACCTCTTAATTTTATTTTTTTACATCTACATACAAATGTTAACGATTAAAAGGCGTAATCAATTAACGACGTATATACTTTGAAAGTAACATACCATTAATATTAACAGCACACGAAGGATTTCCCGCTGTATACGGAGGCGATCAAGTTCTTCAACCATTCGGAGTCTATGGTGCGCATCGCTGTTCGTACTCTTACCCTCAACGTGTACCGGGTGCAGGATGCCAGCATGCTCAGATTTATTAGGGATAGGTATGTATTTTTTTTACTATATATAGGCATACGTTTGACCACAATCTCACCTGATGGTAAGCGATGATGCGGTCGAAGATGGAGCACGTTTGCCTAGAAGCAACCTATTCACTCTTGTCTTAAAGATTCCCAGATATTGTTGATTTTCCTGTATTTCTATCTCCCCTAGACCAGGTCACATCATCCAGTCGCCTCATGATAGCAACAGTAGGGTTGAAAAGTAATTACCCCACTTTTCAACCCCAGTAGGGTTGAAAAGTGATAACATCCGAATTCCAATCCGATTTAAATTTCAAAATCAATAAAGTCGTTTTAAATTAGTACCGAATTTAAAGCTAATTCGAATCGATTCCTACTCGATTGTTAGTCTTTCCATTTCGGGAGTACATAACCCAGCGGATTTAAGATAGCACGAACTGACTTTGTCATGACGGCTGATGTAGTCTATGATGTTTTATCTAGATGCGTGTCAAAGCTCTATTGACATTGAACTTGAAACGTCTACGAGGTACAATTTACGATGTGGTCTAGCTTCGATTTCGAAGTAATGTCGCGATGTCGCGCGCTTTGGGTGAACTTAGACTGGTTTCAGTTGCCATCGAGGCCTATTAGGTGACTGTGGGATATGATATACTCCATGGAACTGTTTTTAAAATACGACCTACTTCTTCGACACATGTTTACTGGAATACAGTTCTAATGTAGTACGAAAATCTAAGGGCATCCGAAGCCTTGTGAGAAGACGTGTACCGTGATAAGTGCGACACAAATTCTTCATTCAAAATGAGACTCAAGGATATGGACGATAAAATTTTGCAGTCCAGTTTTTCGTACGTCTCGTTAGTTATTTGTCAATAATAATGAATGAACTTGACTTCGACTAAATGTAGCTTTTTGTGGAGGGGAAATCATTCTCGCAAACAACAACTTCTCGCGCTCAATTCAAACAACTTCTCGCGCTCTAGATGGAGCGGAAAGAATTGTCAGCCTAAGATCATGGGTGGGATTTAGTCTTACCGACTAAATCCCACCCATGACCCTCCAAGTGCCCGTTGTGTTCGTTTTGCGGTAACTCTTTGGAACAATTCTGCAACCCTGAGAGGGAATGTCGTCTACAGCTATGCATATTTTAACTATGTAGCTATCTCGGCTATTTCATTAGTGGCCATCAATATGCTAACTCAATTTGCTGTCCCACAGGACCGCGGCTCCGTACTTCAGTAATCTCGTTTGGTTTATCGGCAAACACATTCTAGAACTGGACGCGTGCGTCAGGAACGACGCTGAGTAAGTCACGCTATTATGTTACTTGTGATTTTGTTTTGGTCTGTTTTGTTATGTTCGGTTTTCATTTACAATGCCTTTTTTATTGTAGATAGTTTTTAATGAATTTTATGTTTCGATTTTTTGTTTTGATGATTTCAATCAACCGGTTACATACTAAATGTACCAAATTCAAAATCAAATTTTTAATCTAATCCGAATACAGACAATATTTACGACTCAAAATTCAGAAATTCTTTTTCCAGCCATCAATCACAGCAGAAACTGGATGATCTTGTAGCTGAACATCTTGACCATCTCCATTATATCAATGACATTTTATGTCTAAACATTCCTGATCTGAACGATGTACTGACGGAGCATCTCTTGCACAAACTGCTAGTGCCTCTGTACATTTACTCACTCACGTCCGAAAGTGTGAGACGGTTACAATCCTCCTCACCCTACAACCGAGATCACATACAAAGCATAGAAGCTATAACACGAAACTTAGAAGCTATACTTAAAGGCAAGAACGCCGAATCTCCATCGCGCATGACATTCCCTCGACAGAGAATGGAATCAGAGGACGAGACCAAGCCGTCGGTGTCGTGCGTCGTGTCCCTGTTTCTGTTATCGCAAGTGTTCCTTATTATAACGCACGGCCCGATTGTGCACGCGCTGGCCTGGATCATATTACAATCGGACTTATCAGTTTTCGAGGACGGTGCGACCAAGATACTAGAAATGTATATTAGCAATGCAAAGTCCAATGTCAAACTAGAGTTCTCTAAACCGCAGCTCAGTCTAGAGAAGGCTTTAGAAAATACTTCAAGCGAGAGGGACTACACTACCCCAGAATACGGTGGTCCTAAAACATTCGGTTACGATACCGATCACTCGAGTTGTGATCTCGATCCTGAGTTAGTTTCGACTTCCCTTCCGTCCACGTCACATATAAGCGAGTCGTCGAGCATCGATCACGATTCCACCGAAGATCTAGTTACTCAAATACATCCAGCTAAGACTTCTAGCTCGGGGACTCTCAAAGCGAACATGCCCGACTCGCCTTTACCCGATTCAGGGATCGAATCGAGTTCGTCCAAAACGAACGAATACAACAATATCACTGATGAAGAGAAACAGAAGCTGCTTGGTGTAGCACCGAGTACTTCTGCTGAACGATCAGCCACCTTAGACAGTATAATTGAGAGAGAAAGTAAGGAGATTGAAAAGAGGCCGTTTTTGAAGACGATACTGGACTCCTTGGACTGCAGCGAAAATGACTACAAAGCGTTGTTCGCTCTCTGCTTGCTGTTCGCATTGATCAACAATAAAGGTGAGCAAACATTTTACATGTGGCCAGTTTGTCCCTATATAAAATCGTCATAATGGTCCGACCTTTATGATGCCATTCACCTTACATTCGATTTTATATTTAGTTTTACTTTTGTTTGAATTGAGGTCGAACTAATACTTGAATGCAGTAGATATTATAGTTATAAAGGCAGCTGGATTCACAAGGTAGTTTTGGAATGAATATTTTGAACCTTATTGTAGTGCAACTTCCCAAGGGTTAACCTTATTGCCCGCTCGAGCAAGGTCAATGCACAGTGCAATGCTCGATTCAAATGTTCTCTTATTTTATTTAGAGTACACGTGTTCGAATTATGATTTTGTATACATAGGTACAAGTAGGATCTAAAATGCTTGTTCTTTATACTAATTTTACATTTTCTCTGTCTTTTGCTTCCTTCGGATTATAAAATAGTGGGTAAGTTAGTTTCACTCATATTCCATTTTTATCGTATGACTTACATTGTCAACAGAACATCCATACTGTCCTTTAGAGCGGCTTAGCACGCGATTATTTCATGTACCTAGTTATGTGTGTCACGAAATTTCGCAAAGGTCAAAATGACACAATCAGATTGCTTTTAAGTACAGTATTCTCATACAATAAATAAAATACTGCCGTGATATCTGGACACAGCAATCGACCCATCCCATCTGTCCTAGTGTAATGCATGATTAGGCAACATGTTGCTCTTACTAACCATTCCATATGCTTGCTACTGTAAACCTGTAAGGTTGCATAAAAACTTATGCACTTAATGATCTCACTTCACTTGGTGTATGTTTTCAAATATTCGCTTTACATTGTGACGCGAATATTTGGACGAATATGTCAAGTGAAGTACCAGCATTACCTATCATCACTATTACTATCCATCAGCTTACAACAGTCCACGATTTAAAAAAAATAATTAGGGAACATTTATACATTGTATCACGGTAGTGTAGCTAGCATATACTAACACCATTCATTTTTCCATTCTAGGAGTGAACACAGAACTATTAGACACGCTCTTGTGTCCCGAGGAAGAGATAACAGCGGGTACACACGAGTCCAGTGGGGTGTCGACCACAGCGTCCTCTGGTGATACAATGTCGCCTCCACCTAAACACCCGCTGCAAAGCTTCAATGCCTTGCTGATCTCGAAACTGATGGCCATTGCGAATTTAAGCTGTAAGCCTGGTTAGTAAAAATCAGCTATAGCAATAGAACTACTAGATAAGTTTCTATGTCCCGAGGAAGAGATAACGGTGGGTACACACGAGTCCAGTGGGGTATCCACCACAGCGTCCTCTGGTGATACAATGTCGCCTCCGCGTAAACACCCGCTGCAGAGCTTCAATGCCTTGTTAATATCGAAACTGATGGCCATTGAAAATTTGAGCTGCAAACCAGGTTAGTATTGATGAAGACAGTTATATTGCTAAGCATTTATGCCATGAGGTAACGACGTCAGTGACTAAGTTGATTTAAGAAGGCGCGGGAGAAAAGTTACTGTAAGGACTTGGGGTAAGTTTTTTTTTGCACAGCAGTGGAAGAGGCTTAAAAAAATCGTGGTGTAAATATACGTTGCCATTTTAGTCGTCTTACAAAGTTGGTCCAGTTAATGTACCCGATATAAACTACCTCTAGGCGCAATTTTTTTTTTTAATAATTGTTTAAGATAAGCACCTACAATAAAAATAAATAATTCATTAGAATTATGAAACACCCTGTTACCTTATAATGTTTACGTATCTAAAGAATGTCTCCGTTCCATACCGCGCCGTCCTTGGAACACACGGCTCGGACTGCGCTCGCTACTACGTCATGCGTTATAATAATGAATAATGTTTTAATTTTTTAAATAATTAAAATGTTCATACAAATATATTTTTTTATAAGTGTGTAATTGGATCGATGAAGTGGATGGCACCGTGTATACACACCGTGTGTACTATTATTCTAAAACCACTTATGCTAATATCTGAGTAAAAGGAAATATATTTCAACAGCTTTCGATAACGAAATGAATTCTTTCGATACCGTTTGAGGAATCATGACGTGCGGATTCCCTGCATGCAATAATTTACTGTAGACTATTTGTCCCACTGTATTTAATAAGCGTTGGTTTATTTGTGTAAACCCCTTCCACGTATTCGCCATTCATTAAATCTTTACTAATATTATAAAGCTGAAGAGTTAGTAAAACATATTTTAGTGTTAGATAGCCCATTTATCAAGGAAGGTTATAGGCTATATAACATCACGGTACGACCAACAGGAGCGGAGCATTGATGCAAAATGTGATGCAGACGAAAAATTGTGTGGGTCAGATAGTAATAGTATCATATCTGCTGTACATAGGCCTCCCCCAAGTGTCGCCACAACAACTGGTCCTGTACCTCTCGCATCCATCGGCTACCCGAAGAGCAATATAACAATAAAAATCTCATGTCTTAAAAAAACCTGCATATTAGGTACTGTAAAATATAATGTGATTGTTTTTGACTCCGACTAATTCCAATCTCATAATTTCATTTACCTGAACTTTACAAATGTCTCTTTTATAGCATCAAAAGTCCGTCTAGTAACGCTAGAACTAAGCGTGACACTAATGCGCGTGGCGATGTGCGGCGCGGGGGGCGGGGCCAGCGCGCGCCACGCCCCCGCCGCGGACGCTCTGCGCGCGCGCGCCGCCGCGCTCGCCAGGAACTTCTACAAGTGCGACGACATCTTCCTTGACATGTTTGAGGATGAGTAAGTTTGAAAGTTACTGCTTTGTTAATCGCTAGTGCGGAACGGGTCATTCTGAACGTGGTACCGGAAAGAAGTACCGGAAAGTAGGTATTGGGTTTGACAAGCACCGAAATTGCATAACTACAATTGCATATTCCTTCACATTCGAAAATAACTCCAGATCCATTGCTTTATAATATTTAAAATTTCGATTGCTCGAACAACGTAAACAAGAGCGAGTCGGACTCGCGCACCGAGGGTTCCGTACCATCATATAAAACGTGAAATGTTTTTAAATTTTCATCGGCGAGGCCTTTCTTTATTTGTTGAGAATTTTAACTCTGCGGTGTATATTGCAGTCTTAGATCAGCGACATCTCTTGCCCGCTAGTGGAACTAATGTAATGTTTGTTGATGATTTCAAAAAGTGCGCTTTTTACAGACATCGTTTTATTTTTCCTGTAATCTTTATTTAAACTTCTATCACATAGAATAATTCAGATTTTTCTCTATCCATATTTGTCGAAAACCAAGCGGCGTAAAAAAACAAAAAAATGTCTAAGAATGTACAAATAGCGCTCTTGCGTATGATATGCAAGAGCACATGCCCTTCACTTCAAATTTTTTCTATCTCTTTTTTCCATTTTTTTTTGACGTAATCACTTCTTATAAATCGATGAACGCCGGCTGCACGCACGAAAAAAGTGTCCCGTTCCGATAGCGATGAGAGGCACGATCGGCCTAAGCGTTCGGCTTGTTTGTTAAGAATTCAATTGTTTTCTTATGACGTTATCACGTAAAATTATCGTCCGTAAACCGACTTTACAGGCAACAATATTTTTTTCCCAAACCCTATAGGGTACTTCTGGTTGAACTAGAATTGTAAATTTTGGTTAAAAGCAAGGTCTTACAGCACAAGTAAAGGAAAAATTCCGAAAAATGTTGAAAATTAAGGCAAAGAACAATGGCCACTCGGCTAACATGCTTGGAATAGTAAAATCTAACAAAAAGTAACTTGATGAAATATATGTCGTTTCATTCGCCTATATAAATATAACTATATATAAGATATTCAATAATAACACTAACATTGCACTACATATTGGTTATAGTTTCATATTGTTACCAATTTCTGTGTTTTCCTAGTCCAAAGACCATAATTCTTTTGGTACTTACAAGTTTTCGCGAAAATTAAAATTTGCCCATATCTTTTTATCGTGTTGACTCAGGACCTTGATTTTATACACCTAATAGGGTCTATAGTTCTCAGTATCTGGTATAAATTTCAACTTGCTAGGTCCACCCGTTCCTGAGAAAATCGGTTATGACACACATCTTATAAGGGTTTCTTTTTTACCGTTTGTTGTACGGAACCCTAAAAAACGCAATGAATACAGTTGCAATGTCAAAATGAAAGCTTCGACTGATTGCATTAATGTTACCATTAATGTTACCAAAAACAGCAGTCTAATTGCAATAAATACTAAATTTTAGTATTTATTGCAATTAGACTGCTGTTTTTTGTGACCTTTCATATAAGCAGAGCGTCTCCCAAGTTCTTAATGATATATTTCGTACTGACGTTTCGCACTCTATAACTTCAAGTTAAACCTCAAATTTTTTTTTTTTTGTTATTAAACTTTTTAAATAAAATTAATTAAAAAAATATTTTACCGAATACAAGATACTATTTGAATATCAGCATCATGAAATATGTTAGGGCCTCAATTGACCTTTGTCATTTCAGGCACTAATATAGGGTATGTGGGTGGTACATTATAAAAATGACATTCACATGTCATATTATCCGATAATACAATCTTTATCACACGCAATAATGACAATTATCCGACGGCATTATCAATTACACAACCATAAACATTGTTATTTACAAATGTTATCGTATCTCCTTATCTAAAAAAACTGATGGCCAAAGAACTTTCTAGTTGGAATGTAAACGAAGCCAAAAACCCTGTCAAGTGCGAATGTTCTTTTAAAACCATAGACTTGTCTGGAAGAGATCGCGGAATGCGATAAGGCCGCCCATTGTATGTGTTTAGAGTTTCCTTTTTGTTCATACTTTTGGTGTACAATAAAGTGTATAATAAATAAATAATAAATACTTCTTCACTTCTTAAAGGTTTTCCTGTACTCTATAAGTAAAGAACTATTTTCTGTATTTCTTTGTTTTCCAAATTGTAATCTTAGTAGTTACAGAGAAACATGAACATGACGTTCTCCCTAAACAAACCTCTCAAAACCACAACAATTCGTTTTGGTATAGACTCGAATGGTTGTGAATAGCTATGCTGGTCCCTGTTATAGCTCTAGTTATTTATACTTGAACGAGCTTTCGCCCGCGACTTCGTACGCGCATGACCCGTTTTTTCCCGTTCCCATAGGAATTTCGGGAAATCCTTTCTACGACCTGTACTTTCGGCTGTGCGTTGTCTGTCAGTCACTCACTCAGTAACGGAAGAATTTAATCTATAATGATTGATGATTAACAATTCGAAATAATTTGTATCCATCGCCACTAACTCAATTATCAACAGCGTTAAGATGATTGTTAGTGACAATTAATTGTAACAAAAAATATGGGTTACAATGAAAATTAATCTTTGTTTTGTATCACATGGAGTTTATTGTTCCAAAATTGGATATTTGTCTCGAATTCGAAATTCAAATATGTATGGCCATTCATTTGCACAGGTACTGCGAGACGAGCAAACGGCCGCTGAACGTGGAATGGCTGTGCATGGATGCCGCCATATTGTTGCCGCCCACCAGGACGCCCATGTCGGGCATCGCCTTCGCCAAGAGACTGCCCAGTGGAGAGGTAAATCATTTATATTAGAAAGGTGTAGGTAGGTAATTAAAGGTAAATAACCTTGATGTGTCTTTTTACTCTTTAGGGTTCCGAACAAAAAACGGAACCCTTATAGGATCACTCGGGTGTCTGTCCGTCTGTCACAGCCAGTTTTCTCTGGATCCATTGGACCGATTCTGTGACCCAAACACGGACGAGTTACGTAAATCATTATTTTTTTAGTTTAGGGTCACTTTTGGGGGTCATACTAGAAAATTTCAAAAAAAGTTTTTTGAAAAATATCGTGTGATATATCAAATGTAAGGGCTTACTGTAAGGGTTTTAAATATATTTTTTCATAATTTTAAAATAAATGTTTTTGAATTTATTCAAGAAATTAGACGAAAAATGACTTACGAAAAATGAATACCCCCCTTATATCCGAAACGACTGAGCTATAATTAAAAAAAAAATGGAGAAATATCTTTACCTATAGATTACAGAAAAACCTATAAGAAGTATATATAGGTATAGTGTTAAAATAGTCCAACTCGCACTTATCCAGTTTTATTATTTAAGAACTCATTTTAAAAATAAAATGCAACTATAAACCAATGCAATACAACAATAGCGAATTCTATTGAACCATAAGTTTAAGCTGTAGTTTATTTGTTTAATATGTGTTTGTGTAAAAAGTCACATCAAGATTGTTTACCTTCATTTAACTACCTAAACCTTTCTTCCCTCCACAATTACACATTCTTAAGGAAACAGTCAGATAACTACATTAAATTGTAATTATTTAGTATTTATTGTAATAACACTAAAGTAATAAGGCATTAAAATCCGCCTCTGTAAATTTGCGTGCGTGAAGTATTAAATAAATAAAGTATACTAATCAAACAAAACTACAAAATAAAACGACTACCCATTGTCTCTCGTCTACTTCTGTCCGCTAAATAGATATTATTTCAACCAGATGGAACGCGCAAGGCGAGCAATACGGACCTTCTTTCTGATCCGGGACTTATATTTGAAACTCACCGGGAAACCGGAAACACAGCTGCCTCTAACTAACCCAGTGCCGTTCGTTCAAGTTGGAGACGTTTTGGACCTAAGTAAGTATTTTTGAACTGATGAATTACTGAAAAACAGTTAAAAATAGCAATGAAACAAAATTACGCTTACAATTAAATTAATAGTCAATAGGGTACTTCTAGGCAAGCGTGCTCCATCTTCGACCACATCATCGCTTACGATGTGAGGTGAGATAGTGGTCAAACGCGAGCCTATAAATAGTAAAAAAAAAAAAAAAAACAAATCTTTATTGCATAATATGATGTGTTCGAAATCAACTAAGAATTAGAAAAAAGTTTTAGTCGGATATTAAAACTCATTCGTTATAAATCCTGGCTATTTGAGTCGAAAAAATAAAAAACATGCCATATAATTGACAAAGAAAAAATAAATTAAGAATAAAAATATATGGCATCTGAGAGATTTTTGACGAAAAGCTGCCAGCATTCGTATATTTTATGGCGTAAACCTCTTTTGAAAATAAATGTTCTGATATTCTCGATATCTTAATTAGGCTATATTGGTGTATCCCATCATAAATCTACGTATGTTTGGCTGTATGTTTTAATATCTTAGTCCACGACGAGTTCGATATTGAAAAAAATTGTTTGGAAAAAGGCGGGATTTATTTTAATTTACGTTTCTCTTTTTACAGATGATTCTGATCTCATATCTTGTGATATTATACAAAAGGACGGCACTTGGCAGCATAGGTTTCTCGCAGTAGACAATATTCAAATAATTTTAGTCGAACCCGACAAACAGAGGCTTGGATGGGGTGTCGCCAAGCTCGTTGGAAGTCTTCAAGACTTAGAAGTAAGTTAAAAAGATTTTCGTTATATAAAACTAACATTCATTCAGTCTTATCTCTTACGTGTCAAAATTGATTTTTCAAGAAAATAATCGTATTCATTGTTTTTTTTTGCATCTAGATAAATCAGGTACCAAATCAATGTAATTTTATTTTTCTTGAACATTGTTTTTGTAATAGATTTTTAAATCAATTATTGTTTACGCCTTCTTTGATTTCGTATCTAGCACTTTATTGTTAGTAAAAAAGACATACTACTCGTTCTTTTTAAAGTTTTTTTTTGCTTATCACTATTGCAAGCTTCGTCACTACTTGAAGCTTCATAGAGTGAATATCAATATATAGTTATGCTTACATATTTAGTGCCCTATAAAAAGTCCAACAATAATAGTATAGAATGTTTTCAAGGGGAAATCATGAAATTAATTTGAGCAAATGTGTATGCATCTATGGTTCTAGAAAAAACCTCTACTAGACTGTGTTACTATTGTAATTTTGTATGGAACATCAGTTTTTTAGGGTTCCGAACAAAAAACGGAACCCTTATAGGATCACTCGGGTGTCTGTCTGGCTGTCCGTCTGTCACAACCAGTTTTCTCCGGATCCACTGGACCGATTCTGTTGAAATTTGGTACACATATGGACTTCTGTGACCCAAACACGAACGTGTTACGTAAATTATTAAATTTTTAGTATGGGGGTCACTTTTGGGGGTCAAACTAGAAAATTAAAAAAAAATTTTTTGGACAATATTGTGTGACATATCAAATGAAAGGGCTTACTGTGAGAGTTTAAATTATATTTTTTTATAATTTTAAAATAAACAGTTTTAAAGTTATTCAAGAAATTAGACGAAGAATGACCATTCCCCCCCTTATCTCCGAAACTACAGAGCATAAAATTTTGAAAAAAAAAATGGAGATAGTAGATCTTTACGTATAAATTACAGGAAAACTGTTATAACAAGTATATAAGAAGAAGTATATGTTAAAATATCATGTTAAAAAAAAACAATTCGTTCGGAACCCTTTGCACGCGAGTCCGACTTGCTCGTGACCGGTTTTTCTATTTAAAAACTTTGGAAAAACAGTTGCTTATATCTAAAAACTCATGATTAGATGCACTCAGTGACCATAACCTGTCTTGTAATAAAGAAGAGGTTAAGAGGGATCAGATAATGCTGGATTTGCTTACACTATCGCTCCTGAAAATATTTTATACTATAATTGTTTGACCTTATTTACATTACAGTAATCTAAAACTTGATTTATTCTTCCTTTCGTATCAGATACAAGGAGACAAGGAAGACCCCCGCTGCCTGCACCTCACGATACACAAGCCGCGAGTGGGCGCGTCGGGCGCACTGCCGCGCACGGTGCTGTTACGAGCCAAGTTCAAGTTCGATGACCATATTCGCAGTATGGCCGCTAAGCAACGACTTACTAAGGTATGATTTTTATTATTTAGAATTCTTTCTATTAGAATAAATTCTGCGTGACAGTGAAATTTCTGATGCCTTCAACTTAATTTGTTGTTAATTTTTGTGTCTAATGTTACATAACTGGCCAAATCTTTTCCCACTCACTTTGCGGAATGCCTTTTGGGGAATGCAGGCATTCAGCTGTGACATTTTCTTTCTGATCGGACGTTGGTGATATTTGGATAAACGTAATAGCTAACATAAAACATTCATAACTCATAATATTTATTCAAACAAACAGATTGTAGCATGCACAACTTTTTTTTTTTGTTACTTAACTAATAACAGGTAGGTAACACAGAATTGTAGTCTACAATAAGGTGGATGAAGCTCTGTCCTCCTAGCTAGGCTACAAAATAGCCTGTCTTTAGGAAACACAGTTTCGATCCCTCGGTACTAATAGGTTTTTGTACGTGTTACATGTGCAGGTTGGCACACACATTCGATTGAAATTAATTAGACATTTGAAGACGTTTAGAAATTATACGTTTTAGAAACCGCGGTTTATAGGATTTAGATCATTATGTATTTTAAAGCTTACTTCAAGTCTTTTTCATCTTCCCAGAGTAAGCGGTTAGGAGACACCGACCATATCTGGTTCACTATCTTTCTACAGTTGATTTTTAGTACAAAACTAGTGGCCCGCAACGGCTTCGCCCGGATGTTTTTTTTTTTCAATATTTTCTTTGTCATAAAAACCTAGCCCTGACAATTACGAACACGATAAAAAGAAATTATCCATTTTAGGTCAGTCTACTTTTCGGCGATTCATTTTTATTTTTTTACTATTGATAGGCACGAATTTGACCGCTATCTCACCTGTTGGTAAGCGATGATGTGGTCGAAGATGGCTTGACTGGCTCTTGACTTAAAGACTCCCAGGTTTTAGCTATCAGGAAACACAGACTCCGGCAAGAAATTCCACTCCTTAGCTGTACGCACTATGAATGTGTTCCCAAAACGTTTTGTGCGTGTGGGTGAGATGTCTACCATGTACCGGTGGTGCATCGCCGTTCGTCTTGTGGTCCGATGATAAATCGGGCTTGGCGGAATTAAATTATGCAATTCCGTCGCACATTCCTCAAAATGCAACCGGTAGAAAACCGACAGGCTAGCAACTCGTCGTCGATGCTCAAGACTTTGATATATAGATACAAGCTTCAATAAACCTTTTCCATTGTTCCCAGGGTCGCACGAAGTCCCGCCAGAAGAAGATGCAGCAGATCGGGCGCCTGCTGGAGGTGTCGGGCATGTGCGCGCCCGCCATGGCGCCGCGCCACCGCCCCTTGTTCGCCCGCCCGGCACTGGCCACTGTGCGACGATCCACAGGTAACCATTTTTGTACTTATCTGTTTTAAACTTAAAAAAAATTGGCTGTCTTTAAAGTCGGTTTACGGACGATAGTTATACGTGATAACGTCATCAGAAAGCAATTGAATTCTTAACAAACAAACCCCTCTCGCAACGTGACAATTTTTCGTGCGTGCAGCCGGCGTTCATCGATTTGACGTAGTCACGTCAAAAAAAAAATGGAAATAAAAGATCTGGAAAAAATTCGAAGTGGGGCTACTAAGGCATGTGGGGTATCATATGAAAGAGCGCTATTTGTGGTTTTTTTAGGCCGCATAGTTTTCGATTTTTCACGAAAAATGTAGAAAAATTGACCATTGCCCCCCCCCCCCCTTATCGCTTGCACGCTCTGCGCAGGCGGAATGTGACAGTTTTTCGTGCGTGCAGCCGGCGTTCATCGAATTATAAGACGTTATCATCATCGTCAAAAAACTCCTGGGTAGACTTTGTCTCTGTCGTCTCTGACCTAGACCAGAGTCAAGAGCTAACCCATATAAAAAAATCGAATAATCTTCGGTATATTCTTATTAGGAAAATTACGAGTTTTTTAAATTTAAAAAAAATTACCTACTACTTGTTCAATAAAACTGGGGAATAGTAATAGATACGAGATAAAAAAAAATATTAATATGATATTTATCGAAAATGTTAAATCTTCTTTCTTCTACTTTCCATTCCAACCTCACTGTAAGTATAATTAAACAGGGTGATTTTTTAAAGTTTGCGTGGATGGCCACATCCAAAACTGAGGAATAACGAAAAACCACTGATATAAGTCTCGATTCCTGGATAGGAATACCGATTTTTCATGTAGTTTTAGTTTTCATCAAAATCGGGCTCGAGGCTCCTTTCAGTATTTTTCGTTTCTCTTCATAGTTTCAGATTTGGTCATCCATACACATTTCAAAGTTCACCCTGAAGAAAATAAATTTTTTTGGCGGGACTTGTATGTATTCTGGACAGGCTCTTGCTTGTGTTCCAAAAGCCACGTTCTACTATGGAATTTTCTAATATACATGCAATATTTCCATTTTTGCTTTAATTTGAAAGAACTTCATCTAGAATAGATCACCACATAAATAAGAAATGAAAACGCTTTAATTTATTGCCAAAATTGCGTTTTAAACCGACAGTAAATTTTCGCGCGAAAACGGACGATGACGTCACTCCTGTTTGCCACTGGTCAAGAACTTCCTAACTCAAAGACATAAGGTTGCCTTTTCGTTGTCATAACAGCAGTGACGTCATTAAACGCCGATTGTTGTTTTTAAATACGTTCCGTTTCATGTTACTTTAATTCATGATTTTTATTAAAAGTCGATATTAACTAAAATAAAAACGTTGCAATGGCCTTTATTTTATACTTTTTTACCATTTTACTAACAACATTCTCATAAATTCTGTATTTGCATCTTCCCTATTGAAAATACATTACTTTATCATAATCTCTCTGATCTTATCTTAGGTTACTTGGGGTCAGTGCAACACATTTCCTTCTTCCAATCTCAAGCAGTCAACCGTCAAAAATTACTTTACTTATTTGCTTACTAAAAATCAATGCTTACTATGATCTCTTGTACGGAATCAATATCACACTCTATATAGTTGTGTCGGTAGGTGGAGAAGACGACACAGACCGGCGCCTGCGCAGGCCCAGCGGGCACATGCTCAAGGATGGCATCGTCGTCTACAGAGAACGGACTACTAGCAGAGAGAGGTGAGCCATTTCATTTTACTATTACAAGTCAAAACTGTTTCAATAATATGACGTTTGCTAGCCTATTTTAACGATTTGTGTGTTTATGTATCTGGTCTTGGAGTTTGAAGTCTTGAGATACTATTGGCCTGACCAGAGGGAAAATAGCTCAAATAAAGCCGCTTTATCAATGTTGAGGTGATCTCCCATTTTATAGTATCACCAATAAATGAATCTCTTCAACTTCTTCATGTTATGTTAGTCACAAAGCCGCGAGCGTGTTAAGCATTAGTAGACTAGACTAGGTTCCTCAGCTTATGTCTAGTTGTGGATCCCTGTCTGCTAAATTTGGTAAATTTTATTATGAAAATATTCAGGCATCATAAGTTATGATGATGACTGTACATTTTCATAATACGGTGTATAGTGTTCAAGTTTGTGCGCAAAGGTGCCTATTTGGAAAGTAGGAGTCTGATGGAACGGCAATCCAACATGAAGTAATAAAATGACCATGACTATAAAGGCGCAGACTCACGCGGCGCATTTTAGCTGCGTGTATTCGTTTGTTTGACAAAGTGGGTCTACGTTTCCACTGCAATATACTACACACGCCTCCGTTTCACAAGGTGTACCTCAAAAGTGTGCTGCAAAACAGTTATACATAGTCGTGGGTTAATATTCGTGTAAAGTGTGTACCGCGTGCATGGCATCGACAGCGTTGAGCTATATGAGCGCTATATTCGAGCATGCCACGCATTTACCAGTGACGCCAATTGATGCGTAGCGTTTTCGTGGGTTGCAGTGGACACTATCACATACATGAAGCTTAACACACGCGTGTGATCTCTGCGTGCACCGCGGTGGGTCTGCGCCTTAATGCGCTGCTAACCAAGCGACGTTCTTTATTACAGCAGTGTATCTCGAAGCAGTAGTACTCACGGCTCTCGGGATGGTTCACCACGGTCGCGCTCTGAAGAGATTCCCATGGAGGACATCAAGAGGAACGCCGTGGTGTCCAGTCTAGCGGCGCCACCCGTCGTACCACAGGTATGTACCTACCTACAGCTTACTTATCTTGTGTTTGTCTTGCTTTCACTTGAATTCAGAATCTCGGATACTAAAATTAGAAGTGTTTGGAAACAACAAACTCTATGTCATATGTAACAAAGTTCAAATCTAATTGCTACCTATTTTTTTTAAGATTTTATTAAACATTGTCACTCAAATATCAACTTAAACTTCGTAAAACTAAAGTAGACAGCTGAGTAAATGTCGAATCAGAAATTTTGAATGCAAGTATACGATGTTAGCCAATGGTACTCTACTGCTGAACATGAATTCAAATCCCGAACCAGACAGTGGTCAATTTTGCAGCGTTATTATGGCTCAGTTTGGGAAAGAAATGCAATAATCTACCTAAATGACTCTCTCCCTTTCAAGCCCAGTTAATTAATTAAGCCCCAAAATATTGTTCAACAGTGGACAGCTACGGGCTAATTGAAAAGCCTTGTCCTACCCGCATACTCTCAAAACATGACTGACCCAGATATTCTTTTTGATTCCGAACAAATCTCATCGAAACAAGAACTTATCAAACGATGCAGACGAGCAGATGAATTTAGATGAAAAGTTGAACATCCATACTGTGTAATGTATGTATTAACAGAAGTCATTGTTTTAATTATATTAACCTACATATTGTAAGACATGGACGTAGCCAAGGTTCAAATAAACATGGCCCAGTGAAGTTTTTTTAAGCTATATCAGTAGCACCAAGTAAAGCATTTTTGAGACAAGGGTCTGCTCATTATTTTTTACAGCTTTTTACTAGATTCGTTCGTATAGGGAGCGTGCAGAAACTATGGTTGGAAGCACAGAAGAGTCAATGTCCAGTATATCTATGGTAAAAGTTCCGAATTAACAACACTAGATGGCCCAGTCTCACCCTGCACGTTCGTCTAAACGTAGCGAGCAGCGGTGGCAGCACAGAAGCATCTATGGCGCAGTCTCTGACATGCACGCTCCCTATTGTGAATCAAAATAAATTTTAGACACTCGAACAAGCTCATCACACCAAATATCAAGTTATCATCCATTATCCACCCGCAGAAAGGCAATCGTGGGGTGCAAACAAAGATTATTGTTTCCCTTTCTGTACTCTTTCCGATTCTTCTTCATTCCATTAATTTCGTTGATTGTTTAAATCGTTCTGGCTACGTCCATGTCTAAGCAGCTCTACAAGTCCACCCTATATCCATTACAGAGTCAACCAAGCACATCGTCAACCCTCCTCAAGCCGAGCAACTCTTCAGAAGAGACATCGTTCATATCGAGCGAGCCTTCACGTCCGAAACGCATCAAAGGGCTCGTTGAAACCATATGATATTAGCTGGCACACGCGACCTTCGGGAGAATAGCACGGTAAAATGCACTTATTCTCTTTGTTAATAAGGAATATAATCAAACAGAACGTTTGTATGGAATTATGCGATGTTATGCAAACAAGATGTGATAAACGTGTCATATGATGGTGACGCTATGGATAAAGGCCTTTGAAACCTTTTTTGTATTACAGAAAAGTTAAAAAAAAATGGTGAGAAGTTGAAAGTGGGATGAAATTAATGGCTCAAAAATGAGTGTTTTAGTACTATAAAAATAAATTCTGGGTCAACAATCTCTGGTCCCTTCCCAAATTAACAAAGTAAATGTGGATGTCATTGCTTATATTTTTTACTGTTTTAACCAGTAATGTATGTGATGTAAGATTTTATTTCCTATGTGTGTAAATTTTACTAACCGTTATATTACGTTTACGTTTTGACGAATTAAGGTCTGGATTGATGAAGGCTATAAAATGTTAATGTAGTTTATTGAATGTTTGTTTATAAATGCACATAGACAATCTGTGGAGTATTGATTAAATAGTTGTAAACTTACGTTTCATTGCATGCTCTGGTTGACAATAACTCTGACGTGTTTTAGAATAAGGATTATCTAGTTACACGTGATCATGTTAAAAAACAGCTTAAAAATATCATTGACCATAAATTCTATCGATATTCGTCCACGGGTAAAGCGCAAATTGTGAAAGAGTTCCATATACTGAATTGGCAGCTAACCAGCTGAGATAAATGGCATCATATCCATTGACTTATTTAGTAAGGACAGGGTGGACCGCACGTTATCTATGGCCCGTCCAAACCGAAGCGTACTCGCCACACGGTCGGCAATCTTCGGGAGAGAGAGAGAGAGAGAGAAAAATGTCGTGTTTCTTAATGCGCACGCGAATAAGCAAATCTTCGGACGACCCTATCTTTACTATTTAAATCTATGATCATATCATATTTTACGAAAATCTTGAAGATTTTCATGCTTCATAGAAGTTCCATTTTGAATCATACTGGATGTGTTTATATCTTTAGCCTTAGGTATCACTAGGCGGTCAAATATTAAGTTTTTCCAGCCTTTGACACTCATGTAAGTATTATTTCAGTTACCATCTAAAAACAATAATTAATATTCTAGGTCCTTCTTAATTATTATTTTGTAGGATATGTTAACATTATTTTCTTAGTATAGGTTTGTATCGACACTTCCATTTCCGTGTTTAAATACTGTCAAAGCTGAAACCATGAAGTTTTGAAATTAAAATGATCAATTTTTAGATTCGATAAATACATAAAAATAAGTTTAAATATAGTTTAGCAATTGGACAGTATATAAACACCTAGCATTTAAATGTAAACTAGATAATTGACAAAATAACATGAAAAGGTAAAATTTATAGGAGTTTTCATAGTAATTGTTATTTTTCTAAAAATTATCGGCTTGGATCTCTTGTTACGTCCACGTTTAGTCTATGAGAAGTGAAATAAAAGAATTAAAAGTGGTTTCACACAAACGGTCTCAGATATTCTATTGCCGTGTGTCTGAAACTATCTGTGATCGAGTTTGCGTTGGTTAAAAGTATAGTAACTGTAGTCCTTAATCAAAATAGGTTAAAGCTGAAATTTAAATAATTCTTCAAAAGTCCAAAATATTTCTATTAACAGTCGAACTAAATATTTGATACAATATTAATAAACAATTTTAATAACGTAAAACTTAGATATAAACAAACAACGCAAACTCTAACATTAGATAGAAACAAAAATATAATGTATTATTGAATATTTATGTATCGTATTTTGTATTATGTATGTGATTAAAGTATTTATTCCTTAATCGATGTTACGTGTCCTATGGCTAGCCAGGATTTATTCGACGGTTGTATGTGTACGTAAAATTAGTTATCAAAGCTTGCTTATGTAATGCTCATTTCACGTACCATCGAGAATATATTATTATTATTATATTATTTACATATTTTCTTGACTAACAAACTGCATGGTCTGTAGGATTAATGTCTAATTTTAAAATTATGACAAAAACTTCGCAATAAAATCATTCCTGTTTGTATCTGTTTTAATTAACAAACGTTTTATTAATAACAAACCTGCAAAAAATAAACAACTAAGTATGACTCTACGGAACAGATCTAATTAGAATACTATTGATTAAGGTTTAAGTAAATTTATGTTGTGATTTTTTTAAGATTTGCAATAATAATTGATGTAAATAAATTTATTTTTATGTTCTTAAATGAAAATATTGTAGTGTTGAAATGAATATATCACATGTTACATTTATATGTGTGTTTTGCAATTTTAAACCTTTTGCTCTGGTAATAAGGGGTATAGAAATGAAACGGCATCGTCAACTATATTTTTGTTCTAATTTATTTGATTAATCATCTGCTCTATACACATGATATGCACCAATGCCTATAAATAATATAAACGATGATGAACAATACCGGTTATGACATAAAATATTTACATTAACGTAACAAAACAATATTACTTACCATTGCTCTTTATCATTATAAAATTCTATAATAAAAATTCAATTTTAGGTAACCCTTGAGCTATGTCATTAATTATATTTCAATATCCTCTGGAACTAAACATTAACATTCATCTTTGCCCAACAAGTCTTTACATCCTTCTTTTAACAATAACATTTAAATCACAGTTCTGTCCTTTTTGTTTTGCACCGCAATTACTTTCCTATAATATAGGAAGATGTAGAATCCGCACACAGATGTAGAAAATTGAAAACGTCCAAAGTCAGAAAATAGTCTCGACAAGTTCATATTCAGTTAGTTTAAAGAAGGTTCGACTTTTATGTCAGCATTCCAAGTGTGAAGCTAATCTGTACCAAAAGTGTTAGTTCTAGCATCATTTTAATAATAATAAAGTATCTGGTTTCTAATTTTCCCAAATTAAGAAAGAGCAGAAAACAGGAATAGAATACATACAAAACTTTGAACTACCCTTAAATTTTAAAATAACGATCTTTGAACAATACAATAGATAAAGGAGCACTTTTTTACAATAAAATTATTAGTAAACTTTAATAACACAGCATGTAACTGATAGCTTTAAGAAATTTGGTCGTCGCAACATAATCACAACGTAGCAATTTATAAGCGAGGGCAAACAACACACAAATCAACTAAATAAGTCACACAGCAGATAAAAAACACGTCGATAAAATTTCTTTCTAACAGTTATTAATTCACAAAATAGTGGCATGGATATTTCTCGCTATTATAAAAACATCGTCCATGTATGCAAACTATTATGATTTGTAACTTAACTATGTCAATTGATAACTTTATTTCTTCACTGAACATACGATTCCATTCCACTTACACACAATAAAACAGTATTATTAGAGAAGACAGTCAATGTATTATTGCTTAATGAAAATAAAATTTGCACAGAGGTATTTGATAATAACCGTAAGCCAAGTCCAAATAAATGCGACAGTAGGATAGGAGCGCTCACTCATAAATTACTCTTCATGTTCGCCTAAGTTGTCCACAAAGCAGGTACACAGTATATTTACAAAAAATCTATCTACGAAAGTCAGGAGGTTTCCTAAGCTGCGTTTTGACAACATTCTACAAGTGATGCGAGGAATATTAAACTTACGTGAAACTTATATGATAAATTACGACATTTTGAACACGGCACTTAATTACAATCAATGAAAAAATATAGATTGCCATCAAAACGCAGTTGCTATTAGGCCCTGGAACTTAATGCTTAGCTCATTAGGTAAATAAATCTAGGTTTCACACTATGCAGTTGCACTTTTATTAGGAAATACGAGAAAAGCATCTTCAATGCAAGCTTAAATGGAAGCACGTATATACTAAAATATTAAAATATAGTAACCATGTGAAAACACTAGCTCTTCCTAACCTGGATATTCAATCTAATTTCTGAGTATTTTAGTAATTTCACAAAGTTAACTAGACATGTCAAGTACAGCAATTGGCGCAAATTATTACTTTATATTTAAATCTAAAGGAACAAAATATCTATTGGTGTATAGCAGCACGCTTACACTGACGTAAACACACTAAGATTCGACCTTTTCATTGCTTATTTACACAATTTCATTAGAAATTAAAATTAATTTCTTAATTTTAAACATTGGTGTTTTCAGTACGAACTGTGAAGTGAAAATTTTATTATGTCAATATTACAGTTTTTCTATAAAACGATCTATATAATTTTATATACGTAAATAAGCAGACGAATTTCCCTTCGTAAAATAGAAGTGATGTAATTTCCAACAAGTAAATGAAAACTCGTCTGCTAGTAGACAAAAATAAATGAACCCTGTCACCAGTTTTATGTGCGCTTAGATCGTATTAATCAAAAGTGAAGCGAAATCAATGTTATATATCAGGTGATGTTCAAAGAAAAAGTTATACACGACAAAACCTAATTTACGACTAGTAAGTATGAAGAGATGCAAGGAGTGACATGTTAGTAATGGCTATGTATCTATTTCGTTAATGTACACAACACTTTGTTACACAAGCCAGTTAGTCTAAACGAAGCTCATATTTTTCTTAACATCTATTATGTACGTCTATTATGTTATTTTGATGTTTAAAATATTTTATACGAATTTTTATTTCAGGCAACGTGAATTTGTTTATGTATGTCCGTATTAGCGTGCTTGTGGTCGCCTAATCGCCAATCGCAGTAAATCGGACTAAGGTGTGTTGTATTCGAGTATTTACTAATAAATAATGACGATAAGTAAATATAAAAAATAGATACCAAGAATATGAATGCATTAATTTGTATTGAAGATCCAGAATTTAGCTACCGAGAAAGCATATCAACGGTTACGATGATTGTATAATCAAATGGAGTATTCTAAGCATTAGTAGTACAAATAGTGCTCGATACAGACAGCAAGTAAAACAAGCGAATCTTATCTCGAAAATAATCAATAAGTAATTGACCCTCCTTAGATTTAAACAATTCAAAGTAACTACACTTTAATTTGATTACAAATATATAATTGACAAAAACTAATCAAAAACTTTTACAATAATTTTTCTGTTTCGTCTACAGAAACATAATTTTCAAAATATGTTTTTATGACACTCCTTTAGTGTCTTCCACAATAGTCTAGCTAAAATCTGCAGATATACATTTTAATATTTCACTACTAAAGGTGCAAATATTTCTAAAATATATTATATATTTATAAACAGTATTCACTATATTGTGCCATATACAATGCACGCGTAACACACATGTATGTATTATTAATTTACCGTAGTTACTTACACATAAAAACATTACTGTTAGACAGTATCTCTTGCTATACACCAACCTTTATGTAATTAGCTAACTAGTATATTATATCCTTTGGTGTCTATACGTAGTTCACACGCCAAGTTTGTTTATATATAAAATGAAACGCTTAATTAAGCTGCAAAGTAAGGTTCCTCTCTCGTGTGTCCGTTGCGACGGGCACGAAGGAGCCGTGACGTCACTCGCCACTCGTCCCCACTCGGCGCTTGAACTACTCACGTTTAGTTGGACATAATCAAAATAAAATCAACGCACATACGCCATAACATTTTATACATCAGTTAACAATCATTATTGTCAGTTATAAATCTATTTTTATGAATTTTATATTTAAGTATAAATTCGCGTCTAGTAGTAGGCAGTTTTAAAACAATTATGTTTATAATTATATTCACTATTTAGTTCCCGGCTGCTCCGAGGTGTGGTGTTGCGTCAGTACTAATAAATTATTCTACTGTCTACAGTGAACATCTTATATATCTTTGGATGGACTGTCACGTATTGTTCTCATTCCTCAATGGACACGCAGCTAAACTTCGTTAGCTTTTACCTACTTCATTCATCAGTGCTGGAACGTTCACGCATTCTTGGAACACTTACAGATATAAACGTTTCAAATGTTTTAAAAACATGTCAAATAACTAATATTGTTAAATACTTATCTTCAAAATTCTAAAGGAATTTGGCGTTGAAGCCATTATAGATATAATTTATATTTTCTAAAAGAAACGGATTGTCCGATGAGATGGCGTTAGTAGCGTAGCTCATTACAATTAATTACAAAAAGTTTGGTCGGCAACATCACACCTCGTTGTGCAGCGAGGCGTCTACTAGCCCGCTGAGATGGATGGATCTAGCACATTCAGTAATTTGCTACACAGTTAGAATTAACGCTTACAGTTACATGATACGAGTACTACGGTAAAAATAGTCAAGGATCTGCCAGACAGGGCTGAATGGTCCGCCGAACGTCTTGTGGGACGACCTGGGTGTCGTACATCTGGTTTGGCAGACCCTTACACACTCGTTGCTCAATGAACATGCAGTCGAAGCACGCTGCCACAGAAACTGAACATAGAGTCGCGACGTGTAAGAAAATACGGTTGGTAACTCCACAACTCGAAATGCAATATTCAACATCCAGATAGACACCTACAGTTCTCAGGCAAATATCAGTCTAGTATTTGTGATTTCCTTCTTAAAAAAAAGGAAATGTCTCGTATTTTGTTACACGCCGTAAACACGAATGTAGGCATTCCAAAAACAGTCAAGTTAGTTCTAGCAAATTATACTTAAAATTAGTTACGAGTATCGATAGGAGTTTGCGAGAATATATCCAAACGTGCAAATAAATCAACGACCTCGTAGCTTATCGAATAGAAAATTCACTTAAAAACTTTTTAAAACTGTCAAGAGTCTCCCGCTATCACATAACCGATATCCGTAGCGGTTCGCGATATAGTCACATCGTCCGAAGAGTTTGGTAAAAAAAGGGGTATTGCGAAAACCTTTATTGCTTGTGGGTTAGGAGCGCAGTTGTGCGGGGCTAAGCACGAGCTCGCCATCGGGTCCGCCGGCGAAGGAGACATTGCGCGGGGGAGGGCGGCGCGCGGGGGCGCCGGCCATGGCGCTGGGGGGCAGCGGCGGTGCCACAGCGCCCGGCGCCGGTGACGTGGGCACGCTGTGCGGCACCGGCGCAACCAACCCCGGCGACACTGGACCCGCGGCACCGCTGTGCGTGGACCCGCTCCGCTGCAACGCACTTTGGTTGGAAGCGCTCTGATGCAACCCGCTCCCGTTTGGCGTTCGCAAACCATTTGGCGAGCTTGCGCCCTGATGCGCCGTGACCTGTACAACAGTAAAAAATATTGATGTTCCATACTTTGGTCTTCTGATTAATTCACAAAGCAGAAAACCAATTGTCGAAAGCGATTCTCTTGGATGACAGAAAAAATGGATCCTCTCATGAGGCATCATAGCTGAACGGTCACCTGGTGTAGAGGCGGCGGGTGCAGCGAGGCGGTGCGGTACCGGCGCAGGCGCTCGTCCTCCTCGCCGCTGGACAGCGAGGACACGTCGCAGGACGACGCGTCGAGGCGGCGCGCGGGCGAGCACTGCGCGGGCCCGGCGCGGGGACCCGTGCTGCCTCCACCGCCGCCGCCAACACTGCCCGCCAGGGGCATTTCCTCGCCTTCTCCGCACCCAGACAGTCTAGTAACAACAGACAAAATGAACAGGTATCTTCAGGGATCGCTCGCTGCATCGTAGACCTCATCCATCAATTACAATCAGGTGAGACCGAGGTTAACAGCTCATCAGGGGTAATAGAAAACACCAAAGTTTAGTTTTTAAGAATTAAGTATTTAAAATCTATCAATTGTACACATAAATACAAATACATAGTTCCCACGCCGTCTACATTCCTCAACAAGTCCTAAACCAGGACTTTCTGGCTGATCACTTGGCCAGGTTACCTTCTGTTCTCCTTGTAGATGGTTCGCCGTCGACAGCAAGGCTTCGCAAATATGCAGAAGAGAATACGCAGCAGACAGCACGCCAGACCTGCCACGATGAGCGAAGGACCCACCAGACGCAGGGCAGGAGTCTTGAAACCCTGGAAGTAGTTTTGACATTTTTTACCATTTGTTCCATTTAATTTGTCAAGGAATTGATACGAGTAAATTCAAGTCTGCTACAGTCGAGTCCCAATCGCTACATCTCCTGAGAATCAACAATGGCTACCACCAGAGACACGTCCTCCGCTGTGGGACGATCAAAACAAGTCACGTGTCAATGTCACGAAAACTTACAATCTTCAAGAGTATCACAGGGAGGTAGGTCCCCCACCAGTCAGAGTTTCGCACGAATTAACTTTTGTTTCCCAGGCCCCCAACTCACAGTAGCTGTTAATTTTAGTCGGTAAGAGTGATATAATCCTCCTTCCTCCCCAAACGATTCTCCATGACGATTTCAAAGGGCGCCGACGTTAAACTAAATCTAAACTAAGTTGTGAGTACAAAAGCGTTTCTAAAGATTACTTGTAACGGGTCTTGATTGAGGAAACTAGATGATAGCAATCATTCTAGAGTTAGTTTAGA
Organism: Lacanobia wlatinum; assembly: GCA_947578705.1. Classification (NCBI taxonomy): domain Eukaryota; kingdom Metazoa; phylum Arthropoda; class Insecta; order Lepidoptera; family Noctuidae; genus Lacanobia; species Lacanobia wlatinum. The sequence continues at coordinate 21,997,155 of OX388029.1, forward strand.
ACTGGCATCGAAGACATTTATCTATCTTGGATATCTTTGCCTGGAATAAACCATGCCCAAAAATGTTGGGTTTGATGATTCATTTATCATTATGATGATTCATATCGCTATATTAATAAAAGCTATCTACTAAACTACTATTTCTATGTTAACTAGTGTCACAAATATAAGACGTTCGCGACGATGCACGGCAAATGGACATAAAAGGACGAATCTACGAGTGTGTCGACGTCTCCCATTGTCACTTGCTGCACAAAGGACACTTGCGCTCTTTTTGAAACTTTTATGCACCTCTTTTGCAGTAACGGTGAAAGTTTATGATGATAAGCGTTTTGTGTAACGAGTTTGTAGGAACATCAGCTTGAGAGGTTGTGTTATCAAGATGGGAAATTATTTATTCCTGCTTTCAAGACACTATTTGATATTTTGCGACACTATTCTAGGTCAAGCCCGTTTAACTTAAGCTGAGTCGAGTGGGGTTAACTGCTATTGTAGCGAAATTATTTATATCTGCTTTCAAGCCACTATTTGATATTTTGCTACACTATTCTAGATCAAGCCCGTTAAACTTAAGCTGAGTTAAATGGGGTTAACTGGTATTTAGCCAACTGCATGATCATACTCTGTCTGCTACAAATTGTAGGGAAGTAATTTTAAGGATATAAAGTAAGTCAGACGTTGACTCTATAAAGGTTGGTAGTACAGCAGCACCGCTTACTATAACTAATTTTGCAATATTTAAAGCCTGTTTTTTATATTCACTAAGTAGTTTAGTCACCAGTTTGACACTGAGTCAATTGGTATAATCTAGATGCCAAGCACGGTTATCTATGAATCCGTTAGAAAAAGGATGACGAATATAAGTAGGTATCTTAGCCCACGGATACGCTACAGTTATGGGACGAGAAAGAAATCTAAATCATAGACGTAAAGAATGGACTGAGCAATACCCTCAAAAAATATACTACTGTGTAGATAGAGACAAAGCGACTGTGTGTGCGGTAACATTTGTCTATCTTCACAGAACTCAGCCATTTCTGGAAACCGTATGTGATTTGGGCCAGTCAGGATTGTAGAAAAACACAACTATTGGTCATGTAGTGGTAGTGGTGGGGGACTCTATTCTCCGCACCTAGACTCTCATTCGGTCCGTCTTGCGTGATTATCCTGGCTAAGTAAGCCAGCCTAGCTCCGCCCAGAAGCAAATAAGTTTCCTGGGAGCTTCACAGGCTTCGCGGAGCGACCTCACCGTTCCGAGGATTTGTTGACGTTGGGTAGCCACTGCCTCGCATTCCAGGATGACGTGGGCGGCCGATTCTTCGGCGTCAAAGCAGCCCCTGCAGAGTGGGCTGTCTGTGGCGCCTATGTTAAAGAGATGTTTATTTAGGGGGCAATGGCCCGTGATTGTCCCTATAATTATTCTGAGGTTATTTCTACTTAGGCTGAGTAGGTAGTCGTTTTGTTAGTCGCGGATGTAGACTTGGTACTGCCATTTTTGACTGTCTGCAGTCTGTAGCCCGTGACCATTTGTTATTATGAAGTTCGGTTGATCTCTGGCGGATCCATGAACGAAACTGCGAGAAAGGTAGAGGGAGGAGCGGATACGGGCCTAGCACTGCCATCTCGGAACCTCTCCTCGCAAGCTCGTCCGCGGCATCGTTGCCCAAGGATCCACTGTGCCCCCTGGTCCACTGGAGGGTGATTGTGTTAGACAGTGATATGCTCTCCAGGGCGAGGTGAAATTTAGATTAGTTTACTGTTGGTTTGTTTGTTTTCTAGGGCTTTGAGCACAGCTAGGCTATCAGATACGAATCTTATTGCGTAGTTGTGTATCCCTAGACGTTTTACTGCTGTTGCAGCTTGTGTTATGGCGACACACTCGCATTGGAAAATCGAGCTGTGTTCGCCTAGTGGTAGGTAAAAGTTAATGTTGAGGTCTAGGGAGTGTACGCCAGCCACTGAACCGTTTTGAGTGTTTGAGCCATCTGTATAAATGCGTACTTCGTTGACTCCTGACTGATCCCGATCTTCCTCTGTTGTTTGGATGCTATACCTTTGTTGAACATAGGTTTATTTGGTGTCCTATCACACGGGGCAGCGATGAGAGGTTGGTACTCAATCGCCCGGTTCAGGATGCCAGCGTGTGGGCTAGTGTGGTTCTTGCCCCATATGCCTAAGTGCATAAGCCTGATAGCTGCTAGTGCCGCCTCCTGCTGTATGTACAAGTCAAGGTGAGTTAATTGTAGGGTTATTTCCATTGATGCAGTTGGCGTTGTCCTCATACAGCCAGTGATAGCAGAACAGGCTAGCCTTTGGAACCGCTGCAGCCTGGAGGCGGTGGTCGAAAGTTCAGTACTCGGCCACCAAACCAAGGCGCCATATGTCAGCATTGGTCTGATCACAGCTGTGTAGAGCCACAGCGTGATCTTCGGAGACAGCCCCCAAGTTTGACCTAGCATTTTTTTGCATTGGTAAAGTGCGATTGTGCTTTTGTTAAGTTTGTATTCAAGATGCTTATTCCAGAGCAATTTGCTATCAAGAATCACTCCTAAGTACTTGACTTCTTCTGTAAGTGTTATTTCTGTGTTGAATAGCTTAGGGAGTTTATGAGGTCCCAGGGCTCTTTTGTTAGTGAACATTATTAATTCTGTTTTGGTGGGGTTGACCGATAGTTCGTGTTTTTCACACCAGTTCTCGATTATTTTGAAGGCTTTCCTCATGAGGTCACATAAGATGCCTTCAAATTTCCCCGTGATTAAAATTGCTATGTCATCTGCATAACCCACCGAGTACAGACTACTAGCGTTGAGCTGAGAACTATTGGTCATAAGTACAATCGCTTAATCTCTCCCTTACTTTTTTTCCGTATATTTTTAATTTTTGGTTTCCGAACAAAAAACGGAACCCTTATAGGATCACTCGGGTGTCTGTCTGTACGTCTGTCACAGCCAGTTTTCTCCGGACCCACTGGACCGATTCTGTTGAAATTTGGGACACATATGAATTTCTGTGACCCCAACCACGGACGCGTTATGTAAATCATTAAATTTTTAGTATGGGGGTCACTTTTGGGGGTCAAACAAGAAAATTTCAAAAAAAAGTTTTTTGAACAATATCGTGTATATCAAATGAAAGGGCTTACTATAAGGGTTTTAAATATTTTTTTTTCATAACTTTAAAATATAGAGTATTCAAGTTATTCAAGAAATTAGACGAAAAATTACTATCCGGATCTCCGAAATTACTGAGCTTACAATAAAAAAAAAATTGAGATAATAGATCTTTACCTATAGATTACAGGGAAACCTATGAGAAGTCTATAGTGTTAATATTTAAAAAAAAAAATTCTTTCGGAGCCCTTTGCACGCGAGTCCGACTCGCACTTGGCCAGTTTTTTTTACTATTAATAAGCTTACGTTGCACTGTCTCTCCTGATGGTAAGCTATGATGTGGTCGAAGATGGAGCACGTTTGCCTAGAAGTAACCTATTCACTCTTGTCTTAAAGACTTGATAGAGACTAAAATGGTCTGGTGAAATGGATGCTGGTGTTAGAATGGACTGAGCGTTAAGAGTTTCCTCAGTTCATTCTCTATGTCTATGGTCTATGCCATCAAACTACGTCTGAAAATTAAGACAAATTCCAACTTACGCGTACCTTGTCGCCGGTGCCGACGAAGTAGACGACGAGGCCGAGCGCGAGCGTGCCGAGGCCGGCGTAGAGCAGCCGTGCCACGCCCCACGTGTCGCCGGGCTCTCGGTCCGCCTCGCCGTCCGACTCCGACGACGAGCCGTACGAAGCATCTCGCACCTGGAAGCATATTTCAATAGATATGTAGATCGATCCATTCTATCGTCGATCTATAAGTGTGATACCACTATGATGATTTAGTTGGAGTCCATGATGACATTTTATAAAGACATCAAATTCTTTACGATGTTTTATAGATTTACCTTTACTTATTTTTTGTTTTCCGCTTTGCGTAAATCTGAATATTGATAATCTAGCTTTCTACGTAGCTTTCTAGCGTCTAGCAAGAGAATATAATATACATCCTACCATAAAGTACGACCCTGTTGGTTGAGACTTCACTGGCGGAGTAGCAAACATTTCACCACCACGTCAACCACCAAACCACCAAAGAAACAAACTTGAAGGTAACTTCAAGTTTGTTTCTTTGGTGGTTTGGGAGGCAGGTGTATACCAGCCTGCCAAAAAGTAAGGTAAGGACGAATTTCAGCAATTGATAAAACTGAACGCATTCAGCACATTTACCTTACCGATTTCAAGAACTGTTAGTTTCATAATTCCATAGGTGCAACCTTTGAAATCAGTATGAGCATAAAGCGCCCTAGAACAATATTCCTCCAATGCTGTAAGTTCAACTGTGTTATACCCGGTTGTTCCTGTGCCATTTGCCGGTCTGGCCCTTGCGCGCGCCGGGGTGGTCGCCGAGCACGGAGCAGCGCCTCGCCGCGCCGCCTGCGCCCGCGCAGCCCCCGCCGACCGACAGCGCCGCCGCCTCCGCCCAGGCCGCGCGCCCGGCCGCGCACTGCACAGAATAACACACAGTTGAGCTTCAACATTCACAATTTTAGTTCTTGTATTTCTGGATCTTAGTCAAAGACAAAGAGGGTCTTCGACTAAGATTTAAGTTTTGTCAATAGGTGATCGAACGCAGTATTCCTACATCACGAAAACCTGCCAGATTCGATTAGCCGATGATTAGCGATAAGGTTGTTTATTGTGTCGCCCTATGTATGTTCTGTTTTCTTCTATCTTTTCTTTACCTAACTTGTACGGTGTTCATAATAAATAGTATTCTATTCTATTACATTCTAAGTAACTCAACATTGATCTTCAGAACGCAATTTATCGATGTAGCTGAAAAAATGAAAGCTGGCTAAGTTAGCTTCCTCGAGAATTGGCGAGATGAAGTATAATAACACCGGGTGAAATTGAAGGAAAGGAGAACTGCACTGTTCAGGCATATAAAAAAATGGGCAGACCCTGTAACTCAAAGATTGCTACCGGTTGGGTGAGCAGTATGGGAAGGTATGTCGTTGTGGTAATGAGTTGCGAACACTATTCGCCCGTTAACAGACGCCAGTACTTTTTAACTATTGATAGGCACGCGTTTAACCACTATCTCACGTGATGGTAAGCGATGATGTTAATGAATACCTACGTTTTCTAAGTTCAAATTCTACTGCTCGATAGCTTTGGTAGTTATGCGTAGATAAGCGAGGACGCTTAAATCTCAGAATTTAAATGCATCCACGTCTAAAAATATTCTAGGTAGTAAATTTTATTTCTTGGTGTTGTGTGGAATCATTTTATTTGCTCGTTTATAGGTTCTACAGCTCTATTGAAGATTTTAATTCCAGCAATTTTGCCCGTGCAATATTTTCCTCGTCAAGTGCTGAGCGTCGATATTTTAATAGAGAATTTCGTTCTGTAGTGCCGAAGAAGATACCTATAGACAGGTATGTAGGTACCTATCAAATTCGTATATAGAGTTGCAATTACTGGATCGTATCAACGTTTTATAACTTTCCCATTTGTAGAAATATCGTGTTAAACACAAATTCTCGAAAAACAACTGGATTACGTATATCAAACATGTTTACCAACCAAGTACCTACTGTCTTTTGGGGTTCTTTAAAGGTATCCACAAACAACATAAGGTCACATTGTTACGCAAGCATAGCCAGGGCAAATCGTTATAGTATGATCGCCCTGATTTCACACGGCAACAACACTGCGCAATACCTAGAAGCTGACGCTGCACACGTGCCCCGCGTCGACGCGAAGCCACCCGATTCCGCGATTCATGGGAACATTCTTTGGTCAATCGTCGACTGAACAATCCCTAGCTAGTTTTTAATTAGATTTTAAATATAATTGTATTTTTTTGGGAATCTATTAAATTCTTTAAAATAAAATCAGTTTTCTTTTGCATCCTCTGCTGCCACCGAACTTAATTGGCGCAGTCGGTAGGATATTCGAGGTATATTAGGTACGTGACGCGTCAAGATTTCCCCTAAAATCGGACCGAAGTCCCGCGTGACTTACCGATTCTCGAGTATCCTGAATCTACATACATCGTGAGGCGCCAGCGGAGGTGAATCCAGACATCGATTCGGCAAGAAAACTATGTTGTAAGTACTTTGAATCTTTCAAGTCCTTACTGTCCTATTTTTATTCTATCATAAATCCTTACCTGTCATTTACAGTCATTTTTTCTTGCGAGTACGCATCGTATAATATAGATATTGTGTGTGCGTGATTTATTTTAGTGTTTTATGTAATAGCTTTCAAGATTTTCCACCCAAGAGAGTCGCGTAACCCTAGTTTAGGTAGTAGTAGATCGAATAGGCTTATCACTATAGACGAATCTAGGCAGTTAGGTGAACCAGAACTACCAGACGCAGATATGTCTCAGGACAAAATAGGAGAAATTTTTAAATCACTCAGGATTTTGCCTGATTTCGATGGCAACCCACACGTGTTAACCCGTTTCATAAACCTCTGTGACCAACTGGTTCTTGCATATTTCAATACAGAACCGGGTAATGAGTTAACCAATTTGGCCCTTATAAACGGCATATTAAACAAGGTTACGGGTTCCGCAGCTCGCTTGATAAATACTAACGGTATTCCCGAAAATTGGATCGGTATTCGAAGTGCACTAATAAATAACTTTGCTGACCATCGCGACGAGACCGCTTTATATAACGATTTGTCTTTGCAAACTCAGGGGCCTTCTACTCCACAAGAATTCTATGAGCGCTGCCAGAATTTGTTTAGCACAATCATGACATACGTCACATTGCATGAAACCGTGGCTACTACAGTCACAGCGAAACGTGACCTTTATAAGAAACTGACCCTACAATGTTACTTGCGCGGTTTAAAAGACCCCTTAGGTTCTAGAGTCCGTTGCATGCGTCCCGAAACGATGGAAAAAGCTCTCGAGTTCGTTCAGGAAGAGCTTAACACACTTTATATGCAACAGCGCACCGAAGGCGGGTCTAGCAAGAAAGATAATATTCAACAGCCTTCTAAGCCTAACTCGAATTTACCACTAAATCACTTTATACAGCAACCTACGGCAATGGGTATACCCGGTCCCTCTAAACCACAGGTATATAGCATGCCTGGTCTTTTGCGTCCCCAGCAATCCTTTCCTCAACCTTACCAAGGTTGGCGGCATAATGTACCCCAACCACAGCAGCTACGTGGCCCCACTCGGACTCAACAGATGTTCCGGGCACCACCTCCAAATTATAACGCTCAGGGCAATGCCTTTAGGCTTCCGAATGGATTACCCGTGCAACCCACTAACTCTAATAATACGCCGCGTCCTATGAGTGGCGTCAGCCATTTTGTGCCTAAACCTTTACCCTCGATTAGACAAAGCTGGCAAATAGCTGGTAATCCGCCACCCAGCAACTATTTCAGAACGCGTGAGGTTAACAACTATGATTGTGTATTTGATCCCTATTACGACTTAGTCTGTACAGCGTATAACCAAGACTTTGATGCTTACCAAGAGTATCTAGATTTCTATACTAACTATGGGCAATATGAAACCCCAGTGGTAGAGGAACTTAAGCCAGATGTAGACGAAACCGGAAACGAAAACCAAAAACCGGATAGAAATTTTCCCGAGATCCCAAAATCAGAAAAGCCAAAATAGATGTGAATTTTAACATACAGAGACAACTTGGGTATATACAAATCCAAAATCCACCTTTAAAATTTCTTATAGACACTGGAGCCAACCAGTCGTTTATATCGCCTCAAGCTGTTGAAAAGTACTTTCCCAATGTACCTCTTAACTACAACCCGTTTGAAGTAACTAACGTGCGCACTGTCTATAAAAATAACTTTTCAATAACCTTGCCTAGCTTCCCCGAATTTAGAGAGGAGGGCGATATCACCTTATTCATCTTGGACTTTCATAATTATTTTGATGGCCTTATTGGTTTTGATTTATTGGACTCATGGGGTACTAACATTGACCTAAGAAACAGGAAACTAATCACCAGAAACACTGAAATACCCATTGCTATGTATGACTCTCGCAACGCTAACCTCTACGAAGAAATCATACCAGCTCAAACATCTAAGTTAGTAAGATTGCCCATAAATTCCCACGATGGTGAGGTACTCGTTCCTGACCAGATAATTAGTAATTGTTTAATTTCTGATTGTTTGACTACAGTAAAAAATAATAGAGGTTGGGTACAAATTTCAAATAAGTCACCTAATGACGTAATCTTTTCCATGGACCGTCCCGTTACCGCCGAACTATTTAACGTACAGAGCGAACATGTAGAGCAATTATTTAACCGCACAGAGGAAGTTTTATCGCGTCTCCGGACCGACCATTTAAACCCAGAAGAACTGGCAAACCTAAGAGCTCTATGTGCACGGTACTCAGATGTATTTTATCTCGAAGGAGAGCCTTTAACATTTACGAACAAAATTAAACATAAGATTAAGACGACCGACGAAGTCCCCGTCCATGCTAAAAACTATAGATATCCATACATCCATAAACAAGAAGTCAAAGACCAAATCAGTAAGATGCTTGAGCAGAATATTATCAGACCTTCGGATTCTGCATGGAGCTCTCCCATTTGGGTGGTCCCCAAAAAGGCAGACGCTTCGGGTAAGACCAAGTGGCGCCTTGTGATAGATTTTCGTAAAGTCAACGAAAAAACTATTGACGACAAGTATCCCATACCGAACATTTCAGACATATTAGACAAGTTAGGCAAATGCCAATACTTTAGCACCCTTGATCTTGCCAGTGGATTTTACCAAGTTGAATTAGACCCTTCTGACATACACAAAACTGCTTTTAATGTAGAAAACGGGCATTATGAATTTCTAAGGATGCCGATGGGTTTGAAAAACTCTCCAGCAACATTTCAACGCGTAATGGATAATATCCTAAGAGACCTTCAGGACATCTGCTTAGTGTATTTAGATGACGTCATTCTGTTCAGTACATCCCTACAAGAGCATATAATTAATTTAGAAAAGGTTTTTAAAAGATTGCGGGAATCCAACTTCAAAATACAAATGGACAAGTCCGAGTTCTTGAAGCTAGAGACCCAGTTTTTAGGACATGTCATTTGTAGAGATGGAGTTAAACCAAATCCAGATAAAATTAGCGTCATAAATAACTACCCATTACCTAAAACTGCTACAGAGATTAAACGTTTCCTTGGTCTCCTTGGATATTACAGGAAATTCATACCGGATTTTGCACGTATTACAAAACCCATGACCCAATGCTTAAAGAAGGGATCTAAAATAGTTTGTGACCAAAATTACATCAACTGTTTTGACCACTGTAAGACCCTGTTGACAAATGACCCAATTTTACAATACCCGGACTTTACCAAAGAGTTTTTACTGACCACTGATGCCTCCAATGTCGCATTAGGGGCCGTGTTATCGCAGGGTCCAATAGGTTCAGACAAACCCATTGCATACGCCTCCAGAACCTTAAACTCAAGCGAACTTAATTATAGCACCATAGAAAAGGAGCTACTAGCTATTGTGTGGGCTTGCAAATACTTTCGACCTTATCTATTTGGCAGAAAATTTAAAATTATTACCGATCATAAGCCTCTACAATGGGTTATGAGCCTCAAAGAACCCAATTCCAGGCTCACAAGATGGCGTTTAAAGTTATCGGAATATGATTTTTCGGTTGTCTATAAGCAAGGCAAATTAAACACCAATGCCGACGCCTTATCCCGTTTAGAGCTCCATAATGAAGAGGTAAGTTCAATAGTTGCGAACCCGTCTGAAGAGAATCAATCAGCTGGCGATTCCAGAACGATTACAGCCTCAGAAGCCGCAAACGACTCGAACACCTTAACAGTCCATACCGACGGTGAAAATCCCATCTTAGAAGTCCCTATCACTGAGCAACCACTCAACAAATTTACTAAGCAGTTAGTACTCACTATCGTAGGTGACATTAAAGGAAGACCAACCACTACAAAACCCTTCGAAACACACTCGCGTACTGCCGTTCAATTGTCGGAATCCAATCTGGAGGAAGATGTCATTAACGCTATTAAAGAGTATGTTCACCCCAAAATCAAAACAGGCTTGCTGATAAATCCACCGTTGGCAATGTACACCGTCATTCCCATAATTCAAAAGACTTTTAAGAACTCAGCCATGAACCTTGCGCTAGCAAAAACCGAATTGGAAAATGTAAGAGAGTATCTGAGACAACAAGAAATAATTAACAAATATCACGACGGTAAAACCAATCATAGAGGCATAAATGAGTGCTATTTAGCCCTGTCTAACAAATACTTTTGGCCTAAAATGAGAGAGCATATCACTAAATTTATCAATGAATGCACAGTATGCGGCCAGGCTAAGTATGACCGCAACCCCATAAAACAACAGTTTCGTCTCGTCCCTCCACCCAGTAAACCTTTTGAAATCGTCCATCTAGATTTACTGACTATTCAGAGTGAAAAATTTCTAACTATTGTTGATGCCTTCTCAAAGTATGCTCAAGCCTATTCCTTAAGAGACGGAACAGCAGTAAGTGTAGTGCAGGCGTTACTAAAATTTTGTACCCATCACGGAGTACCTTATACCGTAGTGACAGACAATGGACCGGAGTTCACCAACCAACTGTTCGCTGAGTTCACAAGACTTCATAAAATCCAACACCATAAAATAGCACCCCACACCCCTAATGAGAATGGAATTGTCGAGCGATTCCATTCGACAATCTTGGAACATCTACGTATTTTGAAAGTGCAACAAAAGAATGAATCCGTTCAAAATCTAATAAATTATGCCCTTTTGGCTTACAATAGCTCCATTCATAGTCTGACGAGATGCAGACCCATCGACGTTATTACTGGACATTTCGACCCGCGAGACCCACTGGACATAGATTTAGCCACCCATTTGTTACAGCAATATACAGTTGAACATAAAAACAAAATGACTAATGCTTACAATTTAATTCACGAGTCTAGTCTGACCCAACGCAAAGATTTAATAGATGCTCTTAATAAATCCAGACAGACGGAAAACCAGTACTCACCTGAACAACAAATATTTGTGAAAAATCCCTTTGCCTCTCGCCAAAAGACAGTACCCCGTTATACGCACGATACTGTCACGGCTGATTTGCCAATACATATATACACGCGCAAGAAGCGTGGACCCATTGCTAAATCAAGATTAAAAAGAGTACCTAAAAGCGCTCAATTGTTACAGGACCCTCCTAGTACTTCATCTGCTCCTGCATTCGGCCCTAACACAGGAGATAAAACTTGAAAATCTTGACGATGGCCCCGGTGTATTACCTTTTAAACTAGGTCCCTGTAGTATAGTATCTCATTATCATTCATTTTTACAACATGTAAATCTTCAGGAATTGCAGGACAAAGTCAATACCGTTCAAAACCAATTAAGAGAAATAAGCCCCGACCTTAATAATAAAAGCCTTTCTTTATTCCAGCCCCATATTGAATATCTAGAGGACCAGCTTCAAACCGTCCTTGACCAATTGCAATCATTTGAAACTACTCGCTCTAAAAGAGGTCTCGTAGATGGACTCGGTTCTGTTGTTAAAAGCATAACCGGTAACCTTGATTATACAGATGCAGAACACTTTAATAATGCTATAAAGTCTCTTCAAGATAATGAAAACAAGTTATTAACGGAATTTAATAAACATGTAAGTTTGACCAAGACTTGGGTAACTCAACACTCTAAACTAATAGATAGCATGGTAGACAACCAGAATAGATTAACAGCCTTGGTTAGGAATATTAGTCAGAGTTTGAATAAAGGAAATCATGACTTAGTTCAGTATGCTCACCTAGGACAAACCATTTTAATAATTAGTGATAACGTTGATAGGCTATCGCGAGAGATATCGAAGTTACAGAATGTACTGGCATTCATAAGAACTTCAACAGCACACCATGACGTTATTAGTTTAAAAACCATTAGATATATAATAAGCAAATTAAATGGACTATATGGTAGTAATAGAGTATTAGATATAGGAGCTAGAGAATATTATGACGTCATACAGTTAGGTTCATATTATATAGGTAACGAAATAGTTATAGTCTACAAGTTCCCGATCATTCTATCCCAAACTTATGATCTATACAGGATATCCATAGTCCCTAACAAAAACCATGAAATTCTCGTCCCTCACTTCCAATTCCTTGCAATCCATCAGAAAGATTTCAAGTACATAGAGGCTGAATGCCCGAAGTCCACTAAAGGGTATCTATGTGAAGAGATACACAACGTACAAAGCCGAACATCGCCGGACTGTATTCAAGCCCTCATCACCACGCAGCAGAGACTTCCTGAATGCAAACCAGTCACAATATCTCTTCAAAAACCAGCCTACGAAAAACTTGATGACCGCCATTACACCATCAGCTTCCCGACTCCGACGAAAGTACGTCTATCCTGTGAACAAGATCTCCACAAGTTACTGCAAGGAAGTTACCTCGTCATACTTCCACAAAACTGTTTCATCCAGACAGCCGAGTTCACCATCTCAAACTCCAATGATCGACTGAAAGGTCAAGCTTTGAAGATAACCGATGTCCCTAAAGAAGATTTATCTAACCCAATGGCACACCCACTATTCAATCTCAACTCTATTAACTTGAATGATCTTCACTCTACCAACAAGGAAATTTCACTGCAGCCACCGATACAGTTCGATACGCACTCAGATAGCAGCATCTATCATACAACTATACCGCTGTATGTGATACTACTCAGTGCATGTGCACTAACTGCATACTTTACTTATCGAAGATGTTACCGGAGACAAATCGATCTTAAGAAAGAATCCTCCGATGACAAAGAAGTCCGGCCGCAGATCATCTACGCTATACCAGAGACTCAAAAGGATAGAACAGATCATCTCCCAGCGCAATTTACGACCAAGGTCTTCAATAGTCGCTGTTCTTCGGGGGGAGGTGTTACGCAAGCATAGCCAGGGCAAATCGTTATAGTATGATCGCCCTGATTTCACACGGCAACAACACTGCGCAATACCTAGAAGCTGACGCTGCACACGTGCCCCGCGTCGACGCGAAGCCACCCGATTCCGCGATTCATGGGAACATTCTTTGGTCAATCGTCGACTGAACAATCCCTAGCTAGTTTTTAATTAGATTTTAAATATAATTGTATTTTTTTGGGAATCTATTAAATTCTTTAAAATAAAATCAGTTTTCTTTTGCATCCTCTGCTGCCACCGAACTTAATTACATAACCCCTTATAAAACGAAAACATAATTACATCCGATAGTAAAACCAATAAATACATTAGAAGTCAGCCTTCCCTCGGTAAAAAATTGTTGTTACAAGTCACGACTTCGATAAACAGAAAATGAGGACATATAGGCAATAGCCAGTGGATTTGAGAGCATATTACACGGGGTATTGGGCCGCCGGCGATATATCATGTCGTGCACACAAGGAAACACTGACTGCAATAAAAATCCTCTAAAAGTAGCTATAAACAAGTCTTGCAAACAGCGAAAGGAAACTTAGAATCGGAGACTGTCTATATATCAAACAAGTTATTCCGATGTCCCTAGTCTTATTGTTCGCGGGGTTTTGATTTACGGAAGTGGATTTGTTATTGACCTATTCAGGGTGATTCAGTGGTCATATTTAAGCGTGATGTTGTGTTGTATGATAAACAAACAGTACCTGTAGAAGAAAATGCAAAAAAAAATTCATTGTCATCATCATCTAGCCTTTTTCCAACTATATTGGGGATGGCTCCCAGTCAACTGGATTCAGCTGAATACAAATATTTTGCGTGGAGCGGCTGCCTACCTGACCTCCACAACCCCTGGGTAACACGGTACCTCGTGGCAAGACTGATTTCAGATTTTCTGGCTTCTGAAAATCCACTTCGACTGCCAACGGTCTACAAATGACAGCCGGGGCCATATTAGAAGATAGTCAGGGTCACCCATCCACAGACCGACTTTGGCAAGCGTGCTTTACCTAGAAGGTCGACCCGTGCGGCTGTTAATATTTTTAGCCATGAGATCCTCAGAAAAAAATATGAATTGTGAGTAAGTTTCAAAAAAACAGAGTGAATTCTACTAACTTATAGGCAACGTTTGCATTCGCATCTCAGTCACAATCTGTCAAAAAGTATGGAGAATAAAAGGCTTTTTTGACAGATTACCATTGACATGTGAATGCAATCACTGCTTAAAAATTAGTAGAATTGGCCCTGTGATCACAAAACAAGATCCAAAACATGGGAACCACTTTACAAGCTATCCGATGCAGTTGGTGTTTCAAAATCTGTGATTGAACTAAAGTAGATACAGAACATCACTCTTTAAATCTGACCAAGCACTTCTAAAATACCGTGTATCACGACATTCCACTCTTATTTTATAAGCCCACACCATGCGCTTTGTGTACTGTAAATCGTAACTATGCAAATCGTCCGTTTCTGGGTCAATTGAGGACGTAAATAGTGAAATGATTGCGTCTAATAGTCAGCCTCACCGGGCCTACTAAAACATAAACCGTGCGGGCGGATTTCCACGAGCCGTCCTTTTTCAACACGGTAATTGTCTATGCGGTAACAAATAGCGTAAACTATTTTATAGTAGGAAGATCTGACGAATCGACGAGAACTGACGAATATCAGAAGTCAGAGGTCATGACTACGCAAGATTTTCGTAAGACCCACTTGTACAAAACAGAGTTATTTTTAACTGGGGTTCATTATTTATATTTGTTATTTATCCTCGTGTTAGCAACTAACTCTGAGGTTAAAAATAATTTTGGTCTGTGCAAGTATGAAAGTTCTTCATATTTGCCGATGGCAAATTCTAACAGGCACACGGCTTGTAGGACTACAAATTAGGATCGGTACACCTCACAAACATTTTCGGTACAAAGACTCGTCTACTCCACAATCCATTGGAACAATGAAACTCTTATACCTACCTACATAACGCAATACCACATTCATTCCTTCGCATAAAAACTCAAGAAAAACATGTGCGATAATAGAGCCGTATTCTCACAAACATCGAAGCCCACATTATGTTAATTTGAAGTTCTTTGTGCAAATTATTACAACTTGATTTATGTGGACAAAAATGTTATTACACAGTGGGCGAGGCACACGCCACCTCGTCATGCGAATGTAGCTTAAATGTTTTAAAATATACTCAGTTTCATATTATACGGTTGTTGGCTTCGTGGAAACTGTGGGTTCTTATTATCTTTTAGAAACATACAATTTATATGCAATGATTCTGTCGTCGGGTGGTTTGGTGATAATTTCAAGGGGCTATTTACCTTTTTTATGTGCTATTTAAATAATTTTCTGTACCTAAATAATATAAAGTAATCCCCCTTAGAGGTACCTATAAGTTTATATCCCGTATAAACTCTAAAGTTCTAGCTTATACGTTTATTTTTTTTCATTTCTACTATTTTTAAACCGTGTTAGGTTAAAATTATGCAACACGGTTTAAAATTGTTAGAAAACTAACCAGTTCTTATCATCACCAAGTTTCTTCTTTATGTTTGAAAATCGTGTTTCTCAACTCAAGGTCCAAACCTACAGCAACTTCAAAATACCTTAGG
Source organism: Lacanobia wlatinum (assembly GCA_947578705.1). Taxonomy (NCBI): domain Eukaryota; kingdom Metazoa; phylum Arthropoda; class Insecta; order Lepidoptera; family Noctuidae; genus Lacanobia; species Lacanobia wlatinum. Next base: position 22,012,832 of record OX388029.1, read on the forward strand.
GCGCCTTCATAATATTTGAAAACATGAAAAACTAATAAACAAAAGAATTTCAATCTCCACGGTCATAACTACAAGCTCTATCACATATTCCAACAACGCGAATTTTTCAAAGCAATTACGAAAGGGAAATGTTTAATATACCCAGGTATTTGGGTCACACTGCTACCCCTACCTACTCTACGCTTTGAGGGCAAAACGTGTGTTTAGCTGTGTAAAATTACCCTTATCCTGGGCTATTTCTAATATTCATGTTTAACACGTGGGCGTTATGGCTAACGCGGTGAGGTGTAACTACCATTCATATCTGTTATCAAAGTTTAAAGTAAAATCTGAGGTTGATAGTTTAGAAAACAATGGAAGTCTTCAAGGGATATCTACACTGGTAAATATTCTAAACCAAAGGTGATTATTGTGATTAACAGTTTGCTATGTAATACCTACCTACTAAGTTTTAGGCTACATATAGGTAAAATTTGCATTCTCAAAAACCAAAATCAGGACACAAATTTTGATGCTGTCTAGGTACTGAGAAACTCCGAGATTAAAGGTACTCCCAAATTCCGGGCAAATTGGAACAATGTTTAAGGTCAGCTGTTTACGGGAACATATTTATCATTGTAGCGTACCTAATGTCTAAATATACGTGTATGTGTCTAGGTATTCCGGCAGCTAACATGCATGAATACTGATTCAGTCATTCGTGATGACTGAATATGATAATGATACATCGATAGTCAGTAGTCAGTGGGTGAAGGTATTATAGGACATTGACCTCTCGGTCAATGCAGGGGGGAGCTAATAGGTCAGGCGTTATGATATAACCCACCTTATTATTGCGAATTGTTGGCGGACCACTGTAATACGACTTCGATGAGTAGATACGAAGAGATACAGTCAACAAAAAAAATATGTATAGATAGAGAGATCTATACCCTCCTATGCCTACCTATACTTAACAGTTTTGTCTTAGTTTTGACCGGGTACTTAAAGCCAAATTCGGTCAAAGCCATTAGGGCAAACGTTAGAAGATAATTTCATGGGGTCACTATCGTTGAAATCGACGAGGAAGACTACGAAAACTGAAATACAGTTGTTTAACTGCTTCAGCAATTGATGAAATTTAAAAAAGATTCTGAGTTAATAGATAGCGACTATCGAAAGACCAAAATGTAAGTGATTGACTACGTGAAACTTCGGTAGCACATGTCAATCCTATTTTTTAGACTTTTCGATAAATCGTTATCGATGAAAGAATTGACAATTTGTACAGAGACAATTTCTTTTGGCGGCGGCGGCTTCGTCTGAACGGAAGGTAGTGTCAGACTCTTACTGACTAAAACCCACCCGTGTTCCACCAAATGCCCTTTGCATTCCAGGGCCGCGATGAAATATTTCGAACAAATTCCGCAACCCTGGGTACAGAGGCCCGGGAGCCAGGATTATCAGGAAAGCAGTGGTAGCTAAGTGGTACCTAGGTAATGACCCCGACTTATACGTTCTTAGGTCGTGATTTCAACACCAGGCGTTTGGTTTCTTTGTGCAATTTATTTTTGTCGTTCTTGTTCTCAAAATCGTGAAAAAAAAACTGAGGATACCAGCATGACTCTGAACCAAAACTTCGAAAACATGTGGCGTCTACCAATTTACACTTCGCCAGCGTGGTAAAATATCGCCCACACCCTCATGAGGGGAGGCCCTTGTCTCAGCAGTGGGGATTTTACAGTTCTGAATATGCACGTAGGTACTGCATATTGTGATTTTAACTTTCATCGAATGTTCTAAAACAAAACTATTTGTAAAACAACACGGTAGCAGCAATACTGACTGGTAAACAATTCAATATGATTGTTTGTTTCAGTTAGAACTCGCCTACGTGTGCTCTCTGTTCAATTGTTTTGTTACTTGTTTTGCAATTGTACCCGCAAGCTGTGCTCGCTTCCAGTTATCGTTGGTTTTAGAAAATAAAAATAATATTTTGAAGGTTTTTTGGCTCGTTTTGTGATGTTAACCTTGTACCTACAGTCGGTCTATTCTGTAAACACCTCGTCGTAAAAAAAATTGGTACAGTGAGTATGTATTGACAGCTCACTTCACGGTGATGTGTTTATAGAATCGCACTGCAGGTATTGATCACCTAATGCTCTTGATTGTCACAATCCATCTTAATAGACTGAGAGTTATCTACTGAACCCTCTGAATAAAGGTGTTCCTGTAAGCCTACAAATTCTAGGCGGCGTTGTAAGCTTGAAGAAGCCTGCCATGTCGTAGTTACTGCACTTAGAATATTGTGTTCGGTGACAAGACTAACAAGTCTTCATAATTAAATCAGAAATAGATCAAACAACACAATATTAACATTTATAAAAACAATGTTACAGAATGTTCAATTTATTCTTGTAAAAACAATAAAGGCAATGGATGGCAAGTCTTGTCTGTGCCTGTCACACTTTGATCACTGAGAAGCCTCAGACGATTGCATCAAGTAACAAAATAATTTCCTTCAGTCAACGTTTGCAACAAGACGCTGAAAATATTCTGTTTTTCTTTTATTCCGTCGCATGCACGCCAAAACATTTCCATATTTTAAATAAACCATCAACAATGTTACAAATTCAGGTTCGCAAAAAATACAACTTGTATTATAAATCAAGTGTTACTTGCATTTTTCGTTTCGTAAAGAAGTAATAAAATTATGATAAATAAGGTTTTTATTATATCGTTGCGAATTCATTGACTCAACAAACCGAGCGACGTCATAAATTCAACGTTTTGACGTTTAGGAGTTGCAATAAACATTCTGCTTTTATTTTACAATTTTATTCTATCCTAGCACAAATATTTTTGTAAAAGAATTTAGGTTTTGAATTTGTATTCAATGGAAAAGTTGTGTTAAGTAAAATTAGTATGAAATATTTCATGAAAATGTTTTATGGTCTAATAACTCACAATAATATATGGCTGTAGGTTCGAAATGACTCATAAAATAAGAAACAACTACTACTAAAATTAACAGTGAAATGGTGTAATTTTTACACAACAATTATAGTGCGCCTTCCAACGAAGAAAAGAAAAGTACACTTGTACTTTTTGTCAACAAGAATGACCCTTTGAAACCTGTCCTCTGTTCAGTTCAACAAGCCCTAATTATCTGTTAGAATTGAAGTGCTTGCTTTTGTTATTCGTAAAACTTCTTGTAATTTACGCCTTCCTAAGCATTGTATCTTGAGGAACTCTTAAAGATTTTTTCGACGATTGTCAGCAAAAATCGCTTACTGCGATTTTGACACCTTTTCGTTGGTTCAAAGTCTAAGAATTGTCAGCAGTTTTAGTGACACAAGATTTTATACACTACATAGCGACCCACCCCGGCGTCGATAGTACATAAATATAATATACTACATAAATATTAATAGTTTGTTTGGTTGAACGCGCTAATCTCAGGAACTTCCTGGTCAGAATTGAAAAAATATTTTAATGTTGGATAACCTATTTATTGAGGATATAAGATCACGCTACGACCAATAAAAGCGGAGCGTTCATCAAAAATGTGAAGCAGACGAAGTCGCACGGGTCAGCTAGTAAATTATAACAGAAACATTCCTAGTTTATCCTTTTTTCTATCAATGAAAACAAAATCCGTTGCGTGGATAAAAGAGGGAGGGTGCCACTATTTTGTGCTATTTAGGGATATGATTTAGCAGCTGTTAGGTAATAAAATAAGAGCACCATATTGAATCGAACATGTTTCGCAGTCTCCACTAAGGCTCTGTTTTTGGGAAGGATGCGTTTCCACCAGCAATGTGCGAGGATGTGTAGCTAGGGATGTGTTTGTTAAGAACCAATAGAATCGCTTCATTTACCTAGCCTCGCTCAGCTCAAGTGATTCTATTGGTTCTTACCAAACACATCCCTCGCTACGCATCCTAGCACATCTCTGGTGGAAACGCGGCTTAATAGTTGTAAAGTTGATGTGAAATAGTGTCAAACGCGCGTTGGCTTTTGTTATTTTTAGTCAACAGCCAATCGCTTCACTTGACTTTTTTATAGGATGGGAAATCATCAAATGACTCCTCCCGCTCTGGGTGAAGCAGGTCCCTCCTGCTCAGGTGCTCAGGCCTCCTGTCAGACTCTTACTGACTAAAACCCATCCGTGTTCCTCGGAGTAGTGTCCTTTGCGTTCCAGGGCCACGGTGACTCTTTCGAACAAAGTCCGCAACCCCAGCAGGCACTGGCCCTAGCGGGCCCCGCTTTTAATGCTGACAGCTCTTTGAGGCGCGCGTGGAACACAGTGCGCCGTCGACCCGGGCCAGGGGGGCTACTCTCTAACGAAATCCGTAGTTGCGGGCGGGCGTATTCTACTCCGTATCACCTACAGACTTACGATTAGTCCCGAACCCGTACTGAGAATGAATGACAACACGATTTCACAGTACCTAACTGTCAAATCGTGTTATCATTATTTCTCAGTGGTTAGGTGATACGAAGTAGAAAATGCCCGCCCGCAACTAAGCCCGAAACTACGGATTTCGTTAGAGAGTAGCCCCCCTGTTTCTGATCAGACGACGAGTTTCACTTGACTTGTGTTTACATTGTGACGAGTTTTATTTCTATGCAGGCTAAAGCCACAATAATATGATATAAACAAACTTTTACGAGTATGTTATCTGGTTAAATCAGACGTTCGTCTTTAAAATATCAATTTTAGCGTTTGGGCCGCCCATTGTGTCACTCATAGATATACGGTGATATAGACTAAATAAAAAAAGAATACATTACATAGGGCCTATGCAATGTATCCTTCTCCTATATTTTCTGTAACTTTTATGGTGTACATAACAAATAGCATCATATTCTATTTCACTGTTTTCTACTAATGACTTTATTACTAGTCTCACTTCAAGAAGTTACAAATTCTGTTAAAAATAATGTAAAATATATATTTCTCGAGCATGTCGACACGCTTTTCGTCGCGGTTATCGCCTTTGTACTTAGTTAAGCCACGGTTCATAATTCTCAAGCAGATTAGCATTTACGTAAATGAAACATGCTATGAACTTACCGTTTGGTTTTAGGGTTCAGTAAACTTCGGAAAATAGGCTAAATATTTCCTTCCGGAACAATCTATGAATTTTTATTGTTGTTGTGCTTAATTTCATAATCGGTTAATGCTTTCAAAAAAAAGGGAACGTATTTTAATAATAATATTTCAATATTGTTGTTGAAGTAAAAGTTTTAAATATGAGGAGACACACAATAACTGATACAGGCTAGCACTGCCAGGACTATTGTTTTATGGTCTGTGGCCTGGACATTCATATATGTGTGGGTTTTCTTCAAATGTCCACCTTAGACATTTTCAACCTAGAGGTACATAATTTTCATTATTATCTGACCAAAACATTTTAACCTAAGAGACTTTGTTCTCTGGTCTGTCAGCTAGGAAACACCGACTTCATCTAAAATAAATTGAGGCATCAGAATAGTTACTAAAGTGTCATTTTTATCCAAATAACGAAGTATTCCCATCTATACCCGAATATATGTCCCGAAATGGGGAAAAATGGGCATTTTCGTGTCATATGTCCTCAAATTTATAAATGGGGACAGATGCCCGTAAAAAGTTTCATCTGTCCCCGGAATATTTTTTAACTAGCTTCTGCCCGCATGCACTTCGATATGTGTCTTCTTCTGTTCTCGTGGTACTTTTGAATCCTAACCGCTTACAATTCCAGCGCCGGAAATGCTTCGACATGTTTCTGGTCTCCTGGTGCCTAGGTACTAGTGAATCTTAAGCGCTCATAATTCTAACCACGAAAATGCTTCGACATGTTTCTGGTCTCCTGGTACTTTTGGATCCTAACCGCTCACAATTTCAACCCCGGAGATACTTCAAAATGTTTCTGGTTTCCTAGTACATTTTAATTAAAGTGTCTGTCTCTAAATGGGACACCATTTGGAGATAGACATTTTATTTAAAAAATATTTCGGGGACAGATGAAATTTTTTACTCCCATTTGTCCCCATTTATAAGTTAGGGACAGATGACACGAAAATTCTCATTTGTCCCCATTTGTGGGCTGACGTTCGGGGACAGATGGGAATACTCCCAAATAACAAAATAAATTTCATTCATCATTAAAATAATAACAAACAAATCCCACTAACTACTGATTCGTAGCATCGTAGCAGCGTAGCAGCTCGTAGCACATTTCAAACATAAATTTGCTACGCTTTTCGCTGCGATTATCGTCGTAGCAAGTCACCGCTACGGTTCGCTTCCTCCAGGTAAAAGTCAGGTCAAAGGCAGGAAGAGGAAACGGTAGTAACTACCGACTGTTAAAGAAAAACTCGATTCATGTTTAAATTGCTCTGATTTTACTGAAGAAGAACTGAAGGTAAACTAAACTAAAAGTTTTGTGGATAAATGTTCTAGTTTATTTATGGTCATTAAAAGCATTTTATGTGCCAACGTTATTTAAAATATTTGTGTGCTTAAATTTTGCTGACGTATGTTTTGACCTTCAGTGATACGAAATTAGACCCCAAATATTTGACACGGAAAGCAAGTATGCTAATGAGACTGCCTACAAATAGGTTTGCTTTAAAAGTTCACGACGCGAAAATTAAGTTCCCAACTTTACTATGCATATTGAAGTTGCGAGAATGTCAGAGTAAAAGTTTATTCCAACGCGAAAATAAGTTGGATTTTCGAAATTTAAGGGACCTTAATTTTTAATTCAGTATTTAAAGCTTAATTTTAATGCTCGGGTTAAACTGGTTTACGATGAAGGTAAAGATGATGATTGGATCTCACGGCCTTATATATTTAAACGATATTATGTAGTGCCCTGTATGAGATAACAAAACTTTGTAACAATTTATTATTTTTAAAAGTGTCCGTGGAGTTTCTTGCACGTTCTTCTCCTTAGAGATCTACGCTTTGGAACGTGCAAATAGCTTCATCTTTTTGGACCGACCGACCTTGACAATTCAAAAGTGCCTGTAAATGGTTTATTTGAAATAAATATTTTTTTTGAGTTTTGACTTTGAGTTTGAGAGAAAAGACCTTTGCTGTAATAGTCTAGAGATTTTAATAGGTTAGGGATTAGACGCAATATCCTAGATACCGCATACTTACGCTATTTATAGCAAAGCAAAGTAATATAAAGTTAAAACCTATAAACCGACTACGGTAAGACTGTTGGTAAGTATTCGTAAACGCTGATATATAGTAAAAGTTGCTTGTTGTTCTAATTTGTATTTTTGATTCAGGATTTTCTTTACGATAAAGAAATAAAAATTTTAAGGGCCTCCAGTTTTTTGGATGTAAGTGCCATACTTTTTTTTTCAGTTAGAGATATGATGCGCGTTTGTCGTCCGGTTTATAGTAACTAATCGATAAACACCTTATACCTAAACACATAAGTACCTACATTCTTAAAATAGACTGCTAAAATGATAACCCTTGTTTAGTTTTGCCGTAGTTTGGTGAAAAGGAAATGGCTCTACCATGCTAGAACCTACCTATAAATAATAACTTCCCAAATTCAACCCCAACAACGCAGTCCAGCACAAATTCAGTTAGAGCACAGCACAGCTTTCCGCATCTGACCACATGATTGTATATTCGTGCTCAAAGATCGAGCACGCTCGTTTGCTCGATGACCGAAAACGTCGAGCACACCACATTTTGAATGTTTAGGCCCATTCAACCATATTCCCTGCATAACGGGTCGGGGGTAATTTTCGCTTTGTGAATTTTGACCTCCGAAATATGGTTTAATGGGTCCTAAATGAGGAGACAGTTTTCATTGATGGAAATATTTTCAGTTGATATGGTCGGAAAAGTTGTCTGTGGCTTTGTGATGATAAAAATTGATTCTGAATACTTAACAAAAACATATAAAACGTAAAAATGCTTAACATGATATACATATGAGGAGACAACTTGCAAAAGGTAACCTCATGTTTATGCTTTTTATATATATTTCTGTTGCCGCTATAACAACAAATACCTATTAAAATTAATATTTATGGTACGGGAACCTTTCGCGTGCGAGTCGCAATTGGTCGGTTTTTATTTATAATATAAGAACCGAACATAAGTAAAATATCCTATTTGTGACCAACATGTTGACTGATGACACCAATGATATTGAGGTGGCCCAATGATCTGGTGAGGGTCGCGGGTAACCGATGGATGCGAGACGCACAGGACCGGTTGTTGTGGCGACACTTGAGGGAGGTCTATGGCCAGCAGTGAACGTCCTTCGGCTGATATAAAGATGAGGATGATGAATAAAAGTTATTTTTATACAACTATTCAAAAGCCTGATCATTAAAGTAATATCTATAACCGTTGGCAACGAAACACATTCTGAATACGAGACGAGAAAAACATGTCTAGATTTTATAACTGTTATTTTCACGAGACCCCTTTAAAATTAAGACTTTATTAAATAACATGAACGTAGGTTTAACATATTTTAAAGATTGTCCATAAATACAAACAATAACAAAACTTACTCATGTTTTATACAATTTGAAATGTATTCAGATATGCAGAAGTCATAAATATGAATGCCACGCAGAAACCCGATCATTACAATATCACCAGCGGCGACGGAACTCAAGCGTCGAAATGCATAGCGACTGCGAGACGAGAAAATGTGCCTAGATTTTCTAACGATATTTCCGCGAGACCCCTTGTTATTTAAAATTTCATTGCAATATTAAAACAATATGGTACTTAGGGACGGTTTCCAAATTTTGTTTTTGGATTTCAGAACTTGTCATACCCCACTTTAATTATGTATAAACTTTGGCAGGTTTTCAGGCTAAAGTTAAGTTTGAATTCGACAATACTTAAAACATTTCATTATATTTTTTAAAACAAATTTATTAACAGTTATTTTTATGCAATCGATCCATTCAAAATAACAAAAGTCACCAATTTGAATGCCATTCAAAGATCATTAAACACAATATCACCAGAGGCGACGGAAAATAAACGACAAACCGACTGCGAGACGAGAAATGGTGACTACTAGGTAACAAAATGATACCTACTGATATTTCCGCGAGACCGAATATAGACGAAGTTCCGTCCACCTACGTAGTACGGTGTGCGTTCCCGTTTCTACGTACCTAAGTACATTTTACTAGAGGAAAGGTTACGGTTTCACGTCAGTGACATTTAGGCGGTGACGCAGGCAAGCACGGCAAGCTTCGCGAATTGTATCGGGGCAGGATCGATACGTAAACCTGCGACAGCTTACCCACATTTTTATGAAAGTGTGTCTGCTCTATCGTTTGGGATATTGAGATTTTATTTTAATTGGGTTAATTACCTTAAAAATTGTTGGAGCTTATGAAAAGGTTCGATAATTCGATAGGCATATTTGTTCCTGTATGTTCTATTTTGCGTTTCTATTTAATAAATTATTATTTATAAGAAACTATGAAATAAAATGCAACTAATTGCCGAGAGTTTTCCGTGCATAAAACGTAAAGAGAGAAAAAATTAGGTGCTGGTAATGGGTGGTAACAATAAGCTTTTTTAAAATCTTATTTACTTTGTTTCTACCTATGTCGAAAGAACATTTTTTTTTAATTAATTATTGCCGTCCCACCGAGTTTAACCCCATGCATAAATGGCAATCACTCAAATTATGTAAACAGTATAAATTTATAACGTAAACCCATCAGTCAGGACTAGGAGGGTTGTGTCCCGATTAATCGGTGTAATCTCGCCACAGCTTCATTAGCCAATTATTTATGCATGTCTTAATCACGTAATTACTATTCACCGAACATTAACTCGATTTGATTTGCGAATTATAGATTACTAGCTTTTGCCGGCGACTTCGTACGCGCATATCCCGTTTTTTCCCGTTCCCGTAGAAATTTCGAGAAATTGTCTCTTAGTGCTCCCCTACACTCCCTAAGGAACCTACATGCCAAATTGCAGCTTTCTACGACCAGTAGTTTCGGCTGTGCGTTGTCTGTCAGTCACTCAGTCACTCAATCAGTCAGTAACGGAAAAATATTAAATACTTGTGGACGTCACGCGGTTTCACCCGCGTAGTTCCCGTTCCCGTGGGAGCACGGGGACAAAATATAGCCCATGTTACTCCCTGATAATGTAGCTATCCATTGCTGAAAGAATTTTTCAAATCGGTCCAGTAGTTTCGGAGCCTATTCATTTCAAACAAACAAACAAATCTTTCCTCTTTATAATATTAGTGTAGATTAGGATTTAACTTCTTATAAAATCGAATCGTAGCTTGTAGGAGACAAGCTACGATTCGATTTTACGGGCTATCCATTTTATTTCGTTTATAATTGATTGACGGATAAAAAACAGCCTATTGCAGTTCAATGCTGTAAAAGCCTTTCCTTTGGGAATTTACTAGAATCCAATACTCAAACAGCTTGCGTACATGGCTGACCTAAAAAGCTTATCAGTCATCTTCAATTCATCAGCCCATGTAGAATATAGTTGGTGGATTTAAACAAAATCTACATTCGCAATATAAAATTCAGCCGTAAGTGATTAGTTTCCAAGCGTATTGCAGGTAATATCTTAATTCAAAACATTCTGAAGCGTACCCACGTGCTTTCAAGCAATGCCAACACTCGGACTTTCGTGTTTTACTATGTGTAAAAGATAAGAGCCAACCTTTGCATAAGTTTAACCTCGCGATAAGCTATGTAACATCAAGAGAACACACATTTCACAGAAATATATTTCAGGAATATTTAAAATACGGTTGTGGGAGTTGCAAATATATACGTGTTCCTGCAATATTTCAACCATTCAGATCCCTCGTTGAAAGCGCAGAAATCATTGAACGTGCCGTCTATTACGGTTATGTAAAACGGCTAGTTATGCTCGCATTATGTATGCAAACGAATGGATATCGCTCCCGATCGACCTGACTCTTCAGGTCACCGGTATTTACTGTGTGCACAACGAGGGAGTTGCTTTGATCTACGAATACAAACAACTACCATTCTCTCCGTATAAACTTTTAACTATGAAATACAACTCCAGAAAGAACTTTAAAATATGAAGCTCGTTTTACGATTGACCTATTACAAGGTAGGTAATAAATCTATTATATTCGCGGAGCTCGAGACTCGGGTATTCTGATGAAATATATTCAATTTGTGTTAGTCGTTTCAATTTACAAATGTGGAGTTATTAATTTTGACATGCCGTTTCTTTTTGCGATTTTTGTGTCTGCGAGCTGTTCTGTTTTAGGTAACTTACAAAATCTTTTCAAGGTTTTGTTTACGTCAGTTACGATTGTTTTTTTTATTATAATTTGCCTAAAAAGTGGAAGGATTGTTTTTATTTTTGAGGTACGTAGATAGTGTGCCCAATTACCATGCTTTTTGGCAAAATCCTCAGATCATAAGCTCAGTATAGTGCGATCGATTCTCTTGTCATTATTTTAAATAGTGGGAACACGCACTAATTGTATCATTGTCAACATAGCAGAAATTGAAAAGCGTTAAAACGACGTACGAAAATGAGCTTTTCTACTACATCACAGGGCGGCCCGCATCACCGGCCAGTAATTTGATTGATTTTATTTTATTTTATTTATTGGGGACAAATAAACAAGAAATCCTTAAAATTAAAATCACAGACATGTAACCCACACCAATGTCCGCGTGTTCACAAAAGAATAAAAGAAGTGAAGGACTGTGGCATGAGTTCACAGATGAAAGATTTGTGATAGCTTCGAATAATATAAACAATTCAATATAATTCATTCAATTTTGTCTGTCACAGATTACATATCTCTGTGATAGCTTAATACAATATAAATAAGTTCAATTTAATTATATTTAATATAACTCAATTCTGTGTTATTAATTCAGTTACAATTTAAAATCATTCAATTCTATCTTATTCAATCATAGTATTCTATTCAGTTTGATTCAATTTTGTCTTAATTAATTAATTAATAAATCTAATTCAATTCGATTATGATGATGAGCGCGCACCGCACTTGCCGGCTCGTGATGTATCCGGCAGTTGTACACAATTACTAGTTGTTAGTGGCACATACACGATTATTGAGTGGAAGGTTTGATTGATTTTATTATAAAAATGGTCGTATGATATTATAGTGAAATGAAGCCTAAAAATAATATGTAAATCGAGATATCTTAATAAATATCGTTAGAAGTCTTAGTTATGCTTTCATTTTGTAGAGAGGTGGTTGGGGAATCGGACTGCACTTGATGAGTCGTATTGTAACCGGCAATTATACATAATAGCTAGTTGTTATTGTTAGCGCCACTTTGACGTATTAACAGCGAATACTTGTCTATAGAGTTTTGAATTAATTGATTTTTTTAACCAAAAGAAAACCTCTAAACGACTTTTATCAGTTTTAGGACAACTATTGAGTTTTTGAATCGATTGAAGATAAGAATAACTTTTTTCCATCTTTTTATTTAAATCTACATTTTAACTTCGTGAAGCAGGTAGGTAATTAAAGGGAAAGCGCACCGCAATTGTTGACAATGGCCGGTTATTATCTTTTATTATTAATCGTCGTCCATTCAACGAATCCAAGTCATTACTTGGTTGCTGAGGGGCAAGTTTGAATCGATTTTTTTTTCTCATATGCATAATTGACTAAATCTGTTGAAGACCTAGTGTTTTCCGATATTTCCTTAAGATGTGGGATCAATCAATGTAATCTGTGGATAAAGTAATTAACAGATAGGTAGATTTCAACCCTAATTTCCGGTATATGAAAATTGTTGCATATTTAAATGCATAACCTTTACTAGCACTATTTATTAAGTTTTAATAATGACTAATGAGGTAAACTTTAGAAAAAATACAGTTTTAAAATATCGATAATTTATGGAAAAAGTCAGTGCCTGGACGTCAGCTGATAAATTAACATCAAAGTACAGTTGACACATCAATCAATCTTAACAAATTGACATTGATTGCACCTTTATGAGGTAAAGGACGGTTTTCATACCAAAGGTGTCTGGTAAACTGTACCTGCCGAAGGGAATTTTAGCACCTGATGGTTACTCCAAGGTGGTGTTTAAATGTCAATAATTTAAACCGTTATAAGGCAGGCACGCGTACATAAACTTTATCGATTTTGTAATCAACAGGTGATTTCGTCGGTAATCTGTTTGAGGTGTAAATTACGGTTTGTTTTTATTGATTTGCGAGGCGTGTTTTTCCATTGACGGCGTTAGGTGTTGGAGGTCAGATTTCTTTTGTTTTCCTTATTTTGGTATTCTCAAAAGACACTCTATGATGTCTTTAAAAAAAAACTGTGACTACAAAATATAATACAGCACATCTTAAGCAGCTGGGTGTAGGAAACATGAAATTTATGCTCTGACAAAGAAGGCGAGCACTATAAAGTTTTTTTTTATAAAATTCATCTCTTAAAAGGGTAACATTTTTATTTTATTAGGAGATTGACGTTATTGAGTGAAATTGTATATGGAATTTCATCATTTTAAGCTAGAAACTTTGAAATCAGTTCTTGCACTTCTACACTAATATTATAAAGAGGAAAGATTTGTTTGTTTGTTTTTTTGTATGTTTGTTTGTTTGTTTGAAATGAATAGGCTCCGAAACTACTGGACCGATTTGAAAAATTCTTTCAGCAATGGATAGCTACATTGTCAGGGAGTAACATAGGCTATATTTTATCTCCGTACACCCACGCGAACGAGAACTACGCGGGTGAAACCGCGTGAGGTCCACTAGTTAAATTATAAAGTAACTTTTAGCAGGCAGGAAATGAAAGGATTGTCGTGTCTACCAATGATATCCTACCATATCTAATAAATAAATCTTACAGGCTCTGATAACTATATCTAGGTACTATTAAACCTGTAATGAAGCCTTCCATCACTTGAACCAATTAACCACACACGTCTAAATCATTGGTCGCGTTACAAACTCCATCCTACCAAGTGTTATCTACTCGTATAATGAGATCCCACACACACGTGGCCTGTTCATTATCCGACACCTCATCCTGCATGGGCTTGGCTTAATTGCAATTACATTGAGTTAGGGCCCGCGGAAAAACTTGACGGGTCACATGTTTCAGCCCCTATTCATTTTCACGGACAAAAACATGACTGTAATTTAGAATGTGGTAAAAAATTATCCAGGACCCTTCTGAAATTAGATGGGCTCAATTTTTATCCCAACCTTCACTATGAGAACGGGTTGCAAAAAACTTCACTGATTATTAGCATTCAATATAAATGTAATTAATTTGTTTTAAATCTTGCTGTGCCTAACAGAGTCCATACCTAATTCTTTCTAGTTTTTGGGTTCCGTACCCAAAGGGTAACCAACGGAACCCTAGTACTAAGCCTCCGCTGTCTGTCTGTCCGTCCATCTGTTCTTCCGTCCGTCCGTCTGTCTGTCAGCGGGCTGTATCTCAAGAACTGTAATAGGTAGACAATTGAAATTATTACAGATTGTGTATTTCTATTGCCGCCATAACAACAAATAATAAAAATTAAGGTTTATGGTACGGAACCCGTCGTGTGCGAGTCCGACTCGCAAGTGGCCGGTTTTTAATATTTACCACCCGTAGGTTTATGTTTGGGATTGCAATAATCGATTTGAGATTTGATGGCAGGTCTACTTACGAATTTAATATAGCCTACAAATAGAATTACTAACGAGCGTAAAATCTAGTAGATAATAGGTTCTAGTATTGGCCTAACTAAATTTTGCGTCAAAACCCTCTAGACGCAAAATGTTTGAAGTGTTAGCGTTTCTTTATAATCCAACTAGCACTTCGCCCGCGACTTCGTTCGCGCGGTTTTAGTTGGTACTCCACGAACTTTATCTCCCATCTAACCTCTTAAACCCTTTAAGAGGTTAGATGGGAGATAAAGTTCGTGGAGTGATGTGTGAATTATTAATAGACTAAACGTAGGGCAGTTCACTCGCAACATTTTTCTTACTTAGAGTATTTTAAAACCGTCGTAACTTTAAAACGAAAGGTCCGATTTGAATAAATTAAAGTGTTATTTACATGCACACCTAACCTTAATTATTAACCAATTTAAATAGATAATATCATGATACTAAAATCACCACTATTCCATTTCACCCGGGTTTTGATTGAATAATTTGAACAAAAAGCGGTAATTGTGACTTAACCCTAATAGTTAGATACATACCCTCGCGGACTTTTTGTAGATATTTACATCTTCAAGTACATCACTTTTCCCTATTGTCAAGAGTTTCCGCAGCGCACGCGATATAAGGATATTTTTTGGTAATTTTTGACACCTTGGGTTACATTATCGAAGTTTTTATACGGATCCCTAACTTTACTGAAAATATTCTATAGCCTATGTTCATCAAGGATAAGGTAGGATTATAATGGTGAAAGATTTTTTCAAATCGGTCCTGGAGTTTCGGAGCCTATTCAATTCAAACAAACAAACAAATCTTTCCTCTTTATAATATTGTTATATATATTGGTGTAGATTATATTAGTGTAGAAAAGAACAAGACGAATTGGCAAAATGTATTTGAGTACCTATTAAAAAGCTTACTTAATAGAAAAATCTATTCAATAACTATCCGTTACAGCGTGTATCTACTACCCATTCATTCTTGTTGATATACGTTGCTTGACTGGCATAAATATCATTAGGTACAATAATGCCCTATAGACTTCGATTAAACTCTACAAAGCACTGAATGGAGGTTCATAGTCGATCATTGATTTTGGTATATACTGTTTACTGTTACTACCTAAGTTCTCTTTTTTTAAACTGAAAATCCAATATGGCGGATGTTGAACATTAGGTCAGCTAACGGTTGAGGCAGTTTTGACAATAGCGCTTAGTAACGTAGCAAAATGTTGAATTCATATTTTTGTAAGAGAAAATATTTAGAGGCATTTTTTTTGTAAACTAGCTTTTGTGAAAAAAAAAATGGTTGATTGCTGTTACCATAAGGTACCTACTAATGGTTCAGCAATCATTGTGTTAGAAAAGAAGACAAGAAGAAGATATTAGTTACTCAATAACTTGGTAGGTAACTATTTTTTTAAATGTCAATATTTTATTAACTGCTCGCTTTGCTTCTCCTTCCTTTTTAACCCCCGACGCAAAAACGACGGGGTTTTATAAGTTTGACGTGTCTGTGTATGTATGTGTGTTTGTGTGTGTGTGTGTCTGTGGCATCGTAGCTCCCGAACGGAGGAACCGATTTTAATTTTGATTTTTTTGTTTGTTTAATTATTTAAGAAAGTGAAGGAAACCAATTTTTTTTTTCTGTTTCGATGCTAACTTTGTTAAGGTACCTGCTGCTATGCCATACATACCTAGGCTCTTTTCTAATAGTTCAGTGACATTTTATGGCACACCATAGTACTTCGGGTTTGCGTTACGTGTCATCAGGCGATAAGATTCAATATGAGTACAAACACGTACAAAAGGACACTAAAACTAGTCGTTACTTCAAAATATTTTACTTTGTATGACGAGATAAGCTAATTAAAGTTCGCTGACCTATAAGTACCGGTAAAACTGTTTAGCTATTGAAGTTAACAAACATGAAAGCTATATTATCTACCAAATCATTGCTTAGTAGTCGCCTCCTATCACATGGATTTGAACATAACTGGCGAAATATGAGTGTACTTTAATATGTAACACCTCTGCCTACCCAACGCGAAATAAAGGCGAGGTGTTATCAATCAATCATCAATATACATAACATTCTTTCGTAACTGACTGATTGAGTGACTGACAGACAACGCACAGCCAAAACTACTGGTCGTAGAGAGCTGAAATTTGGCATATAGGTTTCGTGGGGAGTGCAGGGGAGCACTAAGAAAGGATTTCTCGAAATTCCAACGGAAACGGGAAAATCGCGGGTAAAAGCTAGTCATTACTATATAATACTACCTGTAACAAAATAAACGCAGAACCTGAAAAGGTCATTAATAGTCATAGTGAACAACTTTTACAGTGGGAACAAACCCGAAATCGCTAAAAAAGCCGCTGTTTAGTAAATTTTGTCGAATTATGCGCACAGAAATGTACGGGAAAGTCGATTTTTTTGGCAATTTCAGTGATGGTTCCATAGTAAAAGTTGTTCATAATGATGAGTATATTGAACCCTTTTAAGGTATTGCATTTATTCTGTTACACGTTGCCTATCTAAGGGTTTTCAAACCTGTTACTTAACTACATATATCCATTCCTTGGATCAATTGCCAAAGCGGACAAAAAGGCTTCATAAGTATGGCTCGAATATTTTCTAAGAATGCAACCGCAAAGTTAATATCGTAACGTACGGTAATTTTCAGGAAAATCTGACTTCATTATTTACTTAAAAGAAAATGCTTTTTATATGCCTTGTACAATGTCCTTGTAAATGGACCCTGCTTTATACACTTAAAACTTTACCCTAAGTTTGTCTATCTTCCCTACCTACTAGTTATCTAATAAAAAAAATTGACGCTACAAAATACTAATAATACCATGACGCATAGAAAATTATGTTTCTATGAAGAGAAGGATTTTATTTTAGTATTGCTATTTCAAATATATAATTTACCGTTTAAAATAACATGCCGTACGCCTATTAAGCTATTAATGTGTCGCATAAATATTATATAAGGAGAATGCTAAAATAACCCAGCGTCGGTTCAGAAAACACATACAGGGTAACTTTTAATCGGACCAATCATGGAATCGAGAACGAAAATATCAGCTGTTTCGTACATTTATCGAGTTAAGTGAACATGTGTTGTACTGACATGTGATTTTTTTAAAGTTGTTCTTATATATCAATCAATCAATCAAATCTTTTATTTGCATATTTATAAGTACTTTCAGCACCTGAAATATTGCCAATGAATTAAAAGTCCTGTGTATAGAATTGAAAGGTATCACGGGGGTAGGCAGAAGCTACAGAACGCCACATCCTACAACCCTCACCAACTCATCAAATAAAAAAAAACACGCGGAAACATTGTAAGCTTCGAATAACAAATTCCTGTTGTAAAAAAACATTGTAGAACGAAATAGCTACACCTACCTCATGTAGGATTTTCGATTTTGCACAATATCCAGCTACTTTTAGGCAGTTTATGAAATAAATGATGAACACGGAGACTAGGCAGTTATATTTTTTATCATGTTTCCACCTAACAAACGACCAGTCATGACTTATACACATAATAATACAACATAATTAATTCAATTAACTTAAAAAAATACCATATAATTTTCACTAGAAGATAAATCTTGATGCATTTTTGAACTAAAGTTATTTTTAGTTCTGCAATAAAATTGACCCCATGACACCACTTTATTTTGAAAAGCTCTTAACCAAATCTCAAGGCCGCACTCCAACACAAAAACAGCCAACAAAAAAAAACAATCGATAGAACCTATCCTAACGTGATTCATCAGCTAATCAAGTGTTCGTCATCGCAGCACGTCACGTCACTAGTCATCTTATCGATCGTCACGTCGATATCTGCATAGGCAGTCCTTGACACGGCCGGCCGTGTCACTACACTAGCTGTCAGATTTCTATTTAATCTATGCTCGCTTTGATATCGGGTTTGTGAATATTTAATCATCAGTTACGTGTTGGACTTCAGTGTAATTATAACACTATTAGTTTAAATGCTTTTTGTTTTGTGTGGAAGGTTGACCTGATGTTAATTGTGTATGAGTAGTTAGTAGTTGGTTGTTTGATTTTGAATTAAAAAATTGAGTAGGAAGTTTTAAATGCAGTTTTGAATGAAGCTTGATCTAAGATGAAACTAGATTACTCCTGTAATATTGTGTAAGTCGACAGACATTAATCTACGCGTATCTTGCCTAAACTTAGAATATTTTCCATTGAAAAAGGCATCGCATTAGTAACGCATATGCGCGCCACAGCTGCCTATGGCAGTTCTTTAACACGCATCTACTTATATTCTATGAATATATACATAAGAACCAGTTTTCAGCAAAATCGGAATAATTAAAAATGCATTTAATAAGCTTGCACAGGTTAAATATTTTTTATTTTATTTCAACTCATACTTTTATCGCCTATCTATAGCAAAGACCACAACCAAGCGTAGGCAATTTAAAAATTCATGTATGTTAGCAAACACAGGGTAATATTTAAAAATAAGGAATTTTATAGTTAAGTACAGCCACAATGTATACAATTCAGTTCAGGTTATGTTTAGCTTTCGATATAGCAATTTTAGTGCATACAGATCGACCTAGTCGGCTTAGTCTTTATCTAGGACTCTTCACGACACTCGACTCTCAACAGCTACTAAATTACACTTCAACCAATTATAATGATATTATTCGAGAAAGGTTTTATGATCTTTAGGACCTGAGGTTCTAGTACGAATGTTTGACGTTATAATGTTATAAGTAGTGTCGTTAACGTAACTGAATTTTGAATACAAAAACTACAATTCCATTATATTTTGTTTAATTTATGCTATATAAACAACTAGTGGACGTCACGCGGTTTCACCCGCGTAGTTCCCGTTCCCGTGGGAGTACGGGGATAAAATATAGCCTATGTTACTCCCTGATAATGTAGCTATCCATTGCTGAAAGAATTTTTCAAATCGGTCCAGTAGTTTCGGAGCCTATTCATTTCAATTAAACAAACAAACAAACAAATCTTTCCTCTTTATAATATTAGTGTAGATAAGTATCATACAAAAAATATGAATATAGTATCCAATTCAAATAAATATTATGTGCCAAACGAGTTTTATAGTTTTAGTAAAATTTTACGTTACGTACGTCAATAACATTCGTGTTAGGCCATTGCTAGGCCCTCTGTACAACAAAGAAGTTCACAAAATCGATCAAGAATAGAATAAGTAAATGACGATTTTATTTTATTATGTACAATAGTAGGAGAGTCCACAGATTCTATAAACAAAAGAGCAAACCATAAATTCATTTGTTTCAGGTTTAGCGGAACGTTTTAAAATTTAAGGTCTCGATTCAGAGTAATCTTGAGGAAAGTTGGTTCAAAAACATTGATATATAAAAAAACCCAAGATGCACAGTCTCGAACAAATGTAACACTCGAAACTGTCGTCAAAAACTGACATGTATCAAGTGTCATGTGTGATTTGGGTGTTTCAAATTCAACCTTACACGGATCAGTTAAAGTTGTTTTTACAAAGCAGTTCAGTATGGCGAGTGATGCGCAATTCTTTTTTGCAAATTCAACCTTACACGGATCGCTTAAAGTTGTTTTTACAAAGCAGTGCAGTATGGCGTGCGATGCGAGACTGTTTGAAACTTGCGCACAGTTATATATATTGCGCTTGTTTTGGCTGTACTGTCGCATTGGGTTATTTATCCTGTAAAGATAGTATAAGTTTGATAAAAATAAATAAATATTGCGCTTGTTTTTGAGATGCTGAGTGTGTATCTTGGGTTTTTTATGTATCAATGTTCAAAAATGACTTCTTTAAGTTGTAGGTTCACAGAAACAACAAACAGGCCTATAAAATTGGGCAGTTTACAGAAAATATGTGTCGGACAATCAATCTTATGTTAACAGCTGTGGTTGTTTGTCGTTAGTGACATCAGCTAATCAAATCAATGGGTACAATCAAATTCGACAGTTTATAAAACATAAATTCTAGACACCACTAAAATGTCGAATCAGACTATCAATCTCATGTGTTCACAGCTGTGGTTGGTTGACCGAAATAATATCAGCTAATCAAATCAATACCTAATTTACTATGACTCTGGATCTTTAAAGTTACTTACCACAAAAAATATCAGTCTGTATCAATAAAAATCAATGACAGATTTGTCCGATTTTTTTTTGGTGTATTCGTTATGTAAGGACAAGGTTTGTTTAAATTGCGTCCCTGCGAAGCCGGTACGAGTCACTATCTGCTAATTAGTAAAAATATCAATAAAAAGTAAAAGCACTTTTATCCTTAATATTGCAACTACCACTATTTGTCTCTGCATCACCCAAAGGTTGACTGATAGAGAATATCAATGGAATTCGGTCCACCTCTGAAGATTTATTAGGGTTCCGTACCCAAAGGGTAACCAACGGAGCCCTATTGCTAAGCCTCCACTGTCCGTCCGTCCGTCTGCCTGTCAGCGGGCTGTATCTCAAGAACCGTAATAGGTAGAAATTTTGTAGTTGAAATTTTTACAGCTTGTGTATTTATATGGCCGCTATAACAACAAATAATAAAAATTAAGGCTAAGGTACGGAACCCTTCGTATGCGAGTCGCCCTTGACTGGTTTTTGTACATAAAGCGTTAAAAAATATAATCTACATATCTATGTGTAATTTTTTGCTATGATTTTCACACTAAATTAAAAACTACCAATCAAATCAATTGCCACAAGATTCGACAATAGATTACATTCAATAGGCTTTGGTAACTAGTTACGTTAGGCAGCTTGTAACATAAAACGTATGCTTAAAACTATTATACAGATAGCACTTTCCCATGTATGTTAACGCCAAGCAAACAAAATGGTTGCTTAAGCGATACCTCACCATAATTGCTCTATTCCACTCAATTACACCACCACTTTATACTATACTAGTGGACGTCTCACGGTTTCACCCGCGTAGTTCCCGTTCCCGTGGGAGTGCGGGGATAATATATAGCCTATGTTACTCCCTGATAATGTAGCTATCCAATGCTAAAAGAATTTTTCAAATCGGTCCAGTAGTTTCGGAGCCTATTCAATTCAAACAAACAAACAAATCTTTCCTCTTTATAATATTAGTAAAGATAATACTGCCACTTTCCCTCTATATAATTGTGCTTATAATGTGACAATTGTAAAATATATAATCTGCAATGTTTACAGTGCAATGTGTTCTCGTTTTATGAAATAAATATTTTTATTATTATTATTTATTATTATTATTATATGCTGGAATGAATCGTTTTGGTTGACAGCGGTAGTGTGTTTAGAGTGATGAAGGAAGATAAGGTCTCCTTGATGTCATTAGGTATGTGAACATATTACTACAGCCGGTGTATTCTGTGAACGCCTCACCCTGTAAACTTAGATGAAGTGAACTGTCATTCCATAATGTTTGTATAGATTGACAGCTCAGCAGGACGATTCTGTAAACATGTCAAGGTGAAGTGATCACGAAGCGAGCTGTCAAACCATGTAATCAAGATGGAATGACGGCTCACTTCGTGATCACTTCACCCGAACCTTCACTTCTATATGTTTACAGAATCGATCGGCAGTTCATGTTCACTTCACCTAAGCTCACTGCAAGACTAAATTCTTCTCCCGAGATCTGTGTCAGTAGACAAATTTAGTCTTGCAGTGCGATTAGAGACAAAAAACAGATAGTGAAATTGTGGTGTTCAATGTTTACACGCTCTGGCTTTTAGGCATTGAACACCACAATTTCACTGTGTTTTTCTACGGTAAGTCAGCTATAGCTACGATAGAATAAAAAACTTGCTCGCCAAATCACTAAATTCAAACATTAATCTCTGAAGGAACTCACATCATCGTTCTATTTATAGTAATCGTTAAATGTCAGACAAAATTATGATTAAATACGTTAGTCACATATTTTCAATAAAAAAATAACATAAAATTGCTCCAAAATTTAAATTATCCAAAGGGTTAATTCATTTAGAAGAATATAAGGCTTGCTAGTTTGTATGAGGTACATACATACCACGAGTTGTTAACGCTCTAAAATGTATTTAGCGATTTACCTCTGCGAGAGCCAAATTCCAACCCGCATGCGCCCAGAAGCCTAAAAAGTGTTCTCAAAACGTGTGATCAAGACAGCTATAACACTTTTCCTTATCACCAAAGATAAGGTCACGACAAAAACGACAGTAAAAAATAAAAATGACAATAAACGGATGCATAAATAATAATTGTCGTTTACAAAGCTTCCCTTCCTAAGTGCTACGAAAACATTTTCATTTTCCGCCACCAATTGCATTTTCCGTAATTTAATTAGCTTTGTTGCGGGCTTCTCGGAAAAATTGCGCTTTTCCGCTGTTTGTAGGCCGTTGCGGGCCGCGAAAACATTGTTATAACACAACATTATTTTTTTTTTTTGTTTAGAAAAAGAAATGTGCGCCCAAAATTAAATATCGTGACGCGAATTCCACACGCTTATGTTTTCGATAAAATCAAGCCATGTGTTTGATTACCCATTGATAAAAAGAAACATTTTACCTGTTTGAATACTTAAAATTTTAATTGTTCACCAATTAAAATAAGTTGCTTATTTTATTATTACAGGAGATGACAAAAAAATGTGCAAGAATATAAAACGCCGACATCGAGCGATATTCGACAAGTTCAAAGTCTGTGGAATTTTCTACGTTGATGCTAGATTTCAATTAAAACTGATTTTAATTACTAGGTAACTGCCTAGGTATACTGTCGTTGTTCTACAGTTCGCATTCTTATAGTCATCTATACTAATATTATTAAAAAAACAAAGTTAAATAATAATTAAATAAAACTAAAAAAATTATAATTAATTAATAAAAATTAATTTATTAATTAGTTATAATTATTTTAATTATTTACTTATTGTCTATATTTTGTTTGACGATGAATAAATATTCTTAGATACATTGTTATGCTATGGACTATGAAGAAACAAAAAAGAAAACATTTCTTAGTTCTCACTGTCATTTCATGTAGCTTTAACTTTTGTGCATTTCACGATTATAGTCAGCGATGAGTGAATATTAGATAGAATATTGAGTCATACTTTGGAGGTACATACAACGAAGGTCGAATAACACGTCGAATTTATAGATTCAGATTCCAGAAATTTGGCAGATGATATGATTACACTATATTAGTTTCGCATTTCTTAGCGAAAACGCAGCGCTATACTTAAGCGTCAATGTGCTTGCAGCGTTTATGTTCCAAAGTTCTTTGTTATGCTCTCGCCATACTTCTAATAAATTACAATTTCTAGATTGATTAGTTTGGTAAACAAATCTGCTTCAGTCTAGAGTTTTCTTTAACCAGTTTTTCATTAGAGATTGTAAAACTTACCCCTTTACATTATACGGTTAGTGGTTAATTAAAACTTATTAGTAGTGCACTGAATAGTGTAGTGTCGGCGAGGCAACACTAAGTGCAAGATGCAGAACAATGTTATTTGCTCTCTAAAGCAACTCGACGCAAACGTAAGTGGATTGGAAAGCAGTCCAAATGAAAAGCGTTGTCCTTACATCAAATTCCAAAAAAAAAACTTCTTCTCAAAGTGCCAAAAATGGTAAAAGCAAAAATAAATTGTGTCTTTTTTGTTCAAAAAATTATTCTGTCATTTCCTCAGAAAAAATACACCACGGTAAATAAGTCAGCGGGTAAGTAAAACTTCTGCCGCATCATTCGTGCCTAACACAAGCCGACTTTATCATCGGCGCCCATCAATATCGTGTGCGCCGAAGTTTGTACCGTATTGGTAGGATGTTAAGGTGAGTTTTAAAATACAGGTGTTGGCTGATGGTGTTGGAAGGAGCGCTCGTGGGGCCGAGAGCGATAATAGCTTCCTCGTGATAGCTGAATGGGCCCTGACAGCACTCGCTCGCTTTATAAACTCGACGCAAACTGAATGATTTTTCATAGTACATGTATTTAAGGGGTGTCGCTCGGGGAAATGATGTAATTACGGTATAATGCGCATGTTTAAAGACTTTTTTATCTTCACGTGGAGCTCCTTTTCGAGAACATTCTTCCATTTATGTTAGCTACAAGCCTACTACCTCAAATCAGTATATCTCTGTACTAAATGTCTACAGTATTTCCAGTGTTTTGTATTCAAACTATGTAGCCAAAATTGTAAGCGTTGCTTTTACGAGATATGTAGTTAAGGGGTACCATTTGAAACCAGGTACAGTGAAGCCGAATCTGAAGGTCACGTGAACGAAGCCACGATACTGGTAACTATTTAAACATATTAACAACAGACAATAATTTAACAAAACTTGGGACGGAACTTTTAAGTGGGTTTCTTACAGACTGTTCAAAGATTTTCTACAAGCTTCATGCCAAAAAGAACAGAAAAGAGATTATGAAATTTACTTTACTGAGAATGTACTCTCACTAATTACTTGCTCTATTTCGCGTGATGGAATATGCAGCGGAGTGCACGTCCTTCCTTTCACAGACAACGATACAGACCTACTGTATATATATATATATATATCTAGGCTCCTCCTTACCTACATAATGATATGCGTTCGCTCAGAATGGTGTCAACTCCGGGTCTCCAGGACAGAGAAAGCCATTATTTATCTCGGAAAGATTGCTGCACCAAATACAGCATCGAAGTTTATTGCAGTGTTTATTTGAAATACGATGTCGAAGTGTTCTTAGTGCAAATATTGGATGCTCTCTGTGTTTCGGGGAAAGAATTGTGATTTATTTGAGGGAATTGAGCTTTCTACGAAAATATAACTTTGTATTTAGGACACAGTTTGAAGTTGTTCAATATCTTGTGTAGGTACTGTGAAACTAAGACTACACCTTCAAGCTTATTCATAAAAAAATAATCATATGATTTGTTTAAATACTGATAAGCGGATTTTGAGTTTAAATTCTCTATAGAGTAAAGAATTTAATAATTCTGTCGATTATTAAAAGTCAGCAGTAATTCAAATAATCGACACGAAAGGAAGAGAGGCTCGAGCACAATGTTACAGCAGAGACAACAAACCTTTCTCACAAAACTCATACTTAAAAGAGAGCATAGTAAACATTTCTCCTTCAGAATCACAAAACAAACTTTTGTCTTGATAACTTCAGAAGCCTGCAAGTGGAACATCACATACAAAGAGTACCTACAAAGTAACAGCCAGCACAATTATTTGTATTGTGTCCCAGCTGCAAGTCGCCAGCCATGAAACAAAGCTCGGAACACGCCTGAAACACCCAGCGATGAAACAAAGCTGGGAACAGGCTCGGAACACGGGGGGCGCGGACAACGCTTGATAAATGGCCCGGCCACGCGCCGTACATACTAAGTGGCTAACCATCCGTCATTTTTATAGTCTACCCGCTCCAAATCTATGTGTTTTATCATCGTAAGCCGAGACCTTTGAATATATCGGCCGTCAAATATAATTATATTGTGTCCGAATTGTTTTTTTATATATTTCTTATGTGTTCTTGATTTTTCATGGATTGGTGCTTTATAATAAAATATTGTATTATGATTTTTAGATATTTCGTGATAAGAATGGCACTCAATAAGGAATGGGACAATGAAGTTTACAGGTATACATTTGATAGGTCGATTTCCTCAACCTGAACAGATTTTGTCTTTATTCAATAGTATGTTGACCATGTTTCAGTTTCAGGTATGGTGAACACTCAGGTAATTTATTCTCCCGCATTTACACATTGAGTTGTTTCAAAACGTAACAACTAGTCATAATCAAACCAATATCCTATTTATTTAAATTTTCTGCTGCTTTGTCAAGATGAAGTTCATCCAATTATTTTCTAAATAAAAAGCAGTAGGTACTCAAATGTTAAAGAATTAAAAATGTTTGCAGAATGACAAAAGAAAGGTCTTAAAGGCTACGTTCATATGAATGTTGTATCTAACAAGAGTTTTGAACCGGAACAACTGAAAAACTTTTTGTTGGAAAAACGAAGGTATACACAAAACGTTTTGTTGTGTTCAACTTTAGGATTCGTTTGACCTACTTAGTTTATACCTGCAGTTATTAACGAGTGTAGTTTGAGTGTAGAGAAAATTTGTCTGCCTTCTGAATAATAGGTTGGTATTTAAAACGTATTTCGTCAAGCACACACGGTGCCATTTTACAACGGCAGCCCACTTCATTTATTACTGCACATTTATCCAAAAATAATGATATTTATAAACATTTGAATAAAAAAAAATTGTTTATTATCATGACGCATGACGTAGTTTGAAACATCCAGGAGCCAGCGCAGTCCGAGCTTTGTGTTCCAAGGACGGTAGGGAATGGGTTGGCGACATTGTTTTGATACGTGAACATTATTAACAGGATGTTTTATAATTCTAAAGCATTATTTATTTTTATTGTACCTATTATCTTTATGAATTATTTTTTTTTTAAATCGTGCCTTGAGGCACTTTATGTCGGGTACATTAAGTGGGTCAACTTTGTAAAACGACTAAAATGGCATCGTGTATATGAGTAGGTGCATTAAAAAATAAATTGCCATGCGTTAGTCTTTCTCTAGAAACTTATAAGTACGCTCGCCCAAGTGTTACAATCAAATCAGTTTGAGGTGGTTTACCGAGCGTTCCAGTTACTTAAATGGTAACGCACAATGAAAACAACTGAAGATAGTATAGGAACAAGAAAAGTTTTAGTAACTTCCTATGTCCTTACATAGAAACATAATCTGTTCCTTATAGAGGATAGGAGAGACATGTTTTTTTTGAGAAAGGGTTTTTCACAGGCCTTGAGGGCCAAACGGAAGTTTAAAGTTTGTATGCGAACTTTCAAACGAAACCAGTAGTTTTATAATGGTTATTATTTGAAACGATTATCTAGGTCTATACTGTTAGAAGTCAGTAAATCTGGCTCCAGTCTTGCCAAAAAGGACCGTGTTACCCTGTTAATGGGTTTTGGAGGTCTGGTAGACAGCCGCTCCACGTAAAATACTGGTATTCAACTGAATCCGGTTTGGCTGGAAGCCTACCCCAATATAGTTAGGAAAAGGCTAGGCACAGAGGCGGATTATCCATAAGGCAAAGTAGGCACGCCAAATTACAAAGGGGCGCATAAGGAAGATAAAATAAAAATAATAAGAACTTAAATATATTACGAAAATCATATTTTGTGTAGAGCTTTCGAATTACGCCCCTATTACTACCTGATTACTCCTACATCCAGGTCCCGATCCCAAAAACCAATATGCCGCGGCAAATAGCAGCACAGCGGACGGAGCTCCGATAGGATCACATGGCGGCGACTGTCGCAACCCAGCGCTAAGCACCCCACAATCCAGGCGATAAGGCCCCTCTTTGAAGAGTGGCTGGAGCGTCGCCACGGCGTCCTCACCTTCCGCTTGACGCAGTTACTCATCGAACACGGTTGTTTCGGGAGATACCTGTTTCGAATTCAGCGGGAGTATGCGCCCGGGCGTCAACACTGAGGATCGCCCGGAGGACACGGAGGAAGGTCTGACCTGCTTGGGCGGAGGACCTACATGTCCTCGTCGAGGCGATAGGCGCGGCGACCTCTCGCGTCCGGCCCTGGTCCAATCCAAGGTCCGGAGCGAGGAGGCATGGGAAGCGGCCACCTACTTCTGCGAAGCGGGAAGCAGTAATGCTAGCGAGGCCGAACGCGTGAGAATGAGGGAAACCTCACGCCCTGGCTGCCGCAACAGAAGAAGACGCCCCGAGCTATAGGAGTCACAGGGCGATTCCCGGCCTCCGTAGGCGGAGGCTTGCGGATGACGAGCGTTGGGTGCCTCGCGCGCTTCAAAGAGACGTCAGCATAGAAGATGAGGCCCGCTAGGGCCAGTGCCTGCCAGGGTTACGGAATTTGTTCGAAAAAATCACCACGGCCCTGGAACGCAAAGGGCATTAGGAGGTATTCTTCCTAATGCCCTTTGCGTTCCAGGGCCGTGGACGGGTTTTAGTCAGTAAGAGCCTGACACTCCCTTGACTGCTCCGCCCAGAGCGGGAGGAGTCATTAATTTGATGATAACCTATCCTTAAAAAAAGGCCAACTGCGGCATTCAGCATAGCTCTATCTTGCTTATGACTGTCTCGTCGTAGTGGTCACACAGCTGCTGAGCCGGGGACCTGGATTCGATTCCCGGATTGGGCAGTCTCATTCTGATTTTCTATTAGTAACTTTTCAGTGCAGCCTCGGGTTTGGAAGTTGGGGGATTCTGGCTGACATTCTAAAACAGTAACAGCTAGTTCAAAATGTCTAGGGTAGATTAGACCCAAGTTTCATTCTAGGCATTAGTTAACAAAGAAACTACTATAGAAGTATGAATGGTTAAGAGAAAATCTAATCTGAACTGAGGCGGTGTGCTAAAATTTTCGAGCTCGCTTCGCTCGTTCTCGCACCTGGGATTACAAAACCTTAGCTATACCAACAAGATACTAAAAATTTCGTGCTCCTTATACTCGCTATAATTTTCTTATGTATAAATTGTTGAGAGAGACAAATATCCCTCCCATTCTGAGCGAAATTCTGGAACCGCGCCTGCTCGTGACCACCTTAGGGGCGCCGATAAGGTGCTTGCCTAGGGCGCTGTCAACATTTAATCCACCTCTGGTTAGGCAGATGAAGATCTAGGTCTATACTTATATTACCTACAAACATTACATGTTTGTAGGTAATATATTGTTTGTTTGTTTATATGTTTGTAAAAGTTCTGAAACAAGTCCACCGCTTACTTCACTTAATCTATCAGATTAAGTGAAGTAAGCTTCAAGTGAGCTGTAAATCACTAGCTTCAATTGGAATGGAAGCTCTCTTCTCACTCACTTCGCCTAAATTTTTAAAGTTTATTTTACAGAATCGAGCAAAATTATTGTACTAATAGAAAGCTTAACTATCGCCAAGGGAACGAAGTACCGGGAAGAAACTAGTGTTTCATAAAATTATATTTTCTTGTAAGTATTCCATGTTCGGTACGAGGCAAACATAAGAGCATTGCACCTTAATTAAAATTCGCTTGAACCGGGAAGCCACTGATGACATTTCATTCTGGGAAAATTAATATTTGGTTTGTGAATTTTAGGAAGTTTTGTCGAAATTATGGTAGAAATTATTTTGGTTTGTAAAATTGGAATATGCATGAGGTATTAAAATATTAATGGTAACCAGCGTTAGTTAGTTTAAGTTTCAAAAACGTCATTAAGTATCAGTAGTCACATAATAATATCCGCAAACTACAACTTCGCTAAAATCCAGTATTTAACTTAGGCCAATTAATTAAAACCGAGTCACCTCCCGCAGAATATTCGCAAACACTTCATTAAGTGATATGAAACACGTAACTTTCATGCTGCATTCCTGCCAGTTACCTCGTGTCACACACCAGCTGTTCAGAAAATTCGATAGCACTTCCAACTTGCTTAAACTGAGTACGACTTTCTATGTAGTCTTCAAAATAGAACAACAAAAGTGCTGTTCATGGTTTTAGAGAATTTGTAGAGTGTATTAGCAAAAATCAAGCAAATTGGAACTATGACACAATTTGATGAATTATAGGCGTAGATTTAAATACTTAGTAAGGATAGAGCTCGCATACCAGACGCATAGAATTTTTAATGGCTTCCGAAGATCGCCGACTGCGTGTGCGAGTTCGCGTCAGTAAATTTGCATCTTATCCTTACTATGTATGTCAATGATTATACGATCAGAACTACCATTCAGCATGCAACCACACACACCATTAAAGTAAACATAAGACATACCCATGAAGCAGGAGGGTATCTCGGGAACGGTGCGATCAGTTTGGTAGCTATGTTGCTGGGCAGATCGTGCTTTATCCCTCTCTTTAAACGCTGTTTTCTTCTCTCCCGCGATTTGCTTCTTAGCATAAGAGCTGCCTGCATACTTGCCAGGTTTGTGGCCGTTGGAGAGCTCTGGCACAAAACTCAGCCAAGGGCCCCTGATAGCTTTGCCGCTATCCACAACGCACTTTGTCTCTCAAGTCTCAGTCACTCACTTATACAGTTATCAAAGTTATCGCGGATCGACACACTATGTAAGTCTTATTTTTTATCAGCGAAGAACTACTTCTAGCGGCTCTACACTACCCCTAACTAGCGATAAAGAGATACAAAGACTATTTACACATCAAACGTCGATATCACCCTTAGATTAGTCCCATCAATTAATTACTTTCAATTAAATCTCACTATAGAATGTTTTAGAATTGGATTGAGATAGGCACAAGAAAGGCGCGAAACTATTTTTGATTGATTAATATCTAATTTATTTAATAAGTAAAGTGGTCGATCTTAGATTTACGATATGTGAGAAGTGAATACGTTATGGAAGCAAGCGCAATTTGGCGTTTAGTTGTTTAGTTCGAGTGTTCACTCGTGTCGCTCATGTTTCGTTCCGCACGTCGAGTCGCAGTCTCTGGTTCTTCGACACCTGCCATCGGACGCTAGTGTCCACTGGGTGTCGCAGTTTCATGGCCGGCCCACTTTGATCACTGCACTCAATAACACTTCACAGTAACACATGTTACACCGCCGCTGACACAAACTGTACACCACATTTATCAACGAGAGGCCAATTAAGGTCATCTACATCTCATTATAAAAAGGTGACGTTTCCCAATTTCCCATTCGTTGCATTGTCTCATAACGTAGGTACATGCTTACATAAACTAGCTATGGAATACAGTAAACATTGAATACATACCTAAATAGCGGCGCAGCTACGAATGTTACCTCTAGAGCATAGATGCGAGGCTCAAAGGGCCTCTGTACATACACAACACATATAAATGAGATACCATGCTTACACTATTACATGTAACACTTATGTTGGTACAGTACTCGCCAGGGATTGAGAAACACTGAACAAGAGACAGATATGACTGACATTCAAGTTGATAATTAGGCATCATGAACATAGCTCATGCCTCATCCATAAGTCAATGTTCTTCGAGTAAACAACTATTGTATGAAGTTGGTATCAAAACAACTAGCAATCATGTAAACACTACAACTTAAGTCGAAGCTATTTACGGAAGATTGCTTGTAGTCATTGCATAATTTATTAGTTTTCGATTTGTTCGATCATGTCTGTCTCGTGCCTTATGCTTTCAAAGGGTGAGTACTGTACAGTTTTCTTACTATGTCCTATTTGGTAAACAAACATGGTATGAAAATCATAAATCAATTTTTGTGTCAATCACGCACGTTTTAAAGGATATTTTTTTTTGTTAGCAGCACATATCATCGAAATCAACTTCGAAACGTCAGTCAGCCATATTTGTTTACCAAGAAGGACAAGTAAAAAAACGCACTATAGTTGTATACCTCGATGAGTTCGCATGGCGATGGCGGGTCGTCGACGTGGGGCGGGTTGACGCGGGACGGCGGTGCGGCGAGGCGGGACTCCCAGTGCTGGCACGAGTATGCGCGGACGCCGGAGGGCGCGGGGTGGAGGGGGCTGTGCGGCCGCGGGCTCGGCGGCGCGGGCTGGCGGCCGTGCTGGCGCGCCTGCGCAGGTTGGAGGAAAATTTTGGCTATAAATATTACTGGTCACTTGTCTATGGAACTAACGCAAAGCTCGAAGCTTTTAAGCTGGGGTTTCTTCGGAAAAAGCGGTAGGTTTAGTTATCCAGTGACGCTTTTGTGACATCATCAGACCAGCTTATGATTTTCCGGCCCTACAACTCCTAAGTTCGTTCTGATCATCGATCCCATTTCTTCATTCATTATGATCCAAGTAATATTTCCACATCAGCCGCGAAACGATCCAAAATGTATGCAAAGACTACCATACTAGAGCAGATATTGGCGCAAGAGGCCTTTCACTAGCAGTGAACGTCTTTCGGCTGAGATGGTCACTCACTAACAGTCAAATTCTGGTTTTAACTCATAAAAGAAACATGGAGTCATAGTTACCTTACGGCCCGCGAGCGAGGCGCCGCCCGCCGCCGCGTACATGCACCGCCGGCGCCGGCGTTCAGCTAGCGCGCCGCATGGCTACAGGGGGCGGGGCCATGCGCGCGCGTCGCCGCCGCATCCGGGCTACTCACCGACACCTACGACATCGCAGGATATGCTGCTATTAACGTTCATACACACGAATCTGTCAGTTCATCGTCTAGTCACCGATCAGTCACACAACATAAGGAAATGATTGTGGAAGTAACAAAACTCCGGTTGTGTCGTGACGATCCCAATGTGATTGCCGGCTACAATTTCTACAAAATTGTACTTTTTGACGTGACGGACCAGCGACTTGACGGTGACATGACTGATATGCGTGCATCAGCCTTTACTTTTTGCGATAACACTTGAGTGAGTGAAAAAATCAAGTAATACTAATAGTTTTGTGCAATGAAACAGACAGTTTCACTTGTTGCCAAAATTATAGTAGGGTTTATTATTTTCACCAAGGGTATTGAGGACTTGAGTAGATACCTACAGGTAAATGAGACATTAGGTTAGACTGATTTCTTGGCAAGAAGTGAAAAATACTGTACATAATATTAGATACTACTAATTAAAATCAAAACGATAACGTTCTATGTGTGTCGTCGTGCACAGCACCCCGCTACAGTTTTTGAATAAGTGATCAAATCTAGACTGTAGGTAGCCAAAAAATTATAAAGTGTAATATTTTTCATATACATAGAGTATAGGAACACAAGATGTAATAAACGAATAAGCTGAAGAAGAACTAAAGTTTTGAGCCTAATTCTCGATTTAATTACTGCGTTTGATACAGTAGAACATGGTATTTTATTGGGCAGTTAGAGTATTACGGTATAAAAAATCAAATTTTAAACTGTTTTGATTATATTAATAATAATAAATCATTTTATTTGTATTGTAACTGGAAAATGACGTTGAAATTTAAAATGTTCAGAAGAAATCTTTTTGAAAATAAATCCATCATAAGACATTATAGCGAGAGACGTTCCTCGAGGCTCGGTGTTGGGTCCGATTTTCTTTACAATATTTGTACACGTTTTGATTGAATCCATATAAGTATTTGGTGATACTGTTTATTTATGAAATAAATAACTGGAATAGTCATGGTTTGAATTCCGAAGTGTCATGACTGTATAAGCCGAATACAAAGTTCCAATATTGCAAAAGTATACCTATGTATGAAATATCTCTACCATCTAAGCCACTCTATTTATGCATCTATATAATATAACATCTTAGATCTCATAATGATCACTGACGCATCAATGATTGATACTCAAAATCGTGAGTAAGGACAACTTACAAAAAGCTATTAAAAACAAAATATTAAATTGAAATATAAGCGCAAAACACCATGCTCCAAACACGACATTATACACTCATTTCGCGTACACAAAACATCGGTTTGGAAAATAATCCACAGGGTCCTAATATTTAATTAATTACAAACTCGACGCATGTAATTACACCGAGCGTCCATTTGATAAATTAATTTCAACTGAGCTACCATTAGCTAGTTTAGAACATTTTCAACCGACGTTAGGATGCAATTTAAATAAATTAACTTGCCAATGGAAATCAATTTTCGATTACTATTAATTTAGTGTGCAGGATTTATGAAAATTAAATGTATGTATTAGAACACCAATTTTAACTTTTTGATACATTGCTGATCTATTTATGTAAAGCAATTATTTTTTCTTTAATGCCATATACTACTGAAAATGAAAAATAAAATAGAATAAATAAAACCGGCTGCAAAAAAACCGAACTAAAAAGTTGGGTGCAAGATTACGTAGATAATAAATTAACTAAATAAATTTCAACGAGACATTTATATTATGCCGTTAATGTAAGTTTTTAGTCAGCCAAAAATGTCGAATACGTTAAAACACAACCATGTTTTTGCTGTCACGCAGTCAGGTCAAAAGGAAACGGTAGGTTTATTTCGACAAAAGCCCAACTGGCGAGCTAGGTCATTGGACTGTCGAGTTCAGTCCCACCCGCCTGTTGAACTATAGATCCTCTACTACAAAAACGTTAGCAAATCATGTATTTGAGCGAAATGATCCAGAATGATGACATAACTGCATGTTAAGGTTGTTATACATACATAAATATGAGCAAGATGTATGAGCCCAAAGTTTTACTTAAAAAAAAAAACATACAAACTTATCGTGTAGACATTCCATTTTTGTTTTTAAACTATAATTGTAATTTTACAACTAGCAGTGTTCAGCTAGGAAATCAAGCTGCATAACTATTATTTTAAATTATAGTACCAAAAGGTGTCCATTTCTGCATTCTAAGACCGAGATTCATGAACCATAAACAAACGACCTCCCCCTCACACCTACACCTGCCTATTAAAAACACATGACTAAAGACCATAAAATAACCTAGCGCCATTAAGCCTGTATAACAGAGCACCCTGTATTTAAGCCGTGGTTTAAGCCGCACCGATGCTTACGATTACAAACTCAGTGCCAATGCATCACCCGCAGTACGATGAGTCCCTGACCCCGTTTCCCATAGACTTTTTTAACTAACGGATAATTAACCAGCTGGTTAGTTGGTTTTTGTCTCATTTTATGACATGGGTGGTTTGGAAATATAAAGTGTTGGAAAAGGCTAGAAAAAGTTTACTTTTTACTATTGATGGGGTTACGCTTAACCACTAACTTATCTGATGGCAAGCGAGAATGTCGACGATGGAGCACACTTGCCTTGAAATATCCTATTCACTCTGGTCTTCAAAAACCTTAGCTAGTAGCTATTAGGAAACACGGACTCGTGCTGTGTTGCGCGGACCCCAAGTAACATGGTACAAAGACTGTATGATGATTCATTATTTTATCGCTGAATGGATACTTTTTTAACTGATAAGACGAATTCGACTTTTCAAATGCATTTATTAGTTTCTTGGTTATTCATAATATAACTTCAGAAACGGTTTATTGAAGATTTTTATTGGTACCTGGTAAAATTTGTGCAAAAAACCTATGTAAGGTTTCTTGCATAAGTTTTACCAAAACGTAACTTCCAATACCTTAACGTTACTACTCGTGACCAATTCTACAGGCTACACTGACCGATATAACTCTAGAACACAGTATACGCCTGTACTCCTCGAAGAATGGTAGGGTTGAAAGTTCTAGAATTTTCCAGAAAAGTAAATTTTGGTAAAAAAATTCACCTTAATTACAATTTGCTGACTTTCCATTTGCTGTATTTACCTAAAAAGTCGTCTAAGGTGAGTTAGTACACCATGTTAACACGGTGTCCATCGCTCGCGCACCGCGAACTTCGCTGGAGTGAAAACCGCTCGGGTTTTCCAACAACGATATAAGTTTAATGGAATAAACAATCGAAGTGTACGCCGCCAATCTAAATTAATGACGCTCGCAAGGCGTTCGGTGAATCTTGTAGCACGAGATGGTTTACATTTGCGTGGTGAGATATATTGGCGATTGGCTGGTTATATAAATATAAGTAATACCTGCAATATTTACCTTGGACTTACAAGGTAGATTTTTTCAGTCAGCTCTTGAATCGAATTGAAATATTCTTTATTATACACCAGAACAAATTACACTAGGAGCTTAGGAACTAGTAGGGTGTAACGACATCTCAACATATCTTGATGTCATCATTATAGAAGTGAATATTTGCATTGGAGGTAAACTGGTATCCGGCGCATGCCTGCGTTTTGGCTTACCCCTTTGCATGCCAGTACGTGCTTTTTGATAATGTTGGCATCAAAAAGTGACGTAAAATTCCTACCTAAGTCACTACAATGTAAATATAATTAAAACCTAGTAAATCAATAATTTTCAACTGCAAGCTGAAGTTAGGCTGGGCCTCTCCCTAGTCGCATAATAACATGCATACAAGGTCAACTTTGAAACATTATAAGCATATGGAGTAAATGAATCATGTCAAACGTCTACTCGTAAATAAAATGCAAATTCATATTTCTTGTTAAACGAAATTATTCAAAATATTCGTTACAAGAGGCCAATGCTCGTGTACCTACTTTAAAAAAGCGTTAATATTGAAGTTGCAAAATCACACAATCCCTTGTCAAAAGTTGGAGAATTAGACGTGTTATGACAACTTGCGACTGCGATGCGACGACGAACAGAGACCACTAGAATTGACCTTCTGGTATTAGAATACTATTAGGCATACGGCCTGTAAGCCACACCGGTCAGTCGTGGTGATTTTCGGTACGTTTTACCTTAATTTCTCTCAATGTTTTCGTTTCGAACCGATTCATTAGATACAACAACAGATATTTTGAAACGACATTATAATCTGTCAGTTACCGACCATAAAAACAAGCATAATTTGGCCAAGTTTAATAGTGTGAACCATCTAAAGTTGTAATTAACGCCCAACAAGTAACAACGCTTGGTGAATCTTGTAGTACATGGCATGCCTCCCTGGAGAGGTGTGACCTATGTTACCTCATGTACCAGGAGATGATGAATCGACTATCACGTGTAGGTAACGCGACATCATGTCTTTATGTACCGGAGGGATCGGCAGAGGTGTTTGTGACATTGGCAGTTATGTTTCAGTTCCATTTAATGGGGTGAGAGGCTATTGGCATTAACCGAGCACTATTCCAGATTCCGGGCTAATCCTCATATTGAAAATTTTCTAGTGAACCTTTTAACAATGACAGACCGGGGATTCTTTTTCTTTCAGTTAATTCCATAAGGTTACAGAAAATGGTTGGCTATGTTTTGGTTTTCGACTTTAATATCTATGGTTTAATAGTCTGATTAAATACTATCTTCTGTATGGCGAAAATACCTTCCTATAATAAAATACAAACATGTTGTATTTAAATAAGTTTCAAGCACAAAATTATCCTCTGTTTAGTCAAACAAAACCCCACCGTACCGATGTTACGCAACCAGCCCAATATCCGAAGTCATTTTAATATTTTCCTTATGTTTAGGAACTGAATTGGAATTCAGAATTGCTTTATGGTTACATTCTAAGGTCGGTAAAAGTTCAAAGTACGTTTAGATCGACCGATAACAGAGAAATATCGTGACGCCGAAACGAAGGTAAAGCGAAATAAGATTAAACAGCTATTATTGTAAATTTAAAACTCCCTGAGTAATGGTTTACCAGTTACTGTTAATATACGATAAGATACCGGACTAATTTTATAGGGCAGTTAAACTAAGTAGTCGCTACGCGCCGTAGAGGCTCGTAGCACTGTGCTACGCCGGTGCTACGAAAATGCTACGACATTTACGCGTGGGCTTATTTTTAGCACTTCTGTTTTTGAGGTATGAAATCTATAGGTGTCTTCATCTTAATATTTTCCTAAGATAGTATTAGGTACTAAGTAAACTTTTAGACTATTTTATGCACTCGTTTGTTTTAGAACCCATTTATTACACCTCTTTTATTTTCATTTATTTTTCGTAATTAGAGACAAATTGTATTGTTGTCAAAGTTATTTTTATTTTACGTTGCATATTAAAACTAATTAGTTACGTATAAGAGTAGTTTGCAGCTATGTTTCCTTGGTTCGTGTTAAAATATACGATGGTCATAAATCCTTCTAATTTCCTCAAATTATACCTGGTAATATTTAGTGTGGTAGCATATAAAAGTCCACCATTAACATTATTACTGTTAGGCACAAATAAATAATATTTAAAGACTGTATAAAATATTTGCTTTGACGAAAGTTTTAATGGTTTAAATATTAGCTAAACAATAGATTTATAGTTTAGTTTCAGTAATTAAAAAAATTCATTTTATCATTATTTAAAAAATAGATCGACAACATTCAGCGGTAATATCCAAATTTATAACTTTCAGAAAGATCACCATAAAAAAAAAATGTCTCATTAGACTGCAGTAAAGTCTAAGTCGACTTGAATCTATCTATACTTTCATCATCATCCTTACTATCCTTACTTAATATTATAAATGCGAAAGTAACTCTGTCTGTCTGTCTGTCGCGCTTTCACGCAAAATCTACTGAACCGATTTAAATGAAATTTGGTACACAGATAGTCTAGAGCCTGAGAAAGGACATAGGCTACTTTCTATCCCGGGTGTATGTTCCCTAGGGACCACGCGGACGAAGCCGCTGGCAGAAGCTAGTCATATATAAAGCTGAAGAGTTTGTTTGTTTGTTTAATTACTTGAACTAATCTCAGGAACTACTGGTCCGATTTGAAAAATTATTTCAGTGTTAGATAGCTCATTTATCGCTATCTAAATGAAAAATGTGACGTGGACGAAGTTGCGCGGGTCAGGTAGTCTTGAAATAAAATGGAAATTTCAGAAGAATCGGCCGTTAATCAACCTGGATTTATTTATTGCCACTAGCCTAGCTAGTATCTGATTGGCAACCACAACTTTTGCTTAACAAACTGTCTAAAGCACGAAAGTGCAAGTTTTTCGCCACGGAGCACCAAGACGTTTCAGCGGCCACCACTACAAGAAGCAGGATTGTAAAAAAAATCACACAAATCATGCGACTTCAACCCGATTAGGGTTTCTTCACAGTCAGAGTGAACAGGCTTCTTCTGGATAAGTTCACTCCATCGTCGACTTTGTCTCTGTCACCTCTGACCTAGACTAGAGTCAAGAGCAAACCCATCTCAAATAAAAAAAGACTTAAGTGAGAGTTAACATTTATTTATGACCCGTGACTATTCTGACTATGGCTCTGACAGAACTTGTCGCGCACGACATTTCGCGGGCAATGATTTTTTGTAATGACGTTCCGTGCTCTGTGCTATCAGTGTGAATGATCGTCATAAGTCCAAAATGTTTGGGATTGACTATGTGACAAGTCAGTAGAGCATATCATTCGTCATAGCTGCTGTTGGCTGGTCTACACTGGTGATTTTGGGTAAGGCGATTGCTTCAGCTCCGCTGTAGTAACCAACCTTCTTTGTGAAGATCCTCACATTTACGGGCACGTGAGCACACCATCTGTGTAATCCTTACTTCCTTACTAATATTATAAATGCGAACGAAACTCTGTCTGTCTGTCTGTCTGTCGCGCTTTCACGCCAAAACTACTGAACCGATTGAAATGAAATTTGGTACACAGATAGTCTAGAGAAAGGACATAGGCTACTTTTTACCCCGGGAATCCCCCCCCCGGGGGTACCCTAGGGACCACGCGTTCGAAGGCGCTGGCAGAAGCTAGTAATATATAAATACCTGTCCTCTAATACCTACACAAACAAACACACAAAACAAACAACGTTTGGAAACATTGTAAAAATCTTTTATGTTTTTTCTTAACAGTTCTTCTTCGTAATGTCTAATTATATAATTATATATTTAATTATTTTGCTTATACGTAGCTTGCCACGTTGTCCAATTGCCTTTGATCGTTGCCTTTGATCAACCTTACCTTTGGCCTAAGTAAGTATCTGATTGGCAACCACAACGATTGTAAAACACGCTCCAAGGCTCTAAAGCGAACGTTTGTACCGAACACTCTTTCACTCATGACTTGTTTACACAGTGCGAGCCAACGTGAGAATATGTAAGTCTTCAGAGTAGCTGCAGTGCAGTAACTTGCATGGTTTGGACGTATCTTACGAGCTACTGCCACGTGCGAGTTAGATAGTAACTCGCATTCGAGTTACGTCAACTATTTTTGTTTTCACTCGCCTACTCGCCCGGCAGCAGCTCGGACATCACTCGCATGGTTCGGACGCTTTCGAAAGTAGCTTGCTAGTGTCAGGCAGCCAGTTGCGAGTGGAACCTGTATGTACCATTGCAAAGACAGCTAAGGCGAGTCGAGCTACTGGCATACGAGTAAGCAATCCGAGTAGCTGTATACTGTCTATCCAGCGGCTCACACTGTGTAAACTAGCCATCAATGGCCACGGCAAGTGCAGATTGACTTTGCAAATGTATCAACTTTTGATCGTTTTACACAAAAAGCACCTATTGATCGTTTTAACCGCCCACCTCTCTACTCGAACTAGTGCCGACCATTTTCTCTCTAATTGTGCACTAGTGGCTTTCACATCGGCATATCGAAGTAACTCGAGTACTGTTTTAATCGATTCGTCTGTATCGGGCTTATCCGAGTTACCATCGGTTGTGGACCTAACTTGACGTAACTCGACCACTTAGGCTAACTGTTGCATTTCTGTAATTATCGAATGTTCGGTATTGAATAATGGAATTTGAGTTCTTGGAATGTGTGATGAGTAGAAAAAGGGTTAATACGAGTTTTGTTAAATTAAATCACAAATTGAACTGTTTTCAGGAAAAAGTGATACCAAATTGTAACTTTTATTGTGTCATTTACTTGAAGAGTTTGTGCCTATTATGGGAATATTTTAAGTACCAGATATAGCTTGATAAATTGACAACTTTTTAAATTTTTTGCGCGTGTTTCAAATAGCTTAGAGACCTAGTCTGTGCAATCGGTTCTTAAAAAAGTTCAGCGAGGGAGAAGTCAAAACACTTTCGGGAGCCAATTTCATGCTGGTATGTCTCGGTTAGGTAGGTATTGCTTCGAAGATTTTTTCCTATATAAATTTCCCCACAGCTTAATAGCATTTACTTGTAGGTGTATGTTATATGAATTTGCACTACAACAGCAGAAATTAACCCCACTTCACACAATGCACAGATGTTATCTATAATTAAAACAGATTTTATTCATTCAGCGTTATAAAACGGATTTTCTTTATAAAACGTAAACAAAGGCCAATGAACTCAGCTTTGCTTGGTTGGTTCACTTTTCAGTATTAAATTAATAACATACGGAACCTTATTGGGAGTAATTTCATATTAATCACTGACATTCTGACATATCTAAATTACCTTAAAATTATGACAAATGTATAAAATAGTCACGTGATGTTCAAGCCTACAGACCTAGGTAAACAGAAAGAATAACGATGGCATTTTTTTTTGTAGTAGAGGAGACGGTGGAAGATCAACCTTCACCCACCTGATAACCAGATGAAACACATTTTTATCTTTTATGATATTGCTTGCCTATCAAAAAATATATATGACCTTTTTTTGCAGGCAAGCACGATTGTTTTTGTAAATGAACTATCTTTCTTTCGATACCAATGTTTATTGGTTGCAGATCGGTGTATACCTATTGACCTACCTGTTAATACCTTGTTGCCATCTGGCAAGAAGGTATTAACCATATGTATATCTAGCCATGAACAGAAATAAGTAGGCAAGCCTACCAAGGCATATTCCATGCAAAATACGATAGTATTTTGAAACTAAATTGTTCGTTTATAAAAAAAGTGAAGGTTATGAAAAAAAATTGATTAAAATTAATTTAATTGAAAAAGCCATGAACAATTTTCGATTGGCAAGCTATCATAGGCATGTTTATCTAATTCTAACATATAAAAATCTTGTGTCACGGTGTTTGTTACCGAACTCCTCCGAAACGGCTCGACCGATTTTCATAAAAATTTTTGTGTATATTTGGTAGGTATGAGAATAGGTGGTAGGGTACTTTTTGTTTTTTATGGCAAACAACGTTTGCCGAGTCAGTTAGTAATCAATAAAATTTGGTAAAAATATGTCTCATCTGGCTATTAGGTGGGTGAAGGTCGATCTTCTACCGCCTCTTCCATCAGATGTACGTGAAAGTATTTATTTTTTTTACATCGACTTGTTTATAGCAATTTTTTAGACGTTTTGGTATGGCTTCCGTACGTACCCTAAGGATAACCAACAAAACCCTATTACTAAGCCTCGAATGTCCGCCCCTCTTTCTGTGAACGGGCTGTATTTCATGAGCTGTATAGGTTAGTTATGAGATTTGTTAAGTTTGTCTTTTTACGGACATACTTGTGGTTTAAATCTTCGAAGAGCCCTTATTTCCAATCACGATACAATATTTTCATTGAGTTAATCTACGTTATCCAGAAATTAATATATCCAGGTTAATAGGGATCAGAATTGTTTATCCCTTCCCCTAAACAGTTGACCTTCTGTTCCTATTACTCTATGCTCCCCGTCTGTCGGGCAGGGCAGGCGTAAGGTGAAATAGGTGATGACGTCACCGAGCCACTGCCCTTAGAGCCATGAGCCACGTCAAACATCTGACAGTCTGGATCAATTGTTTTAACCGGCACTTTGTTTTGTAGGATAGTTGTTTGTACAGTTGGTTTATAGGTCACGGCTGTCTTTGAGATGGTGTAGCTTTAGCTAGGTATATTTGTATGGAGTTTCGACGGAGTTTTGTGCTTTGGTGGTTAATTTCTGTGTGATTATTGAGGTGATAGTGATGGTTTCACGTTGATATACCATGCAATGACTTAAGTCACGAGTGTAGACACATGTTTTTTTTTTCATTAATGATAGTGAGCACTAAGGAAGGATATTGGATGAAATGGAAGTTTGTCATTTTCGCACATGGACTTATAAAGTTTCAATAGTTAAAACTTTTGAAAAGTAAATTGTGCATTAAATTTCTAATTGAGTAAACCAAAGGAATGTTCTTTGCCAATTCAATTGTACATGTTAGTTAATTCAGGATTATTTAATTCTTGTTTATGGTCAAATATTATGAAGTATTTGCAATCAAAATGTGTAGGTTCACTTAAACTACTTTTTTTACTATTGATAGGCAAACGTTTGATCACCATCTCATCTGATGGTAAGCAATGATGCGGTTGAAGATGGAGCACGTTTGCTAAGAGAAACACAACTATCCACTTTGGATAACAGTAAGCAGTTCACAATAAATTCTAAGCAGAATATACCATCAACTAAAACTTAACTAACTATCTGTTGCTGCTACGAAGTCGTTACATAGCGAAATATTCTATGCAATTGTTATAGGCTTACATTACCTCCAAGTATCAAAGTTATTCAACCTAACTGCCTTGAGTTACAACTCACAACAGGGCATAAATACTGAAACTAGTTTGCGCGAACATTTTCCCTCACAATAGGTAACATTTTGTAATCTCGACGTTCATTACAGAAGAGAGTAGTATCATATAAAATGTGCACAATATCCGATGTGAATGCGGCAATAAGCGGGCCTATGCTGTAGCTGGGGGCTCGTTTACGCTGGTAAGCAAGTTAGTGGACGAGTAGGCGGGAAATGAAAGTACCAATAACTATACAGTTTTCTTCGGTAGAATATTATTGTTGGTTCCTATGAAATTCAATACATGAAATTCATTAGAAATCGAACACACTGCTTACGTTCGTTACAATGTGTCGGAAAATTAAAGCTAAATTAGACGAAAAAGAATAGAAAAAAATATAGCCGCTGAGAAAAAACCAAACATCGGAAACAAGCTATGTTTGTAGGTTGAAGTCTACTCATAGAGAGGAGGCCCGTGGCAAGTAGGAGCATTATAGACTGATTATGCTTTGACTTGCAACATGGCTACTGAGCTTCATACCTTAATCTTTTGGTATTTTATCTACTTGCTCTAGAACCTATCTACTCGACCAGAATGTAAACGCACCCTTACTCAGGCGATATTAATATGGGATTGCGTTCGGCCGACCCAACTCGTACCTATTACCTAGTAGCTATACTTGCACAGACCCACACAGCCCGCACAGACTCGCACTGAATTTTAAAAATAAGCACAATCCTACCGTGATTTAACATTTACGTGCAGCTTTACAGAATAAATACACAAAGGAGTTTCTACTTTGTGTGGTTTGTATGGAACTGAATAGAGGATGGAGGTAATGCAGCGGCTTTTATTTTTAATATATAATATTGTGTTCAATATCCGAGGGTTCGTTTAGGAAAGCTTTTCTGATTCTATTTAATTATCTATGTTGGTCTAGATTTTATTTTACGAAGATAAAGTACTGAAGAAAATGTTCTTGATACTTTTACGGATGACGTTCAAAACCATCTTACCTGCTCAATAATAAACTACAAAATTAGACAAAGTATTCGAAAAGTATTCGATATTTCTGGTTTCATTTAATTGATATTTTACTCTGATTTCCGAAATTATAGTTATTTACCTATTTGTTGTTTTTTATTTGTAAGTCGGTTGTAATTTTTTTTTCGAAAGCGTTTTTTTTTTCTTTTAATTTCAGTACATTATCTTTGTCGAGATTTTTTAACGGTAAGTTATAGTACTGTAAATGTTATTGATACTTTTACGAAACACGTTCAAAACAAAGTTACT
Organism: Lacanobia wlatinum; assembly: GCA_947578705.1. NCBI lineage: Eukaryota > Metazoa > Arthropoda > Insecta > Lepidoptera > Noctuidae > Lacanobia > Lacanobia wlatinum. Next base: position 22,057,695 of record OX388029.1, read on the forward strand.
TGTTCTATAATGTACTACAAAATTAGGCCAATTGTATTCGGCCTAGTGAAATTAGAGCAACATTCTTAGAGGGCACCCCAATTTTCTTAAATTAACATTAGCATCAAACACAAAGAGGTGAAACGAAACTTGACTTAACAGCAGCGATCGCATTACAAATTCCTTTTTCTCTTTGGACGTACAACATTGTAACCCAAATGATATTTAAAACAATATTCGTTGACCACAAAGGCCGCAAAGCCGAGCGACAAAAACAAAGGCAGTGTACGTAGATTCGATAGTTTACATCGAAATCGAGTAATGTGGTTTTAATCACAGCATGTATTTATACATTGTATACTGATGTACAGACTGTGTATACAGTGTGTGTCTAGTATGTTATTATTGTTGCTGGTTACTTGTTTTTGTTAATGACGAAACTATTGATTTGTGTGTTTATTTTCTTTCTGTTTTAATAAATCATAATGGATGTGTTTATTTGTTCTTTCTATTTTAAACAATCGTAATGGAGGTGCGATTGTTTGATTGGATCCCAGGTTGATGCTTCGTCGTCAAGGGTTTACGTTACATTTTTAATTTATAGTTATTATTTATAACCCATGTCTAAATATAGCATTTATACTACACGTGGCATTCATATACCGTGTAAAGAGTAATTTTATTGCACGGACAGTGACTGTATAGAATGAAATACCTTTATTTTATTAATAGAAGGTGGCAAAAGACATCAGGTGTATTGATATTGAGCAAAGTTAAATATACGACCGTAAAGTTTTAGTTTGTAAGTACTAGTTATTAATGTTTGTGCAAATAAATGTCGAGAAGTAGAGAAACTAGCAACTAAGAAGTAGATAGTCACATTATTAAAAAGAAATGTGGAAAGTTAACTGACATTTTTAGAAAAAAAAAATATTACCTCGCTATAATTTAAAGTTAAAAGTCTTCTAAAATTGCTAATATTGCTATTCAATAACTACTAAAAGTGGATATATTGTAGATATTTTTAGTATTGTTGCCATATAAAACCATTTTTATGCTGCTTTTCAAAAATATTTGCAGGATTTTATTAAACTACGTGAAACTAAGCAAAAAATCAAGAAACGATTACCTTGTGTACAGTGGTTTAATCCCATAAGTCCGATCCACAGCACTGTTTGCACAACACAACACACAACACGAAGAGGCATTACGTGGTCAGAATGAGTAACACTGTCGAAATAATTCAGACTTCATGTCCATTATAATAAAAATAAAATAATTTTTCTAAAGTATCAAAATTTTTATACAGTCACAGGAAAACAAGGGTTGTCAAAATTACTCGTCCACATACCATTCGGTATATTTGGTAACTTATCAAAACATTTAATCTGTCGGTAAAAAATAAACAACCGTTAGTGGGACGATTCGATATAACGAGAAAAATAAATAAAAATGAGTGTCAATATATTTCGGTGTTTGAAACGATAAATTATGAGAAAACATTAATATTGATAAATATTTTGAGTAATGATGGGAAAAGTCCGCGTTTAAACTTTTGTTCAGTAACTGTAGTTACCTAAAGTTTCTCTTTTTGTTTGTCAATATTTCAATAAGGTTCAAATTCATAAAAGAACGTAGGCACGCTGATGTTTCTAAGGCGTTAGGCGGTAATAGCGTCAAACTGTCTACCTATACCAACATAGGTACAGTGATTACCAATTCGTCTATGAAGCCAGGTGATTTTCCGTCTGGCTGTTCATTATAGTAGCAATTGAGTGGCCACGTAAGTGGCCATCATGAATTCGAATAAAAAAAATTCGTAGGCAAGTCAATTTTACCTAGTCATACTTGTGAAATACAATTTGCTTGCCAATTTACGCTGGGGAAATTATGAATCATTATTTTCGTCACAGTAGTATGAATATTAGAACTTATAATCACGGATTAGACTGGAATCCAAAGCATGCCCAAATTTTTTTTTTATTTATTTCAATTTCTAGAAAAACCAGTGGGGATGGGCACACTTTTTGCCGTTTAGTAGTTTTGTTAGTATAAATAAATCCATGCAAAAAGGGGCGAGCCCATTGCCATCAGCACAAATTCAGACTTTCTGTTTCTCTTGACAAATGGCATGTATAATTTTGTTTTCCTGATCGTTTCACTGGCACGACAGTCTCCTAGATTTCAAGTGCCCAAAACATTGCTTCCATGGCATCAACGGTGGCAGCGCATGGGTCACTTAATAATAATTTTGAGTTAATATCTTGTTTATGAGGAATCAATGGCCATACGTTTCATGAAACAAACCTGTAGCTAAACAACAATCGGCTAACAGTAGTAGCACACGACCAAAAATTCAAATTAATCTAGTTCGAATCTGATACGTGACACTTTTACCGACCGTCAGTCTCTGTAAAGTGTCCGAACAACTGAATCCGGTTCATAGAAACGGACAGTGACGGACTGACTGCAGTTTTAGAGCTATTCGGATTTTTAAACTGAGGATTTAAAAGGCTGGCTGTTTTAGGGGTTGGTTTCTTTCTATTGTGATGTTTTTTACTCGGGTAATATAAAAGATCAAGCTTTCAAAAATTACACGTAGGTAAATAAAATAAACTCTTAACTAACTGATTTGTGTTTGTTTTTTAATTCAATAAATGACTAATTTTAACTAGGTGTTTAGTAGCAATAGTTATCTATTTGAAAGCTACTTTTAAAAAGTAGTTTTAGTGAGTATTTTGCAAAACAACGCAAAAATTGTTCGATCGTAACGATGCGATCTTGTGTACAGAATCCATGTGACCGATTTTAAACTTCTTTCTTTCTTCTACAAATTTCAATTTAAAAGAACGATTGATTTTTTGTAATTTTGTTGCGTTGCAAAGCAGTTAAAATTTTTCAGCGTAATATTTAGGTTTCTATTTATATGAATGACGGCGAAATTTCGTCCATGACCGCTATATTACTAGTTTGACCTTTTAGTTCAATTGAGCAAACTAAATGCCTTTATTATGCGAAAATCCATACAAAACTCATGAAGATTTGTGATATTTTTGAAAACCCATTGTATTTTTGTTTGCAAGATAAAAAAAGACTAGTCAGCTTGAATAAAAAATTTTCAAAGTCTTCCAATAACAGTGAATAATTTGTGTATTGTACCTTGTCCTAAATTAGCCAAAAGATTCCGATCGATTTTTACTTGTATACCTTACGGTGGCTGTTACCTACATTCTACCTCTACTATGCCTATAAATTTGCATTCGCCGAAACTTTATGTAGCCAAGTCTCGAATTCAACTAAAGACAACACAAATAAAACCTTATTGTCAGCAATTTATTAAGAAATGAAGGATGTAATACTTTGATAAAGACAGTTTGAGAAAAATACCGCGAAAAAAGTCGTACAAGGAATGAGAGAACAGCGATATATTCATGTTATCTTAACGAAAACGTAGAAATATCTTATTGCTGTCAGTAATATATTGTCTTATGGCTATGTGAGATACTAATACAATAAATTGGATGGAGCGTAGCTAATACTATGGCAAAGAAATGGGTTTCGTAATTTTGTAGAAGAGGGTTTTTCGACTGTTTTGGTACGACTTGAAGTTGGAGATCATGGATTTGGGGAGAAAAGAAGCTGAAATTATAAATTATACAACAAATTTCCAGGTTAAATCTCGTGGTTAAAGTTTAGAAATATACTGGTTGTAGTTCGACATCGGTTTAATATGACTTTAAATAAGTTTATTATCCGTGAAAGCTGCCAGATATTCATAAAAATTTAATTTCCAAAAGTTTGAGTTGATGAGCGTCGAAATAAAAGTTTTCAAATTAGTACAATCGCTCTCCAAACGTCAGTAAACATGAACAGCAAAAATGAATCATAATGCAGACATGTAGGCTATATATTTATTTTAACACAAAATATAAAATGCAATATTGTTTAGTAATCAATAAATACTGAAGGCTGAAGTCCTGAGGATTACCTCCGCATCAACAGACACCACTCAAAACATGAGACAATGCAACAATTAACCAATCAACAAACTTTTATTATCCACTAACACGATCGCGAATTTATCACGAAAATCGACCGCGGGAGTGACGTCACCTTTTAATGAAGAAAGAAACGAGCACGAATTTATGTGGTCGGGCGACAAACGGACCCACGATCGGAACGGTTGTTGCCAAACCCATAATCCCTTAATTGGCCCACCGTGTAGGATTAGATCAGGATTTGAGCGAGGTGCAGGTCGCGCGTCGCGCTTGGCACCTGGCGAGTGGTCGCGGCGCGTGGGATCGCGCGAGTAGCGGGCGCGCGCGGGCGCTGTGTGCGCGGTGTTCGCGCCACGCCGCCTCAGCCTCGACTGCCGGCATGGAAATTCGATTTTTCTGACGTTTCCTCCGCGCCTTGCTTCGCCACGATCGAACTGCACGCCACATGAATAGTCACCCAGTTCAGTCAGTTCACCCAACGCTGATTTTGCACGTTCATTTGACTGTGACTGTAATAATTCCAAATGTTTTATGACACTTTTGGTCGGAGTAGACAGTATGAATGTGGTAAGGGTTTCGATCACGCAAAATTTCGATCTTGGCAATACGGCCTCCTCGGTCTGACCTTGGTGTTTTTAGTATCCGCTCATATCTGCTTATCAGAAGGCTGTAAATACCCAAAGAATGTAGGCAATGCCAGCTAATAATTATGCCTTCAGAAAAGTTGTGAACAAAGTTTAAAGTTAAGTTTGTACCTCTTTAAAGTTTGCTACTCAACTTTAAATCACCTGTTTCTAGGTAGATGGCGCCCAATTTTCATCTAAGACAATACCTACTTAAAAATTGATGGTGTTTTGTCAGTGACCGTGAGTTTACCATGCTTTCACTTCCACCTAACATTGTTTAAGTTCTCGGCAAGAACCTTAAGTTAATGGAAACTTGCGGCCATTAGGCCAATACTACGGAAGTGAGAATAAATTTGCCTCACGCCATCAACACACGGCGCATGCTTGTAGACATGAACATATTTTAAAAGTTACATAGTTTTTTATGTCAAGTTAAAGTTAACAGACCGTGACAAATTTTTGATAAAGTTAAAGATCGTTACCTAATCGGCTTATTCTTACTCCTGTGTAAATAAGGCTTACGTATGTCACAGTGGCATTTAAATTTAAGCTTTTTTAAATTTAATAGGTATGTCAATATACAGCTAGTACACACACTGCGTGCGTTAGGCCGGAACTTGGCTTGGCGCACTACCGTGCGCCTAGATAATAATAAAATAATATTTTAAATGTTTTTTTTTTATATTTTTAGTCAAATCATTAAATATGTATATAATATGTGTATTTATACTATGAAAAAAAAGGAAGTATAAAAGGTGTCTTCAAATTCGTCGCAAAGTTCCGCGCAGGGCTGCAGCCACGCTGCTGCCGGGCTGCTTTGTCAATCCATACAAATAATAAAAGTAATGTGCCGCTTGGCGGCAGCGCTGCAGCCGCGTGTTTATTGTTTGTATGGATGAACAAAGCAGCGCGGTATTAGCGCTGCAGCCGCGCTGCTGCCGCGTGGCATTTTGCGACAAATTTGAAGGCGACCTATTAATAATAATTACGCTTTATTATGGCTTTTTACTTTTTACGCCATGGTTAGGTTAGTGCCTAAGCGATTAGTTTCTGCATTACCGGCGACAGGTCACAAGTTCGAATTCTCGAATAATTCTTGTCCAACTAAATAACGCCCGGTTTGTGCATGAGGTTGTGTTGAGCCTACGTTTGAATAATGTTATCTTTTGAAACTTTAGCACACTTATCAGCCACTTACAGTTTTAGCCAGAATTGTGGGATAGGCAAAAATTTCTTTAAAATAATTTTTGAGAGGTGCAACTAACCATCAAAATAGTATGCAAAATAGCTATAGCTCTGTTTATTAACAATAAAATAAAATCAGCAGATGACAAAATAAAAACCACCTAGAAAATAATAAATAATGAAACAGGTAGGAAGAAAAAGTGTGAAACTAAATTTAATTTAAATACCGCACATGGTCCCATAAACTCAAATGCAGAGGTAGCTCAGGAATTTGAAAACTTTTTTGCTGATATTCCTCATAAAACTACACAAGCTCTTAATTCGTCACCCGCGCTCTCTGCTGCCTTCCTTAGGAAGAATGTCAAGGTATGCCCATCAGAGTTCAAGTTTCAACATACGAACCCCCTAGCTATTATAAAGGCTTTTAAAGATCTTAAAATTAAACCAACAGAAGATCTTTGGGGAATGTCTGTAAAAGTCTGTAGATCTATTATTGAAACTATTGCTCCCTACTTAGCTCTCATATTTAACTCTAGTGTAGACCAGGTAGTATTTCATGATCTCTTGAAGCACAGTAAAGTCGTTCCACTGTTTAAATCGGCTGATAATCAAGAACCCAACAATTACATGCCAGTGTCAATCCTGCCGGTTCTCAGTAAGGTGTTTGAAAAGTTAATGCATTTAAAAAAAATAACATATTTCATGAACAACAGTATGGTTTCACCAAAGGACGTTGTACAACTGCAACGCCGGTGTCACTCTAATAAAGAACATCTTTAACGCCTGGGAGTATTCACAAGACGCCATTGGAATCTTTTGTGACCTCTCGAAAGCGTTCGATTGCATTAACCTTGAGACACTTTTGTTGAAATTCGAGCATTATGGGATTAGGAATACATCCCTTGATTTGATTGGATTATACTTGAAAGATAGACAGGTTAAAGTACAGGTAAACGGTGTAAACTCACTAGGGTCTGAAATGACAATGGGGGTTCCGCAAGGTTCAATATTAGGTCCATTCCTCTTTTTAGTATACATAAACGATTGCCCCAATTGCTTCAAAATGAACCAAAGATGGTGTTATTTGCTGATGACACATCATTGATATTTAAGATAGACCGACGGTCACAAAACCTTGATGATGTCAATTACTCTATTCATCAGGTTCAAGATTGGTTTCCGGCAAACAACTTAGTACTAAATGAAAAAAAAAAATGTATTAAATTTACTTTACGTATCCACTCGAGCGTCGTTTGACGTAAAAAGGTGTCAGCGCGGCGGCTCTAGTGTGTCAGCGGACATAATAAGGCCGCGGTTTCCCGCGGTTTTGTTTTTGTCGTTTTACTGCATCAAAACTATACCGATCCTGGTCAAACTTGCCCAACGTGTAGTGGAAAAGACTAGGATGGCATACAGTCCCTCAGAAACTCCTGAGCCCAACCACGGTCGATGTAGAATTCGTCAATTCAGTGCGTGTTCCGAGCAGTACGAGCGGGTCGCGACCTTGTTTTCGAGTGCCAATTTATGTGTTTAAAGTGTTGTGTTTGTGGTTGAGCTGCAGCAATATCATAAACCGGTAAATATTAAACTGTTTTTAATAGCTTGATTATGTATTTGTCATAAATTTTGGTAGAAATACTTATTTCAACGAACATCGGCCTCCATTGTTCCGTTGTGACCGATTCTTTTTCGACGTGTTGTGAATATTAAATATGCCTAATGCTTATCAAACTGTCGTTATTAACAATGCTTCGTTAATTTACAATGTCTTTAGTGCATTCAATTTAGGTTTTATCGTCCGAAATTAGAATTTCATTGAAAACAAAAACACGAGGCCGCGTAGAGACCTTATTTTGTCCGCTGACGCTCGGGCGTATTTATGACGTCATCGACTAGTATGGATAAGACATTTGTGGATTTTTTTTTTGTCTTTTTTTTTTGTCGGTCGTGTTTTTTTTGCATTTTGCGTATTTGTTACTACTATTTTCAGTGCATCTTTTTGTAATGTGTTAATATTTTTAGGTGACTGGTTTTTTTTTTTGGTGATATGATAATAGTGAGCCGTATCCATACTTTGCTAGCATGTACTTGTGCGTTTAGTCGTGAAACTGTTAATTTTGCTGGTTGATTTCTGGGATGTTTTTATTAGGCAACATGCCCTTAAGTTGTGTTTTTCGATTAGTAAATATCATAATCATGTTGATTGCGAAATAAGATTTCAAATAAATGCAATAGCACTTGCTCTGTGATCCAAATTATGAAAGGGTCTTTTTTATCGCTCTTTTTCAAGTGTTTGCATTCTGACTCATTGTTCGTAAACTAAACAATTGAAACAGCTTACAATTTTTCTGCGATGAGATTATGTACCAAACTATGTAATAAAATACTATCGTGAGCCACTTAGCTTACGGAATTCCCGAAAATTAAGTGTAAGCATACCCCTTTTTTTTTGTTGGCGGCCGGGTCAGCTACCCGAGGCATTTTTTTGTAAGGCTTGTGGTATGAAAAAAATGTATGGGGAGGTGTGTTATTTTAATAGATTAATGTGTAATAGGGTATATTCTTGTAAATTCAAGAAAAACTTTTTAAAATATTGGCTTATTTTTTATTTCTATCTACTTTTTCACAATAAACTAGGAATATTTCGCTCACGCTAATTTCAAAGTAGAATTAACAGTATATTACAAGGCAAAACTGGTCTAATTTATTTTAAATGTGATAGCTTATTTCATTAAAACTCCAAAAACATAAGTTTCATGTAGCTCCTGTGCACAAATTCAGAGATATCGTCGTTTTAAGTTCACGCGCCGATATCGTGACGTCAACCCGAACCCCCCCCAACATTGAGCGATTTCGCGCCGACGCTCGAGTGGCTAATGTTAAAAGTAACGAATGTGACATATTGAATGGACAAAAACTGGAATTTATTGATCAGACGGTTTTCTTGGGAATCACTTAAGACGAGAAATTGCAATGGGGACCTCACATAACATCTCTTGCGGCACGGCTAAGCTCAGCCACTTATGCTGTTAGTAAGATAAGACAGCTAACAGATATAGAAACTACGCGTTTGGTCTATTACAAACACGGCAGCACGCTTGTTAGCTGGTTAACTTTAGGTTTATCAAAAAAAATAAAAAAATCTATTCTTTGTCTTCTAATTCTTCTAATTTATTCTGTCTGACGTAAGATTACTGTCACTTTATTAAGGGGAAGACACTAACACCTGCAACACAGTTTTTACTAGCGCAGGTGCTAGGGAATCCTATAATCCAAATTGTATTCATTATGTCAATAAAGAATTATTATTATTATTATTTTAGTTACTTTCACAGCATTATGTCGTATGGGATTTTGCTGTGGGGTCGGGCTGCTGACATTGAATCCATATTTATTCTACAAAAACGTGCTGTCAGAGCCATTTATATTCTCCCTCGCCGCAATTCTCATAGGGAACTCTTTAAAAAGATTAATATTATGACAGTCCCTTGTCAATTCTTTTATGAAAATATTATGCATGTAAGGAAAAATCGACATCTCTTTAGCAAAATTAGTGATAGACAAATTTTAATACTAGAAATATAAATAAACTAGATCAACCATTTTTTAGATTATCCAAAGTCCGAACATCTTTCACGGGGTACTGTATTAAATGTTACAATAAAATTCCTTCTGACATATTGAAATTAAATGAAAGAAAATTTAAAACGTGTGTAAAAACACACTTTTTGATCAAGCATATTACAAATTAGATGATTATATTCAAGATAAGAATGCTTGGAAACATGCTAGTCTTGCTCCATAGGATAATCTAGGGTGTAGTAGACATAATGAAACTGGTTGATATATTTGTTTTTATTATATTTATATTTACTATGTATTTACTGATTTTTATATTTAATTTAACTTACGCACTGATCATATAAATTAATAGTTGCAAAATTTGTGCATATGTGAGTACTATGTCCCCTTACTAGCAAACTTATAAATTTTACCTCTGCTGGCATTTCTTTATGGTACCTATTCGTAGTATTATAAGTGTTTCTTTTTTTGGGAGCATCGTCCTCACATATAATCAATTGATTAATGTATGCAAATATTGTAAAGCTTATTTTTGAAAAGAGTAACTATGGAGTTTCTTTTCCGTTCTTCTCCATAAGAATCTACCTTTTGCGAACGGAGGATTAGAGTCACTATAATATTTTATTTTCATTTGACGTTCAAGTGCCTTTATTGGTCTAGTTGAAATAAATCATTTGACTTTGACTTTGACATCGTCTCACCAAAAACGGTATGAGATGATGTGGGCGACTATGGAGCACGTCTAGAAGCAACCAATTAGGTATTATTTTATCTACATTAACATTATAAAAAGGAATGATTTGTTTATTTGTTTGTTTGAATCGAATAGGCTTCGAAACTACTGGACCGATTTGAAAATTCTTTCACCATTAGAATCCTACATTATTCCTGATGAACATAGGCTATAGAGTATTTTCAATAAAGTTAGGGATCCGTATGAAAACTTCGATAGTAACCCAAGGTGTGAAAAAATACCAAAAAATCCTTATTTCGCATACGCTGCGGTAACTATTGTCAATAGAGCAAAGTTTACAGCTACAAAGCTACAGCGCTACAGTTTTATAGAGAACATCAATATCCACAAAAAAGTTCGCGAGGGTATATATCCAACTATTATGGTTAAGTCACAATAACCGCTTTTTTTCAAATTATTCGATCAAAACCCGGGTTGAATGGAATAGTGGTGATATTAATCCTAATCCATTTAAATATTTTGGTAATTTAGGTTGGTTATGTATACTTAAATTGCACTTTAAATTATGCAAATTGGACCTTTCGTTTAAAAGTTACGACGGGTATAAAAATACTCTAAGTAAGAAAAATGTCGCGGATTGAGCGAACAGCCCTTTTTTTAAGGATGGGAATTCATCAAATGACTCCTCCCGCTCTGGGTGAAGCAGAAGGGAGTGTCAGACTCTTACTGACTAAAACCCATCCGTGTTCCTCCTAATGCCCTTTGCGTTCCAGAGCCGCGATGACTCTTTCAAACAGATTCCGCAACCGAGTGAACAGCCCTACGTTTAGTCTATTAATAAGTAATTTACACGTTAGCCTTTATAGAGGGAGGACAATGAGATGAAGTTCGTGGAGTACCTACTAAACCTATGCGAACGAATTCGCGGGCGAAGTGCTAGTTAATATTATAGACACAGTCAAGCCAGAAAATTTGAAACCAGTTTCGCCAAGAAGTAACGTGTAACCCAGTTACTGGTTGTGGAGGTCTGGTAGGCAGCCGCTCCACATAAAATACTGATATTTAGCTGTATCCGGTTGGACTAGAAGCCGAAACCATTATAGGGAAAAAGGCTAAGCAGATGATTAATATTATAGACACAAGTTTATTTTTTGCAAACTTATCAAACTGAAACTTTTACCAAAGAAAACTTCAATTCAAGACTAACAGTAATTTATTAAGTTTTCTCCATTTTCTTGTTATAACATGAAACTGCAATGAGTTCCACAATCTATCAAGTTCCAGCGTAACGCGACTGAAACATTGAATAGTTTTTGCACGCAATTGGTACCCATTATAGGTACTGAAATTAGCTATTTACTTGAAAATTGTTATGTAAATCACCTAGTAAATACCTATAATATTATCTTTATCGTGTAGCAATAAATCGTTGTATGCATGCCTGTATTTATGAAGGTTATTTTTTCTAGCAATGTAGGCTGCACAAATTATTATGTAGTTTTTCCAGCTACTAACGCTTGCACCTTGAAATTAGACCTTGTTCTAGAAATTATCACGTCAATGCAACAGGCAGGGATCGAATCGACGATCTGAAGTTTGCCAGCCCACTGCATTACGAGTTTTTGGGAAACGGAGTAAAATAATCCTTATATATTCTTGTCACTAATATCGGTGAAGATTAACACTGTGAAGAAACTTGGACTTAGATATATCTTAAATGGGCAACCCGCCTTGAGTAGGAGAGTTTTTGCTGTACAGTGTAGAAGTAACAGCTAACAGGCCAAGTGTTAAATCAAAAGAACACACTATCTCAAATTTCAATATCAATCTCAAAATCAACCGTAAAGTTCTTCACCTTTTTTGTCCACCGTACTTACTCTAATTAACTGAAGCAGCGCGTTGTATGAAGTGCAACGACGCGTCATAACAGTACGGCTGGCTGCCAAATCTTCAACCCAGTGTTAACAGTTAGGGGGTTGGCAGCAGTCGCGGCAACTTTCACGGTTATTCGCCAGTTTAACCTCCGTTTAGCTTTATTGCTTGTGCGCTTTTGAAATGCAATACAGTGTCGTGTTTAGATGTAGTTTTTAAGTGCAAAAACATATACCTAACAGAAAAATGTATCAGCACAATATGTTTCGGTGTTAGATATCAAGAAATAATTAGATAAATAAATAGTTCTTAGCACGACCAATCAAATTAGATGAACTGAGAAGCAAATAGTTATGAGTATCTATCTCGTGTTTTATTTAAACCACCGGAACTTTACATGCCTCTGAGGATAGTAACCACACACGACGCGTCTCCAAGTGTGGACCACTCGGTATTTATGCTACATCCAACAACTTAATTGCGTCTGTATATCTTCTTTTATATACCGTCCTATATTATCCTAATATATAAAATTCTTACGTTACTGACTGATTGAGTGTCTGATAGACAACGCACAGCCAGTACCACTGGTCGTAGAAAGCTGAAATTTGGCTAATAGGTTCCTTGGGGAGTGTAAAATTCCCAAAATTCTTACGTGAACGGAAAAAATGGGATATGCGCGTACGAACTCGCGGGCAAAAGCTAGTAGAATATATAACTAAATTATACTTTTTGCGGAATAGCGTTTTAATAATCAAAAACCTAAAAACCGGCCAAGTGCGAGTCGGACACGAAGGGTTCCGTACCATAAACCTTAATTTTTATTATTTGTTGTTATAGCTGCAATAGAAATACACAATCTGTGAAAATTTCAACAGTCTACCTATTACGTTTCTTGAGATACAGCCCGCTGACAGACAGACGGACGGACGGACGGACAGCAGAGGCTTAGTAATAGGGTTCTGTTGGTTACTCTTTGGGTACGAAACCCTAAAAAGCAAGGAGCCAAATCTAGTCTAAAATTCTTTACAACGTCTATATCAACAATCTTGTTCTGAAAATACTCCTTCAAAACGCTGCATCAGTGTGTTCTCCGCTCCGCTGCCTCGCTCCACTAAAATGTACAGGCACCTTTATAAGGAAGTAATAAGGAGGAAAATGCAACCGTAGCTACTAGGAAACCATGGCTGAATACCCCGACATTTAATTGGCATCGTTCTACTAGCTTGCAATGAGATATTACGCAAACTTGGCTTGAATTCTTAGATGTTACCGAAGCAAACTGAACATTGTAAAGGTCTGTGCTGACATTATTTACTCGTAGTAAAGCGGTTTTGTAAGAGTTGTGAATTTTGTGATTTAGTTTAGAATATAATCATGATTTATGTTCGTAAACGATCTTTTTTTCTTTTTGATACTAGCTGACCCGCGCAACTTCGTCTGCGAAATAAAATGTAATTATTTACGACATCACATTAGAAACCTCTAAAATAACAGTATTTCTCCACTGTTTAATGGATGTTGTTATACATATAAACCTTCCTCTTTAATCAGTCTATATATTAAAAAAACCGCATCAAAATCCGTTGCGTAGTTTTAAAGATTTAAGCATACATAGGGATATAGGGACAGAGAAAGCGACTTTGTTTTATACTATGTAGTGATAAGTCTTATATGAAAAATCACTAAACTGTTTAGCATCTGTTAAGCGTAATTAAGATTTTACAACACATAAAACTTCAAACATACTAGATAAACCAGTAGAAATATGAAAAAAAAATACGTACTATTGTGTGCATAAGAAATATTTTGTTTCACCGGAACAAAGTGATCGATGCTATGTCTGTACCTAGTATGCAAGCAGCACCAATCACTATGTAAAAAATAATAGCTTCTTTAATTCCACCTTTACCACACTTAAAAGCCAACTAACCTCGAGCGAAAAGGGTTTATTACGAAACGAAATTCCGCACTTCCGTTCAATGCATTCTACAAAGTCGTTGGCGAAAGAAACCATAATTTCCCCTGATAAAGTCGACGAATTAAAGAGTAATGAAAGTGCTCATACATTACAAGCAAAATTACAGACGTTTAAATCTACATTACAGTGGGTATCATGAAAGTCGAGCTACTTAAACACTAGAAAGCTGGCAACACTCCAAGCTACCGTGTACTACAAGCCATTACGATCGAATTCCATTTTTTATTAACTTACCTATAGGTACATTTTATACAAAAAATGTTTTAAAGCCGTGACGTGATGGTGGATAATTTAACTGCAAAAAAGTTTGTGACGATAAAATGAAAAGTTTTTGTGAAACGAATTTTTCGGTTGCCATTTTGCTCTTTCGCTGGTCGCGTGTGTTCGGTGTGGGAGAATTGTTTTGTCTACGAAATCTGTTTAAAAGGGAACGTAATGCAGTTATGTCGCTTTGTGCGTTGTATAATAAATGCAGGCATTCCATTCAATTATAGTTTTAAACCTACGAATTTTTCACTGTAAGGTCGTTTCACTTCACATTCTTTAAGCCGACCAAAGTTTAAAAGATGAATAAATATTAGCGACCAAAAGTTGTAAAATATAAAAATTTGCCCAAGTGTTCTATTTTTATACACGAATCTTTCGAAGAGAGATATTTCGAGGTCACAACACGGACCGTTCGAGACTTCTTAAAAATAAATTGTTAGTCCTTCAGAATTTGCGTCATCGTGATAAAATATTGAAATAATGTTTTTTACATAAGTATTTTTCTCCAAGCAATGAGCATTAATTTAAATAAAACAGCAAAATGTATTTTCCTGAAAAAAAAAGGGACGGAAATTGGCACTTTCAAATTACAAAAGCCCTATAGCAAAGATTAAGCTTTTTCTTTCTTTTCTTTATAAAAGATAACGCCGTATTTAGCGCACACTGTCCATCAAAGCCTATTTGTTTACATGTGAATGCAAAACTTTGTTCACGAAATTTCCGTACCACGTTGGGCGCCAATAGCAGCAGCCGAGCATTTTTATTTGTTTTCCCGTTAAAAAAAAATGTTTGTTCCAACGTCCCAATTTTTAATAAAATAACATCGTGTTTTATGTCAAAGTTTCGTTTTGTTTTTCGTTGTTTTGTGATCGATTTGGAAGTAACCGCAGTGATGGAACAGATGTTCGGGAAAAACTGCGAGATTGTACGTTCTGTTTTTCACATTGGTTTCGATGTATTTTTTTACAAAATAACTTAGCAATGTTTAAGGGTGATTTTTCAATATCCCTCTGAGGAATAAAAATATGGAGGTTTGACAATTTTTGCATTGTCTAACAACTGTTTTTATTTTCAAGGTAAAAGTTATACAATGTATGTAAAGTTTCGTCTTAATAACTTATTGACAGGTAGTTTCCAATATACGGATACTACTTATAAGTTTTACTCTGACACAGAACTTATTCCTACCGTATTACAAGTTTGCTATTGTAGATACAAACATAAGTTTGTAGATGCTTATAGCAATAAAAAAATCATCACACCCATCAAAATATTACATCACGAAATCTGCACTAGTACAGATGATTTCTTCCACTAAATCAGATTACAGATACAAAATTTCGGTTTGCAACTCTGGGGAAATCGGGCTTTTGCCGTAAGATCATAAATAAATATGTATTCCTCGTACAAATGCCTAAGATACGGCTACCTTACTCTCTAATACAATTTCTAAGTCCTCTCCCGCGGTTACAAATTCGCAGCACAAACATTCACCCTTAACTAACATAAAAGCTGATAATTTAGATGCCAAACTATGAATATTTGATACGCTAGACGCTACTAAGCAAATACGTGAAATACACAAAGGTACATCTATTCATATTGCCACCCGAAACAATAGCAAGGCCCGTTTTAACAAAAAGGAATGGTAAGTGCAACTGAAACAATCGATATATGCATCTTTTCTAAGTTGCCAGACTTAAAAATGATGAGTGAGCAACGTGATCAAATTGGCTGTTGATGGTTTAGTCAAACAGTTGATACTGAGTTTTATGTTGATTTTTTTTGGGTACTGTGTGACCGAATGAAAAACTAAACCTTTGTAAAATCACTCATAGGTCTATCTGTTCGACCGTCTGTGTGTCTATCTGTCCGCCTGTCACAGCCATTTTTTGTTAAAAACCGGACGATAATGACTTATAGCATTTGTCAAATACCCAGCGACGAGTTATTAACTAAATCATAATTTGAACTCAAACCAAAAAACCATAGCTGAGGCTGTAGAAAGCAAACCATTTAATCTTTATAAATGGTCTTTGACATTCAAAACCCTTCTTATTGGCTAACCGTAGTCCAGTAATTAGAAACCAATACTGTCTATTCCACAAAGCGAAGCCTTGCAGCCCGTTTCTATCTAATCGTAGGAACGTCTGAACGGTCATTCTGCTAGGCAAACAGTCCGAATATCCCTTACAAGCGGTTACATTCACTAAGTAATTCCATTATGGTCGTTTGTGTACCGAATTTATACATATATAGGTGGTATAAACGGGTTAGTGCAGCCGCAAGTCAATCCACTGTCGAGTTTACATTGCAGCCCCTGGGATGTTGCGAGCGCCTGTACCGGCCTTGTTTGTAGCGCAACGTGATATGTAGCACGTTGCTGTAGCTGTGCACGTTTGTGGGAGTGTTTTAAAAGGGAATTTAGAGTGTTGGCTTAAAACAGTCGGGTCAAAATGTTATGTACATTTTTGGTAAATTATGTGGGCAAGACATTGTTGCAATAGCGAATAAAACCTGGATGAGGTTGGCTAGAAGCGTGAGAATTGGCACAGAAAAAAACTTTTATTTTATTCTTTGTAGTGTTTAGTTTGGAAGTCGGTTATATTTTTTTGTAAAAAGTTTTTTATTTTCACTTTTAAGTGGTGATACTTGGACGACGTCTTCGTCAACGCAGAAATTGAAATAAGCAAACATGCTCATAAAATAAAAACTACTAAACCAAACCGAATAAAATTTTTATGGGACTAAATGGCAAGTATACTGCATCGAACTAAAAAAGAATCACGGAATTCGGATCAGAAACCTCTGAGTAATCGGTGTACACACATAAAAAAAAGAAATACCCGCCGAATTGAGAACCTCCTCCTTTTTTGGAAGTCGGTTAAAAAGAAAGGCCCAGCAGTTGGCGAAGTCGGGTTGTGAACGATGATAATTAGGTAAATTAAGGGTCACCCTATCCAAACATGTGTTAAAGTTTATTATTAACCTCCAAAAAAAGCCAGACATGCCTCCTATGAATGTCTAATCGGTTTAATCTATTGACAAATCACATGTCAGCCTTAATATGTTTATGATTAAGGCTACCACCTAATTACAACAGCTAACACGAAACAGCAGAGGTCTTCTTGCGGTAACGCAAGTAGATTTTCCTGTCAGTATTTTAATTGGGCTTTCAGAATTTGGGGTTTGGTAGGAACAATTTTTACCTGCATTTTCCCTACATACATAGAGAGTAGAACACACTCACTCATGTTGTTAAAGGAGGGCCAGAAGCCATTTTCTCTTTACATACTTCAATTTACAGTTCAATATAATGCGACAAGGCTCTATTATAATTTCACTAATACATCGCTGAAAAAAGTTTGGGCGTTTCACTCTAGTGACGTAATGACGACATTGTACTCAAGTCGGACACGACATACAACCATTCACCTTGGATAATATAACATTAACATTCTATACTAAATGATAATTTGTGATTACATTTTCACATTAAGGCTTTTTTATGTATTTTTTGGTCATTATGCACTTCGGTTGAGGTGAGGTTTACTTGAAAGTAGGTCTTTGGTGAGCGTCGGTAGAAGATGGCCTGCGTTATGTTGACTTTCAGGGCATCGGTTTATTGCGCATTATTGGCATAGACCTGCGACTTGAGAAAACCCCACAAGAAAAAGCCTAGTGGGGTCAAATCGCACGATCTTGGTGGCCAATTCACGTCACCTCTGCGGGAGATAACCCTACCCTCGAACCGTTCATGCAGAATGTCCATTGTGTTTAATAATAAAGTTTTATCATTTGGACGTGCTTCTCAATCGTGTAACTTGCTATGGTGATTTGGCATCAGTAACTGAAGAAATAACAACGCATTTGACAGATGCCGCCAAAACAACATGGCCGCCACAAACTGTCAACATCGACCCGCCCTATTTGAAAGACCCTATATTATTAAGTATAGTAGACGATAAACAAAGATGTGTGGATCATAATATATCTGCACATTGAATTACCGAACAAAGTTCTTACATGACTTAACACCCTTAGTTTATAAACATACCATCGTCCATGCAAAATAGCTCCATCAAGTAAAACTGTCTAATTAAAAATATCTGCTTCAGAACAAGTGAAGAATTTACAAGAGGAGAAGAATCTGTGAAGCTAGGCAGCGAGCGGCGATCCCAAAAGTAATTTGTTTGCCCCCTCTCATGAAATTACATTCCACTGGATAAAAATTTAAAGAATTAAATACAACATCAGTGGCGTAATTTAAAATGTAATTTAACTATGGGACGATCATGGACGGCTTTTAAAACCGGAGGACATCTTGTTCCTAGAAATCAGAGATTTGATGTGCCACATGGGGAAAATAAACGAGAAACCAAAATTACAAACGACAGTTACATAGAAGACAAAAATTATACATGATCAGGATTTCAAAAATGACCTCTTCAATGACGTGCTAATGCCATCTCCTTTCCGCTATGAGAGAACTACACAAGACGAATGGCACTATTTCGCTTTCAAAATGGAATTATGATACCATTGTCAAGTCATAGTAGAGGGGACTGGCAGAAAATGTTCTGAAAACAACAAAGCAACTTCCCTAATAAGGTCATAAAATCAGAACGAATAATTCACCCTCGTAATAGCCGCTCAGGATGTACAAAGTAGCTTATCAATTAATAATGACGGCGCCGAGGCAGCGAATATTCATCACGTCGAATTTTACATCCTATTAAATTCAAATTGTCTGCTAAACGATTTTGACGCAAAATAGCGCTATTTTATGCCCACTAAAAGTAGGTAAACATGAAAATAAGTTATAAAAGTATAGGTACAACCGTACAAGTTCGTCCCTGGGGAGTTACTATGAGAACTCGAGTCACTCACACTTGACTTTCATGTTATGCAGTGACCTTACATATACATGAATGTGTTTTAACTGATCTGAATATTTTTATATAACGTTATTGCGCGTTGGCCGTTGTTTAGTGTTTCAAACAAAACACTGAAAAAAAATCTCAATTAAAATTATGATTTTTAGAGGTTTTCAAAACGCAATATTAATTACATATTTATTTTCTCAAAGAACTATTCCTTCTAAAATCTCTGAAATCTGAAAAGTCTCCGGCAGATTTCAGATAACGAAATCTCAATTTTAAAATTATACAATATGTATCAAAGACGAAGTTTTAAAGTTAACATTTAGCTAGTCATGGAACCGTGATCGTCTAAATACCTACTTGACATTATAATTTAGCTTGGTTAACATTACGAGTACTGTGTCGTGGTGTATCGAACGAATCTTTTCAAGCCTTCGTCTTAGCACTACAAGTTTTGTAGCCAATCAACTGCGTCAGAAGACGACACGACACAACATAATAATTGTTTTAACACAAATTTGTTTAAAAAATAATAATATGGGTCACCAGACGTATTTTTAATTACCACACAATAAACAGAAGCAGACTTCAACAACACAGAAGACAGACAACAACAAATAATTGTAATACTCTGCATGCATAGCAGATTATTACATAATATTCATCACATTCTCACTCATTCGAAAACTCAAGCGAGTTCCCAACAGTAGAAGCCCAAGTAATTAGTGGTGAATATTTGAAGGTTCCGCGGCTATCAGGGCAAGCGGTCTGTGTGCCCGCCCCTCGGTGGATGGATGGGTGGAACTATCCTCCTACCCGCAACGCGTTTTAAAGTATTAACGTCTGCTAACTTTGACAATGCTGACGTTATTATGATAAATGAGGTTTGATGTTGGAGGGAGATAGTACTCACGCAGATCTTCATCAGAAATTAATTATTAAGACTAGCCAATACTCATATGTGTAGTAATATATTATAAGAATGTACCTCCCACTCAAGTTAAAGTGTGTCCTTAAGTTCAAATGGCATAAGACATTTTTACAACCGATTTTGATAAAATTTGTATAGGGCCGATCGGAAAGTATTATCCTTTCTTACAAAAAAAGAGTATTGTTGTATTGTATTGAGTAAGCGTTATTGCTGAAAGACCGGACTGCCCTTTCCTGGCGCACTGGTCCCGTAGGCATGCCTGCTGTCCCGGTGCAGAGGAAAAGTTTATGAATTAAACTTTTTTGATTAATTTATTTTGTTTAAGGTTACTAACATATTTGTAAGTTTTTCTGTTACTAACTCATTATGGATTTTTAATTATGTCCGAAATAAGTGATTATTATTAAATCGATTATGAGGTAACAAACATAAGAAAGTACAACCGAATTGAACACCTCCTCCTTTTTCTGAAGTCGGTTAAAAATCGGCCTAGTGCAACTTGGGTAGCAAAAAAAAACAATTGATACAGCCACTTTTCCGTATCATCAACTTTGACTCTACATGATTTAATAAACTACTTTTTATCTTTTTGTATCTTTCAACTGCTTGCGTGGTCGAGTGGTTTAGGCGTTCGCCTTGTGAATCCGTAGTCGTGGGTTCGATTTCCACGGGAAGCATACTTTGTAAAGTTGTTTTCCAGTTTGGCTAGGATATTGCAGGCTTGAATCACCTGATTGTCTGATAAAAAGTTGATTCCGTGCTTCAGAAGGCACGTATAAGCCGGTGGTCCGGCCGCCAAATGGCGGTCTTCAAATAAACCATGTCAGAGGCCCTTGAGGCGGTTTAGAAACTCTGACACTAGGGTGTGTGGGGTCGCTAGACCTTACTATTCACACAATAAGAAGAAGAACTGTTTGTATAAAATGTAAGAGTGAGTGCTCGTTTACGGAGACGCGGGGCGTTGCGCGTCGGACGTTTTTCCCGTTTTCGGACAGGCGGCGCGTGCAGTGGGCCGCATCAACACAAACGTAAATGAGCACTAAGGTTGTTTAATTTTACTTCTGGTCCAATAAAATATTTAGCTACTGAATAATTATACGATTATTGTTACTGGGTATATTTTTTTATTTTATAAATTTATTCCCCAAAAAATTTTTTTCTTATTTAATGGTTTTTTTTAAATATTGTAGATAATTTTAAATACCCTGACTCCTAAACTAGGTGTATGTGCCTGTGACTTAGGAGTCAGGCGTCAGGAGGATCTACTAGTACAGTTTATCTATTTCTTTTGTTAATTTGAGGGTTTGCACTTCCAGATTATAAATACTTTACTTTAAACTTTAGGTTTTTGTTTTGATAAAATATAAACCGGCCAAGAGCGAGTCAGACTTCAAACCAAGGGTTGCGTACCACAATGCGAAAAAAACATGTTTCTCATAGGAACCCTCTTCAGTTTTTAATTTAATTTTTATTAAAGAAAAGAAAAGAAAGAATAAAATTTATTTAGCACATATATGAAACACGCACGGTACATAGAATTAGAAATAATAAACAAAAAGGGTATACCAGAAACTAGTGTGTGTCTCACTAAAAAGGTTGTGCTAAAAAGGTCCATTTCAGCGATGTGTCAGACTGACTAATGCTGTCTGACGCTGGTTTAGTATTATTATTATGGTTTGGTATTATTTGTTGTTATAGCGGCAATAGAAATACACACTCTGATAATTTCAACTGTCTACCTATTACGGTTCTTGAGATACAGCCCGCTGACAGACACTCGGATAGACGGACAGCGGAGACTTAGTAATAGGGTTCCGTTGGTTACCTTTCGGTTACAAACCCTAAAAAGGGTCAACAGAAAACTAAAATAAAATACAGAGTATATCAAAACAAGTGTTGGCCTCAGAACATGGTACATGTTGATACGTCACCGCGGTTACTTTCATCAGCTTGTATCTGGCGTCCGTCCAGGAACTATAGCTCTCCCTACACTACGCTTCCTTAACATATTAGATTTATTGTACCTACACTACATTTATTAGGTGCCTACCTAAACATTATGCAAACTAGATCTTTTTATTTTACTGGTATTTAACCACAATCTCACCTGATGATAAGTGATGATGTGGTAGAAAAAAGGGCCCGGTTGCTATACACCCTTGCCATAGAGACTTGAGGGCTTAAAGTCACCAAAATCTAATAAATTCGATTTGACAGCTGAGTAGAGAGGGATAGAAGATTGCTTTACCACTGAGTGCGAAAGAGATTTATTTTTATTTCTCTTTCCTACTTACAAGTACTGCTGTCAAAATGGGCCTTTTGTTTATCACTGAATTTTATTTTTGATACTGGCTATTTTTTCGTTCCGACAATATAAGAATATTAGAAATTATCGCACTCAAAATACCTACCTACAGTTTATTTTTATTCCAAGTTCCCTAATTAATATAAACGTGAAGTGAAGAGCTTTCTTTTTATTTTTAAATTCAAGCAGGACCAAAAATATTAAAGGCCACTTCTAGTTGGAGCTAACTGCCACGGATAATTTTAATTGGGCGATTCTTATTTTTCTTCTTCAAAAGTTGTAAAACAAAAAGTAGTTTCTACCAACTACTTTTCGAACTTTTCAAAGCTTTTAAAAGGTTCAGAAACTGGTCGGAATAAACTTAAAAGACTCAGCTATAGGAACAGTCAACAAAAAAATGGATTAGATAACTTTTCAATTTTCTCAATATTAATATTAAGCATACTATAAATAACTAATATTATAAAGAAGAAAGATTTGTTTGTTTGAATTGAATAGGCTCCGAAACTACTGGACCGATTTGAAAAATTCTTTTAGCATTGGATTGCTACATTATCAGGGAGTAACATAGGCTATATATTATCCCCGTACTCCCACGGGAACGGGAACTACGCGGGTGAAAACGCGTGGCGTCCACTAGTAAATAATATATCAGAAGATATACTACAAAGTAGGACGAAACTATTTTGTGGAAGACGTAATTGTATTGTAACAGTGTTAATCGGCTTTATCGCTGACTGTACTGGAAACGATTTATTCAATTAATAATTTATTTATAAGAAAACTTGCTGGTCTGGTCGTCAATTGGTATCATGGGTGGCTAATGGCGACAAATATTTACAACGTGGCCCCGACTGAAGCTCTTCCTGTCTTTTTATTGTTTCTTCCTTTGATTTATTGAATCTTGTCTAAAGGTAAATAACATTCTTAAATGCATTTTCGTCTTTGGTTGAACACTTAGCTAATTTTGGACGCCAGTGAAGCCTATTACATGAATAAGCTTAATAAGCCTTTGTGTCATTCATTCATTTATTCACGATTTCTTCTTTTATCGGGATCATTAATTTGTCGTTGGTATCTTATATTGATTAATAATTGCAGATTCTCAGGATAACATTTTGCATTCGCAATTTGATCAAAAAGTTTGACTAGCTGGAACAGTCCCTAGATTCGATAATCACGAACCAGTCAAAAAGCCTCTTGTGACGAGCTGCTGTGACGTATCATTGCCATCATGAATCCGTTGTTAAAAAAAGGATATTGATATTGGTCCTGTAAAGCTCCGTCTCTCTCTCTCTCTCATAGCTGAATTACAACGGCATTAGTAAGTCATAGTAATGGGACACGTCTATTATATAAAAAATGAACACTTTATTAAGTTTATTATTTCGTTTGGCAACTAGTATTATAACTGGCGCTAGGGTGGTAGTTTTTTGTTTCTATGGTATTCTTGCTATGTCACGTTATTTAAACTTTATGTTCGAATAAATTTCTTAAAAGACATCTCAAGTTTTTAACAAAAAACCCATAAACCCTAATAAACCAGCCAATCAACTTGACCAACCTTTAAACCGGAGTACATAATGTACCTACACCTGTACCTACATGATGCAGATAATAACATACCATACAAAAAAACCCACTGCGCCCAATTAACTTTTTTCTGTTCACAGACCAGAAACATGATTCAATTAGAAGCAGGAAGCAAACGAGAATGCAATCTAATTGACCAAAGAGGATTATGGCTGAGATCCGATACACGCGCCAGAATTTTTGTTCTTCTTTTCTCTATGACCTTGTAAATGCTAAACTGTTTCATTTTTTTACAGGAGACTTTGTTTTGAGAATTCGTAGACTTGATTAATTTGATTTTACGAACAAAACTTGAATTCCGTTTTAAAACATGGTTCTAAAATCATTTGATAAAAACGTAAAATTTAATTAAGTGTTAGTGTTAAGTTAGTCTTTTTTTGTTTGTTACAGTTTATTTGTTTAGTTACAGTGGGTACCTTTGCTCGATACTAGGGTCTGGCAAACATTCTTGCATCAGTATAGCCTCAATAGTAGCCTGAAGTTTTGGTTGTTGATGGTAAAAGTCTCGCTATACAGTCATAATTTCGCCAGTCACATGTATAACATGTGACTGGCGAAATTATGACTGAACTCTAGGTAGTCTTCTACCTAAGTCCTTGGGAAGCACAGGTGTAATATAAAGTTATGTAGAACAGAATTGTACCGTTACGAGACAAAATGATATTCTGTTCAGCGGAATGACATTCCGACGCGCATCGGTTCCGTGCAAATCGAGTCCGGGCAGGATAACTCGATTGCATTTTAAATGCATCGTTGTATCGGACGCGGGTGGGGTGGTCGCGGTAACGACACTATAAAGGTATTGTTTCAGAAAGTCTACTTAGTGGGGTCCCCCAAGTTGAGGTGCACACAAAAGTAGTTGCTCACTAACTTATGAAGATTATTTACAGCTGTAAATTGTCATCATAACTAGAGCCTAAATAATAAGTACGATAATAGCTTCACCATGAAGGGTGTGTAAAACAGAACATTTCTATAGCAAATAATATCTTCAACGAATTCAATTTAAGCAGTCGGGGTAGTCCATATATTCAAAATCATTCATCGCACTGTAGGTACAATGGTCTAAAGTTGAAGCATTTTCAGATAAAAGGACCAATGAACTTAAAAAGAGTGGCTGGAATAGACTAGATATGGAAAAAGAGTGCTTAAAGACTGGGTACTGAGGTCCAACAGTTGTGTTTTCATTGTAACGCACAATATGTAGAACCATTTGAAGGTCATTAATAGGTGTTACCTGTAATCTTGCTAAGGTATTGTGTTACCCATTTACTGGAATATAAAGGTCAGGCAGACAGCTCCATCGCTCCATATAAAATACTAGTACTCAGCTGCATACGGCTAGACTGGAAGCCAATCCCAATATAATTTGGCAAAAACTTCTTCTTCTGAGTCGGACACTCTTGTCTGAGTCTCTTGCCTTCCACTTGGCTCTGAATTACCAGTCTCTCCATCAAGTTCTCATTCCTGCAAATGTGACCAAAGAACTTCAGTATTCGTGTTTTCACAATGGACGAAAGTCGGTCTTTAATACGGAGCTCTTTGATGATGGAGACTTTAGTGCGAAACGCTGTCCACGGGATCTTCAGAAGGTGTCTCTAGCACCACATCTCTAGTGGCAAAACTACGCGGATTGAATGAATAATATAGAATCAGACGATTTCACCAAAAAAACTCACGAACCATTGACTGGACCTTCGGCAGCTTCGCCTCTAGAGTAGCAAGCAGACGGGAGGCGGGGGTGTAGACGTGCCGCGGTACGGGGAGGGGGAGACGTTAAAAAATCAACGCCCATTCACAGTCAGCCGTAGTAAACTGCAATATGATTACGTTCATAAAAGTTCATTTTTATTAAATAGAATGAAATCAGTTTCCACTTTGACTTTTTTCTATAAAATATTTTCAGCTGCATTTAAAAGGAGTGCTGGAACTATTTTTCTTATTTTTGTACAAATGCTACTTAATTTATTTTTGTATTTTTTTCTTAAGTTAAATTCTAATTTACCTTTGATTGGATTAGCCAATCCGTACTACCCAAATGAAATAAGGTAAGGTGACAACATGTCTTAATCTAAGGATAACATGTTACAGGGTTTTTTCAGGTGCTTTGTATGAAAACAAGTCACTTATCCAAACTATTAGCGTGTATACTCGACCGTCAGCGTTCTAAACATTTTGAAAGTTTTGTTTTTAACCACAAACAGTGTAGGAAAACAGTACGTAGGTACGTGAACTGTGTACGTATAAATATTAAATGGCTTGAGAACCTTACTGCTACCGCCATCTGTTGGTCAGTGTGTGTAGTAAGGTAACAAGTAGAGTCAGTAAAACAATCAAGTAGCTTTTATAAAACTTGATTATTTGGTGAAAAGAGTAAAGTATTTCATTTTTAACCGACGAAAAAACGGAGGAAGTTTTCAAGTCGACGCGTATTTTTTTTTTCTTTTCATGTATGAACACGCCTAACTTTTAACAGAGTAGTCCGATTTTGATCCTTTCTACCCTAAGGGGGGAAAATAGGGGTGATTTATTGTTCACTCACAGATTTTAGTGCACAGAGTTAGTTTTAGTGTAGCATTTTTTGTAAGCATACCCATGTGGGTATATAAAGCCTGTTATTTTTTAAGTATTTATATTATGCAACAAGTAATAGTTAAAGTAAGATTATATAACAGTTAATATCTAAAGTAAGAAAGGTAACTATTTTAAAAGTTATAAAAAATAAGCATATATTAATTAGTAGATTATAACTACAAACAAGTATAAAATAATATTTTTTAACAAAAAAAATTAAACCTCCGAAAAAACTAAACTTTATTTAATTTCGGAAGTTGGTGTTTTTTATTGTTTCTTCGGACTTCCGAAATTAAATAAAGTTATTTTTTGTAAAAAGGTTTATTATTTTTTGCTTTTCAGTTTTTTCGGAGGTTAAATTTTTTGTAAAAAAGTTTTTTGTGTGCAATAATTAACGAAATTGAAAGAATAAATGGACTGGAGGGAAAGTATTTCAGCAAGTACCAAAGGCTTGCACGTGCTGTGTATTGCAACCACAAAATCAAGATTGTCAATCATTAGGAATAAATCTCTACATTTTTATAACATTGGCAAACATCTTAAGACTTTCAAAATGAAATAGTTACCTACCTACTTGATATACATGTTCCCATACAAAAACATTGAATAAAAAGAGTATTCATCACAAAAATTTTTTGCTAACGTTACCAACATGTATTAAGACCGTTTATTATTGAATGAAGTACCGAGAAGCAAGCGCGATGAGTGGCAGCTGACAGGATAAGTTTGCTTCCTCTTTCATTACTTGTTTTTACTGAGAATTGAAAAGTGATTGTGCACGTCGATGATGGATGAGTAAAAAGAATATTCCGAGGAATAGTCTGCGTTTGTATAGTGTTTTACTAGTGCAAAAAGTTTTAATAAATAAATAAATATTAAAAAGGAGTGGAGCGTTTACTCCTCACAGAATTTCATACTAACTCCTTGTAAATGGAAATAATTTAACCGATTTCATTTTTGAATGCAGTTTAAAGGAGGTATTTAAAGGAGGCGCTTCGTTAAAATTCAATTACAGCGTTGAACACGGAATATCCGATGTTATTTTGATAATGAAGAAACAAAATATTATGAATGTTGAATTTGCAAACTTGTTCATTAGAATAGTTATATCGGGGAATTGCAACTTCTAAACATAGGGTCCTGGCTTTGGTGCCCAGGTCGGGAAAAAAAAATGCATTTGGTACAAGATCTCAGTAGCAGCCTTGAATCTGATCTTTTACCTGATTTATCTATATCTAATCTTTCTTCCTATTATGA
Organism: Lacanobia wlatinum; assembly: GCA_947578705.1. Taxonomy (NCBI): domain Eukaryota; kingdom Metazoa; phylum Arthropoda; class Insecta; order Lepidoptera; family Noctuidae; genus Lacanobia; species Lacanobia wlatinum. The sequence continues at coordinate 22,085,422 of OX388029.1, forward strand.
CAAAACTTAGTTTTATCCACATAGACTCACTCAACCTACCCAAAAAATAGGCACAATTTCAAAAACAAAATTAAACCCGAATTTTAATTAACCAAACGTCAATACTCGTTTCCCTTTCACAAAGCACTTCAGTCCTCAAAACCGTCAACCTGATTAACATCGGTTTTATTCCCGTGTCGAAGCCGAGCGGCAACCGGACAACCAGCTAGAGTCCGGACAACAGGTGGTAATTACCGGTTAAATATTTAATACGTAAGGGTTATGTGAATTGACCTGGCCTAGCTGAATTATTTATAATGTAGGTTGGTATTGCCAAGAAATTGATGGTTAGCTTTGATTGGTAGTTGCATGGGTAAATTATTGAAGTGATAAGGATTGCATTATGTATACAAGAAGTATTAATGTATGTAATGAGAAAATTCGATAAGGAATTGGAAATCAACACAGGGCGTTATTTTTTTTCGAAGATCAGGTAATTATTTTTACTATAAATGGCTGTTTGATATATTTTCTATAAGAAAACTTTCAAAGTTACAGTTCTATTTTCTTATTCCTTAGGTACAAAATATCTGACAATTGAAAAACCGACCCTTAAAGAAATTAAAACAAATATTTCTACATAACCGATACTTAAAGAACAAAAACGTTCATTCATATTTTATTGATTCAAAATTTATAATTGCAATTGTATATCTGAATGCAGCAAAGAAACTTCCCCTGATAATTTTCAGTAATAGCAAAACGAATCTAAGTTGGTTTCACCTGAACAATAGTGACAGCTAGCGCCATCTACCTCGTTGTGCATGAACTACCGACATCGACAGGCCGTGGGCACACCGAGGGACAAGTATTCATTGTGATGATTGGCACTCTATTACCTATGCAAACAAAACAACAGGTTATATGAAACAAGCATAGAACTTCAATTCATTTTTTATTTCTTTTGACAACACTCCCAGTAAATGGAAACTTAACTAAAGCTTCATTTAGGTACCTACCTCTCACTGTTATATCGGTAAATTGCATTTTATGATTCAATGGAAAGTTCAAGGCTGACTTAATGGGTCATTATCATTAAGTTACCCCTGAAACTTTTCATTAAATCAACATCACGTTGCTGAAAACACTTCGTGAAAAAATCATCACAATCCAAAATAGGATCACCTAATGGGAGCTAGTGGAAAATTGAAAATTCAATAGCCCACAGCTCAATCACGCTATTCCTACGTATAAAGTTAGACGTGGTAGTTAGTAACAGTTTAAACTAGTTAGAATTTCGCTTCACCGGCTGCGAAGTCACCTAGTCCAAGTCTGCGGTTTAGGCTAAAATTTAGCTATAGATAGACAGATAGATAGATACACCAAAAATTGTTAACCCTATCTCTATATCGCTCTAAAATAAATTGAATTTGAACTCTTCCAAGCAGTTTTGGACAACATCTACTAAATAAACACCCCCCTTCCCCCGAATAATTTGAAGGTTCTTTTAGTCTATCAAAAGGTTCTGGTAACTACCACTGTCAATAATAAGGCCGCCATTGCACCCATGAAACTTAAGATTCCTGACAAAATAGGTGTCCAACTATTTTGGTGTATAATAAACAATTTTCTACTCTATGGCCTAAAAGCACGTCCTAATAGTTGGTAAGTGTTTTCAACATCCAATTAGCCAGCGCTTGAGACATCTCTCATGTTCTGGTCTTCTCTTTAAGAAGAAGAACTAATAATGAACTCTAACATGGAATAAACATCAGTTATGAAGTCATTCTTCACAGCTGAATGGATTCCAATCACTTAGTGCAAGCTAGAAAAGTTGCGAAACAATGGATGATCATTGCTGGGCATTATGACTCGCAACAATTACTCTGGTTTATAAGTAGTGGCTTTGTTCTAGAAAACGGTTTGTTCTGCTATACGTGGAACTGTAATACATCCTCCATGGATACATTGACTTATCTAGAAAGCCTTGGAGGATTTAATTAAAAAGTAATATAAATTAGAATAGGTTCAAATAATGACATAAAAATACATATAATTTGTTTTTAATGATCAGACCTGTAAAAGCTTTCTTGGGAGCATGAGCTCATTATAATAATTCTATTAATTCTAATCAGTTTTTGTTTCTCATAACTTCCCGTGGAGTGGCTGATTCTGTTTCCAGCTGTTCCACAGTACTGAGGTATGGAAGAAGACATGTTTCGCAGACCCCGAATAAATTGTGAATCCCTCTTTTTTTATAAATAAAGAAAAAAAAATTCTACAAGGCCTTTCATATAAATAACTGGATAGATATAGGGTGTAACTTCAAGATCTTCACAGACTTCTTGGTCGTCGAATACTTTACGAATACTGAAAACTCAGATTTTCAGAAAAATTCAAGCCACTAGTTGGCGACATTTGGCATAAGGTACTCTACTTTGAAAACGTAACTTATAACGCAATGATGACCCTAACGTGAATTCAACGGTTTCAACGTTTGTCAGAAAACATTGACGTGCTTTGATCTGACGCCTCAGTGCTGCCACCGTACTTTCAGAAACCCCTCATTAATTTCGTCTCCATTGCTTACATACCCAGTGTATCAATAACGTTTACCCCCACACCTACTCATAACGGTAACAACCCTAATTTATTTGTTTATTATTTCTTAGTTCCCCCCTTCCTTGCAACCAAATCCTTTTCCTGTGACAAAAATGTCAACAAACAGACTTGCTACAGCCAAAGCGAAACACACTCTCCGCCATTAACTGACTCCGTAAACAATCATGAATCATCAATCAGGTCGCTGGTGTTAACAGCAGTATACGTTCTTGACGACAAACCCAAATTCACAACCCGAAAATAATACTACAGAGGGATATTCAACCTTATCACAACGACACAAGGGTGATGTATCCAGGAGCTTGGTTTCGTCAAACGCTTTTAACGGAAAGGAATCGAACAGCGTATTGTTTGTTAGGCAAGGTATGGCCCACCGGTCTCGTGATGATTTATGAATATGAAGCTAGTTGATTTTATATGTATGGCAGGAAAATATTAGCTTTTCATATTTTGTACATGGTAATTCTAGGGAAAATTGATGGACAAGTAAAGCTTTTAAATAACCAATGGTTATTAATTGACGTATTTGGTTTTTGCATTTTTTGTTGGATTATGGAATGCAAATAGTCTTTTATTTGTATGAAAAAAAAAATGTTTTTACTCAATTTACAAACATAAATCTACTGGAGCTTCGGAGGCACATTTTTGATTCTCTTATAATATTGAATAAAGGTCAAAGACACCTTCATTCAAAGTGATGACAAGACAGAATATCAAAAAAAGGAAAATCACCACGACCCTCACTTTAAACAGCATTATAAATTCACAACACCAAAACGCCATTCCATTAAAAAGACATTTCGACATCCTTCCCATTCTCTTCCACACAATAGCACCTACCAGAATACATTGACCCATGTCAACTAAACAATATCTTGTTTTGAGGGTCCACGTGTTATTTGGCAGGTGCAGGGGTAATCAACAGTTGAGTCAATCAATCAAGGTGGGGTAACAACGATCGATGGCTGATGGCCTGATCGTCTTTTGTTCGAAAGCTGTTATTGTTTGGCGATGTTGTGACGAGGCGATCAATTTTCGAGTGGGACAGTTTAAAGTCAGTGTTTCTGAAATAGTGTTTGGACTGGACGGGATGTTTACTTGTTGAGTTTATGAGATTGTCACAACAAGTGTTACTCAACTGCGGCACAGCTTACAACTAGGTTGTATTCCTATATTGAAAACTAGTGGACGTCACGCGGTTTCACCCGCGTAGTTCCCGTTCCCGTGGGAGCACGGGGATAAAATATAGTCTATGTTACTCCCTGATAATATAGCTATCAATTGCTGAAAGAGTTTTTCAAATCGGTCCAGCAGTTTCGGAGCCTATTCATTTCAAACAAACAAACAAATCTTTCCTCTTTATAATGTTAGTCTAGATGAGCTAGTGAGGCTTCTGGCTACATTATAAACGTATAAATCGGATCTACCACGCATAACGAACCAAATAGCAGTCTAAATACATAAAATACTACTACTACAATCATGTACATGGGTATGGTAATAGTCTGTCGGTTTAAATTATTACCAAAGCCGCAACTTGGTACGCGCATATCCCGTTTTTTCCCGTTCCTGTATGAATTTCGGAAAATCCCCCCTTTGTGCTCCCCAACACTCCCCATGGAACCTTCATCCCAACTTTCAGCTTTCTACGACCAGTCATTTCGTCTGTGCGTTGTCTGATAGTCACTCAGTCACTTTGTAACGGAATAATTTTAAATATATTGATGAAATTATATTTGCTACCTCTAATTTATGATCGAAGTCATTGATTTCACTTTACTATGGACAAAAGAACACATATTTTAATTTAATTATTCCCGAGGAAACCCTAAAAATAGCAAACTCTTCGACTGAAAGTACCCACTCTTCTCTCCTTCGAACAAGGCAAAACTTGGAGGCACAACTTTAATTGCATCGCCACTGCAAGCCACATACAGCCGCACTCCAGCATTCTTCAGCAGATAACAATAGCAACTATCAAGGGAACAATGTCTGGCAACACGGAACAAAACATTGTGGTCTTTGAAAGCGGTGTAAAGTGGTTAAGTTTTATAAAATGTGGTTTTTAACTTTGCATGCATAACTTTTCCTCATACAAAATTCCTGAAATATCTTTTATTTATTGGGTTAGTAAACGAGTTTTCATAAACTCCTAAATAAGAAAAAGAAGTTTAGTTAGTAGTACAATCATATTTTGATTGTTCTTTTGCCAGGCTGGGTCGCTTCCATTATTCAATCAAAGTCATAAAAAGTCATAAAAATAACAAGGAAGTAAGAAAGGACATTTCTTGAATTTAAATCAGCACTTGAAATACTCTCACCATAGGTACTTATTTTAATTCATGATATATTTTATCGTAGTCCGGTGGGAATGCCCGATGTTCAGCTGAAAGGCGAGACTTCACACACAGTTCGTAGTTAAACAAGTGGACAGGGGTCTTTATTTTTGTTGCTGTATGATTGTTTTGCTTTGTAATCTTATGTGTTAATATGATTGTGTAATAAGTAAGTAGATAACCAACCAACCAACAAAAAAAAAGAAAAAAACCAACCAACCACCAATTTCCACCAATTTCTTATCAGTCGATAAACCCACAACAGAAAAGAACATTGAATAACCAGATTCAAACAAAACAATCACACTCCCGAAGTTGCCCATTCAGCAACAGCTTATTTCCCTTCATAAATAACTAACAGAACAATATAAACTCCGAGTATCATGTTCTTGTACGGCTTGGCACGTAGTGATGCACTACACTCTTAATAGTTGGCGCTGGCGAGGGGCCAGTAGGCTGCCACATGTGAGGCTTTAAGACCACATGGTACGAGTTGTTATTGGGGAACGTGCCATACGTGTAGTGGAGGGGAAAGGAGGGTTATGGGTAGTCTATAAAATGACGTGTTCCAGTCCATACGAGCTAAAATTGGTACTGCAAATCTAGCTCTAATTCAAGTGGGCACATAAAAAAAACTTCTTTTTTCCAGGTTACCCAGAAAGAAAAGAAATAATATTATTTACGCCAAATAAGACGCATACCATAAAAAATCTAACACAAATAAATAATTACAAATAAAACATGTACACGTTGAAAAGATATGCGTTAAAGAAAAACAATAAATTGTGATAATTGAATCAAAAGAAACATGTATAAATCGGTGGCAGTCAGTTTGCCCCCATGGGAAAAAAGATGTTCCCATGTGCGCTAATCAAACAAAAAGAATTGGTGTTCACAGCATCGTCGTTTCAGGTTAAATTTCGCCAAGCCAAAGCACGACTTATAAGAACAAACAATGAAAGTAAATTCTTGTTCAAAAATAGCATAAACAATAAGTTTACTGAAATGATCATTATCAAAAAATTATTGAAAAAAAAATGCCTTTGGAATTGCAAATCCAGAAGCCATTGATAAGTAGAATGTTGGAACGTTCGCTAATGAGACCGCGTGAGCAAAGTGCTGGCTTGAAACAAAAGAGCAAATACAATCATAATCTGGAGAGAAAGAAAAATACGAAGCTCGTCAGTTCACATGCCATGCACGTAACAAATAATTGTGTTATGAGGTTAATATGTTTTTTCTTCCAACAAGCTTCGTTACTATTAATTTATTGTTTGTGTTTGTTATATGTTTTGTTGTTATGTTATAAATAGTTATGTTAAGCCATACCCATCAGAATCAGAATTCATTTATTGGTCAATAATGAAAGTATCCAGATAAGATGGTTCTTGTAGAGAGCCCCAATACCCATCCCATTGATAACATAAAAGTGGTCCTGTTTCACTTCATAAAATTAAAATTTGTTTCCTAAGATCATAAATAAGTTTGAAGTCGGTAACAACAAATAAAAAAAACAACACAACTTAAAAAAAAAACGAGTATTTCCCTAGCCAAAATTATGCCATTACTGACACTAGCGCCATCTAGCGGCGATTTCCAGAACTCGTAAGCAAAAAGCTCGTTCAAAATCCCTTTAAATTACACTTATAAAATCTCGAGCTGTGATAAGTACTAAGTTAGCGTGCAGTCACTTGAACTTGCAGATTACCCTCTTCCGTTTACTTTGAATTATTGTTTATGGATTGAGCGGTGATTCACACTAAAATAAATCGTTATTGCTCTGAATTTATCTGCCTAATAAAGGTAACAAAAATAAAGGATCTACAAAAAGGCAAGAACACCAATTAATCCAAAAAAAATGTCAGCGATATCCCACCCAACCACCTATACTAGTAGCGCCAACTAGCAGCGATTTTCCGGACACAAAAACAAAAATTTACGCATAAGTCCTTCAAAGTAAACTTATAAAATCTCGAGCTGTGATAAGAAACCTAAACGGCCCGTAGTTTGTAATACATTTCTAAGTTAGCGTGCCGTTGACTTGAACTTGCAAATTACTCCCTTCCGTTTACTTTTAATTACGAGTTTAACATTAAATTGTTTGGCGTGTTAAACGGTGTTCCACATGAAATTATAATGAACTAAGAAAAGAGGGTTAAAAAGGATTTAGTTAATTAGTTGATTATGAAAGGAGGCGCTTTGTGAATGAACGAAGAAATGAGTCTTCTTTTTTTCGGCTTCCTGAAGATGTTCTTGGTTGATAGGGCTTTGTAGGTAATTATAATTTACAGAGACTTAAATTCTCGTCTGTTTGTCTCAGGTAAAATCAGGTATTAAATCCTCGTTGATATGATTTTCAATCCAACAATTCATTTAACAATTTGCTACACTGTAATTTTTAGTACAGTTTCATCAAAATATATTGCGTAGAACGTGTTGTAGGTGCATAACCGTTTTAAATATATATTAATGTTTATTTAATCAAGGGCTAGTTATTTAATGTATTCGTGCATTCGTGCAAATATGTAAATTATGCACCACACATGCGCATTACATTCAAGTATGTTGCAAGTTGACATAGTTTGTTCATTGTCGCATAATTTCTACATATTAGATTTTACAGTTAGATAAAAATTCAATAAGAAAAAAATATAATAAAAAGTCGAAAACTACTGAAAATTATCGCTGAAAGCGTTGAAATATAAATTGTTATTTAATAAATAATTATAGTAACACTGTCTTTATTTATTAAACACCCATAACAGTTTTTTTTGTATTGCTTCAATCTAGATTTAAACTAAAAGTAAGAACCACTTTTCAAGACATCCATACTTAAAATTCCTATCCTAAGCATACCTAACAAACATTCAAAAACCACGTTTTCATAACTCATCTCAAGCCCGACCCCACCGATCGCAATCATCAAATGTGACACAAATTCACAAAGGGTTGCCAGTGTTTCCACCAATTAATTTAATCAGAACAAAATAAACATATCAGGAACGGCCGCAAACGGGTTCAATTCACTTTTGATACGCTAAACGGCGCTCGGACGGGCTGCTTGCCGGCTCGGCGCGTAATAAACCCGGCGCGGCCGTTTGTTGCTGCCAATTACACGAGCCGCGCGGTTGCCACCCCTGCATTCATAAGGTGGCGGATATAGCAGTAAAGCGAGGCGGGTAGAGAAAAATGTTTTTTTTTTTTGGTTTTCATTGTTGGTCGTGTGTTAACGTTGATGATTATATTACATGGTAATAATTTATTTATTTAATTGGTCATTAAATTATCATTATTCTCTTTATTTTTTATCCTTACATACTAATTTACATTTTTAAATATTTCTTAAAAACAACACATTATAAAAAAAAACATTTAAAAATATAAAAAATAGTAGTCCGCCGGTGTCGGGAGCAGGGTCCAAGCTACCGAAATTATCATTATTATTATTATTTTTTATTAGCCATATTGGCCATTGGCCATTGGTTATTTAATAAACCCTGTCAGAGGCCCTTGAGGCGGTTTAGAAACTCTGACACTAGGGTGTGTCGGGTCGTTAGACCTTACTGCCCACACGAGAAGAAGAAGAAGATTGGCCTTCCAACAATTGTTTACACTAAAACCTTAAAAGATATATAAACAAACACAAATATGAAACGTAAAACTTTGACACACCTAATGAACAAACAAAGATTCTTCAATGACATCGTAACGCATCAACGACATGCAACTTTTAAACCAATATTTGTTTATTATAACTTGATGCACTTGAAAAAATACTGTACAAACGGACTTACTACCACGGGCATTTTCTACCAGTCGACAACATAGACAACATGTGGTGGATTGTGGTGCAGAGACAACATGCCTAGTGCAAATTAAAGGAAAGATAAACCGAGAGAAAAAACAACAATCATAAATACAAACACATTAACAAAATTAACAAAGTTTTTTAAAAAAAAAAAACTTGCCAAGTGTGGTTCGGACTCGCGTGCAAAGGTTTCCGAACGAATTTCATTTTTTTAACGTGTTATTTTAATACTATAGATTTCTTATAGGTTTTCCTGTAATCTATAGGTAAAGATCTATTATCTACATTTTTTGTTAAAAAAATTAAGCTCAGTAGTTTCGGAGATAAGGAGGGGTAGTGGTAAGTTTTCGTCTAATTTCTTGAATAACTTCAAAACCATTTATTTTAAAATTATAAAAAAATGTATATTTAAAAGCCTTACAGTAAGCCCTTTTATTTGATAAGTCACACGATATTGTTTAAAAAACTTTATTTTTAATTTTCTAGTTTGACCCCCAAAAGTGACCCCGGAACAAAAATTTAACGATTTACGTCATGCGTCTGTATTTGGGTCACAGAAGTCAATATATGTACCGAATTTCAACAGAATCGGTCCTGTGGATCCGGAGAAAACTGGCTGTGACAGACGGACACACAGACAGACACCCGAGTGATCCTATAAGGGTTCCGTTTTTTATTCGGAACCCTAAAAACTAATCCAATAATATCGTGTTTCTAAGAAAATGGAACGAAGGGATTTTACATCTATAGCAAGTTAAAAAAATGGCCAGTGTCCATTCTATGCCATGAACAGCCATACACTCCACCAAAGATAGTCATCTATTCTCATTCTAAAACGTACACGATACACAGCTTCGTTACATGAATTGGGTATTGGGCCATTCGTTGGCAAACACATTAGATATTGATATTCAATAACACGGCCGCACGTTTGCAACCCCTGCGTACACCGCTGCAAACTGTAAGACTATGTGTATATGAGTAAAGCGAAGCGGGTAGTTTATAATGTTGTATGTACACAGGTCAAGCGGGACGGGAATCACAGCGATTAGAATAATTTTCATTCTTGATTTGAGTTCTGATAAAAATAAAAGTAACGTTGATAATTTTCCACTTTTAACAAAATAGAGAAATAAAAACATATTTATAAACATCTAAAATTAATAGGGAATATGCATGCGATTTTTTTATTTGCGAAATGAAATACTTTTTAACTCTAATAAACAATTATGAAATTATTTTTTAAATACCTTCATCAGCGATGAAGTTATAAAGCTTCAAAGTTTACAATTAGAAAGAGAAGTCCGATATGAATTGTGACGTCAAAGTTCTTGGCGCCTATACAGCTGCCATAGAAAACAGCGTTTTCGCGAGAGGGACAGATACATTTGTTTAAAATAATTATATCTAGTTTGCTTTTCGAGCAATTTTGATTCTATTTTCACCGTTAGTATTATATTTATGTATATTTTTAGATAAACTGTATAGATAAGAAATATTTTTTTCGTGCATATTCCCTATTACTAACTGACTTCGTTACAATCACATGTTTCGAGAACCGCCTGTGATATCAATGTTCCTACAGTCATCCATATAAGAGTAGTTTAAACGTAATGACAGCACTGTTGACCATTTGTCCGCGAACGCTTTGTTTTCGTTCAAAACCATTAAGTGACAGCCCTGGAATTGTAAGGTTGTGGGTATAGGAGTAAAGCGGAGCGGCGAGATAAGCGAGTTGTTAATTTTATTATTAACGAGGATTTGTAATTAAAAAGCGATTATTTTAAACGGAAATAGCTGTTCATGCAATTATGCAGTTCTTTCAATCTCTCAGTAATGTGAATTAATCATGTTAATATTCAGACTGGTAAGTGGGATATATCCATCCCATTGGACTGCACGGCACTGGTAGCAAAACCTGTAAATGCTGACTTTGTATACTATTAAACCTCTCAAATAGGGCCAGCTGAAGGTCAAAGTGTTAGACTGTACGTTTTTCATATAACACGACGAGATAGTGATTGTTTAATTTGGACGAATTTTAAACAGTTTTTGACCGAAGAATAAATACGGCTGTTTGACATATTTTCTATACAAGAGCTTTCAAACCGCCATTTTTATTCCTTTGGTAAAAGTTATCTGAAGATTGAAAAATCTGCCCTTAATATTAACGGAAAATAAGAAGCCTGCTGTTAAAAAATCTTTAGGTAGGTAGGTATAGGAAGACGCCCCACTCTCAATTACACGATCCATAAGGTAACGGGACATGTGTGCTGGAGCGTACACACGGCTGCAGTATTATTGACTTCGTTACACCATTCATACGCTTCGGGAAACCCCTTTGTGAACTCAATGATGGAGTATACAAAGTTAAATTGAACGTATTCTGCCGGTCTATTCCGTCAACATCTCACCGTTTTAACGTAGGAGTAGTGATCATGAAGTGAACTGTCATTCCATCTTGTTTGTATGGATATACAGGGTTATTTGTGCTATTTCATACATTTTTATTGGCTAAATATTGCATTTTGTATGAAACAGCTGATATTTTGTTCGAGTTTTCGGGGTATTTCTCAAAGTAAAAGTTGTTTATAATCATGTGTACTTGCACTGCCTAACAAGTTGTTGGTGTTTAACAAATAACCCTGTATACCTGCCAGGGTTTGTACGAAAGATTCATTGCGGCCCTGGAACGCAAAGGGCATTAAGAGGAATACGGATGAGTTTGGTCAGTAAGAGTCTAACACTTCTTTATGCTCCGCCCATAGCGGGAAGAGTCAAGTGATGATTTACCATAAACAAAGGGATACATAGCTGCATTTTTTTTATTTCCTAGACTAATTTCAGTTTAATATGACTGAAATACCTGATGCAATGCTATTTTATATTGTTAATCATTCCGATCTAGCCTATTAATAATAATTGAATTAATTGATAATATCTGATTAAGTAATGTAGAACTAAAAAATCGATAGTTAGCAATAAGCAATGAATACCAAGTTAATGATCTCAAACCAATGTAATGTAGATTATGTAAATGTGTATAACGTTTCGATAATCATCTATTTTTGGAATAACAAACTCTATGTCTTACAAGACAAAGTTCAAATTCCATTGCATCCCTTATTTTTAGAGCCTTTTTATTACAAATGGTCACTTGTATCTCAACTTTAAGTAATTATACTGAAGTAGATAGTTGAATTTTTGACGGATTAAAACTATCTGCTCCTAAAACGTTACTGCACTACGGTGCTACGCGATTGCTACGACGCGACGACGTAGCACTTCACCGACTTGAAACCTATTATTTTTTTGCTACTAAAAGTATGACTCTTGGTATTAATTTACATAATATAACACCTGATTCCTGGCTGGGTGAGGTTAGTGTACAACACGTTTAGCCCCATTTACGGCCTCAAATCACGACTGGGCTGCTATTGTAAACCTTTGATGGAAAACGCTAATAACACTTGGCTTGACGGCGAACCTAAAACCTTGTGCTTAGCAGTAGCTCAAATTAATTTAATTTATGCTAATATATATGCTGTTGCAATCGTTGAAAAGAAATACTTCAATCACTAAAACAACATCCTTAAAAAAATCGTTAAAACTCCGCCACCCGCCCCGCTCGCTAACGTAACCGCGCTTGGCATCAAGGTCTGGGTTGGAGGCGTCCCCTGCGGCCGCCCACTGTGCATTACTGAACAATAAACTTTCACTTCTACTCGCACCTTTACTGATGTTACTCATATTTGATCAATTTAGTTTTTTTTTTACTATTGATAGGCAAAGAAAAAATTTGTCTACTTCTATATAATTTAGAATTATGCCAGTATTCACCGATGGGGTTAGCCAAGTCTATTGTAGAATTATTGTTTCGTTACGAATGATTTCCATGTAATAAGAAGATCGTGACATAATGGATGCTGAGCATCAGATCCAGAGTTCGATTCTTAGTTCGGTCAAAGTATTGTTGGGCATTTCCATGTAGCAGCTTAGGGGGGCTACTCTCTAACGAAATCCGTAGTTTCGGGCTTAGTTGCGGGCGGGCATTTTCTACTCCGTATCACCTAACCACTGAGAACTAATGATAACACGATTTGACAGTTACTGTGAAATCGTGTTGTCATTCATTCTCAGTTCGGGTTCGGGACTAATCGAAAGTCTGTCGGTGATACGGAGTACAATACGCCCGCCCGCAACTAAGCCCGAAACTACGGATTTCGTTAGAGAGTAGCCCCCTAGTATCTAAATTATTATTCGAATGATGGCAACAGGCTATGTAAAAATAAAATATCTACAGTTTTTTCATTTTGATTTGTAAAAATTAATGGAATGATGATATCTGCAGGAGAACCAATAAGTTTACCGACATAGCTCGAAGGATAGCCAAACTGAAGTGGCAGTGGGCACATTGCTCGCAGACCAAATGTCGATGGGGCCGGAAACTTCTGCAGAGGCGATCGCAACCCGGAAGACGCTGCGTTGGAAGGCCTCCCACAAGCTGGACCAATGACCTGGTGAAGGTTGCGGGTAGCTGATGGATGCGAGTCGCACAGGACAGGTTGTTGTGGTGACACTTGGAGGAGGCATATGTCCAGCAGTGGACGTATATCGGCTGATATGATAATGATGAAATAAAAAAGCTTGCAAATTATATTTTACTAGCTTCTGCCAGCGGCTTCACCCGCGTGGTCCCTAGGGAACATATTCCCAGGATAAAAAGTAGCCTATGTCCTTTCTCAGGCTCTAGACTATTTGTGTACCAAATTTCATTTAAATCGGTTCATTAGTTTTGGCGTGAAAGCGCGACAGACAGACAGACGAGAGTTACTTTCGCATTTATAGTATTAGTAAGGAAGTAAGGATTGACTAAGCGAATGAAATATAGTTTGCTAACTTTTTTCCACGGTTTTTTTTTGCGTTAAAGTAGCCTATATCCGTCTCCCAGGCCCCATTTAAGTACCAAAGCCCTTCAAAACGGTTCAGCGATAAAGCCGTGGAAACGTAACAAACTAACCTTCGGATTTGTAATATTATAGTTAGGATAACGGTCACTTAAGAAACATCCTAAATTCACATTTCCTAAAACTCGCTATTCGCTTCTCTCATCACCATTGTTCCTACCCTATTAATAAAGGTTTACGTCCACCTCTCTAGGGTAACATGCAACTATGTAAGCACGAGACACTTTCCCTTTCACAGGCTATTAATGTGCTATGTCGCCATTCACGGCTATAAATAATGTCTTAGAAATCGCGTGTGTGGACTTATGGCTATTTTTAGTAGTGATGTTTTTAGTTCTTGTATGAGGAAAAATAGCGTGTTTTTGATAAGGATGTTTATCAAAACATTGCGTAAGCATAAGCGTATAGGTATACCTAATACGATTTTAGAGGTACGTCGATGCGCCACCGGTACATGGTGGACATCCCACCTATACGCACAAAACGTTTTGGGAATACTTTTTTTTTGCGCGTACAGCTAAGGAGTGGAATTCCCTGCCAGAGTCATATATGTTTCCTGATAACCACAAGCTGGGACTTGTTTAAGTCACAAGTGAATAGGTTATTCTTAGGCCAGCGTGTTCCATCAGGTGAAATTGTGGTCTAACGCGAGTCTATCTATAAAAATAATAAAATATTCATCTAATATATAAAAATCTCGTGTCACGGTGTTTGTTACCGAACTCATCTAAACGGCTCGACCAATTTTCATGAAATTTTGTGTGTATATTCGGTAGGTATGAGAATAGGTGGCAGGCTTTTTTTTTATTTGGCAAAACAACATTTGCGGAGTCAGCTAGTATTTATATAATACGTTTTCAAAGTCCGGAAATTACACAAGAGTTCAAAATAGTCTGACACATATATTTTAATCAGTACGAGATTTGAAACCATAACCCAAAACCTAGAATTTAGCCACGGATTCCAGCGGGTCTAAAAAGGCCACTTTAGCAGAGTCAGAAAGCGCATCACGCTACCCGTCACTGTCAAAATTTACCAATTAACCATGAATCTAATGCGTTAGCGATAAAGATGAAACTTAAATTTGACATAATATATTGTTGTGTGGTTAATATTATGATTCTACTAAACTGGCCTTTTTAGACCCGCTGGATGTAAGTCTAGTAATATAACAACCAAAACTAAAAAAAACGATCGTTTGTTATTGTTTCATTAAACTTTCTGGACTCTGCCAATATTTGTCAGAGCTCGTTAAAACTAAAGTCGCACTGGTTTGGAAATATTTAACTGAATTTTGTAACATACAACAGATATTTGTTATCCCGGATGATAGTATTCCGCTTTAACAAATGTGTGTGTTTAATAGCACGCTACAATATTCCCAACCAATGCAACTCCTGAGAATCAGAATAAACAATGGCGACCACCAGAAAAACGACGAGTTCTGGAATAACGATTCAACTGTCTTGAATCCTGCAACGAAATAGGCTAACTGGCACAAAGGGACGTTTACAGGAGGGGTAAGCTCAGTTGCCAAGAATAACGCATTAAAAAATTCAAACAATTATTCGGTTAGGCAGAAATTATCGCCAATGATGTGTAAGTGTGTGTGTCTGTGCTACAACCTAGGAATCTTTAAGTCAAGAGTGAATAGATAACTTCTAGGCAAGCGTGCTCCATCTTCGACCACATCATCGCTTACCATCAGGTGAGATGGTGGTCAAACGCGTGCCTATCCTTAGTTAAAAAAAAGTCCCATGTCCCATGAAAAATAAATGATAAAACTCAAGAACACTTTTCCCTACCTGGATTTGATAGTTTCTGTGTATTGTTCCTGTAAATAAAATACACAACACCCTTCTACTGAATCCATCAGATTATATACTCAACTTATTAATAAAGGGACACATTAAGTCGGAACCTTTTTATTTGCAATGTCGCCGTCGCCTGATGGCTATTTAATTACTTTAAGGGCCTTTGGAAGCTTTCAGTGGTTCATTGTTTGTTTTTAAAAACAAATTTCATAAAATTAAATTCACACATGAACAATGAAAATAAATTAAAATGAACTTATCACACGCTTATATTACGCAGTGGTTATATTCTAATTATATTTCTAGGCTTGATTTAACCATTTATATAAATTAAACACTATTATTTTGCGAAGTTCTTAATAAAGTGGTTTTCACGTGTCCTTATTTTACTTTTCCAAATAATGATTAAATCAAGCTGGGAACTATTACTTGAATTTAATCTGATGCATGATATGCATTCGGTCGGCTTCCAGTCTAACTGGATTCAGCTGAATACCATCAGGTATTCAGCTGAATCCAGTTTGACTGGAAGCCGACCCCAATATAGTTTGGAAAAAGCTAGGCAGATGATGAATCTAATGCATATCAGCATATTATTAAGTCATTTTTAATGATAGTCGTGATGTCACATGGTGCCTTTGCTAAATATCTCTGCAATGTGACACTTTAGGGCACCATGTTCCTCACATTTTTTGTATGTTGGAGTGTCTCCTATATACCTATAGACCTACTTACCTGCCTCTACCTATTCGATTAAGCGCCGCAACTTTGAAAAAAATATCAAAATGGCGACGGGGGCCTATGCCACGATGGTTCTATGCCCTTTGTATATAATAATAGTTCGAATTATATTGTACTTTTAGGGTTCCGAAAAAAAAAACAGAACCCTTATAGGATCACTCGGGTCTCTGTCTGTCTGTCTGTCCGTCTGTCACAGGCAGTTTTCTCCGGATCCACTGGACCGATTCTGTTGAAATTCAGTACACATGTGGACTTCTTTGACCCAAACACGGATGCGTTACGTAAATTATTAAATTTTTAGTATGGGAGTCACTTTTGGGAGTCAAACAAGAAAAAAAAAGTGTTTTTGAACAGAGTCGTGTGACATATTAAATGAAAGGGCTTACTGCGAGGGTTTTAATTATATTTTTTTTCATAATTTTAAAATAAATGGTTTCGAAGAAATTCAAGAAATTAAAAAAATCAAAAAAAGAAAAATGACCATTCCCCCCCCCCCCCCCCTTATCTCCAAAACTACTTAGTCTAAAATTTTGAAAAAATGGAGATAATAGATCTTTATCTAAAGATAACAGCAAAACCTATTAGAAGTCTGTAGTGATAAAATAACATTAAGAACACTACATTAACATGTTAAAAAAATTAAATTCGTTCGGAACCCTTTGCACGCGCGTCCGACTCGCAATTGGCCAGTTTTTTCTTCTACACCACAAAATAAATTGGCACGAGATTGTCCATTTACTGAACTTCAATTTGACACCCCACTGAACGGTGTCGAAAACCAAAAACAAATATGCTACCAGATTTACCCGTTTTCGTAAATATTTAATGAAAGGTTGAAAACGGTTGGACGCAACGTGAGTATTAATACAGTTCTCATATGGGTTTCTGTGTTAACAAATCGTTTTGCAAACCAGAGACAGTTTCTGGCGGTATCTTTTAATGTAAACTTTTTTGTTAAAATTATTTTACGGTCATATAATTTTTAACTGCATAGAGCTCATTTCATACCAAAAAATAAACAAGAGAAGCTTACTTTAGATTTTTTTTTTGTATTTAATTAAAAAAACTCTGACAAAGAATAAATAAATCCTTATCCAACGATCTCTAACAAAAGTAAAATTTGTGGTCCTCAAAACTAAGGAATAAAGGAAATACTAGAAACACATTAGTTTTACGGGGTTCATAACATTCATATGAAAAATCAGAATCCTAATAGTATCACCCGTGTGTCTGTCAGTCCGTCTGTCACTGCCGATTTGCTTGTTATTTAAGTTACTGTACCGATTTCAGTTAATTGAAACATACACACACATGACATACACACACACAAACATACAACACACACACACATACATACATACATACCTACATACATACATACATACATACATACATACACACACACACACATATATGTATGAACTTCTGAGACCTAAACACGGAATTTTAACGTAATTAAGTTTGAGAATGGTATCACTTTTGGGGGATTATATACCTGCAAGAAATAAAAACTATGCTGTGTGATACAAAATACAGCACACTATGGTAGGCACCTATGGTGTGCAATAACGGTCATTGACCCACAAACATTTATTGACTTTCTTATTATCAAAAACAGAAATAAAGACATAAAGCTGTCCTGAATAGACTTCTATCGTGATCCCTTACGTCCTCGTCCTAGTAATGAATAACGTTTCAATATTTATTATTCAGGTATTCATGAAGGGATATTAGGGGAAGGTCAATGTACTTTATTGCAAGTTTATCTGGCGCCTACCACACTACGACAATTTAATGGCATAAACGCCAACGGTGTACTACGAGTAAAATACCGTCACAGTCTATTAGAAACGAAATCCGATGCAAAGATAACGTACAATGAATTTTGGAGAATATATATTTACTCACATAGCAGCATACCGTATGGTGTCGGCCGGTGCCGTATGATGCCGTAATAAAATAATACTTTCCCATCACTTTCCATGGGTGTCATAAGAGGCGACTAAGTGACTTGCCAGACAATGGGCAGCAGCGTTCTCTGTAAAACTCAACACCATACACTGCGATCGTAATTTCTCTGAACAAAGTGTATAATAAATTAAAACCGTAACGACCAATTACATTCTAAATAGGTAACAGTAAATAACTGAAAAACCAATTAACGTAAAGAGGTTCGGAGTGACATCGGGCGTGACGTCATCCATTAAAATCGAAATGAAAATGAGTCACCGGCGATGGGAGAGCTCACTCGTCACTCGTTAGTGACAGGCCACAGAGTAACAACGAGCAGTAGATCAAAAAAAAGCAACCCCCAGAAAAAAAACTGTACATTGGTAAAAATGATATTACCCACGGAAAAAACTAGAGTGAGGAAATGTTATCACTAGTAAAAAAACGCTTAGAAAACGGATTGGTCACTTATTACGATTTGGTCACTGTACAAGTGACAAAATAATTGATTCTGCTATTGACACGTTCCTTATAACCATCTTTTTATTCTAGCCACTTGTAAGCAATGTGATTATGTTTTGCAATCTATGTGTGTTTTAAATTATGATTACGTACGTAAATCACAGAAAAAATCAGCAGTATCCTCTCATTGCAAGCATATACCTCTATATTTGCAGTAGAACGCGTTGTTTATAAAAAGAGACGCCTAAAATATTGGGGTACAATTTCGTGACAATCCTTCATTGACTCTATTTATCAAAATGTAAGCCATCCCCAAACGAAAGCCTACTTCATCAAGATAAACGAGCAACATTGACCTACTGCATCACATTACTCTGTGCCGGAATGAGCCGGTCTCCGAAATCCCTGAAAGCCGAGCAATTAAAGCGCACTGTGAAACTGAATCTTTCACACCTTTTCATTCGCTGAAGAGCTTAATTTTCCTTTCGTTTCGCTAATTTTCTTTCAAATGTCATCAGTGGGGGTTTAATGCTAAGGGCCTGTACACACGACGACTTTTATCTATGCTGTTAAACTTGAAAAGACCACCTAAGATTGACTTTACGGCGCATTTTGGTTGCGCTATACGTGGCTCGACGTCGTGTAACAAAGTCGTCATGTGTATACACCCTAATTCTAAGGATTCTTTTCATTACATATTTTATCACGTGGGTAGATATTATTGAAAAGGTCACGTTTGATCACTTGAGGGCATTTGAATGTTGTGCTTGGTAAGTAGGTGTATGATTTCCATTTTATTTGCTTTATTTTTGATGTTATGTAAAGAGCAACGATGATTAGACAACCCACGGACCATGCTCCTAGAACGTCTTAGTGAATTGTAAGAAAATAGTAGGTAGTACTTAAAGAACGTTCAAATCCAAGTCACAATGTAATCTCAGCGACAACAGTATCATGAACTTGTCAAAGTGTAAAATAGAATAGAATGATTTTTATTTGCAAAAAATGTAGGTACATTATACATAAGGTGTTACAAATATTAGGATTCCTTTTACATTCTACCTTTAAGGCATGCAAAAATTCACGATTAGTAACTCAACATCACGACGATTAGTAAAAAAAAACAAAGTTAAATAATTAAGTAATTTATCAGCTAAAAAGTCTGTTACAGAATAATAACATTTATCTATAAGTAATTTTGTAAGATGTTTTTTAAATATTCTAAGCGGTTGCTCTTTAATATTGTTTGGAATTTTATTATATACAATAGAAAAAAAAAGCAAATGTGAAAGTTCCCTAAAATACGGGAATTGCCCCTCTATTGTAGTTAAAGTATCAGAAACTGGGAATAAGAATCAAATGTTAATCTACACTAATATTATAAAGAGGAAAGATTTGTTTGTTTGTTTGAAATGAATAGGCTCCGGAACTACTGGACCGATTTGAAAAATTCTTTCAGCAATGGATTGCTACACTATCAGGGAGTAAAATAGGCTATATTTTATCCCCATACTCCCACGGGAACGGGAACTACGCGGGTGAAACCGCGTGACGTCCACTAGTGATGAATAAATATCGTAAATGCGTGCATGAATAATATCATTGCATGAAAACAATGACCAAAATTCGATATCCATATTTGCTATGCAAAACGATTGCTTGCAGGCAGTGTTAAGCGACTTATATCAATACTGCAGGGACCTCACTATTTGAAACCTTTACCGTTACTCATCCATTAAACATAACCCTCCTTTGACCACACCAGAGCCTAGTCCAAGCTAAAACGCTAAACAAACAAAACTTAATATCGCTGAATAGTTTCAGTAAGCCGAATTGCAAAGTACTGACGAAACTCAAAGTTTGTGAATTCACTACCCATTGGACTGTTTCTAACACGATTGATAAATGTTTGTAACTTTGAAGGATTGCTCTGAAAGCAACGGAATGCACTTTAACTTTTAAACAAAGTCAAAACGTTTATTGTGAACCAAGTGTATAAAGAAGTTATGTTTTGTTAGTAGGTACTTATGACTTAGTAGCCTTTTACAAGCATTGCAATTAATGAAAAATCAGCATGCATTAGACATTTTTATTATTATAGTAGTAGTTTTGAATTTTTCAAAACGAAATAAATTCTTGAAAACACGATATCATTTAGCTACTAACTACGGCTACTAGTCATTAGTTCTAAGCCCATATTGTATGAAAATCTTGCTTACTCAAACTTTTAGCTTTGGCATGTATACTAGAAAAAAATAGCCAACTGTTGAATATGTTTTTTTTTAGGGTTCCGTACCCGAAGGGTAACCAACGGAACCCTATCACTAAGCCTCCGCTGTCCGCCCGTCTGTCCGTCCATCCATCTGTCTGTCAGCGGGCTATATCTCAAGAACCGTTACAGGTAGACAGTTGAAATATTTACAGCGTGTATTTCTATTGCGGCTATAACAACAAAAAATAAAATTTTAAATTAAAAATTAAAAGGCGCTATATACATAGAACGAGTTTTTTTTTGGTTTATGGTATATAACCTTTCATATGAGAGTCCGGCTCGCCCTTTGCCGGTCTTTCTTGTCATGTTCCGGAATTGGTCCCTTATTAAAGTTGTTCATAAATATATTTTACTCTCTGATAATTTTCCAGTGGATGAAAATTCACCCAGTATTTCATTTGGAGAAGAGCAATTGTTGAACCTCTTACGACTAAGCCCCAGGGTGTATTTCCGACCCCGCTTTTAAGGCCTTAAGTATCTCAGTAGAGCTCTAGCGATTCGATCCAAGATGACAAGCTTTTTGTGGAACTCTTTAATAAAGTTAACTGTAAACATAATACCTAATTATAGGCACTATTTCAACTCAATGATGGCTTAACCTGTAAATATATATAAATTATATCTATTACTAAGTTTTTGCCCGTGACTTCGTTCGCGAATATCTCTTACACTCCCCAAGGAACCTTGAACACGACGAATTTCAGCTTTCTACGGCCAGTAGTTTTGGCTGTGGTTTATCTGTCAGTCACTGATAGCGCGTGGAGAAAGCCTCACACCATGGCATACTAATACCAAAAACCCAGAGGTCCTAATATGATATGTGCTTGCCATCATGTTTGATGATTATGATTCATCTAGCTCTCACAACAAAATCATGATGGCCTTCACATGTTATAGTACCAGAAGTTTACAGAGTGCTTTGATGCTTCCGTCAGAAATTGTATTTAGACAAATGCATAATTAAATTATCAATGTACCTTACGAAGTTGTACAAATCAAACATACACTAATAGACACCCATTCGGTTTAAATGGCGGCATTATTCGTATAATAGACAGGTATTCCAGAAAATGATGCAGAAGCATCGCACCCTTGATTTCGGCGTAATTGACGCGTGAGCGCTCATTAGCGGCGCTAGATCGGTTGATTTAGCTTGTTAGTGAGCCGCCGGTGAAAACTAAGCGATGCCTCAGAATATACTGAAGATAATTATACTTCTCGTGAACAAAGAAATCAATCTGCTTAGCCTTTTTCTAACCGTGTTGGGGTTGTCAGTCTAACCGGGTATTTTGTTGGCAGCTGAGTACCAGTATTTTACATTTAGCGACTGCTTATCTTACCTCCATAACCTGGGTAATACGGTACCTCTTGGCAAGACTGGTGTCAAATTTTCTGGCTTGACCATCCGTGACGCCGTCAAAGATCTCCAAATGACAGCCGGGATCAACAGCGTAACGTGCTTTTCGAGAACCACGTGTAACGACCTCGGCAGGCGCTGCTTAATTTTGAAGGTCGAATCATACCACTATAATTATTTAGTCACGTGGAAAAAGTGATTTATTTTTTAGTCGGTTTTATCAGACGTTCAAAAATAAATTAATATAATAAATAAAAAATCAGTCAATTCAGTCGTTAGTCTTCGCTAAAATAACTCTTATTTAAGACACTCAGCAGCAACTTATAACAACAGGCACTCGTAACCACTTCTACGACCTGAATTTATACCACTATTTAGTGGTATAAATTCAGATCATTAGAACAAAGGATATGTGAGTGCGCTTCTTCCTCCTTTAGAATCATACTAAACAGAATTTGCAGAATAACGCCAATTTGAAGTGAAATATATATTATAAGAAAAAACATACTGTTTATACAAACAATCCACAAACAGCAACAGCTTACAACAACAAACGGTCGTATCCACACCCACATATCTACATTTTAGTCCTCACAGAGTTTATACTATCTAGAGCTATAAATCCGGGGCATTAGGAGGAATGTGAAACCCTATCCTTAAGCCGGTTTTACATCAAAAATTCAATATAAAATTTGAAAGTTTCAAAATCTATGCAGTTACACAGCATCATCATAAACATTGGAAAGTTAACAACGCAACAAACAGACTACGCCCAAAAATCACTAAATCCAGGTCATTAAGAGACATTTGTATTGCTGGAATAGTAAATAATGCTCCCTTAAATTGCATCAGAAAGCAATCTTGGAAACACAAAAATTGTAAAGGTAACAAGTAGGTTTACTAGAAAAATTACTCCCTTCCGTGAGAAACAAAATCCATAGACGAAAGCGATAGCAAGAGCAAACAACAACAACAAAACAAACAGTCGTAACTACCTACATGCCTCCACATATCTACATTTTAGTCCTAACGAACTTAATACTATCTAGTGCTATAAATCCAGGTCATTAGGAAGGCGGATGTGTTGGGGGAACCGTCCGACGCGTAATCGTTGCTCGAATTAATGTGCCGCAGATAAATACGAGCTTGTTATGAACTATGGAAGATTGGGCTCATGTTGCTTGTTTGTAGTTCGTGCAGTTGTTTGGCTTCAGTTGCTCGTAGTTTGTTATATTGAGTTGCAAATTGAAAGTTGTTGTGAAGTGCAGTATTTTGTTTGGTTTTAATTTGATATATGATTTTGTTGTGTATAAGTTTTCACGTACCTTTTTCCTATGAAGTTTTTACTTAGTTTAGTTTTTATGAAACGTTAATTTAGCGGCTAATTTTGTGTGACAGATAATATACCTACGGGTAAGGTATATTATCTGTCTGTGTGAACTATGGAAGATTGGGCTCATGTTGCTTGTTTGTAGTTCGTGCAGTTGTTTGACTTCAGTTGTCCGTAGGTTGTTATGAGTTGTTTATTGAGTTGCAAATTGAAAGTTGTTATGAAGTGCAGTGTTTTGTTATTAGGTTTTAGTTTGATAAGTGATTTTGGTGTTTAGAAGTTTACACATACCTTTTACATATGGAGTTTTTAGTTAGTTTCATGTAAATGAAACGTAAATTCTTTGGCAAATTTTATGTGACACCTAGTAACCTTACCCTCCTTGCAGTAAGACATAAAAAAGTTTGATGATTGTCAGGGGCCGCAGATAAATACGGGGCTAGTTATGAACTATGGAAGATTGGGCCCATCTTGCTTGTTTATAGTTCGTGCAATTGCTCGTAGTTTCTTATGAGTGGTTTATTGAGTTGCCAATTGAAAGTTGCTATGGAGTGCAGTGTTTTGTTATTAGGTTTTAGTTTCACAAGTGATTTTGGTGTTTAGAAGTTTACACACACCTTTTACCTATGGAGTTTTTAGTTAGTTTCGTGTATATGAAACGTAAATTCTTTGGCTAATTTTATGTGACACCTAGTAACCTTACCCTCCTTGCAGTAAGACATAAAATAGTTTGAAGATTGTCAGGGGCCGCAGATAAATACGGGCTAGTTATGAACTATGGAAGATTGGGCCCATCTTGCTTGTTTATAGTTCGTGCAGGTGCTCGTAGTTTCTTATGAGTGGTTTATTGAGTTGCCAATTGAAAGTTGCTATGGAGTGCAATGTTGTGCTAAGTTTTAATTTGATGGATGATTTTGTTGCGTAGAAGTTTACACGTAACTTTTAACCACGGAGTTTTTACTTAGTTTTATTCGGATGAAACGTAAATTAGTTGGCTAGTTTTATGTGACAGAGGGTTATGCTTATCCAGCTTTAGTTGTAGGTCACACAGAAAAAAGGTTGATGATAGCGACAGTTTATCGTGGGTATAATATATTGCAGTTGCGACCTAAAGAACCAAACTCTTCGAAAAAAATACTATCGAAAAAAAGAATAATATTGTTGGAAAGTGTAAAGCCAAGGAACAAAAGTTCTTATTTTCATTTAAAAAAAGTTGGCTTATAAATCCACTATGCATATAAAACTCATAAATCTTGGTTATAGTTAAAGCGATAGCTGTTAAATTATACCGACAATATATTTTACATAACGATATCAAAAACAGGGACTTGCATAATTACATACACGCGGTGAAGGCTCTTATAAATATGCGGCGGAATAAGTGGGTTGACGAATACTTGGCGCACCTAATTTTTTGCTTTTTATAGTTACAGGATATCAAAATCTCTTAAGAACGTACCTAATTCAATAGCAACACAGCCTGATTGCAAATTGAATGACGCTTTATGCATCAAAGCACTATTTACACTATCTTGGTCACTAAATTACTGAACCTGGTGAAAAAAAAGAAGAAAAGCATCCTATACGGACACACATAAAAAAAAAATTGCGATCACTTTGAAAAATCGAAGAATTTTTAGAATATAAAACAATAAAACAGTTCAATTGTTTTTCCATATAAAAAGACTTTCAGTCCTAGCTTACGCTCATTCCGAATTCTCATTTAGTCAATTTTTAACCGACTTCCAAAAATGGAGGAGGTTCTCAATTCGGTGGGTATTTTTTTATTTTTATTTATGTACACCGATTACTCCGAGGTTTCTAACCCGATTTCTGTGATTCTTTTGTAGTTCGATGCAGTACACTTGCCATTTGGTCCCGTAAAAATTTGTTTCAGTTTTATGAGCATTTTTGTGTATTTCAATTTCTGCGTTGACAAGTATCGCCAATTAAAAGTGAAAAATAAAAAGCTTTTTACAAAAAGATATTACCGACTTCCAAACAAAACACTCCAAAAAATTAAATAACCTTAATTTCGGAAGTCGCTGTTAAAAAACAAAGAAACAGAACCAAAAACACCGACTTCCGAAATTAAGGTTATTTTACTCTTTGTAGTGTTTTGTTTGGAAGTCTGTTATATTTTTTTGTAAAACGTTATTTTAACGGATTTAAAATACTTTATCGCGGAAAGTTGTAATTGCAAAAATGCCAAAAGGATTGTCAGAAGTTTTAGGAACAAGAATAGTAATTTTGAGGGAAGAAGGAAACACAACGAGAGAAATAGCACGCAGAGTTGCTATATCCCAATCCTGTATCATGACCACGTTGCAGAGTTATCACGAGATGGATAATTTAGCTGACCGACCCCGCAGTGGTCGCCCAACTGTTTGTACTGCTGCACAAGCGCTATATTAGATTGCTGGCAGCCCGTGACCCAACAATCAACGCTACTAAAATAAAAGCAGAAGTTCGGGCCGCCTCTGGGCTTGAAGTTCGCGCTCAGACCATTCGGAATTGCTTGCACCAGGCTGTATTATGAGCACGGAGGTCTCGGCGAGCTCCTTTGAATTCCCGGCAACATCAACGACGGAGATTGCAATGGGCTAGGCTTCGGCAAAATGAAGAAGATGAAGAAAACGTTTGGCAAAACTGCCTCTTCGTTGACGAATCGCAAATGAGTATTCATCCAGATAACCGACTTGTCCGTATCTGGAGAAGACCAGGAGACCTGAAAGGCAAAGAACTGCCACTGTAACAGTTCAGCAAGGCGAGAAATCGGTGTCCTTTTGGGGTGGTATTATGATTGGAGCTAGAATGCCTTTGATCCCGTATCGAGGCTTCATGACAGCAGACATGTATAAAGCAGTTGCTATTGATGGAATTGTCAGACCATTCCGAGTAAACCATGGGCACCAATTTGTACTGGTCGATGAGAATGCGCCCGCACATCGAGCTCAACGAGTCAATGCTGCTCTCCAAGAATACGACATCACAAGGTTAAACTGGCCTGCCGGCTTGCTTGACTTACCCCAATAAAGCACGCGTAGGATGCTCTTAAGCGAGCTATTTGGAACCGTCAGCCACGTCCCCAGACAGTGCCAGAGCTCAGGGAAGCCGCTATTCAAGAATGGGACAGGTTACCCCAAGAAATGCTGGATAACTTGATCCTCAGCATGCCCAGGAGGATCTCCGCATGTGTTCGAGCCAGGGGAGGAGTAATATTATATTGAATTACTGAACCTTTACAATTATTGGACCTTTTACTAATAAATTGTTGTTTAAGTTTGGTTAAACAGTATTTTTTTTATTTGTTAATAGAAATAAAAAATAGTTTTATTTTTGAATTTTAAACTGGGTTTTTCTATTTAAAGAAAATACATAACAAAGAACTTTTCTTGATAAAGATAAATAATAAAAAAACCGCTTATGCTAGTGATCACAAACTTTTTTTGATGTGTGTATGTTAGAAACCGAAAGTGATTCCTTCTCCATCTAAAACAAACCATAAACACAAAATTCAAACAAATCCATTCCAAAGTTAATTTAATCATTCTCCGTTTTCAAACATCACATTCGCAGTAAATCGTTTATAAATTAAAATACCTCCATAAAAAATTGGGCGGGGCACTTTCGTTCGGCCTCAATGGGCCACGAGCCACGGGCCACGATTCTCAAGTACAGGCCATAACATTATCATAAGCATAAACAACAATTTAGCATACTTACGAGCTCCTTCAAACGAAGCCGCGCTACGTTTTCGACTTTTGCGGCTTATCGCTTTAGCCCCGGACCAAGATGGCCGATGAATGTAGATACTTGTGTAGCTAGAGATGGGACATGTTCGCGTAATAGAACTGCGAACGCGGAGTGTGTAACACTTGTGTTTTTTTTTGTATTTTTGTCGACGTCTTACTTTTGTCTATAATACTTGCATTTTCTCGCAGCTTTGCTCTCCTGATTTGTTCAACAGAAAATGTATTTTTTCAGGGATAATATTGCAGTGTAGGTGCATACCTAGACTGCAATATTATCCCAGAAAACATCAAATGAGTACTGCAGTTATTATTGAAACAAATATGATAGCATGTTGACCATATAGCTAACTACAGTTTTGCCTTATGTGTCAACTGGTATACTTTAAAAGTCACTCTCTGTTTTAATGAACTGTCTTGCAAACTAAGATGCATAAAAAGTCACTCTAGTGAGGACTAGAAAGAATCTGTTGACATTTTTGCACATTCAGCAACTTTCCAGTCGTAGTACCAGCCTTGCTTCATTAAAATACATTAGTAGCTCGTAAGAACTAGCCCCACTCTGTCTCCGAATTTAAATATTTATTTTTATTGTACCATCTCTAGTTCTGTTTCAACAACACAAACGTGCGGACGTCGAACACTTTCAGCATTTATGCAGACTCCCAAAGACATTTTTACATTTTCTTTCAATCTGTATTAAGAATACTTGCAGCTATACATTAATAACTAACACATAGTATCAGGTAAACTTAACATCTTTCAAAGCCCACAAACGGTCGTATTATGCTACATCTGTTCATTCTTTAAATATTATAAACCGCCATTACTCTTCTGTTTCTACGAAGTAATTGACACACCTTACGCCAGAATAACCATATAACTACTTCAAAAACTTACTTATCTGCATTCGCTTCCTATCTGAAGCAGCACATCCCCATTCCTTCACATAAATTCATGCACTCATTCGAGTTAGTTACAACATGACAAACCTGGAAATAACTTAATAACTTCCGACCCTTAGATTTTCCCCTTAAAACTCTGTCAGTCCTCAGTCCCGCGTTCAATATACGTATATGAGAAACGACGAGCTCTCAATGCACGGACTGTAGCCGCTGCACCTAATCATGTTGGACCGTGGGAGTGGACGTAGCTCACATTGGACATACTCGTGAAAGGAAGACGTGAAAAGCACATAGTAGGTACTACCAAGATTAAAACACGCTGTGTACCTAACTTTTACAATAATCTTCACTGAAATAAGTATGTTAGCAACATATATATACCTAGTTCGGCTACAGATGTCTAGTTCTTTTGTATTGTTTAAATATAGCCTACAAATTTTGTTTAACAATGTAAAAAAATAGTAACAACAATTGAAAAAAAAAACTTAATATTATTAAGCACGGTGCTATTTTAGTCGTCATACAAAGGAAAAAAAGAGGAGGAGGATTCTAATATGATTCTGCTAAAGTGGCCTTTTTAAAGCACTGCGTATGTGAATTCCAACTGAACCTAATGATTGGTGCTTTCGATTATTTCTTTCCATACATTAATTGTGCATTATCCATTCTTTCGCAACACCAACTTTTTCAAAATTAATCGTTCAACATCGCTTATTCGCGCACCCAATACTTACGGTTTTGGTTTTGGCATTAAACGTGACCCAAAAAGATAATCCAATGATCCAACCCTTATCAAATTAGCGCACATTTATCTCCAACACAAACGCCGCCTTACATTATCATCAATAACGACGTATATAATCGGATTCAGCTAATACCGTACAACATAAGGCAGGTGCATATTCACCTAATTAATTATTACGAAGAGACAGTCGTCTCCAGGGGATTAAGATTAAGCTCGCGACTAGCTTACAATCCTGTTTTACATAGGAACTTTATCATAGAAGATGAGGGAATTACATCTCGCTGCTAGAGAATTGTAACTAATGAAAAGAGGTAGAGAAAAATTATATTTGCTGCTAGGTTTCATAGGTTTTTTTTTGTAAAAAAGTCGGGCATTTTATTCAAACTATCTTAGTATTTACCCACTGTTATTTACAAGCAAGTATATAAGGGGACAGGGGAGGAACTTCAAACTGCGCATCAAAGTCGTCCACATCGCTGTCAATGGGAAAACTGCCCAGTATACTGGCAGCATTGCCACATTGAATTGCAATGCTGATTTTGGCCGAAGAAAAGGAAATATAGGCATTTATTTTTGTGTGGTGGGATTCTCGCTCTTCTAGTTATATTAATAAATGTTTTTAAATACCGTTATCAATTACATGCCTAGGTATTCAGGTTAATTAGGCAGCAGAACTTGTTTGAAATATTTAATAATTAGTATATTTACAAGCAAGTATATAAGGGGACAGGTTAGGAACTTCAAACTGCGCATCAAAGTGTTCGCCCACATCGCTGTCAATGGGAAAACTGCCCAGTATACTGGCAGCATTGCCACATTGAATTGCAATGCTGATTTTGGCCGAAGAAAAGGAAATATAGGCATTTTTTTGTGTGGTGGGGTTCTCGTTCTACTAGTTATATTAATAAATGTTTATAAATACCGTTCTCAATTACATGCCTAGGTATTCAGGTTAATTAGGCAGCAGAACTTGTTAGAAATATTTAATAATTAGTATATTTACAAGCAAGTATATAAGGGGACAGGAGGAACGTCAAACTGCGCATCAAAGTGTTCGTCCACATCGTTGTCAATGGGAAAACTGCCCAGTATACTGGCAGCATTGCCACATTGAATTGCAATGCTGATTTTGGCCGAAGAAAAGGAAATTTCGGCATTTTTTGTGTGGTGGGATAAATGTTTTGAAATACCGTTCTCAATTACATGCCTAGGTATTCAGGTTAATTAGGCAGCAGAACTTGTTAAAAATATTTAATAATTAGTATACAATTGAACAGCATATTTTCATAATTACGGCCCGCATGTGGACCAATTATGTTTTTAAATAATTATCATTTGCTTCACTTTGCTTTGTCGCCGTGTCCAAATGACAAAATAATTGTAGACCAAGTTGTAAATAAAGCAGAACAGTCGTAAGGTAATTATTGTAGCTTTAATAATGTATTGTTACATTTCAATTTCGTTTTTACAGATAAGAGAATAATCTGATTACAAAATCACCCATAATGTCACATGCTTCAGAACTCATAATGGATATCGAAAAAAGGGTTTAGAACAACTAACTAAAGTAGGTAGGTACCTACTACACGACGTTTTTCATACATTATGCAAAGTCAAAGCGTTTATTTCTTTTTATTTTATTTACTACTAGTTGACCCGCGCAACTTCGTGTGCGTCACAAGTTTCATTACTGCTCCGCTCCTATTGGTGGTAGCGTGATGATATATAGCCTATAGCCTTCCTCGATAAGTGGGCTATCTACCACTGAAAGAATTTTTCAAATCGGACCAGTAGTTCCTGAGATTAGCGCGTTCAAGCAAACAAACAAACTCTTCAGCTTTATATATTAGTATAGATTGATAGGCACGGCTTTATTTCAAGTAGGTAAACCATTTAAAGGTATTTTTGAATTGTCAAGGTCGGTCAGTCAAAAACATAAAACTAGCACGTTCCAATGCTTAGATCTGCAAAGAAAACACATACCTGCCTTAAATTCATATTTGGAAAAAGATACGCTAAATTATTTTAGTTACTTTGCGCAATGAATGTAAAAAATGGACCTTGATGCTGCTCACGTAAATATTTTCTTTAGAAGCAAAGAATTCAAGTAATGCAGCTGCACCAAACTATCAAAAGCTAAAAGTAACACAAAAACGCGCAGTATTAAAACGTAGTATAAACACTCGCCTTTAAAAGCACGTTTTAGTGGGTAGAATGTAAAAGTTTTTAACTGAAAAATGTACATAGAACACCTTTGTTTTCGGGGAACCGAAGAATTCGACCCCACATAAATGTGTGAATTACAGAGCTTGAAGGCGACTTAGGGGCTGCTGCTGGAGTTATACCAACACTTTTAATTCAAGCCAAGCGTGTCAGTGGTTGCACCATTTTCTCATAGGAACTGATGAATCTTATTTTTGAGACAAGCCCAACACGTGTATCGAACTACTGTACCTCCTGAAAGCCAAAATCCTAAGAGGCGACCACCTGAAAAGTGCTGAGCCAATGAAGCTCGACGAATCCCAGAGGAACTATTCAACCGTCATTTTCCATCGTTCCGCAATAAATCAATCAATCAAAATTGAGGAGGATAATTAACCCATAATTTCTACTTCCGTCTTAAAACGATGGACCTTGACAATTTTGACTGTCAATTAGGACATCAGAATCTTGCGCGGACACGAGTATCAATATTAATACCGACACTATTTGTTCCGTGCTCTGTAGTATAAATGCATCGCTAGCGCCCCGGGATACGGTACGATAGTACCTTTTAACAGAAATTTGGGACGTAATTCCTTTTCTAAATGTAACGCTGAAAGAAACATTGAAGCACTCAACTGAGCAAACGTTTAATTATGAGTATTCTACTTGAATATGTTCCCTGCTTTAACAATAGTTCCTTATTCCTACTAAAGCTCTTTGTCTTCAGTTTTGAAGTGGTTATTCTTGTTCTTGCAAATTTTACCGATGATAATTATATGATAAAAAGCCTATTTGGGCAGAAGTATTTAATTGTTAATTGATCATCACACCCCTGTCTTATTTCAATATATTTAGCATCCGCGCAGCATGCCTTCTATTCAATACACTTTCAATATAGCTTTTCGGTCACCGGTAACGGTATTTCGAGAAGTTACCTTCTCTTATCTAAGTAAACTGAAACTAAGCTGAACGCTATAAAGGTACTACGAGTATTAAAGCCTTGTCTGAGATGGTTAGTGAATAGAGAGTACCTAAAACCCCGTTTCCTGGATGCTTACATGCTCGCCTCGACTTTGTCGCTATAATTATTGAGTAACGGCAGAATCATATCCAATCGGACAGCCCTTATCCTTGCGAAGCAACTCCACAGTATAGGATTAGTGGTGCTAGCGTAAGGGTGTATTCATGTAGAAAGCATGCGGTTGGCACTCATCAATAGGAAATATGCATGAATAAAATATTTATTATCTATACAGTTTATCTAAAAATATAATAGTCACAGTGAAAATAGAATCAAAATTGCTCGAACAACAAACGAAATACAATATTTTAATAAATATATCTGTCCTCGCGAAAATATCGGATGTCTCTTTCTCATTGTAATCTTTGAAGCTTTGTAATGTCCTCGCTGATGAAGGTATTTAAAAAATAATTTCATGATTGTTTACATAGAACTAATAAGTATTTCATTTTGAAAATAAAGAACATCGCATGCGTATTCCCTATTCTGACATAAGTCACAGACGGTAGGCACTCACCAATTTAGACACAAGTTACTATGGCGTGAACGTATTTTTAACCCCCCGAGACGACCTAAACGTACTTACGAACGATACAGAATGGAGCGATGGTACCTTTTATCCGAGATTTGGGATGTAATTCCTCTTATAAACGCAGTTACTCTGGGTGGAACGCGGAGGCACTCAAGTGTGCAAACGTTTAATTATGAGAATTCTACTTTAATATGTTCCATGCTCTAGCAAGAATAATTCCTTGTACTTAAGCCTTTTGGTGCGAGTTTTGAATTGGTTATTCTTGTTTTACCAACTTATTATTTACTGAGATAATATAATGAAAAGCCTCTTAAAACAGTACTTTTTATAATTATCGTGGTTGGTCATCATTCCCTGCTGTTATCCCAACCTTTTCCTAAGCTTAACGTGCCATATTAACAGCTGTAAAATTTACATTAGTGGTAACATATTACACTGCTATATATCAGAAACAGGGAACACAAACCACATCGCATTTCCCTCATATAAAACATATGACAAATGTTATCGACCACAATGCGGTCTGGCAACCAACTGCTACAGCTTTTGTATATGCACGAACAAGCTGAGCTCGTTGGCTTCCTGGCATATTGCAGTTTTTAGGGAACAGTTCGGAATATTTACAATAGGTACGCACAAAAATAACTTTGGTAGGAGAAAGTTGTTATTTTAGATTCGCGTACCCCTATTATCTATACCAGGGGTGGCCAACTTAATTAGACCCAAGATCGACTTTTTACTGACGAAACCCAGTGCGATAGGTACTTCTTAAAAACAAATGTAACAGTAGGTAAAGTTCAGTATACAATTATGTAGTATTTTTTATTTTATTAACATAACCTATTTAGTATTTATGTAGTTGCGCAGTCTGTTATTCGTACCTATTTATATTTTATGCCTTACCACGATCGACTGGACTAATAGCCGCGAACGACCAGTTGATCGCGAACGACCGGTTGGCCATCCCTGATCTATACTATGCTGCATGTATATTAACAAGATTTAAATACTTTTATGTTGTCTGTTGCATCTTCACTCGCATTCCATTTTACCTATTTATGCAAAAGTTTCAAAAACTTCTACACCTTTATTGATCGGTAGTGTTTTCTAGTAGGTAGGTACACACATTAACAATTTCATCTCGTTTGTTAATTGTTTATACATTTTTTTATGTTATAATTAATTTATTAGTGGTTGGTACACCACAGACTAATTCCCATTATAATTTTAAATTATTTCAGTTCATCCATACCCATAGAATTAAGCTTATGTAGAAGAGTTCTTTAATTATTATTTAAATTCACATCCTACTTTCATAATTTCTAATTTTCCTTCGATGTTATTGTAAGCAGCCGTCGAAAAATAGCTTCAATAACCCCCACTTCAGACTTTCACAGAGATCACTTTTTGTCTTTTTTTTTAACCGACGGTTCTTTTTCTCCAAAAAGGGTAAAGATATGTATGTTTTTTTGTATGTTCACCGATTTCTCCGCCAATTGCGAACCGATTTTAGAAATACGTTTTCTATTTGAAAGCCTATACTACTGAAGTAGTTCCATTGTCCCCAAGTCAGAATCTGATAATGGAATCGCATGAAAATCGAAGGAAACCCTCAAATTTTATAGGCACATGCAATGTTTTTCATAAACTTCCTAACGCCATTCAGATATGTGTGCCTGGTAATCATCACTTCATGATACTGAGCTGATGATGGAAGGTATAAGTTAGGATCTGATGATGGGATTCCATGAAAAATGTTTGTTCAGCGATATTTTCGCCAATTGTCAACCGATTTGGATGATTTTTTTTTTTCTTGTTTGCAAGAGTATTTTTCCGGACTAGTCCCATTTCAATTTAGTGAAGATCGGATCAAGAACTTTGGAGGTAGGCAACGGAACTCTTCAATAAATAATAGCAAATGGATCGAAATTTCTGAAATCGCATGTCAGTTTATTTTTTACACCAGTTCATAACATAACATCACGCCGGTACTTACTCTATGACTGGGTACGCAGGTACCCAGTCAAAAATGTGAAAAAAATGGCTAAAATGTGAAAAATGAAAACCTTTTTAAAAAATACAATCGACTTACAAAACACAAAAGTAGAAAATAACATTAATTTCAGAAGTCAGTGATTTTGGTTATTTTTTCGTATTTGACACCGACTTGCGAAATTAATTTTATTTTATACTTTTGTAGTGTTTTATTTTTTTGGAAGTCGGTTGTATTTTTATTGTACCTTAACAATGCAGTCATCCTCTGATTTCTTTAACTCCCGTGCTAAACGAAATAAAACGGAAAAACGGTCTCCTTTGACTTAAACGAGCTCAATATCACTTGTATTCTAGTGCCTCTAACTATTATTTTCAAAACAAACGAACAATAAAACAACAATGTAAACAAAACATCACGCCCTAATTCTCTGAAGAGATAAGTAGAGGATTATAAACACTCGCCAGGTAAGTGCATTGGCGGGCGAACAATTTTTCACCAGTCAAACAATTCAAATAAAACATTCATTTAATAAACAAAAGAGCTTCTATAAAGTCATCAGCAATACAATAAATTGTAATCATTTGACGTGTTCGTCCTTGACACAAGGACATACACACTACGCTTTGTATCATTTATTCATCATGGCAGCCCACAGAGCAGAGTATCGCAGCGCTGACAGCGGCCAAAGACGCCAGTATGTACTAAGAATATTCGTGTCCGCGTAATGTGCGCTAAGCACAAGTTTCGATTCACATAGCCATAATTTATGCTATCCCTTGGTGCCTACTGGACTAACTATATTCTGTCTTCCAGCAGAAGACAGAAATTGGAGGGAAGTAGAAATTAATGTATGTTTTTATTACTCCTCCGCTGTTCTTTTCTGATTAATTTCGTTCGAATCAAGACATTCGAATCGAATCTCCGGAACTCCTCAAATTTCATTGAATCGTTGGGTTTCTGATGGTTACCTCTACCACACATTCTGGCTCTGGACTTGTAATGTTTGGCAAGAGTATGACAAGCTTATCATATTCATAGTCAGTATTGTCACGGGCCATCAATTCTATGAGTAAAGATGACATTCACTGATATTCTTGGTTTGTATGGTTGAGGAAGTTTTAATTGAAGGAGTTGAGAATGAGGAAGTTTTTAATTTTTTGTTTGTCTTGTGCGATTCCCAAATAAATATTTTTCTTTCTTTCTTAAAAAGCACTGATCGCCGAAGCGTTTCTGTGGTCTGTGGGGCGACCTAACACAACCGAATATTGTTTGCACACAGAACTAAATGTCTCGTAAAGAAGGCCACACATATTTTTATAGGTCGTGTGTTATGACGCGGGTGTTACTAAATAATTTTGTGTTTAATGTTCTTTTTTGTGTTGTCACCAAATGTATGTCTAGCCTGCTTGGGCGGAGCACCGTCGTGTCCTCGTTGAGGTGATCGGCGGCGGCGACCTCTCGCGTCCGGCCCTAGTTCAATCCATGGTCCGGAGCGAGGAGGCATGAGAAGCGGTCATCTCCTTCTGCGAAGCAGTGATCTAGCGAAGGAGGAGGCTGAACGCGTGCGAGAGAGGCAAACCGCACGCCCCAGCCGCCGCAACAGAAGAAGACGCCCCGGGCGTTGGGAATCGCAGAGCGATTCCCGGCCACCGTAGGCGCGGGTCTGCGGACGGCCAGCGTTGGGTCGCTTGCCATTCGATCAGGACCAGGCTCGGGTCGACGGCGCGCTGTGTTCCACGCGGGGCCCGCTAGTGCCAGTGCCTGGCAGAGTTGCGGAATTTGTTCGAAAGATTTACCACGGCCCTGGAACGCAAAGGGCATTAGGAAGAACACGGATGAGTTTTAGTCAGTAAAAGTCTGACACTCCCTTTTGCTCCGCCCAGAGCGGGAGGAGTCATTTGATGATTTCCCATCTATAAAAAAAAAATGAGTCGACTGAAAAATTCGTTGCTTTTGACTTCTGCACGGGATTATGGAAACCTACGGTTATAATTATGCTGAGTAAATATACGCAGTATTCAAAGTCGCCTGGATGACCCATTGCTTGCTTCACCCCTCACCCTTTGCCCGCATCAATGTCTTATTAATAAGGCGTATCGTTCGAATACTTTCAGAATCATAACTTTTTCTTCTTTTCTGTTCCAAATGCAAAGAAGAAACGAAGAAAGATATACAAAGAATCTCTCTCGTCTACCGCGAGACACTATACTCGAACATACGGTATGGAAAGCAATCAAATTTCACCGTAGAGGATGAAAATAAATCGCATTGAACAAAAATCCAGTGACTATTTTAAAAGGCTTTTCCAAAATAGAATTTCATCGTTTTCAGGGTTTCGTACCCGAATGGTAACCAACGGAATCCTATTCTAAGACTCCGCTGTCCGTCCGTCTGTTTGTCAGCAGGTTGTATCTCAATAACCGTAATAGGTAGACAGTTGAAATTTTCACAGATTGTGAATTTCTATTGCCGCTACAACAACAAATAATAAAAATTAATTAAAAATTGAAGGGGCTGCCATACAATAAACGTGTTTATTTCCGGCTTATGGTACGGAACCCTCCGTGTGAGAGTCCGACTCGCTCTTGAACGGTTTTTTTATTTAATATTGTATAGAGCTATGTTATGTAGGTATTTAATGAGTAGCTGTATCCAGCTTAGAGGAGCTTGCTTTGACAGGATTACGTCCAACAATGGGTTCCAGGTGATTTAAAGATTACTTTTCCATAAAAGACACAATTTCTCGTTAGAGAAAGTGAAATAGGGCAGGACTGTGATAAACACAATATATAGGTATCTACTATAAATTTATATGCAACTGCTAAAATATCTGTTTTCGGCCACATTCAACGTTTTTCAAAACATTCAAAATTAGAGTGAACAGGCTTCTTCTGGGTAAGCTCACTCC
Source organism: Lacanobia wlatinum (assembly GCA_947578705.1). Lineage (NCBI taxonomy): Eukaryota > Metazoa > Arthropoda > Insecta > Lepidoptera > Noctuidae > Lacanobia > Lacanobia wlatinum. The sequence continues at coordinate 22,123,124 of OX388029.1, forward strand.
GTCATCGACTTTGAAAATATATCAAGTGATTTAATAATTATGAAGTCGTATCACTGCAAATAAAACGTATTTCACAAACTCAGCTTAAGCCTGAAAACCGTAAACAGTAGGGTTTGGCCGGTTTATTTTAATAATATCTCAGCTTGAAATAATATAGGTGAAGTGGGCTGTCATTCACCAGTGACGATTTACAGATTGACATCTCACTTTATGCTTACTACACAAAAGAATTCCCGGCGAATTAATAGAATAGCGCTGCAGAAGGCAAAGGTGGAGAGGGGAACTCAACTCTTACCTTAGATCTGGCCTGTAATGAAAGAAAGAAAGAAAGAAAGAAAGAAAGAAAGAAAGAAAGAAAGAAAGAAAGAAAGGAAGAAAGAAACAAAGAAACAGGAATAAAGAAAGAAAAAAGAAAGAAAGAAGAAGGAAAGAAATTATTTATTTGCTGATGATGTAGGTATATATATAAGTTCGAATATTTATAAATTGTCCCGATACATTTTGTTTTGTTTTTTTTATGGCAGAGGACAGACGTGTGTGGAAAAGGGAGAAGGGGCCTTTGCCCAGCAGTGGAACATACGGGCTAGATTAAATTAGCATTGCAGAAACCCGCCATGCATTACGATTGAGTATCTTTTAAAAGAAAAAGAGATGTTTTCTAATATTTTCATGACCAACAATATGCCAGGATGCCCCAGTCAGTCCTTAGTCATCGAAATTACGTTTCATAATAAACAGCTTCAACTAATTACGAAACCACGACGTTAGCATATGCCATGAGCCGAGATGATGGTTTCCAATTAACTATTCGATATTAATTGTTACAGAATTAGGTCGCCGTGTTGTAATTTCCCCCGAGTACTATACTACGACACTGAAGGTACCGGTACAGCCCTTATAAAAGAACTTACGTAATTAAACTGTGCTGTATTTGCAACTAGCATTTTTTTCCGACGGAAGAATAAATACGGAAAAAAAATATCTGTTTTTTTTTTCATGGTATGCGTCATGCTTGGGGCAAATAAACGCTTTTTTTATTTGTTCTTCTTTCTAGTTTAATACACTGTCTGAAAGATTTAGTGATCGGCTTTTTACCTGTCATATTTAGTTATATTAAACACCACATAGGTACCTATAGTTATGATGCCAGTACATTATAAGCTAACGTGATTATCCTTGATCTGACGATAGAGGTGCAAAAACATTATTACATGCTAAACTCATACATAAAATAATAAAACATACGCCTTTCTCCCTTGGGAGTAAGCAGTAACTACAGAACACCACCTGCTGGATCCTTATAATATTCCTTTTAAAAAATGAACTCCTCTATTCTACAAAAACGCCGTTGAAAAGTTTTAAAAGCATGTTTTGGAAGTTAGGAAAGATAAAACCACGCTTAGTCTCGATAATTCAAAACTTTAAACATCACTATCATCCTAAAACAAACTTAAACAAGGCTCCTTGTACTAATTCGCGTACAGGCACGCCCCGTATTATGAGCAAGCAGAGGTATCATTATCTTAATGCTTCAGAGCGGGAATATTCCGTAACCTAATAGGCCGAACAGTGAAACTGAATAAATGATGCGCAAGACCAAGTTCATGCTGATAAGCGACGCGGGAGCGGATGCGACACTCCAAACTCCTTATAACTTTAGCTGGCAACAGTGGTGGATCCAGAACTATCGTTTGGGGGCTTGACCCGGGGAAGGTTTTAGAAAAGTTAATACTAAAAAAAAACAAATAACATTTTATTTGGTTAACGCATAACATGCCTCCTCGGATTACTTCTCGTTTGGTTTCGTTAGGTTATAGATTAACAAGGATATCTCAGACTTGAGGGAGGGGACTTGAGCCCTGCAGCCGCCCCCCCTGAATCCGCTAGTGGCTTGCAACAAACGTAAACTACTACATAGGTTCTAATTTAAACTATGCAAGATGCAAACTATTAGAACGAAACAGTGTTAACAATTTAGTCGAAGCAAATACGAATGTTGTGCGACGGAAATATTGTACCAAATTAACGATACTAAATAAACTTAGCTAGTCTGTTTGTGTTCATGTGGAGCATGGGAGCAAATATGTAGCACAAATACCAGTTTTATTTCTAGACAATTGTTAGATATGCATACAAGTAATATGGATACAAGTATTTTAATTATAACTTGGCTTCTTGTTTTATGTTAAAGCGATGGAATTTTTTCATATTGATTCTTGAGTATCACAAACCGTTTAACACGATATTATGAAATTATTGTGATCTGACTTCAGACTTGTTAACAGTTAAGATAGTAATAATATTGAATTTTTTTTATTTCGATTTTTTCTTATTAACCCTTTAAATTTTTGATTCGATATAAGTATAGAAAGGTAGGTACGGTAACATCAGTATGACAAATGGTCGTTTTGATATTGATAATTTTAATCCATTGCCACCAACACAAATATCGACTTTGATATAGTTTTTAAAGTCGATTTTTAAATTACCCTATTAACAAAAAAAAGTACGAACTGCAATGGAATCGGAACTCTATTTTGAATTACATAGAGTTTGTTCTCTCTAAATATTGTTTATTGTTTATATTGTTTAATTTTATAGTTATCTCGAATTCGGAATTAAACTACTTAAACTTTTTTACTTTATGAATATTTGACACATCATATTTGCGACCACTCAGTCCATCACTAAATCCTCAGACCAAATCAATGGTGTCGCCGCGCGCGATGATTGGCCACATCATATTTTACGTCGCCTGTTACCATAATGTCATGACTTAAACCGCCTGTCTTCATGCTCTGCTGATATTTCCCGAAAATACCGCAAAAATGTCACAACTATAGACCGAGCCTAATTTGATAAAGAAACACACCTGATTTGGTTAACTGGAACACGAAAAAAACTTATGACTTTCGACTACTTTCGACTGCCTTCGACTTAGTTTACGACTTTGCGTCAATACTTTGTACTTTATGGGACAGATTTCCATACGCAATCTGATTAGGAGTTTGAAAAAATATTCGCACGCGAAGTTACGTAAAAGGTTCGTTGAAGTACGCAAGTCAAGTAAGAACGCCAGTCCAGTATGGGGCAAGTATACTCGTACCTGCATTTATTCCTTATTCCCATGGCCTGTTTGCATGACTGCGGAGCCAGGCGGTAAATAAGAGGAATTTGTCAGTGCCATCAACATGTTATTTGATTATGTAATCTCAGATCGGGAGCACGGGAGATGCTCTCGGGCGGAAACTATCGCCGGAGAATCGTCTACAACTATTTCTTAGTAAGTTGTTCGAAATATTTTGTGAAAGATTTTTTCCTCAGACTCAGGTCTGTATTTTTATAGGTCCAGTTTTATTTTATGATTTGTAAGGACGTGTATCTTACTAAAGAGCACGAAAAACGGAAAAGGCGAATAGATGCTGTCAACATTAGCGACTCTAGTGACTGCAAAATCTATATTTATTATATTAAAATCATTTGCCGTACGTTAGTCTCAATAAAACTCGAAAATGGCGCGATCGATTTGATTTTATTTTGGCATTACGAAAAAGTAAAGAGAATAAAAATTAAAATCAGCTCGGGTTTGAAGTTCACTAGGTCATCTAGTACGAACAAAAAAATTAAAATCGCATCTCTTTCCTTGACTAGTCTTGAGTAAAAGTGGCCCATATTTTTTGTTCTCATGCATTTTATTTAGAGCAAAATGCTTCAACAAGAAGACAAAAGGCGGTCCAATACGTGCTCGAGGCTGAGATGTAGGCCTTTGGCATTGACCTCATTTGCCAGCTTGAGGCCACTTTATCCCTCTCAATTTTGTCATAAATTACTGCCATATTGATCCAGAGATAAAGAGAATGGAAAGAGGAAATCTTCAAACCATTTTAGAGCTTGAGTGATTTCGGCAATTATCTATAAGCAAAGACCGGGTGAACTTTCAACAGTCAAATCTATAATTATATTGTAAATGCGAAACTGTCTGCCTTAACGGATTTGGTTGAAACTTCGCACATGACCGTATGGTGTCGGCCGGTGCCGTATGGTGCCGTAAAAGAATAGTACCATCCCATCACTTCCCGTGGGTGTCGTAAGAGGCGACTAAGGGATTCACCAGAGAATGGGCAGCAGCGTTCTCTGTAAAACGCAACACCATACACTGCGATCGCCAACCTGCCTGCCAAGCGTGGCGATTATGGCAAACACCCCCCCTTTGGGGGAGGCCTATGTCCAGCATTGGACGTCTTTCGGCTGTTATGATGATGATGATGATGATGGCACATGGGTAGACTATGTCCTGGAATAGGACACGGGATACTTTTCATCCTTGGAGTAGAACGTACTCCTTACTTTGGGACTACGTACTTTGAGATGCTTTCACGTTTGTGAAGCCGCACTTCACTTGCTTCTGCCAGCATTATTACTTAATAATATAAAAAAAAAACTGAAAACGAGGAAACAATTTAATTTATTACATTATTCTTACAACAGCTTAAACATATCACATGTAATACCAGCATTTAATATTCCACACAAATTCGAATCCTGTTACAAGTTCCTACAAGAAAATTAATAATACACTGTTCTTACCAGGGAAGCATCTTGAGTATTCTACGTCACTGTACCACTTCGCTCCGCCTTGGTTCGCGACGGTTCAAATGCTACTGCATTGGACTATATAATAATGTCAACGCTAGTGTTACCATGTTCGTTGACTGTGTGCATAGTGATGAATTGATCTGTCGGCTGGCTATCGAGATGTGTGATCGTGGATTTGTGTGTTTGAATATATGGAGGGGTAATATGGCTTTTGTTTGTATTGTTGACAGTCATTTGATTTTTAACCGACTTCCAAATAGGAGGAGGTTCTCAATTCGGTTGTATTTTTTTTTGTATGTTCACTTGTTTTGATTACTCCGAGGTTTCTGATCCGATTTCTGTGTTTCTTTTTTAGTTCATATTTGCCATTTGGCTCCGTAAAATTTTAATAAGTTTGGTTCAGAAGTTTTTATTTTATGAGCATTTTTGCTTATTTCAATTTCTGCGTAGACGATGACGTCGTCCAAGTATCACCACTTAAAAGTGAACAATTAAAACTTACGGAGAGCGTAAGCTTAGTAATATAGTTTCGATGTTATGAATGAGTCACTTTTATATTTTAAGTCTCTTGGCAGGTTTTTTTTTTACCGGCTTATTTGAATTTAAATCAGCATTATTTACAACAATGAAACCTGTCTGTTTCTCCTCAAAACCTTATTACTTATATCTATCAAAAGAAGGTACAAAGTTGACTCAGCTGTTGTCAAAGGTCACCCAACTTAATGAGGCTTTAATCTTTAATAACCTTATCAATGAAGGGCAATATTCTATGATACACCTACGTTTATACCCACATATTATAACCCAATTTCCCCCCCTCATTTTTATTTTATAAAGAGCTTATTTTTTATAGAAGGCTTAATTAGGCGTAGAGAAGAAAAAAAAACGCGGGAGCGAAGGAATATTGCATTCAATTATTCTATGTACTTCCCAACTAAGTTGAGGTCGGCTTCTTGTTTAACCAGGTGCAGGTGAATAACAGTATTTTACAAAGAGCTACTGCTTATACTACCTCCTCACTCCAGTAACTAAATAACACGATGCTCTTAAGCAAGATTGTTGTCCGATTTTCTGTCTTCTGACAACCCGTTATGTCTTTCAAAGATCTACAAATGACAGCCGGGACCATAGAGTATAGTAATATAGGCCGGGACTTAGAACATCTTGCTTTCCAAGACACGGACGAGTTTTGGTATGTAATTAATGCTTACCTATTCACGAGAAGACCACGACAAGCACTGTTTAACCTGAAAATCGACCCGTATGGCTATAACCATTTAACCGTAAGCACCTAGCGGAACAGCTAGGTAAATTGCATTATTAACTTAAAAATGGAAGACATCCCAGAGTGTGCCGGGATCTCAAGCCGCGTGGTCACTCGCTGCAGTAAGGACGTACAGTGACCTACATAGCCGTACGGATGTGAGTTAGACTCTCGTCCCCGCTCCGGGACGTACCTGATATTTCGCGGACACAGGTTTGGCAACGCTCTCGTCGACACACCTCCATTTGTTGCCGGCTCGCCTTTGTCAAGCCATAAGTTAGAAATAAGCTTCGGAATATATTTATTGGTTCACTTCATCTAGTTCGTGTGTCGACACTGGTTTGGAGAATAGTTTATTTGGTGTTTTTTGTTTCTTGTCATGTTGGAAAGAAGCTACCATTGTTGATTGTTTGTTTTGACTTTTCTCGGATATGAATATTCCATTTTAATTAAAAACGTAATTTAAACGTTGTTAAAGATCGTGCGACCGTACGCTTTTAAAAATAAATTTGTTGAACACGTTTAAAAATTCCAACATTTCCGGGAAAATGCCAAGATCTTTTTCCGGAAACGCCAGTTTACTATTAAAACAATTTAGTAACGAGTTGTTGATATAAAGAGAATATTAAGTTAACTCATAGTGTTATTTTACACTGGACTACATTAACAGTCTAATTAGGTGAACAATATAATTTATGTATCTATTATATGGCTTTTTATGTATGTATATGTGTATCTATTATGTTATATTATAATTAAATTAGTTTTTGTCACACCAATGACAGCCCCATCTCATGCCCTGGCAAATACTGTCCATCCTAGGTTGCCTGGAAGAGATCGCGGAATGCGATAAGGCCGCCCATTGTATGTTTTAGTTTTAAGTTTCCTTTTTGTCCATACTTTTGGTGTACAATAAAGTGTATAATAAATAAATAAAAATAAATGGATGGTCCATTTACATTGTTCACCTATTTAGACTGTCTACCATCATCTGCCTAGCCTTTTCCCAGCTTTAGGGACGGCTACCTGTCAAACCGGATTCAGCTGAATAACAATATTTTACGTGAAGTGGCTGCCTACCATACCTCCACAACCAATAAACTAGGTAATATGGTAGTTCTTGGCAAAACTGGAGTCACCCATCCGCAGACCAACCTTAGCAAGCGTGGCTCAACCTAGAAGTGCTCCATCTTCAACCACATCATCGCTTACCATCAGGTGAGATAGTGGTCAAACGTGTGCCTATCTATACTAATATATAAAGCTGAAGAGTTTGTTTGTTTCTTTGTTTGCTTGAACGCGCTAATCTCAGGAACTACTGGTCCTATTTGAAAAAATCTTTCAGTGTTAGATAGCCCATTTATCGATGAAGGCTATAGGCTATATATAGAATAGAATAGAATTTATTTCCAACGTGCTTAAATGTTACATTGTATACCACAACTTAAGACTAACGCTAAGACCAATAGGAGCGAAGCAGTAATGAAAATTGTGACGCAGACGAATTTGTGCGGGTCAGCTGGTCAATAATAAAAAAAAAGTGTGCAGCTGTTATTCTTTAGCCATGAGACCATATCTACCATATTCTGATATAATTTCAAAATACCCCTGAATTCTTAGAAGTGAACAATTTCAGGCTAGTAAAACTATTAGTTTGTGTCGGAAGCTAGCCTTAAGCCAATAGCACTCAGGTTTTGTGTCGAGTCATAGAAGTTATTAAGTTAAGAAGCCATACTATCTAATAGGTTCGCGAGCATCGCTCGTAATGTACTCCAATACGTAGTTACGAGAAAATTGCTCGTAACAAAGACTTTAAAAGTAATATTGGGAAATATCTCAAGCAGCCAATTTCAAAGAAGTAAGCAGATGTATATTGTGGCTACCGTTGAGCTCACAATTTTATATGAATTATAGTTTAGTCTGAAGTGGTAAATGTATATAGATCGGGTTATCGGTCGTACTTGGCAGAAACCAAGAGCTCACGTTGGGCAACAGCGGATTAAGAGGACACCTACATTCAATACGTTGCGTTACGTTGCGGAAGTGGTTGTTACAAGAGTGTTTTTATTCGATAGATGAGTTCTTTCAAAAGTGTCCCTGTAAATTTTATACAATAAAGCACAGACATATTTAATTGATAAGTATATAAATTGACGAAATGTGGTAACCTAGTAATTAATATTTTTAGTAAAAACTTGTACCTACTATTGCATGCTATATATCTCCCAAATGTGTGTTACTTAATATTATATATAAGAACTTGTACCTACCATATTTGAAGCAATAAATAAATGAAATGAAATGAAATGAATAAACAAAAAATATCACTATCACTACATCACCCCGTGGTACTATTATCATCACTATAACTACATATTATAAAACAAAGTCTCCCACCGCGTCTGTCAATCTGTCTGTACGCGATAAACACAAAAACTATCGAACGGATTTTCATACAAGTTTTACCAATGGACGGACTGGATCATGAAAAAGGTTTAGGTGTATAGTTCAATAAAGTTTTGTGTAAATTGACTAAAATATGACGGTGTTTGTTGAAGAAGAAGAAGAAAAAAGTAATGCCGACTGCGAGCTTATGCTAACTTAACTATGAAACACAACTTTATAAAAGTCTGATGGCAAACTAAGCTTCAATATAACTAGTCAGAGATCGATAAGGGATCAGCCCAAATAGCCAATATGAAGGCATTATGAGGGTCCTCCGTCAACAGAAGATCCTACACTAAAATCCGCCATAGTCAATATATTCAAAACCGATTTCAAAGGACAACAGACTCCTTCGTTTCAACTTACCGCTGAATACATTCACACCACATTTGATTGTTCTAAAACAATTGAATAGCACTCCTAACAATCGGGCAGTCGAATCTGTTCATACTATATTATTAACATAGCGGGTGGCCATTGTCTTGCGATGTATAGCGTGTCCATGACAGGTGGAGTCTGATATATGGCGCAGACGTCAAAGAGCCACGCCACTAAGGCACGGTAGATTGTGGCCTGGCTCGGTTTTGTGAACCTGCATTTCGTTGGCGGCTGATGAAATCTTGCATATAAAATTAGTTTTTGGTTGGTGCAGTTGGTTGGTTAATGTGGTTTGGAGAATGTTACTGCAGGATATATTTTGTTTTAGAGGTTTTTTGCGTCATAATATAATGTGGTTTCTTCTCATTTTTAATCTCGGACTTTTCTTTTTCACATTTAATCTAACATCACGCTTGTATTCCTCAAAGAGAGAGGCAGAGGTGTACCAATGGTACACTCACTTTTCGCCAGTTAGCCTAAGTCTCATGCAACAGGGCAAGAGCTGATTACATTCATCTTTTCATTGTCATTAAACATCGGAAAATTTTCAGATGAAAAAAAACCTAGTACCATTTTATCCAACCAGGTAATTGTACCGACGAATCAAAACCAAGCCCAATAGTAGCACCTGCAATGACAAGGAGCATCAACGAGGTAAACCTCAACCGTCTTTTCCTTTCCCTCCCCGAAAGAGCAAAAACGTTCTAACACGAACAGATGGCATGATAGATACACGTACAAACTCACACAAAAACGTTATTTCACCCAACAACAATATTTCATTGTCATCGCGAAGGTAACGTTATTAAGGTGCAATCAACAAGAAACGAAATTGATTACAGACGAATCTTTATTACGACAACATTCTCCCTTAGAAGACAGGTAGAACTTAATAAGTAGGTAGAAGAAAATCAGCAGCATTCGGTTCAATTACCCACGTATGTTCGGCAAACAACTCGATACTAATATAACGTGTTCTAACAAAGAACTGTTCTGTTTGTCTTGTCACTGTGTTATGATATTTCTCTACTCCAACTAATGAAACGGAGGGCGATCCGATGAGATTGGCTTACTATCGCGAGTTCGTGAGTGTTCGGTGGAGTTCGGACGATAACGAAGGTATATTTATTAGGGTTGTAACTTGTAACGGAAACCCTTGGCCTTCGCAAATGCGGAACTTCTGCAAGAAATCGTACTTCCGCTCTTTGCCTCCGCAAGTTTTAAACATGGGGGAGATATAATTAAAGTTTCTAACATGTTTTTTGTCCTTATTAATTCGTCTACGTGTCGCCACGACAGCCACTTTTATTTTTTGGGTCAATATTTTGTCACTCCCACGGCATCGCTGTTAAATGCGCTGAGGATACTTGGGCTGCCCAAGCGAAGTCTTTAGTATATTTTTAAGACCTCCAAATAAGGTTGTAGGTACATGGACATGACAAAATAACTTTTTTTTACCTGAGATGGTTTTGCTCTTGACTAATATCAGTAAGTGACTGTGACAAATCGGCTCATTCATAAAAATCGAAACATTGATAAGTTTAAATACTGATTAGTAGTTTAAATTAAAAATTTCTGTAGAAGGAATACAGGATCTGGTAATAAATATCTTAACTAATCATGTGGTATTTTCTTTAAATGAATGATGATGTAGGAATCTAGCAGGCGTTATGTAAACAAAAAAATATACTTCATGGTTAAAATTAAAAAGTAAAGAATATGAAATGGAAAAGGTGTCCATTTCCAAAACATTTCTTTTTAATTTCAATCATGAAGTATTTTTTTGTATTTCCACATCTGCCATCCGTAGGCACATCCCTATCGTGCATGATGGATGGTTCCCCACAGTTGTTGTGTGGACCGTTCCGCTCAACTGATTTGTGATCAGACGTGCCCGTTAGATAACTGATGAGCACGCGGTTTTGTTTGGTAGGTAGTACTTCCGCGCTCATAACATGTTTTTGGGTTTTGTTGTTTCTTGTTTTTACGTGATATAGCAAAAATTCTTATCTAAACGATGATTTACTTGTAGGCTGTAACTGTTTTTAAAGTAACTGAAAGAAGATGATAAATTACCTAGATGCACACGTGTATTTCTTACGGCGTTTCAACCATGTTCTTACTGTTTATCATATCTCTACGAATATTATAAACTAGCTCCTGCTAACTGCTTCGCTGACTTGATTGTCGAATATCATCCCAAGGGGACATATTTCCGCGATAACAGCATCCTTATCTGTATTAATCCAGAACATCTATCCATGTACCAAGTTTCATTCAAATCCGTTTAGCGTTTGAGACGTGAAAAGATAACAAACAAACAGACAGACAGGCAGACGGTTATTTTTATAATATTAGTAGCACGTTATAAGTACGTTAAGCCGGTGATCCCGGTTATCATTTGTAGATCTTTGGTAGTCGTTACGAATTTTCAGAGGCCAGTAAATCTGACTCCAGTCTTGCCATGAAGTACCGTGTTACTCAGTTAATGGGTTGTGGAACTTGTGGAGGTCTGGTAGGCAGCCGCTCCACGTAAAATACTGGTATTCAGCTAAAATCCGGTTTGACTGAAAGATAACCCCAATATAGTTGGGAAAAGACTAGGCAGATGATGATAGTAGATATAAATATTTTCAGTCAATCACGCCTAAATAGTTCAACAGATTGAAGGGAAATGATTTAACTAATTCACACGACTAAACCATGAGCTAGATAAAGACATAGGACTATTTTTAGCCTGGTAGTACATATTTTTTAACAAAGCGAGAAGCCGCTGGATAAAGTGAAAACCCTACCAACTCCTTGCAATAATACGTAAAGATAGTATTTATGTAACAATTTATTTGTCTTACAACAAAAACAACCTAACCCGGTCCCCTTTTCAGGCCATATCGCACCATATCCCTGTAAAATAAATCCACTAAGGCACCGAGACGTTACACTGCGTGGGCTGTACACTGTGCACACAGATCTTAAGCCCCGTACAGAATCCGTCCGATATAGAGACACAGTTCCTCGCAAATCCGTGTCCCCGATTCAAGGATCGCATGTGTATGCGCGATGTATCTGAATGTGAACATTTTATTTGAATATTTTATTCAATCAGATGCACACATGTGCGAGTTTGTATCTGTGTCATTTGGAAATCGGTTTGGGTTTTGTGATTTTGATATCTATGTTAACTACGGAAGGGTAATTCTAGTATTCCTAAGGTATCTTAGTCAACAACACCTCTAAATTCCCTAAATTTTGACATCGATCGCAAAAATAATACTGTGACTTGAAATTGTGCTTCTGGCGTGTATCTATTTCCTAGTTTGTTGTGTTTCTATTTGCTAATTTGCTGTATTTCTATTAGCTATTTTGCTGTATATCTATTAGCTAGATTGTTGTATTTCTATTTGCTAGTTTGTTGTATTTCTATTTGCTAGCTTGTTGTATTTCTATTTGCTAGTTTGCTGTATTTCTATTTGCCAGTTTTTTGTATTTCTATTTGCTAGTTTGTTGTAATAATCGTACATAAAGTTTGTCCATTATTATAAACCCGCTCCTGCACGGTTTTTCGATATAACACCAAGACTTATCTAAATTGTATATTGATGTCGGTACCTACATTATATATAAGCCAAGGAATAAATTTCAATATTATGGTGAAAACTGTATTAATGCGTTATTAAGAAGAACAACGTGGACAATGTTGCTATAGTATACTAGCTGACTCGGAAAACTTTGTTTTCCCAAATAAAATAAAATAGCCTACCACCTGTACTCATACCTACCGAATATACACACAAAATTTCATGAAAATTGGTCAAGCCGTTTCGGAGGAGTTCGGTAACAAACACGGTGATACGAGATTTTTATATATTAGATATAGATATGCATGCATAGCGACTTTACTTAATTATAAGTGGAGATAGATACAGATGACAACTCGTTATTTATTCGTCGTTGGCAAATGACTTTTTTACTTCCCCAAGTCATGCTGGGTTCCCCGAAACATTAATCTACAATATTCCATGCTATCGTAAACGTTTCACATAATTTACCGGAGCAGTAAGCTATCCAAATTTGAAATATTCCACGTCAATCAGATAAACAGTTCCGTATAAATTCCGAACATACACACAAACAAACTTTTCTCGTTATACCATTAGTACAATTTCCGTTGGCGCCGTATAGTTCAAAACTATTTTACACATTGTAATAGGGCTGATACTGGTACCATTCTTAAGGAAAACATTAGCAGGGTTATAACGCTGTGCTTTCATGGGATTAAACATGTTTTAAGCCTTAATTATGATGTTGGATAGCGTATTAAATTAGGGTTTTAGTTTGGTGTGTGATTTTGAATGGTAATGGGCTTTTAGTTTGTTATTTGCTGAATTAAAGCTATTTAATTCAGCAAATAACAAACTACTAAAGACATTGAAGTAACTAACAAGAAGAAAAGGAAATTATGTACTGGACATGAATACTCTCTTCATTTATTTAAACACAAGGTGCATAAATAGCAGTAATATATTAATAGTAATAAATTTCTTACAATATTGGCTAGGTAAGAAAGCATAATTTCATAATGCATAGCATATTGAAGTCAAATAATTAAAATAATAAATATTGGGTTGAAAATAACATCGCAATCAAACGAATGAGTCTTAACCTCAGCTTAATCCAGACCCTATAATCCCTTAATCAACCAAATAAACCAAAAAGTTTATAGCCTTGGACAAAAAAAAACAGACATAAGAACTGGCTTTCTTTGAAAAGACAAGTGCGAGTCGGATTCGCACACGAAGGGTTCCTTACCCTAAACCTTAATTTTTATTATTTGTTGTTATAGCAGCAATAGAAACACAATCTGTGAAAATTTGAACTATCTACCTATTAACGTTCTTGAGATACAGCCCTCTGACAGACAGACGGACGGACGGACGGACAGCGGTGGCTTAGTAATAGGGTTCCGTTGGTTACACTTTGGGTACGGAACCCTAAAAAAAACTGTCTCAAAGTACTGCTGGTCTAAAAAGGCCACTTTAGTAGAATCATAATATTAATCACAGAACCGTGTCACAAATTTCATTTTCATCTTTATCGCTAACGCATTCGCGCATATCGTCAAAGTCAAAGTCATATGATTTATTTCAATAGACCAATAAAGGCACTTTTGAACGTCAAATGAAAATAAAATATAGTGACTCTAGTCGTCTGTTCGCAAAAGGTAAATTCTTATGGAGAAGAACGAACAAGAAACTCCATAGTTAGTCTTTTCAAAAATAAGCTTTACAATATTTGCATACATTAATCAATTGATTATATGTGAGGACGATGCTCCCAAAAAGCACTAATTACTACTAATAGGTACAATAAAGAAATGCCAGCAACATCATCTTGTATTGAAGATGTCAATTTTTCTGACAAATAATATTGTCACTATTTACAAAATTATTTAGCTAGTAATATCGCCATTGCCAACATAATAAAGAAACTCTGGCCCATCTAAAACCAAGCACAAGAAAAAGCTTCTCGTGAATCCCTATAAGAGGGGAATTAAAGTGTTCCCTTTGACAGGGAGTGAGATTGGAAACGGTTGCATTCGTTTGTGGCGAGCTCGTAAATAGAGGACTGTATAAACAACTACAAAGAGTGTGCCGTAGTGCGCATACATACATACAGAGCGAGCACATTTGATTAGGACGAATACATGGCTTGACCGGTTTGAACTGGAGGTTTTACTAAGGAGTGTTTTTTTGTATTAACACCTCCAAACAGACAGAAGGCCAATCCTTATGCTCCTCCTCCTAACTTTTAAGCAAATTTGAAAATTATTAGAATTGGCCCTTACAATAATTCACATTATTCAAGTGTGTAAGATTCAATGATAAATTATATTTATTCTAGAAATTAGTCGGTTTTTTTTATCTATTTAAACTTAGCGAGGCTTGTGTTTCCCAGCTGACTACTCAGTGATCAAAGTCCCTTTTGATAGTACTTATGTATGTGTAGTACTTTATTATTCACCAAACCAGTTGTACCAGAAGTATACAGTCGCAAATGTAATACGGTTGTATTACATTTGCGACGTTTCAAGATTAAAGTGTTTTAAAATAATCTATAGTTTTTTTTGGGATAGACAAGCTGTATAAACTCTCATCTATAACCACGATTATTTCCCAAGTACTGATCAACGTAGTTCTGTTCACTATGTCGTAGCGATTTCGTAGCGTTTGGCAGCTTTAAGACTACGATGACAAAAAGTACCATAAATTAGTTAATTATCTATATTTTTTTGTAAGGTAAACCAAAGCTGATGTATTTTATACTCGGTCTCACGAATTATTTTCAAGCTATGATCATTATACATAGCTTCTTTTCAAAACAACGTAGCTATGCTGTAAGGTTTCATACCTATGAGCAATCGAAGAAATAAAACGAAAAAAACGAAAACTGAAGAATATTAGAAATATTTTCGAAAGCATGTTCAGTCCAAGATCAACCCGCGGCGATCATTGATCACCGCAGGTTTCAGGTTCAGGTTCAAAATGTCGTAGCAAATCCGTAGCGCATTGTAGCACTTTACAAGTCACGCCTGCTACGAGATAATAGATTTGCTTTGCTATCATGACTGTCAGTGGCACTAAATCTTACACTAAACAATAATATATTTACTATATTAATATTTTTATTTTAAGTCCTTCCTTTATAATATTTTCAAAGCTATGATCACCTTTGCATTTATTCAAATCTTCGTAGCAACATCGTAGCAGTTTCGTAGCGCGTCTACGATGACAAGCTACGCCATGCTACGAGCTGTTTAATTTGCTTCGCTGCTACGGCTGACAGTTGCACTAAGTCTGTGCGGTTACAGCGAAGATTGTATTTCAAATGCATCTCTCAGGTGTTCTCAGTGTTTTAAATTGGTTTTGTCTAACAGAGAGAAAATTCTGTGCGAACGAATTTGTTTGAAGGGTATTGAAATGTGAAATGTGTTTTTGTTGTGTTGTGAAATAAATAAAAGAAAATATGACTACTTCGAATTGATTTTACGTAAAAGTTAATAGTGGTTTTGCGTTACTGGATCTTCACACTAATTGGTTTAAATGTTTTCACAATTTTAATTATAACAAACCATTTGCTATTTAAAAATACATGTCGGTTTCTGAATTGGGAATTTGTAGATAACGTGTCAAACTCAATTTATCATATTTGACAGGTTGTGTATTATGATAAAATAAAGTTTTATAATTTTCTTCTGTTGATAATCATAAGATATAAATAAATCATTACAGGAAGTCGCGAACATTAAATAAAGATTACTAAGTTTCGTAACTATTAAGACATTTCACTGAACAAAAATATAACTACCGTATGTAATAAGATTTTTTTGGTGTACACAAAGAAACAAAATAATAGACGACACAAAAAATATGAATACTAAACAACATAAATAGACAGTTAATATTTAAGTTATTTACCTAAGTAGATATATTTATATATACTTTTACATATAGAAAACCCATTTACTGACTCATTTCCGTAATTCTAGTTAAGATAGATGTTATCAGTTTTGAGCCGCTAGCAATAAAACCAGAACCCTACACATTTGCTGGAATCCCTTAATCACGTCTTAAGGGCGGCGTCGTAAGGGAGAGTGGTCCGTAAGGGTCAGACCATGACAATACTATATTACTGGCTTATCCTTAAAGCTAAGAATCTGATGGCAATATGGTAAAAGCTGACTTGATATCTAAGTACTATAGAAAAAAAACACGTAATTTCTAAACTGTTTAAATTATTTGTATGATATTAAAATTTGGCGAAGTGTGATGTACACAAGAAATGCTGTATTTTATGAAAACGACTACTACTGTTAATACAACTTGTACTCATCATTATGAACCACTTCCACTATGGGACCAACACTGAAATCGCGAAAAAAAAAATCAACTGCAAAAAAAACTTTTTTTTAAATCAACAATACGTTAAAAGTAAACTAGGAACCCTTACCATACGCAACTTAATAACGTTTGACATGGAGACAACTTAAACACACTGGATAGTACGATCAATAATGTTGATTTTGAGTTTAAAATAATTCCATAAAATAATACTAGACGTGTTGTATTTATAGCGCTTTAAAATATTATCAGTTAGTGGAGAATATTATCTAATAATGAATATTATAATCACCCGTTTGCGACACATGGTGCATGGTTAACGTTGGCAGATGTGATAATGCACTAGTGTTGTTATCACAAACATGCATGAGGATGCTACTGCAAATCCTCTTGACACAAATCCCCTTGACGCCTTTTATGTTGCCTGATGAAAGTCCACGTGAAGTTTCTTATATAACCTAATATATAGAATTCTTCCGTTACTGATGAGTGACTAACAAACAACGCATCTCTGAAACTACTGCCGGTCTATTCTGTCAACACCTCTCCGTGTTCACTTAGGTGGAGTGAGCACGAAGTGAACTGTCATTCCATCTCTTTTGTATGAATTGACAGCTCACTTCATGTTCACTTCACCTAATTATTCACGGTGAGAGGTTTACAGAATCGCACTGCTGGTCATCAAATGCTGAAATTGGGTGGGTATGTAGATTCCTTGGATTGGATTGTAGGGGAGCACTAAGAGAGGATTTTCCGAAATTCCTACGGGAACGGGAAAAAACGGCATAACGATGCGCTTGCAAAGTCGCGGGCAGAAGCTAGATTAAATTTAGGGTGTGAAAAAATAATGTTTCAAATGGTGTGTTAAAGCTGGGAGATGAGATAATCGCACCAGTGTTATTATTACAGACGTACGGAAGTACACGAGGATGCTAGTGCATATCCCTTTGACGCCTTGTATGTTTCCTGGTGGAAATCTTACACTAACTATCTGGATTCGGTGGGCAAGAGATTTTGTTCTAAATGGCATAATATCACCACAGATTATTATAGGAGGTCTAGGTAGTTTTGTCATTTTAATCTAAAGTACGAATCTATCAATGTCTTCACCGTATACATACATCATGAATGACATCCCTTTGTCTTTGTAATGATTTCTGTTTCGAACCTAAATGGCGTAAGACGATAAGTTTAAAGTGACGTTCTCTACAGAGACCGTAGTCTTATAAGTGCGCAGCGATTTAACCCGTCAATCTGAGTTTTTCAAAGAAACTACCACTTTTATGTTGCTTATTTGTCAGTTAGGGGACATTTAAGTAATGAACTGGAAACACATTAAAAAATAAATTGATACGTCAGTATGCTTTCACTTACATTTACGATTTCGTATATTCATTCCATAAACTTCCAAGCAAGGGTTGCTACAAATCATGAATCAATCATATCAAGCCATCATGCCTCGACATCAAGTTAAGTACCTTCGCGTAGCAGCATCGTAAAGGTAAATATCACTTATCAGTGAGTATCGACTCCACGCGCTGCTCTTCAATTAGGCGGAGATCGCAAGTTGTAACGTTGTATAATATCCGAGAGCTTTTACAAGTTGATTGACAGTTTGTTGGCAGCCTGTCGACTGTAACATAAGCTGGCAATATGCTTATGAACAAAATTGAACGCTGCGTATTATTACTTCATTATGACTTGTTGCTAAGTAAATATTGGCGATACTGTTATGTTACACGTTTTAAGCGAACAGAACAAACTGCTCCCTGTTATGATTATGTTTATGTTAATTTATCATGGGGTGTGCGATGCAATCAACGTTCCACCAATATGTTAGACCTTAAAGTTTACGATACGATGAGCCGAACTCGTACGAGAACGATAGCAAAGGAAAGATAACGACAGATAGACAGGTCGATAGAAACCGATTGGAATGTTTTATGTAATGATTGGGGTGCGTGTCTCGTACACACCTCGCAGATCCGCGGCTTTCAATAACAAACGATCACACTGTCCTTCGATTACGTAAACCGATAGAGAATTTTTATAAATATTCCGTCAGAAACGAACAAAACTTTGGACGATCGATAAGAAAAACGCTTCTATATAGAAAATTTCCGGCGCTAATGTAATGAGAAGGTGGCCCGAGGAGCGGGTCGCAGTAAACATCACACGGCGCAGTCGCATAAATTGTCTCCGGGTATTAATGCTATCGGAAAAACCATTATTTACTAACGGATTGGGGTGCTGTGCGAGTACGTGTGGAGTGGTGGCGCGGGCGGCGCCGCGGTACTTACGAGACGGGCGGTGTCGCGCGGCTCGCGGGCTGCAGGGGCCGGTCACCTCGGGCACTCCATTGATGAGCTGAGGCGGCAAGCAGCGCGGGCGGGCTCGCATGGGGCGCGCGCGCGGGCCGGCGAGCGCGGGGCGACTGGCGGCCGGCGCGCCGCACGTGGCCGCTCAGGTATCAATCAATCGATGCGCGGCGTCGGCGCGGGCGCGTCGCGGGCGCGGCACATTCATGTCGCGCGAACAGCTGACGGCCGAGCCCCGTAAACATGAATCGGGACCCCACCCCCCCTCTCCCGCCCCGCTTGCCCTGCGCCGCACACCCCCGCGCGCCCCCGTCCTGACCTACTCTGCGCAGGGCGCTGCCGAACGAGAACACTTACACTATACAACGTTCGACTGAAAACGGTGCAGTCTTTCAGCGAGAGTGTTTCATAATGTAACTTTTCGACTAAGTTGGCAATAACGCAACTGGTTGGCAAGAGATTCTGTTACGTTGTGCAATTACGATATATTTACGT
The DNA here is from genome assembly GCA_947578705.1 of Lacanobia wlatinum. Lineage (NCBI taxonomy): Eukaryota > Metazoa > Arthropoda > Insecta > Lepidoptera > Noctuidae > Lacanobia > Lacanobia wlatinum. The sequence continues at coordinate 22,142,518 of OX388029.1, forward strand.
ATTTAGTACTACAGTGATGCATGAGAAGACTTGATTCCACAGAGCATTCTCTACTAATCCTTACCTTTGTGTTTTTCGACAATATCCTCACACAACGTCTAAACAAATTCTACCCGTTCAGCACAGGACGTACAAATCGTCTCCCATGTTTGTGTAGAACACCCTATCATTAGTTCTAGGGGCGGGGTGTGCACAGCGCCTGCGTGCAGGATATCGTCCTGAAGCCTGGCTCTGCCTCCGGAGCCCGAGAACGAAGCCAGTCCGTCCCCGACTGCTGCGGGGGCCGCACATTACATGATGGAGGAGAGAGCGATGTACGTGAGCGACGTACGCGAAGGGATGTCTGGAATGGATAGGACGGGATTGTCGGAAGTTTGAATAATTAGATGTCTTATCAAGGCGAAAGTTTGATGTTTGGATGGTTGAAGGGATCTGTTTGAATGTATCTAAACAGGATTAGCATGTATAGGGCTTCATTAGCATATAGGTTATACTTTATCGCTATATTCCAGAAAACTTTAAGGAGTTTATAACATTTTTAATTATGATGCTTAGATATTACAAAGTAATGACACTTTTTTGAACGTTGTCAGAGATAATCCTGGAACTTGAGAGGTGAGAATATAAGAGCTAGTCAAAACAAAATAGCAAAAATGACAATATTTTTAAAATTAAATTTTCTATTTTATCCATCACACACATACAATTTCATAGCACTTGATAGATTACCAGGTCTTACACACAATGTACATATAATCCAAACACAAATCGCAAATAAACCAACTTCTCCACCGCATTCTTAGCCAAATCTCAATAGAAAGTGAAAACATTCATCATGTGAGATAAACTGGAGTTTTATTTAATGTGTAATTGAATGGTAGCACCTAACGTCGGCGGCCTGGACGCTAGCCAGGAGCAACAGTTCTTTACGAGTCTTCGATGCAATTGTTACAATATACTCTTTCTTTCTACGGATAGACTTTGGCAGGGATCCGGGTAAGGCTAAGTCGTGGAGAAAGCGATAAGCGGGGTGCGGTTTCAGTGGAAATGAAAAGTGTAAACAATTCAATAAATATTTACTAAAAATAGCTATTAAATAACCAGTGATTCTCACTAGAACTGAATCAGCTGGAAGTCATGGAGTGAGGTTTACAGTAGCCAGCTTTCCAGCTGAGCCCGTCACTGGTTTTCTTTAGTAATGAGACGTGAGATGTAGCATTGGACGATGTCCGTCAACCCACATAGGGCCATCTGTCTTTATTATGGTCTACTCCATTTCATAGAGAGGCGGCCTGTGTCCCAACAGTGTGAATGATTATGATATTGGACAAAATTTAACGATTAATTTTAGCAATGGCTCAAACTCCGCCGTAAACCGCGTACAAAAAGTTGTAATTTAATTCTAATCTCTAACTTAACAAAATAAGTACAAGAATCTAAGGATTGTCAACACAAAAAATCAGTACTTTTATACTCTTCCGTCTTAACACATCATGAAGGCCGACTGGGAGCCTTCCGCTCAGCTGCCAACGCGACCAAGCCTCCTCTTTAAATCGCCGTCCTATTTGAACACGGTCTATTTGGTTAGCGACACTCGTTCCCAAGTCGCTGCAGAATGAAAGCGATACGCGGCGTGACAACGCGATTTATGGACGAAGAACAACTTTTAGTGATTCTCTTTCAGTTTTGCCGAAAATTTTGGCGATTTAGCTAATTGTTTAATGTGTGAGCTGATCGTGGGTTCGAAAGAGCTCGTTATTGTTTTAAAATTTGATAGATATCCATTTTGGGTTTCCATTAGATATAAGTCAAAGTTATTATGTACCTGCCGTGCGTGCAATGATGTTTAAGTATTTTTTCAAAAGGTTACTAGATTGCTATTATGATTTTGCATTATGGAAATAAATTATAGGATGATAGCTAGCATATAGATACCTACACGCTAGGTTTGATTCTAGAAAGTACCAGTTGCACTAATTCCTCATATTTATTTTAAATAATTAAAATGTTTATTTTCTTCCACAAATAACACTTATTAACTAAAACTTATAGAAAATTTAAAGGACCACATACATTTTTCAACATACTCGAAAACTGATAGGTTAGGACTCATGCTCGTTTCCACAATGGTCTTGCATTCGGCTTGGGCACCTCGTTCTGAAACTATTTTCTACTTCGTAGCATCTGCTACGCAAATTTGCTACGCCGTAGCAATCGTAGCAGCGCTGCAGTGCGGGAGCGTCATGTTTTCTGGTGATGGCACGAATGTGCATTTTTTTATCTGTCGTAAGATCGTTCAAGTTGGTCGCAAATGTGACGTTTGTAAGCATCCTTGATTATTATTATTCAAAATACCTCATTAAAGTAAACGTGTCCGTGTCATTACAGCGTGCTATCAGAATGCCAGCGCTCCGATTTTTTTTTTATATCTCGCATAGTTTTGTGCCTTCTTGGCACAGTTATTTTAATATCGTTAGTTTTAATCACTTAATTGTTTTTTGTTATTTAATGTGCGAAGTCTAAATTAATATTTTTTAATTTCTTACACTCTTCAACGTACCTATTTTATAGAAGGTGCCTCATCACAAAAAAGGCTCTTCTAAACTATTTATTGCACTTTCAAACTCCTGTTCAACATTCTCTATGAGTCTCGATAGATTCTGTCGCCAATTTCGCTCCGTGTGCGAAACGCATCCATGTATGCTATTCGATTTAAATCAACGACATATTGGAAAATGTTTTATGGCAATCGCGTAATAGAATAAGGAGGAACAAAAAAATATCCCTTAAAAAAGTACCAGAAAAATGGTTAAGCGTGACATCATTCATCCATCGTCTTAGTCTTTAGTTTATCAAAGATCAGACCTACCTATTTTGTCAACATCTCACTGTGCCAACTTAAGTAGGAACTGTCATTCCCTCTTGTTTGTACGTATTGACAGCCAATTTCATGTTTACTTCACCTAAGCTTACTAACACCTTGAGATGCTTACAGAATTCCACTGCTGGTTACATCCAAGTTAAAATTAATGACGAGTAACTTATGTTTAACTCTGCCTTACCATCTTACCGGTAAGAAGTGATTCCGGACCCTTGTGAGGATCAAGGGCTCACTCAGTCTTCTGTCCTGAACTATCTATTCTAGTACTGGAAAAAACTGTTCCCATAAAATCTTAATTTTTTTATTCCTAAAGTACAAATGGGTACATATGGTGACAAAAATATTGATGAAGAGAGACAATTGTGGATACCCTGTCGGGCACAACAAAATTTTAAATAAGTAGGAGATACGAAGAGCACTTTAACATAAATGGGCAATGAGCTTTAGCATAAAACCGGGTCTCCAGTAATTCAGTTTATCCAAACGCCTCAAACCATAGGCCACTCAGCTATGAGCAAATATTTCATGTGCTCATTAACAAGCTCGCATTCCTTCGTGCAAGGCAGTATGGCAGGCGGCGTGCTTGTCATGAAACGAATGCCTTTACCTGCATAACTGTTAAAGAACCAACTTATTACAGCGGCCATTTGACGAATTAAAACGCGGACAAGAGGAATTTCTCCTGTTACGTGGGCGCGTTTGCAAACATAAACGGCAATTTGTGATACTATAATTAGGTGAATTGGTCGATAGCCCAAATTGGATAAAATTTTACGTAGGTAGGTAAGTGCTTTAAAATATCATCGGATTACGGATAGTAATGAGTGAAGGCGGGCTGTAAATCAGCGTTGACCAGCGCTGTGGCTATTGTGCACACTACTCAACGTTTGATAAGCCTGCTCCTTTGCCACTTTATACTTTTTATTATAAGAAATATTTGCTTTGTTCAAAATATTATGACTGTATTGTTGACAATAAATGTTAATTTCTTTCTTTCTTTATTCCCAAAGACACAGCGTTGGAAAGCCTCCCACAAGAAGGACCGATGACCTGGTGATGGCTAAGAATCCGCTAGATGCGGGACGCAGAGGAACGGTCGATGTGGTGACACTTGCGGGAGGCCTATGGCCTATGTCTGTAGACGTCTTTCGGCTGAAACGATGACTCATTCAATTTGGGTTACTTGGAACACCACCTATATGCACAATTTGACAGTACATAGACAACCGACTGATAAAAGTCCAAGTCAGGTCGAAGTTGGACCTAGTTAGAGACTAAAATCGTTGGATAATTATAAATCAAATAACTGTGATGCTTTTATTTTTTGATATTTTTAGAACGTAAGCGGCCTAATTCCTAGCCAGTCACAGCTACTTAGTTGGTTCTTATTTCTACGAATAAGAACTGAGATAACAAAGCCTGTAATAAGGAAAAACACCGCAGATCGAGCTTAGGTATAACCATTAACCACCGTGACCGCGTAACTTGTAAACTGCAAGAAACTTGCATAGGGACTCGGATGGAATCGTTAGGTTAATTCCATTTAGTCATGGGTCGTTACCCATCAACGAATGCGATACCTAAGTATATGATAGGTACCAGCTGGTTAAATATCTTGTGGTTTACCTAGGTAAGGGTTTTTAAATGCATAAAACTGTTCATAGATCCGTACCACCGTACCAATGTAATCATATTCTCCTTATTCTTTTTTGATCTATCAATTCCCTTCTAGTGTACACATTTATACACTTTTCAGGCATGATTTCTTCAGTACCTAATTATTTTAACAGATAAAATTATACTTATTTCTTGCCAGCACGAGGTAAAAAGCAGCATTTTAGTAATAACCACGAAGAAAAACATCTGTAAAGCCACAAAAATACTTTTTAAGGTATACCTACCTGCTCAGGAATCTGCCCTGGTCCAGCTTTGGTCCCAGCGCCACCTCCACCGCGTGAACGCTTAGCCTTCTTTGCCATCACACTGTACATTTTACTTGAAAAACCGATCTATTCTGTAAAAACTTCACGGTGAAAGCTTGAAGTGGGCTTGAAAGGAGCTGACATTACACGTGTTGTTGCTAGACAGTTCACTTCACTTAACACGTTCACAACACACTAATTTCACTAGTCCGTAGCACCTTTGTCCATAAAGTTACACTGAGCTCGTGTACCTACCACATAGGGTACACGGACTAGCAGGAACTTGCCACTAGTATCACATAAGACTGTTAAGTTTTCACGGTGTGATAAATAGCACTACACAGACACTATCACTGAACTATTGTGGACACTAACACCGCAGGATTCGCACAAAAAAACTTCAGAATCAACGCGCGCGCAATAAAACCGATCTAAACACCCGAAAGCACTCAAAAATAGCTGCTAAACTCGGTAACATATCACGATCGACCGTACGCGACTGAGTTCTCCACGTAATGAATTAGTAATGACCAACGATGCAAAGCTCGACGTCAAAAAAATGAAACACTGGCCAAGTGCGTGTCGGACTCGCTTACTAGGGGTCTGGGAAAATTTTAACTGAGGCATTACGGTTAGGCGATATAGCCGTGTGATAGACAGACAGACGGATAAATAGACTGACTAAGGAGGTTAAGTAAAAAGATCTGGTTTCACCCTTTGAGTGCCTACGTACCTTTCTGGGTATGTAGTATGTAGGTAGTCACAAAATCGACCCAGATGATTTTACTCTGGGTCGATTTCGTGACTAGGTACTTTATTGCCTGAATGCCTCACTGATATCGTGGTTGTAAGCGCTACTACTGCTATGTCATGCTCAAGTCCAGGGTTAGATTTCCGCGTCGAACACAGTGTGGGATTTTCTCCGTGGAATTTCTGCGGGCCCACGGGGCACGGGACCCTCGATCCTAGGCGTAGCAGCTTTACAGGTCACCCAAGTATTTAGTGCTCTGGACCCCGTAGGTTTCCTAAAAATATTCTTTCTCATTAGCAACACGGAATCTGTATATTTATATATACCGCCGGGTACATAATCCGCCAATAGCCTCGCATCTTGTTGTTTGAAACAAAATATATATCTGCTATAGTCATATCTCTGCCTAACCCTTCGGGGAATACAAGCGTGATGTTAATTTTCTTTAAGATAATATTCAAAAGCCCTCCCTATTAAGATCTATTCCGAAAGTACACTAACGGCCATAAAAAGCCTACCATTTTCTATGACTGCAAGCCTGTTTATTTTCCCATCTTCAAAGGCCTTTCAGTGCCACGGCCGTAATTCCGGTGTAAACATTCCGTGCGGTATCGTTGTGCATTAGCGACGCAACAGGTGTTCCTGACGTGTTCTTTAATAAACAATTGAACACGGTAACAGGTTGGCCGCGTATCTAATGCCTGCCTCGCTAGTTAGGGTGCAGTCTTTTGCATTCATTTGCGTTAAGTGAGTGTAGATCTTTTAATGTCGTCTATCGAGGTTTGGTTCAGAAGAAAATTAACGTATTAATTATAAGATATGCACTGAAATAAATTGAGGTTTTTAGGGTTCCGAACAAAAAACGGAACCCTTATAGGACTGTGTCTGTCTGTCCGTCTGTCACAGCCAGTTTTCTCCGGATCCACTGAACCGTTTTGTTAAAATTTGGTACACATATGGACTTCTGTGACCGAAAAACGGAAGCGTTACGTAAATTATTAGAAGGGGGTCACTTTTGGGGGTCAAACTAGAAAATTTCAACAAAAGTTTTTTGAACAATATGAACGTTGAAATGTTTTTTGAACGTGTGACATACCAATGAAAGGGCTTGCTGTGAAGGTTTTGTTCTTTTTTCATAATTTTAAAATAAATGGTTTTGAAGTTATTCAAGAAATTAGACGAAAAATGACAATTCCCCCCCCCCCCTTATATCCGAAACTACTGAGCCTAAATTTAGAAAAAAATACGAGATAATGGATCTTTACCTATAGATTACAGGAAAACCTATAAGAAGTCTATAGTGTAAAAGCTGCGTCACATTTTTCATTAATGCTCCGCTCCTATTGATCATAGCGTGATGTTATGTAAGCCTTCCTCGATAAATAGGCTATCCAAAATTAAACAATTTTTCAATTCGAACCAGTAGTTCTTGAGATGTTCAACCAAACAAACTCTTCAGCTTGGCATTGGTATAGATTAATTTTGCAGTAAGACTTAATTCATTGTCAATATTACAAGAGGTTTAAACTACTCAGGAATGAACAACTCTCACAGACCAAACAAGCCTCTCTCACTCACCCTGAGTTCTTTGTTTTACTGAATCCGATATAGTCCCAACAAACATTTAGACAAAAATGTCTTGTATCTCACTGAACTACCCGTATAGGACTATAAAATAGGGGAAAGTTTAAATAAAACTCACGAGTACAAAATAACATTTACTTAAACGTAACTTATTACAAGTGTCAGGTTGCGACATACATGCAAGTGAATCTGTTCGTTTAGCAATCGAATGCACTGTCAAGGAATTAAAACGTTAAGCATCTTATTTGGGTTCATTTTTACTTGCACCTTATTGGTTTTCCTACTCCTTTTTGACCCACATTTTCAAAGAAAATTTCAGTTCTATAATGTAACATGTGTAGATTATGTGGATAGGAATTTTTTTCATGGTCGTTTAACGCTTTCGCTCCTTGACCTTGCTTTTTCACACCAACAGATGCTATCGAACATTCCCAGCTAATGACTGGCTCACACTGAAAGAAGCTATAACGAATGTGCCTTGTCTAAAAGTGTACATGATTTTTCACACTCAATGTATGCGTTTGCATGTCGGATGTAATTGATCTGTGATGTAAGCTGTTCAGCTGTGTGTTTAAAGACCCGTTTTTTATGGTTAACAAAAGTTGTTAAACATAGTTTGCAACTATATAATCTTATGTTGCTGTTTCTACATCAGTTTTTGTTGTTGAACACATTTCACATTCGAACTTTACTAAATGATGCCTAGTGTTTCGCATCACCAAAACAAGTTCTAGCAACAATGTTGTACAACTTATGCTGCATTTTAAACGGGTATTTTTTCAGTGTGGACCAGATTAAAAGATAAGTAGTGCAGCATTGTGTACTGCATTATTGTTTTGGCAGTAAAATCTTTTTCCCCAAGTTTAACCTAAGTTTTTTAGTTTTATTTAAATTCAGATTCCATAAAAAAGAGAGAAATCAAAACAACACCTCTGCCCATCCCAACGGGGAAACGAGGTGTTGTTTTGATTTCTCACCTTTTAACATTGATATTTATATATTTCTTCTATTATTAGACTCGTCCACTTTTTCTTTAATTCTTTGAATTACTCGGACTTAGGTTCTTATTTTATTTTGATCTTTGACTTGAGTCGTTCTTGGTTTTGACTTTATGGTCGATCTTTAGGTATTGATCTTTTATTTTTTTATGGAATCTGAATTTAAATTAGGATCAGAAAAATAAAATTTTCTGTCCAAACGAATGAGGATCAACTTGGGGAAAAAGATTTTATTGCCAAAACTATAATGCAGTACACAATGCTGCAGTAGGTACAGATGGTGGCGCTACGTACGTCTCAACATTAACAAAAATTGGCCACTAGATAGTCGTCACGCCTGTGACCTAGGACGAACGCGATATATATATATACAGCGTGCTTGAATATATAATACTTACAAAAAAAAAAACGCGCGTGTACGTTTTTTTTCCATCCAACTTCAAACATTCCTTACCATCCAAAAATTTAATAGATTATGACTACAATATGCTGTGTCTATGAATATTTGTTGAAAATTCGTAATATTATTATTTACCAATTTAGAAAACACTCCTCATGAGTATCAAATTACGTACAATAATCCGTTATACTTACACAATTAATTTAGACAAGTTCGACATTATTTAAATAAGATTACCTTAATTTACATTAGCAAATCGTGCAAACTGTTCCATCTTTCCCAAAAAAGAACTAAACAGTTTTCAAGATTCGTTAAACCTGCATATAAAGCAGAAAATCGATTAGTTTAAGAATCGATTAATTATGACCAATACAAAGAAAACAACCGCAGTTTTCTAATAATTATTAACCACATTTTATCACATTTAAAAACAATATTATTACATGAATTAACTAATGTCTATGGTCTCAACATTCGGATACCATCTTCCTAGACACATACAAATAATGTGAGCTCTATAGTCACAACAAAGTTGCGAAACAGATTGTGTTAAAAAAAAATATCTAATCACATAATGATTCTGTTATTCACATACTGTATGATAATTTAATAGCCATACAATTAAATAAAATAGAGCTAATAAAGATAAGAGTTGGCCGAAAGTTAACCATGCAAGAAATACGGCATTTTTAATGTCTGGCATATACGACCACTCCCGAAGATTACCGACAGCGTATCGAGTGCGCTTTGGTATAGACGAACCAATTTTTTGCGTCAGAAAAACGTACGGTCAGCCGTACCCTTAATATAGTAAAAGAAAATGATATTAGTTAATTTTTTGGTACAATTAACTTCTCACTCCTTGTAAAAGTCCATTATTGCATTTAATAAAAGGATATAAATGTTTTATTAAAAAAACAAAACTTCGAGTAGAAGCTTTAGCTTTTTCCAATTTTAGAATATTTGAATAATTATAGCAACCTACCACAAAATAAGCAAATCGATCAACATTCCAGTATTTCATTTGACTGAGATCTTGAACAAAGACAAACACACATTACCGAATCAATAGAAAAGAAATTCCATCAGAATAATAGCCTATCTTCGGTCGAAATATACCGAATACTTCGTGCAGTATTTTATTAGACAACAGCAGAAACGAATCTGACATAATTAATTTAAAAAAAAACCGTTTAAAACTCAGGGGTCTAGAATCCGGAGTTGCGATTCGAAAGAGTCACCGCGGCTTTGGAACGCAAAAAGCGTTTGAAGGAACATGGGCGGGCTTTGGTCAGTAAGAGTCTGACACTCTGTGATCAACCCATGATTTCCCATCCCAAAAAAAGGAGGTCTAGAATATCTATACTAATATATAAAGCTGAAGATTTTGTTTGTTTGCTTGCTTGAACGCGCTAATCTCAGGAACTACTGGTCTGATTTGAAAAATTCTTTCAGTGTTAGATAGCCCATTAAGACCAATAGGAGCGGAGCACACGAAGTTGCGCGGCTCAACTAGTTAATAAATGTATGTAAAAAGAAAAAATAACGTGCTCTATTTCACAAGGTTATAACAGCATTCTTTTTCCACCTCAGTGCAGTTAGAGGTATAATGCAATAAACTATTGCGATACAATGTCAAATAATGTAAAGGCTTTTTTTTTTATTTGTACATAAAACTGCGTCCTCCAGCAAAAGCCGAAATAACACCTAACTAAACAGGGTGTTAAGATATTTACAATTTCACTAATTTGTGAATACTCAAAAGCAACACAGACCAGAAGGAGCTCGTGGCTAAATAATAAAAGCCGCACAACGACGGCGAAGTGCCAACACCACCTAACAGACAAAATCAAAAATTTACACAAGCTGAAAAAAAAAATGTTTAATTTCTTGATAAGGTAAAATTATTTATAATATTTATTAATTTAGAATAATAATAATGTATGATTTATATATAATGCGGAATTCGTATATTTTATGATAGCGTAGTAAGTATTCAGTTAGATAGGACGTAATGCCATGTAAAAAGACACGTTTGTTTAGTTGGGAGGTATTTCCATATTTTAATTTAATGCTGTTGCAACTAAAAATACACTTAGGAGATTTTACTAAGACATGCGAATGACACCTTTAAATTCAAAACTATAAAAAAGTGAATTTCTCGAAAAATGTCAGTGATGAGGTATTGGCACTTCGCCGTCGACAAGTGGATCTTCAAGGCTACGCAATGCCTGCTGAGGACGGTCTGTGAACGGGCGACCATTTTAACATACCGAGACTCCTTCGTCCCTCGGAAAACAAGTTAAGTCGTTGGTCCCGGCTGCCATTAGTCGCTACGAATTGTTAGAAGCCAGATGGCTGACACTTGTCTTGCAAAGAACCGTGTTACCCAGCTACTTGTTTTTGGAGATCAAATAGGCAGTCGCTACAAGTAAAATACTGGTATTCAGCTTAATCCGATCTGACTGGAAGCCGACCCCAATATACATAGTTGGAAAAAGTCCATGCATGTGATGGGACACTCAAGACCTGACCTTTTTTGAATGGGAAATCATCAAATGACTTCTCCCGCTCTGGGCGGAACAGAAGGGAGTGTCAGACTCTTACTGACTAAAACCCATCCGTGATCCTCCCTGTACCCCCCTTTCCGTTCCAGGGCCGCAGTGACTCTTTCGAACAAATTTCACAACCCAGGCAGGCATAGACCTGTAGCTTAATTGCGTAATTCCATGTTCAAATGAATGCAATCGGTCGCAAATGCTTTCATTTTGACACTGCAACCGTATTCATTGCGTGTTCTACTTCGTCGAGAAGACAAATTTTCAAACACTTGAAGCAATGGATCTTTTCGATTTTGAAAGAAGCAAAGCAGCGGAGTAGTCTTCTGGGTAAGCTCACTACATCGTCGACTTTGTCTCTGTCACCTTTGACCTACACTAGAGTCAAGAGCAAACCCACCTCAAATAAAAAAAGAATATACGATTTTATGAACTACGCAATTGTGGTGACGAGTTTATTGACTATATGGTTCCTGAGCAGTTATTTAAAAGTTAACCCCGTTTTTTAAAACTATCCAAATGAATGTGTTAACTATCATATTCATAAGTTTTTTTGCATTCTACTATAATGATGGTACAAAAGGCTTAAAGCTACGAATAGTTACTACTGTATAACTAGTCATGGCTGTTCTAATTATTTCTTCAGGTAACTTTTCGGGCAAAGGACTCTCAGAAACCGATAGAATGGTTCAGAAACATAGATAACATCTCTCCAGATCTCTCTACGGTCGTGTCGGGTTGCCGTACCATCGGAATATGAGAGTGAAGAGTGAGTGCACCTGTGTTTGCGCACACACACCTGCACTATGTCCCGCGCCTATGGTTTAGTCTCCGTCTAGATCGGCCGCTGTAGCCGAAATCGGTCAGGAGGACTATATAACTTATAACTAGCTTCTGCCAGCGGCTTCGCCCGCGTGGTCCCTAGGGAACATACTCCGAGGATAAAAAGTAGCCTATGTCCTTTCTCAGGCTCTAGACTATCTGTGTACCAAATTTAATTTAAATCGGTTCAATAGTTTTGGCGTGAAAGCGCGACAGACAGACAGAGTTACTTTCGCATTTATAATATTAGTAAGGATAAGGATTATTATAACATCATTTTGATTAGATGAAACCACATTATATATTTGTCACTTTTCACACGATTTATTTATGTCTAAAGAGAGGATCAGACTTCAGGCTATGTTTCAGTTATTCTGACTTATTTCCTACCTACATTAGAGTTGCCAATTAAACTGTTTAACTATATCGTTATTATTATTTTCTATTACAAAGAAGGCAAGAGTAACAAACAATTTTAGTAAGTGTTGTGCACAGTGCTTGTAGAGAATAAATACTACTAAAGCCAGAAACAGACATCTAACATTTGACAATGGCATAAACACGCCGAGTGTTACCGGTCTGTTGCAAGCTTAGCTTTTTTATGCAAAATGTGAGGGAACTTCGAGGGGAGAAAACAATTTTTTACAAAGCTAGGCTTAGACCAAAGTAAATAAAAATAGGAGCAGAAGAAACTACTAGGGATTTCTACGAAGCACAGTAAAAAAATCTATGAATAGAGTTAGCAAATCCATCCTATATTCACATTGATATATAAAAAACCCAAGATACACACTCAGCATCTCAAAAACGCCCGCAAAACACTAGCTCCAAACAGTCTCGCATCGCTCGCCATACTGCACTGCTTTGTAAAAACAACTTTAAGCGATCCGTGTAAGGTTGATTTTGCAAAAAAAAACTGCGCATCTCTCGCCATACTGCACTGCTTTGTAAAAACAACTTTAAGCGATCCGTGTAAGGTGGAATTTGTAAAAAAAAATTGTTTATAGTATAACTACACACAACTCACACATGACACTTGATACATGTCAGTTTTTGACGACAGTTTCGAGTGTTGCATTTGTTCGAGACTGTGCATCTAGGGTTTTTTATATATCAATGTATATTCATTATTCTTTCATGATACACATCTATGATTGTGCTGGCAGTAAGACTGTGTTTCTACCAGAGATGTGCGAAGATGCGTAGCGAGGGATGTGTTTGTTAAGAATCACTTGTGCTGAGCGAGGCTAGGTAAATGAAGCGATTCTATTGGTTCTCATCCTCGCACATCGCTGGTGGACGCAGCCTTATACTCGCATACATGTTTTATTTGACGAAGACTATGCCATCTAGTGCAGCAAATTCTGAACTTTTCCATATAGATACTTGACATTGACGCTTCAGCGGGTCTAAAATGGCCACTTTAGCAGAATCATATCTATATATATAAAAATCAACGCCACTTTTCGTTGTAATTTTATAACTCAAGAACGGGCTCACCTATCCAAACCAAATGTTTAGGCTTTGCTCGGACTATTTAGTAGATGGTTTATGTGGGTAGGTAGGGTAGGGTAGGTAGGATAAGTAGGTAGTGTAGGGTAGGGTGGGTAGGGTAGGTAGGGTAGCCAGATGACGGGAGCGAAGCCGCGCGGGTCAGCTAGTTAGAATTATAATATTAACCACACAACAATCTGTCAAATTTCATTTTCATCTTTATCGCAAACGCATTAGGTTCAAAGTTGATTAGGAAAATTTGACAGTGACGGGTAGCGTGATGTGCTTTCTGATTCTGCTAAAGTGGCTTTTTTAGACCTTCTGTGCTGCCGTCTATAGCTCCTACACCTGGGATGACGAACCTTTCTTGGTGCTCGTGCCATTTTCAATAAACAAATATTAATGTAGCCATGACTTGCCGCCAAAACAATCTTGATTTGGTAATTCAATGAATAAAAAAATAACACTAGATGCTACAAAACTAAACTCTTTTGTAACTATAAATACATTAACCAATTTTAATGTTATCAAGTCTGTGTTTCTTCAAATAAAAGTAAATTTCTGATGTATTGGCAACAACAGAATTCATTCTGATAATCTTGTATAGGCGTGCCCATATCATTGTGCTACCATTGGCACGCGTGCCATAGGTTCGCCATCCCTGTCCTACACGCTCCATATACTGAATATCCAATAACGATTGATGAAACTGATTTTAGTGTGATTTTGTAACGTACTGGATCGGGTTAACGTAAACTTTCGCTGAAATATGTCAAATTGTATGAAAAAAAAAGGTTCACCGTTATTGTCACCAGATGGCGCTTATTCATTTTTAATACTAATTGACGCTCGATCGAGAACGTTAAAAAACTCGCACTAAGGCCACTGATAAACTTATATTATGGGAGTTCTTATGGTACAGCACAAGATAGAAGCTGATACTGCGAATCAGAATAGGGAATATGCATGCGATTTTTTGCAAAATGAAATACTTATTAACTCTAATAAACAATCATGAAATTATTTTTTAAATACCTTCATCAGTGATGAAGTTATAAAGCTTCAAAGTTTACAATTAGAAAGAGAAGTCCGATATGAATTGTGACGTCAAAGTTCTTGGCGCCTATATATAGAAAACAGCGTTTTCGCGAGAGGGACAGATACATTTGTTTAAAATAATTACATCTCGTTTATTTTTCGAGCAATTTTGATTCTATTTTCACGGTTAGTATTATATTTGTGTATATTTTTAGATAAACTGTATAGATAATAAATATTTTTTTCGTGCATATTCCCTATTGTATTTTGTATGCTAAAGTACTTACTTTAAAGATCTTAGATAGTTTGATATCTATGGGCTATTTTACCCGCCTGCGCGACACAAAAGAGGGTAAGGTGTTTATTACATAGATACATTAGGATCTGATAGACCCCGGTTTCATAACCCGATATATAAATTCGTTTTGAATACCGAACAACAATCAATCGTCTCTATGGGGTTTCAAAAACCGAGGATAAATCGTGATAATACGTTTTCACATTTAGAAAGTCTATGATATAACTAGTTACTGCCAGCGTCTTCGCCTGCGTGACTGTTGGAAATCATCCCAAGAGAGTGTGCTATTCCAGACTATAATCTATCTTCCTGCCAAATTTAATTCAGATCCGTTCAGCCGTGATTGAGTTAAACATCCATTCATCTAAACTTTGTCGTATATGGCCGAGGTTAGGTTAAGCACGTGAATAAAACCGGACAAGCAGTAATACCCCGATTAATTTTATTTTAACTATTCCTTATTACCATAGTCATAAGGATCGAATTTATGAATCAGATTCCACATGAAGACTCCATTGCTTCCTTACTATTTTTAGGGTCTTTCAATAAAAAAAAAAAACAACAAAAAAAAATCAACTTTGAATACACCACCATAAATTCGATACTTTAGTTGCCAGTAGTCGATACTGCGATATATAGATTAAAATTATGTCCAATAGGTTGGGTGTCATAGGTAGGCGCACAATAAGTTTGCAATAATGGACACTGACCCACCTACATTTATTGTTTTTTTTTTTCATAAACGGAAATTAAGACATAAAGCTGTCCTGAATCGACATCTATTGTGATCCTTTACAGTTTCCAGTAGTGTAAACCATTCCTAATTTATTTTTTGGGTACCTATGAAGAGATATTAGGGAAAGGTCAACGTATTTTATTGCTAATTTATCTTGTTCCTACCATAAGATAGCATAGAAAATCCTGATCAGAATAACGAACAGATTTTGCATGTTATTGTTTATCAAACAAGCCGATGGTGTCGGCCGGTGCCGTATGTGCCGTAAAATAATAATACCATCCCATCACTTCCCGTGGATGTCGTACGAGGCGACTAAGGACTCGCCAGAGAATGGGCAGCAGCGTTCTCTGTAAAAATTAACACCATACGCTGCGATCGCCAACCCGCCTGCCAAGCGTGGCGAGAATGGCAACTCCCCCCCCCCTTTTGGGGGAAGCCTATGTCCAGCAGTGCAGCATCTTTCGACTGATATGATGATGATGATGATGAAATAAGCCGATTACCAACCTGATGTAAAATGGCTACCAGCATCTGGACATGCTTTAGGTGACATACTAGAGTCAGATCGTGCAGAAGCCATCCCATAGACTAAGATGATTTTATGGATGCCTGTAATCTGTACCCGAAAAACGAACGAAAAAACATTTATATGGAAAGAAATCTGCCTTTATTCTATAAGGTTCATTCAAACCGCCAAGTCGCCGATCAACCTGTCGATTTTATTAAAAACATGCGGTAGAAGTGAACATTAAGTAACTTGTGAATTATGAAATATAGCTCATGGGATGCGTGCAGTGACGATGACGCGAGTTCCATGATTTTTGTTCACCCAAAAAGTACACATATATACACTATACATGTAGTTCATGGAAAGCATTCGGTGACGATGACGCGTGTTCCATGATTTTAGTTCACCCAAAAAGTGCTCAACGCGCCTAAAGAAGTTTTCACTTCGAAAAATCACCGTGAAAACTAAAGTGCGCGGGTCTAAAAAAGCCATTTTAGCAGAATCATATAAGAATCATAACATTAACCACACAACAATCTGTCAAATTTCATTTTCATCTTTATCGCTAGAGCTTTAGGTTCAAGGTTGATTGGGAAAATTTGACAGTGACGGGTAGCGTGATGTGCTTTCTGATTCTGTTAAAGTGGCCTTTTTAGATCCCCTGGTCTATTCTGTCAACAGCTCACCGTGTAAACTTAGGTGGAGTCAGCATGAAGTGAACTGTCATTCCATCTTGTTTGTATGATTTGACAGCTCACTTCAGAATCACACTGCAGAGTAGTGCAGAACTAAGGGATCACATTCATTAGAACAACTTTTACTGTGGGACCATGCCCTGCAATCGCGAAAAAAGTCAACTTTTCAGTGCATATTGACTATTATTATCACCATTCTACTGCGTTACAAGATTTTAGTTCGTGATTACAATGACCCCTATTTAAGTTTTGCATTATTTCTGTTAAACGTTGCATATCTTTGAGGCGATCGATCAGCGACTTGTCGGTGACGTGACTAATGGTTGTTTATTCAGGGTATTACTGCATTTCACATTCACCAACACAACTACCTAAGACCGAGCTAAGCGCAGTGGCGCAAGTAGTGGGGGGTGCACCACGTTCAGTAGTCGATCGCCCACTCGTTTTCCTGCAGAAAGGCGTCCACCACCTCCTTCATGGTAAAGTTTGGGATCAGCTGGTCGGCTGTCAGCTTGACGCGAGTCACTGGATCGAAGTGGCCGACACGCTGTAACAGAAATAAAAATTGTTGATTATTATAAACGTGGATTGGTAGTTGTTGAAAGTCAATCTTTATGGCGGCTGTGAAATGCGCTACTCTCCACCCCTAGCTCTTGCTGTCATATGCGTTTGCTACTGCGCAACGACCCGCCTCGTCTTTCGAGCCGTCATTTAGTTTGAATCGTATAATTTAGTCGGTAACGTATTAAATTATTACAGTAACAGTTTTCAAAAATACTCCCAGTATTGAGACAGGTTGGAACTATCTAATTAATTAAAGTTTATTTAATTATTAATTAAAAAAAGAAAGAAAAATGTTTATTTGGGACTCGCACAAGACACAGTAGTAAAATACGTAAAACTAACAGTTATAAAAATATGTTTACGCAGTTAAGCGGCATCCTTAAATACAACGGTTATACACCAGTAACAGTAATAAAAGTTGAAACTTTAAAACAGCCACATTTAAACTTTGTGGTAAAACATTTAGTTTTATACCTTACATTATACACACATACGCACTACACACTCCATACTTACATTATACCTATTTGTGTATCTACGACGAGTGAGGTTTGAAGTTCCAAGAGAAGAGTGATGATAAAATCAAATTGTGGGTTATAAAATTTGAATAACTTTTCAAAGATTATTTTTTAGATACAATCTAGCTATCATCATCTTCCTGCCCTCATCCCATGTTACTTGGGGTCGGCGCAACACGTTTTTTTCTTCCATTCTGTTCTATCAGTCGTCACTCTATCACTAAGTCCCTTTTCTTTCATATCGCTCCTCACACAATCCATCCATCTTTTTTTTGGCCTTCCTCTCCCTCTCCATCCATCCACATTCATGTTCATAACTCTTCTAGTTACATGCATTTCATCCCTCCTCTTCACATGACCATACCAAGACAAGCGAATCTAGCTATAATGACCTAAATTTGCTAATCAAGCAATCGTCACCGTAATCATACAATGTAATAAATATTACGAAATTGGTTTTGAATTGGTTTGTTTTTGAATTGGTTTTTGTAGCTAGATATCAGACTTCCTGAGTGAACGGTCGATCCGAGTAGTCGTTGACGGCTGCTCCTCTGACCTCGTGGCTATTGATGCCGGAGTTCCTCAGGGGTCCGTTCTCTCTGCAACTCTTTTCCTGCTGCACATCAATGACCTACTTCAGCTTGGTCTTGTTGGGTACGCAGATGACAGTACGGTTTCAGAGTGATACTTGTCCAGCGCAACAACCGGCGGGGATGAAGTTCGTTCCTTGAGAGAGGCCATGGTAGAGCGGACAAATTCGACCTTAAGCCTTGTCTCCCAGTGGGGTGATGACAATGTGGTCACTTTTAACGCCACCAAAACACAGGCGTGTCTTTTTACCGCAAAAAGGAGTCGTTTTGACCAAACTCCTACTTTTCGGGGTGCATCTGTTCCTGTGACTGATCGGCTCGAGCTCCTAGGCATGGAGTTGACATCCAGTCTCAACTTCGGCGCCACCATCGAGTACAAAGCCCAAACCGCTGCCAAAAAGCTAGGCATCCTAAATAGGGTGAAGCGATACTTCAAGCCTGGACAGCTTTTAACTCTATATAAAGCGCAAGTCCGATCCTGCATGGAGTATTGTAGCCACCTGTGGGATGGCTCAGCTAAGTATCAGCTTGCCGCGCTTGACTCGGTGGAACGCAGAGCTAAGAGGCTCATCGGTGACGTAAAACTGGTGGATACCAAGCTACACAGCTTGGCTCATCGCCGTAAGGTTGCCTGCTTGTCGGTCTTCTACAGATTGTACTTCGGTGAGTGTGCCCAAGAACTCCACGACCTCATTCCACCGGCCCCCTTCTACCATCGGACATCCAGACGCACTGCATCTTACCATCCCTACCTTGTTACTATTCCACCAATTCGCACTAAGCGTTTCCAAACGTCTTTTATAATGCGCACAGCAAAGGAGTGGAACTCTCTGCCTGCGTCTGTGTTTCCAAACGCATACAACCCTAATCTCTTCAAAGTTAGAGTGAACAGGCTCCTTCTGGGTAAGCTCGCTCCATCGTAGACTTTGTCTCTGTCATCTTTGACCTTGACTAGAGTCAAGAGCAAACCCATATCAAATAAAAAAAAATAAAAAAATATCGGCAAATGAAATAAGTTCTATGTCACTCACTAATCTACTTATCATACCATTACAATATTTCGCTATCATAGCAAATTAGCAATAGATTTATTTTATTTATTACAATGCACATTTAGCTTTAGTGTGACACAAACCAAAATGTATGCGAATAATATTGTATATCTTTAGTGTTACTTAGTATTAGCTGTAACTTATGTGTATATCAAGCAATTATTTATTCCGGCTGAATCCTGCTTTATCAACTTTGTCTTTGTCTTTTCTTTATGTGTATCTGTGGAGTTTGTTGTTGGTTGCTTTGTATAATCTTTGTACTTTATTTTTTAACCGACTTCAAAAAAAGGAGGAGGTTCTCAATTCGACCCCGTATATTTTTTTTATGTGTGTTCGCGGATAACTTCGTTGTTTATGAACCGATTTCGATGAATCTTTTTTTGAAAGAAAGGGTATGCTGCCGAGGTGGTACCAATGCCACCACGTCAGGATCTGATGATGGAAACCCTAAGAAATCAAGGACAACTCTCGAAAATTGTAGGCAAGCATCGTGTAAAAACTTCATATTCGTGTGTATATCTGGTGATACTACAAAACAATGAAGGTTACGATCAGACCTGATGATGGGGACGACAGAGAGTCAAGGGAACTCCACATCGGAGTGTAGGAAGTACCAAGTGTTTGGGCTTGTTTCATTCGTATTGACGAGACCTTTACGGCGAAAGCACTAAGTAAGTTTTATTAAATAGGCCCCAGTTCATAACATAACATCACGCCGGTACACTATGAATGGGTACGCAGGTACCACTAAAAAGTGAAAAATAAAAAACTTTTTTACTAAAAATATAACAGACTTCCAAAAATAAAACTCTACAAAGTATAAAATAACTTTAATTTCGGACGTCGGTGTTTTTGGTTATTTTTTTTTTTTGACACGGACTGCCGTCTTTGTTTTTGGAAGTCGGTTTTATTTTTTGTAATACTATATAATGTGCTGTTATCTCATCCGCGTTGCATGTATTGTTGGTTCTTCCGAAAAAATAAGATAAAAATGGTAGTTCTAACACGTTTTTGAGTTTTTTTTTACTGTGTTCTTTTGGTAGGTTTTGATTGAAGATGAATCCAGTCAAATACCCTATTTTCAGCTATTTTTACTAGCAAGTGTTTCGTCAGCAGTATAAGAGTTCTATGCTCTGTAAATATTATAAGGGTCATTGTCAAATTTAGCGCAGGTAATCGTGACTAAAAATTATAAACTTATAAAAAAATAAAAATACTTAAACTTGAGTTTTCTTTGTGTACATGCCTGTAAAAACAACTGAATATGGTCTGTTACTGACGGCCGCGATGTTTAACTTATAATTAATGATTTATTCCAAATTTTGTGGCTTAGGGTGTAAAAAAAATACAACTCTGTTATCACTACGTATTGACTTTTATTACGAAATTAAACAATTCAGTCGCAAATATTTTGGCATTAATGTTAACTACAGTCTTTTATCTTATAATCACATTTGGAATCTCAACGTTTTTTTAAAGTTTAATAATCATTAACTTATTTTCTAAACAACTCTGTTACTTTTTGAACGTTTACAAACTTTAAATTTTACCGTGTTACTTCAAATATTTACATATTAACCGCTAACTGCAACATATCATTGTAAAAATATCTATTAAGTCAAAATATTTTTAAATTGCCATACTATATCAACCAACTTAATGTAAAAATCTTAATTAAGTATTTTAGTCTTTGGGACAGAAAAGTAACAGAGTTGTAGCGCAGTAACATAGTTGTTAGTTTTCTTATCTTACCTGACTAAATCAGACTCTGTTGGGGTTGAGATCATAATTATTAACATAAACTCCAATAATAATAACAATCAACATTATTGCTGGTAAGTATTTACCAATACCAACTTTATGAACACAAAAATAAAAAATCTTAAAAAAGTAACAGAAAAATGAAAGTCTCTTATTTCTCAAAAATGTCTAAAGCAGTATCAAATTGGCAGTAGGATATTCTTGTACCTTTACATACTTTTTTTAGTTCTGGAACAATAGCAATTAAATTATCAAAAGGCACATAAGATATATCAGACTCATCTAATTTAAATTTGGTTGCAGTATGATCCATTGACTTACAAAATATAATTTTAACCTCACCATCATCTTCTTCAGATAAGGCCTTACCCAAATATATGTAGTCTTGTTTTGGGCTGGACATTTTAACCAAGACACAAACACCTTGTTTTAGAATAGAATAGAATACTCTTTATTATGTACACCATATAAGTTACAGAAAATATAGATGAGAAACATTACATAGGGTGACACAATGGGCGACCTTATCGCTAAAAGCGATATTTTCAAGACAACTTTTGGATGGATTCTAAAGAGAAAAAGGAGATACAGTACTGTAGGTAGTCTTAGGTGTACTATTTATACAAACATCAATACATACTAAATAGATAAATTTTATACAATGATAATTATGAAATAATAGCAGAGAACTCTAGTAACAAACGCTTTAAAGAGAGAGATAGTGGTTCTTGACCAAAGTTTTAAAAATGGACAAAGATTGAGCACGTCTTATCGACACAGGCAAGGCATTCCATAACCTCACCACTTGAATCGTGAAAGAATTATCATAGAAGGTGGTGGAATGCATCGGCATTTCTAGTCTCAAGTTTTCCGATGACCTCAGATATCTATTATGTGTGTCATGAAGGAACTTGAATCGGTCTTTAAGGTAAGAGGGGGTTGTAGGATTGAACAGAATACTGAAGAGCAGAAATAAAATATGAGAATCCCGGCGAAGACGTATGGGAAGCCACTTGAGTTTTGTCCGAAATTCAGAAATGTGATCATATTTGCGCAAGCCAAATATAAATCTATGCAAAGGTTTTGAAGACGCTTAAGTTTATCTAGTTGTGCCTGAGTGAGATCGAGATAACTGACATCAGCATAGTCAAGGACGGGAAGCAGAAGGGACTGTGCAAGAGCAGTTTTATTGGCAGTAGGAAGGAAGTTCCGCAATCATCTAAGGGACCTGGCAGATGCAAAGATAACGAATGAACGTGAATATTTTCCTTCTCGATCAAAGCATCGTCACTTTGTTTTGATGTGCTGGGTTCTGTCAAATAAGGGTTGGAAGATTTTTCTTTTTTTTCAGGAGTGTACATAACAATACGGAGTGCTCTGGCCCTATTTTTACGTTAGCCATTTGCAGTTCGCCAT
Organism: Lacanobia wlatinum; assembly: GCA_947578705.1. Taxonomy (NCBI): domain Eukaryota; kingdom Metazoa; phylum Arthropoda; class Insecta; order Lepidoptera; family Noctuidae; genus Lacanobia; species Lacanobia wlatinum. The sequence goes on from OX388029.1 coordinate 22,165,107, forward strand.
TTCTTTTTTAACGCTCTATGTTCAAGAGCTGATAAATCTCGCACTTAGCGTTTGTTTGCATTATCTTCTCCCTATCTTTTCTTCTAGATTCTGCTTCTTTTTCAGGATTATTTTTACGCCGTTGACGGTACCGTCGCTGTTTCTCAGCAGGCGTGAGAGGCATCTCGAGATCTCGAAGAAACACAATACTAAACCTGAAACAGTTTTTGAGTTCATAGAAACGTTTCATTTATAGGACTTAAGATATTACCTACATAAGAAAATCCATTTATGAATAAAAAATACGTTTAAAACATGAAAATTAAGTACAAAATTAAAGAATTATGTTCATAATTCCACTCTGTTACTTTGTTAACAACTCTGTTACTCCGAGGTAGTAACAGAGTTGCGTAGTAACAGAGTAGTAAATTTTGCTTACTACAAGACATAAATCATAAAGTAATGATCAAGTAACAATCTTTCTTTCATATTTGGATTATTAACCACTCTTAGACATACTGAACATAAAATTACTTGAAAATACGTTTATCTACTTACGTAAATAGTAGGTAACAAAGTGGATGCACAATAAAAACACGCAGCCTGATCCACGCCTCATGGTCGACTAGCACCTTCCGCACCCCGCCACCCGTGCTCCCGATCATCCACAATGAATGCCAACGTCCCGCTCAATCTAGTACAAAATCTAAGCAGCGCCATTTCTATATTACGTTGTGAAATACTTGGTAACATAACATTCCAGTTGTATCACACCATACGCGGGACAAAATTTCAGAAAATAATTATTAATTAGAATTGTAATACTTACCCGTTTTAAGACATATTCTAAAATACTAACTGTAATCTGGTTGTAGTTATAATTTATTTAAAGCGTGTTGGTATAGTAGAAAATAACAATTTTTTGTTCTTATTGTAACAGAGTCCTACTAGGGACATATAGATTTTGCAAGAAATACCGCTCTGTTACCAGAAACAACCACAATGTTACTTTAAAAAAAAACTAAAAATAACAAAACTTAGTCTTAATTTTACTAATCAGTGTTTAGTAATGTGGTGTATTGTGTGTTTAATGTATTTTTTTTAGACTAAAATGTGTATTTTATCCGAATTTAAAAATAACACTACTCCGGGACAAGGTTTACTGCGCAAAATTTGACAACGACCCATAAAGGCTCTTACTTCCAAGTGCTCCTCGATGTCTTTCTTCTCATAAGTGATGCCGCTGGGAGTGATCACCGGCTCGTTCAGTATCTCGAAGCTTATCTTGCCGCACAAGTAGTCCGGTACATCACGTTTCTGAAGCAAATATTAATGTCAGCAATTTTTCTTTACTTCGTCTTTTAAAGTTGATGGTTAACTCTTTGAATGATTTGGGCCCAGTATGTGGCTATGTTAATAGGGAATATGCATGAAAAAAAAATATTATCTATAAAGTTTATCTAAAAGTATATAAAATATAATATTAACAGTGAAAATAGAATCAAAATTGCTCGAAAAACAAACGAGTTATAATTATTTTAAACAAATATATCTGTCCCTCTCGCGAAAACGCTGTTTTCTACGGCAGCTGTATAGGTGTCATGGACTTAGACGTCAAAGTTCATATCGGACTTCTCTTTCTAATTGTAACCTTTGAGGCTTTATAACTTCATCACTGATGAAGATTAAAAAAAAAATCATGATTGTTTACTAGAGCTAATAAGTATTACATTTTGCGATTAAAAAAATCGCATGCAGATTCCCAATAGGGTATTTTACTAAAAAAATCTAATTAGTCCGTCAGATAGATATTCAAAAAATATTAAACACGTATTTTTTCTTTTTTCGCGTTAACAAAAGACGAAGATGATATAGTGCCACGATGAGATGATAAAACACGCGTGACGTCACTATGATGGTACAATTTTACCAAGCCACATGACGTCACGCGTGTCTTCAACGCGCTGTATCGTCTTCATTTTTTGTTTACGTGAAAAAAGTAAAAATACGTGTCCAATATTTTAAGAAAATTTACCTGTCGGACTAATTAGATTTTTTTAGTGAATTACCCTATTACTACACACTTTATTGTACCTACACATTATAATACACACAGAACAAACATTATTGAGTAAAATTATATGAAAACTAGCTGGCCCGCGCAACTTCGACTGCGTCACAATTTTCATTACTGCTCCGCTCCTATTGGTCTTAGCGTGATGATATATAGCCTATAGCCTTCCTCGATAAATGGGCTATCTAACACTGAAAGAATTTTTCAAATCGGACCAGTAGTTCCTGAGATTAGCGCGTTCAAGCAAACAAACAAACAAACAAACAAACTCTTCAGCTTTATATATTAGTATAGATTAAAATCACGTACCCGTCTCCTTTCGTCCATTTTAGAAAACAATATATTTAATTCACTCCTGTAGTTATTCTGAAAATAATTGAATTCAATATTATATATTAACAATATATAGCGAGTACACATATTAATATATTGGTGATTTAATTAAATAATATGGAACTGAACTCACACATTCATCCTCAATTTTGGAAGCCTTAGTATTGATATCATCCTTATTACTTATATCTAGTTTCATTGCTTCTATTCTACGCTGCATATCCTCATTTATTAACCTGTAAAAACAGACAAATTCTTGTGACAACACAAACAAATAGCATGGTAACATCTATATGCTAAAGCGTAATATACAAATTTGTCACATATGCTTCAATTTTGTCATTTCAACCATATTCAAATTCACTGGTTGACGATGAATGCGAGACGCACAGATCCGGTTTTTGTAACTAATTAGTTGCTCGAAATGGGCTCCATTTTCTTGGATACACAAATTTATTCTTCTAACGAATTCATTTCTAGAAACCTTCATCATTTTAATAAATGACGTCAATGATAATTATTCATTACTAACATAAGGATACAGATGGATCTCTAAAAAAATGTGCTTTGACCTTGACGTGAACTTGACCCATTGAATTTATAAGTCCAGATTTCATGGTTTTTCTTTCCTTTAATTTATCAAGTTTGTTAGAGAGATTTCATCCTTATAATTGACCCTAACGATCGAAGCAATAAAAGTACAGGGTGTAATTTTTAAAGATTCTTTCGGTTCAATTCCCGGGTGTGGCAAGCGAATTTTCGAAAATCTTTGAATTCTGTTTTCTTTCTTTTAAAAAAAAAGGAATGTTTTTTTGAGTAAAATTTTCTATCTACAGTATTAAGAGAACTTTCTCTTCAGGTAGCATTACAAAATTCCACCCTGTATATGGAAAGAACGTGTCAAAAATTAAACTAAAGTCAATTGATGAAATCTGCTGTTGAAAATCTGCATCTACATTTGACAATTTGTCATAAAATTATGCCCCATTGTTAGTTTCACCTTGTCGCTTTGTAAGTAAACAATCTTGGGCGACGAACATCTGGGGCAGTGGGGGCAGTGGGTCGTGATGTGCAAGAAACTGTATCGTTGAATATTTCAATGTAAACACAACAAGCGTACGTTAATGAAATATAAACAGCTGGTGTGAGGTTTTAATCTCTGGGGATCAAATGGGCCACTTTAGCAGAATCAGAAAGCACATCACGCCACCCGTCACTGTCAAATTTTCCCAATCAACCTTGAACCTAATGCGTTAGCGATAAAGATGAAAATGGAATTTGACAGATTGTTGTGTGATTAATATTATGATTCAAAAATGATTCTGCTAAAGCAGCCTTTTTAGATCCGCTATTGTGCTGCTTTCTAGGGCGATTCATTTTTTTATCCTCTAAGATTTTTGATATTTATTAATCGCTACAGTACTGAGTTCATCCACCGTACCAATATTATAAATGCAGAAGTATTTGGTATGTTTTCAATTTTAGTATGAAGATAGATTGGACCATGGAGAAGGACAAGATACTTTAATCCCGGTAGTCAACTAGTAGACTTAAAATTTCGTTCACATTTGAATTTTCTCTTTAACCGACTTCAAAAAAAGGAGGTGGTTCTTAATTCGACTGAATCTTTTTTAGGGTTCCGAACAAAAACGGAACCCTTATAGTATCACACCACAGCCAGTTTCCAGTCCACTGGACTTCTGTGACCCAAACACGGAGGCATTACGTAAATCATTAAATTTTTAGGTTGGGGTCAGTTTTGGGGGTCGTGTGACATCAAATGAAAGGGCTTACTGTAAGGCTTTTAGTTATATTTTTTTCATAATTTTAAAATAAATGGTTTTGAAGTTATTAAAGATATTAGACGAAAAATGACCATTCCCCAGCCCCATTATCTCCGAGACTACTAAAAATGGAGATAATAGATTATCTACAGATTACAGAAAAACCTATAAGACGATTCAAGTGTAAAAAAAGAATTCGTTCGGAACCCTTTGCACGCGAGTCCGACTCGCACTTGGCCAGTTTTTTTTTATATTAAAGTCATTGTAGCGAAGTTTCGGGGAGACCCAAACCACAAAATAAACATTTGAGTATTTGTTGTAATTTGTTATCGTTACAATAGTCTAAAACAAAGTCGCTTTTCCGTCTGTATGCTTATATCTTTTATTTAAACTACGCAACGAATCTTAATGCGATTTCGTTAATAGACATAATGATTCAAGAGAAAGGTTTATACTGTATACACGTTGTATATGTATAAATTATACATATACAACGTGTATCAGAATAAACGCAATACCTCTTAAGGGGTCATTGTACTCATCATTATGAACAACTTTTACTATGGGACCAATCCCGAAATCGCGAAAAAAAATCAGCTGTTCAGTACATTTTGTCGAGTTATGCGCACAGAAATGTATGGGGGAGTCGATTTTTTTTATCGCGATTTCAGTGTTGTTCATAATGATGAGTTCAATAACCCCTTAAGAGGTATTGCGTTTATTCTGTTACAGGTTGTATGTATAATTCGTCCCGAAATTCCTACGGCAACGGGAAAAATGGTATATGCGCGTACGAAGGCGCGGGTGAAAGTTAGTGTATTTTATTTCTAGGGAATTTCGTCTATCTAAAGTAGGCAGCATAGCGTCGTCTATACCTGTTCAAATAAGACTGCAATTCAATCTCCTGTGATATTCTTTTCTCCTCTTGTAAGTTCCATCGTTTTTTCCTGGCAATACGGATTTGAGCTGCGATGTCATCGCCGAAGTTTAGCTTTTGTTCACGCGCCAAATCGTTGGCTGAAAAAAGAAAGTTAATATTATGTTAAGCAGTTTCAGATTGTTTTCTCACAATAATAGATGCTATTATTGCATAAGACATATCAAAAAGTGTGATCCACATACCTTTAATTTAGATTAGGTACATTATACCCTGAAACGGCTGAGCTCAGATATCAACTTTATTTTTGGACTACCAACTTTTGAATCACACTTTTTGAATAAGTATGGCAAAACGCCAAACAATCAAGTTACGTGTGCTAAACTGGGTTCCAGAAAAATAAATATAGTCTTCTGAATCCTTAAAACCTAGTCTCAAAAATGTAGTATATAATAGTAGTGAATAAAAATATTGGTCTCACTGCATTTTATCCATGGTAGGTGCCTGATAAATTTGCAATAATGGTTATTGAGCCACATACATTTATTGACTCTCTTAATATCAAAAACATAAATAAAGACAAAGCTGTCCTGAGTCGACTTATATCATGATCCCTTACATTCTCTAGTAATGAAAAACCGTTCATAATTTACTATTTGGGTATATAAGAAGGGATACGGAAAGGTCAATTTACTTTATTGCATGTTTATCTGGCACAAATACCATAGATAGTTTCAATAAAACATTAGCTATCACATATATGAGTGACATTGAATGAATTATAAAATGTGGCACAAGGTTTTGTGAACTATAAGTAACATAAAATATTTTGATTGAAATTTAGACTAACTAAATTTCAAGATTTTGCACAACATCATCATAGAAAATCCTTAATTTATTTCTATACCACATCAAAACAAAGACATTTTACCTAAAAGACTATTAATTTTCAAAAACAGCCATAATTCTCTTATGCCAAATCTAATAATGTATCACCTTGAATTACTAATTAAAATATTATGATAATTGGATATAATACCTACATATATTTGAACTGAATCCTTTTGACTGTGGCTAAAAATAGACCCAACATTGATTTTGTCATTATGACTATTGATTTCCAAATATATTAGGTTTCTCACAATTCCGTTATGTTCCCCTAATGGTTTACCTCATGAATGGTTAATAACTACTAACATTACTGATAAGCTGTGTTATTCATAAAGTATTATGAACTAATTTATACATCAGCTTTTGCTCGCAGCAAAGTAGCCTATAGAAATTTCCAAGGTCCCATCTATCTCTAAATCAAAATTCATCAAAATTGGTACAGCAATTTAGGTGTGAAAGCATAACAGGCACACAAACCCACTCGCACTTATAATATTAGTTAGGATAAATAATTAATTTATCTAACGTTATTGAATTTAAAAAAGAAAACAAATATTCCATTAATTTTCCTTGTGACAATATGTGGTAATAATTAATTTTAAAGCCTGTCCAATTATTAATTTAAAATATAATTATTTGTGGGACATATCTATGAATAATTTTGTACATGGTGACACTATAATTTTATAACAATTAGTAACATGATGATGACAGAGTTCAAAAGATTAATTATATAATTAATATACTGAATGCTATGCATGGAAAAGTAAGCTTTGACTATAATTTATATATACTATAATAGGCATTGATAGCTGCGCCACAGTATTTTACTTTTGTAGCTATCTTCGTTTTTCGAGTGTAATGTGTAAACTTCAGTTGTTCCAAATAAATAAACTTTATTATTATTATTATTATAATTAGGATTGATTTTACCAAAGTCAGACATCTTTTAAAATTTTGTATGGAAACACTGTTGAAAACTTAAAATTTATTCACAGGACATTATTGCTATAAAGTTTGATTAAATTAGCTAAAAATAATATTATAAATGCGAAAGTAACTCTGTCTGTCTGTCGCGCTTTCAAACCAAAAATACTGAACTGATTTAAATGAAATTTGGTACATAGATAGTCTAGATCCTGAGAAAGGACATAGGCTACTTTTTATCCCGGGAGTATGTTCCCTAGGGACCACACGGGCGAAGCCGCTGGCAGAAGCTAGTAAAGTACAATTCAAATTGTCAACGATGGACTACCTACCTCGGTGCAGATGCTTTATAGCCTCATCATAGCAATCCAATTCCACCAAGGCCTGACCCAAGAAGAAGTGTCCCTTGACCTGGTTATTGTCTATGTCCAGTGCCCGACGACAATCCTGGCATGTTGCCTCCCATCTCTTCATCTTCAGATGGCATAGTGCACGGTTTGTAAAGTATGTTGCTACTGATGGGTTCTTAATCTGCAATGGTATTTATCAAGGTCTTATAGTCTTGTCTGAAGGTTATGTGAATACTGCATTGGCCATGAATTGATGAATGAACAATAGAAGGAAATATTGAATTATGTAAGCAGACTGCCAACAAAACATGAAAAGGGATAAACAACAGTTTGGTTATGGAGATTGAGTGAGCTATTTATGGGAAGCAGGGGAAAAGTGCCATTGGGAGTCAAAGGACGGGCAACATTAACACTGAGGAAATGCTCATGTGGCGACTTAGACACACTCAAGATAGATTAGTAGGCCAAATGGACCAGTTATTAACTAGGTATTTCAGATTTAGTGTCTTAGTAACAATTTCTATAAATACAAAGATGTAGAAGCTCTGGTTTAATTGAGAAGTAGACTGTGACTGGCTGATTTCATTTTTGTTTTTATTAATACTTCATTGCTGTAAATTAATGACTGTTTTGCTTGCAAATTGAAAAGAAGAAAGTAATTATGATATTACTCTGTAAAGGTCCCACTGCAACAGATCAAATAAAATTTTGCCTGTATGGATGTTTGCCTACAAAATATACTTGAAGTTATTTTTTCACAAACAAAAGTGATGATTGCTTGCATTTTCTTTTGAGATATACTGAATATCATACCTTGTGAATCATGAATGGAATCACAAACTAAGATAATGTATGAAATTACAATAAATAAAACAAAGGAACAAACATATAAAAAACACTTCATCATTATTTTGGCATTTAAGAAATTCCAATTTATAATATATAAAAAGCATAAGTAAACAATGAAATCATAAACCAGTCAGAATTTAATTGTTTGATTGTATATTGAGTCATTGTAATAGATTGGAAAGCATAATAGAAGGCCATCTTAGCACTCATCTTTGAAAAAAAAAAGGCCAATAGGATATTCTTTAGTGTACAACCATTAAACTTTAATGATTTATTAGAGCAATTTTACAGGCTTATTATGTATGTTGAGGCAAATACAGGAAAGCACAATAAAAAAAACAAAGGTGAAAGGTCTTAGTTTCCCTAACTTTGTGTGAACAAGTGAAAAAGAATTTAAGAGCCAGGTAAAGAGTTTAGTAATAGTATTTTTACTCACAATAGCCTTTGTGTAACAGGCCATAGCATCCTCAAAACGTCTGAGACTGAACAATCTGTTGCCCTGCTCCTTCAGTTCTTTATCCGTAAGGTTTGCCGTGGTATAAGTGTGTTTACTCATTGTTCTTGCTATATTCTCACGTCTTCTAAGACAATTTTGTTACATTTATCATAATTCAACTCAGGCGATATTGTACAAAGTTTAAACAACTGTTTTTAAGTGCAGACGATTGAAATTATTAGAATTATTTTTCTTCTAGAAAAATATGTTTGTCAGCTTTTGACATTAGCATATTTTTGTTTTTGACAGTGGAGACACTATGATTGAGAAACAGATAAAGTTTCGACCAAGTTCCGAATGTCTCAAATTGTCTACCGACATTCTCGTCCGTGAAGTAAATTATATGGTGTTGCCACTACTAAAAATATATGTAGTTGGTGGCAACAATTTCTATTTTGTCATAGGAGTCATGTGTGGGTAGTCAAGAGTTATTTTTCTTGTTCTTAAACCCCTTCTACACGGATGTAATCTAAGCTCCATCACAGGCGAGCGTCATTGTGAATTGGGCTCGCGTAGAAATAAGACGTAGAAATTGCTCCTAATTAGTCGAATCTGGTCAAGAGCGAGTTGGACTCGCATTTCAAGGGTTCTGTACCATCATATAAAACATGAATGACGGGCGGGTTATAGGGTTCCGCTAGTTACCCTTTAGGTACGGAACCCTAAAAAAGGAATAATGCTTGAGAATGTGCAAATAGCGCTTTTTCATATGATATCCTACATGCCCTAGTAGCCACACTTCAAATTCTTAGAAACCTCTCAGTCGTTGCAATTTATTTCTTTCATATTAGCAAAATAGTTGAACAAATGTCATCTAAAACTATTTCAAGTTGACAGTATTAATAGTTCTTGAGATACCCAGCTGTGAAAGACGGACAAACTTAGTCACACCATAAGGGTTCCTTTTTACCATTTGGTACGGAATCCTAAAAAATAAAGAAAAGAAGTGTATGAAGGAACGTTTCGAAGAAATAAATAATTCCAATAAACTGAATGACGAATTCTCAGTCATTAAGTTTACTGGAATTATTTATTTATTATTTTTAATCGTATAGGTACCTATACCTATAATAACATTTAATTTATTATTGGACGTGAATGACACTTAGCACCCGCATACGTGTGCTCTCGCTGCCTGCCGTAGCGCAACTGTCCCAGGTTGAATTAAATCCACCGCCCACACAGATGTAATCGACGCGTTCCACCCGTGGATGGAAGTGCGTGCCCGTCCTCCAAGGGCGTTGAAGGTCGATCTAAAATTTGGTTAAAACCCCTTCTACACGGATGTAATCTAGCGTTCCATCCAACGTGACCTTGGTGAGAGCTTGATTTCCATCCGCGAATTTTGTATGAATTTGGATTACATCTGCCGTCTACACGGATGTAATCTAGGAAGGTCACCTTGGAAAGGATTGGATGGAACGCTAGATTACATCCGTGTAGAAGGGGTTTTAGATCTGCCGTCTACACGGATGTAATCTAGCAAGGTCACCTTGGATAGGATTGGATGGAACGCTAGATTACATCCGTGTAGAAGGGGTTTAGGAACAAGTAGTAGCTTAGCGAGGGCAGGGGGAGTTCGAAAATTCGTGCATCCCCGAACCCGTTGAGGAGGCACGAACTTTCAAACTCGCTTCGTTTGCTCTTGTGTTCTGTCCTCTCTCAGGTAATGAACTTTCTTGCATATCAGTCCATAAAGTTACTTCTATAGTATGAATGATCAATAGAAAATAAAACCTATCTGAGGTGGGAATCAAAATATTTCGAGCTCGCTTTTGAGTTCTACCCTATATTAGTTATGCTATATCAGTTATGAGCTTTCTTGCAACAGTCCATGAAGTTACTTCTATTTCAGTGTGAATGAACAAAAGAATATAAAACCTAAGACGCCGATCCCACTACGCGCAGTCTAGCCTAGACACAGCCTTAATTAATTAAAGCTTTTTATTTTTTGTAAGTAAACCTGTATTTTGTTTTATACCTGGGACTACAAAATAAAATTTTGTTTTTTTATGTTCCCTTTTGTGTAAAGCACAACTGGCAGGTGGACCTAAATATTTTTTGTTTAATTGTACGTTTTATTGTTTTTTAATTTTTATATATATATGCACAGCCCTGGCTGTAGTAGTGATAGTGATACTTTTTTTTCTTTGAATAGTTATGATGAAAGCTTCGTAAGTGTTCCTTCGTTGGCTGATACGCTTGTCTTTTCCGATGTCACCGAGAACTTTAATGTAGTCCACACAAATGCCCAGAGTATTTCGGCTCATTTCGCTGATATGCTGGCCAATTTTGATTATGACAATATTTATGCGATTCTTGTTTCTGAATCGTGGTTAACTTGGTTCGTGGTTATCTTGTCTCCCGTCTTCCTCTTACTCTCTTCGAGGTTTTCAACTCATTAGGAATGATCGCGGGATCGGTGGTGGTGGTGGGGTGACCATTTAACTTCGTAATTACATTCCGTTTTCTATTGTTAACATGTCCACTCAGCCGCCTTCGCCGAACGCCGGCGAACATATTTTCTGGAAGTTGAACTTCATCATTCTAAGATTCTCCTTGGGGTCTACTACTGTCCTTCTCTTCGGATTAATTTCTTCTTCTTTTGAACGTATTTTAGAAGCTTTAATTCCCTCTTACAGTCATAGCATCATAATGGGCGACTTAAGTACATGTCTCCTTAAAACTTAAAAATGACTCCCGATCCACTTCTCTTCGCCGTATTGTTGAATCCACCAATCTCTCTATTCTCGATCTTGGTGCCACTCACCATTTTCTCTTATGTTTGTCTCATCTCTCGATCACGTAGCTAAACATGGTCAATGTTCAGCTGACGCCTTTTTCTATCACGAACTAATTTTCACCTCTTATAATATTCGTCCACCTAAGCATAAGTCCAAAACTCTTTTGCTTCGCAATTTTGATGGGATGAATGCTGATCGTCTTCGGAAGGATGCCAGCAACATTGATTGGACGCCTCTTGTCACATTGTCGTCCGTTGATGAACAAGTTGAAATCTTGACTTCTACCTTAATTCAGCTGTACAACACACATGCACCTAATCGAGTTGTGAGAGTGAAGCATCTTCCAGCGCCATGGCTGACTGATGAAATAAAACTTTTACTAAGTAAAAAGGCAGCCGCTAAGTTTAAGTTTAAAATTCGGCCTAACGATATCAATAACGAAAAATACGTCTCAATTAGAAACCACTATAACAAGGTGTGTAGGAACGCAAACCGCCAACATATCCATAGTTCTGTTCAAAATGGTGATCCAGCTAAGGTCTGGAATTTTCTCAAATCCTTAGGTATCGGAAAAAAATCTCGTGAAAGGATTCCTAAAGACTTAAGACTTCAACTTACTTAATAATCATTTTTCAACTTCGCCCATACTAGATAGGGCCACCAAAGCTACAACACTAAGTCATCTTTCAAATCTTCCGATACCTGATTATTCTCCTTTTGTCATAAGGCAATTCACTGATTGTGATGTTAAAAAGAGTATTGTATCGATAACATCCAACGCTGTGGGTAGTGACTGTGTCAACCGTAAGATGATCATTCCCATCCTTGATAACATTCTTCCGGTGATCTTTTATATCCTCAACTTCTCTGTTTCCAGTAGTGTCTTCCCACAAGCCTGGAAACATGCCCAGGTTATCCCTTTACCTAAAAAATCAAATCCTGATTCATTCACCGACTAACGTCCCATTTCCATTCTCCCATTCCTAACCAAAGTCCTTGAAAAACTCGTCCATCAGCAGCTTAGCTCATTCCTTTCCAAGCACAATCTGCTGAATCCCTTCCAATCTGGTTTCCGTCATGGACACAGCAACTGGGGAAGTTAACGGCACTCTCTGCTTGACTTTGGCAATGCTTTTAATATGGTTGACTTCTACATTTTGCTTGGAATTCTGTGTTCTTTTAACATATCTCCTTCGGTAATTGACTGGTTTCATAGTTACCTGTTTGGTCGCCGGCAGCGTATTTGCATTCAAGAATCTTTCTCTTCTTGGTGTGATAGCTCAGTCGGTGTGTCTCAGGGTCTCATCTCCTCTACTTTTCGCACTTTTTATTAATGTTATCAATCAACGACTATCTTCTTTCTTCCACCTGTATGCTGATTATCTCCAAATTTGCATCCAAGCCCCTCTCGGAGAGCTATCTGCTGCGATTGAGACGATTAATACAGATCTGGCTCGAATAGGTGAGTGGAGCACTGAATTTGGGCTGAAGATCAATCCAGAAAAGACGCAAGTGATTATTGTTGGTAGTTCCCGGACCGTTTCAAAAATTGATTGGTCGACACTTCCCCAGGTTTCTTTCAATAACACTACTATACCTATAACTCACACTGTGAAGAACTTGGAGATTTATATCGACACCGCTCTTTCAACAACTGCAGGAGGTCAGTCGTAAACTGTTTGCTTCAGCCGGCTCCCTGAGACGCCTTCGTAATTTTCTTTCCATCACCACTAAAATTGCCATAGCACAATCTCTTCTTCTCCCAATCTTAGACTATGCTGACGCCAGCTATCTTGATCTCACCCAAGACCAAATAAACAAGCTTGAGCGACTTCAAAATCTCTGCATCAGGTTCATATTTGGCTTGCGCAAGTATGACCACGTTTCTGATTTTCGTACTAATCTCAAATGGCTTCCTATTCGCCTTCGCCGGAATGCCCACATACTTTCTCTACTTTATAATGTGCTCTTTAATCCTTCTACTCCTTTTAACTTAAAGAACGCATTCAGTTTATTTGTGACACACATTCTAGGTCCTTGAGATCATCGGAAAATCTTAAATTAAGTATTCGTATGCATTCCTCATCATTCTTTGACAAATCTTTCACTATTCAAGCAGCTCGTTTGTGGAATGCATTGCCCATAGATATGAGGCGCGCTCAAACGCTACTAACGTTTAAAAAAATGGTGAAGGAACATTACCTCTCACTATAACTTTTTGGCTGCTTTCCCTGTTATATATTTGATATTATTTAGTATTGAGTGTATTTGTTTTATATGATTATTTATGTCTCTATTAATATTATTTATGATGTTTGTACACTGACCGCTCTACATCTAACTTCTTTAGTTCAGTCCATCTAAAGGTTGTCTGTAAGAGATTGCCCTGTGCGATAGACCGCCTATTGTACACTAGTTTTTATAAGCGTTTTTCCTGTGCTTTTTATGAGGTGTACAATAAAGAATATAATAAATAAATAAATTTTTAGCGGCATGTTTTCGAGTAAATCAGCTGTTTCGAGTGAATCAGTGGCTGTTTAAATTATCCGCAAAGGGGTTCGACCGTTCGAACATTTTTCTACGAGAGCTGGCATAGGTACCAGCCGCCATTTTGATTTGGAGCTAAAGTCGCCACGTGACAACAATGAAAATCATTCAAAATGAATTAGGAAATCGCGTGCTAATATGCAGTGGATAGTATTCAAATAATAGTTCTTAACTTGATTTAACGATTTATATTATAAATTAAAACTATTCTTTTGCGATCGCGATGCGAGTTAGTATAACGATTAAATAAAATTACACTCACTGGCGATTTGTATTGGTGTGAGCAGCAATGCAGCCTTGCTGTTTTGGCAATTTTTTATTAATTTGTTTTCTGTTTTCCTTTGCGTCGCTGAAATTATATGTATACTATGGACTGAGGTCATATTTCTGCGGACAAACTTAACACCACCATTCGAAAAACGCGTCATCAGTACAACGCCATCTATCGACAATGTAGTTGAACTATCAAATATAAGTTCTAACTTAGAAGCTCACAATTGTTACGATAAAATTTATCGTAACAATATAATGATAAGATAATAAATAACTTGTTCACTTTTCATTTACTACATATTAAAAGTTGTAACAAATAAATCAACAATATATTTTGGTGTTCTTTTCAGACATTTGTTACTACTATTTTTCTCAATAGATGGCATTGCAAGTACCTGGAGTCTCAAATCAAATCAAATCAAATCGTATATTTCAAATAAACCATTTACAGGCACTTTTGAATTGACAAGGTCGGTCAGTCCAAAAAGATGAAGCTATTTGCACGTTCCAAAGCGTAGATCTCTATGGAGAAGAACGTGCAAGAAACTCCACGGACACTCATTTAAAAAATAATAAATTGTTACAAATTTTTGTTTACATCAAGTTGAAATTATACAAACATGTGAGAACGATGTAAAAGACGAGCAGGATAAAAGCGTCCGGGAAAAAAAGGCACAATTCAAAGAAATATTTAAAATAAACCATGGCAACTGAGAAATTACCAGTCCCAACTGACAGCGCCCGTTCACGAACATGACGCATGCGCTAGCACCATTCGGCTCAACCATTTTGAAGGGAGCCAAATGATCCAACGCATACGCCACCATCAGCCAGACTTTTGTGTGAGCATGACACTCCCAACCGCCAGGGTACATTCAAGTCAAAAACAAACCTAAAACTGATAGCTATAGCTTAAGTTTAAGGTACACAGTACTCACACATGTGCCGTTAAAATGGATGAAATTATACATTGCTAAATAAAATTGAGTCTATACAATGCAAATATTGTTTTTTTTTTTTACAATCTTCAGCCGGTCCAACAATGTTTCCAAATGCTAACAGATTATTTTGTGCGCCCTAGTGGCTGTGGAGCCGGACCAGCATTCAGCCAAGCATTTTTATCTTCAATATAATCCCCCAACTTATAATATGCTTGCCTGCATAGTGTGCGTTTAAAACAAGATTTAAATTTTGTCTCATTAAGTTCTAATATATGGGGAGGTATCTTATTATAACATTTTAAACAGTACCCCATAAAAGATGAGGCAACTTTAGCCAGTCTGAAACCTGGTTGAACTAATTGATCCCTATTTCTAGTACCATAATTATGTCTGTCGCCTCTTTTACTAAAAAGATGTAAATTCTTTCTGACATACATGATGTTTTCGTAAATGTATTGACAAGGTACCGTCATGATGTTAATATTCTTAAACAGTTCCCTTAGAGAATCGCGCCGGCGGAGATTGTATATCGCTTTGATGGCTCTTTTCTGCAGAATAAAAATAGACTCAATGTCTGCAGCCCGTCCGCATAGTAAAATACCGTAAGACATGATACTGTGAAAGTAACTAAAATAGACCAGTCTCGCGGTATCGACATCCGTTAATTGGAGAATTTTCCTAACAGCATAAGCTGTTGAACTTAGCCGTCCAGAAAGAGATGTTATATGAGGGCCCCATTGTAGCCTTGGGTCAAGCGTAATTCCCAGGAAAACCGTTTTATCGACAAATTCTAGTTTTTCCCTGTTCAATACTATGTCACAATCACTGCTTTTGACATTGGGTAAAGCAAATCTTATACATTTCGTTTTCTTTTCATTCAAAACCAAATTATTCGCCGTGAACCAATTTTGGAATTGCATTAGGGCATTATTTATGATATCAACATTGTCTGTCTGTCTATTTATCTTAAAAATTAAGGAGGTATCCTCGGCAAACAGCACCATATCAAGTTTTTGTTGCAATAAATAGGGTAAATCATTGATATATACCAAAAACAAGAAAGGACCCAAAATCGAGCCCTGGGGAACGCCCATTATCACGTTTAATCCCGACGAATTGACACCGTTTATTTGAACTAATTGCCGTCTATCATTCAAATAAGATTTGACCAAGTTTAACGCAGTTTTGACCAGTCCGTAATGCCCGAGCTTCAGGAGTAATGTATCGTGATCAACGCAATCAAACGCCTTCGAGAGATCACAAAAGACACCTATGGCATCCTGTGCGTCCTCCCACGCATTAAAGATGTGCGAGAGATTTAGTAAGGTAACACCAGCGTCAGTTGTACAACGTCCCTTGGTGAAACCATACTGTTTATCATGAAAGATGTTATTCGTGTTAAAATGATTAAGCATCTGATTTAGCATCACTTTTTCAAATACCTTACTAAACACTGGCAACACAGATACTGGTCTATAATTATTTGTGTCTTTACTATCCCCAGATTTAAAAAGTGGTATCACCTTACTGAATTTCATTAGGTCCGGAAAGACTCCTTGATCCACACACAAATTAAATATTACAGCTAAGTACGGCGCTACAGTCTCGATGATTGAGGTACAAACTTTGATAGACAATCCCCATAGATCTTCGGTCAATTTAATTTTGATTTGTTTAAAAGCTTTTATTACTACTATGGGGTTTATATGTTTAAAATTAAATTCAGTCGGGCTGGCTGAAACGTTCGCCTGTAATAAATCAAAAGCAAGTGAATGCGAGGAATTTAAGGCTTCAGTAGTTTTAATAGGGATACTCGTAAAGAAATTTACAAATTCTTGAGCTTCAATGAAAACTACCCATTTTAGCGCTCGATGAAGTTTCTTCTTAAACTTAAAAATTCAATATCTTTTGATTTTGTGGGTCGATTTTGATGAAATAAACGCTAAATGTTACTAAGGTTATCACTGAATATTTTTAAGTACCTGGATTTGGAATCCAATCGGTGGTTTAGGCGTGACGCTCCCACAAACGCACAGACAAACAGACAGATATTGCTAAAATTGCGTTTTTGTGTTTTATACTTTTCCTAAAACGGTTAGTTTCTATGTAATTTTTATGCAAAAATATTCAATGTACAGGCACGGCAAGTCTACGATTTTATAATATGTATAGATTATATTTATACTTTGTGCTGACACCACCTAAGACTGCGATTTAAGTAAACCCAAAACATTTAACCCGCTTTTATTAAAATTCAGTGAGTTAAGTCAAAACTGAGGTTTATGTCTCTGAACGAACGAGTTAGTTCGGATATAGTACGGAGATACTTTGTGATAAACGCGTGCCTATCAATAGTAAAAAAAGTAGCTCAACAAAGAATCTAGGTACCTACATATTCCAAGTAAGGGACTACTCACACTTATTCAGCTCCATTCGCTTTTCGCTGAACGATTCTGTAGTGCCTGAGTGACAAAGTCACTCACTTCATGAGTTTTGTCACTCAGGTGAAGCTCGATATCGAATTAGTTGTTTAGAGAATAGACTAGCTGGTCACACTTAGGTATACAGTTCTGCTTCTGTCAGCCGCGTACAGCGTCGTAAGAATGAGAAAGGCGCTGAATACGCGGCGTAGACGGTAAGATGTCCGTGACTACCGCAGGACCACCGACGCCAATCGCTTCCATATTTGTTAAATAATTAGTAGGTACTCAAGTGATACTAATTATTAGTACTCGAACAAAAAAACCTTCATTTCCTTCATTGGTACTTTCATTGTTTTTGAGAAAATCGACTTTGAAGGTGGTCTGGCGGTAGTCACGGTCTTTACTCATTTAATATTTTGCGCTTTATTTCTATGTGTGATATTTTTATCGTTTGGCTTCTTGCAGAAGAAATAGATAAAATTAAACATAAAAAAATTAAAACGCTAACGACAGTGGGTCGACCCAGTACAGGTACAGTCGCAAGAACTAGATCGAAGGATTGAGAATCTATCTCTCTCTGACAATTCTACGGACTTTAGACCGATAAAACTAGAAGTATTATTCACATATTAATAGAAATATTTTTTCTTGGCAATTTGTTCGAAGAGATTACTCTTCGATCTAGCTCTTGGACTATACCTACCTTAAAAATTGAACCCATTATGTCTTCTAAACTAAGACCCGACTAAATCTGTGACTGGGCGAAAACTTGCGACTAATTAGCGACTTGAGAGAGAAAACAGATCTTCGCTAGGTGTCCTAGCTTTAAATAGCTGAGGCCATTATCAGATACGGCATTATTTTTTAGGAACTCTCTAGGGATAGAGACATCGCATTTAAAGCCCAAAAAAATGCCTTAGATCCAAATTTAAATTAAAAATGACGGATAGCTGCAAGCCGTTCTTTATGAGCTACAACATCTTGACTTTACCATCAATTAACATTTTAGAAATCGCGTTATTTGTTAAAACAAATCCTAATCTATTTCCCCGCATGGCAGACCTATTTCCTAGAAATAGACGTGATAACAGTCAACTCTGTCAACATAGGTCTCGGACTGCACTCATGCGCAAGAGTGTTTTTTGTATGGCTCCCATAATTTACCAAATAACTGGAAAGAGCTAAGTGTAGAAAAAATGAAAAGGAAAGCAAAATCGTTTTTAGCTAGTAGAGCATATTATGATGTAAATGAATTTTTTAATGGAATCATTTTAAATGGACATGTTCTTTTATTTTTTGTAATGTAATAATGATTTTTTGACAAAAATGTTTATTTTTATTTTATTAATAATACTTTTGACAATTTTTATGTACATTACTACATATTTATTTTCTATATGAATTAATAATGTGATGAATCATTCAAATTTAATTTATTTATTGTGTCAGAATTTGTATTATTACTTACTGAATGTTATTAAACATATTAATATTTGCACACCATGACAATATGTATGGTAAACATGTTAGCACAACTCCATGTACTTTACATCTTGCATGCATTTGTTATAATTGTATGTACACACATGTTTAAGCAAATAAAGTTATCTGAATCTGAATAGAAATGTTCAATACAATGCAGAAATGTCAAATAAAATTTAATAGAAATGTCAAAAAAAATAACAATAAAACATTTTCAGCAATTAAACAACGATTTACATTCTAAATTAGGGTATTTACACTTTTAATTTTGTTTTTAAATATACACAGCTTATCGTGGAACACGTCAACATTGGGTATTGTTGTGAGAGTGGTACTCATCAACGATTCTACGGAGGGGTGCTTGTCGCTCCCAAATTAGTCTTTACAGGTGGAGTATGAAAAATATATTTAAATTTTCCTCGAGGACAAGTGCGTGGAACCTTCAAAGGCATATTCTCAAGGAAATAGCAAGACTACTACCGACCGCTCCCGGTTTTGTGGAAAAAACACATGTCTAACAACCGTCTCCGTTCGCGAAGAGAACACATTTTAAATTTTTTAAGCGCTCTTTGTAGGGATTCCTGTGTGAAAAACTGCTAGTGTTATAGGCCAGATGCCTGGTGAAAATTCTTTGTATGCTCTCAACGCGCTGCGAATGTACTGCATAAAATGGATTCCATACCACGCTGGCGAATTCAAGATGACTGAGCACCAAGGTTTGGTAAAGTAAGATTTTGGTGCGCTGATGTTTAAATCCGCTTGCGTTTCGTTTCAAAAACCCGAGCATTTGAGCTGCTTTTGTGACACGTTGTTGATGTGCGAGGCAAATTTTAGTTTACTGTCAACTATCACGCCAAGATCCCTGATTTCGTTGAATTCTGCCAGTGGTGTATTATCGAGCTTGTACTCCGTAGCAAGTTGCTTCTTTTTCCGAGTGAATTTAATATGAAAGCATTTACTTGCGTTGAGAGTCATACTGTTGCAGCGACACCAATATAGAATTGCGTTGAGGTCACTTTGCAACTGGCGAAAGTCAACAACGGAATTTATAAATTTGTATATCTTCAAGTCATCAGCAAATAGAGATACCCTACAGTGTCTTATTTGGTCCACTATATCGTTAATAAAGATAAGAAAAAGAAAGGGTCCTAAATGCGGTCCCTAAGGAACACCGGTATTTGCTAATAGGTGATTGAGTTAAATCCGTTGACTGCCACTGACTGGGGCCTTTGTTTTAAATAAGGCTCAAACCATTTCAAGAGCGTGCCTTCCACACCAAACTTACACAGCTTCCCAAGAAGAATAGAATGGTTAACTCGATCAAAAGCACTGCTAAAGTCGGTATAGATGGCGTCTATTTGCTTGCCCGAGTCAACTTCATAAGATGTTTTGGAAATGTAAGGAATCAAGTTAGTGAGGATTGAGCGACCGCGTCTACAACCGTGTTGTAAATCGGAGATGTTACGATGTTACTGTTTACAAGCTGGGAAATTGCAGGATAAACAATCGATTCAAAAAGTTTGGAGAAGCAAGACAGAATGGAAATAGGGCGACAATTATGTACGTCAGAATGTTCCCCCTTCTTAAAAACTGGCACAATGCGTGCTTTTTTCCACTCCGACGGAAAAGTGTCATCCGCTAATAATCGGTTGAATATTAAAACCAACTTTTGAACCATTGACCGACTAACTCTGATATTTGGCGACTAATAATCTACTTTTTTATATTATCAAAATTAAAATCCCAAATGGTGGCCATGCCAATGTCAGTCACACAAGGAGTCGAGAACCATCCGTGTACAGCGCTGTTCCGCCGCGTACGACGCTGAATGCGGCGGAACAGCGCTGAACGCGGCGGAACAGCACTAAACTCTATAGGGAGCGTGCAGAAACTATAGGTGGCAGCACAGAAATGTCACTGTCAAGTATATAACAAGTATAAAATTCCAAATAGCTACGCTAGATGGCATAGTCTACTTCGCGCACGTTCCCCTAAACTGAGCGTGTAGGAACCACAGGTGGCAGCACAGAAGCATCAATGTCAAATATTCTGACCCTTAAAACTTCGATTATGCGACACTAGATGGCATTGTCAACGCTGTGCACGGTCCCTATATATAACACTCGCATGATAATAACACATTTGCCCTCATTTTATACTTGTTTGCCGCGAAAGCTGAATAGACGCGGAAAGCTGAATGGATGCGTACGTATCTCCATACAAAATCGTTGTTTTCTATGGGCGTAAGCTGAATAAAGCTGAAAAAGTGTGAGTACTCCCTAAATCTTTACATTTTATTTTTAAGTACCTACTTGCTTAATTTCTTTCTTTATCAATCAAGGGCTCAAGAGAGTATTAAAAACAAAAGGATTTTAAACCATGTCCATTTCAGTTTATTTAAATATTAAGTATATTAAATAACCAACCTACTAAAAATTCTCAAATAAATTAGTCAGGGTGCACGTTTTCCCGCCTGCGCAGCTTTCATGTCAAGCCCTAAATAAGAGGGTATTTTTAAGACTTGACAAAGACCTGAAAGGTCTCGAGTCCAAAGGCTGTAACGCTTCACTGTATCCTTTGGAACATGCACCAAATTATACTCCGAAACAGGTTTTTTTGGCTTGGAAGAAGTGCTGAAAATAACAAGACCAAATTATTTATGAATCAACACAAGGTTTAAAAACGTATCTATCATAATTTTAAGTAGGTACCTAATTTGCTGCAAGGCGGCAAATGGAACATGGGCCTAACCTTGGCAAAGGATTCGTCGCGAGTGCGTTATTACCATCACATAACGCCTAGCTGATTCTGCATCCACTAGTAGAGACGCGCAGCAGGGTCGACCAGACAATCAAAGCAAGTCACCAAGTGGTAATTATACCGTTTACTTATGGAACTTGAAGACCAGTGATGACTCTGGGCACCTATTGTAGTTAAGACAGCCGAAACTTGTAGGTAGTCAGCGTACAATAGAATATCAGCTATGGGATGGTCAACAGTCGTGGCGTCTCCAGCAGCTGCTGGGTAGCAAGTCCAATCTCAGTGGGCGAGGGCGTGGTTCACATCAAAATATACGAAGTTGAAAACTTCACCCCAAACTAGCTAACTAACCCAAACAGCAGTGTTCTTTCGAAGCAGCATGAGAACCTAGAAATAGCCGACCTACCGATAAACAGTTAAGCTCTGTGCTATTAGAACAATAGAATATGGTACCTACCTACTCCAAACCTGTGAAGTAAAGATAAGCACGAAAATATCGTTGGATCCCAGTTTTAGATCCCATTTTTTAGGTATTAACGATGGGTCCCATTTGCTATTTCCATTGAATCCCATGTTATAACAACATGTGTACTTTTCAGAAGAAAAGTGATTCACTTTTAACAAACATTTTAAAAACAGCGTGTGTTCGTCAGCCGACTATTAAATGCTTGACCCCCTAAGACGAAGACACTGTCCAATGAATGAAATACAGAAGAAACATGAACGTAATTTAGTGATGTAACGAATGTCATATTTTGGACATTCGCGAACGCGAATGCGAATATCTGCTGCCAACATTCGCGAATGCGAATGCGAATATTCAGTTTTTGTTTAAATTTGGCGCCATTTGTCTATGGCTTGGTGACTTTAGTGACAGTTCCGGTCGAACGAAGTGCGTTCCGTCTGTTTTTCGTTCCGAGAATAACCAACTTACAACGAACGCATACGATTGAAGTGTCATTCCGCTCGCGCCGGTGTTTTCGTAAACAAAACAAGTGAATTCTGAGGTTACAGTGTGAATAGTGATTATAAACATGAGTAAAACATTCATAAACAAACATTCATAAACCCAAGATACACACTCAGCATCTCAAAAACGTCCGCAAAAAATAAGCGCAATATGTATAATTATGCGCAAGTTTGAATCAGTCTCGCATCGCTCGCCATATTGCACTGCTTTGTAAAAACAACTTTAAGCGATCTGTGTAAAATTGAATTTGCAAAAAAAATTGCGCATCACTCGCCATACTGAACTGCTTTGTAAAAACTACTTTAAGCGATCCGTGTAAGGTTGAATTTGCAAAAAAAAGTTGTTTATAGTATAACTACACACTACTCCCACATGACACTTGATACATGTCAGTTTTTGACGACAGTTTCGAGTGTTGCGTATGTTCGAGACTGTGCATCTTGGGTTTTTTTATATATCAATGGAATCAAAACAAAAATTATACACGAAAAAACATTCGCAATAATTTCGCGAAAGCGAATGTGAATATGCAAAAATATGCGAATATTCGCGAATGCGAATATTCGTTACATCACTAGAACGTATGAATTCATACTTTACTTGCACACAAAACATCTATAGGTCAGGTCAATTTTTAACACTAAATTCGAAGCTTTTCCATACACCGCCTTTCTTTTTTATTTTTGCAAGACATAGTTTATCCATTCGTTTTTTAGAGTTCCGTACCCAACGGAACCCTATTACTAAGCCTCCGCTGTCCGTCCGTCCGTCCGTCTGTCTGTCAGCGGGCTGTATCTCAAGAACCGTAATAGATAGACAGTTGAAATTTTTACATATTGTGTATTTCTATTGCCGCTAAAACAACAAATGACAAAAATCAAGGTTTATGGTACGGAACCCTTCGTGCGCGATTCCAACTCGCACTTGGCCGGTTTTTTCTTTAATCTGAAAATTCTGATTACTTGGATTTTTTTTTTCAATGAGTTGATTATTCCAGCAGAGACTATTCGATGTTACGATACATCAACAAACGAAACATGTACACAATTGTAGCCAAAACTCAACCATATAATGTTTAAGCTCATCCATTTTCTAATGAATGGGTGATTACCCATACATTAGATGCAGTCTTGATTAGACTGTAGCACCATCCCTCCGCATTTGCATCTCTTGACAACAATGGGAACAGTCCACAAAGTGCGTCAACTATTTTTGCGACTATTGATTTCATATTTAAGTTTCAAGTTCTTTGCTTCTTTTTCCAAATCGCGTTCGATAAAAACAACCTTTTAATTAAATATTCGGAAAGACTGATGTTTTATACAAAATATCTACAGTCACTGCAAACTATAACAGTTTTTTGCACTTTATGCAAAAGTAACGCGTGCAAATAGATAGACGCAATAACAAAGAGGGCAGCAATATTATAAGTGGTCAGTCAATATACAGGGTGTCCCAGAACTCAACGTCAAGCCGAAACGGGGTGACAGGATTGATCATAACCATCACGAGAAAAATCTGAAAAAAAATCTATCCCATGCAGTTTGAAAATTATGGGCATTTTAAGAAAAACCTAGAAATTTGATCAAACTGTACCATTTTTCGGTTATTGTGGTTATTCTTTTTTATTTTTGTTCATTTGAACTTTGGGAACGTAATCCTAAATAACATTTCTAGAATCCCAATAAAAAATAATGACACAATTGCCTCAAGTTTCCGAGAATTGAGACTATTTGTTAAACTACGAATTTAAAATAATCAAGATTCGTCGACTTTGACAGGCCCTCCTTTAAAAAAAAATGTACTAGAGTGCCTTGGCAAGTAGCACTAAAAGTTGGCGCATTTAATGAGAATTCTAGATTTTAGAATTCTGATTAAATGCGCCAACGCAAACTTGAGGCAATTGTGTCATTATTTTTTATTGGGATTCTAGAAATGTTATTTAGGATTACGTTTCCAAAGTTCAAATGAACAAAAATAAAAAAGAATAACCACAATAACCGAAAAATGGTAGTTTGATCAAATTTAGAGGTTTTTCTTAAAATGCCCATAATTTTCAAACTGCATGGGATAGATTTATTTTCAGATTTTTCTCGTGATGGTTATGATCAATCCTGTCAACCCGTTTCGGCTTGACGTTGAGTTCTGGGACACCCTGTATAACCCGATTTTATTATAAACAATTTTGTTGTTGAAAGTTTCATTCCGATTTTTTTAAGCATTTGGGATCCAACGGAAATAGTTTTTGGGATTCAATGACAACAAAACGTAATTATCTTGCATTTTTTAAATTTGGGATCCAACGGAAATATCTATATTAATTTTTTGTGGGATCCAACGCCAAAAATATTAAACTGGGATCCAACGAAAGTAAATGAAGATAAACACTCACTTCATTATTGGGTCTTTATACAAAGGAGGATCGAGAGGAATCTGCATGCTGACTTTCATTAGAGGACAAGGAAAGTGCACGTTGCCTAATGACAGAATCCCGCCGACGGCTCCTTCTTCTTCCGTTATCTAGAAAACAAAAAAAAAGTTGTAAGCAGAGAATCATATCCCTCGTGCTACAAAGCACCTTTATCGATTGTCCAAGCATCAGTTTCGGTTTTCAAACATTTACGTGAACGTAGCTGGAAAAAAAATTAATAGACAGCACGAATTGGCAGACCATGAAGCAGATGGCAGGCAGCTGGCAGATACGCGCCTACGTTGACCGGGTATCGTCCTGCGACTCCCGACGCCCGGGGTGTCTTCTTCTGTTGCGGCAGCTGGGGCGTGAGGTTTGTCTCTCCCTATGTTTGCATTACTGCTGTATGGCAGGACGACGACCTACTCGACAGACTTCGCAAAATCCAGACAGAGAAAGCACAGGCTCGCGAAAGACGGAAGGAGTAGTGGAGAACTGTTGCCCAAGAGGTGAACAAAACAGAAAATCAAAAGGAAGGGTTGTGCAGGGTTTCTTGACTTGTAGTTGTAGGTAGTGAAATGGTTCCTAGACCTAACCTGCTGGAAACATAGTTGTCCAGTTTCCGCAATGGTAAATGTACATCAGTATCTACTGTAACTTACCTGTCGACACTTATTATATCTCTTCGCATGTGCCAGTATACACTCGCACCACTTCCAAATGTTCTCGTCTGCAGCACCTCGTCGCTCCAGCCTTTCTGATAAGTCCGCCATATTGCGGATAGGTTTCTGAATCTAAATCATTAAGATACGGTATTAGGAAGAAACCAAGAAATTAATAATGACAAACTTTCAGTAGTAGGTAAGTACATAATTATACGACTAAATGACTGATTTATTCTAAATGTACATTCAGGTATTATCATTTTCATTTACAAACTTTCAGCCAGTGGCTGTCCCACAGCTGGGCATAAACCTCTTCATCGTAGCCTTTTCCCAGCTATATTGGGGTTGGTTTCCAGTCAAACCGGATACAGCTGAATACCATTACGTATTTAACCTCACCAACATTATTAACCTTCTTTACACTTCTTCCATAAACCTCTTCTGTCACAGAAATAAAATTCTACTAACAACAATTTTTACCTCTCTAAACCTATTCTAAATACTTATTAGTTTTAATAACTGGTTAAATATGGGTCTATGTGTTTGCTATCTATGCCAAACCCTTTGACATAGACATGAAGTCGATGATGTTATCCTTATTAGCACCTACCTAAAGGCATACGTTCGTAGGCGACTAAAACACGTCGTCGCCTGCCGCTATTTCATGGAAATGTAAAGAAACCAGTGCTGCGCGGCGACACGTCACTACACTAAAGCTTTGGTTTCCTAGGATAGCGGTGCCGTCATATAGCGGCCGTAATATAGCGGCGAATGGCGACACTAGAACGTTTTATAGGTAAATAAACGGACGTTACGGTGTCAATCACCTCATGAAGAGAAGTAAAGCCATTCCTTTGTTTAAATCAGGTAATAAGAATGACATAGGTAACTTTAGGCCTATTTCCATCTTACCTGCTTTTAGTTTTTTTTTTTTCTCCTCAATACCTTCGAGAACGCTTTGAGTACCTCATCCCGAGGGGTAAACCATGTCGTACTGCCGCATCTCTACTCCTTCGTACTCCGCGTCACACTTCCAGCCGCTATGGTGGCTCCTTCTCTGTTACTGCAGTGCGTCTCTGGAACTATCTCCCACATTCCCTACGTGACAGTCCTTCTCTTGATGTCTTCAAGAGGAAAGTTAAAAAGCATTTCCTTTCTCTATGACATAATATTCGTATATATGTATGGATGTATATATATATGTGTGTATTTATGTATGTAGGTATATTTATGTATGACAAAATATATATTATTGTAAAATGTGCACTGGATCCACCCTCTATTGTGATCTCTCTCTATCACTCAAAGGTTTGCTGGTAGAAAACTCAATTTTGAGTTAAGCTCGCCTTTGTACATGAACGTTTTTAATCATGTAAATTATTATAAGTTGTTATGCTGTACAATAAAGAATTAAGAATTGAGATACTCAAGCAATTACTAAGTT
Source organism: Lacanobia wlatinum (assembly GCA_947578705.1). NCBI lineage: Eukaryota > Metazoa > Arthropoda > Insecta > Lepidoptera > Noctuidae > Lacanobia > Lacanobia wlatinum. Next base: position 22,192,326 of record OX388029.1, read on the forward strand.
TTTTTTAAACATAAAAACATCCTACATAAAAATCAATATGGCTATTCCAAAGGCCGTTCGACTACAGATGCGGGTGTTGCTCTCCTTAAACACGTATTTAACGCATGGGAGAATTCGCAAAATGCGATTGGAGTTTTCTGTGACCTCTCCAAAGCTTTTGATTGTGTACACCATGACACGCTATTGCGAAAGCTACGTCACTACGGTCTCCAAAACAAAGCTCTTAACGTAATAGATTCCTATTTGCATAAAAGGTTCCAATGTGTAGATGTTGATGGTGAGAAGTCTTCCGGGCTGCCAGTTCAGTTAGGTGTACCCCAGAGGTCAATACTGGGTCCATTCTTGTTTCTTGTATACATAAATGATTTACCATTCTATTTAAAGGATATATGTGATGTTGTTTTCTTTGCTGATGATACTTCCCTTATTTTTAAAGTTGATAGGAATAGACACGATTTTGACGACGTAGAAAGTGCACTCACCATGGTTACGAATTGGTTTACAACAAACAATCTAGTTCTAAACCCTAAGAAAACAAAAAGTATAAAATTTGCCTAACCTAATGTTAAAAATCTAGGACCCAATATCATCTTAAGTGACGAGGTGCTCGAAACTGTAGACTCAGCTGTTTTCTTGGGCATAACAGTTGATGCCAAACTTCAATGGGGCTCTCATATATCAACACTATCGGGAAAGCTCTGCCGCCTACGCCGTCAGGAAAGTTGGACAATTTACTGACGTCGACACAGCTCGGTTAATGTATTTTAGTTATTTCCATAGTGTTATGTCCTATGGTGGTTGTCGTTCAAAAAGTGCTGATTTTCAGCCTAGTTTGAATAAATGCCTTTTGATTTTGTTTGAAAATGTTCTAGTGACGTCATTCACCGCTGTATTACGTCCGCTATATGACGGCACCGCTGTCCTAGGAAACCAAAGCTTAATACTACCTATAAAAGGCGAAGAAACTAAAAATAAATATTACTTACAATAAGTGGCTTAGTCAGCTTTTCAGAAATGAACTGCCTGTGCGAGTAGACTCCGGCAGATTTCTCCGATGGTCTCAAGCTGCATGGTTGCTGCGGTCGACTGATGGGCGAAGGCAGCATGGTGCTCAAGTACGTGCTCGGCGGGGCCCCACCGTCGTTCTGCGTCTCGAACATCTCCATGCTTGTGTCGTGACGGAGCAGCAGCTCCTGCAAGAAATCATGTTAGTAATTTATCTCGCTGTGTTGTGGTCGTAAGTGCTACTGCTAAGTTTCAGGTCCTGGGCTCGATTCCACTTTAGGTTCACTTCTACCTTACCCTACGGGGCTTGCAGATGTGATTTGATATTATATTGTTATGTTATGTTATGTTATGTTATGTTATGTTATGTTATGTTATGTTATGTTATGTTATGTTATGTTATGTTATGTTATGTTATGTTATGTTATGTTATGTTATGTTATGTTATGTTATGTTATGTTATGTTATGTTATGTTATGTTATGTTATGTTATGTTATGTTATGTTATGTTATGTTATGTTATGTTATGTTATGTTATGTTATGTTATGTTATGTTATGTTATGTTATGTTATGTTATGTTATGTTATGTTATGTTATGTTATGTTATGTTATGTTATGTTATGTTATGTTATGTTATGTTATGTTATGTTATGTTATGTTATGTTATGTTATGTTATGTTATGTTATGTTATGTTATGTTGTTATGTTATGTTATGTTATGTTATGTTATGTTATGTTATGTTATGTTATGTTATGTTATGTTATGTTATGTTATGTTATGTTATGTTATGTTATGTTATGTTATGTTATGTTATGTTATGTTATGTTATGTTATGTTATGTTATGTTATGTTGTTATGTTATGTTATGTTATGTTATGTTATGTTATGTTATGTTATGTTATGTTATGTTATGTTATGTTATGTTATGTTATGTTATGTTATGTTATGTTATGTTATGTTATGTTATGTTATGTTATGTTATGTTATGTTATGTTATGTTATGTTATGTTATGTTATGTTATGTTATGTTATGTTATGTTATGTTATGTTATGTTATGTTGTTATGTTATGTTATGTTATGTTATGTTATGTTATGTTATGCTATGCTATGCTATGCTATGCTATGCTATGCTATGCTATGCTATGCTATGCTATGTAAATAGCGATGGTTTCTAAGGTCAACTAAACTGAACTAACGAACCCTACAGTGGTAACCTTCTATTTGCCTTCTTTTCCAAACTATTTCCCAATTATGTAGGGTTTGGCTTCCTGTTTAATCGGAAACAGTAAAATGGCGTTTCGTATGGACACTGTCCAAAAATTTGTGCTAGCCATACAAAAACACAAAAAATATGAACAGACAATAAATATCGAGTGCCAATTTGGTGAATTCCATTAGGCTGTGGAAAAAACTTCAATCCGCGCCTTCAATTCAAGTGAGCAAGATTGCTTTGGGCACGCCCGTTCCATCGTAGACATCATCCATCACCACAGTGACTATGACCCTGTCGTCGACGCAGAAGGTTAGTGGAAGGGGAACGCAAAGAGTGTTGTGTGTAGTGGCACCTATTGTTCGCAACGGTAGCGTCATAAAAGGTTTATATAACTCGCATACATACGAGCTTATGTAAAACATAGGATAAGTTATAGCCTAAGTATGTTTTTAACGAAAATAAATTCATAATTTTGTTGTCGTTTTCCCCAGACGCGTAAGACGTTCTTGGGGAACTTAATTTCGCTAAATATAGTTAGGTAGGGTTACACACTCCCCTACACATTCCTGGTAAACCCTTAAAAGCCCCTGTCGTCGACGCAGAAGGTTAGTGGAAGGGGAACGCAAAGAATGGGATAAAATCTGTTCTTACATGTAATCTGTCATAATCGGCGGTGATCTTTGTCCTGGCGACCAGTTCGGCTCGCAACTCATCCACAAGATACGCCCAATACTTGTTGACCCTGGAATAGTCTCCGAGTTGTTGATGAGGGAGGTAGGACATAATCATTTTTCCGACCGACGACGGTAGCAGTTGTACCTGAAGAAACATACCTAGCTTTGATGATACAACTCTACTATATGTATTGTAATTGCTTAATTTTAGCGATAAAGGAAATAGCATGAGGAAAACTAACATCTCCTAGAACAAAATTTAGTAGATACATGATATCCATCAATTCGGGATTACGTGGAATGAACCGGTCATTCTTCCAGAGGACAGGCCTGTAGTACTATTCTGTAACAAAATTTTCGTGTCTCGATAGCGGAATCCGAGGTGAGTATCAAATTCGTATTCATTTAAGACCTTATATTGTGTGTGATAAAGCTCACTTAGTGAGCAGATGAAGCTCGATATCGAAATAGTTATTTACAGAATAGCACTGCTGTATACCAGCAATGGGAAAGTTATATTATATTAAATACTTATATTATATTTTGTAGTAGGTTGTGTGATAGTACGACTTCACTAACAAAGTCTACAGTTTCGGTAATTTCAGGTCTCGGTCGGTTGACTTTCCAGATCTTTCTCTTGCTACCATCGTTGAAAGTCATCACTAGTTCCTCCACTTTCAAATTGTCGCGCATCGATTTGATTGTCCCATTCCACATAGTCAAGTTTGCGTCCAACTGTGGAAAATAAATACTTTGGTATCAGAACTCTGTAATAGGGAAGGGAAATAATAGCTAACAATCGAAAAATCACATTAAACAATCTATTCTAATTTAATATAATATGTATTTATTACTTGTATGATGTATTGTGTTTTCATGCGATGGCCAAGTCAATTTATTAATTTAAAACATAAAAGACTTGGTATTACATGGATTTCACAATTTTTTTACGGTAGAAGAACTGATTTGCGAGGCTTGGTTTTTTTACAAGTTATGTTTTTGTGGCATCTAATTTCTTTTTGTAGATTATACGTATACAGGTAGGTACACTGATTTATGCACTGCAAATGTAACTTTGTAATCCTATATATTTATATGGGATTACAAAGTTATTTATGCAGTTGGTGTATCTAGAAAACTGGACCGAAATTGAAAAATATTTTAGTTTTTCCTTGATTTATACACTAAAAACTATTTGTTTTCTAAATTTGAAGCTTCTATGTCTGCTATCCGATCATCAAAACTCTAAGGTACTTCACCTTAGAGTTTTGATGATCGGTCAGTGAGTGAGTGACAAAGTTAAGGAACTTTCGACTAGTTGTAATTCTTAAACTGCTGGTTGAAATTGAATGAAATTTGAAATAGGTATACAAATTCAGGCTTCTAGTTTATCCACAACGAAGTTAGAGGGGGTTAATTCTAGAAAAGGATGGTACGGCCGTGCCGCTTTTTTGCTCGACTTGCGAGGGCACTGCCGTGCCCCCAGATACTTGCCGCGTGGTCATATGAATCTAGCTAGGTAATCATATAAATGGAAAACGATAGACCTTTTAGTTCCATACTACCTTTTGTTTTTTTTTGCGCTGAGAAAAAATGCATTACGCATACCCTCCCATTGGGGGAAGGGCTATGCTAAGGGACTCCCCGGACTGACCCGGTATACCCACTAAAACGACCCAGCGGCATTCCCGAATCGTCTGAGTGGAGGGGGACTGGGAGATCGGCACAGCCTTTACGTCCAGTCCTCCTCCGACGTCCGCCCGCCTTCACGGCGGGCCCTTCACGCCCTCCCCGTGAGGGGACGGCCGGGAATGTCCGACGAAGGTGGTGACGGGTGCAATGCGGGCGAAAGTGCCCCCGCGTCTGTCGCCCACCCATCACCACCATGAGGAGGGAGAAGGCGACGCCTTCTCCGACCTCGTCTTCGTCTGCGGAGCGGCGCAGCGAGAGGATCGTCCTCCCGCTCGCGCTCCGCCGCCTCCTTTTGCGAGATTACGTCCTCGCAAAAGGAGGCCACTGCTGCCCAGGCCCCCTCACTTTCCAGCATGGCGCTGACCACGCCGGGAAGTGAGAGGTCCTGGCCGATCTCCACAGCTCGGAGGACCAAGCCGGGCACACCTCGAGAGTATGCTGAGCCGTGTCCTCTACCGCGCCGCAGTCATGGCACGCCGGAGTCTCCTCCCTCTCGATCCGGTGCAGGCGCGATCCGAAACAGACATGGTCGGACGGGACCTGCACCAGACGGAAAGAGAGGAAACCGTGGGAGCGCTCGAGCCAGTCCCGCAAGACAGGACCGAGCGCGTCCAGGGTTCGGCGGCCAAAGATGGCGGAGGCGAGGTCCTCCGTCCAATGGACGATAATGACGTCCCTCGCCTCCCACCGCACGGACTCCCGCTCCTCCGCGATCGGGTGCTCCCCGAGCGCTTTTTGGCGCGCCGTCCACTCCTACACTCTGGCGAGCACCCACGCCTCCGATTCCCATTGAAGGGTGCCGGCCAGAGCGCACGCCGTCGAAAAGCCCACTGAGCGGTAAGCCCTCGCCACCCGCAGTGCAATGGCCCTTTGGGGCCTGCGGATGACGGTTGCATTCTCCCTCCTGTGGAGGGAGTCCGCCCAGATGGGAGCCCCGTAGAGGGCCATGCTCCGCAGGATGCCGGCATACAATCGCCGGCATTGCGCATTGGGCCCCCCGAGGTTCGGGCTGAGCCACGACAGGGCGTCCGCAGCCTTCAGCAGGCGCGTCGACAACCCGCTGAAATGCGGGCCGAAGCGCCATCTGCTGTCCAGCACCAGGCCCAAATGAAATATCTCCCTAGACTCAATAGACCCCTATCGTCTCGCCGTCCACCACAATGTGGGCGTCAGGAGGGCAGCGCTGCCGAGGCCCGTGAAAGAACACAGCCTCGGTCGGGAAATGGGAAGTTGGAGAGGACCCTCGAAGGACGTCATCTCTCAAATCTTATGAAACTTCTTGCAATCTTTGTACGTTGTGGAGATCCTATCCTTGTTAAGGCTGTGCTTAAAAGATAGCTTTTAGCGATAAGGTGGCTTTTAGCGATAAGGCCGCCGATACCTACCCTAAGTAATATTCTTTTCACTTCAGTAGCTCAAACATGTAGGTTTTGCTGCCTGAAATCAGAAAGCAATATGCGATTTTGCTCACTGAGTGAGACCAAGTAACTATTTTTTATATATTTTCTGAAAGCATACCATGTCTTCAATGAATGGAGACTTACAAAGGGCGTAAGCAGTTTTTCGGAGACGGTGTAGATATCTTATTTTTTAGATTTATCACAGACGACGCGATCATCTACAATGTGAAGTATTTACTCAATGTTGAAAGCTACTTTAAAAACAAAACAAAACGTGCATATTGAAACATACGCAAAACCCGTATCTTTTCTAAAAAGAATGTCAGTTGGGCTAAAAAGTTCAAAATTTTCACGGCCCTTAACAGAAAAAATTCTAATGAAGCTCCGGACTGCAATTTTCTTGCCGCTAAAGTAAGTGGCACCTATGAATCTATGTTTTTAGTTATTAAAATTTGTGTGTAGACTGTTATGTATAAAGGTACTTACTGCCAACTACTAATTTTTGGAGGCGCAATGAATCCTAGTCTGGCTTAGCCTAGCTTGTTAAAATATTTATTACGATATGTAAAAGATGCTGTAAATGTTAAATTATGCATATTAATTATGTAATATTTTCATTACAGGTTGTACTGATCATAGGAATTAGTGGAGCGTGTCGCAATAACGAGCTATTACAGCTAACAGTTAATAATATCGAAAAGCATTCAAATAAATTCCTGTAATCTTTAGGTAAAGATATATTATCTCCATATTTTTTCAAAATTTTAAGCTCAGTAGTTTCGGAGATAAGGTGGGGTAATGGTAATTTGTCGTCTAGTTTCTTGAATAACTTCAAAACCATTTATTTTAAAATTATGAAAAAATATAATTAAGACCCTCACACTAAGCCCTTTCATTTGACATGTCACACGATAATGTTCAAAAAACTTTTATTTTAAATTTTCTAGTTTGACCCCGTAAAGTTACCCCCATACTAAACATGTAATAATTTACGTAACGCGTCCGTATTTGGGTCACAGAAGTCCATATGTGTACCAAATTTCAACAGAATCGGTCCAGTGGATCCGGAGAAAACTGGCTGTGACAGACGGACAGACATACACCCGATCCTATAAGGGTTCCGTTTTTTTTCGGAACCCTAAAAATAAGTCGAAAAACTGTAAGCGTATAGTGGAAACAATAAGTCTGAATTCGACCTCGGATCCTTGGTCTCACCCACGCCCATCCACTTCCAACGACGCACAGTGTACTTATACAGAAAGCCGATCAGAGTCACCAACGTTCACCGTTGTTCCTTCTCAATCCGCCACCGAAACAGAAACCTTAACCCCAGATAATCAAACTCAACTCAATGCAACCATAACGTTGCCAAATAAATCTGTTACTTTTAATTTGCAGAATTGTAGTAATTTTACTTTTAACTTTTAAAATGTTCCATTTTATTGAATTGGTACCTCTATCTACAATGTTAATTATTTTGATTCACAATAAATAGTTATTTCAATCTATTGCTGTTTATTATTTTATCTCCTAAAGTGTTCTCGCTGCTGAAGTGAAAAGTTAGTGTGTTACACGAGAGCAAAGTTTTTTGCATCTCGTGCCTTTGAATCCCTCGCCACACTCAGGATTCAACTTTAGAATTCAATTCAATCGGTGAATCCTTCGCTTGCTCAGGATTCAAAAACAGCACTCGCAGCAAAAAACGACTTTGCTCTCTTGTTGCACAAATAACTATTTCCTCTTATTTTTCTGTGAGTTAATGGTGTAGGAAAATATTTAAAAGTTTGCTATTCTATAGGGGTCAATATGTTATTCCATAAACATTTTTAGACTAACGCTTTTTCTCTGCGTCAATGTTCCTTGCCCTCAAGGATCTTTTACACCATCCTCAATGCCAATAAAATATTTGGTTTATGGAAGAGACACCAACCGCTTTTTGCACCTCGGAAGGTGGTGCAGAGACAGCTTTGGCGTCACCTGATGCACTGGCAGCACGGTTTTGTGATTCGTCCGTTCTGGATCTCTAAAACAAAAACATATACATATAAAGTAGGTACCTAATTATTAAATATAGTAAACTCGGCTTTTAGTGCGTGAAGCAGATATATACTAAACTGCTTTTGCGATTTACTTATCTATATATATAAAAATGAATTGCTGTTCGTTAGTCTCGCTAAAACTCGAGAACGGCTGGACCGATTTTTATAATTCTTTTTTTGTTGGATTCGCCAAAATACAGGGAAGGTTTAAAAGCAAAAAAAAATGGGTAGGAGTAGGGTAGGAGTAGGGTAGGAGTAGGGTAGGAGTAGGGTAGGAGTAGGGTAGGAGTAGGGTAGGAGTAGGGTAGGAGTAGGGTAGGAGTAGGGTAGGAGTAGGGTAGGAGTAGGGTAGGAGTAGGGTAGGAGTAGGGTAGGAGTAGGGTAGGAGTAGGGTAGGAGTAGGGTAGGATTATGGTAGGAGTAGGGTAGGAGTAGGGTAGGAGTAGGGTAGGAGTAGGGTAGGAGTAGGGTAGGAGTAGGGTAGGAGTAGGGTAGGAGTAGGGTAGGAGTAGGGTAGGAGTAGGGTAGGAGTAGGGTAGGAGTAGGGTAGGAGTAGGGTAGGAGTAGGGTAGGAGTAGGGTAGGAGTAGGGTAGGAGTAGGGTAGGAGTAGGGTAGGAGTAGGGTAGGAGTAGGGTAGGAGTAGGGTAGGAATAGGGTAGGAGTAGGGTAGGAGTAGGGTAGGAGTAGGGTAGGAGTAGGGTAGGAGTAGGGTAGGAGTAGGGTAGGAGTAGGGTAGGAGTAGGGTAGGAGTAGGGTAGGAGTAGGGTAGGAGTAGGGTAGGAGTAGGGTAGGAGTAGGGTAGGAGTAGGGTAGGAGTAGGGTAGGAGTAGGGTAGGAGTAGGGTAGGAGTAGGGTAGGAGTAGGGTAGGAGTAGGGTAGGAGTAGGGTAGGATTAGGGTAGGAGTAGGGTAGGAGTAGGGTAGGAGTAGGGTAGGAGTAGGGTAGGAGTAGGGTAGGAGTAGGGTAGGAGTAGGGTAGGAGTAGGGTAGGAGTAGGGTAGGAGTAGGGTAGGAGTAGGGTAGGAGTAGGGTAGGAGTAGGGTAGGAGTAGGGTAGGAGTAGGGTAGGAGTAGGGTAGGAGTAGGGTAGGAGTAGGGTAGGAGTAGGGTAGGAGTAGGGTAGGAGTAGGGTAGGAGTAGGGTAGGAGTAGGGTAGGAGTAGGGTAGGAGTAGGGTAGGAGTAGGGTAGGAGTAGGGTAGGAGTAGGGTAGGAGTAGGGTAGGAGTAGGGTAGGAGTAGGGTAGGAGTAGGGTAGGAGTAGGGTAGGAGTAGGGTAGGAGTAGGGTAGGAGTAGGGTAGGAGTAGGGTAGGAGTAGGGTAGGAGTAGGGTAGGAGTAGGGTAGGAGTAGGGTAGGAGTAGGGTAGGAGTAGGGTAGGAGTAGGGTAGGAGTAGGGTAGGAGTAGGGTAGGAGTAGGGTAGGAGTAGGGTAGGAGTAGGGTAGGAGTAGGGTAGGAGTAGGGTAGGAGTAGGGTAGGAGTAGTATAGGAGTAAGGTAGGAGTAAGGTAGGAGTAGGGTAGGAGTAGGGTAGGAGTAGGGTAGGAGTAGGGTAGGAGTAGGGTAGGAGTAGGGTAGGAGTAGGGTTGGAGAAGGGTAGGAGTTATATTATAGATGAAAATTGTGACGCAGACGAAGTTGCGCGAGTCAGCTAGTAAACAAATAAATAAGTTTTAGAAAGGTTGCCGTCCCATTCCCATCAGAATATGAGAGTGCTGGAAGAGAGAATTATAATATTGACAATAAAGAGCATTTTCCATTCTATTGTAGCGGCATCAATGCCACCACTAAAAAACATGTGGAGCGAAATTTGTACGGCAACAAAAATATCCGCAACGCCATCTATCCGCCCAGCAGCGAACTACTAACGAAATCCTACATTGCGATATCAGAGTTTTCCGTGTGATTTGAAAAATCTCGTGTCACGGTGTTTGGTACCAAACTCCTCCGAAATGGCTCAATCGATTTTCATGAAATTTTGTGTGTAGATTCGTTATGTATGAAAATAGGTCAAATCAAATCAAATCAAATCGTATATTTGAAATAAACCATTTACAGGCACTTTTGAATTGTTAAAGTCAGTCAGTCAAAAACATGAAGCTATTTGCACGTTCCAAAGCGTAGATCTCTATGGAGAAGAACGTGCAAGAAACTCCACGGACACTCTTTTAAACCATGTGATGTTTTACAAAAATCTTGTTAACATTAACATTGATTGCTTCTATATGTGAGGACAATGCAAAGAACAAGAAAACATATAAACAATTCAAAATGCAGGTACAGATTAAAATAAGCCAGTGGCAGGTAAGAGATGACCAGTTTCAACTGACGGCGCCCGTTCACGAACATGACGCGTGCATCAGCACCATCTAACTCAACCATTTTGAAGGGAATCAAATGATCCAAAACACGCGCCACCATCAGCAAAACATTTGTGTGAGCATGACAAGCTCTCAACTGCCACGCTCGTTCATGTCAAACTAATTTAATAACGAAATCTATAATTACATATGTAAATGGCTCCATAGTGCTCACATTTACAAAAAATTGAAAATATGCTTCTACGTTATACAAAACTATGGTTTCAAGTAACTAAGAAAAGAAAAAAAAGAAGGCTGCTTTATTGTGTATACTTTGCTAATACAATAATGCAAAGAAATGATAAATAAATGATTGTATAGGAGAACAAAAAAAGGGTAAGCATTTCTTCCAATTATCGAAAACCTAACAAGTGGACCCATGCTGCTGTGGCTGTGGAGCAGGACCGGCATTTAGCCAAGCATTTTTATCAAGGACATAATCTTCCAGTTTATAATATGCTTGTCTACATAATGTGCGTTTTATACATGTTTTAAATTTTCTCTCATTCAGTTCGAGAATATTAAGTGGTATTTTATTATAAAATTTAACACAGTACCCCATAAAAGAAGTGTGTACTTTAGCTAATCTGAATCGGGGTTGATCTAATTTGTTCCGATTTCTAGTATTAAAATTATGCCTATCACTAATTTTACTAAAAAGATGAAGATTTTTCCGAACATACATAATGTTTTCATATATGTATTGACAAGGTACCGTCATGATGTTAATATCCTTAAACAGTTCCCTTAGGGAATCGCGCCGGCGGAGATTGTAAATGGCTCTGATAGCTCTTTTCTGCAGAATAAATATAGACTCGATGTCTGCAGCACGTCCCCATAATAAGATACCGTAAGACATGATACTATGAAAGTAACTAAAATAGACCAGCCTCGCGGTATCTATATCAGTAAATTGACGGATTTTTCTGACAGCATATGCTGCTGAACTTAGCCGTCCCGCAAGAGATGTTAAATGAGGACCCCATTGTAGCCTTGAGTCAAGCGTGATCCCCAAGAAAACTGTGTCATCGACGAATTCAAGTTTCTCTTGGTTCAATACTATGTCACAATTAATACTTTTCACGTTCGGTAATGCAAATCTGATACACTTCGTTTTTTTCTCATTTAAAACTAAATTACTAGCAGTAAACCAATTTTGGACCTGCTGAAGGGCGTTATTTACATCGTCAAGACTTGTGGCACGCCTATCTATCTTAAAAATTAAGGACGTATCGTCTGCAAATAACACCATTTGAGTTTGATTTTTTAAAAGATGGGGAAGATCATTAATGTAAACCAGAAAGAGGAACGGACCCAATATTGAGCCTTGTGGTACCCCCATTTTAACTTTCAGACCCCGTGAATTGACCCCATTTATTTGAACTTGCTGCTGTCTGTCATTTAAATAAGACCTCACTAAACTGAGTGCAAGTTTACCCAGTCCGTAATGTTCTAGTTTTAGGAGCAAGGTTTCGTGATTTACACAATCAAATGCCTTGGAGAGGTCACAAAAGATTCCTATGGCATCTTGCGCCTCTTCCCACGCTGTATAAATGTGTTTTAACAACGTGACTCCAGCGTCAGTCGTACAACGACCTTTGGTAAAACCATACTGTTGTTCGTGTAAGATTTTATTGGTGTTAAAATGATTGAGCATTTGATTGAGCATTACTTTTTCAAACACTTTGCTGAAAACCTGCAATACAGATACAGGTCTATAATTATTAGTATTTTTATTATCTCCAGATTTAAAAAGTGGTATCACCCTACTATATTTCATTATATCCGGAAAGACCCCTTGGTCAACACATAAATTAAATATTAGTGCCAAGTATGGTGCTATGGTCTCAAATATGGACGTGCACACTTTGATAGACATTCCCCATATGTCTTCAGTCAATTTAATTTTGTTTTGCCGGAAAGCTTTAATAACTGTCATAGGGTTGATATGTTTGAATTGGAATTCAACCGTACAACCTGGAATGTTTGCTCTTAATAAATCAAATGAGACCTCGGGTGAAGAATTTAAAGCTTCAGTTGTTTTTGATGGTATATCAGTGAAAAATTTTACAAATTCTTGAGCTACTTCTAAATTAGAGCTTATGGCACCATGCGCAGTCTCTAGTAAATAGTCAGTGTTTCGTACTTTATTTCTGTTAGTTTCATTATTGATAACTTTCCAAACTGTCTTTATTTTATTATCTGCCAATTTGATCTTGTTGCTTATGAACAGGGCTTTAGCTACTTTACAAGTATTTCTGAAAACCTTAGAATATTTGTTTACATACTTATTAAAGAATTCAGTGTAAATGAAAGACTTAAGGCCGTATAGATCATATAGTCTTTCCCTACTTATCCTAATGCCTTTAGTCGCCCAATCACTAAATATAAACTTAGGGAAAGTATCTTTGGACTTCTTTTCAAAAGTTGCACTGAATTCTTTTAGTACCACTGAAAAGAAACCATCATAAAATTTATTCGCATCCTCAATATTGTGGCCTAGAGCATTTAACTTATTTTGTAAGGACCCATTAAATTTTGCTAGTTTGCCAGTTGTTATTGGCCTAAATTGTATTTGAACTTTTTGCAATGCTGCTTTATACTTAAATGTTACTAGTTGACCACTGTGATCAGATTGAAGGTAATTAACTATAGCTTTATCTAAATAATCACAATCGCAGAATACATTATCAATACATGTTGCAGAAGTTGGAGTTATTCTAGTTGGTTCTGTAAAAACATTAGACAGATTGAACGATTTAAAAAGACTTAAAAATCTGCTGCTATTTGAATTATTTTCTAAAATATTAATATTAAAATCTCCACAAATAATCACGGATTTATTACCTGCTGCAAGTTTCGCAAGGACATCTTCCATTGTTGTTTTAAATAACGTAAAGTTTTGAGGGTTAGGGGGTCTATACACGCACACTATAACATGCTTATCTAGCTCAACACAGGACAGTTCGATGCAATGTTCCACTGACAAGCTAACAATGTCATTACGTTGCTTAAATTTTAAACATTTTTTAACTAAGATGAGGGAACCACCGCGCGACTTAGATTTGCGGTTAAAACAACTGCCCACACTATAATTTTCATAACTAATTAGCATCTGGTAATCCTTCAACCAGTGCTCACTAAAACATACAATGTCATTCATTGTTTTCTCTAAAAACATTTCAATTTCTAATATTTTGGAAGAGACACCTTGAATATTTTGATGAAATATTTGAATATAGGAACGTGCAAGAAACTCCACGGACACTCTTTTAAACCATGTGATGTATTACAAAAAATCTTGTTAACATTAACATTGATTGCTTCTATATGTGAGGTGGTAAGCTATATATTATCACGCTATGTGCTTTGGAGGACGAGCAATATTAAAATATGTATGTTTTGAACGACATTTTGCACATGGTTCGATCCCCACCAACAGTTATTATTTTTGTATTTATTTTATCTTTTGAACTGTATTTTTACACTATCACGTGTCAAAAATAAAAAAATGGGTTTTTACGTACTTACAATAACATTAAAAAATTTATTCCATATTTTTTCAAACAGTTTATTGAGGAATTGATATAAAAAGCCACAACATATTGCAGAAACATATGCGTCTATAGCATTATCATCACGCTATTATTTCAAGGAGCTGAACAGCGAAAAACCATAAAATAAATAAGATCGGCCATTTCAATTGATTGTCAACAGTAGTCATCGAGACCATCGACTTAGGGACTACTCACATTTATTCAGCTCTTTTGTAACCAGAATTGTTCGCGTTTCTCTGAACAATTCTGGTCACACTTATACAGTTCTGCTTCTATCAGCCGCGTTCAGTGTCGTAAAAATAAGAAAGAAGCTGAATACTCGGCTAAGACGGTAAGATGTCCGTGACTACCGCAGGACCACCGACGCCAATCGCTTCCATATTTGGTAAATAATTAGTACTCAATTGGTAATAAATAGTACTCCGAACAAAAAAAAATGGTACCTTCGTAGTTTTCGAGAAAATCGACTATGAAGGTGGTCTGGCGGTGGTCAAGTTCTTGACTTATTTAGTATTGTGCTCTTAAAATGGACATTTCTATGTGCGATATTTTTATCGTTTGGCTTCTTGCAGAAGAAATATGTACATAAAATGAAACGTAAAAAATTAAAACGACAGTGGGTCGACCCAGTACAGGTATAGTCCAAGAGCCAGATCGAAGGATTGAGAATTCTCTAATATCTCTCACTGATAATTCTACGGACATTAGACTAATAAAACTAGAAGTATAATTCACATTTAAAGAAATATTTTTTCTTGGGAATTTGTTCGAAGAGACTCTTCGATCTAGGTCTTGGACTTTACCTACCTAAAAAATTGAACTCATTATATCCTTTAAACTAAGACCCGACTAAATCTGTGACTTGGTGAAAACTTTCGACTAATTAGCAACTAAAAGGAGAGAAAACGAAAGCAGCTTTTGAGATTCAAATGGACTAAGCTGGGGTAGGCGCAACCCAGATTGGACATCTATAAACCCTTATAAATCTTGAACCGGCGACCGACTAATTTTGAAATTTGGCGACTAATAAGCGACATTTTTTTATGTTCTCAAAATTAAAATCCCTGATGGTGACCATGCCAGTGTCAGTCACATAAGGAGTCGAGAACCATTCATGTACTGCGCTGTTCCGCCGCGTAAGGCCGCGTTACGTAGCATTAGCCGCAAGATTTGTCCTCATTTTATACTTGTTTGCCGCGAAAGCTGAAAACACGCGGAAAGCTGAATGGATGCGGACGCATCTCCATACAAAATCGTTATTTTCTATGGGCATAAGCTGAATAGAGCTGAAAAAGTGTGAGTACTCCCTTATAGACTGCCTTTCGAAAGAGTCGACGCGGGTTCGAATCCAGACAGTATTGATTATTTTTGAATTATTCATTTCCTTTCTTTTTTTATCCTTACTAATATTTTCATACACTAATGATTTGTTATTGCTGTATATTTTTTTAATTCATCTGTGCTAAAATATTATGGCCAGGGTGTTAAAGGATAATTAACAGAACCTATAATTTACTGCTGTTTTTTTTTGTGTTCGTATCACGTTCAAAAGTACAAAATTAATGTAGATAACTTTTACACATAAACCGGATAGGAATTGTGGCAATGTACATGAAATCAACTTAGTACGTAATGCCATCTGTTGACCCAAATAGTACTAATGACAGCATGAGAATTACATCAAAACATATTTTAGTTAGAGTGGTACTTTTAAAACGTCTTAAAAATGATTCTTTTAATACCTTAAAAATATCGTTCTGAATGAATTCCTATTAATAAAAACAAAACAAACTCCGAACTAATATGTTGACCGTTCAACTTCAGATTCCATAGAGGGCGTTATGCATTTGATCTCATTTTTGGAATCACGTTGTTAAGATTAGAATATTCGTCACGTGCGCTTACATCTGCTAAGCTTAACTTGAGTTGCTCAATAATGAATCTTTACAGACCTAGGGCCGCTGGCGAAGTCCCATGATAGAGGAGTCGCGAAAAGAGTTGAATTAGATTGGTTAATCGGATGTCTAACTGTGTTCTAAAAACTTAAAATAGTTTCGATTTGCGTTCCTGATTCGAAATAAATTGAGAATCAACTTGATTCTTCAAGATGTTTCTTAACTTTGTAGTTTGAAGAATAGCATCATTCATATAGCGCAAAATAATATCAGCACATTAAAGTTCATATATGCAAACATATGGCCTTTTTTATGGCTCGAAGCCATAAAGAAGGCTGGTAGAGGCAGCATGCACAGAGCGGTCCACGTAGCAAGAGACCGCGTTATGTGTGGTCGCGATCCTGAGCAGTGAAGGAACGACGGAGAAGAAGAAAAATGCGAACATAATATAAGAAGGCCACTCAAATGTGCATAAACTGATCAAAATTGCTGACGGTATACACCATAAGCATAAAGATGGTTAGGTTATTTTAGAATATAGCCTGTGTTGTCCCGTTGCTTCAGCATTAATTCATTACTTCTGTGAACGGGGAACCCAAGCTGATCATCGATACGTATAATATTGACAAATATTTTTGGGAAATATTAGGAAAATATTTCCATGAAAACGCCCATGGAAGAAAATGATCAACACAATTCGATTAAGTTTTATGATTTCTATATACATATTTAGTTTCTAAAAAACTTTGCAAAGGCACTCGATTGAAAATCACACATTATCCAAAAAACTGTCATTGTAGTTTAATAAGATTTCGGCTGATTGCTCCAGTATGGTCGAAAACTTTTCAATTTCCAGTGAGCCCATGATACGTCATGATACGACATGATACAGCTCTGGGCCAGAAATTATCCGTTGCGGGTTTCACCCTCCAGTGGATCACGGGGAACTGTAGATTCCCAGGCAATGATGCCAGAGACGAATTCACGACGAAAGTTTCCGAGATGTTAGTGCTAGACCGTACCCACTTCTTCTCCTACCTTTCTCACATATTCGTACATGAATTTACCAGAGTTCAACTTAACTTCATGACAACAAAAAGTTATGGGCTACAAATTACAGGGAGACAAAAATGGCAATTTTAAGCCTATAACGCGACTAACTAAACGACTTCTCAACCTAAGTAGAAATGCCCTCCGAATAATATTAGGTATAATTTCGGGTCATTGCTCCCTAAAAATATCTTTTCTACATAGGCGCCATAGACAGCCCAATTTGTAGGGGTTGCTTCGACTCCGAGAAATCAGTCGCCGACTTCATTCTGAAAATGAGGTCGCTCCGCGAAACCTTTGAAGCACCCAGGAGTGTTCTATGCATTTGTGCGGAGCTAGGCTAGCTAACCTAGCGCACAACGGAGCGAATGGGAGTCTAAGTGCGGATAACGGATTCTCAACTCTACTCTCTCCGTTGCGGGGGTAGTCTTTTCTTCTGGATAGAGTTTCCCATTTTCAACTTTATGTAGTTCTATATCAACTTTCTTCAACATCGTGTATAGAAAAGGGATAACAATGTTTCTCATTACGAAAAATTACTAGGGCTAATCGGCGTTTTGGATAGAAGAGGTGATACAGCCAATGCCTTGCATTCTAAGGGGGCCAAGATATGCTAGAAGTTGACTGTTCGTATACTTTATCTTAGCGATCTTACCTAGCGACATCATTTTATTATACGACATACACGCGAACGAGGTCGCGGGCAACAGCTATCTTCTAATCTTCATAATCCGCTGAAATGGCTTGACCGATTTTTATGAAGTTTTTGTATGGCAAAACAACGTTTGCCGGGTCAGCTAGCACAATATATTAACCTGTTTAATTGATACCTTACAAAACTGGTTTACATCCGTACACTTCAACGTAAGGTGCAGTTGAAAACCAGCGCAGGCATTTCTCTGGCATTTTGCTGAACTGGACTTATTTGGCGCAGCCGCGGGGCACAAAATGTTATTGTTTTGTTTTTAGAAATTAAGTTTTCTTTTATTGTACCTACCTACATTGTGTGTATTAATGTGTGCCTAATAAATGAGTTTATTTCTTCTTTTCTTTCTATATACAATAGCCCGAATATTAACTATCGGGCAGTTGTCCACCGGACATAACAACCGTCCGGTCGGAGGATCCTCCCTTTTCTATGGACGTTTGCAGGATTTAACTCTCCATTCTGTATACCTATAAACTATTTATGCTCATTCGGTTAGATTCTATTTAAGGCAAGCCAAAGTAATAAAGCAATCCGTCATAATGACGACATCAACATTTTACAACTTTTTCCTTTGCGTCGATTGTGATATATTACACACAGGACCCAGCCTACAAACTTGATTATAATTTATGATACGAGTAAATGTTTTAAATAATATTCCTAAACTGTTTCCTTCCTTATTTCGCAGTTGATATTATACCTAGGTTAAAAACGTTGACTAATGAGTTTCAAGTGATTATTGTTGTAACTGTATTGAGGGAGGTCGTACGTGCACCAACAGAATTTCGTTTACTAAACGTGAATCAATCAAATCCGTGCAACATTCATCATGTCTGAAAACGAGACCGGATTATATTCTTCTATCGAGAGTGATAGTGTTGAAAACTTTCTCAAAAGCCTCGTGAGGGAATATCGTTCTATGGAAAAGTTCTACACCATCCAGTTGACAATAAACTGTACTATGACAGTGGTGTCAACTGCTACGTTGATATACGGGGTGACTTCGTGGTGCATCATACAGAAGTTTCGCAATTACAAAAACTTTGTTTTCCTTAACGCAGTTTTAGCTAACATCTTGGGGTGTTTAGTGTCGATAAACATTTATTATATACCGATCGAGTTGACACAAATCAGATCCAATGCATTGTATGCTACTAGTGTACTATTTATTCAAATATATTCATTAACAGTGAGGAACCACTGGGTGTTAGTTATATGCTATATGTTCTACATGGAGATTGTACAAGTTTTCAATGGACATGTCCGAAAGAAATATTTGAAAAGTAGCCTCTTCATTTGGGGAGCGGCTTTAATAACAGCATCTATTAATGCCACTGGTTCTTATGTTAGTTTAGTAATTTTAGACTCAGTTAAGTATTTCATAAATTTGACATTATTTTTGGTACTTTCACCTGTGATTTTAAATTGTGTACTTTTCATAATAATTGTATTTTCACTTTGGCGTAGTACTAGCGCACATACAGCTACTAGCAAATGGGTTCGCTTGTACATTGCCTCTGTGATATTTCTACTGAGTGACCTCTTATTGTTGTATATGTACGTTTTATCGTACACTTATTACATAGAAATAACAGATAAAAACAAAATGATTTTTACACAACTGTTCATACATCACTTTAGCCCAGTAATAATGAACATCTATTTGATTGTTGTAAAGGAAAATCGTGAAGTGTGGTATGACTTTTATGTGAGAAAATTAAATCAAAAACGTGTGAACCGTGATATAAAAATGCAATATAAAACTGTTGCCACCGAGCCTGCTGAGGGCCGATCAGTGGTTTAGATGTACGTTAATCATTTAGTTAGAACTTTCAATTTATTTGTGTAATTTATTACAAGGATGCTAGACCAATTTATTACATAATTAACGTCAAAAAATTTAAAAGAAAACATAAAAATGTACCTACGCATTGTTGAAAATTGTGTCATATTCTCTATCTCTATTCTCTTTTAAGTGGTCACTCATGACATGAATGTAAAATATTGTAAATACTTTAAATTCATAAGAAGTTTATTGTAGCTGGATAGCATATAAATATTTTGTTACTAAGGTTGTAAATTTTATTCTTTCCTAAAACACATGATTTGGAAAAATGGTAACATATGGAGAGTAATGTTTTTTAAGTGTTGTATGTCATATAACTTTGGCACGCCCAGTAGAATTATTGCTTAATGGATTTCCCTTAGTGAATTACCTACTTACCTACTATTTAAAAAAATGTTGTAATTAAATGTTTGATTGCCAAAAGATCATTGAAAGTAATAGTGCCATAGTCATTGTGATTTTCTACAAAGTCGAAACGCACAATTATACTGCCATTTACGGAAAGGAGAAATATAAAATATATCCTGAAATACGGTGCCTGAAAGTGCTAGCCAAAATGACCACAGATGTAGTACTCTACAATGCCAGTTGCTCAGATATTCGGAGCCAAGAATTAAACATGAGAACTTTAAAATATGTCGGCAACGTGGCATTGTAAGGTATTTTACTCAAATCTGTGGTACTTGTACTACTGTATGCGTGTGTGGTACTTTCATCAAAATACCACCTCAGACATCAACCTACATGGTTCTCATATGATTTGACCAGTACAATAATTGTATGGAATTCAAAAATACTTTGACCTCTGTGTTTCTTTCGGTGTTTCTATATTTAACTATAATTATATATACGAATGTGATAAGGCCCCCCCATTGTATCTATCTCACATGTTTCAGCATTTATGTTCCCATAATATACGTTTCTATGTATCTAATGGTGCACAATTAAGTATTTCATTATAATTTAATTGTTTAAAACTGTTTAAAATTATTCCTTAAATATTTCCTTGTTAAGCAGCGGATAAAAAGTTGATTAATGAATTTCAAATGATAAATGTCGCGACGCCCTGAACATGACATGTGGAGGAGAACATGTGCAATAAATTGTGCATCAACGCAAACGGCAGTGTTTTGAGTGAAACTAATCATTAATACATTGTTAACTAAAAAGTGAAGATGGGCAGACGAGTTGATTAAAATAGCTGGAACAAAACTGGTTAGCCGCAAATAGCTCAAGATAGCGACAAATGGAGTTTTTTTAGAGGAGCCCTTCACCTTCACTTGAGGAGGGGTTCATGCATACGAACAAATTTTCATATTATGTACATTTTTAATCATTTTCTAACATAAGTGAAACGTGTCTAAATAACGTCATTTATTTTCTTTTTCGTTAAACTATATATGTATTCAACTTGCATGAAATAAAAGGTTTTTATTTATATTTATTTGTAACTGAAAGTGAATTAATCAAAACTGTGCAACATTCATGTCTGAAAACGGCACCAGAATACTCTCTTCTATACAGAATGATACGAGTTGAGAATTTTCTCAAGTCTCGAGAGGGAGACACGTTCTGTGGAAATATTCTACACCATCAAGATGACGACAAACTCTATGATGGTTGTGCTGTGCTACGTTGATATACGAAGCGACTTCATGGTGTACCATAAAGAAGTTTCGGAATTACAAAAACTTTGTTATTCTTAACGCAGTTTTAGCAAACATCTTGGGGTGTTTAGTCATTCTTCACTCATATTATTTACCTTCTGAATTTACACAAATCAGGCCCAATCTATTGTATGCTTTAGGTGTACTTTTTTTTTTAAATTATACTCATGAACAGTGAGGAACCACTGGGTGCTAGTTATTGTCGCGAACGCGAAGTAATATACCCCACGCCAGTCAGAATCGGTAGCTTAAAGGTACAGATTATAAATAGTTAGGACGTGGCGTGAGGTGAAACAGAGTGGGGGTAGCGCGCGCTGATGGACAGCGCTCGCGCACCGGGCTCACTTGGTCCTTAGGGTCGGAGCTGGTGGGAGCAAGCAGTACATCGGTGAGCGAACCTGTTTTATCTCAGTGCAGGTGTCTTCAGATTTATCACATATTCATTTTATATTATTTGCCAATGTTGTCCATGAGTGTGTGTATGATTCTAACAGCGATCAGTTTCAGAAATGATACCAAATCAGACCAGCATTCCGATGCGAGGCTCGGGGTGGCTATAAGGGGAGGTTAGAGGTCACTTCAGAGGAACAGCCCCCTACATCATTACGTTGAAAACTCAGAAACGGCTATTCATTTGTAAGGTTGGGTATTGGAGAAGAGTAAAACGCTCTGACTGCTCGTTGATAACTGACTGATTTATTAATAAGGATTGGTATTTAAGTACACGAGTACCTTACATAGATATATGCATACTTAGAACATTGGTTATACACTACAACACCTTCCCCGGAACGATAAAATAAAATATTACGTTAGATTATTTTATTTTTACGAGTTAACATTTAAGAAACATTTTGGTAATGTATGTTTACATTTTTGTTTATTTTAATAATATTATACAAAAGTTTCTAAGTATTTTGACTTTATACCGGAGTATAAAGTACAAGATTAACATGGATAAAATAACAAGATAAAACTACAAAGGTATAGTTTTAACTAATAAAATGTTCTCAATGTTAAATATTAGTACTTACTAAAAACAGACAAAAATACATGGGCGTACAAAATAGGAATATTATGAATAATATAACTTAGTCCTATTCTTATGAACTAAACAACATTTGGCGAAACATCTTTGATAACTAAATATGGCCTATTATAAATACTTTGGAGTTTATTTCCTGTCTCGTTTTTAACTAGTACCAAGTCACTTTGTTTATACATAATTGGATTGCACTTTAGATTGCACTTGAGATTGCACTTTAATGTTAATAACTTAAATCTCAATGAAAAAAAAACTAAATGTATTAGGTTTACGATGCCTCAGGTTAGGCAAGTGGATACTAGTGTGCTAATAAGGGGTAAAGAGTTGACTCCTGAAGATACTACTGTGTTCTTAGGCATAACTTTAGATGCTAAGCTTCAGTGGGGACCACATATAGATAAATTATCGAAAAAACTTAGCTCTGCTGCATACGCTGTCAGAAAAATTAGAAATTTAACTGATTTAGAAACAGCCCGTTTAGTTTACTTTAGTTATTTCCACAGTGTCATGTCGTATGGTATTCTATTATGGGGAATGCTGCAGATATCCAGACAATTTTTGTTTTGCAGAAAAGAGCTATTCGTTCAATTTATAAATTAAGTCCTAGATACTCCCTCAGAGATAAATTTAAAGATATAAATATAATGACTGTCCCTTCTCAGTTTATTTATGAAAATATTTTGTATGCCCATAAAAATATTAAAATGTTTAAAAAATACAGTGATATACATAATGTTAATACTAGGAATAAACATAAATTTGTTGTTCCTGTAACCAGGCTTAAAAAGATAGGGGGCTCATTTAGATGCCAATGTATACGCTTTTATAATAAACTTCCAAGTCACATTCAAGATCTAAGCATAAATAAATTCAAAGCATTTGTAAAGCGTAAACTTTGCCAGAAGGCTTTTTACACCATAAAAGATTATCTTGAAGACAAAAAGGCTTGGGATTGAGCTGTTCCAATGAAATACACTTGCACAGTCTCTGTTTTTATTATTATTGTCAATGTATATTTATTTGCTTGGTTTATACATTGACATTTTTTTTTTATTTTTTTATCAATTTTTTTAGTTTTACTTTTGACATTTTCTTTTATTATACACAATTTGACTTTTGTACAATTTTTTTTTTTTTATATACAATTTGACATTTTTCTTTTTATTATATACAATTTGACATTTTAATTTAATTTTTCATATACAATTTGACATTAAATTTATCATTATTTTTATTATGAATGGGGACTATGTGGATTATTTTTTATTTCATTGAGTAACTTTAATGTTTGTCTGGCAGTTTGAGTGCTTTGTACGGCCTACACAAATGTCCTTTCTTTGGTATTGTTCGTCGAGTTGTTGAGCTCCTATGTGGATCTGAGTTGAGCTACACGACTACTGACAAAGGCTTGCACTGACTGGACAGGTTCACTCAAATCTGTGTGGTTCTTTCTTCTAAAGACCATCTCAGACACTAATCTGCATGGTTCTTAAAAAAAAGAATGTATTGTAAGTGTGAGGACTATGTAGGTCGTTATTTTAAGGATTGATTTCATGACTGTCTGGCAGTTTGAGTATATTATGCGGCTTACCCAAATGTCCTTACTTTGGTATTGTTCGTCGGTTCGTTGAGCTCCTCAAAGTTTTGAGTTGAGCTGCACGATTACTGACAAAGGCTTGCACTGTCTGGACAAGCCCACTCAAACCTGCGTGGTGCTTTCCTCAAAAGGCCACCTCAGACCTTAACCTACATGTTTTTCATATGTTATTGGCAATTGTATGGACTTCAAAAGAGACTGTGACCTCTGAGTTTGTTTCGGTGTTTCTTCTCAGGGTAGTCAGCTAGGAAACATCCGGCCTCATCTAGATAAATACGTCAAAAAAAAAATTGACGTGTAAAAGAGTTACTTGTAACCTATTTGCAAAATAAATATCATTTATCATTTATCAGATCATGCCTTCGTTTTCTTAGTGATTTACTTTCCAATAAACTATCATGTGCTTCTTTTTGCGATGTTTGCAATCTGTATTTCAATTCTAAGGGATAATTATCATGGTTATAAATTGGATCTACTGATTTTTGCCTTAAATTGGATGGTATATTGCATCTTTTTCCGAATACAAGTTCGAAAGGCGTAAATTTGGTAGCGGTTTGAACTGAAGTATTATAGGAAAAGCACCAAAAGGGTAGCCATGTACTCCATGAACTCGGATGGTTGTTAGTTTGAATTCTTAGGTAATTACCCAAACTTTTATGAGTGTTTTCCAGAGAACCTATTGTTTCGTGATGGTATGCAGTAGAATTTAGAGTAGTTATATTGAGAAGTTTACATGTTTCTTTGAAAACAGATGACAAAAATTCAGTTCCTCTATCAGTAGCTACTCTAGCGGGAATACCAAATTATACTATGAATTTTAATTCGATTCCAGATTTGACATTAGCTACTGTCATTTTGTGAAATAATGATACCACATATAATAGTGTAGTGATGAACACAAAAATCGATAAACAATCAGTGTGTGTGCCATCAGTGTGCCAATTAAAGACTAAATTATTGATTTTTATTTAAATAAATACATAATTATTCATAATAATTATTTATTAATTAGTAATCGCTGCTCTATTTTATAAAAAGTTAATATTTTTGTTTTTATATTAAAAACAAAACTTATAATAAAAGAGCCTAGATAGTTTTCAGTATTGGCAACCCGTGCGCGCTCGTACAGCTATTGCCATTTTGTTTATCGTGTCATTCGGCTTCATTCTCCCAGTCTGACTGCACGAATATCTTATTTCATTGCGAATCGATATTTTGTTGGGTTTTTTTTTTAAAGTGTTGTTACGTTGTGTTTGTTGTTACGTTTATAGTTTTTTGTGAACTTTGAGTGAATCTATTTGTTTTGGTTTTCCATCAAAATGGATCCTCAGCCAAGTACATCACAAAAAGACGTGGATGTTTTCTTGTCCCCAAGAAAAAAACGTCCACGAAAAGCTTTCACTGTTACTGAAAAAGTAATGATCCGCAACGCCTACAAATACGTGAAAAATGAAATTTCTGCGCAATTGGAGGCCTTTGAAGTTGTGGAAGAAAATGAATGTATGAGCAAAGTTGCTGACATATTGGGAATAACCTCACGCTCTGTTTGTAACGTTTTGAAGGAAGTAAATAAAGGTGCGAAGTTTCAAAGATAAAATTGATGAATTTACATTCTCTGCAATACGAAGAATTGTTCATCAGTTCTTTTACCAAAATGAACCTCCAACCATTGCAAAGGTTAGTCAATCAGTCAGACAGTATTATTTTATACCTACATCTTTTATATATAAGTAATGATTCCAAGCTATTATAAAACTTACTATTTTAGATTTTACAAGTGACGAACGATGATTCAGAAATGCCCAAGATTTCCAAAGACACCCTCAGAAAAATTTTGGAGCATCTTAATTTTAAATTTGTTGCACGGTCACGCAAGAGCACACTTATTGATCGAAATGATATAATAACATGGCGCCAGCGTTACTTGCGATCTATATGTCAGTTTCGACGAGAAGGGAGACATATATATTATCAAGATGAAACTTGGGTTAACGCAGGTAAGGCTAACATTTATACACAAAATGAATTTATATACATTTTACATTAAATTTAATAGTAATATTGAATGTTCATGTACTATATTTATTTTAAGGTCATACTGTAAAAAAAACTTGGGTGGACAAGAAAGTCACATCATCTCGACAAGCGTTTTTGGAGGGACTGACCACTGGATTAAAAAATCCAACTGGAAAAGGCAAACGTCTCATAATTAGCCATATAGGTAGTGAAGAAGGCTTCCTGGAAGAGGGGCTCATGATTTTTGAAGCAAAGAAAAATTGTGAAGATTACCATGATGAGATGAATGCAGTTTGTTTTGAGGAGTGGTTCGCTGGAGTCTTACCAAAATTAAGACCAAACTCAATTGTGGTGATGGATAATGCACCTTACCACTCCCGAAAATTGGAAACGGCACCAAAAATAAGCTGGAAAAAAGCTGCCATTCAAGATTGGCTTTTAAATAAAAATATTCATTACGAACCAGATATGGTTAAAGCTACGCTTTTAGAACTGATTCCACATAACGAGTCTTTTAATAAGTACGCTGTAGACGAAATGGCAGCACAACATGGGATCACGGTTTTAAGACTGCCCTCTTACCATTGCGAGCTAAACCCTATCGAATTGATATGGGCGCAGGTAAAGGGGCATGTAGCTCAAAATAATAAAACTTTCAAATTGACAGACGTGAGAAATTTATTTCAGGAAGGCATTCAAAAAATTACGGCTACCGAATGGTCTAAATGCGTATCCCATGTTGTCAAAGAAGAGGAAAACATGAGTAGGCTAGATATGTTAATTGACAATATCACAGACACATTTATAATAAATGTTACAGAAAGTGACAGCGATAGCGATAGCGATGACGGCGACAATATATAAAATAAATTATTACCATAATACATCTATCTGTTTTATTTGTCATGTTCCTTCATGATCACATTTTTTTATTTATTTCACACACAATTATAAAAGAAAAGTCTCAGATCGTTAATTAATCATCAAAATCGGTTCAGAAATATTTAATTTCCTGATATACTTAGTTTACGAGAGTAAAATTATAAACGAGAAGAATCGATCCGGAAATATTCCATTTCCATATCGAATAATTTCGCAACGACACTATTTAGTACTTGTCATAACGTTGCAACACTGAAATTGTCAAATCTGGAATCGAATTAAAATTCATAGTATAAGTATAAATTATTAACAAAATTTTTCGCTATCTCTTCAGAACTTTTAGTTGTCATAGGATAAGCTTCTACATATTTACTTAACTCACATTGGATAGTAAGAATATATAGATTATTATAATCGTCGCGATCTAACGGACCAACTACGTCGAGGAAAACTTTTTCCATCGCCGAGTTAGCTGTTGTTGTAACAACCAACGCCTCTCTAACATAATGAGAAGTAGGTTTTTGTTTCTGACACTTATCACATTTCCTAACAAATTGTTTTACGTCTCTTTCTAGACCTGGCCAAAAGTAACATTTCTTGATGTTATTATACATTCGTCTTATACCAACGTGGCCACTTGTTGGTAGAAGATGAAAATCATTCAATATTACTTTTCGGTCGTCGTTATTTTCAATTATTCTTATGTCATTTAGAATACACAATCGCGGACCGGTCCAGTTTGTATACGACTTAATTTCTGTCGATACTTTTTTTATAAATTCATCGTATTTTTGACTTCTTATAAAAATTAATTCGTGCACGTTAATTCTTTCACAAAAATATTTCAGTTCCCTCACAAATGCGGCTGGCGTCAATTGTGATTGGGAAACTGGATTTATAAATAACGTCATTCTCGATGACGAATAACATAACACTTTATTCTCTATTTCTATCTCATTAGACATACGTAGGTTATTTAACTCATTATATTCTATAAATTTAAGTTCCACAGACATCCTCGATTTACTATAGATCTCCACGACTCTTGGTTGCGCAGGCCAGTCGTCAGTAGAACCCATAGCACTTGGAGAATATTGCGACTCCAGCACTTTTCTATATTGCGAACGCGTCATAACCGTGATTATGCTTTCATGCATATTTTTTAAGTCCGTTGATGTGATAGGTAGTCGTGACATTGAATCTGCTGGAATATTTGTAGATCCTTTGATATATTCTACGATGAAATCGTACTCTTCTAGTAAAAGTCTGAACTTCATAAGACGACTAGATGGGTCTCGCATGCCAAATAAATAAATTTGTGGTTTATGGTTGGTTTCAATTACAAATGTGCGGCCATACAAATAGGGACGAAAATGTTTCACTGCCCATACAGTTACAGTTCTTTTTCCACAGTAGGATAGTTAATTTCGGCCTTATTTAAATTTCTACTTGCGAATGCTATTGGTTTTCTATTGTCATTGCACAAAACTGCGCCTAATGAATATTTGGAAGCGTCGGTTTGTAGTATGAATTTACAGTTACTAGAAAAGTTAGGGTATTGAAGTATAGGTGGGCTCGAAATAATAGATTTTAAAGTGGAAAAAGCGGTTTGACATTTTTGATCCCATATGAATAATGCATTTATCTTTGTTAATTGCGTTAAGGGATGCGCTACATTGGCAAAGCTTTTGATAAACTTTCTGTAGTAGTTGGCGAACGCTACAAATCTAATTAATTCTTCTACATTTTTTGGTACTGGCCAGTTACTCAAAACACGTATTTTCTCAGGATCGGGCAAAACACCTTCACTCGTTATAACATGTCCTAAATACAATATATCCTTTTTAAGGAAGTTACATTTATGGGGATTCAACTTTAAATTTATCTGACGCAATCTATTTATTTATTTATTTCGTTACTTAGGGAAAACAAACAGTTACACAAAAATGTTACAATACAAGTGTTTAAAAATACAAAATAACAAATGTGTAACCCACGACGTAATCCACATTTTAAACACAATTTTATATTAACGGCACTATTTATACACGAGAAACACTGAACAAATTACAAATAAAAATTGATAAAAATTTAAAAACATTAAAATTCACAATTTCTTTTCAACAAATTAAATAAAAATTCAAATAAAATCGAAAAACAAAATTAAAAGTCAGAATTTAAGTTGTAATGAAATTCAAAATGAAAATGAAAATGAACATTATTTAAATTAAATACAAAAAATAAATTTAATATAAAATAAAAAATTATATTGGAATTATATTAATTACAGAAGAATATTAAAATCACAATTAAAAACAAACCAAAACCTGCAGTAAAATAGAAAAGCAATGTCAATCACCAATTAATTCGATTAAGGAGATCTTGAATTTGTTAGCAGACAATCCAAACAAGTCCAAGTCTCCAAAAACTGTATTAAAATTGTTTGCCATACGACGAAGAGGCGCACGAACTCCAGCGTTGGTGTGGCAAGAGGACACTGCGAAAAGCGGACGAGCGCGCACCTCTCGTATAATGACAGTTCTTGGAACAATGTAGCTTAGCTTATTAGTAAGATCCATGCAGTCATATCTGTCGTTACACAAGTCATAGAGAAACATAGTTTCTAGGTAAAGGCGTCGAGACTTTAAGCTTAACAACTCAACATTCCTGTGGGATAAATTGGAGGAAGTTAACTCGTGGCGGCAGCGATATTTCAGGGCTTTGATGAATTTACGCTGAACCTTTTCCAAACTGTCGACGTACTTCTGATAATGAGGATTCCAAATTAGCACAGCGTATTCAAGCTGAGACCTTATTAATGACTTATATAAATGTATGTAGGTCTCGACGCGCTTGAAGTCAATGGTAGCTCTCATAACAAAACCGTACATGCGATAGGCGTTATTAACAATTTTTTTGATATGCTGATCAAGGTGTAACTTAGTATCCAACAATATTCCAAGGTCCTTCACTGAGGTAGCTCTTTGCAACATAATGTCATGTAGCGTGTAACTTTTACCTATGATATTTCTATTTTTTTGTAAATGTAATAGATACACACTTAGATGTGCTCAACTGAATTTTATTTACTACACAGTAATGAGAAAATCGATTAAGGTCTTCTTGCAATAGCGCAGTATCAGTGTGGTCACGAATTGGTCTGTAGATTTTAAGATCATCGGCGTATAACAAATATTTAGCATGTTTGAAACAAGCCCCAATGTCATTAATGGAAATAATGAAAAGGAGAGGACCCAAAATCGAGCCCTGTGGAACACCAGAAGTGACGCCGACTGAATTAGATTGATAGCCTTTAATTACAATTCTTTGTGACCTATTTGAAACATATGATACAAACCAGCGAAGTAGATCTCCACGAATGCCATTATACGCCAGCTTTCTGAGAAGCAACTCATGATCCACCTTATCAAAAGCCTTACGAAAGTCTGTGTACACAGCATCTACTTGTACCCCTCGATCCATATTATTAAACAAATAATCTGTGAAAGTAATTAAATTTGTTACAGTCGATCTTATTTGAACAAATCCGTGTTGTTGTGTAAGAATTATACTATGAATGGTCGGGTATATTGCTTTATGCACAAGTCTCTCAAAAACCTTGGACAAGGCAGAGAGGATAGAAATGAGACGGTAGTTTTCAACATCGTGTTTAGAACCAGTTTTATGTACTAGGGTTATATTGGCTTGTTTCCAAACTTCAGGAAATGTTCCTTCAGAGATACATTTATTACAAATAGTGTGAAGTGGAATGTATAAACTATCGGCTGTTTTTTTTAATAAAACATGGTGGCAAACCATCTGGGCCCGGGCCATTTGAAGCATCCAGTGACTATGAGTGTGTGAATGAATCTAGTAAAAACATCTATGAGATTTTTGGTATGTTTCTGTAACGAATTTCCAAAAACAATAAGGTCATCTAAATATATTAAGCACTTTTCGTACGTCAAACCCGACATTGCGACAGTCATAATTTTTGAAAACGCATTAGGACTTGTTTTTAAGCCCATTGGCATTCTCGTCATCTGATATTGTCCTGAGACGGAAGCAGAACTTTTATCTTCAGTATCCGAAACTTTATACTGTCCAGAACAAAATGCTGATATTTTCGACTTTCTGGGTCAAGGTCACATTGGTAATATCCATTGGAAAGGTCAAGAGTAGTAAAGTATACCGAACCCGAAAGGGAATCCAATATTTCAGTAATATTCGGGAGAGGGAATTTGTCATCTTGTATACGGTTATTTAATTTCCTATAATCAATTACTAAGCGCCAATTCTTATTGCCGTATTATCTACCTTTTTAGGAACCAATAACAATGGACTTGACCATTCTGATTGACAAGGTTCAATTATACCTTCTCGTAACATGTTACTAATCTGCTTGTTTACTTCTTGTTTTTGCGAATATGGTATTCTGTACGGTTTACTAAAAACTGGTTGAGCATTGGGTTGTAAACTAATTTGATGTTTGTAAATGTTTGTGGTTGTTAATTTATCACCAGGCAATAAAAATATATCGGAAAATTTCGCACAAATATTTTCAATCGTTATTTGCTCTTCGTCGTTCATATGCTTTAAATTTAATAAGTTAAACAATTTTTTAACACGTTCTGCGCTGTAATTTCTACACTGTTCAAAAGTACACAAATTATAATCACTAAGTTTATGTAAAGTTGGTTCAATAGTATCTGAGTGGACCTCAGTCTCGTTTGTTTTAAGGATTTTAATAGGTGTCATACCATTCAAAGGTTTAACTAATACGCTAGCAATGAATATTCCTGTTCTTAATTCTGACGAACAAACAAGACTCTCTTCGATAATGTTAGTAGGTACGTAATGAATTGATTCGGACCTTGGCGGCAACGTTAAATTATAAGAAAACCTTGAATTATTTGATTTTAACGGTAATATTACTTTTTCTTTTATGATGTTATTATTTAATGTTAAAGTTCTACAACTGCAATTTAATATAACATTGTATTTCGTTAGAAAACCCTGCCCTAAAATAGCGTGCGCCTTACACGGCAAAGTATTAAAAACAAAATTTCTGATTAAATAATTGTCCTCCTGAGTCATAACAATTGCTCATAGTTAAACAAACATATCCAATTGCTTCTATTGTACCACCGATTCCGCTTATCTTTATGCTCTCTTTATGGATCGGTATGTTTAATTCAATTACATGTTTATATTTAATGGCACAAATTGAAGCGCCGATGTCGATTAAAAATAAGTACCTAGTTATATTTATTTACGTATAATTCTATGCACCAATGACTATTACTTGCAAATACAAACTTATTCACGAAAAAACTTGCTCTGCTCCTCGGTTGAATTAGTTTTTGAGGACTCTTCGTTTTTTAGAACGTGAATATTTGCATCACAACGTTGCACGTTCCGTTGATGACCTCTGGAGTTGTTGTACCTATTATGTGAATTATGGTACGTACCTCGATTCTGTTTAGGCTGACCTCGACTATAGTTCTGGAATGGACGTCCACGGCCTCGGTAGAAATTCGCACTACGATGCTAGACCGGTTAAAATTGTTATATGTGGAGGCACCTCGAGACTGGCGGGTGGCTCCTCGATTATGCTGATTTTGAAAATAATTATTACGTCTCCTAAAAGTTAAAATATTTTCAGACTGAGACGGCATTGCAATGGTCTCTTCATCTATAGCTGCTTGCACCGCGTCCTTCAGGGTTTCAAATTTTGTGCAGCTATTATAGTACTGAGTCTTCTATTGCGTAATCCGTCGGCAAAACGTTTAATGGCTTGTTTTTCGTTTAATGGTTGTAAAATCTTGAGATTTTCGGTTTTGCCCTCGGCTTGCGCTATAGATAAATCCATAAATAGTTCAGTCAACTCTTTACCATAGTCAATAATCGACCTTTAATCTTGTCGCGAAGTCTGAAGTTTACTTTGCAAGGCAACGGCACTCTTTTAGGCAAAAGAGTCATTCGCATATCAGTAAGTAATGCATCAATGGATGGATAATCAGATTTAAGTCTTAATTTTGCTTGTTGAGAGAGACGACTCTTTAAGACAAAGTTAACTAAATTTAATTTACACTGTTCGGTTTTTAAAGTAGAGCTATAGTAATCGATACCATCAATTAATTGAAGAGTCGTCATTTCCTCATTATTCATAACTGGTAACAAACTCAAGGCTATTTTTAAATTAAACTCCATTTTGGACTTGAGATTCGATGTTGAGCCAAATAGTTCACAACTACTCTTATCAGTCAGTGGTATATGCAATTTGTTACAAAACTCTTTTATTTGAGAATATAACTCAGCAATTTTATCACAATGCGTTTTAATTAACGACAAAATTTCGCCACTAATTGTCTTATCATCTATTTGTTTTCTAATGCTTGGAAGTAAAACAAAATAACTATTATACTCAATAGTTGCTTCATTCAACTTTTCTTTCAATCGCTCTGGTGTCCTCCTTTCAATACTCAATTTAAATAAATTTTCTTTTATTTTTCTTAACCTTTCATATACATCATTGAGCTCATGAGCCATAATTTGACATTTTTATGGTAAATAGAGTAACTAGCATACTTATTAACTAATAAATGGTTATATAAATCGGGTTACCATAATTCAACGCTTTATCATCGGTTTTCGTTTGTTTTTACGCACAAAACGCACTCTTGACACTTCACTTTCACATTATCCTTACGTTAACACTTATCACACATTTGGTTTAAGCACAAAATCTTCATTAGGAAGTGAAAGTCTCAACCCTGGACTGTTTGAACACGACGAACACCTGGTATCAAACGCCAAAAATCGCGTCCCACACGTCGAACATCTATTTCCTTCTGCAGTTCCTCTGCGACCACGCCGAGAAAACGAATTCCTCAAAGTTTGACGAAGGATTTGGTCATTAATCCACGTATGATGGCAGTTCTTCTAACATTTGTACAGGAAATAGGCTGCCAATATCAGCAACAAACCCAAAATTATCATCATCACAATACTTATTGAAGAAAGATGAAATTGTAGCTGGTCGGTACTAGCCACATTCGAAGCTCCAATGCCATTCTGGCTTATTATCACTTCTTCACGTTTTGGAGTGTTAGAATTGCACATTATAAGGTTTATGAAAGTTCTCGAAAATACGTTCAATAACGCAACGTACACTTAGAACGAGAGTCTGTACCACACGCACCGTGCGCCTGCATTGCGACCCGACACCCCATCACCAAACATGGCAGGGTCGCCATGTAAGGTTGGGTATTGGAGAAGAGTAAAACGCTCTGACTGCTCGTTGATAACTGACTGATTTATTAATAAGGATTTGTATTTAAGTACACGAGTACCTAACATAGATATATGCATACTTAGAACATTGGTTATACACTACACAGTGAAATGCCACGTTAGGGTAACAGCCCCCTTATGTCATTGCGATGATAATTCAGTGTCACCGTCACTCAGTGCTACGTTGATATACGAAGCGACTTCATAGTGCACCATAAAGAAGTTTCGGAATTACAAAAACTTTGTTATTCTTAACGCAGTTTTAGCAAACATCTTGGGGTGTTTAGGTATGTTCCACTCATATTATTTACCTTCTAAATTTACACAAATCAGGCCCAATCTATTGTATGCTTTAGGTGTACTTTTTTTTAATTATACTCATGAACAGTGAGGAACCACTGGGTGCTAGTTATTGTCGCGAACGCGAAGTAATATACCCCACGCCAGTCAGAATCGGTAGCTTAAAGGTACAGATAATAAATAGTTAGGACGTGGCGTGAGGTGAAACAGAGTGGGGGTAGCGCGCGCTGATGGACAGCGCTCGCGCACCGGGCTCACTTGGGCCTGAGAGTCGGAGCTGGTGGAAGCAAGCAGTACATTGGTGAGCGAACCTGTTTTATCTCAGTGCACATGTCTTCATATTTATCACATATTCATTTTATATTATTTGCCAATCTTGTCCATGAGTGTGTGTATGATTCTAACAGCGATCAGATTCAGAAATGTTACCAAATCAGACCAGCATTCCGATGCGAGGCTCGGGGTGGCTATAACGGGAGGTTAGAGGTCACTTCAGGGGAACAGCCCCCTACATCATTACGATGATAACACAGAAACGGCTATTCAGTGAAATGCCACGTTAGGGGAACAGCCCCCTTGTCATTGCTATGATAATTCAGTGTCACCGTCATTCTGAAACTTTACTATGGTACCTTGGCGTGATTTTGAGATATAGGTATTTTAGATTCAGATATTCGTCATTTAAAAACCTAGTGGCGACAGTTATATGTCATATGTTTTACATAGACATTGTACAAGTTTTCAACGGACATTTCCAAAAAAGCTATTTGAAAAGTAGTCTCTTTATTTGGGGAGCATCAGTTATAACAGCAACAATAAATATCTTTGGTTCATAGCCACTTGAGCGTCCGGCCATTTTTGAAATAAGTTTAGTGATTTTAAAATCAGTTAAGTATTTCACAATTTGACACAAATTTTGAAATAATAATAACTAATATTTAACTGCGTGCTTTACAATTGTGTGTTCACTTTGGCGTAGTTCAAACAGAGAATTGTCTATTTATTATAGCTGTGTGTACACTAGTGTACACACAGCTATAATAAATAGACAATTCTTGTACTATATGCAACTGTTCCTTCATCACTTAAACCCATTACTATTGAACATTTATTTGGTTGTTGTAAAGGACGATCGGGAAATGTGATATAATTTTTATGTGTATAAATTTAATCAAAGATGTACTATGAATCGTAATATTAAAGTGCTTGATAAAACTGTGAGCGAACTTGCTGCGAGCTGACCGGTGTACGGTAGTTCAAAATGTACCTAATCATTAAGGTAAAACTTTCAATTTGAATAATTTTATTCTTGTAAGTAGTCCCTAGTCATTCATGAATACAAAACATTGTTAATACGTAACCGAGTCGAACTGAGTCGAATATGGCCAAACAATTAATATGGCCACATATCATTATGAATCCAAAAATGCAACAATTCATAAAACCAAACGCGGCGGTAGAAGATCGCGGCCGAAGCGTGAATTGGAATGGCACAGCAGCCACCCCTCCTGCGCAACTTCAGTCGTCCCGATATCGTCAAAGCGGGTTGCTGCGCTGCCATTATTAAAAATGACAAGTAAGTTTTGATATCAAATCAAGAGTCATTTATTCAAATTAGGCTAAGAGTCAGCACTTTTTGAATGTCAAATTTTGCATAAAGACAGTCTCCCAAA
Organism: Lacanobia wlatinum; assembly: GCA_947578705.1. NCBI lineage: Eukaryota > Metazoa > Arthropoda > Insecta > Lepidoptera > Noctuidae > Lacanobia > Lacanobia wlatinum. The sequence continues at coordinate 22,228,240 of OX388029.1, forward strand.
TCGCCAGCCCATCACCTCTTCCGAGTGTGTGGCGCAACAAACTCCCCAGAAACACATCTATCTGTTGCGTTTTAAGATTTTGAATTTATACAATAATTAATAAATGACACAGAAAACTAAATATGTATCCAGTAAAGAAATCATAAAATTGTTAGCAAGCGTACTCCATTATCTATACAATAATAAAATCTAAAAACAGAATTAAAGGACTAGCCGTGTCTGTACATTGAATATTTTTGCATGAAAATTACACAGAAAAGTCAGGAAAAAGATGAAACTACCTAACGTATTCTGGAGCGCCATCTATTGAGAAACCATAAAATGCATGAAAGCATGAATGTTACACCAAAACACATTAATTGAGTTATTTGTGAAACTTTTAATACGTAGACGTAGCAAAATAAAAGTAAAAATTTTAATACCTTATCGTTATTTATCGTTACATACGGGCTTCTAATTTAACGTCTTCCGCTGCCAAATATTTTGACAGTTTACAGTGTCGATAGATGACGTAGCACTGATGACGCGTTTTTCTGAATTGCGGTGTTAAGATTTTGCGCTGGAGAATGACCTCACACGATTTTTAAACGCAGTCGTGGTTCGTTGGGATTTTGGTTCAGTCTCTAGACGGTCTTGAACTGATACCGTCTTATTACAAAACAATGCTTAAGTACTGGTTTAAACCAAGACTAACAAGTCTAGGATTGTTACGGTATTAACGCTAGAACCAAGTTTAAAATGTGCTCCAATTACAAAATTAAGACTATTCGAGGATCAGTTAGTACCAAAGAAAGTCCATGGTTTAAATAATATCCACAGATACGAAACAAAAATGGCATTCTTTCATTCGTTCATACAATCTTTATTTGAAGCAACGTTCCGTTTCTCAAAATATTTATATTTTAATAACAGTTGGAATGAATGCTTAAATAATTAATTATCAATACAAAAATATGTTATAAATTGTTCTTTGTTTATGATACAATATATTGAACAAGCACAACTTGTACTTTTTATAATCGAGTTGTCATATTCTTTAACACCTCTAGCGTGAAGTGGAGCGACGACGGCTGTTTACATTAGTCATGTTGCATCCTTTTTATTAAATAAATTACCTTTTTATTTTTATTAATTGTTCTTAATATTTCTGTTACGTGGTTTGTTTCGGATAAATCCTCACGTAAAAGATCTCCAAAACGTTTTGTAAATCTATACTTATTTCTAAAATCTACGTTACTCAATTCAAAAGATTACACACGATGACGATGTCTTTATGATCGCCAAAACTATCCAACATATCCAAATCCATCAATTCAATTCATATTCATATCAATTTTTAACATTTTTTACATAGAAAAACACAAAATATTAATAAACGCTAACCTCAAATAAATTAGTACCGAAGTTAAACTAGGGGTCTCGGCGGACTAACTTTGGTACCATACTTAGTTCAGGAACTAGTGATAAACTTAATTTTATAATAACGTTTTATTTACACTTCTCGCCAAACTTTTTGGCCGCCCTGAAGTTGGCTTTCCGATGCGCAAGGCACGGCGCGGTGCTATTTTTGTATGAGATTTACTACTGCGCAGCTATTATAGCCAACTTCAGAACGGACAAGTAGTTTGGCGAGAAGTGTAGTCATGGTTTAAACCTAGTGGTAATCCCAGTACTAGATTTAGATCGTGTTTTGTAATAAGACGGTTTCCGTCTTATTACAAAACAATGCTTAAGTTCTGGTTTAAACCAAGACTAACAAGTCTAGGATTGTTACGGTATTAACGCTAGTACCAGGTTTAAAATGTGTTCCAATTACAAAATTAAGACTATTCGAGGATCAGTTAGTACCAAAGAAAGTCCATGGTTTAAATAATATCCATAGATAAGAAACAAAAATGGCATTCTTCATTCGTTCATACAATCTTTATTTGAAGAAACGTTCCGTTTCTCAAAATATTTATAATATAATAACAATTGGGATGCTTAAATAATTATCTATCGATACAACAATATGTTATAAATTGTTCTTTGTTTATGGTACAATATATTGAACAAGCACAACTTGTACTTTTGACGCGCTTTTTATAATCGAGTTATCATATTCTTTAACACTTCTAGCGTGAAGTGGAGCGACGACGGCTGTTTACATAGTCATGTTGCGTCCTTTTTTTTAATAAATTACCTTTTTATTTTTATTCTTTGTTCTTAATATTTCTGTTACGAGGTTTGTTTCGGATAAATCCTCACGTAAAAGATCTCCAAAACGTTTTCTGAATCTATACTTATTTCTAAAGTCTACGTTACTCAATTCAAAAGAATTCACACGATGATGATGTCTTTTAGATCGCCATGACTATCCAACATATCCAAATCCATCAATTCAATTCATATTAGTATCAATTTTTAACATATTTACATAGAAAAACTCAAAATATTAGTCAACGCCAACCTCAAATAAATTAGTACCGAAGTTAAACTAGGGGTCTCGGCGGACTAACTTTGGTACCATAGTTAGTTCAGGAACTAGTGATAAAGTTCATTTTATAATAACGTTTTATTTAATCAAGGTTTAAACTTAGTGTTAATCCCAGTACTAAATTTAGATCGTGTTTTGTAATAAGACGGTTAGGGTCCAAAACTGCTTAAATCTCCGAGTTGTGCGTTTTGTTTAAAGAACGTTTATCGTAGTCTTAAAATGAATTAGTTTTGCGAAGTGCTGGACGGTTCGACTTGCAGATCAGGCCTGTAGGGTTCCGTACTAGAGGTGCTGACGGGACCCTACTGATAAGCCTCCGCGATTGATTTCGTTTAGAGCGAAGCAACGAACGGGTAGGTAGGGTAGGCAGGGTAGGCAGGGTAGGCAGGGTAGGCAGGGTAGGCAGGGTAGGCAGGGTAGGCAGGGTAGGCAGGGTAGGCAGGGTAGGCAGGGTAGGCAGGGTAGGCAGGGTAGGCAGGGTAGGCAGGGTAGGCAGGGTAGGCAGGGTAGGCAGGGTAGGCAGGGTAGGCAGGGTAGGCAGGGTAGGCAGGGTAGGCAGGGTAGGCAGGGTAGGCAGGGTAGGCAGGGTAGGCAGGGTAGGCAGGGTAGGCAGGGTAGGCAGGGTAGGCAGGGTAGGCAGGGTAGGCAGGGTAGGCAGGGTAGGCAGGGTAGGCAGGGTAGGCAGGGTAGGCAGGGTAGGCAGGGTAGGCAGGGTAGGCAGGGTAGGCAGGGTAGGCAGGGTAGGCAGGGTAGGCAGGGTAGGCAGGGTAGGCAAGGTAGGCAGGGTAGGCAGGGTAGGCAGGGTAGGCAGGGTAGGCAGGGTAGGCAGGGTAGGCAGGGTAGGCAGGGTAGGCAGGGTAGGCAGGGTAGGCAGGGTAGGTAGGGTAGGTGGGGTAGGCAGGGTAGGTAGGGTAGGTGGGGTAGGTGGGGTAGGTAGGTAGGTAGGTTAGGGTCGGTAGGTAGAGTAGCCAGTTGACGGGAGCGAAGCCGTGCTGGTCAACTAGTTCCATAAAAAAACATAACCAAGCATTAATAAGTAACCAAACTAAACGAGCCTTCAGGTACAAATGGTGTAGTAAAAAAAATGCAACTAAAAAATCCGTGAATACAACAGTGACTATTACTAAATCAATTGAACCATTCGCTTAAGCGGTACTTTTTTGTTTATTACATAGAAATATAAAAAACAGATCTATGGTTTATTATGTATTTGTCAAGATTATTAAACTTTGTTAACTACCCAAACCACAGACACAGACACGTACAGAACGTAACGTTTCGAGTGGATAATGTCGCTGTTCCATTCTGCGCCGTCCTTGGAACACAAAGCTCGAACTGCGCTCGCTCCTGGATGTTTCAAGCTACGTCAGGCGTCATGACAATCAATAACAATTATTTATTATACTCTTATGAAAAATTTACTAGTACATTAATACTCCTCCGTTTTTTTTGTCGGTTAAAAATACCCTGGTTGTGGTGATTTGAACAGTTGTTTTTTATCGTTTCTTGAAATTGCAACCGCAACGCACGTCAACAGTTCCTACCACCTGCACTACGGCCACCGCAACGTTTAATTCGTTTAAGCGCACATCAGTATAAAGGTTAGATATACATAATCATTTTTTATTTAGCCTGTATTATTCTACTGCTGGGCAAAAGCCTCCCTTCCCAAAGCATTCCTTTCCCGCGCCACCTCATGCCAGCCTTCACGATGCGCGTCCAGCTCGTCTCGCCACCTCTTTCTAAGCCGGCCTCGGTGGCGCCGTCCATCTTCGGGCACCCATTGTGTGAAGATTTTTGCCCCGCCTAATCCCCACTTTAGCCTGGCAGCCTTCTTACCGACGTCCATTATTCTCGTTTTGGAATGCAGCGTAGTGTTTCGAATTCTATCCTGTCTTTTTATGCCCAGGATGCTGCGTTCCATCGCTCTTTAGCTAACTCCAAGGCGGAACTTTTGCGACTCGGTGAGCGACCAGGTCTGAGCACCGTAGGTTAGGATGGGCAGAATACACATGTCGATGAGTTTTCTGATTAGCGTCTTCATGGACCAGTAGCTTTTAAGATGCGGCGCCCACCTCGGATAGGTTTGTTTTTTTTTTTTTCAATATAATCTCACTCAAATAGAAGTACCTAACTTTGTTGACTGATGCAGGAAAGCTTAAGAAAGTAGAGAGTGTATAATGATAGAGCGAGTGAAGCGAGCTCGCAAATTTTTGTACCCTATATCGGATGTGTTTGATTTTCTGTTAAACACTCATATTTTATAAAAATAACTTTTTTAACTGATGCAGGAAAGTTCAAGAACTTAGTGTAGAAAGCAAAAGCAAGCGAAGCGAGCTCGAAAATGTTTGCGCCCCATCTCGGATAGTTTTGATTTTCTTTTGACCATTCTTACTTATATAGAACAAACTTTTTTGACTTTAGCAAAAAAACCCAAGAACTCAGAGAGCGTAGATTACAAGAGCGAGCGAAGCGAGCTCGAAAATTTTTACTTCCTGGATGTCTTACATAACAGCCACCCACCTGCTCCCCCCCTATATACGCCTATGCCACCGGACATAACAACCGTCCAGTCGGAGGATCCTCTCTTTTCTATGGAGTTTTGCGGGACTTGACTCTCTATTCCTTATATCCATAAACTATCTATGATCATTAATTTAGATTCCATTTAAGGCAAGCTAAAGTAATAAAGCAATCAGTCGTAATGACGACATCAACATTTCAACAAATTTTCCCTTTGCGTCGATTCTGATTTATGACACACAGGACCTAGCCTATAAACCTGCTTATCATAAATGTTTTAAATAATATTCCTAAACTGTTTCCTTCCTTGTTTCGCAGTTGATATTATACCTAGGTTTAAAACGTTGACTAATGAGTTTCAAGTGATTATTGTTGCAACTGCCTTAAAAGGGGTCGTACGTGCACCAACGGAATTTAGTTTACTAAACGTGAATCAATCAAATCTGTGCAACATTCATCATGTCTGAAAACGAGACCGGATTATATTCTTCTATCGAGAGTGATAGTGTTGAAAACTTTCTCAAAAGCCTCGTGAGGGAATACCGTTCTATGGAAAAGTTCTACACCATCCAGTTGACAATAAACTGTACTATGACAGTGGTGTCAACTGCTACGTTGATATACGGGGTGACTTCGTGGTGCATCATACAGAAGTTTCGCAATTACAAAAACTTTGTTTTCCTTAACGCAGTTTTGGCTAACATCTTGGGGTGTTTGGTGTCGTTAAACAATTATTATATACCGATCGAGTTGACACAAATTAGATCCAATGCATTGTATGCTACTAGTGTACTATTTATTCAAATATATTCAATAACAGTGAGGAACCACTGGGTGTTAGTTATATGCTATATGTTCTACATGGAGATTGTACAAGTTTTCAATGGACATGTCCGAAAGAAATATTTGAAAAGTAGCCTCTTCATTTGGGGAGCGTCTTTAATAACAGCATCTATTAATGTCACTGGTACTTATGTTAGTTTAGTAATTTTAGACTCAGTTAAGTATTTCATAAATTTGACATTATGTTTGGTACTTTCACCTGTGATTTTAAACTGTGTACTTTTCATTATAATTATATTTTCACTTTGGCGTAGTACTAGCGCACATACAGCTACTAGCGAATGGGTTCGCTTGTACATCGCCTCTGTGATATTTCTACTGAGTGACCTCATATTGTTGTATGTATACGTTTTATCGTACATTTACTACGTAGAATTAACAGACAAAAACAAAATGTTTTTTATACAACTGTTTCTACATCACTTTAGCCCAGTTATAATGAACATCTATTTGATTGTTGTAAAGGATAATCGTAAAGTGTGGTATGACTTTTATGTGAGAAAATTAAATCAAAAACGTGTGAACCGTGATATAAAAATGCAATATAAAACTGTTGCCACCGAGCCTGCTGAGGGCCGATCAGTGGTTTAGATGTAGCTTAATCATTTAGATAGAACATTAAATTTATTTGAGTAATTTATTACAAGGATACTAGACAAATTTATTACATAATTAACGTCAAAATATTTAAAAGAAAACATAAAAATGTACCTACGCATTGTTGATAATTGTGTCGTGTTCTCTATCTCTATTCTCTTGTAAGTGGTCACTCATGACATGAATGTAAAATATATTAAATACGTTTAATTCATAAGTTTATTTTAGCTGGATATCATATAAATATTTTGTTGTTTTGTTGGTTGTATATTTTATTCTTTCCTAAAACACCTGATTTGAAGAAATGGTAACATATGGAGAGTAATGTTTTTCAAGTGTTGTATGTCATATAACTTTGGCACGCCCAGTAGAATTATTGCTTCATGGATTTCCCCTAGTGAATTACCTACTTACTAAGTATTTAAAAAAATATTGTAATTAAATGTTTGATTGCCAAAAGATCATTGAAAGTAATAGTGCCATAGTCATTGTGATTTTCTACAAAGTCGAAACGCACAATTATACTGCCATTTACGGATAGAAGAAACGTAAAATATATCCTGAAATACAGTGCCTGAAAGTGCAGGCCAAAATTACCGCAGATATAGTCCTCTACATTGCCAGTTGCTCAGATATTCGGAGCCAAGAATTAAACATGAGAACTTTACAACATGTCGGCAACGTGGCACTGTAAGGTATTTTACTCAAAGCCTCGAATCTGTGGTACTTGTACTACTGTATGTGTGTGTGGTACTTTCATCAAAGTACCACCTACATGGTTCTCATATGATTTGACGAGTACAATAATTGTATGTAATTCAAAAATACTTTGACCTGTGTTTGTTTCGGTGTTTCTTCACAGAGTCCGAGTCAGAGTGACCTAGGAAATACCGGTCTCATCTATTTTAAAACGACTAAAAAAGATTGATTTGTAAAAGTGTTATTTACAACTTACAAAATAAATATAATTTATCATTATAATTTATATCTGCGGGTTTTTGCTGTTCAGATTGGAAGCTCAGTGACAATGGAGGGGAGGTAGCGTTTTTCAGTAGGTCCTATAAAATTTAAAGGATTATGACAGTCGAAGTCAATTTAGGTCAGCTTTATTAGACATAAAGCTGACTTAAATTGACTTCGACTGACATAATCTTTCAGCCTCATTGAAACAAATATAGAATTCAATGAAATAAATATAGAATATATTTCATTTCAAATGAAAAATGTCAATAAATGTAGGCAGGTCAGTGACAGTTACTGCAAATTATTAGACGCCACTGCGATAATGCCATTTATGGTACACATGACCGTATTATCATTGTCCACCGCAACTGCAATTACCATGAGCTAAACTGACTAATTTTAAATGACGCATCCGCGTCGATCACTTATTCATTTTAGTATATATTCGTCTTTAAAAATGACGTCAACAACTACTGGGCTCTCTCCCCAGGTGGTAGATAACAGCCCACTCATAGAAAGGAGGCCCTTCTTTCAGCAGTGGAAATGTTATGAAACGAGTAAGCTGAGGCTGAACAATCGTGGTGGCAAATGCAATGCTTGTGCCTGTTTCATCGAATAGTTCACTGGTCTCATGTTAAAAGACAACCATGTCTTTTAGCTGAAATTCTAATTGCAAAAGTTTGGATAGATGGACGGTGGGATGGATGTTTGTTTATAACTCAATCACGCCGGAACGGCTGAAAGGATCCGGATTAAATATCATATGGAGGTGCAATATACTCTGGAATAGCATAAAGGCTACATTTTATCTCGTATTTTCCCTTGGGATAATTTCTGACATTCACACGGGTGAAGCCGCTGGCAGAAGCTGGTCATTTTTAAAGGTCTGTGTCTCATGGCATACCTGTGCCAAAATCTGGTCGTTGATGACGGTGCACTCCTGGATGTTCTTCAGCATCAGGTCTCGGTTACGTTCGAACAGTCGCTGTGCGAGTCGCAGTACCTCCCACATGGCCGGTCCACCTGCTACTGTCGTCAGCTCAGAGAGTACCAGGGCTTGAGGCTCCTGAGAAGGGTCATAGGATCAATTAGTACAGCTCTGTAAAACCAAAAAAATATGTAGGTCTGTTATAAACTAAGTTATGAATCAATTCAAAGAAATGGCGAAAGATTTTGAACTATAATCTACACTAATATTATAAAGAGGAAAGATTTGTTTGTTTGTTTGTTTGTTTGAAATGAATAGGCTCCGAAACTACTGGACCGATTTGAAAAATTCTTTCAGCAATGGATAGCTACATTATCAGGGACACATAGGCTATATTTTATCCCTGTACTCCCACGGGAACGGGAACTACGCGGGTGAAACCGCGTGACGTCCACTAGTGCACTATAAGACAAGGGCCATTTAACCAAATTGACTGTCTCACATCACTTTTTTTTCAATGCGGGTGCCCTCAATTAACTCGATTTTTAGGAGGCTTCTAACTTGCAGTTGGACAGTAATTCAAGCTTATAATAATGCAGATCACAATGATACTTCTGTGAGTATAATAGGTCATTTAAACAAACATAAAATGATCTGCGGTATGGTGCACTAAAGTGTGGCGTTGCTAAGATATTCGAAGGCAGAGAAAAGTTGGACCAATGTTGCATTTGTGTTTCTATAAAATATATTGTATGTTTATATTGCGCAGGAGCAATGACCATGGGGTGACAGTCCAAGGTTTTTGTATGGACAAAAATGTTTAAACTTCTAAAATGGCCACTCCCTGGCAATTATTATTATTATTCGTTGCTGTTGTTTTATGCCTGTGTTGCATAAATGTTTTTTTCGATTTGATTAGATACTATTCATTACATTACCTACTTGAGATTGAGAGAGGACTGTTGCGGTCGACCGCGGCGATGGCGGTACGGCGATATGATCACTTTTGCAGGTCAAACATGGTCAGAGATCACACAGAATTTGGGGAGATAGGAAGAGAAAGGAAACATCTGTGCCCAGCAGTGGGGCACAATGGGGTTCGAACATTTTTGAATGGGAGCTAGCATAGCCACCAGCAGCCATTTTGATATTTTTTTTTGTTCAAAATCGCAGCGCCCTACATTATGCCCTAAAGTATCACGTTGCCGAGATATTTGTAGATAAAGTCGCCATGTGAGAACAATGAAAATCATTAAAAATGAACTAATAATAATATAATCACATGATTATTTTATAATGTAGTAGATTGTATTATAATAATAGTTCTCTGCTCGATTTAATCAAATGACACCACCACTATAGTACCTACCAAAATAAGGATAATAAAGTTGAGTAGGTAATTTCAAATCAATATAATATAATTTAAATACAATTAATCTAAATTAGTTACAAAAGCAATATTCTAGCTTTCTATCAGTGAAAGAATTCTCGTAATCGGATCATCTAATACTACGACATATCAAAACCATCACGACTTCAGTGCGAGAGAAAGACGGCGCAAGACAGCATGACTATCACCATCCCCTCCTCACAACGGAATCATGATAAGACAAGGTAAGATTTCTTTATTTGATGGCTATTTATGTTGGCACCAACATGCCATTGTACGGCCCCTGTATCTACTTCTAGATCTAGTTTAGGTTACGCTATAACGTACCGGATCGAGTGTATGAAACCAAATGCGGTCGTTTTTCATGACTTGCGCAAGAGTTTGTGATGGCATGGCAGTTCTGTTGTGATCCATCGGCGCCTGGTCATAACTGGTATACACATTTGGTCTGCGGTGGAAATGTACAGGTTAGAAATTATACTCGCACTGGGTGTTATTGGGGCTCGTCTGTCTGGAATTTCTCAATTGCAGCCCGGAGTCAAGATTTGTTACCGTTTGATGGCAATGGGCTCACTTCCATACATTACATAGACCTTAAAGATTACTGGCTATGGCAGGACGCTACTTTCAGGGGGTGCATCTTCAAAAACCCACCTCAAATAGGATAGGTTTTCTTTGTTCATTCATAATGTGAATAATAAGTCAGTCTGTGTAAATTTCACACAGAGGTAGAACTAACTTTGCTGACTTATATGCAGAGTAGCTTGAGAACTAAAGAAGACGGGTGTACCTAAGGCAGAGCGCGAGGGAGCTCTAAGTACCTCGCCTCGGATTAGCTAGTTCTCTTCCACAACATTCCGCTCGTCTATTTTTTTTAATATCTTAATGTTTTATTGAAAGCCAGGGAGGTGCAACTGGTGACACGTCTGACACGGAATACAGGCGTCCTGGTATGCTTCAAAATAAATAAATTTCTTTCTTTCTTTCAAAGCCACATCAGCTGATTTTCCGCCTCCTACATCCACACTACTGTTAGCCTCCAGGGGTTTAAGGAAAGTCTAGTAGAACTAAAAGAGCATAGAACCACTGTGCCATAGACCCCGCCGCCATTTTGATTTTTTTTCCAAGTTGCGGCGCACAATCTAACATGCATATGTGGGTCGAGGACACTTCAATAAACAAAAAAAACTGGCCAAGTGCGAGTCGGACTCGCGTGCAAAGGGTTCCGAACGAATTTTTTTAACATGTTATTTTAATAGTATAGACTTATTAAAGATCTATTATCTCCATTGTTTTTCTAAATTTTAGGCTCAGTAGTTTCGGAGATAAGCGGGGGAATGTTCATTTTTCGTCTAATTTCTTGAATAGCTTCAAAACTATTTATTTTAAAATTATGAAAAAATTATAATCAAAACCCTGACAGTAAGCTCTTTCATTTAATTAAATTAAATAAAACTTTATTTTCAGACCACAGTTCATAATTTCGTTAGTATTTTGGTGTTAGTAACAATGGTGCTTACGTAAGTAGGTTAGTATTGTTAGTTTATATATAAAAACATTTATTTATTTGATTATACCTATGACTGTCCCCACCCAGTGTCCCTGAAAGGGACAGTCCGGTCTGGCAGCTATCATTTTCAGGATGCTGTTGTCACTACCGTGCAAGCGTTGTAGTAAGGAGGCCGCTTTCTTTCGCATGATGGCATGGAAACCATCTGTGAGAGCCTCCGCGAACAATTAATATGTCAGACGATATTTTTCAAAAAACCTTTTTTTTTATTTTATAGTTTGACCCCCAAAAGTGACTCCCATACTAAAAATTTAATAATTTACGTAACGCATCCATGTTTGGGTCACAGAAGTCCATATGTGTACCAAATTTCAACAGAATTGGTCCAGTGGATCCAGAGAAAACTGGCTGTGACAGACGGACAGACAGGCAGACAGACACCCGAGTGATCCTATAAGGGTTCCGTTTTTTGTTCGGAACCCTAAAAATGTTAGGAATATGGTGCTCTAAAGTGTCATGTTGCCGAGATATTTCGAAGTAGTCACCGTGTGACAGTCATGACTCATCATCTTCCTAACCTTTTCCCAGCTATATTGGGGTCGGCTTCCAGTCAAACCGGATTCAGCTGAATACCAGTATTTTACGTAGAGCGGATGCCAACCAGACCTCCACAACCGATTATCTGGGTGACACGGTACTTCTTGGCAAGACTGGGGTCAGTTTACTGGCTTCTGATAGTCATGACTATGACAGAAAAAAAATCGAACTCCTTTCTCAACCCATTGTGTGCCACGCTATAGGTACATAATTGTGGAGGCTAGTAGGAATTTATGGAAGCTTCGCACATGGTGCGCCGGGCTCAAATAAATCAGGAAAAGGGCTTTCTACCGTTTTGATGATATTTTTTTTTAATATTACTCTAGTTTGAAACTTACTCGCAAACAGACATAACAGCGTCCTTTGGCCGGCAGTTCCACAGAGACTTGAGGAGTAGAGACAGTGCCCAGGCACTCTGAACGTCGTGGACCAAGGCCAATAAATACTTCTTCTTGTTCGCGTAAGATATGCGCGCGAACCAGTACTTGGTAGCCAAGAGGTGCTTGCCAAATGTCAACGCCTCTTTCGAACTGTCTAATTCACCTGTAATAATGGAGACTAGGGTGAAAATTAAGGAAAAAAAAAGGAAAGAAATATTTATTTGCGCTAAGAATGACGCATACCATGAAAACATGGAATAAACCAAATTACTAGGAACCCTACACAAGTTTGTAGGATATGCGTCACAACCACAGCCAAACGGCTATCGCTCAAATATTCCAAAGAATAATAAACTTAGAATTATTACTTAGAAGTTATTTCGGATCCAAATTGCATTTGTAATATTTTTTTAATAATTATTTTACTGACAAAATTCAGCCAATAAATTATTATTTCGGGAGACAGAGTCACTAAGCAAATTAATTGAATTGTAATTATGAATTCACGAACAAATCAAATTAAACCAAATTGTTTATTGCAACTTGTAAACTATTTTGATCTCCTCCTACTTTGGAAACCTTCATTAGTTTGTTTACAGGTCTACAAGTAGCTAGTCTGATAAATAAATGCCTTGTAACATAAACATTATTTATCACCATGTAGTACGTACTCGTATGTACATGATGATGACACTTGATAAAAGTGTATAAAATAATGATAAACATACCGCAAGTCATATCAGCCAAAATCAAATCGTTGATAAGGTGCACCTGTTTTGTTAATTCTGCAAACGAAGTCATCTTAATGGCTTTGTGCGGCTCAAAAACTTTGCCTTTGTAAATATTAAGGCTACATGCGCCTATTTACAAAAAAATACTTTTGTTTATTTGTCCAAAACTGTCACTGTATGTCATTATTATGCAAGTTTTTTTTATCAAATGTATGTCATCTTTCATTGCCAACACTTACAAAGTTATAGCTATTGATTAATTGAAAAAATATATATTTTCTTTAAACAGGGTATGCTAAAAATAGTTGGCATCCATAAATTGTGTTGTTGATTGTAACCAATTTACTTGCCGGCTGCAGCAACAGGGTCAAGATTACGGCAAGCACTACGCAGTTTGTATGCCTATGTCTGATGTTCCAGTTACGAATGTCCGGCGCACTCTGTCAGTCAGAAGCTGCCATGACGCGCGTCGACACGCGGATCCCATCACAAACTATAACAGTCAAATCGAGTGCGAAAAGTGCCACTTTCTGTAGATTTATCTCCGTCGTCTCATTTGCAGCGTTCTTCGCTGTTGCATACTTCCTTATCAGAAGACCCAATGACTCGTTAGGCGATCCTTCAGATCAATATACTGTTAAAAACATCCCTAAAGTCTACACCCGGTTAGAAGGTGAAGTGGATCCTGAGGAGAGGGATGTGTTCCAAGGGTTCCGTACGTCATTTCTGCCGCCTGAAGAGATAGTGCTTGCTCGTTCAAAAGCAAATCCTAAACGAGAATATTACGAGGGTAATGTGACCAGTGATATTCTAATATGGGGCTCTTCGGACAAACAGCATGCGACACCGACCAGGGTAAAGAGAATGAGCCATTTCAGATTTACCTCACAAGACTATGAGTAAGTTTTCTATTTAAACAAAAAGCTTTCTTTATACCCAAATTTTACTGCGAGTTTAGTTCACCTTTGTAAAATGCTGTCACAGTCATTTTCTTATTGAATACCTAGCCAGTAAATTTAGAAGAATATAATATCCGCTTTTAGCAAAGAAAGGCCTCATCGGATGCGTAGAAACGAGGGTGCTGAGGATAGTAACGAAAACAATGAGAGTGAGAGTGAAGCTGAAGAGGAATACGAGAATTCGGACTCTAGTGATCAGTATGACGATGAAGATAGAGACATTGAGAGGTAACCCCTTCTAACATAGGTAGCTAAGGATACCAACAAAATCCACTTTAAATATGGGTAAGCTTCAGAGCCTGTTCTACAACAGTGTTAATTTGAATCTTTATTGCAAGGTATACTATCAAACGCTTTTCAGGTTTTTTTTATAGTATCAATTACGCTATGCACTTACGAGATGTTCAGAGGTGAACTTAGGCTTTAATGCTGTACCTAAAAATGTAAACTGCGACTGTTTTAGAAAAAAATGCGAAATTTGTAGTGCGACTTGAGTAGCATTACAGCTTCTAAATTACAATTAAACTAATCCTATGAAACATGCAATGAACAGCTGTAAGTCTCAAACTAAGGTAGCTGATACGCGTCTGACGTACAAATCCTTACTCCTTACTAATATTATAAATGCGAAAGTTACTCTGTCTGTGTGTCTGTTGCGCTTTCACGCCAAAACTAATGAACCGATTTAAATGAAATTTGGTGCACAGATAGTCTAGAGCCTGAGAAAGGAAATAGGCTACTTTTTATGAGTAGGAGTATGTTCCCTAGGGACCACGCGGGCTAAGCCGCTGGCAAAAGCTAGTTATTCATATTACTGGTTGATTGAATAGCATAGTTCGTCCGGAGATGCACGTGGACAGGGGCCCATTAGATGACGTTGTGGAGCAGGTCCGTGGCCAGCCTGAACTGGAAGAGGCCGAAATGATCTCATCTGCACACATATACAAACCGTCAACGTCTTACGCAGGTATTTAATTGAGAAGTTCCTTTTTGATTTTTTAAGTAGTTATAGGTATGTGTGACTAAACTTTTCTGCCTTTTGGGGATATTATACCTCTACTTTCTTCATCGTGATAGTCTCTCTCTAGATCTCAATAGTCACATTTTCACACAGTCGATGTATCGTTTTTTTGGTTTTCTTCTACCCATTACCATGTACATTAATACTAAAAACTTTTCTCAAGACATGTTCCTCACTCCTCCGGCAATAAAAAAAAATGTTTACATTCACAAATTAAGGCACCAGGAGAACAATACCACGTCTCTCACAGGTAATTCTAGAACCATTAATCAATCTCCTGTCCATTGTATGATAGAGAGCTAAATCAATTCCATAATAGTTTGTACGTTATGTCAGGTATTATCCAATTGACTCTTGACAAAAACGCGCCAAGGTTAGTCGTACGACAACGTCCAAGTAGTACTTTGATTGTGTGGGACCTAATTTGAACATCGCGAGTTCAAAGATATAAAAACCTAAATATTTTCATTCAGGCATCCATGCATTCTGGAAGGGTCAAGGTGACAGAGATCAGATCAGAACTACACAAGCAAATATAATGAAACAATACATGGACGCCGAAGCAGACCCGTGTCACGATTTTTATCAGTATGCCTGCGGGAACTGGGCTGCGCTCAACCCCATCCCGGCTGATAAAGCAGGGTTTGTTGCTATAATTTTATTGTTTTGTTGTGTATTGTAGAAGCAAGTAAAATACTTAATGGGATTGTTTCATTATTTCCAGCTACGACACCTTTGAAATGCTTCGAGAAAATCTAGACACAGTCTTAAAAGAATTATTAGAATTTAAAACTAAAGATAACATACCCTGCAAGTATCCAGGGTCTAATTTAGATTTAGAAGATAATTTCTTACTAACACTTAAGCTTCCTCACGAGGAGCCGAAGACGTCGCCTCGATCTGAAATTTTGGAAGGAATGTTATTTTATTCAAAAGATTTATATAATAACACCGCAGCTCAAGAATACCGATATGGCACTGCTGATAAGGAAAAAACACAAATCGTCTACCGCATTCGTAGGTATTTAGATAAAAAATCAAAACAAGTGTTGAAGCCAATATCCAAAATCAAAAAGTACCTTTCTCATAATCATAAACCTAAAAAACAAAGAATTAAAAGATTTACAAATAAATCTGACTCAGGACCTCAAACTAAAGTATTTAGAAGAAAATTTATAATTAAGTCCAAAAAAATACGAACTGGTAGGAGATTAATGGCATATAGAGCAAGACATAAAAGACGAAGAGAAAGGGAGACAACATTAATAGTAGGAATGAAGACAATGCAAACAGACACAACGTCGGTTGAAATGAATGTACGTTTAAAGGACGATACATATAGAGCAAGATATCAACGACGAAGAGAAAGGGAAACCACATTAATGGTAGGAAAACATGCAATGGAAACAACTACTAAGTCAGCTGAAACAATAACACCTTCGGAAGATTATAATGGAGCAAGATTTAAAAGGCGAAAAGAAAGAGAAACAAAATTAATAATAGGAAAAAAGATAATACCAACAAAAACATTATCAGCCAAAGTTCTGTCCGGGGATGATCCGGCAAATGGTGACGCTGCGCTAAAAGCAAGATTCCTCTTCAAATCTTGCATGAATTATGGAATCCTAGAAAAGCGTGCGCATCAACCCTTGGTGGATTTATTAGACCTCCTCGGTGGCTGGCCCATCTTAAAGCCTGCCTGGAATTCCAGCAAATTTGACTGGCTGGAATTAATGGCAAAACTAAGATTATATAATAATGATATTCTTATATCAGAATGGGTTGGACCTGATATTAAGAATTCTGATGAATTTGTTATTCAGTTTGACCAAACCAGCTTGGGTACCGTCATTTTTACTCCAATAATAGTAGATATTATTGAACTTACTTCGTTTCGGACTAAATGATTAAGTAGGTACATATATCATTGCAGGGTTGCCAACTCGAGATTATTTCTTACAAGAATCAAATAAAGTGTACTTGACGGCTTATAAAAATTACTTGAAGAAAATTGCGATATTACTGGGAGGTGATCCTGACCACGTTAAAAAAAGTGCAGATGAACTTATTGAATTTGAAATAAAGTAAGACTCATTTACCCTTATAACGTCAAATGCAAAAAAATACATTTTAAATAGAATTTGTTGAGAATGCCCACCGCACGAAAAAATAACCAGTCTTCAAATATTGCAGATTAGCAAAGATCACATCAGCGCCAGAAGACAGGAGGAATGTATCGGAACTGTACAGACGGATGCCACTCGGGAAACTGGAGGAGCTGGTGCCAGAAGTGAAGTGGACCCGGTACCTGTGTATCGTGATGAACAGAACCGTCCACCCTAATGAAACTGTTGTCCTGTTTGCTCTTTGTTATGTTAGGGTAAGTAGCCCTTTACGATTAAATGATAAATATGAGACGAGATTAATAAAAAAAATATTAAGGTCTGATTACTGACTCAGTCTTACAACAAGCATACAAAAGTAAATTTTCTAAAGACTAAAGATATTAACGCAAAATAAATCGTAAATAAGCTTTGTTTTCTACTCCTGACTGACTGTAATGTTTTACATTGGCAGCACTTAGTTCAATTGATTCATGACACTGACCCCAGCATTTTGGCAAATTACTTGCTGTGGAGATTCGTGAGGCACAGGGTCAACAACCTTGATGACAGATTTCAATCTGCGAAACAGCAGTGAGTAAATCTTTATTGTGAACTTTGTTGCTACGAAAAATCTTTCATTGCCTAGTTTGAGGCAGCGTTTATCAATAATAACCAATCCGATAATGCTCCAGATTCTACTTCATCCTTTTCGGGCGAGAGCAGGCTCCACCAAGATGGAAGAACTGTGTTTCACAGGTCAACTCCAACATGGGAATGGCATTAGGTTCAATGTTCGTAAGGAAATACTTCGATGAAATGAGCAAAAATGACACGTTATACATGACAAGGGAAATACAGCAATCATTCAGAGAACTACTCCATATGACAGACTGGATTGATGATAAAACCAAGAAGCTGGCAGCACATAAAGTAGATGCAATGATGCTCAGAATAGGATATCCTGATTTCATTTTGAACAAAAAAGAGTTGGACGATAGATATAAAGAAGTAAAAATACATCCCGACAAATATTTCGAGAACATTCTGAATATACTCCAACACCTAACGAAGATGGAACAATCGCGGTAAGTTACATTAAAATCAAGAAAATTAAATCCCTTCCGTAGGTTGCAGAAAGTGGATAGCTATCAAATGTCTAGTTGATGCAACGTGTTACTAGTTCAGTGACAACTCGTCTCTAAACCAGCAAAGCAGGTAATGAAGTAATCGTTATACGTCTCATATAGTACGCCTCAATCAGCTTTAGTGTCCGTGTGTCATTAAAGTAGGTAAATCAGAGCAAGCGTGTTAATTCATACACAGGATATTATTCGCTATCTATCTCTAGTGATGTGAGGAAACCGGCATGTCCTAGAAACAAAAATTGGAATTCATGGGGTATTCACCAATATGTACTTACTAGGCCCTTGTAATGGATTACAGCCCATTCCCTCTCACTGTACTTACTATGCAAAGTTATACGGTAGGCGCCAGATAAATGTGCAATAACAGTCACCCACACATATTTATTGATTTCCTTTTTATCAAAAACAGAAATAAAGACATAAAGCTGTCCTGGATCGACTTCTATCGTGATCCTTTACGTTCTTATAAAAACGGATAATTATTTATTATTCGGGTATCTACGAAGGGATATTACGGAAAGGCCAATGTACTTTATTGTAAGTTTATCTGGCGCCTACCTTAAATTCCATTCACTATTTTTCAGTATTGGCCAACCGGTCAACAAGACGCTATGGAACACTGCCCCGGCCGTGGTCAACGCCTACTACAGCCGCAATAAGAACCAGATCATGTTCCCAGCAGGCATCTTGCAGCCTCCTTTCTACCACAGGCACTTTCCTAGGTCTCTGAACTATGGCGGAATTGGAGTTGTTATAGGTGATGTATATTTAGTAGTGTTGAACATTGATAGTCAAAAACTTCAGCTATTCGTTCTCTTCTAGATAATTTAGCCACTAGTCCCGACTGCCTACTATGGGTGTTAATGATCTTTACGCAACATATTTAATCTTTATTTTTTTGGCATGCGTCATGCTTGGCGCAAATAAACGCTTTTTCTTTTTTCTATTTTTCCTCACTGTTTAATTTTCGTGGCAGATACCCTACAGTACTAACCATGTAATTTTCCGAGACATCAAGAATCCTATGATACTCGGTGATTGTGTATGCCTGTATATATATATCTCTTATGCTTATCAGAGAATGAAAACAATGTCACTATCGCAGAATCACCGCACAATTTGTAAATTCTTCAGCTTTCTTATTGTCTTTTTGACAACAAAATGTCTCGTTCTGCTCTTATCAGGTCACGAGATAACCCACGGCTTCGACGACAAAGGCCGCCTGTTCGACTGCGACGGCAACCTTCACCGTTGGTGGTCAGACTCAGCGATAGAGGCCTTCCATCGCCGCGCGCAGTGCCTCATCGATCAGTACGGACGTTATGTGGTGCCTGAGGTCAATATGAAACTAGATGGTGTTAATACTCAGGTGAGGTTTGACTTCATCACATTTCAACGACTTAAGCCACGTTTTCACCTGCTACCAGCTCGCATGCAAGTTGCATTACATTGCAGGCTACTGTTATATAATGAGATCAACCTCTCGATTGTGCTCGCCAATGCAAATAAACCTGCATGCGAGTTGCTCGCATGTGGGAAAGCGGCTTAATATTTGCCGGCAATGATATAATATTTGTATCTCATCAATATTTGCGATAAGAGTTTCATTAAACCAGTTCAGCCGGTCTGTTCTTTCGCAAATCATCGTGTACAGAGGGGCTACTCTCTAACGAAATCCGTAGTTTCGGGCTTAGTTGCGGGCGGGCGTATTCTACTCCGTATCACCTACAGACTTACGATTAGTCCCGAACCCGAACTGAGAATGAATGACAACACGATTTCACAGTACCTAACTGCCAAATCGTGTTATCATTAGTTCTCAGTGGTTAGGTGATTCGGAGTACAAAATGCCCGCCTGCAACTAAGCCCGAAACTACGGATTTCGTTAGAGAGTAGCCCCCCAATAGCGGCCCAGCGACTCAGGCGGCCGTCCGGTGCGCCTGCAACTTTATGGATACAGAGCGCTGCGCCGTAATTTGAGTACCTTTTTCTTGCGATATAAAGAAAAACTTAGACATTGATGGTGATTTGTAGTGCGATGAAATTTTAGGTCGGAAACACAAACTCAAAGACAACAGTTATCGCAACCTTAAATTTTATTAAATAGCACAATCTTCAAGAATGACCTATATCCCTGGATATCGCTGCATATTCTGCTGACAATACCAGTGACTGTTGCAAGTGGTGAACACAGTTTTTCCTAACTTAAATTATAGCTCACCAAACGAAAAGCAAAAACTGCCAAATAGGGGAAATAAGCGAATTTTGGCATACCTAGTTGTAGGAAATGATGTTCTAAACAACATATAGTACGTAAGTGATGAGTGGAGGTGAAGCTATCGGGCCCCCCTCGATAGCTTCACCCCCACCCATCACTTGTGGGGGGGTTGTCTCAAAATATTATTTTAATTATATTGGAATATAAACGGGCGCCAAACGCATGACTCGCCCGGGGCGCTTAGATGGTTAAGGCCGGCCGGTGGAGTGAACGACAAGTGAGCTGTCATTCCATCATGTTTGCGTGGTTTGACTTCGCCTAAGTTTTCACTTCGACATGTTTTCAGAATCGCACTGCTGCACCTCCCTGGTTAAGTGTGACTGCTGAGCATAAGTACTTGATTCTTAAGTTCCAATTTCGGTCAATGTTATTGGGTAGTTCTCAGCTGCGTGATATCTGGATCTGTGCCCGGTTGACAGCATTAGATGGGACTTAAACTTATTTTGTGAAATATGGTTGTTCTCCTCTGCCAAAACATTAGGAGAAACAGTCAAGAATTTATGTTAACCATCTTATCTCCAGGGCGAGAACATAGCCGACAACGGTGGCGTGAAGCAGGCGTTTCGCGCGTATCTGCACTGGGTACAGCGACACGGCGTCAAGGGGGAGACGCTGCCTGGACTCAACCACACTCATACGCAGCTGTTCTTCCTCAACTTTGCACAGGTTAAACAAAACTTACCTATTATGATTTTCTTACATAAAATCCCTTTGAATTCCATGCGGGCTTCATGAAGCGCTACATGTTTCTATATCAGGGTCCCGTCAGTGTTGTGTGTTCCCATCAGAGCGTGCTGCGGGACATTGACGACCAGGGGGGCTACTTTCTAACGAAATCCGTAGTTTCGGGCTTAGTTGCGTATTCTACTCCGTATCACCTACAGACTTACAATTAGTCCCGAACCCGAACTGAGAATGAATGACAACACGATTTCACAGTAACTGTCAAATCGTGTTATCATTAGTTCTCAGTGGTTAGGTGATACGGAGTAGAAAATGCCCGCCCGCAACTAAGCCCGAAACTACGGATTTCGTTAGAGAGTAGCCCCCCAGGATGCACCTGACACGGAATTGTGTGAATAAGATCATGCAAAATGTATGCCAGCATTACTTATGAGATCGTGGCCCGGAAATGTGAGGATATAGTATC
This sequence comes from Lacanobia wlatinum, assembly GCA_947578705.1. Classification (NCBI taxonomy): domain Eukaryota; kingdom Metazoa; phylum Arthropoda; class Insecta; order Lepidoptera; family Noctuidae; genus Lacanobia; species Lacanobia wlatinum. The sequence goes on from OX388029.1 coordinate 22,249,836, forward strand.
TAATCCTGCATTTCTACACAGTGTAACAGTTGTTTTTCATTTTATTCGTATTAAGGAAAATATTCCAAATTCCACAGCACAGGCTTTATGGCAAACGTAAAAGACTGACCAGAATTTTGTATTTAAACCCCCAAGAGATGTTTTATTAGATTCATAAACGAAGCTGTAAATAGACGATTTAATATCATTGTTCGGATTGGACGACATTTAATGTAGCCGTGACGCCATAAATTTCACATATTTCCAGGTGTGGTGCGGCGCGATGCGTCCAGAAGCTATGCGCAACAAGCTGAAGACGGCCGTGCACTCGCCGGGCCGGTTCCGCGTCATCGGCACGCTCTCCAACTCGCACGACTTCGCGCGGGAGTTCCAGTGCCCGCCCGGCACGCCCATGAACCCCACGCACAAGTGCACTGTTTGGTGACAATAGCCTTCGAACACGGGCTAGCAGCACAAACATTAGGAATTCTATAAGTAAGGGCATTGTAGGAATCCTTTACAAAGTTTCTCATAAGAATATCTACTTACGTATAAAGAGAGAATGCGGATGTTATGAGTTCGTGATAGGTATGGAGAGTAATTCCCGAAACTTGCACCTATTTGCAAAGTTCTTTTACCATTTGAAGCGTAAATTAAATCTCATTCCGACAGATGCATAACCGGTCTCCGACCTGCTACGCCTTTGGTAGCAGTAGGTACGACAGCTACTTGCTACGACACAACTTGCTACGACCCAACTTGCTACAACTTAACTTGCTACGACTTAACTTGCTACGACTTAACTTGCTACGACGCAACTTTAAGGTGACATTTCACACGGTATATTTGTCAAACAAACTAGCTGTCCCTGCGGATTTGCTCCCGTCAACTGACAACTTTCTTATTTTTTTCCTTCATATGAAACTTCTCCTGACAATAACAAACACAACAAAAAAAGAATTAGCGAAATTGGTCCAGCCGTTCACTGGTGATGTCGTGACCAAGGGAAATAGGGATTCATTTTTATATATTACTAGCTGCCCCCGCTGCTTTGCTCCTGTCAACTGCAAGTTTCTTAATTTTTTCTTTCGTAAGAACCATCTGACAATAACAAACACAACAAAAAATAACTAGCGAAATCGGCCCAGCCGTTTACACGTGATGCCGTTGACCAAGGGAAATAGGAATTAATTTTTATAGATAAGAAGATATATAGGTACCTAGATAAGAAGTGGGAACATTTGCTCAAATACGCCAACTGAAGTGCCACCTTTAGACTGTGTCTTTTAGTTATTTAGTTTAGTGTTGTCTTATTTCCACACTAACAATTTTTTCCCACTGCAACTAACACTGCACTGTCTCTAACTTTTTTTTACAACTACATTTCGAGTAGTGCGGCCCATTACTCTTTCGATACCTATGCGGCAGAAATGTCACATAACCACCGCTTTCAATATTTCAGTTTGAAAAGTTTCCTAATGCGTCTTTTCATATAAATATTTTTCTCAGCACAATGTGTTATGATCCTGTCTTAATAAAAACAGCAAACTTAGTTAGGCTGCGTTTCTACAAGAATGCGTAGCGAGGAATGTGATATCACCACTTAAGTTTAGCGGCTTTCTTTCATTTTCTGTTATCGTGTGAATTCTAGTATTAATTTAATACTCTGGAACAGTGTTTGTGTAAAAAACATACCTATCTGAGTTTGCATAAAATACTTGGTACTTATTTATATTCAAATTTAAAAGTCACCCTGTTAACAGATAATATGGTCGGTGGAATTTATCAGGCATTTTGTTTCAAATCCCATGTTATCTTACAGTTTTTTTTTTATAAACGTACACTCTAGATAAGATTTAATTTTGGCCTATCATTGCATCCGGGGATTCAACTTGAAACGAAAAGTCATACTGTAATGCCAAGTCACTGTATCAATATTATTCGCCTTATCTACTCGTAATATGTGAAATAATACTTTATCACTTATTTGCGATAAAATAAATGTCAAATGACATTGACATTTAAATTGTAAGTTGATTATATTGACACGTAATTTTCAAGTCTCTTTAAATTCCACAAGATTAGGAATTAATCAACAAAGCTATTTGGTATACAAGCAAATATATTAATATTTGCACTGCCAATATTTGTTTTTAATATTGTGCTTGACATACTTATGAGTGTGGTGTACAATAATAATTGTCTACTGAACACCCTCACAACATTGTTTAAAAGTAGTTGCAAGTAAGCTAAGAAGAGAAGCTGCCTGCATACTAAATAGCTAACCTATAATTTAATGCGAAATCAGTTTGCTTGTTATCTCTTCATGCATTGGCGTATTTAGGATTTTTCCAGATGGGCATGGCCCAGGATAGTGAAATTCATTGCGACCTAAGATGTTAGTAATTATTGGCCCGTGTATTAATTAAGTTTGTTGGTTTCTCGGTGGTAGATTTTATTTGATTGATCTTGTGTGAACTTATTTGTGTCCAGCATAGAATTTCAAATGCGTCCCCAAATATCCTGGGGTGGGTACGGCCCACCCAACTCTCCCCTATATACGCCTATGTCTTCATGACTCAACTGCTTAACCGATTTCGACGAAACTTGGCACGCTTCTAGAACAAGTACAGTCCGACCTATTCTGACAACGATCTATTTGTGTGAACTTAGGTGCAGTGAGCATGAAGTGATCTGAGATTCCATCTTATTTGTATGATTTAACAGCTCACTTCATGTTCACTACACCTAAGCTTACATAGTGACAGTAGCGTAGCTAGCATGGGTGACACCTGGGGCGGATAATGTGGTGTCACTCAAGAAATGAACCCAAATAATATGAGTGGCGCCTTTCGTTTTGGGTACGGTAGTCACAAGCCATTTTTCGGAAGGGGTGTTCTATTTGTGCTGCAGGTTACTTTTCAGTATTGTTCTTACATCACACTTACAAACAAAATCTTGTATTTTCACTCCACTCCCGGCAGATTTCGTTGCGTCAAACGTTTAGGGTTGACACCCGACAGTGACAAAAACCAGTCAACGAACGGTCGGGTGTCACCCGGTGCGGACCGCCCCCCCACCGCCCTCCACCCCTCGCAACGCTACTGCTCAGTTTTCACAATCGCACTGGGATAATTTTTATACCGGGAGGAAGTTCCTTTGTCATATGTAATTGTAGACTTTAATGCGGGCTTAGCTGCGAGTGGCAGCTAGTTGATAATATAAATAAGACGATGTAAATCCATGACCCAAAAGCATATCGATATGTTTGTATAAACTAGAAATAGTACCAAAGTCGATTGTGATATGAATATTTTTAGTAATTTGTATTTTGTTACTAGTTTGGTATTAATTTTAGTACATAGTTGTACATTTTCTAGGTCAGTCTTTATTTGTAAGCACTTTTATAATAATAGGTTTTAGCTTTTGAATTAAAAGATTTCAATATATTGGTTATAGTTTTGATTTCTCAACCTTTCGATCAACGAATAATCAGACACAAATTAATCATTATTGATTGTGCTTTGTTAATAACGATACCCACATGATGAGATAGAGATTAAAAAAATACCAGCCAAGTGCGAGTCGGACTCGCCATCGAGGGTTTCGTACGAATTTGTAGGTACATATTTCTTTAAATAAAGACAATTTTTTTTATGATTTAATTACAAATATATAGGTTTCAGATTTTTCCCTATACTTGTAGTATAAGATGGTATGTTTTGCCAAATTCCATAGTACTAAGTCGACGGAAAATACCCTATAAATTTTGATTCCCTTATATATACGTTTTTTGCGGCATAAACGGCCGTATCTCTTTTTAGTGTTACCCAAAGGGTAACCAACGGAACCCAATTACTAAGCCTCCACTGTCCGTCCGTCCGTCTGTCTATCTGTCAGCGGGCTGTATCTCTAGAACCGTAATAGGTAGGTAGACAGTTGAAATTTTCACAGATTGTGTATTTCTATTACCACTATAATAACAAATAATAAAAATTAAGATTTATGGTATCTACCCTAACCCATCGTGTGAGAGTCCGACTCGCACTTGGCCGGTTTTTTTACTTTAACTTAGAAGTTAGATTTTTTTTGCATTTCAACTCGATACCTTCACGCGTTCCCAAGATAAAGGGTCTTGACAGACAGACGGACGCACGGACGGACATACGGATGGACGGACGGATGGACTTACGAACGGACGGACGGAAAGACGGACGAACAACAAAGTGTAAGGGTTTCGTTTTTTCCATCAGCCATTTCAAATTACCTACATATTTGTAGTCGCGGACCGCGGACGGACGGGAAGAGATTGCTTATTTCTTAGAAAATTCTGGATAATGTAAACCGGAAATTGTTTCACTGCCAGAAAACTACACACACACTTTGTCACGAAATAAATGCCCCTAAAAAAGAAATCTAAAGCTAGGCGCAGCCTTAATCTGTTCTTTATGATATAGCACAATACTAAAATAAAATATTTTATCTGTCGCAGACAAAAGCAATGTCATGCGAACTGCGAAAAGTCGGCGATAATATCCAAAATGTGTATGTGTTGAGATTGGTTAATGCTAGTCATACGCTTCTCACTGATTACTATATAAACTAAGGAGGTAGTTTATCGCCCACAGTCAGTCGCTTGTCTGTTAAACAAAGAGTACAGTATATATTTAAGAGACAGTTAAACATATAACATCATGGTTAAGGCTCGGAAATACGTGGTCATTAACGAATTCAAGGGTTTACCCAAACGTGAGGATTTCGAAATTGTGGAGTACGAGTTACCGCCGCTCAAGAATGGAGAAATCCTCGTCAAAGTTGAGTGGGTGAGCGTAGACCCATACCAGCGGATATATAATTCACCTGAGCGGTACGATCAGTACGGACTCCAGGTCGGTGTTGTGCAAGAATCGAAGGACCCCAACTTCCCAGTTGGAACGAGAGTCGTCTCCCACAAGGGCTGGTGTGACTACTGCATCATCGACACGAGTGAAGCAGATAACATAGCTGGGAAAGTATATAAGGTACCAAACATGAATGGATTGTCAAATTCATTAGCAGTTGGTGCCGTCGGAATGCCAGGCGTTACTGCTTACCTTGGGTTCCTGGAACGCTGCAAACCGAAAGCTGGCGAAACAGTGGTAGTGACGGGCGCAGCTGGGGCAGTGGGCTCCCTCGTAGGACAGATTGCAAAGATCAAGGGCTGCAAGGTCATCGGTTTTGCTGGCTCTGAAGACAAAGTGAAGTGGCTTGAGTCCATCGGTTTCGACAAGGCGATCAACTACAAGACTGCTGACGTCGCGGCTGCATTAAAGGAAGCTGCTCCTGAAGGTGTAGACAGCTACTTCGACAACGTAGGAGGGGAGCTCAGCAGTGTGATTATAAAGCAGATGAATCGAAACGGACGTGTGGTCGTCATTGGGAGCATCAGTTCGTATCATGCGGACCCAACTAATTTGCCTAAAGCGACCATCTTACAGCCGGCCATATTGTTTAATCGATTAACCATCACAGGCTTTGTAATATGGGATTGGCTAGACCGCTATCCCGAAGCGTTTGATCAACTTCTTAAATGGATTCACAGTGGACAGCTGAAACCCCGAGAGCACATCACTGAAGGGTTCAACAAGATTCCGGAAGCTTTTATAGGAATGCTGCAAGGTGAAAATGTCGGCAAAGCAGTTGTGAAATTGTAATCATATCGCCGTCCTAAACAAACGCGCATGTGCAAAAAGACAATTTTTCAGGACAAAAAAATCCTAAATTGATCCATATATTTGTGACTACACCGAATAGAAGTTTGTTTTTTATGGCGTGTACAAGATTTTTTTTTAGGTAGTCTAATTAATATTAAGTGTTAAACAGGTACTGTTATTGAGTAACTGATTAAAAAAAACATTTTACAGAAATATTTAAGTTTATTTTTTATCGTTAATGTTACTTTAAGTTTTTTTCTTGTCAATTATTTTTTTATTTTGTTTCGTAATGTAATATTACTTGAATTTTCTTTGCGTTTCTCGCAGTACAGTGATACCGTTAGTGGGCTATTACGCGTTTATTCTGGAGCAGTCGAAAAGTTTCTGATAATGTTATAGGTGATTGCGTTTTTGTTCAGGATAATCTACACTACTATCTACACTAATATTATAAAGAGGAAATATTTGTTTGTTTGAAATTAATAGGCTCCGAAACTACTGGACCGATTTGAAAAATTCTTTCAGCAATGGATAGCTACATTATCACGGAGTAACATAGGCAATATTTTATCCCCGTACTCCCACGGGAACGGGAACTACGCGGGTGAAACCGCGTGACGTCCACTAGTATATCATAAAGGTCGGAATTGTAACATTATGATACTGTATATCGGTAAGAATATAAATATAAATAAATAAAGCAATAAAAATCCGTAAAAACAAAGAAATCTTAACTTTAATCATTTTAGATTGACAAACAAACATTTCTAATACTTAATTAATCAACCTTTAGAAAACTGTATAATTATAAAAAATAAACTTTGAACAATCATATTTTTTTACTAATTATTGGTTTTCTTTATCCGTCTACTTTAATATTCAGTTCAACTAGTTATTATGCATACGTACAGCTTCACTAATTAAGGTTACCAGTTCAACAGTTAAATCTACTTAAAAACATAATGTCATGATAATTTGGTTCTTTATTTGTACATCAATTTTATTATAAGAGTACAATCATCATCATCATCATCATCATATCAGCCGAAAGACATGCACTGCTGGACATAGGCCTCCCCCAAGCGTCGCCACAACGACCGATCCTGTGCGTCTCGCAATCGATCAATATTTTTTGATAGATAATCTGAAAAAAGTGTTTTTTTTTTATAAAATGCGCTTTTCTTATTTAACTTTAACTTCTAAAACATTATCTAAAGATGATTAAAATAGACTCTCTAATAGCTTCTTCGGTATTAATATTACAATTTAAATATTTATAAAACACTCGATAGTGTCAAGGAAATCTTTATAGAGGGCCTTTGGCACAGGAAGCTAAACTAGCTGAACTGATGTATTAGTTGTAGCTATTCTTCCTCGAAGTAATCTTGCGCTGCCTCTTGAGGGTCTAAATTATCTTGAAGTTGACCGTGCGATGTATTTCAGTAAAATCGTATTTGAACATGAGCTGGTCTGGTGTTATGCTTGATACTTTTGACAAAGAGTTTCCAGAAGAAATGCCCAAGACCCCATTGGAATATTTCAAATATTTTATTACCGATGATATTATTAGATTTATGATTTCTGATCAAAATAACTGATAACGTATTCTATTCAAGTTACCAAAAAAAAATCATAAATCATAAATCAATTAGTCGCCAAGATATTCAAGATTTCATAACTATTAACTTGGTCATTGGTCATGGGTATCGTTAATATGCTTGCTCACACAGATGTGTTGTCTTGTTCCACAGATTTACGTTATGTTTGTTATGAACCAGTCGCCCGAGTGATGTAATTTTTTTTGTAGCAAATACGGCGTTACATACATTTAAAAAAATATTTAGAATATGACGGTGATCGTAATTTTAAAATCCGACCCTTGATAATAAAATTACGCGAAAAGTTTTTAAAAGTTCCTCATGAAACAAGATGGTGACATGATGAGATGATGGTGCCCAATAAGAGCAAAACTCCGGACATCGGAAGCAGTACATTAAAAGTAAACCAAAAAAATGGGGCTTTAAAATATTTATCAGAGTCATGTATCAGAGTATAATATTTATCAGAGAGTGTCTGGGTTCATTTATGATTTTATTGTGTATGTGGGTGAGGACACATCTCGTTACGGAGAACTTTCAGCATTCGAATAAATATAACATTTCTCCGTTACTGACTGATTGAGTGACTGACAGACAACGCACAGACGAAACTTCTGGTCGTAGAAAGCTAAAACTTGGCACGTAGGTTCCTTGAAGAATGTAAGGGAGTACTAAGAGAGGATTTCCTGAAATTCCTACGGGAACGGGAAAAACGGGATATGCGCGTACGAAGTCGCGGGTAAAAGCATACATAATTAAGTAAGTGAAATAAACATTTTTGTTTAATTCACTACAAAAGTGCGGCAAGGTGGGTTCTGGCTTTTTAAAGATAGCTATGGAGGATTTTATGTGTTACCACAACATCTTAGGCTGTTTAATGTTTTGAGTGATATTGGACTTGAAATACGCACGCTTTTCACTTTCGACAGCAGCCCTAACAAGGCGTTTAAGTTCCCTATAGTATTCAATATGTTGTGAAGCTTTAGTAGCTTTGCCTTTCTATGGCTCCTGTCTCGCAACTTCATCATTTATCTTTATTTAGACTTATTTTAGGGTGCGTGTAAGTTAAATAAATTTAATATATAAGTATTAAAAGTTTCCACCATGGTATTAACATCCTCCAGACTTTCAATATACTCCCAATCTATCCTACTTAAGTCCTTATTAAATTGGTCAAGCAGTATGTCTCTAAGGGGCTGTAGGTGACACGATGTGGGGAAGGCTTCTCAATTTTAAAGTAAAATTGAACAGATATAACTGCATGTTGGCCAAGCTCAGGTATATGAGACACAGATATGGATGCCCAATATTAATATCCAAGAAGTAATTATCTGGGACTTAGATGCAGTGAAGTTATCTAAACAAAGCTATAATAGTAATTTATTAAAGTTTAAAATTATTAGAAAAAAAAATGCAACTCATTTGAAGTACAATGAATGGCTTAGTATATTTATAGATGGGTCGAAGAGTGTAGATAGTCATGGAGCAGCCTTTTATGTGCCAAGTGAATGAAATAATTGTCAAAGTAATTGCTTTAAAATAGATAAGAATGCGTCCATAATGACATTGGAGCTTATTGTGATCTCTGAAGAACTTACGTTTTGTAACAGTAATCAAAATAATGTTATCAAATATTGTTATTTGGACAGACAGCAAAAGTTCCTTACAACATTTAGCTAGAAGTGCCTCTGGCCACATAGGTGTATCGCTAGCTTATGTTATTCTATCTAAGATAGATGAATTAATGCTCAAAGATGTTACATTAAGATTGCAATAGGTTCCATCGCATATCACATCGCTGGCAAAATATGCAGATAAAAATGGAGGAGGAACAAGCATAATTTTAGATTATTCAGAAGTTTTACCTTAATTTAAAAATAAGTGTTATGATGATTAGAAGGAATATTTTGACAATCGCCGCTCTTTAGACAAAGGAATCTGGTACAAAACCATGCAGGATGCCTTTTCGTGTGCCCTGGTTTGTAAATAGTAATTTAATTCGAAAATTAGTTGTTTACGGCTCATAGACTCTGATCTGGACACATTCCATGTAATAAGTTTGCGTTCATGATGAGGAAAACGAACTCTTCTAACTGTATGGAGTTGTTGAAGACTTACACCACTTATTGATGGACTGTGTCCGGTATGAGTCTGAGAGAAACGATGTGTCTAGGGTTTTGGGGTTGAACAGACTTGATGTAGGCACCTTCAATAAAATCTTGGCTCAGCCAAATAGCGATGATGCGAAGAGTCTGTTTAAGTTCATCGCCCAGATATGATTAATTTGTATTTAGGGTACGATGGGACTGACCTAGGCATTGCGATTTTAAATGTCCCTAAATAAATAAAGAAAAAAAAAAGGTATGGGTCCACGCTCACCCACTCAGCTTTGACGAAGATCTCTCCATTCTTGAGTGGCGGTAACTCGTACTCCATAATTTCAAAATTCTCGTGTTTGGGTAAACCTTTGAATTCGTTAACAACCACGTATTTCCGTGCTTTAACCATGGCGTTCTCTCTTTATCTGACAAGCGACTGACTGTGTGCGATAAAATGTCTTCTAAGTCTATGTAGCCTTTAGCTATCTGTTCTGTGTGACATAGCACACTACTGAAATAAAAGATTTTGTCATAACGATGACAAAAGCAACGTCACGCGAAGTGCGAAGTGTCGGCGATGATGCCTAAAATGTGTGTTATCTGAGACTAGTTGACCCGCGCAACTTCGTCTGCTCCGCTCCTATTGGTCTTAGCGTGATGATATATAGCCTAGTCTTCCTCGATAAATGGGCTATCTAACACTGAAAGAATTTTTAAATGACCAGTAGTTCCTGAGATTAGCGCGTTCAAGCAAACAAACAAACTAACTCTTAAGCTTTATTATTGGTATAGATAGATTGTGCTTTGTTTCACAGAACAGATAAATTCTATTCTGAAAGTGTCCTCCGAAAATATTTTTATGGTTTTTTAGCTAAGTGACAAAAACGTGCCTAACCCTTATGATTTTATTCTGTTCCGCCACCCGGCTGTGCCAGAGAGACACGGCGCAGATCAATGAGAAGCAAGGTTCATTTCATTAATAATAATTGACCGCTTAACGGTGAAGCAGTCAAATTACAAAAAAAAATCTTATGGTTGTCACTCCCCCTTCGCATAACCGTGTGAGGTTGTAAATAATAATTATACATCCATATTTAAAATTCTGAGTACCTTGTTTAAAAGGCTTTTTTTTGTAAAAAAATAAGAGGGAGAATCATGGGAGAATGCTTCAGCATACAATAATTATATCTACTGTATCCTTCAATCAGTGGAAGGACTTACGTATCGAATCTCCCAGAACTTCTTTCTCCGACAAACAAACAGTTTTGCTTTTTGATAACATTAGTTTATGTAGATTAGATTATAATTTGGGATATCTATTTTAAGAGTAGGTAAGGCTGATAGGTGCGAATGCATCGTAATAGCGATAACGATGAGGAATGCTTGAATTGTGGAAAATCATCTTTTTTAAATAAGGTTAATATAATTATTGTTTGTAATATATATTTAATGTTTTGCTATTACTGTTACCTATCTCAAATAATGAATCTTTAAATAAAAGCTTTTAAATAAAAGCTTTATTAGATCTTATGATCGTTTCCTCTCCCAATAATGTATGTTACCATGGTCAACTTACTGCTACTTTTTCTTACCACGACCTCATTTACCTCTCTTATCGTATCCGTGTTCCCAAGCGTAAGTCCCAACTTTTATATCTCCGTAACTACAAGGGCATAGACCTGGAGGCATTGCGGCGTGATGCCGGCGATCTCGACTGGACTCCTCTGATTGAGAACGGGGACATCGATGGAAAAGTTAAGTTCTTTAAACGACCGTCCTCAATTTGTATGACCAGCATGCCCCCATCCGACGCATCAAAATAAAACAAAACCCTGCACCATGGATAACGCTTCAAATAAAAGTACTTATGGCTCGCAGGGATAAAGCTAAGGGCAGGTATAAGCGCAGACCTTCAGAGCTGAACCTCTCTTATTTTAAATCACTTCGTAATCGCTGCAGGCGTCTGTGTCAAGATGCTAAGAGACGCTATTTTCATGAACAACTCGACAACCGCAGTTCTTCCGATGTATGGAAATTCCTGAAGTCTGTTGGCATAGGCAAATCTTCTACCAACCAGTATAAGGATGTTAACCTCAATGACCTGAATAAGCATTTCTGTCACCTTCCCTTTTCTCTTGATCCTTGTGTTAAAGCTGCAACACTGGAAAGTATTTCTGGTTTGCCATTGCCACAATGTTCTCACTTTGAATTTAGCGACGTTACCGAGGATGACGTTAAGAAATCTATTCTTGCTGTTACTTCTTCTGCAGTTGGTAATGATAAATTATGCTCCAGAATGATTTTTCTTATCCTTCCTTCATTACTTCCTGTTCTCACCCACATTTTCAATCACTCTTTTACCTCTTGCTCCTTTCCGTCGGTCTGGAAACAGGCTCACATTATACCTTTACCCAAAACTAATAATCCATCTTTATTAATTCATTTTAGACCTATTTCTATTCTTCCATTTCTTTCTAAAGTGTTTGAGCACTTGGTTCATAGACAGCTATCTTTTTTCTTAACGTCAAACTCGATAATATCCCCTTTTCAATCCGGTTTTCGAGCGGGTCACAGTACTGTATCTGCGCTTGTAAAAGTAACTGACGACATCCGCTGGGCTATGGAGAGTAAGTCGCTCACTGTACTTGTATTGCTTGACTTTAGTAGCGCCTTCAACTCAGTGGATTTCGACATCTTGCTGGGTTTACTGAAATCTATTAATCTCTCTTCTTCCGCTATTGCCTGGTTCAACTCATATCTTCGGGGACGCTCTCAGTGTGTCCGCCTTGATGAGTCCTTCTCTGATTGGTGTAGCCTTACTGAGGGTGTTCCTCAGGGTAGCGTTCTCTCTCCTCTTCTTTTTTCGATTTTCATTAACTTTGTTACCAGAGTTATCTCTTCCAGTTTCCATCTTTATGCAGATGACCTGCAGCTTTACCGACACTTTACTGTAGCGGACGTGGATTCTGCCATTGCTGCTATGAATCATGATCTGTCTTCTATCAGCAATTGGGCTAAGTCATTTGGCTTGCAGATCAACCCAACGAAATCTCAGGCCATGATCATAGGCAGCAGATACGTTCGAACTGCTGCTATTGTTTCATCTATTTCGCCTTTATATCTCGATGGTGTTCGCATTGATTACACTGAAACTGCTAAAGATCTGGGTGTTATTATTGACTCCAATCTTTCCTGGTGTGCGCAGGTCAATGAGGTTAGTCGAAAGGTCTATTTTTCTTTTCATTCGCTGAAATGCCTTCAAGGTGTCTTACCTTTGAAGACGAAAATCTCTTTGGCCCAAACTCTTATTCAGCCGATTATAGATTATGCCGACGCCTGCTACCTGGATGCTACTGAGGAGCTATTAAACAAGCTTGAGCGACTACAAAATTTATGCATTCGATTTGTGTTTGGTCTACGCAAGTACGATCATGTTTCTCACCTTCGCAAGGAACTCAAGTGGCTCCCTATCCGTCTTCGCAGGAACACTCGAATTCTTTGTCTCCTTTTCAACATCCTTCATAACCCTTCTTATCCCTCTTACCTGCGTGAGCGCATTTCTTACGCTCGGCCTAGTGACGCTCCGTGCAGATCACACCTCAGGTCTATCCTTAAAACCCATCCTCATAAATCCAGCTACTATTCCTACTCCTTCTCTGTCCATGCAGTTCGATTGTGGAACTCACTTCCGCCTAGCATTCGTGACTTAAAATCGATTTCTCTTTTTAAGAATCGACTTAAAGAGCACTACCTTTCCTCTCAACTATGATAGTTATATATATATATATATATATGTATTTATTTTATAATATAGTATTCGGTATAGGTATATATTTTATATGTATATTTTATTTTTATTTGTTACTTTAATTTTATGACTTAACATACTCTTCTCTTGTTCTTACACACTATTGTCTACATTTCTTTTTATTTCTCCTGTCGCAGGTCTGCTGGAAGAAATTTCATTAGAAATAAGCAGTTCCTTTGTACTCGTGTTTATAATGTTAACTTTTACTGTTTTTTTCTGTGTGTACATAAATAATAAAATAAATAAAATAAATAAATAAAAACTATAACTAAGTTAATTAGTGATAAGGACATGTTTTAAAATTGTTTAATTGTGTATTAATTTTATTTTGTATTAGTTTTATACTTTTGCTGTGCCCTACAGGGTCCGTAATTGGTTCCTAGCTTTAAGCCTATTGTAAGATCTACACATGACATTATGGAAAGCAAATAAAGATGAATATGAATATGAATATGAATTATCAGTCCAAAATCCATAATCTAATCTAAACAATGAATGTTATTAAAAAACAAAACTGTTTGTTGTCGGAGATAAAAGTTCTGGAAGATCCGATATGTTAATTCATTGAATGTTGAAGCCTCCTCCCTCCCTCTTCGTTTTTAATAACACCCGACCAAAAAAGAGGGGTGTTATAAGTTTGACGCCGATGTCTGTCTGTCTGTCTGTCTCTCTCTGTGTGTGTTTGTCTGTCTGTGGCATCGTAGCTCTCAAACGGATGGACCGATTTCGATGCGGTTTTTTTTCATTTGAAAGCCTGTTTTCTTGCGGAGGTTTTATCAAAATCGGTTGAGCCGTTTGAAGATCATCAGCTCTTTTCTAGTTGATGAAGGCATTTAACCAGCTTTTTACGAGTCTGATCGATGCAAAATTTAGTATTCTGTTACTTCAATGACATTGCAAGAACATGGTTATATTGACCTGATGCTGTAGCATAACCTGAGGTCTGCAGAATACCCAACTCCTCACGAAGTTACAGCAAAGGTATCGTGTTTTGACTCACTGGAATGGTTTTAATGAACAGATTATATTTAGATCAGTAACTTTAACCTGATGCTGAAGCATGCCCTGAAATCTGCAGGATACCCAACTTCTCACTCACTTACAGCAGACTTTCCGTTTTCGTATTCATTTAAATGGTCGCAGCGAATCCTTCCTTTCTCTGTCTGTCTGTCTGTCGCGCTTTCACGCCAAAAATACTGAACCGATTTAAATGAAATTTGGTACACAGATAGTCTAGAGCCTAAGAAAGGACATAGGCTACTTTTTATCCCGGGAATGTGTTCCCTAGGGACCACGCGGGCGAAGCCGAATAGATTATGATCAGGGCCTGATGATGAAGCAGAAAAGAGAAATGAGTGAATACATTGGTGAGAGATGCTAAGCTTCTTTCACTCAATACCGATATGATATTTTGGTAAGCGATGTAGGAAATAGAGCCGTTTAGATGAATGTAAATCATATGTGGATGGATGGAAAGGGATAGGAAGGCCAAAAAAAAGAAGGATGGATAGTGTGGGAAGCAATATTAAATAAAAGAAAGTTAGTGGTAGCGTGACGGCTGATAGGACAGAATGAAAGTAAAAAATGTGTTGTGCCAACCCCAAATTACATGAAATAAGGGCAGAAAGATCATAAGTTTTCTAGTAGTACCTATGAGATAAATTAAGTTTCAAAAGCATGAAATAAAATTATATTAAAAATTAAAAAACCCCCGACAGAAAAAAGTAAAAAAATAGTACGTGTTGATCCTTTTAATTTAATATAGGTACGATTCTTTGGGCCAAGCGTTATCGTGTCGAGGGACCGCTAATAATATAAGTACTTAACAAATACAAAAAATTGCGGTCTCCCGAGGCGAAGTCGCTTCGCCCAAAGAATCGCACCGATATTAAATTAAAAAGATCAACACATATTACTTTTTTCCTTATTTTTGTCGGTGGTTTTTAAAGTTTCAGTATAATTTTTTGCCGCCACATACAATATACATATAGCCACAAAAACCTATATTTCGACACTCTCAAAAAAGGAAATAAAAATTCATAGGGTATTTCCCGTTGACCGAGAACTATGAAATTTGGCAAATAATATCTTCTTATAGGTACTACAATTATAGGGAAAAGTCTAAAAACTGCACATTTGTAATTAAATCATAAAAAAGTATAGTCTTTATTTTATAGTAATTTGTACCTACAAATTTGTACGGAACCCTCGGTGGGTGAGTCCGACTCGCTCTTGACTTTTTTTTTTAAATTCAACTACATCAAAATCATCATAAAGAAATTAACCTTGCTTCTCATTGATCTACGCCGTGTCTCTCTGACACAGCCAGATGGAGGAACAGAATAAAATCTTAAGGGTGAGGCACGTTTTTGGCACTTAGCTAATAAATCTTAAAATAAATTCGAAGGACACGTCTAGAATAGAAGAAGCCGTGATTCAAAGCTAGGCGCAGCCTTTATCTATCTGTTCTGTGTGACATAGCACACTACTGAAATAAAAGATTAAGTCATAACGATGACAAAAGCAACGTCACGCGAAGTGCAAAGAGTCGGCGATGATTTCTAAAATGTGTGTAATCTGAGATAGGTTTATGCAAATCAATTAGACACACCCACACACACTACATTTTATGTAGTACGAGTATGTACAGTCGTGCGATTCTGTAAACAGCCAGTCGATTCTGTCGACATCTCACCGTGTACACTTAGGTGGAGTGAACGACAAGTGAACTGTCTTGTCATCTTGTTTGTATGGATTGACAGCTCAATTGTCGTTCACTTCGCCTATGTTTTCACTTCGACATGTTTACAGATCGACTGGCAGAATCGAACTTAGGCGAAGTGAACGACAAATGAGCTGTCAAACCATTTAAACAAGATAAAATAAAAAATAATCAAAATAAAATAGTTTATTTCTTTAACATATCTAACAGTTTCATACAGTGGTTAGTACTACCCAGGAAGCATTTAGTAATGCTTGTATTGGGTGGTTCTGCTCTTCCATAATGTCAGTATACATATTTTTAGGTTCATAATGAGATAACAAAACTATTTGATTAAGTTATTCTTTTTACAAACAAGTACAAAATTAATGAAAGGTAAAGAGTATGATTCTTTGTGTGTGATGGTGAGTGTGGGTGTATGTGTGTATGTGAGTGTGCTTTTATGATGGTTAGAATATCCTAACTCGCATATGGTCTGAGTGAATTATGCTCATATTGGGAGATTTCCAGCCCTACGATCTAATATCTTGGGATCGAGAAGTACCACTGGAATCATGAGTATTGTCTAGAGTTCGTATTTAAATAATAAGTTCCCTGTATCACAGTATCCAAGCGGCTCGATTTCTCGGACAATTGTTTTTTGTTCATTCATTGAATGTACGGTTATATATTGAATATTTGTTGTGAATTTCTGCCAGAATTTATGCCAAATATACAATCATCATCTGCCTAGCCTTTTCCCAACTACATTGGGGTCGGCTTCCAGTCAAGCCAGATTTAGCTGAATACCAGTATTTTACATGGAGCGGCTGCCTATCAGACCTCCACAACCCATTAACTGGGTAACACGGTACTTCATGGCAAGACTGGAGTCAGATTTACTGGCTTCTGACTATCCGTAACGACTGCCAAAGATCTACAAACGACAGCCGGGACCAACGGCTTAACGTGCTTTCCGAGGCACGGAGGAAACTCGGTATGTTAAGATGGTCACCCATCCACAGACCCACCTTGGCAAGCGTTGCTTAACCTTGAAGATCGACCCGTGCGGCTGTTATTGTCTAGCCATGAGCTCCTCAACAATCAAGCTATTTAAAACAATTAATTACTTACCGTTTCATGATTTGAGAAGATTTTCTTAAGCAAACTGCACATAAAACCATAATTTTTCGCCGACTTTCGTCAAGGCGAAGCACGCACAAACACACTCGGAACTGACTTTGACGCGATACAGAGCCGCGGTGGTTGGGCTTAGAGACGTTCTGAGGGACTTTATGACATCTTTGTTTATCTCTCTAAAGATTAAGCAAGTCAGAGCTAGACAGGCATAGCTTTGTAGCAAAATAACCGTCGAAAATAAAGCGCGGGAGCCCGCCAACTCAAACCGTCGAGCGTTCGTATTAGCCAAAGGACATGGCCAACTTTTGTATGGACGTCGGCATAGTTATTGAATTTGGTTTACACCAATGATTTTTGGTGTTTTATATTCGTGAATATTGGCTCATTAAATTGCTATAAATAAAAAACTCAGAGAACTTGTCATTACAACAGACTAGACAAAAACAGTTTCATAAAACCTTTTAATCAGATTGCTAGCAATAAGGTGTTAGATTATAATTTCGCTGTTAAAAAACTTAAAGGCGCTTTAAAATAACGAACAGTTGTGAATTATTACGTTTAGGTATTACTTAGGTATATGGTTTTAGTATTATTAAGCATTTAAACAAAGTACTGGCCACCTAAATGAAGGATTTTAAACTGCATATTGATTAACATTTATTAAACTGGGAAATAGTCTCAAAAAATGTGACAATAATAACAAACATAACATCACGTCTGTATTCCATGAAGGGTTGGGCAGAGGTGTACCTACAGTACACCCACATTTCACCAGTTATTTTGAATACCATGTAATAGGGGGCGAGTCTATTGCCATCAACCGGGCACAAATCCAGAACCCGGGCTGCTACTGAGAAATTCCTGATGAATAAACCCAATATCACTTTGCTTTGCTCGACCTGGGAATCGAACTCAGGACCTCATGCTCAGCAGTAGCGCTTGCGACCACTAGACCAACGAGGCAGTCATAATAACAATATTAACAAAGTATATATTCGAAACCAATGTTTTTCTTTAAAGTACATTTTTACAGGTTACCCTTATGTTTTTTTTTAAATAGTTCAATAAACAAGGGAAGCACAAAATAAAACAAAAAGTAAAAATAATTAGTTATTTATTAGAGAAAATAAATAAAAATATTTTGCTGTATTATAATGATTATATCTTAAATGCCTACCTAGATAACATACATTACAGCAATGCAGCGATAGTATTAATAAAGAGACCGAGAGAGGACAATCAACCAGCTTTTTTTTTATTTCACAAATAAAAATCTGGATAAAGTGTAAGTATAGGGCTTCAGTAATTACATAAATAACTGCTTTAAACATAACCAAACATGTAAAAAAATACAACCATCTTAATATATATAAATCACGTGTCACGTTGTTTGTCCGCGATGGACTCCCTAAACTACTGGATCGATTTTGATGAAACTTTGTAACTATCTGTTATTTGATCCAACTTAAAAGATAGGATAGTTTTTTGTAACGGGAAAAAACGGGATATGCGCGTACGAAGTCGCGGGCAAAAGCTAGTTGATTTATATATTATTATTTTAAATTGTGATTATGGTTTTCAAGAAATATTAGCCTTTGTTAGAATATTTGAATATAGTATGTTGTCTAAAAATCCTGCTGGATATTGTTTCGGTGTCTTGCCCAACCAAGGTACCAAATTATTGTCATAATAACATGACAACAACAACCAACAGTCCGGTTCCCTACAAAGCAATTACAATAGTACCCTATTAGTTTACTTAACATTTACAGGAGGTAAAAGATTATACAGAATTAAAAACTGGGGTACTGTAAGACCCGTCCAATAATGGCAAAAATGGTTTGGCATTTCTGAGACATTTTCAAAGTTCAAAATATTAGCTTTTGTCTTCATAATATTAATTATGTCTTCTATATGGATGGCACTAAATGTAGAATGTGTCTCATTCATTTGAGGCAATAAATGCCACTGATCGCTGTACAAGTGTGTTTCATACACTCTACAGCTCCGAGGAACATAGAAACTATGTTCTTGCAAAAGCAGTCTTTTAATGAATTGCGGGACCAAATGCAACATTCTGTTTCTGCATTGTTGAAATATACAATGAACAGATGTGATCGAAGCTCGCTTATAATTAGGTAATGATATGGTATTATTTTCGCTTTGTAGTGGTGGCTCTGGTGGGCTGACAACTTGAACATTAGGGACTGCTGCATCGTTGTCCGAAGCCAATTCCTGCATGTCTCATGATGAGTCATGCACTGCCTGTCTATTTTCTCGCATCCAACACACATGGCAAACATAGTTGTTTCTTGAGGGCTGAAAATAAACCACAGAATAAACACTGATAAATGCTTATGTTTATATAATTTTTAGTAATAGGGGTATCTTTTATATACATCTCTTTATGTTTTCAAGTATTATGTTATTCTAAAAGGCAGTACTATGTTACACATGCCTACTTTAGGCAAGCATATGTTTAAGATGGAAAATACAGATATTACAATCATACATACATAGTATGAAAACTCGTATTTTAATAAATGAATACAAATAGGTATTTATAGTAATGAAAACCAAAATGCTTACCACATAATTAGTATTTTGTGATATTAGGACAGCCAGCAATGGACACTCCATTCTGACATTATGGTGTCTTATTTTCCTCTCAGATTTGCCACAACCAAGGCAAACCATGTTATGCCCCGTAGTCTCTCGTGTTCCCCAGCTTCGGTATTTAATAATAATAAGCATGGATGACAGATAAATGTATCCAGAGGAAACTGAAAATAAGATGCACTGTAAGTTAATTTCGCATACCAGAATTACATAAAAACAAATCAGGTTAAGTTTTTTCTAGTCCAACTTCTTACCTGGGTTTGAGAATTGGTTATCCAATGCGAAAGTTTTGTTTGATGGTGTGCAGAAAGCGAGGATATGAGATGTCTCTGCAACCTTTGCATCCACTTTGATCCACTGTATCAGTCCGTAGAAATAAGCGGGGGTCAAAAATATTAGAAAATAATCGCAAAAACACAAACTACCTACGCAATAATGACATTGAAATTACATTGACATTTGACATAGACAATGACACATGGTCAAACAATTAAACGCGTTCCGTTTTAAGATATTTTATTGTGTGAAATATATAAAAAAACTATCTTACTCATCAACATTATGAATAGATAATTTTATTAAATGCAAAAAATACTAATGAAGACAGTTTCATATGAATAAAATGTTCTTAATAAGAGCATTTTGTCGTCCATATCACATGTCTACAAGTAGTATGCTTGGTATGGAACGCCCATTATTATATTTATCTTTCTCTATGGTCCAATAGGGCGGACGTTGACAAATGGTACTTTGAATTCATCTTGCATTACTATTAATTTGAAATAAAAACTGACGAGTTCAGAGAGGTCAAAAACTACGTATTAATTCATTTTTCTTTTTTTAATATATAATATTATTGACTATGTATGCGTAAATGGAATGTACTTTTTTGTCCATGTCCTTTGACGCGATCTTTTCGGGATCACTGTCCGGTTGAGTGGAGGATCACTCGGGTGTCTGTCCATCTGTCCGTCTGTCACAGCCAGTTTACTCCGGATCAAGTGGATTGATTCTGTTGAAATTTGGCACTCATATGTATTTCTGTGACCCAAACACGGACATGTTATGTAGATTATTAAATTTTTAGTATGGGGTTCACTTTTGGGGATCAAACTAGAAAATTTAAATAAAAGTTTATTAATTAATATCGTGTAACATATCAAATGAATGGGCTTACTGTGGGGGTTTTAATTATACTTTTTTCGCAATTTTAAAACAGATCATTTTAAAGTTATTCAAGAAATTGGACGAAAAATTACCAATTTAGTAAAATTAACTGGCTCAGTAGTTTCGGAGATAAGGGGGGAACCCCTTATCTCCGAAACTACTGCGCCAAAAATTTTGAAAAAAAAAAAAATATATATAAGAAGTCTACAGTGTTAAAAAACATATAAAAAAAATTAAATTCGTTCGGAACCCTTCGCACGCGAGCCCGACTCGCACTTGGCCGGTTTTTTATGGATGTTCACCGAGTTCTCCACCAGTAGTGGACCGATTTAAAAAATACCTTTTTTATTCGAAAGCCTATACTCCTGAAGTGGTCCCATTGTTACCAAGTCAGAATCTGATGATGGGATCCCATAAAATCGAAGGAAACTTTAAAATTTATAGACACAGACAATGTTTTAAAAAAATGCGGAATTTGTTCGAAAACTGGCCAAGTGCGAGTCGGACTCGCGTGCAAAGGGTTCCGAACGAATTCAATTTAATTAAACATGTAATTTTAATACTATAGAAAACCTATAAGGAGTCTATAGCATTAAAATAACACTTTAAATTAAATTAAATTCGTTCGGAACCCTTTGCATGCGAGCCCGACTCGCACTTGGCCAGTTTTTTTTTTTAAAGATGGGAAATCATCAAATGACTTCTCCCGCTCTGGGCGTAGCAGAAAGGAGCGTCAGCCTCTTACTGACTAAAACCCATCCGTATTCCTCTTAGTGCCCTTTGCGTTCCAGGACCGCTGTGATTCGAACAAATTCCGCAATAATCATCGCTTCACAATTTTAAAAAGTAATATAAGTTGATATGACGCATAGTATCTCAGTAACCGTAATAGGTAGACATAGACAGTTGCAATTTTCTATTGCTTATCTTTTTTATTTCTATTTTTTTAAGGATGGAGAGATCAAATTACTCCTCTCGCTCTGGGCGTAGCATAAGGGAGTGTCAGCCTCTTACTGACTAAAACCCATCCGTGTGCCCTGCTTAGTGCCCTTTGCGTTCCAGGACCGCGGTGATTCGAACGAATTCCGCATTCCTGGCAAGCACTGAACCTCTACTACTTACCTATCTTAAAAGTGATATCCCAAATTATAATTTATAATCTAATCTTAACGAATTTTAATAAAAAGCAAAACTGTTTGCTTTTGGAGAAACATGTTCTGGAAGATTCGATATGTAAATTTTTCCACTGTATGAAAACTACAGTAGATATAATATAATCACTGAATGCTGAAGCATTCTCCAGTGATTCTCCTTCTTCTGTATTTTTAAAAAATATGCCTAATATTAAAAGTAGTCAGCATTTTAAATATGGATATTTTTTTTTACAACCTCACACGGTTAGGTACGCGAAGGGGGAGTGACAACCACAATAGTTTTTTTAATGTAATTTTACTACATCACCCTTTCGCGGTTCATTATTAATGAAATGAACCTTGCTTCTCATTGATCTACGCCGTGTCTCTCTGACACAGCCGGATGGCGAAACAGAATAAAATCTTAAGGGTTAGGCACGTTTTTGGCACTTAGCTAAGAAACCATAAAATAATTTTGGAGGACATTTGTACAATAGAAGAAACGTGATTCAATGCTAGGCGCAGCCTTTATCTGTTCTGTGTGACATAGCACAATACGGAAATAAAAGATTTTGTCATAACGATGACAAAAGCAACGTCACGCGAAGTGCGAAGAGTCGGCGATGATGCAAAAAGTGTGTGTTATCTGAGATAGGATAACGCAAGTCACTCGTACACGGTGCTCCCCAACGCTGCGCGCTGATTACTATATAAACTTAGAAGACATTTTACCGCACACAGTCAGTCGCTTGTCAGATAAAGAGAGAACATCATGGTTAAAGCACGGAAATACGTGGTCGTTAACGAACTCAAGGGTGTACCCAAAACTTGAGGATTTTGAAATTGTGGAGTACGAGTTACCGCCGCTCAAGAATGGAGAGATCTTAGTCAAAGCTGAGTGGGTGAGCGTGGAACCCTTACTTGCGGTTTTATAGTTCACCTGAGAAGTACGACCAGCTCGGCCTTCAGGTTGCTATTTACAAGGTGCCAAACGTTTCGCCAGCTTTGGGTTTGCAGTGTTTCAGCAATCCAAAGTAAACAGTAGCGCCTGGCATTCTGACGGCACCAATGGCTAATGAATTTGAAAGTCCTTTCATATTTGCCACCTTGTAAATATCTCCAGCCATCTTGTCGGGTACTTTAGCGTCGAGAATGCAATAGTCACAGCAGCCCTTGTGGGAGACGACTCTCGTTCCAACTGGGTAGTTGGGGTCCTTTGATTCTTGGACAACAGCAACCTGAAGGCCGAGCTGGTCGTACTTCTCAGGTGAACTATAAAACCGCAAGTATGGGTCCACGCTCACCCACTCAGCTTTGACGAGGATCTCTCCATTCTTGAACGGCGGTAACTCGTACTCCACAATTTCAAAACCCTCAAGTTTGGGTAAACCCTTGAATTCGTTAACGACCACGTATTTCTGTGATCTAACCAGGATGTTCTCTTTATCTGAAAAACAACTGAATGTGTGCGATAAAATGTATTCTAATTTTATATTGTAACCAGCGCGCAGCGTTAGGAAGCACCGTGTGCGAGTGACTTGCGTTGCCCTATCTCAGATAACACACATTTGAGGCATCATCGCCGACTCTTCGCACCTCACGTGACGTTGCTTTTGTCATCGTTATGACAAAATCTTTTATTTTCAGTATTGTGCTATGTCACACAGAACAAATAGAGAAAGGCTGCGCCTAGCTTTGAATCACGGCTTCTTCTATTCTACTATTATCCTCCGAAATTATTTTTATGGTTTCTTAGCTAAGTGCCAAGAACGTGCCTAACCCTTGAGATTTTATTCTGTTCCTCCGTCTGGCTGTATCAGAGAGACACGGCGTAGATCAATGAGAAGCTAGGTTAATTTAATTAATAATGAACCGCTATACGGTGATGTAGTCAAATTACATTATAACAAAACTATAATGTTTGTCACTCCCCCTTCGCGTACCTAACCGTGTAAGGTTCTAAAAAAAATTATCCATATTTAAATGCTGACTATCTTTTATATTAGGCATTTTTTTAATAATAAAGAAGAAGCAGAATCATGGGAGAATGCTTCAGCATTCAGTGATTATATTATATCTACTGAAGTTTTACATCAGTGGGAAAATTTACATATCGAATCTTCCCGAGCAGTTTCTCCGACAAGCAAACAGATTTACTTTTAATTAAAATTCGTTAAGATTAAATTATAAATTATAATTTGGGATATCTCTTTTAAGATAGGTAAGTAGTAGAGGTGCAGTGCTTGCCAACAATGCGGAATTCGTTCGAATCACCGCGGTTCTGGAACGCAAAGGGCACTAAGAGGAACACGGATGGGTTTTAGTCAGTAAGAGGCTGACACTCCCTTATGCCAGAGCGAGAGGAGTAATTTGATGATTCTCCATCCTTAAAAAAATAGAAATAAAAAAGATAAGCAATAGAAAATTGCAACTGTCTTTGTCTACCTATTACGGTTAATGAGATACTATGCGTCATATCAACTTATATTACTTTTTAAAATTGTGAAGCGATGATTATTGCAAAAAAAAACCGACCAAGTGCGTCGGGTCACGCGCAGAGGCGTAACTAGGGTTGGGCAAGTACGACACGCGCCCTTGGCGTCTATCGAAAGGGGGCGCAAAATTGCCAATTATTACATTTAAAAATCAAAATTTACCACAAAGCGTTTGATACTGTTATTATTTGATTAAATTTATTTTATTTCGTAATTTCAAATCAGGTGACGTCTAGGTGTGGGTTTCTTCTTGATGTGATGGAAATCTGTGTTACGGTACTGACAACTGCGACGATTTAGAAAATAAATGTATAGAATTTAGAGATTCCCATACTTTGTGCTATATTAACTCATGGAGAACAATTGTACGAATACATGGCCGACCAGAAAAGTCGGAACTGGCCATACATTCAAGATGGCATTTGCCAGCCTGGGCCTACGAGGGCCTCTACGGTCCTGGGCTTGCCGCAAGCCAGGTGGTAACCAGAATAGGGAGCCTGCGCAGCTTAGGGCCCGCTGCTCTTACCGAAGATAGTTTATCCAGGATGCTAATATTTTCAAGCTCGCTTCGCTCGCTCTTGCACTCTACATTTTCTAGGTTCTTGAGCTTTCCTGGATTAACAAAGTAGTTTCTTCTATTGACATAAGTATGTAAAAGAAACTTCGTACACCCCACGAGGCTTGGTGAAAAATTTTTCGAGCTCGCTTCACTCCCTCTTAATTTCTTTTTCTGATTTTTATCTTTTGACTTTCCCTATATGAATCAAGTAGTCACTTCTATTTATCTATGAATGGCTAATAGAAAATGAAACTATCCGAGAGGAGTTGCGAATGCCCACTTTTAAATGTAAAGGTTTTACGGACTTACTTTGTTTTCGTTATGAAAAAGTATAAATATGAATTTAATGATTTATAAGATTTATGACGGTTCTATTTAGTGTATTTGTTGTTTCTTTTGTCTATAATTAGATAATTTGCGAAGGGGCGCAAAAACGATGCGTGCCCTAGGCGCCACTTTTTATAGTAACGCCCCTGACTGCGCGTGGCCCGACACGCACTTGGTCGCATTTTTTGTAGGAGAAAAATGGAACATACTGAGTGCAATAGTGTAACGCACACGTCCGACAAAAAAACGTTAGTTTTTACTACAGGTAAAATCGGCCCAATTATAGGTGTAACAAAAAGTCTGACGTGGGTGGGCTGCCAATATATGATTTAAAATATTAGTGTTACGTTGTATTGAAATAGCACTCTCTACGTTGAAAAGAGCTAGGAAGGTATGTTTTTTCGTACGGTTTTGGTTTAGGTGTACAAACATTCATCCTTTTTAGGGTTCCGTACCCAAAGGGTAAGCAACGGAACCCTATTACTAAACCTCCGCTGTCCGTCCGTCCGTTTGTCCATCTATCCTTCAGTGGGCTGTATCTGAAGAACCGTAATAGGTAGACAGTTGCAATTTTCACAGAGCATATATTTCTATTGCCGTTATAACAACAAATAATAAAAATTAGACTAAATTAAAAATTAAAGGGGGCTGCCATACAAGAAACGTGTTTTTTTCCGTTTATGGTGCAGAACCCTTGGTGTGAGAGTCTGTCTTGCACTTGGCCGGTTTTTACAATAAAAGTTATATTTACCCATCAGTCAAAATTCTTTTAACTTGCCTTATAAGTTTTAAATTATGTAGTCGTGAGCTCCAAACATTAGGGCTTTATTCATATTATCTATATTTTCTTCTAAATCGTAAAAGTGTTTAGCACAAAAACTTTTTTTCAAAAAAATACAACCGACTTACAAATAAAAAACACTACAAAGTATAAAATAACTTTTATTTTGTACCTATTATAAAATAACGAAAAGTTTGTTTTTTCGTTTTTTGATACCAACTTCCGAAATTAAAGTTATTTATTTGGAAGTCGGTTGTATTTTTTTTGTAAAAAATGTTTTTATTTCTCACTTTTTGTGGTACCTGCGTACCCTTTTACAGTATAGTGGCGTGATGTTATATTATGAACTGGTATAAATAATAAACAAACATGCGGTTTTAGCAAACCCGATCCATTTGCTATCATTTATTGAAGAGTTCCGTTGCCTACCTCCGAAGTTCTTCAACCAATCTTCACCAAATTGAAATGGGACCATTCCGGGAAAAAAAACAGTATCCAAATCGGTTGACAATTGGCGAAAATATTGCTAAACAAACATTTTTCATGGGATCCCATCATCAGAGCCTGACTTATTCCTTCCAGCATCAACTCAGCAACATGAGATGATGATTACCAAGCACTAATATCTGAGTTGCGTTAGAAAGTAAATGAAAAACATGGGTGTGCCTATAAAATTTGAGGGTTTCCCTCGATTTTCATGGGATCCAATCATCAGATTCTGATTTGGTGTTGATGAGACCGCCTCAAGAGTATAGGCTTTCGAATTAAAAAAGAAATATTATAAACGGTTCATAATTGGTGGAGAAATCGGTGGACATACATAAAAAAATATACATACAGCCAAACATAGAACCTCCTCCTTTTTTAAGAAGTCGGTTTAGAAGAATGGGAACTCCGTTTAAAAGTTTTAAACTAAGCTCCGTTTAAAAGAATTGTGTGGCCGTGCGGTCCTCCACGTTACGACCGCGCGGCCATGGTTAAACCTTTATAACTTTCTGAATATTCGATCTACGAATTTGCGACTTTCATTGTTAGTGTTTTACAAATTCTTTCGTAATGTTGACGTAGTCGTTTTTCTTCTACGACACTGTGGCCGAGCAGTCGAAACGGACACGACTTTGATAAATTTACCGACACATAAGTTGGCCAAAGATTTTTTTAGTGGGGGGAATACGCGGACGCACAATTTCATACATTTTTTCTTGCGCAAACTTCCTCCACAATAAAAATCTTTGCCAACTTACGTGCCGGTAACTATAACTCTAATTTGGAAATTCTATAAAAAGGATACTAGGGAGAATAACATTAATTCGGCACAAAAGTGTTCCCTGTCGTGATGGAGATCTCGTGGCTAAATGAACATCCTTGACCGTCGGCATTACGGATATTCACAAGCCAGGAAATATGTCACCAGTCTTGCCAAAGGATATCGTAGGTATTTCCCAGTAACTGGGTTGTGGAGGTCAGTTAGGCAGTCGCTCCATTTAGAATACTGGTATTGAGCAGCATCCGTTTAGTTAGACTGAAAGCCGACCCCAACGACGTTGGGAAAAAGGATGCAGATATAGTGTTACATGTCCTGATAGTGAATCTATTCATATCTGACGGGATGATGGAGCATTTTGAGTACCCAAGAATAAAAATTGGCCAAGTGCGAGTCGGACTCGCGTGCAAAGGGTTCCGAACGAATTTAATTTTTTTAACATGTTATATTAACACTACAGACTTCTAATAGGTTTTCCTGTAATCTTTAGGTAAAGATCTATTATCTCCATTTTTTTCAAAATTTTAGGCTCAGTAGTTTCGGAGATAAGGGGGGGGGGGAATGGTCATTTTTCGTCTAATTTCTTGAATAACTTCTAAATCATTTATTTTAAAATTATGAAAAAAATATAATTAAAATCCTCACAGTAAGCCCTTTCATTTGATATGTCACACGATATTGTTCAAAAAACTTTTTTTTTTAATTTTCTTGTTTGACCCCCAAAAGTGACCCCATACTAAAAATTTAATAATTTTCGTAACGCATCCGTGTTTGGGTCATAGAAGTCCATATGTGTACAAAATTTCAACAGAATCGGTCCAGTGGATCCGGAGAAAACTGGCTGTGACAGACGGACAGACAGACAGACAGACAGACAGACAGACAGACAGACAGACAGACAGACAGACACCCGAGTGATCCTATAAGGGTTCCTTTTTTTTTTCGGAACCCTAAAAGGGTTCCTTTTTTTTTCGGAACCCTAAAAAACGTATGAACTCGGATCAAATTAACGCTTCAACGTCTAGTAAGCTCGTTGAACAACTTGACAAATTCGTGCAACTGCAAGATACACAGTTTGGGTTCCGACCTGGATTGTCGACCGACCGAGAGCAAGTGATCATAATTTTATATTTTTCCCAAAACTCACACACGTATGTAGCTTTGATTACTGTTCGGATCTTAGCTGTTTTCTAGAGTCCCGTACAAAGGTTAACTAACGGGACTCTATTTCTTTGCCTCTGCTATCCGTCCGTCTGTTCGTCTGTCTGCCAGCGGGCTGTATCTCATGAACCGTTATAGGCAGACAGTTAAAGTTTTCACAGAGTATATTTCTATTGCCGCTTTAGCAACAAATTGCCACACACCGGGGTGTGTGGGGTCATTAGATCTTACTGCCCACACGATAAGAAGAAGAAGACAACAAATAATAAAAATTAAGGTTCATGTACGGAACCCTACGTGTGTGAGTACGACGCGCACTTGGCCGGTTTTATATCTCTACCACTCGTAAATGACGAGTCGTAATGATCACAAGTAACGTATAACACCAACTGCAACGTCGTTAGATCTATCAAACGCGGCCACTACCGCTTGAGTCGATGAATGTGTTGCTGAGTAAGTACTTAATCACTAAGTTAACACAGTGCGGAATGTAACTGTATAACACGATATACCGTATACATAACGTGACCAGACGTCCCGTTTTGAACGGAACTGTCCCTTTTTATGATAACGAGTCCCGGTGTCCCCGAAATAAACTCTGGGACGCAAAATTGTCCCGATTTCTGAAACCGCGCGAAAATATGAGTAGTCGAGCCGGCCGGACGCAAGCGCTGTGCGAGACCGCGAGACCGCGTCTTCGGTCGACATTACATCGCAGAAACTAACCGAATGGAATAATCTACATGTTTCCACGAAAACTCTTTGGGTTAGGTTAAGTGTTCAAACATTTTCAAGCCAACAATCTTCAGCATGATTTTTCTTTCTATTTTAATTAAATATATTTTATGTTTGCCTGCTACAAATGCTCCAGTAGAAAGAGTATTTTCTATGATTAATAAATTGTGGACATCTGAGAAAATCCAGTTACAAATTTTAGTTCTAAAGGCTATGTTGATAATTAAAGTGAATATTAAAAATGTGCCAAGAGTTTCATTCTTACTTAAATCAACACCAGCTATATTAAAGCAAATTTGTCCCTCTGATAAATATATAACTAAACGCTTAGGGTATATATATGTTTTAACTTGTAACTTTTAAGCTGACTTTTTTTGAATAAATAGCTTTAAAAAAGGTTTTTTCATTGACTACCTGTTAATTGAACTAAATAAACCAATGTCCCGTTTTGAGTAAAAAAATAAATGGTCACGTTACGTATACAGTACATGCTCCTTCCCACCGACTTCGTAAGGACTCATTTGTGGGGCTCGGCATCCGTTTATACAATAAACATCCACTATTTTTTTCTTAACCTGCCTTCTAACTCATTTAAAGCTTAATTTAAATCTAACCTCTGTTTAAAGGCATACTATTCTTTTATTGATTATTTAGAGACGATAAGAATAGTTGGTCGCTGTGTTGAACGCAAGACAATCTCATATTTATCATGTTCTTTCTCTACAAGAAATGAGCATAGGACAGGTTATGTGTGTTCATATAATATTGTTTTTTTTTTTATTTATCTGACGATATTTTGAGTATCATAAAGTGTGCTAGCTAACAAGTGATATTTTTTTTGTGTCATGTATTAATTACTTTGCATACTATTGTATAAACAAATTCTTAAAACGTAACAGCCAGATTTGTTGCTGGGGAGTTTGTTGGCAACTTCTTCTCCACAGCTAAAACACTTTTAAATTTGCATTTTATTAGTATTCTTATAAACACTGCAACAATTACAAAATATATAGTTACAACAATTTCTAGTTAGTGACACTTATTATATACTCAGTAAAAAAACATATTTGTACCGCTATTTTTGTAGCTGTAGCTGTGGCGCTACAGTAGTGGTATTCTGTAACAACATTTTCGTATCTCGACAGTCGAATCCGAGGTGAGTTTCAAATTAAGAACTTTATGTTGTGTGCAATAAAGCTCATTTTGTGAGTTTTGTCACTCAGGTGAAGCTCGATATCGAAATAGTTGTTTACAGAATAGACTAGCTGGTCACCATTTTATTTTTGACGGGTGTGTTTCTCTAGTAAGGATCATCTCCGAGCTTTAAACCAAATCATGGAAAAGCACAAGGAATTTATAAAGCCGCCCCTTTGCCTTTGTTACAAAAGCATTTAACAGCCTAAGACACTCAGCCATTAATTAATTGGTGTAGCCATTAATTAATTAATGTTCTTGATGTTCAAAATAATGAAAACCAAGAGTTTACAATTATTTACATTTCGATTTTATTGTACATTAATAATATTAAATAAAAAAACAAGTGCGATGACACCTTTGCCTACATGTAGGTACATGCTATATTGATTACATTATAAAATAAAAACATTTAAAATTAAGACAATATGGCCCGCCGGTCTAGGGAACAGAGTCCACGCTGCGGGCGGTCACGGTTCCAGAACGAAACCTTGTTACAATACGGGGAGGGAGTGTTATATCACCAATCATTGCAGGCATTATTAATTTACCTATAGGTACTTAATTACAATTTCACAACTGCTTTGCCGATATTTTCACCTTGCAGCATTCCTATAAAAGCTTTTGGAAGCTTGTCAAACCCTTCAGTGATGTGTTCTCGAGGCTTCAGCTGTCCACTGTGAATCCATTTAAGAATTTGATCAAACGCTTCGGGGAAGTGGTCTCGATGTTCCCAAACTACGTAACCTCTAATACTCAATCGTTTAAACAATATGGTCGGCTGTAAGATGCTCACTTTAGGCGCGGGGTCTTCGTTGTAAGAACTGATGCTTCCGATGACGGCGACACGTCCATACATATTCATCTGGCTCATAATCACACTGCTCAGCTCACCTCCAACGTTGTCATAGTAACAATCTACACCTTCAGGAGCAGCTTCTTTTAATGCAGCCGAGATGTTAGCAGTTTTGTAGTTGATCGCCTTGTCGAATCCGATGGACTCCAACCACTTCACCTTGTCTTCAGAGCCAGCAAAACCGATGACTTTGCAGCCCTTGATCTTCGCAATCTGTCCAACGAGGGAGCCCACTGCCCCAGCAGCACCCGTCACTACCACTGTTTCGCCAGATTTGGGTTTGCAGTGTTCCAAGAATCCAAAGTAAGCAGTAGCGCCTGGCATTCCGACGGCACCAACTGCTAATGAATTTGAAAGTCCTTTCATGTTTGGCACCTTGTAAATATCTCCAGCCATCTTGTCGGGTACCTTAGCGTCGAGGATGCAGTAGTCACACCAGCCCTTGTGGGAGACGACTCTCGTTCCAACCGGGTAGTTGGGGTCCTTCGATTCCTGCACTACAGCAACCTGGAGGCCGAGCTGGTCGTACTTCTCAGGTGAACTATAAAACCGCAAGTATGGGTCCACGCTCACCCACTCAGCTTTGACGAGGATTTCTCCATTCTTGAGCGGCGGTAACTCGTACTCCACAATTTCAAAATCCTCAAGTTTGGGTAAACCCTTGAATTCGTTAACGACCACGTATTTCCGTGCCTTAACCATGATGTTCTCTCTTTATCTGACAAGTGACTGACTGTGTACGATAAAATGTCTTCTAAGTTTATATAGTAATCAGCGCGCAGCGTCGGGGAGCACCGTGTGCGAGTGACTTGCGTTATCCTATCTCAGATAACACACATTTGAGGCATCATCGCCGACTCTTCGCACTTCGCGTGACGTTGCTTTTGTCATCGTTATGACAAAATCTTTTGTTTCAGTATTGTGCTATGTCACACAGAACAGATAGATAAAGGCTGCGCCTAGCTTTGAATCACGGCTTCTTCTATTCTACAAGTGTCCTCCGAAATTATTTTTATTGTTGCTCAGCTAAGTGACAAAAACGTGCCTAACCCTTAAAATTTTATTCTGTTCTTCCGTCTGGCTGTGTCAGAGAGACACGGCGTAGATCAATGAGAAACAAGATCAATTTCATTAATAACTAGCTTCTGCCAACGGCTTCGCCCGCGTGGTCCCTAGGGAACATACTCCCGGGATAAAAAGTAGCCTATGTCCTTTCTCAGGCTCTAGACTATCTCTGTACCAAATTTCATTTAAATCGGTTCAGTTGTTTTGGCGTGAAAGCGAGACAGACAGACAGACAGACAGAGTTACTTTCGCATTTATAATATTATAATGAAAAGGTGATGTAGTCAAATTACAGAAAAAATAAAACTATTATGGTTGTCACCCCCCCTTCGCGAACCTGACCGTGTGAGGTTGTAAAATAACTATCCATATTTAAAATGCTGACTACCTTTTTATTTATATGTAATATAATATAATCACAATATGTAATATAATCAGTGGAAAAATTTACATATCGAATCTTCCAGAACATGTTTCGCCGATTAGCAAACAGTTTTGCTTTTAATTAAAATTCGTTAAGATTAGATAATAATTTATTATTTGGGATATCTCTTTTAAGATAGGTAAGATAAGTAGAGGTTCAGTGCCTGCTAGGGTTGCAGAATTTGTTCGAAAGACGAGATACCGAGGTGCTGGAACGCAAAGGGCACTAGGAGGAACACGGATGGGTTTTAGTCAGTAAGTTGGCCTTCTGCTCCGCCCAGAGCGAGAGGATTCATTTGATGATTTCCCATAAGAAAAAAAAAAGATAAGTAAGAAAAAATCGCAAATGTCTACCTATTACGGTACAACTTACATAACTTTTTAAAATTTTGAAGCGTCTATTTTGCAAAAAACCGACCAAGTGCGTCGGGTCACGCGCAGAATATAGGGTTCCGTAGTTGCATGTCACACACTGTCCGTGGCCGGACACGCACATGGTCGGATTTTTTGTAAGAGAAAAATGGAACATAATGATTGCAATAGTGTATAATTCCTTAACGTCATAATTCAAAATAAGATTATTAATTAAATGTCACAGACAACAGTAGGCGTTTCGAACCGACATACTACCGAACTAATTAATTACCGATCTAATGAGCAATCGCTGTACGGTTTCTCGCAACAGGATTTTTCGCATTAACGTTACATGACGACATGGCAGCGACAGTGTATGATAAACCTCAGTGTTTCACGTTGGGAAGCAAGAAAAACTAGTGTTAAAGCAGTCCGTTATCAGATCAGTGCCATCCGATGACGGTTTACTTACTTTGTCCCGTGAAACTCTGAAAACTGATGTTGAAGTCTCTCATAAGGCTACCAATTTTGGCGACCGGTAAAAAAAGAACGGCTAAAGTTTCATTGGTTGTTTCGCGTGCATACTTATTCAAATAAATGTATTTAACTTTGTCAATCGGAAACTAAATTGCTGAAAACATCGACTTTGATAACCTAAATAAAGAGTTCGCCGATAGAAAGGCTAGAAAAGTAAAATTTTATTTCTTTTAATAAATAGTTATTTCATTACATAATTTGCCTTTTTTTCTTATAGGTTTGAATTGCAGTTAGGGGGTACCGTGAAATTCTCGCCCAGGGCGCGAGTAGTGCTAAAATCGGCACTGCTCGTAATGATCACAAGTAAGGTATAATACCAACTACAACGTCGTTAGATCTATCAAACGCGGCCAGTACCTCTTGAGTCGATGAATGTGTTGCTGAGTAAGTACTTAATCACTAAGTTAACACAGTGCGGAATGCTACTGTATAACACGATATACCGTATACAGTACATGCTCCTTCCCACCGACTTCGTAAGGTCCACGACTCATTTGTGGGGCTCGGTATCCGTTTATAAAATAAACTACCACTATTTTTCTTAACCTGCCTTTTAACTCATAAAGTTAATAATAATAATGATAATAAATCTTCATTGCAGACCATAGATCCATATTAACAAATAAAAATAATTATGATAAAATCAATTAATAATCAATTATTATGTTAAACCTCTGCTCGAAGGCTGTGTTGAACGCAAAACAATGTCATATTTATCATGTTCTTTTTCTACAAGTAATTAACATAGGACAGGTTATATGTGTTCATATAATACTGTTTTTTTCTGTTTTTTTTTTTATAATCTGACTATGTAGGTCAATCCGCTTTGATTTTTATTTTATTTTTTTTACTTATGTATCAGTTTCATAAAGAAGGCTGGCTAACAAGTGATAAATAATATTATTTTCTTTTGTGTCATGTATTAATTACTTTGCCTACTATTGTAAAAATACTATTGTAAAAGACAGATGTGTTGCTGGGGAGTTTGTTGGCCACTTCTTCTCCACAGCTAAACCACTTTTGAATTTGAATTTGCATCACAGTATTGTATTTTTTTTTGGGACAAGCCCGCCACACATTCCCAAACACTGCAACTCCTGAAAGCCAGACTCAACAGTGGCGACCATCAGAAAAACGCCAAGCCAATGAAGCCCGACGAGTCCCGGAGAAATTATTCAACTGTCTTGGATCCTGCAACGAAATTATCAGAAAAGTACAGCCGACGAGCAGGATAAAAAAAATATAATTTCCACTTCCGTCCTTATCAAGCAGGAGACAGAATAGAGCTAGGCATTGGCCTAGCTCTATGCTGAGCAGCTT
The DNA here is from genome assembly GCA_947578705.1 of Lacanobia wlatinum. Lineage (NCBI taxonomy): Eukaryota > Metazoa > Arthropoda > Insecta > Lepidoptera > Noctuidae > Lacanobia > Lacanobia wlatinum. The sequence goes on from OX388029.1 coordinate 22,284,844, forward strand.
CCTTTAATGCAGCCGAGATGTTAGCAGTTTTGTAGTTGATCGCCTTGTCGAATCCGATGGACTCCAACCACTTCACCTTGTCTTCAGAGCCAGCAAAACCGATGACCTTGCAGCCCTTGATCTTCGCAATCTGTCCAACGAGGGAGCCCACTGCCCCAGCAGCACCCGTCACTACCACTGTTTCGCCAGCTTTGGGTTTGCAGTGTTCCAGGAATCCAAAGTAAGCAGTAGCGCCTGGCATTCCGACGGCACCAACTGCTAATGAATTTGAAAGTCCTTTCATGTTTGGCACCTTGTAAATATCTCCAGCCATCTTGTCGGGTACCTTAGCGTCGAGGATGCAGTAGTCACACCAGCCCTTGTGGGAGACGACTCTCGTTCCAACCGGGTAGTTGGGGTCCTTCGATTCTTGCACTACAGCAACCTGGAGGCCGAGCTGGTCGTACTTCTCAGGTGAACTATAAAACCGCAAGTATGGGTCCACGCTCACCCACTCAGCTTTGACAAGGATTTCTCCATTCTTGAGCGGCGGTAACTCGTACTCCACAATTTCAAAATCCTCAAGTTTGGGTAAACCCTTGAATTCGTTAACGACCACGTATTTCCGTGCCTTAACCATGATGTTCTCTCTTTATCTGACAAGTGACTGACTGTGTGCGATAAAATGTGACTTGCGTTATCCTATCTCAGATAACACACATTTGAGGCATCATCGCCGACTCTTCGCACTTCGCGTGACGTTGCTTTTGTCATCGTTATGACAAAATCTTTTGTTTCAGTATTGTGCTATGTCACACGGAACAGATAAAGGCTGCGCCTAGCTTTGAATCGCGGCTTCTTCTATTCTACAAGTGTCCTCCGAAATTATTTTTATGGTCTGTCAGCTAAGTTACAAAAACGTGCCTAACCCTTAAGATTTATTCTGTTGCGTCTATTTTGCAGAAAAAAAACCGACCAAGTGCGTCGGGTCACGCGCAGAATAGGGTTCCGTAGTTGTATGTCACACACTGCCCGTGGCCCGACACGCACTTGGTCGGTTTTTTTTGCAAAATAGACGCTTCACAATTTTAAAAGTAATGCAAGTTGATATGATGCATAGTATCTCAATAACCGTAATAGGTAGATATTTGCGATTTTCTATTTCTTATCTTTTATTATCACATGGGAAATTATCAAATGACTCCTCCCACTCTGGGCAGAGTAGAAGGCCTCTTACTGACTTAAACCTATCCGTGTTCCTCCTAGTGCCCTTTGCGTTCAGGACCGCGGTGACTCGTATTTCGAACAATTTCTGCAACCCTGGCAGGCACTGAACCTCTACTACGTATCTTACCTACCTTAAAAGAGATATCCCAAATCATAATTTATTATCTAATCTTAACGAATTTTAATAAAAAGCAAAACTGTTTGCTTATCGGAGAAACATGTTTTGGAAGATTCTATATGTAAATTTTTCCACTGAAACTACAAAAAACTACAGTAGATTCAATATAATCACCGAATGCTGAAGCGTTCTCCCATGATTCTCCTTCTTGCTTTTTATTACACGTGTGAGGTTGTAAAAAAAATATGGATAACTATTTTTACAACCTCACACGGTTAGGTTCGCGAAAGGGGGGGGGGGGTGACAACCATAATAGTTTTTTTTTTCTGTAATTTGAATACATCACCTTTTCATTATTATTAATGAAATTGATCTTGCTTCTCATTGATCTACGCCATGTCTCTCTGACACAGCCAGACAGACGAACAGAATAAAATCTTAAGGGTTAGGCCATTGATATATAAAAAACCCAAGATACACACTCAGCATCTCAAAAACGTCCGCAAAAAATAAGCGCAATATGTATAATTATGCGCAAGTTTGAAACAGTCTCGCATCGCTAGCCATATTGCACTGCTTTGTAAAAACAACTTTAAGCGATCCGTGTAAGGTTGAATTTGCAAAACAAATTGCGCATCACTCGCTATACTGAACTGCTTTGTAAAAACAACTTCAAGCGATCCGTGTAAGGTTGAATTTGCAAAAAGAAATTGTTTATAGTATATCTACACACAACTCCCACATGACACTTGATACATGTCAGTTTTTTGACGACAGTTTCGAGTGTGGCAATTGCTCGAGAATGTGCATCTTGGGTATTTTTTATATATCAATGAGTTAGGCACGTTTTTGTCCCTTAGCTGGGAAACCATAAAAATAATTTCAGAGGACACTTGTAGAAGCCGTGATTCAAAGCTAGGCGCAGCCATTATCTGTTCGGTGTGACATAGCACAATACTGAAATAGAAGATTTTGTCATAACGATGATAACACCAGCGTCACGCGATGTAAAATGTATTTTTGTTCCAATAAAGATTATTATTATAAAAGTGCGAAGAGTCGGCGATGATGCCTCAAATGTGTGTTATCTGAGATAGGATAACGCAAGTCACTCGCACACGGTGCTTCCCAACGCTGATTACTATATAAAATTAGAAGACATTTTATCGCACACAGTCAGTCGCTTGTCAGATAAAGAGAGAACATCATGGTTAAGGCACAAAAATACGTGGTCGTTAACGAATTCAAGGGTTTACCCAAACTTGAGGATTTTGAAATTGTGGAGTACGAGTTACCGCCGCTGAAGAATGGAGAGATCCTCGTCAAAGCTGAGTGGGTGAGCGTGGACCCATACTTGCGGTTTTATAGTTCACCTGAGAAGTACGACCAGCTCGGCCTCCAGGTTGCTGTAGTGCAAGAATCGAAGGACCCCAACTACCCGGTTGGAACGAGAGTCGTCTCCCACAAGGGCTGGTGTGACTACTGCATCCTCGACACTAAGGTACCCGACAAGATGGCTGGAGATATTTACAAGGTGCCAAACATGAAAGGACTTTCAAATTCATTAGCAGTTGGTGCCGTCGGAATGCCAGGCGCTACTGCTTACTTTGGATTCCTGGAACACTGCAAACCCAAAGCTGGCGAAACAGTGGTAGTGACGGGTGCTGCTGGGGCAGTGGGCTCCCTCGTTGGACAGATTGCGAAGATCAAGGGCTGCAAGGTCATCGGTTTTGCTGGTTCTGATGACAAGGTGAAGTGGTTGGAGTCCATCGGATTCGACAAGGCGATCAACTACAAAACTGCTAACATCTCGGCTGCATTAAAGGAAGCTGCTCCTGAAGGTGTAGATTGTTACTATGACAACGTTGGAGGTGAGCTGAGCAGTGTGATTATGAGCCAGATGAATATGTATGGACGTGTCGCCGTCATCGGAAGCATCAGTTCATACAACGAAGACCCCGCGCCTAAAGTGAGCATCTTACAGCCGACCATATTGTTTAAACGATTGAGTATTAGAGGTTACGTAGTTTGGGAACATCGAGACCGCTTCCCCGAAGCGTTTGATCAAATTGTTAAATGGATTCACAGTGGACAGCTGAAGCCTCGAGAACACATCACTGAAGGGTTTGACAAGCTTCCGAAAGCTTTTATAGGAATGCTGCAAGGTGAAAATATCGGCAAAGCAGTTGTGAAATTGTAATTAAGTACCTATAGGTAAATTAATAATGCGAGCAATGATTGGTGACATAACACTCCCTCCCCGTATTGTAACAAGGTTCCGTTCTGGAACCGTGACCGCCCGCAGCGTGGACTCCCTATACTGGCGGGCCTATTGTCTTAATTTTAAATGTTTTTACTTTATAATGTATTTAATATAGCATGTACCTACATGTAGGCAAAGGTGTAATCGCACTTGTTTTTTTATTTAATATTATTAATGTACAATAAAATCGAAATGTAAATAATTGTAAACTCTTGGTTTTCATTATTTTGAACATCAAGAACACTAATTAATTACACCAAATAATTAATGGCTGAGTGTCTTAGGCTGTTAAATGCTTTTGTAACAAAGGCAAAGGGGCGGTTTTATGAATTCCTTGTGCTTTTCCATGATTTAGTTTAAAGCTTGGAGATGATCCTTAGTTGAGAAACACACCCGTCAAAAATAAATGGTGACCCGTAGCGCCACAGCTACAGCTACAACAATATCGATACAAATATGATTTTTTACTGAGTATATAATAAGGATATTCTTCGTCGCATGGTGTCACTTACTAGTAATTTTTGCAACTATATATTTTGTAATTGTTGCAGTGTTTATAAGAATACTGTATACTGTTAAAATTCAAATTTAAAAGTGTTTCAGCTGTGGAGAAGAAGTAGCCAACAAACTCCCCAGCAACAAATCTGTTTGTTACGTTTTAAGAATTTGAATTTATACAATAGTAAGCAAAGTAGGTAATTAATACATGACATAAAAAAAAATATTATTTATCACTTGTTAGCTAGCACATTTCATGATACTTAAAATATCGTCAGATACATAAAGAAAAAACAAGATTATATGAACACACATAACCTGTCCTATGCTAATTACTTGTAGAGAAAAAACGTGATAAAATATGACATTGTCTTGCGTTCAACGCAGCGACCAACTATTCTTATCGTCTCTAAGTAATCAATAATAGAATTGTATGCCTTCAAACAGATAAGTAATAGAAAATCGCAAATGTCTACCTATTACGGTTCTTGAGATACTATGCGTCTTATCAACTTACATTACTTTTTAAAATTGTGAAGCATCTATTTTGCAAAAAAAACGACCAAGTGCGTCGGGCCACGCGCAGAATAGGATTCCGTAGTTGCATGTCACACGCTGTCCGTGGCCGGACACGCACTTGCTTGGATTTTTTGCGAGAGAAAAATGGAACATAGTCATTGCAATAGTGTATTTCCTTAACGTCATAATTCAAAATAAGATTATTAATTAAATGTCACAGACAACAGTAGGCGTTTCGAACCGACATACTACCGAACTAATAAATTACCGAACTAATGAGCAATCGCTGTAGGGTTTCTCGCAACAGGATTTTTCGCATTAACGTTACATCGCACCAAGCATCAATCGAATAAAACATCGTACAACTGAATTATCGACACACCGTGTTCGATGTAATAAAAATCGAATCATCAACTTTCGAAAACAAATAGGGATCCCGTTTTTAGGGTCCCGTACAAAGTCTTACTAACGGGACTCTACTTATTACTTTTCCTCCGCTGTCCGTCCGTCCGTCCGTTGGTCCATCTGTCTGTCAGCGGGCTGTATCTCATGAACCGTTATAGGTAGACAGTTAAAATTTTCACAGAGTGTATTTCTATTGCCGCTATAACAACAAATAATAAATTAAATCTTGTACGCTGGTAAAGAAATTTTTGTTGTAAAGATTTAACCTAATTTAATCGCTTCATTTGCCTAGCCTCGCTCAGCGCAAGCGATCTGTCGGCGTGAAACCAACTTATTACAGCCAGTCTTATTACAGCTTCACGGCATCAATTGTTTCTGATTAAAAACGCGAACTGATGGCATGTCCAGAACTGAAAGGGTTCCTTATTTTGCTACAGAACCATTGATATATAAAAAACCCAAGATACACACTCAGCATCTCAAAAACGTCCGCAAAAAATAAGCGCAATATGTATAATTATGCGCAAGTTTCAAACAATCTCGCATCGCTCTCTATAATGCACTGCTTTGTAAAATCAACTTTAAGCGAACTGAAACTGAATCCCTGTGTAAATGTCTCTCTCTCGTACTATTCGAGCTCTTGAAAACTAATTTTATAGGTTTTGTATCGCTTGCGGTGCCAATAGAGCGGTCGTTAAATTTTAACAAAAATAAGGTACCTACTAACACCTATTTAGGGTTCCGTACCCATAAGGTAACCAACTGAACCCTTTTACTAAGCCTCCGCTGTCCGTTCGTCCGTCTGTCTGTCAGTGGACTGTATCTTAGGAACCGTATAGGTAGACAGCTGTTTTCACACATTGTGTATTTCTATTGTCGCTTTAACAACAAATAATAAAAATTAAAGTTTATGTTTGACACCCTTCGTGTGTGAGTCCGACTCGCACTTGGCCGGTTTTATATCTCTACCACACGTAATCAGTAGCGGCGTTAGGGTAGGGCGAGGTTGAGCGACGGCCCAGGGCGCCAGATATAGAGGGGCGTTGCAGGCGATCAGCGGGGTGGTACACACCGTTTAACACCTGCTTAGGGGTGACGCTTAGGGGGAAATCACTGTCGGGTGTCACCTCTAAACGTTTAATGCAATGAAACCTGTCGAGAGGGATGCAAATTTTTTTGAGGTCGCTTCGCTCGTTCTTGCATGCTGCACTCTCTAGCATCATGAGTTTTCTGTAAAAATCAACAAGATTTCAATTTATGATCAAAAGACATTAAGACCCTTTCGAGATGAAGTGCAAAAATTTCTTTAGTTCTCGAGGTTCTGCATTTAGGGGTGACACTCGACTGTTCGTTGACTTTTTGTCACGGTCGGGTGTCACCCTTAAATGGGTGACGTAATGAAACCCGTCCGAGGTAGGGTGTAAAAAATTTCGAGCTCGCTACGCTCGCTCTTATATTCTGCACTGTCTTTCTTCTCGATCTTTTCTGTATAACTCAACAAAACGATTATGTTTATGAATGATCAAAAGAAAATAATACCTTTCCAGGGAGCATGTAGTTTCGAGCTCGCTTTGCTCGCTCTTGTATTCTGCCCTCTCTCAGTTAATGACCTTCCTTGCACCAGTCCATATAGTTACTTTTATTTAAGTTTGAATGAATGAAAAGAAAATAAAAACTATCCGAAGTGGAATGCAAAAATTTCGAACTCGTTTCGCTCGCTCTTGTGTTTTGACCTCTTTCAATTAATGAGATGTCTTGCATCAGTCCATAAAGTGCCCTAAGCTGAGGTGGGATGCAAAAATTTTAGATGCTCGCTCACTCTAGCTCCCGTCATACCATTTGAACTGAACCCATCGTGTCGGAGTGCCCTAAGTTCCCTATGCCCTATGTTCCGCTATTTGGATAAGCAAGTTATTAAACGATATTAAACCAAGTCATCTGCCTAGCTGTTTAAATTAATGCCGGGATTTTACTTAGGTCGCTGATTAGACGGCGCCGTTCAAAATGAAAGCGGCGGATATCTACGATGCACCCATTTGTATGTGGGCTCCACGTTACTAAGTCGCTTTGACGAACGTGAAGTGCGTATTCAACGCGGCGTACTTTATTTCAACTGAATTGAAATTGGCTAGACTTGAGGTAGCCGCATTACATTGCAGCAGCATTTTTCACTCCGGCGCGTCTACTTGTAATACGGCGTGTTATACGACATGGCAGCGACAGTGTATGATAAACCTCAGTGTTTCACGTTGGGAAGCAAGAAAAACTAGTGTTAAAGCAGTCCGTTATCAGATCAGTGCCATCCGATGACGGTTTATTACTTTGTCCCTTGAAACTCTGAAAACTGATATTCGAGACTCTCACAAGGCTACCACTTTAGGCGACCGGTAAAAAAAACGGCAAATGTTTGTTTGGTTGTTCGGTGTACATACTTTTTCAAATACATGTATTTAACTTTGTCAATCGGAAACTGAATTGCTGAAAACATCGACTTTGATAACATAAGTAAAGAGTTCGCCGATAGAAAGGCTAGAAAAGTAAAATTATATATATTTTAATAAATAGTTATTACATTACATCATATTCCTTTTTTTCTTATAGTTTGAATTGCAGTTAGGGGGCACCGTGAAATTCTCGTCCAGGGCGCGAGTAGTGCTAAAACCGGCACTGCTCGTAATTATCACAAGTAAGGTATCAGCAACTGCAACGTCGTTAGATCTATCAAACGCGGCCACTACGGCTTGAGTCGATGAATGTGTTGCTGAGTAAGTACTTAATCTCTAAGTTAACACAGTGCGGAATGCTATTGTATAACACGATATACCGTATACAGTACATGCTCCTTCCCACCGACTTCGTAAGGTCCACGACTCATTTGTGGGGCTCGGTATCCGTTTATACAATAAACTTCCACTATTTTTTCTTAACCTGCCTTTTAACTCATTTAAAGCTAAAGTTGAATCTAACCTCTTTTCGAAGGCATACTAAAGACAATGTCATATTTATCATGTTCTTTCTCTAAAAGTAATTAGCATAGTACATAAATGTGTTCAAATAGTATTGTTTTTTTTTATTATCTGTTTTTTTCTTTTTTCTTATGTATCAGTTTCATAGAGTGTGCTAGCTAACAAGTGATTATTTTTTTGTGTAATGTATTAATTACTTTGCATACTATTGTACAAATTCACAGACAGACGTGTTGCTGGCGAGTTTGTTGGCCATTTCTTCTCCACAGATAAAACACTTTTGAATTTAAATTTGGACAGTATTTTTTTGGGACAAGCCCGCCACACATTCTTAACCACTGCAACTCCTGAAAGCTAGAATCATCAGTGGCGACCACCAGAAAAATGCCGAGCCAATGAAGCCCGTCGAGTCTTGGATGCTGCAACAAATGAATCAGAAAAGTACAGCGGAGGAGCAGGAAAACAAAATATATATATAACTAGCTTCTGCCAGCGGCTTCGCCCGCGTGGTCCCTAGGGAACTTACTCCCGGAATAAAAAGTAGCCTATGTCCTTTCTCAGTCTTTAGACTACCCTGTGCCAAATTTAATTTAACGCGGTTCAGTAGTTTTGATGTGAAAGCGCAGACAGACAGAGTTACTTTCGCATTTATAAAATTAGTAAGGACTTCCACTTCCCTCCTTATCAAGCAGGAGACAGAATAGAGCTAGGCCAATAGGCACCACGGGACATATACAACTGGGTTAAGCCCAGTTGCCAAGCACCACGGATTATATATTGACACTAAAACTAATGGGTCCTAAATTGTGAGCTACTTTTGATTCCAGTTATAGGTATGGCAAAATCGCTTGAACGCAAGGAAATTTGTTCTGGTGTCTACAAGGTCCATATAGTAAACTACTCCAGATGTAACCTGAATACTTTCTAACATAATATTGCGGTCAGTTTGCCAAAGATCACACTCCCATAAGATGTGGTGTGCGGATTTTTCGTAAATATGTTTGTACTGCAATTTCTAGTTAGTGAAACCATGTCGCGAAGGATATCCTTATTATATACTCAATAAAAATCATATTTGTATCGCTATTGTTGTAGCTGTAGCTGTGGCGCTACAAAGATACTTAATGCTATTAGTGAATTATGGTAACCATTTTATTTTTGACGGGTGTGTTTCTCCATTAAGGATCATCTCCAAGCTTTAAACCAAATCATGGAAAAGCACAAGGAATTTAGAAAACCGTCTCTTTGCCTTAGTTACAAAAGCATTTAACAGCCTAAGACAGTCAGCCATTAGTAAGTTAGTGGAAGGTATCTAAAGTTCTTGATGTTCAAAATAATGTATACCAAGGTATTACAATTATTTACTTTTCGATTTTATTGCACATTCATAAAATTAAATAAAAAAACAAGTGCGATTACACCTTTGCCAACATGTAGGTGCATGCTATATTAATTGCATTATAAAATAAAAGCATTTAAAATTAAGACAATATGGCCCGCCGGTATAGGGAACAGAGTCCACGCTGCGGACGGTCACGCTTCCAGAACGAAACCTTGTTACAATACGGGAGAGGAGTGTTATGTCAGCAATCATTGCACGCATTCTTAATTTACCTATAGGTACTTAATTACAATTTCACAACTGCTTTGCCGATGTTTTCACCTTGCAGCATTCCTATAAAAGCTTTCGGAAGCTTTTCAAACCCTTCAGTGATGTGTTCCCGAGGCTTCAGCTGTCCACTATGAATCCATTTAATAATTTGGTCAAACGCTTCGGGGAAGTGGTCTAGATGTTCCCAAACTACGTAACCTCTAATACTCAATCGTTTAAACAATATGGTCGGCTGTAAGATGCTCACTTTAGGCGCGGGGTCTTCGTTGTATGAACTGATGCTTCCGATGACGGCGACACGTCCATACATATTCATCTGGCTCATAATCACACTGCTCAGCTCACCTCCAACGTTGTCATAGTAACAATCTACACCTTCAGGAGCAGCTTCCTTTAATGCAGCCGAGATGTTAGCAGTTTTGTAGTTGATCGCCTTGTCGAATCCGATGGACTCCAACCACTTCACCTTGTCTTCAGAGCCAGCAAAACCAATGACCTTGCAGCCCTTGATCTTCGCAATCTGTCCAACGAGAGAGCCCACTGCCCCAGCAGCACCCGTCACTACCACTGTTTCGCCAGCTTTGGGTTTGCAGTGTTCCAAGAATCCAAAGTAAGCAGTAGCGCCTGGCATTCCGACGGCACCAACTGCTAATGAATTTGAAAGTCCTTTCATGTTTGGCACCTTGTAAGTATCTCCAGCCATCTTGTCGGGTACCTTAGCGTCGAGGATGCAGTAGTCACACCAGCCCTTGTGGGAGACGACTCTCGTTCCTACCGGGTAGTTGGGGTCCTTCGATTCTTGCACTACAGCAACCTGGAGGCCGAGCTGGTCGTACTTCTCAGGTGAACTATAAAACCGCAAGTATGGGTCCACGCTCACCCACTCAGCTTTGACGAGGATCTCTCCATTCTTGAGCGGCGGTAACTCGTACTCCACAATTTCAAAATCCTCAAGTTTGGGTAAACCCTTGAATTCGTTAACGACCACGTATTTCCGTGCCTTAACCATGATGTTCTCTCTTTATCTGACAAGTGACTGACTGTGTGCGATAAAATGTCTTCTAAGTTTATATAGTAATCAGCGTGCAGCGTTGGGGAGCACCGTGTGCGAGTGACTTGCGTTATCCTATCTCAGATAACACACATTTGAGGCATCATCGCCGACTCTTCGCACTTCGCGTGACGTTGCTTTTGTCATCGTTATGACAAAATCTTTTATTTCAGTATTGTGCTATGTCACACAGAACAGATAAAGGCTGCGCCTAGCTTTAAATCACGGCTTCTTCTATTCTACAAGTGTCCTCCGAAATTATTTTTATGGTCTGTCAGCTAAGTGACAAAAACGTGCCTAACCCTTAAGATTTATTCTGTTACGTCTATTTTACAAAAAAAAAACCGACCAAGTGCGTCGGGTCACGCGCAGAATAGGGTTCCGTAGTTGTATGTCACACACTGCCCGTGGCCCGACACGCACTTGGTCGTTTTTTTTGCAAAATAGACGCTTCACAATTTTAAAAGTAATGCAAGTTGATATGATGCATAGTATCTCAATAACCGTAATATTTATATGTCGCATCATGGGTGGCCGAGATGTGAAGTATCGGGTCTTCATCACAATCCGCCATAATTTTGTGAGAATGTGGGCACTGTCGTGGGCACTCGAACGAAAGATAATTTAAATCAAAATAACTTTATTTAAAATAACGATTTTACAACACAAGAAACAAACACGTGGGTTGGTACTGAGCGTATGCCAAGACCGTAGGAGCTCGACTGTCGCAGCCCTCGGTCACTTCTCCAGTCTCTGCTGCATCCCCTCTACCGACGATCGTGTCCAAGCGGTAGGACGCGCTTGCGTTTCCGATCACGTCACTGTTAGGTTTCGAAACCATTTGCTAGATGGCGATGTTCGTTGCACAGTGGCGCCATCAATCCACGACATATAGGTATTTGCGATTTTCTATTACTTATCTTTTTTTATCTTATGGGAAATTGTCAAATGACTCCTCCCACGTTGGGCAGAGTTGAAGGCCTCTTACTGACTAAAACCTATCCGTGTTCCTCCTAGTGCCCTTTGCGTTTAGGACCGCGGTGACTCGTATTTCGAACAATTTCTGCAACCCTGGCAGGCACTGAACCTCTACTACTTATCTTACCTACCTTAAAAGAGATATCCCAAATCATAATTTATTATCTAATCTTAACGAATTTTAATAAAAAAGCAAAACTGTTTGCTTATCGGAGAAACATGTTCTGGAAGATTCGATATGTAAATTTTTCCACTGACCGAAAACTACAGTAGATACAATATAATCACCGAATGCTGAAGCGTTCTCCCATGATTCTCCTTCTTGCTTTTTATTAAACGTGTTAGGTTGTAAAAAAATATGGATAATTATTTTTACAACCTCACACGGTTAGGTTCGCGAAAGGGGGGTGACAACCATAATAGTTTTATTTTTTCTGTAATATGAATACATCACCTTTTCATTATTATTAATGAAATTGATCTTGCTTCTCATTCATCTACGCCGTGTCTCTCTGACACAGCCAGACAGACGAACAGAATAAAATCTTAAGGGTTAGGTCATTGATATATAAAAAACCCAAGATACACACTCAGCATCTCAAAAACGTCCGCAAAAAATAAGCGCAATATGTATACGCAAGTTTGAAACAGTCTCGCATCGCTAGCCATATTGCACTGCTTTGTAAAAACAACTTTAAGCGATCCGTGTAAGGTTGAATTTGCAAAACAAATTGCGCATCACTCGCTATACTGAACTGCTTTGTAAAAACAACTTTAAGCGATCCGTGTAAGGTTGAATTTGCAAAAAGAAATTGTTTATAGTATAACTACACACACCTCCCACATGACACTTGATACATGTCAGTTTTTTGACGACAGTTTCGAGTGTGACATTTGTTCGAGAATGTGCATCTTGGGTATTTTTTATATATCAATGGGTTAGGCACGTTTTTGTCCCTTAGCTGGGAAACCATTAAAATAATTTCAGAGGACACTTGTAGAAGCCGTGATTCAAAGCTAGGCGCAGCCATTATCTGTTCGGTGTGACATAGCACAATATTGAAATAAAACATTTTGTCATAACGATGATAACAGCAGCGTCACGCGATGTAAAATGTATTTTTGTTCCAATAAAGATTATTATTATAAAAGTGCGAAGAGTCGGCGATGATGCCTCAAATGTGTGTTATCTGAGATAGGATAACGCAAGTCACTCGCACACGGTGCTTCCCAACGCTGATTACTATATAAATTTAGAAGACATTTTATCGCACACAGTCAGTCGCTTGTCAGATAAAGAGAGAACATCATGGTTAAGGCACGGAAATACGTGGTCGTTAACGAATTCAAGGGTTTACCCAAACTTGAGGATTTTGAAATTGTGGAGTACGAGTTACCGCCGCTCAAGAATGGAGAGATCCTCGTCAAAGCTGAGTGGGTGAGCGTGGACCCATACTTGCGGTTTTATAGTTCACCTGAGAAGTACGACCAGCTCGGCCTCCAGGTTGCTGTAGTGCAAGAATCGATAGACCCCAACTACCCGGTTGGAACGAGAGTCGTCTCCCACAAGGGCTGGTGTGACTACTGCATCCTCGACACTAAGGTACCCGACAAGATGGCTGGAGATACTTACAAGGTGCCAAACATGAAAGGACTTTCAAATTCATTAGCAGTTGGTGCCGTCGGAATGCCAGGCGCTACTGCTTACTTTGGATTCCTGGAACACTGCAAACCCAAAGCTGGCGAAACAGTGGTAGTGACGGGTGCTGCTGGGGCAGTGGGCTCCCTCGTTGGACAGATTGCAAAGATCAAGGGCTGCAAGGTCATCGGTTTTGCTGGTTCTGAAGACAAGGTGAAGTGGTTGGAGTCCATCGGATTCGACAAGGCGATCAACTACAAAACTGCTAACATCTCGGCTGCATTAAAGGAAGCTGCTCCTGAAGGTGTAGATTGTTACTATGACAACGTTGGAGGTGAGCTGAGCAGTGTGATTATGAGCCAGATGAATATGTATGGACGTGTCGCCGTCATCGGAAGCATCAGTTCATACAACGAAGACCCCGCGCCTAAAGTGAGCATCTTACAGCCGACCATATTGTTTAAACGATTGAGTATTAGAGGTTACGTAGTTTGGGAACATCGAGACCGCTTCCCCGAAGCGTTTGATCAAATTCTTAAATGGATTCACAGTGGACAGCTGAAGCCTCGAGAACACATCACTGAAGGGTTTGACAAACTTCCGAAAGCTTTTATAGGAATGCTGCAAGGTGAAAATATCGGCAAAGCAGTTGTGAAATTGTAATTAAGTACCTATAGGTAAATTAATAATGCGAGCAATGATTGGTGACATAACACTCCCTCCCCGTATTGTAACAAGGTTTCGTTCTGGAAGCGTGACCGCCCGCAGCGTGGACTCTGTTCCCTATACCGGCGGGCCATATTGTCTTAATTTTAAATGTTTTTATTTTATAATGTATTTAATATAGCATGTATCTACATGTAGGCAAAGGTGTAATCGCACTTGTTTTTTATTTAATTTTATTAATGTATAATAAAATCGAAATGTAAATAATTCTAAACCCTTGGTATTCATTATTTTGAACATCAAGAACACTAATTAATTACACCAAATAATTAATGGCTGAGTGTCTTAGGCTGTTAAATGCTTTTGTAACAAAGGCAAAGGGGCGGTTTTCTAAATTCCTTGTGCTTTTCCATGATTTAGTTTAAAGCTTTGAGATGATCCTTAGTGGAGAAACACACCCGTCAAAAATAAAATGGTGACCCGTAGCGCCACAGCTACAACTACAACAATAGCGATACAAATATGATTTTTTACTGAGTATATAATAAGGATATTCTTTGTCGCATGGTGTCACTAACTAGAAACTATATATTTTGTAATTGTTGCAGTGTTTATAAGAATACTGTTAAATGCAAATTTAAAAGTGTTTTAGCTGTGGAGAAGAAGTAGCCAACAAACTCCCCAGCAACAAATCTGTTTGTTACGTTTTAAGAATTTGAATTTATACAATAGTATGCAAAGTAATTAATACATGACACAAAAAAAAATATTATTTATCACTTGTTAACTAGCACATTTCATGATACTTAAAATATCGTCAGATACATTAAAAAAAGCAAGATAATATGAACACACATAACCTGTCCTATGCTAATTACTTGTAGAGAAAAAACATAGAATTGTATGCCTTCAAACAGATAAGTAATAGAAAATCGCAAATGTCTACCTATTACGGTTATTGAGATACTATGCGTCTTATCAACTTAGATTACTTTTTAAAATTGTGAAGCGTCTATTTTGCAAAAAAAAAACCGACCAAGTGCGTCGGGTCACGGACAGAATATAGGGTTCCGTAGCTGCATGTCACACACTGTCCGTGGCGACCGACGCACTTGGTTGGATTTTTTGTGAGAGAAAAATGGAACATAATGATTGCAATAGTGTATTTCCTTAACGTCATAATTCAAAATAAGATTATTAATTAAATGTCACAGACAACAGTAGGCGTTTCGAACCGACATACTACCGAACTAATAAATTACCGAACTAATGAGCAATCGCTGTAGGGTTTCTCGCAACAGGATTTTTCGCATTAACGTTACATCGCACCAAGCATCAATCGAATAAAACATCGTACAACTGAATTATCGACACACCGTGTTCGATGTAATAAAAATCGAATCATCAACTTTCGAAAACAAATAGGGATCCCGTTTTTAGGGTCCCGTACAAAGTCTTACTAACGGGACTCTACTTATTACTTTTCCTCCGCTGTCCGTCCGTCCTTCCGTTGGTCCATCTGTCTGTCAGCGGGCTGTATCTCATGAACCGTTGTAGGCAGACAGTTAAAATTTTCACAGAGTGTATTTCTATTGCCGCTATAACAACAAATAATAAATTAAATCTTGTACGCTGGTAAAGAAGTTTTTGTTGTAAAGATTTAACCTAATTTAATCGCTTCATTTGCCTAGCCTCGCTCAGCGCAAGCGATCTGTCGGCGTGAAACCAACTTATTACAGCCAGTCTTATTACAGCTTCGCGGCATCAATTGTTTCTGATTAAAAACGCGAACTGATGGCATGTCCAGAACTGAAAGGGTTCCTTATTTTGCTACAGAACCATTGATATATAAAAAACCCAAGATACACACTCAGCATCTCAAAAACGTCCGCAAAAAATAAGCGCAATATGTATAATTATGCGCAAGTTTCAAACAATCTCGCATCGCTCTCTATAATGCACTGCTTTGTAAAATCAACTTTAAGCGAACTGAAACGGAATCCCTGTGTAAATGTCTCTCTCTCGTACTACTCGAGCTCTTGAAAACTAATTTTATAGGTTTTGTATCGCTTGCGGTGCCAATAGAGCGGTCGTTAAATTTTAACAAAAATAAGGTACCTACTAACACCTATTTAGGGTTCTGTACCCATAAGGTAACCAACTGAACCCTTTTACTAAGCCTCCGCTGTCCGTTCGTCCGTCTGTCTGTCAGTGGACTGTGTCTTAAGAACCGTATAGGTAGACAGCTGTTTTCACACATTGTGTATTTCTATTGTCGCTTTAACAACAAATAATAAAAATTAAAGTTTATGTTTGACACCCTTCGTGTGTGAGTCCGACTCGCACTTGGCCGGTTTTATATCTCTACCACACGTAATCAGTAGCGGCGTTAGGGTAGGGCGAGGTTGAGCGACGGCCCAGGGCGCCAGATATAGAGGGGCGTTGCAGGCGATCAGCGGGGTGGTACACACCGTTTAACAACGGCTTAGGGGTGACGCTTAGGGGGAAATCACTGTCGGGTGTCACCTCTAAACGTTTAATGCAATGAAACCTGTCTAGAGGGATGCAAAATTTTTTGAGGTCGCTTCGCTCGTTCTTGCATGCTGCACTCTCTAGCATCATGAGTTTTCTGTAAAAATCAACAAGATTTCAATTTATGATCAAAAGACATTAAGACCCTTTCGAGATGAAGTGCAAAAATTTCTTTAGTTCTCGAGGTTTTCTGCATTTAGGGGTGACACTCGACTGTTAGTTGACTTTTTGTCACGGTCGGGTGTCACCCTTAAACGGGTGACGTAATAATACCCGTCCGAGGTAGGGTGTAAAAAATTTCGAGCTCGCTCCGCTCGCTCTTATATTCTGCACTGTCTTTCTTCTCGATCTTTTCTGTATAACTCAACAAAACGATTATGTTTATGTATGAATGATCAAAAGAAAATAATACCTTTCCAGGGAGCATGTAGTTTCGAGCTCGCTTTACTCGCTCTTGTATTCTGCCCTCTCTCAGTTAATGACCTTCCTTGCACCAGTCCATATAGTTACTTTTATTTAAGTTTGAATGAATGAAAAGAAAATAAAAACTATCCGAAGTGGAATGCAAAAATTTCGAACTCGTTTCGCTCGCTCTTGTGTTTTGACCTCTTTCAATTAATGAGATGTCTTGCATCAGTCCATAAAGTGCCCTAAGCTGAGGTGGGATGCAAAAATTTTAGATGCTCGCTCACTCTAGCTCCCGTCATACCATTTGAACTGAACCCATCGTGACGGAGTGCCCTAAGTTCCCTATGCCCTATGTTCCGCTATTTGAATAAGCAAGTTATTAAACGATATTAAAACCAAGTCATCTGCCTAGCTGTTTAAATTAATGCCGGGATTTTACTTAGGTCGCTGATTAGACGGCGCCGTTCAAAATGAAAGCGGTGGATATCTACGATGCACCCATTTGTATGTGGGCTCCACGTTACTAAGTCGCTTTGACGAACGTGAAGTGCGTATTCAACGGGGCGTACTTTATTTCAACTGAATTGAAATTGGCTAGACGTGAGGTAGCCGCATTACATTGCAGCAGCATTTTTCACTCCGGCGCGTCTACTTGTAATACGACGTGTTATACGACATGGCAGCGACAGTGTATGATAAACCTCAGTGTTTCACGTTGGGAAGCAAGAAAAACTAGTGTTAAAGCAGTCCGTTATCAGATCAGTGCCATCCGATGACGGTTTACTTACTTTGTCCCGTGAAACTCTGAAAACTGATGTTGAAGTCTCTCATAAGGCTACCAATTTTGGCGACCGGTAAAAAAAGAACGGCTAAAGTTTCATTGGTTGTTTCGCATGCATACTTATTCAAATAAATGTATTTAACTTTGTCAATCGGAAACTAAATTGCTGAAAACTTTGATAACCTAAATAAAGAGTTCGCCGATAGAAAGGCTAGAAAAGTAAAATTTTATTTCTTTTAATAAATAGTTATTTCATTACATAATTTGCCTTTTTTTCTTATAGGTTTGAATTGCAGTTAGGGGGCACCGTGAAATTCTCGCCCAGGGCGCGAGTAGTGCTAAAACCGGCACTGCTCGTAATGATCACAAGTAAGGTATAACACCAACTGCAACGTCGTTAGATCTATCAAACGCGGCCACTACCGCTTGAGTCGATGAATGTGTTGCTGAGTAAGTACTTAATAAATAAAAATAAGTTAACACAGTGCGCAATGCTACTGTATAACACGATATACCGTATACAGTACATGCTCCTTCCCACCGACTTCGTAAGGCCCACGACTCATTTGTGGGGCTCGGTATCCGTTTATACAATAAACTTCCACTATTTTTTCTTAACCTGCCTTTTAACTCATTTAAAGCTAAAGTTGAATCTAACCTCTGTTCAAAGGCATACTATAGACAATATCATATTTATCATGTTCTATCTCTACAAGTAATTAGCATAGTACATAAATTCGTTCATATAGTTTTTTTTTTTTTATCTGACTGTGTAGGTCAACCCATTTTGTTTTTTTCTTTTTACTTATGTATCAGTTTCAAAAAGTGTGCTAGCTAACAAGTGATTTTTTTTTTGTGTTATGTATTAATTACTTTGCATACTATTGTACAAATTCACAGACAGATGTGTTGCTGGGGAGTTTGTTGGCCACTTCTTCTCCACAGCTAAAACACTTTTGTATTTGAATTTGTACAGTTTTTTTTTTGGGACAAGCTCGCCACACATTCATAACCACTGCAACTCCTGAAAGCTAGAATCATCAGTGGCGACCACCAGAAAAATGCCGAGCCAATGAAGTCCGTCTAGTCTTGGAAACTGCAACGAAATTAATCGGAAAAGTACAGCGGAGGAACAGGAAAAAAAACATATAACTAGCTTCTGCCAGCGGCTTCACCCGCGTGGTCCCTAGGGAACAAACTCCCGGAATAAAAAGTAGCCTATGTGCTTTCTCAGGCTCTAGACTATCCCTGTACCAAATTTCATTTAACACGGTTCAGTAGTTTTGATGTGAAAGCGCGACAGAGTTACTTTCGCATTTATAATATTAGTAAGGATTTCCACTTCCCTCCTTATCAAGCAGGAGACAGAATAGAGCTAGGCCAATAGGCACCACGGGACATATACAACTGGGTTAAGCCCAGTTGCCAAGCACCACGGATTATATATTGACACTAAAACTAATGGGTCCTAAATTGTGAGCTACTTTTGATTCCAGTACTAAGTATGGCAAAATTGCTTAAACGCAAGGAAATTATATTATCCGATGTTTTATACAGTGCTGATGAAGTGAGAGTGTGAATAATAAATGCTCAGTCAACACCATAGGAAAAGATCGATCGGGGGTTTTTACCTCCAGATTTAAAAATAATAAGCCTAGTTTGTCCAGCTCGCCTCCCCAAAACAACGTGATACCCTCCTGGCGTCAGTTATAAATCATAACAAAAACAAGAAGGTAAACTCAGTGAAACTCAATACTGCAGACCTGGGTATTGCTGGGGATAAAATGCCCGTATTCGGGCTTGAACATCTCCTGCTAATAAAGCGCTTCATGCTGCCACTAGACAAAAGGCAAAGGACAAGGCATATAAATTTGTATGGGTGAGAAACAGCAGGATCTTTGTTAGGAAAACTACCGAAGACGAACATATTTTATAAAGAATTAGACTCCTTAAATAAGTTAGTATAGTTTTAAAAGAGGCTTTAATATTTTTCTTATCTAAAAAATGCATGCACCTGTGAAATTCATAATTCGATAACTTAAATATATTCTTTCAGAACTGCAGAGGATTACGAACAAAAACGCATATGATTATCCGCAATGTTTGTATTAATAACTATGATGTTATATTTATTTCGGAGACCTGGCTTAATAATTCCATACAGAACAGTGAGCTATTCGATGACAGATATACGGTCCATAGGAGAGATAGAGAAACCTCCCCCTCCCTTTTAAGTTTTGTCGTTTGAAGAAAAAAACAAACTAGAACCTGATAGTACTTTTATTGTTTTTCAAAGTATTCACCACGTAACTTAATACACTTTTCCATTCGCTTACATCAGTTATTATAACATTTATTCCACTCTAAAGTGGGGGTGTTCAAAATGGCTGACTTGAAAGCGTCGACTGCTTCTTCACCGGACTGGAACCTTTGACCACGAAGAGTTTTCTTAATTTTAGGAAATGTAAAAAAATCGTTAGGGCTTAGGTCAGGACTGTATGGAGGATGGTCAAGAATTTCTACTTTTTCCTGCTTCAATACTCAATCGTTTGACGAGCGCTGTGTGAGCTTGCGTTGTCGTGGTGCAGGATGATGCGTCGCTTTGAGTTAGATTTTCGAAGTTCGCCGATAACTTGTGGTAAACAAACTGTGGTATACCACTCTGCGTTAACCGATCTACGATCTTAAGTGCAATAGTCGCAAGACGACCGGTTTTTCCAACGAACGTGGCCACCATCTTCTTTGAAGTGCTTCGAGAATGAACAACTTTAGTCGGCTTTGGCTCGTCTTGAAAGACCCAGATTGAAGATTGTTGTTTGGAATCAGGATCGTAGGCATAGATTTGTCACCACTCATGATGTCATAGATGTGATTTGGCTCTCCTCGGTTGAACCTTTGCAGAGTTTTCTTACACCATCTGACGCGGGCCGCCTTGTGATCGTCGGAAAGCAGATGCGGTATCCAACGGTTCACACCAAGCACTTCATGCAAGATCTTCTGAATGGTTGTCCCTGAGATGCCTAATAGAGCCTCTATCTCTCGATACGTCACATGACGATCTTCGAGAATTAGATGTCTCACAGCAATGATGTTATCTTCAGTGAAGGCAGATTTTGGGCGTCCTTCGCGAGATTTGTCACTAACACTAGTATGTCCACGCTGGAGTTCTAAATACCAGCGTTCTACAGTCTGCAGACATGGGGTTTCATCACTAAACACAGATGTTAGCTCTTCAAAACACTGAAGCCGTGTCAGGCCTCTTCTAAAGTTGTAGAAAATTATTGCACGAAAATTTTCCTTAGAAAGATTCATTTTCGAACGTAACGTGACAGATTCCAATCGACGCTGTGACTAAACAATAGCATTAATCCTAATACTTTCAACTGTTTTGAGATTCAAAATTTAAACACATTCGAATATAGAACAGTTCCAAATTCTTAATTGCCGGGAAATATGGAAACGACAAAACTTAAAAGGCATGCCTAGTACCTATCGTATCTACATGTGAATTTGATATTTGTGTAAAATAGAAACGTAAACAAACAATATAGGCTAGTTTACACCATCAATAAATTGCAAACTTAGAAAAATAACGCATAGAAACCTAGTACGAGTGCAAAAAGTGAGGCAACTCAACCTTAGCCTTATCCGTAAATCCGTCAAAGTTAGCCTCCAGTACTCAAGGTCACGATCCGTCGAACACAGCTCGCGAGTAAATAATTGAAAATGACAGTTTTTTGCGTGAAAGGATGTTATAGCACTTCAGGAAAACAATAAAAAAGTGATCAAATTACATTTCACAAGTAAAAATTTTCATTTTGTACACTATTTTTAAGTAAATCGATCATTAAAACAAAATTCTAATAATTCAATTCAATTTTTAAGGTTATGGCTCCATCGACGAACATTCGATGATTTTGCCAATGTCAAGGTACGAGATGGTTATAATGGTCGATACTTTCTCTCAATAACGCTAACTGTTTAATGACTATTGATCAGTTTTTGTAGCGATGCCATCCACTATTCGCCATGCTAAAAAGGACAAAACGTTTGGTTAATAATATAAGACGGCACATAATATGAGTGTTAAAACATCAAACACATTTATACATATCAGTACTTAAATAAAAAATATAAATATAATCTAATAATAAAAAATTCTTACAAGAAGATTTTATTTATATTAATAAACTTATAAAGGATTTTTACTGCGGGGGTATGGGCTAAAGATAAAAGGAAAGGAATGTTAATTGGAGGAGGAAAATCAGGAGGGAGTAAGTCGTAAAGGGGAGTAATTAAACGAGGACAGGAAAAAAATAAGTGCTCCAGAGTACCCCTCCTCTAGACCGCATTCACACAAAGAACTGTCTTTCACGCGAATTTTAGCCAAAAAAACTGGTGTGCAAACAAACCCGAGACGAAGACGAATTATGACAGAGGTAGCCAGTTTACTTGAAAATTTAAGTTTGCTAAACCAACATTTAGAAGGAATAAGTGGTTGGATGGATCCATAAAATTTTCCCTTCTGTAACTGAGTTTTTTGCCACTGTGTATTCCAACATTTCATCATCTCTGGTTTAACAAGGCAGCGCAAATCTCGAGCATAACAGGACGTGTGGGATTCAATGCCATTCCGAGTGGCTGATTTGGCAATCGAATCAGCATTCTCGTTTCCTATGATTCCGGAATGGCTAGGGATCCAGGCCAATGCGATATCGATGCCTAAACAGTAGCATCTATAAAGAAGTTGTTTAATCTGCAAAGTAAGGGGACAGTTGTGACGAGAACGAAAAGGTGATTTTACTAAGTCTTGAAGGCAGCTAAGAGATTCGGAGAAAATAATTGATTTGTTGAGACCATGCGATTCAACGTAGGAGACCGCTTCCAAAAGAGCTATTGCTTCCCCGGTATAAATGGATCCAAATGAAGAGCTATGAAAATTTTGTATTATTCTGAACTTTGGAATCCATACAGCAGAACCGACATTGCTATCATCTGACAGCTTCGACGCGTCAGTAAATATCGTAAGCCAATCATGCCAGTCCTTTGATAAAATCTTGTTGAATTTATCATTGGCAGCAGGGTCATGTTTCGAGATACCAAAGTTAAAGATTTTAGGACGAAATAGTAATGAATTAAAATCTACTTCAAATAAGGGGTTCAAACTTGATTGAGCTAAAGAAATGTGCATATCATTAAATTTACTGAAGCTATTAACGAGGAGGGGAGGATTTTTATGGGTCCAATAGCGGGACGATGGGATTAACTCAAAAAGAGTACGAAGAAGAGGAAGTAGGGGGTGAGATTTATGTTGGATGACTTTATAAAAAAATCTATCGCAGAGATACTGTCTACGTAAATGAAGGGGGGGCTCCAAACACTCTACCTGAAGGGCATTAATAGGGGAGCATTTCATAGCACCCGTGATAATGCGCAAGCATTTGGACTGGATCTTTTCCAGCTTAGCAAGAGCTATTCTGTTGCATGGTTCCAAAAGAAAGCTCCCATCGTCAAAGTGGCTACGGACTATAGCATTGTAAAGAATTTTTTGGGAAGTTGGGTGGGCTCCCCAGCGAACTCCAGAGAGGGCACGCAGAACATTAACTCCTTTTTCGCATTTCTTCGAAATGTAGTCTAAATGATGAAGGCCAGACAATTTGGAGTCGAGGATGAGGCCGAGAAATTTTACTTTATCACAGATCAATATGGGTTCGTTTTCAACAAAAAGGTTTATAGGAGGAATATTTCGTTTTCGAGAAAAGACAACTGCGTTACATTTGGGGTCAGACAAGTTTAGGCCGTGATCGATAAGCCACTGGTTTAAATACTGAAGGGCAGAGTTTAAGCGTAATGAGGCGTCTGAAAGGGAAGCTGAACTAAAATAAAGTGCAATGTCGTCGGCGTATTGTAAAATTTTGCAAAAACAACTAACTGAAGACTCCAAATCGTATGTGTATAAATTATACAGGAGAGGACTTAAGACCGACCCCTGGGGTAATCCTTTCCACACTAGACGAGATGGTGAGAGAGTGTTTTGATGACGAACAGAAATAGAGCGGGACATAAGGAGATTACAAATGATGTTGACCATCCTCACAGGGATACTCAGCTGTAGCAGCTTTTGCCTGAGTATTGGAAGTTGGACATTATCATAGGCTGAGGCTATATCTAAGAAAACACCAAGAACGCTTTCATTATTAGAAAAAGCAATGCGGACATCGGATAAGAAGATACTGAGGCTATCTAGAGTGCCCATGCCTCTTCAAAACCCGAATTGAGACCTGGCTAAGATGCCTTTGGTTTCTAATATCCATTCAAGTCGATTCTTTATAAGGTTTTCCATGATTTTAGCCAACACAGAGGATAGTGCGATTGGACGATAGGAGGAAGAATCATGTGGGTCTTTCCCAGATTTCAAAATGGGTATAATAATCTGGGTTTTCCAGGACTCTGGGACTTGACCAGTAGCGAAAAAGGAGTTGATTAGGTCGAGGAAGATTGATTTACAGTTTGAAGAGGATTTGGTAATAAAGGAATAGGGGATTCCATCGACACCCGGAGCAGAATCACGAAGATGCTCCAAGGCACATGTCAATTCTGAATACGAGAAAAGGTCATCAAATCTATCAGAGGAAGTGGGAGAAGGAGGATCTGCAGTTGGAAAGCAATCAAAACTAGGGGCAAAAGGGGGGGCTAATTTTGTAATAAAGTCCTCTAACCAAGAACTAGGGTCATTGGTTGTGACTATGGAAGACTGATGGTCACAAGCTCTGCGATAGGTTTTAATTTTTTTCCAAACAAGGGAAACTGGAGAGCGAGGAGACAGAGATTCGCAAAACTTGAGCCAGCCAGACCTTTTCTTTTTTGCCAATAACCTGCAAACTCTTGCAGATATCTTTTTAAAATTCAGATATTCAGGCATGTCTAAACTAGACACAAAAGTATTTTCTGCTTCTTTACGTTTTCGAACACCATCAGAGCACTCCGCATCCCACCAAGGTGGGGAAGATAATAGACGGCGGGCAGAGTTCTTTAAGGGGATAGAGGAATCGGCCGCTTTCGACAAACATTCAACAAAATCATTGTAGACGGTAATTGAATTGGAGGAGTTTATTGGGGGGAAGTTTTGAAGTTCTGAATCCAATTTGGAAGAAAAATGAGACCAGTCAGCTTGTGAAAGGAGATATTTTTGTAGGGGTTGAATAGAAGGAGAACGAGGATGAGTACTTGGAAATGAAATCAATATAGGAAAATCATCACTCCTATAGGAATTAGGGAGAACCGACCAGGAGAGAGATGACACTAAGGAAGGGGAAGAGAAAGTAAAGTCGGGAACACTAATGTTTTGGGTAGGCGAAACCCTACGGGTAGCAGAACCATCATTAAGGACGCAAAGGTTGCAGTCATCTAAAAGATCTAACAAAAAGCTGGAGGAGGGATCATTACAGTGAGATCCCCAAAGGGTGTGACGGCAATTGAAATCACCGAGCACAATCAAGGGGCTTGGGATAGAAGACAGGATAGAGTTCAATTCAGACAAAACATTGGCATTGGGATGAGGGATATAGGCAGACACATAGGATATGCCCAGGGCTCTAATGGCTACAACATGTAAACCAGAATCATGGTTGGGGAGAGGAATCTCGGAAAAAATTATAGATCTGCTAACCAATAGGGCGCATCCGGCCCATCCGTCCTCTCTATCATCCCGAAGACATGAAAAACCAGGAACCCTAAAGGGAGTTCCAGGCCTGAGCCACGTCTCCGACACGGCAAAGACGACGGGTGTGAAACGATTGATGAGATATATCAATTCGTGTTTTTTTCTGCGAATCGATCTACAGTTCCACTGAAAGATCTTTTCCATTTTGGCGAGTCCAGGATTCTAAAAGCTGTTGAACTAGTATTACGACATTGTCCGGTATTGCGTCACTAAATTTAGACAGCATATTAATGAGCGAGCAAGCCAGGAGCTCTATTAAGTTGTCATTAGGGGTGGGAAGGGGAGTGGTTTCAACATAAGGGGAGTTCAAAGCACAGCCATTAGGTTGAGAAGAGGTAGGGGTATAAACCATTGACCTGTGGGCTTGGGTATCATAAGATTTACCCAGCTCCGGACGAGGTCTTGGGGAACGATAAACAGTCTTGGTGTAAGATGACTTAACAGGGCTTGCATATGGAGAGGAAGTAGGGCTATTTAAAGGGGCTGAGAAGAGATGGGGATCAGAAGGAAGATGTTGAGATGGTTTAAAAGTGGTGGGACCTGCAGTTACATTGGAGTATAACATTTTGGGGCGGGGAAACCTAACTGAAGCCTGACTGTATCTTAGGTTTTCTTGGGACATTACCATTTTAATTGACTTCTGTCTAGTGTGTTCAGGGCACTTGTCATCAGTAGCCTTATGGTTTCCACCATCACACAACAGACATGTAACTTGTGGATCCGGAACATTGCAGCTATCACCAGGGTGTGGTTGAGCACATCGGTAGCAACGGGGCTTAGATCTGCACTGGGTGCTAATATGGCCAAAACGAAGACAGTTACGGCATTGAATTGTGGGAAGATGGTACACAGAAACGGGAAGAGAAGCATTATAACAGAATACTTTTTCTGGGAGTATTTGGCCAGAGAAAGTCAGCACTACTGTTGTTGATGGAGACCATGAAACGGAACCCTCTTTTCTATTTTTAAAATTCAGTCTCCTAGCCCTAATTACTTCCCCACAGTTACGAGGAGTCTCTATGCCTAGTACAAGCTCCTCAAGACTTCAATCTGTGGGTACATCCTTAACGACTCCCATGCGCGTAACATGGAAGCGTGGGATAGTCGCCACATATTTGTTTTCTATTAAAATAGGATTGTTGACAAATTGATTGGCATCATTGAATGTAACAAAATCCACAGACATCCTATTACGACCCATTGATTTGACACTACCCTGCACAACGCCTCTAAACCCTTTGTTGTGAATAAACTGTGCAAACCTAAGAGAGTTTAAAATGAGGCCTTGCTTAGGGTCTGTTTCCATCTTAGAAATAAAGACAGTGAAGGGTGCTCTGTCGCTCTCACTATAGAGTACTTTGGAGTCACTCTCAAATCCGGGTCTAATATAAACTGACTGAGTTGAGTCAGACGGCGGCTTATTCCTTTTTGCGTCTACAAAAATATCAGGTCCTCCTGGGCGTTTTCTCATTTCAGACCTTACGCGACCATCATCGGAAAATTGCGAGCACTCCAAAATATCTATATCAGGAGGTGTCCCTCCACCCCCGTCAGGGGGTTCTTCGGCACTCATTTCCAAGGAAATGAGCGCCAATAAAGCTTAAAATACTAACCTTACAACTAGTTTCCTACACCAGACAACACAAAACAACAGATAAAACACCAAAAACAGATTTTGATACCAAAACAACTGGGAGGTTAAGAATCGCGTGCTTAATCTCACCAAGACAATAGCAAAATCCAAATTCTAATAACCCAACTTGACATAACACAGTGTTGCTATTTGTGAGGAAAAAAATACCCACATTGCTTTCACCTTTGCACTTATTTTTGTTCAGCAAAAAGAAAATAGTTTTTGATGTATCTTTATAAATAGGATACTGGGGGCGATTTTGTATGCGTTAAACTAAACTATATTTATTTACAGCCTCTGAATTATAGTCGTTATCGACCCTGCTAGGTACCTACATTGTTTTTAAACTAAAAGTTAATTAGTAATTTACTGTTATTTAAAAAAACCGGACTAAATAACTAAGATTATTTATGTTTATTTGCCTGAAGTTGTTTGATTAGGTACATAAATCAAGTGTTGTATTAATTACCTGGTGTGTCAATTCTGATTGTAAAAAATAGGTATTTTTATATCTCAAAAAGAGAAGATATTATAAGAGTCGTTGAGTCAAAGCGGAAACTCTTTAGGAAGCAGTTGCAACTGCAAGGTTTTTAAATGATGGTAAAATATAGATTACAATATTACTGATTAACATGTTTTTCATTTTTGTTATTTTAACATACAATACTTACTGTTAATTCATATCAAACCCGGTTTTTTTTACATGTCAGAAATTAATACATGCCTATAATATTTGATTATAACACATCAAGCATTCTAAACACATTGAACAATATCCCATTCTTTATGCGATTTATTTCCTTTTATTTTTAAATAAATTGAATTTTACCTTCCGAAAAAATATGTCATACTACATGAAAAATCATCTTCCAGTTCCCAATAACATGAAATACTTGTCTTGATTTGATAACACAAAGAAAATGAAGTGGACACACGATTTCGCTGGTGTTTTGTTCTAGACGCGGCTTCTATGCGTTATTATTCTAAGATAGCAAATCTATTTAGTCCGTCAGAGTATTGAAAAATAATGGACACGATTTTTTATTTTTGTAAATCAATGAATATTGACAAAGATAAAACGCATTAAAACTCGGGAGTGGGGGGGGGGCTCGTAACGTCAGAACGCACTAAAAATTATAGGTACCACGGCGTGACGTATTGAGAATTTTAAAAGCGTCGTTTGTATCTTCGTCAATTTTGATTTATGTAGTTACACGAATACAAAAGAAAAAAAACGGGTTTATTTTTCGATAATCTAACCGACGGACTAATTCGATTTTTTAGTAGACAAGCCTAATGGCGCGAAACTTCGACTTCAATTTAAAAAAACTTTAATATCACTAGGTATTAATTAATTTAAAACATGGAAGAATTCGTCAAATAATCAAATGATGTGCAAAGAAGGTACCAACTATCCCTATTAAGGAGTTTGGGTGTCCGAAATCCACAATTTTCATGATTTTTAGCCTCGAACACCGCTGCCGGTCAGTGGGTTGTCTTAGGAGCCATCAAAATTGCTACGTACTTTTGTCAAGATGTGAATTAATTATGTACGAAAAATGACAATTTGAAGAACGCAAATAGATTGATTATGTCTTTATTTTGCCCTTTTGCATCTTTTCAGGAAGCGAGAACGTTGTTTAGGTACGTAAGTATATATTTTCAGTGAAACTAAGTTGACTACGTAAACCTTTTGGAAAAGTGTTGTAATACTTATGTATGTAAGACACATTTTTAAGTAGACTGACTCGATTTGAACAACCTTAACTTGTAAACACATGTAAGTACAAACTTATCGCATGAAATAGCTACGGAAACAATTTTTGACGTGATAACGTCTTATAAATCGATGAACGCCGACTGCATGCACGAAAAAGTGTCACGTTCCGCCTGAGCCGAGCGTGCAAGCAAGAAAGAGCGCTGTACAAGCGATAGAGACGCACGATCAGCCCCAGCGTTCGGCTCATATGACGTTATCTCGTAAAATTATCGTCCGTAAACCGACTTTACAGACAACCAATTTTTATAATAAATTCGACTGCCGAAAGTTGATGCAATTTCTGAATTTCACGACATAATACGCAACACCCAGTCGATTCAGCAGATGTGTCATACCTAACGTGACCATTTATTTTTTGACTCAAAACGGGACATTGGTTTATTTAGATCAATTAACAAGTAGTCAATGAAAAAAAAAACACTTTTTAAAGTTATTTATTCAGAAAAAGTCAGTTAGTTTAATAGTTACAAATTAAAATATATATATACTCAAAACGTTTAGTTATATTTATATTTATCAGAAGAACAAATTTGCTGTAATATAGCTGGTGATGATTATAAGAATGAAACTCTTGGCATGCTTTTAGGGTTCCGAACAACTGTAAAAAACGGAACCCTTGTAGGATCACTCGGGTGTCAACATTTTTGCTTGTAAGTTAACATTGAATGAACACTTGCGTTTCGGCATTGTAACTTATGATTCGAAAACAAAAGAAGTTTAAGTTACTTACTAGGTAGGTAAAAGAGCATCAAACATCAAAACAAATATCGAGAAGTGGGCGAACGAAAAATCTATCAAACAATTAGTCAACAAAGCGCGAGCGCTGACTCTCGGCTATCATCGATTCACCGCGTCGACCGACGACGCGGTCTCGCTCTCGCATACCGCTCGCGTCCGGCTCAATGACTACTCATATTTTCGCGCGGTTTCAGAAAACGGGACAATTTTCATTTTGGGGGACACCGGGACTCGTAATCATAAAAAGGGACAGTCCCGTTCAAAACGGGACGTCTGGTCACGTTAGTCATACCTAATAACCTAATTATGTCAAAATCTTGTCGTGCATAATGGAAACAGCAAAGAAACAAACAGTAGGTATAACAAGTTAACAACACAATAAACACATAAACTGCAAAACTTTCAAAGACGGCAGCACTAGTCTGTTATTCATTAAGGTCGAAAATCGTAATAGTTCAAGTTTCACGCCGTGACACAGCACAATACCAAAATAGAAGATTATTATACACATTGTATAATAACGATAACCAAAGCAAGGCCATTGGGCCACGCGATGAAGTCGGCGTCCGGCGATGACACCTAAAATGTGTGTGTGTTTTGTAGGGTTGCCACCCGTACTGTTATCTTCTTACTATATTTAAAAATAAATTGCTGTTCGTTAATCTCGCTAAAACTCTAAAACGGCTGGACCGATTTGAATAATTCTTTTTTTTTTGTATGGTTCGCCAGAACACAGGTAAGGTTTCTTTATTTATTTAAACTTCATGTACAATAGTGGTACATAGGCGGACTTAATGCAACGAGGCATTCTCTACCAGTACACATTTGGGTTAAAAAGAAATACACTCTGGTAGGTACCTACGGAAAAAATATACAAAATATAATACATATGTATAATACTAATAAAATACCTACATAATGCTAAAATAATATAAACGAATAAATATGATTTTTTTTGGTAATGTTTCTGATTAAGAGAACTCATAATAATAATTATAGATGCTCAAAATAAAAGAGAATTTAGACTCAGCCTTCTTGATGTCAAGGGGCAGCACATTCCAAAGTTTAATGGTAGACATGGCGTAAAAGTTAGACAAAAACTCGGTGCGATGAAGAAAATGTAGAATGAAATTTTTGGATGCTCGGAGGTTGAGACCACCGGGCATCCGGCCCATCGGGCATTAGCCCGAATTGTCCTATGGCCAAGTCCGGGCCTGGATACATGTAAAATGTTACTAAACACAATGTATTAATTAATAAATAGTACATAATATTTATTGATATTTTAATGCTTTCTTTCATTTTAAACACCGAGATTCACGGTTGACCGTGATTATATTACAGTATGGCTGAGCGCTACTCTATCTCAAAAACGGTTGAGCCCATAAAACAATGTTCGAAACAAAAATTGTTGCAAATTTTTGTCATAGGTTACAATACAATACAATTTATTTCTCAAACTTCAGTTGTACATTACATTACATCAATGTGATCTCGACACCTGAAGTAGGTCAACCTGTATGAAAGGGGTCGAGGATCATCCGGATACATGGATCAGAGTGAGGAAGCTTAAAGACAGCAATTACTGCAACTACTACAGTGATTTACAAAAAATAGAATAAAAAAAAAAATTATATATAGCAAAATAAAATATAGTCAAAGGTACAGAAATTATGGAGGAATGGAGGTATTAGGGTAGGTAGCGTGGTGTGTGTGTGGTAAGAAGACAAGTGTGCGTGTGGTGTGAAGTGTGCGTGATGTGTGTGATTTTTGAGTGTTATATCACTAGGTTAGATTACTGATTAGGTTTTCAGTGTCATCGTAGCTATGGTTTAATTGGAGTCATAAAACCGAGATAATCGCGAAAAACCGATTTTTGTGACCTTAGGTCGTCAATAACTTAAGACGCAGATTCGAGATTTTTTAGAAGGCCAAAATGAAGGTGTAGGTACCTATTATTTACCATTCCGAGGTGAAATCCTAATTTGACTGGACCACAAACCATTCAGCAGTCTAAATGAAACGTAAAAAAAAAATGTAACCGTTCCGAGGCCCCCGCCTTTTAGCTAGGATATTCAAACTCAATTCGCTCGCTCTAGCATTTATATTTTTATTATTTTATGCTTAAGGTTGTCTGAATAGCAGGGCTAAGCTGCAAAACCAAATACCCTGACAGCCTAAGTCCATCATCGGCGTGTATGTTAATTTTGTGCCATAAAATAAGAACATGGAACGTGATGCTAATTATGCTTGTATGCCTCCGATAAAAAAATTAAAATTTAAAGAAGAACTGGAGAACAGGCTCATTTATAATATGCCAAAATCTTGTCATGGAGACTGTAAACAGCAAAGAAAGAAACAGTAACAAAACAAGATAACAACATAATAAACAGCAAAACTTTCAAAACTGAATCGACGGGGTGTTGCGTATTAATTGGGAATATGCACGAAAAAAATATTTATTATCTATATAGTTTATCTAAAAATATACACAAATATAATACTAACAGTGAAAATAGAATCAAAATTGCTCGAAAAACAAACGAGATATAATTATTTTAAACAAATGTATCTGCCAAGAACTTTGACGTCACAATTCTGCCCTCGTAATAGCAAATACAGTACTTGCAAAATAGCGGTTTCGAGAAAAACGAGGTTAAGTGTTTTTTTTAAATCCCTACTTTAACTGATATAAAACTCATTTGTTTTGTTATGGAATAAGTTCAAAAAAATACAAAGAATTGTTAAGTTTAGTTTTGAATTTAATTTTTCGTGTGTAGGTCTTTAGAAAGTTGAATACTGCACTTAAACCTAGTGTCTCTATATAAAATTTACATCAAAGTATTGCTTGCAGTAAAATGCAGTACTCGTGTATGTTACTGCATTTGTATCTAGGAAATACATTAATTGTATTAAGCATAAGCAAAGTAAATTAATGAATATAAAAGGCATAATGCAGTATACGAATAAGTTTTCAAACATTTAAATAGAAAAAAAAGGAAAAACATGATTAACTACAATGATTTAATTTTTTAAACCTTTCCATTAACTAAAAATGTTAGCAGAAATATTCAATCACGTCATATTTTATTTTTTTCATTTACCCAACCTGTTGACGGCAGTTTGCTGTTAATTTTTTCGACTTTAGTAATCTTAGCCTTTTTCAATTGTCGAGTAGGCAGTGTTAACTATGTTTAGACAGTTTTTGTTTAAAACGATACTTTCCTTTTAACTACAGAACGAAGACAAAAAAGCACGGATCAAAACACGTTTTCTGTTTCAGGAGCCCCTTAAATCTTAATTTTTTACTATTCTTTTCCTTATATTTAGTTGAAGCGGCTATAAAAACACTTCACACGTACGTCAAAATGCGAGTACTGCATTTTAATCTAGTTTATGATCATTACTGCATTTATACTAAGGATTATAGATAATTTCACACATGCTGCATTCTTCCTTACTGTTTCACCATTTTCCAGCCATCCAAAAAAAAAATTCTACGTGTAGCTAAAGTGTCCAGATGTAATTTTTGTCAAAAACGGTAAATCGTAAAAATGACGATTGCATTTGCTATTACGAGGGCAGAATTCATATCGGACTTCTCTTTCTAATTGTAAACTTTGAAGCTTTATAACTTCATCGCTGATGAAGGTATTTAAAAAATAATTTCATAATTGTTTATTAGAGTTAATAAGTATTTCATTTTGCAAATAAAAAAATCACATGCATATTCCCTACTACGAGCTGGTATTACGTCATGAAATTCAGAAATGACATCAACGAAACAAAAAATTAAACTAAACTACGTGTATTATTTTGTTGAGGTTGAGGTACTATATATTTACAATGATTTACATAAAATTTAACTATATTTCTCGCAAAAACAGGTGGCAACCCTACTGTTTGTTTTGAGGAGAAGAGATAACGTATGATAATGTATAATTTATGGAGATAACGCAACGTGAACGCAACTCAACTCCGCAAGTCACTCACACGGTGTTTCTGTTTCCCGTGAGGTATATAAACTTGACAATTTATTAAGTCATCGTCCATACTA
The DNA here is from genome assembly GCA_947578705.1 of Lacanobia wlatinum. Classification (NCBI taxonomy): domain Eukaryota; kingdom Metazoa; phylum Arthropoda; class Insecta; order Lepidoptera; family Noctuidae; genus Lacanobia; species Lacanobia wlatinum. The sequence continues at coordinate 22,318,417 of OX388029.1, forward strand.
CGTTGGTATCGCACACAGTCAGTCGCTTGTTAGTTAAAGAGAGAACATCATGGTTAAAGCACGGAAATACGTGGTCGTTAACGAATTCAAGGGTTTACCCAAACTTGAGGATTTTGAAATTGTGGAGTACGAATTACCGCCGCTCAAGGATGGAGAGATCCTCGTCAAAGCTGAGTGGGTGAGCGTGGACCCATACTTGCGGTTTTATAGTTCACCTGAGAAGTACGACCAGCTCGGCCTCCAGGTTGCTGTTGTGCAAGAATCGAAGGACCCCAACTACCCGGTTGGAACAAGAGTCGTCTCCCACAAGGGCTGGTGTGACTACTGCATCCTCGACGCTAAGGTACCCGACAAGATGGCTGGAGATATTTATAAGGTGCCAAACATGAATGGACTGTCAAATTCATTGGCAGTTGGTGCTGTCGGAATGCCAGGTGCTACTGCTTACTATGGATTCCTGGAACACTGCAAACCCAAAGCTGGCGAAACAGTGGTAGTGACGGGAGCTGCTGGGGCAGTGGGCTCTCTCGTTGGTCAGATTGCGAAAATCAAGGGCTGCAAGGTCATCGGTTTTGCTGGTTCTGATGAAAAAGTGAAGTGGTTGGAGTCCATCGGTTTCGACAAGGCGATCAACTATAAGACCGCTGATATCGGGGCTGCATTAAGGGAAGCTGCTCCTGAAGGTGTGGACTGTTACTATGACAACGTTGGAGGTGAGCTGAGCAGTTTGATTATGAGCCAGATGAATATGTATGGACGTGTCGCAGTGATCGGGAGCATCAGTTCGTACAACGAAGACCCCGCTCCTAAAGTGAGCATCTTACAGCCGACCATATTGTTTAAACGATTAAGTATTAGAGGTTATGTAGTTTGGGAACATCGAGACAGCTTCCCCGAAGCATTTGAACAGATTCTTAAATGGATTCACAGTGGACAGCTGAAGCCCCGAGAACACATCACTGAAGGGTTTGACAAGCTTCCGAAAGCTTTTATAGGAATGCTGCAAGGTGAAAATATTGGCAAAGCAGTTGTGAAATTGTAATTAAGTATAGGTTCATTAATATTGTGGGCAGTGCTCACTGACATAACACTCCCTCCCCATTTTTTTTACAAAATTCCTTAAGTTTGGACCCTGTTCCCTATTATATAGTGGCGGTCTGCTATTTTTTCTTAATTTTAAATGTTTTATTTTTATAATGTTTATGTTACAGTATGTACATTATTTTACAATTAGGCAAAAGTGTAATCTCATCTGTTTTATGAATGTTTTTTGGTTCTGAAAGATCATTTCTAAAGCATGCTCACGGTAAATAAGATTTATTTTAATATTATCAATGTACAATCTATATCTATACAATATATAAAGCTGAAGAGTATGTATGTTTGTTTACTTGAATGCACTAATCTCAGGAACTACTGGTCAGATTTGAAAAATCTTGCAGTGTTAGATAGCCCATTTATCGAGGAAGGGTATAGGCTATCTATATATGTATAATCACGCTGGAGCAGACGATTTTGCGCGGGTCAACTAGTGAATAAATAAAATTGAAATGTAAATATTATTAAATCCTTAGCACAAATAATATGCTTCAATATAGGCTACAATTTTTCTGAATTTTAAAAGTTTTGTCTATCGTGGTAAAGATAAAAAAAATATAATAAACCTTATTGCAAAAAATAACTTTAATTTCAATTTAAAGTTATTTTTTGTAATAACATTTATTATTTTTTTTAATAAGGTTTATTAAATTTTTTTTATCTTTACCACTATAGACCAAACTTTTTTTTCAGTTTTTTCGGAGGTTAATTTTGTTGTTAAAGAAAGAAAGAAAAAAAAAAGTTTTATGACTCGCACAAAACAAACGAATGTAAAATTAATTAAAAAGTCTTATTTTATATTTTTTGTGGCTAAATCCACAAATTACTACATGCTTATTTTTTTTTTACTTTTAACCCCCTGGAGATTGAGGCTTGAGCCCCTGGGGATATAATAATAATAATTTATTGCCAAAGGAAAATACATGACGTGTTACATTCCATGAATTCTTTTTCTTTTTTTACACTTATTTTTTATGAATAATGTCCCCTATTTTATTATTATTTTTTTTTATTTGTGATGGGTTTGCTCTTGACTCCAGTCAAGGTCAAAGATGACCGAGACAAAGTCTACGATGGAGCGAGCTTACCCAGAAGGAGCCTGTTCACTCTGACTTTGAAGAGATTAGGGTTGTAAGCGTTTGGAAACACGGACGCAGGCAGAGAGTTCCACTCCTTTGCTGTGCGCATTATAAAAGACGTTTGGAAACGCTTAGTGCGAGTTGGTGGAATAGCAACAAGGTAGGGATGGTAAGATGCAGTGCGTCTGGATGTCCGATGGTAGAAGGGGGCCGGTGGAATGAGGTCGTGGAGTTCTTGGGCACACTCACCGAAGTACAATCTGTAGAAGACCGACAAGCAGGCAACCTTACGGCGATGAGCCAAGCTATGCAGCTTGGCATCCACCAGTTTTACGTCACCGATGAGCCTCTTAGCTCTGCGTTCCACCGAGTCAAGCGCGGCAAGCTAATACTTAGCTGAGCCATCCCAAAGGTGGCTACAATACTCCATGCAGGATCGGACTTGCGCTTTATATAGGGTTAAAAGCTGTCCAGGCCTGAAGTATCGCTTCACCCTATTTAGGATGCCCAGCTTTTTGGCCGCCGTTTGGGCTTTGTACTCGATGGTGGCGCCGAAGTTGAGACTGGATGTCAACTCCATGCCTAGGAGCTCGAGCCGATCAGTCACAGGAACAGATGCACCCCGAAAAGTAGGAGTTTGGTCAAAACGACTCCTTTTTGCGGTAAAAAGACATGCCTGTGTTTTGGTGGCGTTAAAAGTGACCACATTGTCATCACCCCACTGGGAGACAAGGCTTAAGGTCAAATTTGTCCGCTCTACCATGGCCTCTCTCAAGGAACGAACTTCATCCCCGCTGGTTGTTGCGCTGGACAAGTATCTCTCTGAAACCGTACTGTCATCTGCGTACCCAACAAGACCAAGCTGAAGTAAGTCATTGATGTGCAGCAGGAAAAGAGTTGCAGAGAGAACAGATCCCTGAGGAACTCCAGCATCAATAGCCATGAGGTCAGAGGAGCAGCCGTCAACGACTACTCAGATCAACCGTTCACTCAGGAAGTCTGATATCCAGCTACAAAAACCAGCTGGGATGCCATAAGCAGGAAGCTTGCTCAGTAGACCTGCGTGCCAAACCCTGTCAAAGGCCTTCGAGATGTCGAGCGACACGGCAAGTGCTTCGCCGTGTCTCTCGATGGCCTCGCACCAGCAGTGCGTGACATACACAAGAAGATCGCCAGTTGACCGTCCCCGGCGAAAGCCATATTGACGGTCACTGAGGAGATCATTGTCTTCAAGGTAGGTCAGCAGCTTACTGTTCAGAACCCTTTCCATAACCTTGCAAAGGATGGAGGTAATGGCGATCGGACGGTAATGGGCAGGGTCAGCACGGTCTCCCTTTTTGGGCACCGGTTGCACATTCGCAAGCTTCCATGATTTCGGCACCGTTCTTTTTTCAAGAGAGAGGCGGTACAGGCGTGCCAACACAGGAGACAGTTCAGGTGAATTTCGAATCTAAAATACAGTACCAATTGATAACAAAACCATCTTTTTTAGCTTTTTCAGGGTTCCGAACAAAAAACGGAAACCTTATAGGTTCACTCGGGTGTCTGTCTGTCTGTCTGTTCGTCTGTGTCAGCCAGTTTTCTCCGGATCTACTGGACCGTCTGTGTTGAAATTTGGTACAAATATGGACTTTTGTGACCCAAACACGGACGCGTTACGTAAATAAATAAATGTTGAGAATGGGGGTCACTTTGGGGGTCAAAGTAGAAAAATTCAAAAATTTCGAACTTCATCGTGCGACATATCAAATGAAAGGACTGAAAATTTTAATTAATTTTTTTTCATAATTTTAAAATGAATAGTTTTGAAGTTATTCAAGAAATTAGGATAAAAATGAACGTTTACCCCTTATCTCCGAAACTACAGAACCCGAAATTTTGAAAAAAAAATGCAGATAATAGTTACCTACAGATTACAGGAAAACCTATAAGAAGGCTATACTGTTAAAATAACCAGGTTACTTAAATGAAATTGGTTCGCAACCCTTTGCACGCGAGTCCGACTCGCACTTGGCCAGATTTTTTTACTAGTTAGGCAAGCGTTTGACCAGTATCTTACTTGGTGGAATTAAATAATGCAATTCCGTCGCAGATTCCCCAAATAGCAACCGATAGAAAACCGACAGTAACTCGGCGTCGATGCTTTAACTCTACGAGCCTATAATTGCCGATGACCCTCTTGGCTCGTTTCTCGATTGAGTCAAGGCATCAAGCTGGTATCTGGCAGATCCATCCCAAAGATGAGAGCAGTACTCCATACACGATCGAATTAACACTTGATAAAGTTTGAGCAGCTGTACCGGCGTAAAGTACCGTCTTACCTTTGCTGGGATCCCCATGTTTTTCGCAGCCACTTGAGCCTTTGCCTCTATGAAAGGGCCAAAGTTGAGGGTAGATGTTAACGTAACACCAAGAAGCTCAAGTCGGTCGGTTATCGCCACGGTTACACCTCGGAAAAATGGAGCTGGGTGGAATTGGCTCCTTTTAGCGGAAAAAAGATTCGCCTGGGTCTTAGCAGCATTGAACTTGCCTCATTCAGAGACAACCTGTTAGGACAAGTTCAAGTGCTCAACCATAGCCTCCTGGAGAGACTGGACCTGCGGCCCACCAGCTCGTACATTGGACACGTATCTCTCAGCAACAGTGCTATTGTCTGCATACCCAAAGGTACCGGGTTTTAGCAGTTCATTAATAAGCAGCAGAAGCGATGTTGCCGAGAGCACCGACCCCTGAGGAACCCTGGCAGGCTGGCACTTATATCCAGCAGTCCGGACGAGCAGCCATCTATGACCATTCGGATAGACCGAACCCTCAGGAAATCTGAAATCCAATCACACAATCCGGCGGGCAGACAAAAGGAAGGAAACTTGCCAATAATGAAGGCCTTCGAGATGTCTAGGTAGACCATAAGTGCCTTCCCGTGTTTCTCGATGGCCTCACTCCAGATGTGAATGATATTGGCGTATATCATTCACATCTGGAGTGAAGATCTTTCATAGAAAGAAAGAAAAATGTTTATTTGGGACTCGCACAAGACACATAAAATTAAAAAAAAAACGTTGGTTCCTATTTTTATTTTATTTTGTCAAAAATTGTCAAAATAAAATAAAAATAGGAACGTCATATTAATTTCTCTTGATTTAATCTTGGTTCAATGTTGGTTGGTTTCTACTAAAATCACATATTCATAGCACTTTACAGGAGGTAAGTACTTCTAGGTGGTGTTCTTCTTTGCTGTATTTTTCTTATTTAAATTACTTTGGTTTATGTTGATTATTCGTTAAAGACTAGGAAGTCATTTTCAGGCTGTGTTTGTTTAATAGATCATCGAGTTTTAATCATAAATCCTTTTACAAAGTCCAGAATCAAACAAGTAATTAAGTTTATCATAGCTGCTAGTTATGGCACCACTGTCCTATTTATAGACAATGAAATATATGTTAAACTACATCTAATAATGAAAATAAAAATGACCAAAGTTATCTCTTTCATGTTAAAACAGGAAGGATCACCGACTCGTTTTAAGTTCTCATAAGTTCTCATAAATTCTCGTATGTTCTCCGCTCACGAGAATATTCCCGAACATTCTCGTTCCGAGAATATTCTCATTGTGAGAATGTTCCTTTTCCCCATCACTAAATATTAGTAAGGATTCGTTGCGACCATTTCAATGAATACGAAAACGGCAAGTCTGCTGTAAGTAAGTGAAAAGTTGGGTAGGTATCCTGCAGATTTCAGGACATGCTTCAGCATCAGGTTAAGGTTACTTATCTAAATATAATCTGTTCATTGAAACCATTCCAGTGAGTCCAAACACGATACCTCTGCTGTAATTTTATGAAAGTAACCTCAGGTTATGCTACAGCATCAGGTCAATATTACCATGTTCTTGCAAAGTCATTGAAGTGACAGAATACTAAGATTTGCATCGATCAGCCTCGTTAAAAGCTGGTTAAATGCCTTCATCAACTAGAAAAGAGCTGATGATCTTCAAACGGCTCAACCGATTTTGATAAAACCTAAAAACCACCGCAAGGAAACAGGGCTATCAAATGAAAAAAACCGCATCGATATTGGTCCATCCGTTTGAGAGCTACGATGCCACAGACAGACACACACATACACAGACATACGTCGACGTCAAACTTATAACATCCCTCTTTTTTGGTCGGGGGTTAGTAAAAAAGAAGAGGGAGAAGGCTTCAACATTCAGTGACTTAATAAATCGGATCTTCCAGAACTTATTTATCCGACGACAAACAATTTTGCTTTTTAATAACATTCATTTAGATTAGATTATGGATTTAGGACTGATAATTATATTTATCTTATTTAAAGAAAAATATGATTTTCCTTAATTCAAGCATTCCTCATCGTAATCGCTATTACGATGCATTCCCACCTATCAGACTTACCTACTCTTAAATAGATATCCCAAATTATAATCTAATCTACATAAACTAATGTTATCAAAAAGCAAAACTGTTTGTTTGTCGGAGAAAGAAGTTCTGGGAGATTCGATACGTAAGTCCTTCCACTGATTGAAGGATACAGTATATTTAATTATTGAATGCTGAAGCATTCTCCCATGATTCTCCCTCTTCTTTTTTACAAAAAAATGCCTTTTATAAAAGGTAGTCCGAATTTTAAAAATGTTTTTTTTTTTTACAACCTCACACGGTTAGGTACGCGAAGGGGGGTGACAACCATAAGAGTTTTTTTTTTTTTTTGTAATTTGACTGCTTCACCGTTTAGCGGTTCATTATTATTAATGAAATGAAACTTGCTTCTCATTGATCTACGCCGTGTCTCTCTGATACAGCCAGACGGAGAAACAGAATTAAATCTTAAGGGTTAGGCACGTTTTTGTCACTTAGCTGAAAAACCATAAAAATATTTACAATAGAAGACACTTTTAGAATAGAAGAAGCCGCGATTCAAAGCTAAGCGCAGCCTTTATCTATCTGTTCTGTGTGACATAGCACAATACTGAAACAAAAGATTTTGTCATAACGATGATAACAGCAGCGTCACGCGATGTAAAATGTATTTTTGTTCCAATAAAGATTATTATTATAAAAGTGCGAAGAGTCGGCTATGATGCCTAAAATATGTGTTATCTGAGACTAGTTAATACGCGCATCTTCGTTTGCTCCGATCCTATTGGTCTTAGCGTGATGATATATAACCTATAGCCTTCCTCGATAAATGGGCTATCTAACACTGACAATTTTTTTTTAAATCGGACCAGTAGTTCCTGAGATTAGCGCGTTCAAGCAAACAAACAAACAAGCAAACTCTTCAGCTTTATTATTAGTATAGATGTAGGTAGGTACCTAAGTGGGTAGGTACTGTGATACCGCAGGTTACTAACGCTGCGGCATCACTTAGGTACTATCTACTGTAAATCAAACAACGATTGGCTTCATGAAGTAATTGTTAAGGAACCTTGTCCAGTTGGAAGCTAATACATGACTGACTTTATAAAACAAATCTACTTTTTACATTCCTAATTTAAAACTATTCTTTTATATTTTTCTTCGACCTTACAAAGCTTTACAGACCTTACAGCTTTACCACAGTACCTACCTAAAGTGTTTTGCTAACATAGGTACCTACCTATATCATTAATCAACCTGTAGATACGAATTTGTTTTGTTCAGTCATTATCAACGCTGAAATTTAACAATCTTAATATTATTGTATCGTTGTATAACATAATTAAAATATAAGAACGATAAAAACCTAAGATATAATTGTTTCAAATTATTACCCGAGAGGCTTTTTGAGCAAGCATAGGTATTCGATCGAACGTTGTAATCCGAGTAAGAGCAGCTTGCTATTGCTGCGAATGTATTTGAAAAGTTTCCCTTGTGGTCAGGGGTCCACTTTCAGATTTCTAAAAAGGACAAAATACGTGGTATCAGAACCATTGATTTTCTTCGATGAGGTGCGGTCTGTGATTATGTACATACGTGACTCTATACTCCATGATTAAACCAAACAAAACCAAATCATTAACTCTACTTACTTAAAGATAGGTACACAAGGGGAACACCCAAGTACTCCGAAATATTTTATTCCGAATTGCAATATTCCGATTTTCAAAAGTCCGAATTTCATACGGGTATCATTTAAGCTATCACCAATTTAATTAGTTTTGTGTTTCTTAAATAATAGGGTTTGTCCTCCAAATAGTAGATCTGTCACCAAAATGTAGTCACCAAACAATATAAAATCAATTCCACAATAAATCACCTAAAATCATGGAGATATAGGGTCTAGTACCAAATAAATGTTTTTGTATGTATTATAATAGGTTTGTCCTAATAAGTATTTAAGCAAACTAATTTAAAGAGATCACCAATAAATCATAATATTATGTCACTAGAAAATTTCATAAAGTTCCAAAAAAATTTAGGGTTGTTATCATCATCGTTTCAACCTTTTGGTTGAAACGATGGTGGAGTCTAGCATAATGTTATAAACGCATATGGTTTATAAAAAAATAACCACGAAGGGGATGGCGGGGTCTATTCGCTCGCTTCGCTCGCTCACTCGACCCCGCCATCCCCTTCTAACCTAACCTGTCCGAGTCGGGGTGTCCCAAGTCCAGACAATTTTTAAAGCGCGCCAATTTGTCTCCGCCCCTTTGATCATTTTTTCATTAAAATTATAAATTGATGTATAAAATTGGTAACGAATACTATTAATTTAATATCTGAACGAAATAAAATGTTACTACTGTATTGGTGACAAAATATCAAATAAAAAGGAGTCGCAGTCAGGGATCGATAATCGATTTATTTGGTGACAGATCTACCATTCTGAGCACAGAGCTATTATTTAAGTAACAAAACTGTTATTATAAGAACGAAGTTTATATTCATGTAATGCAATATAATTTTATTGGTTATCGATCTCTTATTTTACACATATATTAACATTAATTTGATAATTCATACCTGGGAACAATTTTTGTTTATCTGAGAACGAAAATATTTCGTGGCGATAGATCTATTTATTAGGTGATACAACTTGATGACAAATATAAATTTTGGTGATAGAAAATATAGTTCCCATTTCATAATATCTATTATTATAAATCACGAAACTTATTTGACCGAAAGTCATAAATGCGATTTGTTCGTTTTCCGATTTGCATACGTCCGAAGAATCAAATGTTCGATGGGTTTTCGGTCCGAAAAACGACATTCCGATTTTAAATACTTCCAATAAACTGCTAAATTTAAGATTTTGATTTAGGTTCAATCAGTTAGTTACATATTATAATATCCAAAGATATTTTAACTTTTTTCGAAATAACTACGGTCAAAAGACCTACTGTTTAATATACCTAACGAATATTTTTTACCATTTTAAACCTTAAATTAAAATATTGTCTTAAACAGTCAATAAGTTTGCTGCAAAAGTAAGTAACAGAAACGAATCGCTGTTAAACCGACTCCACGTAGTCTTGTCTGCCCTACCCCTAGAGTGTAATTTAAGTCCGCGTAAGCGCGGAGGGGCGAGGTGGCGCGCGAGCTGAGGAGCAGGTGTTATAATGCCCGCCACCGCAGCTTAGGCTTGCTGGCCGGCTCTGCCGGCCAGCCTCAGCCTCAGTTGATCGTTAAAACCATCTGCGACGATAAGTTCGCGGGGGCCGCCGGAGCCCCGCAGCACCGGAGCCGTGACAGAAACCATGCCTGCTGCATATTGAATGCTTGCTTGCATACTGCATGCTTTCTTTCTATGCTGCATGCTTGCTTGCATGCTTGCATGCTTGCTTGCATGTTTGCTTGCATGCTTGCTTGCTTGCATCTGTCGTTAGTTTTTTAATTCTACTTCCTCCTACTAAACATAATATTATACTTTGTTCTGACGAGCAATTGCGTTAATAATTTCGGAATTCTGATTAATAGGTATTTTAATAATCGGAATTCGTATTTTTGATGTTTCGAAGTATCATTAAGTCGGACTTTTAGTTAAACGACCTATTGAAACTCGGTATTTTAAGAATAGTAATTATAAACATGAGGAATATTGATATATCGGAATTATAGAAAAAGGATGAATGATAAATCGGAGTTGTTATATTAGGAATTTTGAACCATTCGGAATTATGAAAATCGGTATTTTGAAATTCGTATTTGTGACTGTCGGAATAAAGTTTTTCGTATTAATGTAGTGTACCTGTACACAAGGCTAGTCCGCACAAGATTCAACTTTGCTTTATTAAGAACAATAAACTTTATTATTATTATTATATTATTATTATTCACTTTGAAGCTCAGAATTATAATATGTTGCATGTTATAGAAAAGTTATTCGCCACGGTCACAAATAGGTAGGTATGTATTTACCGATACTGAATTTATGGTATTACTCTTAGAATAATAACGCATTATTCTAAGGTATTACTAAAATAAAAAGAATCAATAAGTATAACTGAATCAATTAGAATTGGCCTCCAATGTCATGACTTCATGAAATACCTAGTCATTCAGCTGGGTAATTTGAACTCCGAAAGTTACATCAATCCTACCTATATAAAATACTTCAATTACTGTGTGAATGAGTGACTAACAGACGGACAACGCACTGCCGAAACTACTGGTCGTAGGAAGCCGAAATTTGGTATGTAAGTTCCTTGGGGAGTGTAGAGGAGCATTAAGGGAGGATTTCCCGAAATTCCTACGGGAACGGGATATGCGCGTACGAAGTCGCGGGCAAAAGCTAATAAAATGTTAACTAAAACACTTCGGTATAAATATTTCTTTCTTCAGTTCAGTCAGCGAAAAACTATTTTCTACCATACAGCTTTAAACTGAGCATTCAATTACAGTACCTAGGTAAAAAAATGAAATTTATCGAGCCACCTCAGAAAATGAATTTTGCGAGCCACCGAGCCACTGAGCATTGAATTATTGTTAAAAAATGAATTGAATTTTGTGAGCAACTCTGAGCATTGAACTACTTATAGTAAAAAATGAATTGAATTTAGTTAGCCGCCCTGGCGCACATTTACCCAGCCTTCTTCGCTAAGCGGGAAATTCACTAGACTGCCGACTGACATGCAAGCAAGCCAGACGCCATGTGCGCCTGACTTGCTACTACTGCGATCATGATGGTTACTGACGATGACTTGATAAAAACAAAGATAATAAAAGTGAGATAATCTATACTTCCTTTCGGTATCGATTATCTCACTTTTTTATCTTTGTTTTTTACAATATACAGGGTGGCTCATGTCAAGACTGAACGTAAAATATATTTTTAGAAGGCTCTCCAGTAATACCCCATAAGTATACAAACACTATTTTTAGAGAACGTTTCTGTTATTTTTTTTATTCTCATCGCACTTTAGATTTTTTCTATCTTCGAGATCACTTTTGACTAAGTTTTTTCGAATTAGGTAATCTTTAAGATATTGTATACCTACGCAGTAGCGTAACGAGCGGGGACGGGCGGGATAGGGGCCCTCACCGGATGATACCCGTTTAAGGGTGACCGAACGTTCGTTGACTGGTTTTGGTCACTGTCCGGTGTCACCCCTATACGCAATGAAACCCGTCGGGAGTGGGGTGCATAATTTTTTGAGATCGCTTCGCTTGTACTTGCATTATGCACTCTCTCACTTCATGACCTTTTCTGTATAAATCAACACATTAAGATAAGTATGAATGATCAAAAGACAATAAAACCCTTCAAAGATGACGAGCAAAAATGTCTTTAGTTCTTGAGGTTTTCTGAATTTAGGGGTGACGCTCGATCTTTAGATGACTTTTTGTCACTGTTGGGTGTCACCCCTAAACGAGTGACGTAATGAAACGCATCCGAGGTGGGGTGTAAAAAATTCGAGCTCGCTTCGCTCGCTCTTACATTCTGCGCTCTCTTTGTTCTCGAACTTTGCTGTATATCGTAAAACATATCTATGCGTACAAAATTACTATGTTGGGTTGGTTTGTTGGTACGATGCTGCAGGCTCCAGTGAGTCGGAGTGGTGCTGCTGCTGGCTCCAGTGAATCGGCGCGGTGCTGTGCGACGTAGTGACGTGAGTACAGGGGTCGAGCAGGACAGGTTCTTCATGGCTCTTCATATGACTGGTCGAAGAATAGAATAGAATAGAATAGAATAGAATAGAATAGAATAGAATAGAATAGAATACTCTTTATTATGTACACCACATAAGTTACAGAAAAGATAGATGAGAAACATTACATAGGGTGACACAATGGGCGGCCTTATCGCTAAAAGCGATCTTTTCAAGACAACCTTTGGATGGATTCTAAAGAAAAAAGGAGATACAGTACTGTAGGTAGTCTTAGGTGTACTATTTATACAAACATCAATACATACTAAATAGATAAATTTATACAATGATAATTGTGAAACAATAGCAGAGAACTCTAGTAACAGACGCTTTAAAGAGAGAGATAGTGGTTCTTGACCAAAGTTTTAAAAATGGACAAAGATTGAGCCCGCCTTATCGACACAGGCAAGGCATTCCATAACCTCACCGCTTGAATCGTGAAAGAATTGTCATAGAAGGTGGTGGAATGCATCGGCATTTCTAGTCTCAAGTTTTCCGATGACCTCAGATATCTATTATGTGTGTCATGAAGGAACTTGAATCGTTCTTTAAGGTAAGAGGGGGTTGTAGGATTGAACAGAATACTGTAGAGCAGAAATAAAATATGAGAATCCCGGCGAAGACGTATGGGAAGCCACTTGAGTTTTGTCCGAAATTCAGAAATGTGATCATATTTGCGCAAGCCAAATATAAATCTTATACAAAGGTTTTGAAGACGCTCAAGTTTATCTAGTTGTGCCTGAGTGAGATCGAGATAACTGACATCAGCATAGTCAAGGATGGGAAGCAGAAGGGACTGCGCAAGCGCAGTTTTAGTGGCAGTAGGAAGGAAGTTCCGCAATCGTCTAAGGGACCTGGCAGATGCAAAGATTTTGCGGCTTACGTCCTGGAGCTGTGGACCCCAAGACAGATGTTTATCGATCCAAACCCCAAGATTCTTAACTTTCTCACTTAAAGGAATTGTAGTTCCATTAAACTGAACCTGGGGAAGTTGTGACCAATTTACTTTCGGAAACATCCTAGAACTACCTACAACAATGACTTGGGTCTTTGATGGATTAACCCGCAGACCATTGGCCTCACTCCACTCACTAATTGTAGCCAAATCCTTGTTTGAGGATGCTGACCAAAAATGCGCGGGCGCTGCATGCTTGTGGTCAGGATACCCTTAGAAGCCATGAGTACTGGCTGGCTGTATGACTCACTGCTCGAGAGCTTGCGGTCACGATGAGGAAGTGATGATGACGTCACGCTGAAGTAGTTGCATGAAGGCTGCGCTGACGTTCAATGTCAAGGGTCACCAGTTTGGAGGTATGCGAAACAGAGAGTAAAGCGTCGCAAACCTCCATTGAAAAAGGAGGATCCTCCGACCAGGCGGATTTTGAGCCTGGCGGGCTACTGCCCGTTAGTTGATATTCAAGCAGATGTATATGCTCAAATCGCACGGTAAACTCTGCTTGGGCGTTGCAGGATTTCGACGTAGTAGTTCGCTGCTTGTGCTGGATAGATGGCGTCGCGGTTCTTTTTGTTGCGATGTAGATTTGCTTCGTTGGTTTTTCTTGTGGCGGTATTGATGCCGCTACATTTATGTATGAATGATCAAAAGAAAATAAAAACCTTTCCGGGGTGCATGAATTTTAGAGCTCGCTTCGTTTGCTCTTGTATTCTGCCCTCTCTCAGTTAATGAGCTTTTTTGGGTCAGTCCATAAAGTTACTCCAATTTAAGTATGAATAATCAAAAGAAAATAAAACACCTCTCCGAGGTGGGATGCAAATAATTTCGCGCTACTCTCTTAGTTCTTGAGCTTACTTGTGTCAGTCAACAATGCTGAGTTTAGATAATAATGAAAAGAAAATCAAAGTAATCCTAGATGAGGGATAAAAATTTTCGAGTTTTTTTTTTGTAACTACGATGTAAGAATATTCTTGAAAACAAAACTATCTGTAGCACAAATGGAACACCTCCCCTCCTTCCGATAAAAGACTTGTGACTGCCGTCGCCGGAACGAGAGGCACAACTCATAGTTATTTTAGGGGGCGGGGAGGTTCATTTGTGGGGTGACACCACATTATCCGACCAGGGTATCACCCATGTTAGCTACGCCACTGTGTATGCCATCTCAATCTAGATCTATGAATAAATCTTAGCCAGACTTAAACTTATCTTGCGGGTACAAAATTAGGACTACTAAGTTACTTCCAGATTTTGGGGTGGTTTTGGATCTACCTCCTCGCGGTCCACCCCGGGCAACGGCACCACAGGCTTGCCTGTGGTACGGCAGAACGATCCCACTAAAAGCGGTGGTAGGCTCCGCAAGGAGCCGCCTGGCTCACTACCACCATCCCGCCGAGCAGCTTGCTGTGTTCCGTCGGTGTGCGGGAGTGCCAGTGCCTCTGGGGAAAAGGAGATTGTCAGTTGCTCTGCTCAGAACCGGTCTTGGTCACTGGGCTGGGCTTTCCGGGTAACTCATTTTGGAGGGTAGCGGGATCCGAAGCACGGTGCCAGCCGTTGGCCGACCGCAGTTAATAGGGGGCCCAAGTAGCACGCCAGCCACGTGTGAAAGGCTGCCCCGCCAACGAGCGAAAAATCCCGGTATGCTCCACCGTGCCAGCCGGCGATTGGATGGGAGGACCCGGTGGCCATATCTGGGGGGGTTTGGGCGTCCCCGCAGTCTCCAAATGAGTTCCCTACAGGTTAGTTTAGCTCTAGTGTTCCACTTGGTTCACTGAGCAGCGCCTCGACAATTCGACTTTTCTCCCCAAAGTGGATAGTAGTCTCCATGATGACTAAAGTTAAAAAGAAAAACAAGGTAAAACAACGGCTGCACTTACTCCCGCTAAAAGTGCACCTCTCTAATATTAGGGGGTTGCACTCCAATCTCGATCCGGTCCATCACCATCTTGAGACCGAGAAGCCGCACCTGTTTTTCTTAACGAAGACGAAGATAACAACCCCGTCGGACGTGGCGTACCTCAACTACCCGGGCTACTCTCTGGAACACAAGATCAAGCAAGAAGCAGGCTGGGGTCTGTGTGTACGTCCGCGATGACATTTGTTGTCGTCGTCTCCGTTGCTTTGAGAAATCGGGTTTTTCTGCCATATGGCTACTTGTGGACACAGGCGTGGAGAAATTTATTTACATCGGCGTATACCGATCGCGCAGCGGTGATCAGGAGACAACAGCGCTGTTTAATTCCCTCGTGGAGTCGGCCGACGTAGCCCAGCAACGGTACCCAACAGCGAAGCTCATTTTTCTGGGGGACTTCAACGCCCACCATAAAGAGTGGTTGTTCCCGTACCAGAAAACAGACCATGCCGGGTTGGGGGCGCGTAAGTTTGCTTTAACGCTTGATCTAACCCAGCTGGTGAATGTGGCAACGCGGGTACCGGATGTTGACGACCATACACCCAATTGCTTGGACCTTCTGCTGACAACTGATCCGGGCAGTCATTCAGTATCGGTCTCAGCCCCGCTGGGAACGTCTGACCACTGCCTGGTGAAATCCTTATTGACCTGCTCTCCTCCAGATAAGAGTCCTAGAGGCACGAGACGAATATGGCGATACGAGTCAGCAGATTGGGATGAGATGCGGCACTTTTTTGCATCTTATCCATGGCGGCAAGTGTGCTTCTCCTCGGGTGACCCCTCGTGCTGTGCTGACTTGATTGCGGACGTGATTCGGCAGGGGATGGAGTATTTTATACAAGCCTGGATCAAGGCCCGCGACCGTAAGGTTAAAGCACGTAGGGTTCGCGCGAGGAAAAGTGCCTTTAATTCTGTCGCTAAGTTCTGCAAGCAGGTTTTACGTAGGGCACGTTATGACCATGTCGGACGTATCGGGGCCAAACTAGCATTGCACCCTCCAGGTAGTAAGCAGTTTTGGTCCCTGTCGAAAGCGGTTGCAACGAATTTCTGTCGACCCACTTTGCCTCCAATGTTGAAACCTGATGGCTCGCTAGCTCACTCTGCAAGTGAGAAAGCAAATTTATTTGCAACAACGCGAATTGCTTGCAAAGGCAAGCAATTCGCGTCTGGACGCTGGCTCCAAGCAACCACCAACTTTACCTCGTTGTGACTCTTTGATGCCGGAGATCACAGTTCACATTAAAGAGGTCCGAAGAGTATTGTGCAGTCTAGATGTGAATAAGGCCAGCGGGCCTGACGGCATTCCAGCGAGAGTGTTGAGGCAATGTGCACCCGAACTGTCTCCTGTGATGGCACGCCTGTACCGCCTCTCTCTTGAAAAAAGAACGGTGCCGAAATCATGGAAGCTTGCGAATGTGCAACCGGTGCCCAAAAAGAGAGACCGTGCTGACCCTGCTCATTACCGTCCGATCGCCATTACCTCCATCCTTTGCAAGGTTATGGAAAGGGTTCTTAACAGTAAGCTGCTGACCTACCTTGAAGACAATGATCTCCTCAGTGACCGTCAATATGGCTTTCGCCGGGGACGGTCAACTGGCGATCTTCTTGTGTATGTCACGCACTGCTGGGGCGAGGCCATCGAGAGACACGGCGAAGCACTTGCCGTGTCGCTCGACATCTCGAAGGCCTTTGACAGGGTTTGGCACGCAGGTCTACTGAGCAAGCTTCCTGCTTATGGCATCCCAACTGGTTTTTGTAGCTGGATATCAGACTTCCTGAGTGAACGGTCGATCCGAGTAGTCGTTAACGGCTGCTCCTCTGACCTCATGGCTATTGATGCCGGAGTTCCTCAGGGGTCTGTTCTCTCTGCAACTCTTTTCCTGCTGCACATCAATGACCTACTTCAGCTTGGCCTTGTTGGGTTCGCAGATGACAGTACGGTTTCAGAGAGATACTTGTCCAGCGCAACAACCAGCGGGGATGAAGTTCGTTCCTTGAGAGAGGCCATGGTAGAGCGGACAAATTTGACCTTAAACCTTGTCTCCCAGTGGGGTGATGACAATGTGGTCACTTTTAACGCCACCAAAACACAGGCGTGTCTTTTTACCGCAAAAAGGAGTCGTTTTGACCAAACTCCTACTTTTCGGGGTGCATCTGTTCCTGTGACTGATCGGCTCGAGCTCGTGGGCATGGAGTTGACATCCAATCTCAACTTCGGCGCCACCATCGAGTACAAAAGCCCAAACCGCGGCCAAAAAGCTGGGCATCCTAAACAGGGTGAAGCGATACTTCAGGCCTGGACAGCTTTTAACCCTATATAAAGCGCAAGTCCGATCCTGCATGGAGTATTGTAGCCATCTTTGGGATGGCTCAGCTAAATATCAGCTTGCCGCGCTTGACTCGGTGGAACGCATAGCTAAGAGGCTCATCGGTGACGTAAAACTGGTGGATGCCAAGCTGCATAGCTTGGCTCATCGCCGTAAGGTTGCCTGCTTGTCGGTCTTCTACAGATTGTACTTCGGTGAGTGTGCCCAAGAACTCCACGACCTCATCCCACCGGCCCCTTCTACCATCGGACATCCAGACGCACTGCATCTTACCATCCCTACCTTGTTGCTATTTTACCAACTCGCACTAAGCGTTTCCAAACGTCTTTTATAATGCGCACAGCAATGGAGTGGAATTATCTGCCTGCGTCCGTGTTTCCAAACGCTTACAACCTTAATCTCTTCAAAATTAGAGTGAACAGGCTCCTTCTGGGTAAGCTCGCTCCATCGTAGACTTTGTCTCGGTCATCTTTGACCTTGACTAGAGTCAAGAGCAAAGCCATCACAAATAAAAAAAAATAAAAAGATTTGAGACACTCAAAACAGAAGATTTACTATGAGTCAATGACCCCAAAGTTAATTTAAAAACATCATAAAAAAACTTAAAAGTAAAAGTAGCCGTTAATACTGGAAACATACTTTATCTTAATAGCCCAATATTATCAGAAATGTTTTGTGCAGATTGAATGTTTTGTGTGATGCAGCACAGTGTTATCATAGGCACATGACGAAAATAAAATTTATCAGGAAACAACATTGACAAAAGTGACATGTCACTTAATTGTTTGCCTGTGAGATACAAGACGCAAGTCATTTAGGTGCTTCAGGATAGTGATTACTATATTAAGGACACAATTTGTAATCGGCCATAGTCAGTCGCTGCTCAGTCAGAGAGAGGACACTATGGTTAAAGCACGGAAATACGTGGTCATACACGAATTCAAGGGTTTACCCAAACGTGAGGATTTTGAAATTGTGGAATATGAGTTACCGCCGCTCAAGAATGGAGAGATCCTCGTCAAAGCTGAGTGGTTGAGCGTAGACCCATACTTGCGGATATATAATTCACCTGAGCGGTACGATCAGTACGGACTCCAGGTCGGTGTTGTGCAAGAATCGAAGGACCCTAACTACCCGGTTGGAACGAGAGTCGTCTCCCACAAGGGCTGGTGTGACTACTGCATCCTCGACGCTAAGGTACCTGACTGGTTGGCTGGGGATATCTATAAGGTACCAAACATGAATGGACTGTCGAATTCATTAGCAGTTGGTGCTGTCGGAATGCCAGGTGCTACTGCTTACTATGGGTTCCTGGAACACTGCAAACCCAAAGCTGGCGAAACAGTGGTAGTTACAGGCGCTGCTGGGGCAGTGGGCTCCCTCGTAGGACAGATTGCAAAGATCAAGGGCTGCAAGGTCATCGGTTTTGCTGGTTCTGAAGATAAAGTGAAGTGGCTGGAGTCCATCGGTTTCGACAAGGCGATCAACTACAAGACTGCTAACATCGTGGCTGCATTAAAGGAAGCTGCTCCTGAAGGTGTGGACTGTTACTTCGACAACGTTGGAGGTGAGCTGAGCAGTGTGATTATGAGCCAGATGAATATGTATGGACGTGTCGCCGTCATTGGGAGTATCAGTTCGTACAACGAAAACCCCGCGCCTAAAGTAAGCATCTTACAGCCGACCATATTGTTAAAACGATTGAGTGTTAGAGGTTACGTAGTTTGGGAACATCGAGACCGCTTCCCCGAAGCGTTTGATCAGATTCTTAAATGGATTCACAGTGGACAGCTGAAGCCTCGAGAACACATCACTGAAGGGTTTGACAATCTCTTTGACGCTTTTATCGGAATGTTGAAAGGTGAAAATATCGGCAAAGCAGTTGTTAAAGTATAACTATTTAATGGTTTTTTTTTATAAATATGAGTACTTTTTTATTTAAATGTAAGTATTTTGTTTTTGATTGTACACCAAGATTTGATTATTTTTATTTGTTTAATTTGATTTGAATGTAGATTAAAAAAATGTAATGCTCTTACCCAAAGGTAATTCTATTATTTTAATGCAATCATCATGTCCCTACTACTGATCACTTATCAGCTTATCAAATGCTAGTCGACAGTGATGCGGACCATTTTTTTGACGCCTATACAGGGTTATTTGTAAAACACCAACAACCTCTTAGGCAGTGAAAGTACAGATGATTATAAACAACTTTTACTTTTAGAACATCCCCGAAAACTCAAAGCTGTTTCAAACAGTTTCATTGGCAAATGCAATATTTATTGCATTTTATATGAAACAGCTGATATTTTTTTCGAGTTTTCAGGGATGGTCTCAAAGTAAAAGTTGTTTACAATCATGTGTACTTTCACTGCCTAAGAGGTTGTTGGTGTTTTATAAATAACCCTTTATATATTATTTAGTTAGATGTGTTTATTTTAAGTGTACGTAGTTTGTTTTAACGATTGTGAGTAATGTTATTAGTAATTGTAATTTTTCAAATACATGCCTATCAAATATAACTTCTACTATTTTTTATAGACACATATTATACGCATATTATAGAGTTTTTTCAGTAGACAGATATTCATCAAATCAAACTTACTGGCAGGAGCACATAGCCAGTCGATTCTAAAAAAATGTGACTTTTGCCTCTGCTGCTGCATTTTCGTATTACCGTTTTTTTTTATTTATTTATTTTACTTTTATCCGTAGCAAATCACCTTTATAGTATCGCATACACCCTTGGCAGAACATCGGATAAATTTTAGACTATTAAACTCATGAATAAAGATAATTATATTTCGTTTAGTATAATAAAGTAGTAGGTCTAGCATTTCAACCGCCACTTCATCCGTGTGCATTTCGTACTTACCTAATTGAGAAAATAATCAATCCAATCTTAGGCGTAGCATAGCA
Organism: Lacanobia wlatinum; assembly: GCA_947578705.1. Classification (NCBI taxonomy): domain Eukaryota; kingdom Metazoa; phylum Arthropoda; class Insecta; order Lepidoptera; family Noctuidae; genus Lacanobia; species Lacanobia wlatinum. Next base: position 22,338,803 of record OX388029.1, read on the forward strand.
ACGCCAGGGCGGAACTCCGCTACCGTGACAAATCGCAGGACGGCAGACAGATCTTCGGTAAGACCTCAGTTGATATGGAGAGAGGGATTGTCGCAACTTAGCGCTGGGCACGCCACTATAGTGGATAAGTGGCGACAATTTTCTTAAGATCCATGCGAGTAGGTCCATAATACATATTATAAAGTTTTTCATTACATATTATAACAGTTACTTAACTTCCCGTAAGTAATCCCACTCACTGTGCCTGTATGAGTCAGTCAGGTGTTACCGCGCAGTCTTTGAAATAATGACGCCACTTTCTTACGCACTATAGCGTGGAAACCGTCAACGCGAACATTTGTGAAGCACTACAATGGCGCGGCAACCTCAACAGCATTCTGAAAGCATTTTAAATACTTACCTACTGAATACGCAGGACGTTGTACGCTAGTTGCGTGTACCGAATCCACAGGCCGCCTCGAGTAAAAAGATTGGCAATATGCCCCAAAAGTGTTATCTTAACTTCCATAGTACATCGAGCAAACCCCCTGGCCAGCATATTGCTCCTTATAGCCAACGCCCTACGTTCTCTTTTTTTATCTGGATCATATTTTAAGTCCTCCTTGACCAGATGACCCAGATATTTAAGTTCTGCACAATTTTCAAGGCCGTTTCATCGATCATGATCGGAGGTACTGTACCTATTAGGTTTCTGTTTTCCCGCCCTAAAAATCAGTAGGTATCTCACTTGTCAATGTGTTCACAAATTTTAACCAATGTCCTCAGGGCATTGACCGAGGAGGCCAGCAGAACCATGTTATGTGTATTCCTATCTGCCCCCTTCTGCCCTGCATTCCCAGCTTGCCACCGGGGTGGTGGCTGGCACTAACTAGCGTTTACCACCCCGGTGGTAAATGGCACTGGTTTAGTGTTATCTGCCACCTTCATAAATTATAGAAAGGTGGTCGATTCTCATTACGTACTGGACATTTATACTTATTTTACTTGAAGTCAAATAATGGCAAATATATGGAACTTTTATTTAAAATAGTAAATAATTATTAGAATAATATTTGTCTTTATGAATTACTAGCTGTCTAGTGCTAGTAGCTTATGTTCTCCTCCAAGGTCCCATCTGTCTCTGCTGTACCAAATTTCATCAAAATCGATTACTTGGTACGGTACTTTAGCATTTTATAATATTAGTTAGGATTAGGAATAGCTGTTTTTTATATTCCTATGAGGAATAGTTAAGATTAGCAATTATTATAGCAGCTACTAGGATCAAAGCCAAGGAGATGAGCTACAAGTACGTGTGGATTAGGAACGGCAGAATATTTGTGAGAAAAAACGACGGCGCTGCATACATTCTAATCAAGAGCAAAAGTAGCCTAAGTAAAATTGTATAACAAGTATGTTTTCCTTCTTATTATAATTTTAATGCATGTTGTAGGTCTAATTTTTATAAAATTCAAAGATATATTAATTTACTATCAAAATTGTAGAGGATTGCGAACGAAAACTAAGAATTTCTACTGTAATTTGTGTTGTCTGAACTATGATATAATAATATTAACGGAAACTTGGTTAAATAGTAGCGTACTGAGCAGTGAATTATTTGATGATCGATATGAAGTGTACAGGAGAGATAGGGAAACAACTGGATTTCAGGGTGGCAAGGACGGTGGTGGAGTATTAATTGCCGTTAATAAAAAAATTAACTCATCACGTATTGAACACTGGCAAAGTAAATGTGAGGATCTGTGGGTTTCAATTGATATATCAAAAATCTCATAAAATGGCTTTATGTGCAATTTACCTTCCTCCGCCTGTGAGTCCAGCGACTCTTGAGCATTTTGTCGAACACTGTAACAGAGTTATTGATTCAACAGATATTCCTACTTGTATTGTCGGAGACTTTAACCTAGGTAAAATCAATTGGGACCTAAAAACTGTAAACGATTCTTTGCCGAAAGCTAGCCAAATTTTGGTGGATTTTGTAAATGCAGGTCAGCTAATACAGTGTAATAATATAAAAAAACTATTCTGGGCGTACACTAGACCTGGTGCTGTCTTCAGTGCCCACGTGTTCAGTAAGCGAATCCATCTCTTCTCTAACGGTTGTTGATAAACTCCATCCCCCCCTTGATATAACTCTGTCATTAGTAAAGAATCATAATCTGCCATATAACAACTTAAATTGTAGGCCAAACTTTTATAAAGCAAACTATGAGGAAATTAATAATTATCTTAATGAGCAAGACTGGGATGGACTTTTTAAAAATAGCGATAACGTAAATGACATGGTAAGATTACTGTACGAACATTTATATAAAGCCATCAAAAAGTTTGTGCCAGAAAGAAAAGAAAAGAACCGTCGTTATCCACCATGGTTTAACAAAACAATCATTAAATCCTTAAAAGAAAAAAAACAAGTTGAGGCTACGCTTTAAAAAATATAATAATCCTATAGATAAAATTGAACTGAATTTAATTTCCAAACGATGTGAAAAATTATCGAATGATGAATGACAAGACAAGTTTTCTTCAATCTCTATATAGTAATAGTCAGTGCTTGAGTAACCCGGTAATCGATCGTGAATGCTTGCTTAAAAAACTTAAAACAATTAATATTACTAAGGGACCAGGACCTGATGGTCTACCACCTATATTCATTTCTTCTTGCGCAACAGCCCTGGTTTCTCCTTTACTGATAATTCTCAATACGTCGCTAGCCTCAGGGACTTTTCCGTTAGAATGGAAAAAAGCGAAAGTAGTTCCAGTGTATAAGTCGGATAGCAAAGATGTAATTTTTAACTACAGGCCTATTTCAATACTATCCGTTTTCGCAAAGATTTTTGAATCTATTGTTTGTCCATACATTCAGCATCATTTTAAAATCTACCTAAGTGTCGATCAACATGGTTTTGTAACTGCGAGATCTACAACTACGAACTTAGCAACTTTCACGGAGTCACTCATTCGGGCAGTCGATAAAAACAAACAATTTGACGTAATATATACAGACTTCAGTAAGGCATTTGACAAAATGTCACATGCCATTCTAATCTACAAACTTGCAGCTTACGGTGTATCAGGGTCCTTGCTAGAATGGTTCAAATCATATCTAACCGAACGTAATTTCTACGTCGTTGTGAACGGATTTAAATCTTCAGAGCACATAATAACCTCTGGCGCTCCTCAAGGTTCGCATTTAGCTCCGATATTATTTAACATATTTATTAATGATCTTCCCCAATGCTTTTATTATTCAGAACCTTTCTTATATGCCGATGATTTGAAGTTTGCACGAATGATTGAATCCCCAACAGATAGCGAGCTTCTACAGAACGACCTTAACAGACTTATTGAATGGTGTGAAAATAACAGAATGCAACTGAGTTCTGACAAATGTTATCGCGTTAAGTTTACGAGAAAGAATAACTATGTAAATACAGAATACTTCATAAACCAAGATAAATTAAAAGAACTCGAATTGATCAAGGACCTAGGCGTAATTTTCGATAGGAAAGTAAGCTTCATACCTCACATTGAATATATTATTAAAAAATCAACTAAAATGTTAGGCTTCTTACTTCGTAGCACTAGGGGTTTTCGTAAAAGCAACACCAAAATAATGTTGTACAACAGTCTCGTGCGAAGTATCTTAGAATATTGCAGCGTTGTGTGGAGACCTCATTACGCCACTCATAAGCTGCGGTTAGAACGAGTGCAGAAGCGTTTTGTGTGGCATCTAGCTTTTTTTGAAATGAAATCTAAGCAGCTACCGTACGTACAAAACCCGCCTGCATCATTTCAAAATGCACACATTATGCACACGCAGAGACGTCACCGACGCCATATTTTTTTACAACGTTTTAAGAAATCGAATTGATTGCTCTAAATTGTTAAGTCTTATTAGATTCCATGCTCCAACTAGATACCCGAGAAATACCATTACACCACTATGCCCACCTCTACGAAGGACTGTACTTGGCACAAACTCACGTATACCTAGATTGTGTAAAATGTTCAATAGCTGCAGTGATTTAGTGGATATATACCAGGACAGTATTAATAAAATTATTAAGGTAATTATAAATAATTCACTCACAAAAACTTGAGTCATCACGCACGATTAATTCATTCAATGTACTTACTTTAATTTTGCATTTCGTTATTTTATTTTATATTTCTTTATTTAAATACAATCATATTAATTGATGTTTTTTTATTTATTTAATAATTAATTTAATTTATGATTGTGTTTTCATGTTTATTTTGTTTTATTTTTATTCGATTGTCCTAACTAACCTAATATTAAGATCAATACTAACATAAATCGTTGTTCAAATTATTCATTTTGTAACTTAGCCGTTTATTGTACATGCGGTGTTAGCCTATAAGTGATTGTTACGCTTGTAAATGTATCTCTATCAATTGTAATGTATTTTTTAAGGTGTAAACAATTGTTGGCTAACCTAATAACTAAATTAATAAATAAATTAATTATTATATTTCATACACTTATTACGTTTACAGTTGGTAAAACATACCCGAATATATTGTTAGAAAAATAAGAAAATCATTATTAGACACTTCCAACGTTATGAGAATCGACCACCTTACCACATATAGTCAAAAACTGGTCAAGAGCGAGTCGGATTCGCGCACAGAGGGTTCCGTACAAAAACTCATAAACTCACAAACTTTACCTCTTTATAAAATTAGTATAGAAGAACATACCATTCTTAATATTATTAAAAAGAAAAAACTCATTTTATACAAATTTATTGGAACTAAATTTTGTTTCTTCACCTATGACACTCACATATAACGAGGCGAGGAAAGAATTTTCCAAATCGGTTTAGTAGATCCAAAGATTACCTTACAAACTTATAAACTTTACCTCTTTATAAAATTAGTAGTATCAAATATAATGTAATACTAGCGTGTAGTACGCAGTTTTAGGTCAGCGCGATCTCTTTACAGATAGCAGAACTAATTTATTTTTTTGTTGATCTGATGATTTCTGAAAAACTGTGCTATTTACAGACATCGTTTTATTTTTCCTGTAATCTTTACATAAACTTCTATCACATGGAATATTTACAGATATTTCTCTATGCAGACTTTGGAGATAAGGGGATCAAAATTGGAATGGTCAAATTTCAACATTTTTCGACATAAGTGCAAATACCATGCGGCCTAAAAGAAAAAAAAATATATTTGAGAATGTGTAAACAGCGCTCCTTCATATGATAGGTCCACATGCCCTAGTAGTCCCACTTTGAATTTTTAATAATCCCTTTCAGTCGCTGTTGCAAGAACAATATATATATTTTATTTCTTTCTTATTTGCCAAATAGTTGAACAAACATCATTTAAAACTATTCCAAATTTCAAGTTCATAGCATTCTTGAAATATCCAGCTGTGACAGAAGGACAGATTTAGTCACACCATTAGAGTTCCTTTTTACCAGTTTGGTACGGAACCCTAAAAAGAGGGCAGATAGCGCTAAATAAGTGCCATTTACCACCAGGGTGGTAAACACCACTATTATAGTTAGTGCCAGCCCCCATCCCAGTGGCAAGCTCGAAGGGAGCAGGTGGGAGTAAAGGGTCATCAAAATAGCTTGTTGTTGACAAATGTTCTGTCAATATAGCATCCAACATATGCCCCGCTAAACTTCACGATGAACTGGTTCACATAATAGGCTGAAGAGGCCGGTAGATATTGTGAGGGCGCCCTGCCTTACACCGCATTCCAACCTGCATTCGTCAGACAGCGTTTCCAACCATCAATTAAAAAAAACTGGTATAAAAATCACAGAATAACCGTCTGATTTTTATACCAAGATTTAAGAATACTGTCATATTCCGTTGGCATATCCGCTTCCTCTTGGACTAAGATCCCAGAGCTACCAGACTTCTCTTATTTTCTCACTAACAAAATGTGTGGGATAGTGTAGTGTAAGTACTTACTGCAGCATTGTGTACTGCATTATAGTTTTGGCAATAAAATCTTTTTTCCAAGTTTAACCTCATTCGTTTGAACAGAAAATTTTCTTTTTCTGATCATAATTTAAATTCAGATTCCATCAAAATGACAAATGAAAAATTTGAAGAAAATATAGTTGGTGCATTGACATATATATAACTAGCGTAAGTTGGTGTCTGGTGAATGTTGAACACATATTATCGAATATTATTAATTTATATAAATTTGATGAAAGTTTTGTTGAAATCTATCAAGTACCTACTACGTAAATAATGTGCAATAGAGTGTTGTGAAATATCGTGACGGATAATAATAATGTGAAACATCACAGGGAAATAGTTTATTGCTAAAGAATACCGATACCGATCGGAGCAGACGACGGTATCGGTCCACGGTCCACCTACCAAATCAGGGAAGGCTTCTGATTGTTACTGTGAGCATAATTATTTAGTCTGGTACGAGTTCTCATGGAGTACGTGAGCCAATTGATCGCGTGATCGTCGCAGCCGTCAATCTCTCTGGATTCGAGCAGTTCATGGATTTAAATATTTTATCATTGACGTTTAAATTGTTTCATGTTCTTAGCATAACGTGCTGCTCCTTCTGAGCCGGTAATTAGTTTTCTTGTTATTTTCTATTTGCAGATTGCCTAGGAGTTGCAAAAACGACGTAGTGCCGCATCTTTAATGCGTTTTTATTGATTGCAATCACTATCTGGAGGTCATCATTAACAAATTTAAAAACTGTGCCTACGTTTTTTTGTGGTTTTTATTCATTTATTAGAACCCATTCCACAATTCACCGACATTTAGCATTTTTAATGTTTTTTAAATTTGTCTGTTTTTATATCCTTTTTTATATTAACCATTCGATTTGATTTTTAAGAATCTTAAATTAATATACGGGAGTGATTAGCGAAGACCTTCTTTTATTTCGCTACATTATTACTATTAACATACGCATACCTGCTAGCTTATGCCGACCGAACGGCCGATTTCCACGTTTCAGATGCCAAAGCCATTTTAATCACTCATTTTAGGGTTCCGAACAAAAAACGGAACCCTTATGGGATCACTCGGGTGTCTGTCTGCCTGTCTGTCCGTCTGTCACAGCCAGTTTTTTTCGGATCCACTGGACCGATTCTATTGAAATTTGGTACACACATGGACTTCTGTGACCCAAACACGGACGCGTTACGTAAATCATTAATTTTTTAATATGGGGATAACTTTTGGGGTCAAACTAGAAAATTAAAAAAAAAGTTTTTCGAACAATATTGTGTGACATATCAAATGAAAGGGCTTACTGTGAGGGTTTTAATTATATTTTTTCATAATTTTAAAACAATTTGAAGTTATTCAAGAAATTTGACGAAAAATGACCATTCTCGTACCTTATCTCCGAAACTACTGAGCCTAAAATTTTGAAAAAAATCGAGATAATAGATCTTTACCTATAGATTGCAAGAAAATCTATAAGAAGTCTATAGAATTTTAATAAAATGTTAAAAAAATAAAATTCGTTCTGAACCCTTTGCACGCGAGTCCGATTCGCACTTGGGCAGTTTTTTTTAAACTGGTTGCTGACTTTTATATACTTATACGTTTTACTTGTTGAATAATTAGTAAATAAATCATATTTTAACGACTGATTAGTTATTGAGAGCTGATCGCCACCTTGAGTGAGATCCTATTCACAAGGCTGAAATTTGGGCATAGCTCATTTAGTAGGTGCCAATAACGTAAACTTAACAACTTCGCTGTCCAATGACTCATATATGACTCGTAGAAACGTACTAGAATAAGTTCATGAGTCACAGGTGACTCATTTCTCTATACAATTTAAGTACGGATGACATATTCTTATTTTCACTCAATAAATGCATTTGTGTGTGTGTTCACATACGACTCATTGAACGTGGTAAAGAAAATTTAACGCCCTACGTTTGTGAGTCACATGTGACTCAAAAAAGCTAGTAAGCGTAACAATAAGAAAAACCTGTGGACATACGGCATTATCAAAGTGAGTTGTATGGGGACAGGGAAGATGTTAAGTTTGCCCGGATATGGGAGGATATAAAATAACCTCCTTGACTACTGAAATACCTTTGACACAATACAAAAAAAACATTGGCCAGCGGCCCAAGCTAGAAGGTAGGAAGCTAGATGCTTAGGTACCTATGTTAAAAGTATAAAATGACACTACTCTATCCCACATATTATTTTGTTAGTGAGAAAATAAGAGAGGTCTGGCAGCTCAGAGATCTCAGTCTATCTAGCTTCGCCACAGTAGGTATGCCATAAATTATTAATCAGTTTATTTCAGATAAAATACAATTACAAATTATAAAAATTCAGAGAAATAAATTAAATTACAAATATTACTATAGGTACCTATTGTGTTAGTAAGTCTTAAGTACCTACTACTATGTTAGTCAACACCCATTACAATAATATGCATTCATTTGTTCTGGATAGGACAAATGACTTCACGAGATACATCCATCTACAGGATACCGTTGCTTGCTACTGCCTCGCACGCGCTGCAGTAAGGGCCTCCTTACGGACTGCTTTCATGCGGGAATACATAAGAAAGTAGCCTTACTGTCTTACGTTGCCGCATGAAAGCCGTCCGTTAGCGACTCCGCAAACATTTCGGACGCACTACAATAGCGAGGCAGCCGCATCAGCATCCTGAAGACGTTTTTGTATTGGACACGCAGAGTAGGTACTTGTAGCTCGGCGAGTAGTTTACCCACAAGCTGATCGAGTATAAAGATTGGCAGTACGCTTTGAAAATAGAAATTTTCACCTCACTCGAGCAGCGAGGAAACCTGCGTGCAATCATATTCTCCCTGACTGCCAATGCTCTCGTCATCTTCTCCGTCATTTGCAACTCTTCTGTCACAATGTGCCCCAGATACTAGAAGCTGCTTACCACTCACACAGCCGCACCATCAAGCATATTAGGCGGAACGTGTACTGGACAACGCTCTCCACTCTTTTTTTTTCTCTTTATTTTTAGTTAGGGACTTTTACACATCTGTGTATGCCAGTCCCATCGGACCTTATACAATAGCTTACTTAACTAAACCTTAACTACCTAAATCTTAACTGAGCAAACTTAAAAACTTTGAAGGCAGCCTCCGAACTAGGAGTTGACAATATTTGATGGAATATACCCACATCATACCTATTTAATTGTAGTTCAGTTAACAAGTCTTCTCTTTCAGACTGAAATCTGACACATTCCGTCAACAAATGCAAGACATCCTCCGGCGTTGCAAACGAGCACTTTGCTCTTCTTCGAGTTATTTATTTATTGTTTATGCAATTTTTTAACGCAAACGCAACGATGTCCAAAGCTTTTCACAAATCGAGGGAACATGCATATATCTGTGTCTTTTTCTCCGTGTAATACCTGACATTATGCTTAACCACTCAGGATCCGTAAGTCCCTTTCGCGTGCGTGTCGTCAATCACGCGAGTGTCGGTTTGTCCCGAAAGGGACAAAATTTCCCCAACGTTTTTTATAGAACTCTGCCCCACTGTAGGAATTTCTCCTGTATCATGGTTGCAAATACGTAATTTCAGATATACAAACAGCCAGAATATCTGTGCTTGACCCTCTGATCCGGGATCAGAGGGTCAAGCACAAATATTTTGACGTATATTAACGATAGCGTAAGTGAATTTTGAATGTGAAAACTACAACTCCATCGGATTTCAGTTTAGTTTTATAGGACATACACAATTTATATCATTCACAAATATGAATATAGTATCTAATTCAAATAAATATTATTTACGAAACGAGTATTGTAGTTACGGAAAAATTTTACGTTACGTTCCTATACGTCAAAAATATTCGTGTTAGGACCTCTAGGCCACACAAATATTTGTTCCGTGCGGGAATCAAACCCGCGACGACACGCAGCGCAGCAGTCAATTGCCCAACCACTGCTCCAAACGTCATACAATTCGTTTTCCCTAATAATTTTTGCTCGACGAGCGCCTTCGAACTTGTGTTAACGTGTAGTCGCTTGATCGAATATTTCAGTTGCTCACCTTCCAAAAAATTGTTTACTCCAATTGGGTCTAGGTAATTGGGATTTTACGTACCTACTTTAGGTAAATGCAGCAGGCAATTCCTGCCAAACACAGCAATGTATCGTTGTCCATGGCTCGAGACGATGCGTGTTAAACCAAATTTAAAAAGTAACTCACAATAAAAAACTATTTTAAAAAAATATAACCGACATCGAAAAACAAAACACTACAAAGTATAAAATAACTTTTAAAGTTATAATAACTTTTAATTATTAAAGTTATTTAGTTAAAAAGTTCTTTTTATTTTTTACTTTTTATGGGAAATCATCAAATGACTCCTCCCGCTCTGGGTGAAGCGGAAGGGAGTGTCAGACTCTTACTGACTAAAACCCATCCGTGTTCCTCCTAAAGCCCTTTGCGTTCCAGGGCCGCGGCGACTCTCTCGAACAAATCCCGCAACCCCGGCAGGCACTGGCCCTAGCGGGCCCCGTCCTTTATGCTGACAGCTCCTTGAGGCGCGCGTGGAACACAGCGCGCCGTCGACCCGGGCCTGGTTCTGATCAGACGTCGAGCCACCCAATGCTCGCCGTCCGCAGGCCCGCGCCTACGGTGGCCATCCAAACTTTGATTGTTTTGTAGTATCACCCGATTATACACACGAATATCAAGTTTGTACAAGATGCGTGCCTACAATTTTCGAGAGTTGCCCTCGATTTCTCAGGGTTTCATCATCAGATCCTGAGGTGGCAATGGGACCACTTCGACAGCATACCCTTTCATATAAAAAAAGATTCATCGAAATCGGTTCATAAACGACAGTTATCCGCGAACACACATAAAAAAATACATACGCGGAATTGAGAACCTCCTCCTTTTTTTGAAGTCGGTTAAAAAAACCATCCTGTCTGAGGCGGTGTGCCAACATTGTTTTGAAGAGCTCGCTTCGCTCGCTCTTGCATCCAGAATTGTCTTGATTCAGAAGATTTTACTTACACCTACTTAAGTCTATTTTTTTTGTATAAATGTTCATAACCAAAATTTAACTTACTATCCGAGGCAGGTACTAGTCTATCTATAGTTTTCAAAACTATGGGTCAGTGGGTCGTCTTAGGTATGTAGGTAATAACAACATAACTTGCGTGGTTAAATTAAAACTTATTTTGATATAAACATTAGAAATAGTTATATAGTAGTAATTTATGTTTTATCATCATCAATGATACGAATGGACTTCACACTGGTAGGTAGGTACATTCCTTTTGAACAAAAACTTCGGATCAAGCTATATCGCTAAAGCCACACCTGTCTATGTACAGAGAATCCCTGGCTTTGGAGGTGTTGATGCGCAGTGTAAGCATGATGTCGCATTTATTTCGTGACTCGTACATAATGCTGAGCGCCTATATATCACGTTCCACTTGTTGATAAACTCAGTCACTCTAAACGCCTCGTGAACGCTATATCATAATGGTGAAGGCACGGAAATACGTCGTTAAAACCACCTTCCAGGGTTTACCCAAACGTGAAGATTTCGAAATAGTGGAATACGAGTTACCGCCGCTCAAGAATGGAGAGATCCTCGTCAAAGCTGAGTGGGTGAGTGTGGACCCATACCTGCGTGCCTATAACTCACGTTACCTAACTCCGTATGACCAGTTTGGTTTCCAAGTCGGCATAGTAGAAGATTCTAAAACACCTATATTCCCGGTCGGCACCAGAGTCGTCTCACACAAAGGTTGGTGTGACTACTGCATCATAGATACTGATAACACAGTAACGAAAAGCGAAGCCGAAAAGATTTACAAGTTACCAAACTTGAACGGACTATCAAATTCCTTGGGAGTTGGTGCTGTGGGCATGCCGGGTGCTACTGCGTACTTTGGATTTCTGGAACACTGCAAACCCAAAGCTGGCGATACAGTGGTAGTGACGGGCGCTGCTGGAGCAGTGGGCTCCCTCGTTGGACAGATTGCGAAGATCAAGGGCTGTAAGGTCATCGGTTTTGCTGGCTCTGATGATAAAGTGAAGTGGCTGGAATCCATCGGTTTCGACAAGGCGATCAACTACAAGACTGCTAACATCTCGGCTGTATTAAAGGAAGCTGCTCCTGAAGGCGTAGATTGTTACTTCGACTGCGTTGGAGGAGAGGTTAGCAGTGCGATTATGGACCAGATAAATATGTATGGGCGTGTGACCGTCATTGGGAGCATCAGTTCATACAACGCGGACCCCACCAACAAGCCTAAAGTGAGCATCGTTCAGCCGGCTATAGTGTCTCGCCGACTAACTATCAGAGGTTACGTAGTTTGGGAACATCGAGACCGCTTCCCCGAAGCGTTTGATCAGATTCTTAAATGGATTCACAGTGGACAGCTGAAGCCTAGAGAACACATCACTGAAGGGTTTGACAAGCTCTATGACGCTTTTATAGGAATGTTGAAAGGTGAAAACATCGGCAAAGCAGTTGTAAAATTATAATTAGGTATTTTTGTCACGTTTTTCCAGCGTTTCTGTTCATGTGATTTCTCTTTAATGGAATAATTAAGTAATAAAATAACATTCAAATTTATAACAAGTGAATGAAATTTTATTTCTTTAAAATTACAATTGTATGAACTTACATTTTTTTTTTACTATATATAGGCATACGTTTGACCACAATCTCACCTGATGGTAAGCGATGATGCGGTCGAAGATGGAGCACGTTTGCCTAGAAGCAACCTATTCACTCTTGTCTTAAAGACTCCCAGGTTGTAGCTATCTGGAAACACAGACTCTGGCAGGGAATTCCACTCCTTAGCTACCTTACGTAAGTGAAATCGAATTGTAATTTTGTGAACACTGATCTGAAAAATAATTGATTACAGTGTAGTATTTCCTATTCACTACTTATTTATTCACAAGGCAATTACAACAGGTTACAATCATAATAAAATAATAACAAATTCACATCATAGGTCTTGACCTGATTATGACCCAAAGCGTAATCGTACAACATGGCAAACAACAACAAAATAATAACAATAAGTACAAGAAATGGCAAGTTCACAAGTACAATATTTACCATTAACCAGAACGCAGCGCGTCTGGCCTCCGATACAGTCCCAGCTTATAGGGGATGTGCAGGGGACCACACACGACTGACATAATGTAAGCAGCAAAAACGTTAGTAACAGAATCAATTTTTAACGCTAACAGAGAGAAAGAGCACAAACAAGTCTCTTAAAAGTAACGGCACGAGCGTCGAAGATGTCTATATTATTATTGACGTCTTTTGATATTTCATTGTAAAGGCGACACATTCTAACGATAGGGTTGAAATATGACGTGTTATTTGTATGACTAGAAGTGAAAAAGTCCTTGGCTTTCTGGAGTTGTATCTAGTATTGATATTAATTGAGGACAGCAAAGCAGATGAGTCTAACGTGGAGTGTAGGATCTGATGAAGGTTTATTAAATCCCGCTGCTTTCGACGAACATGCAAAGGTGCCAAATTAAACTTAATAAGGCCATCCGAATAAGTTTGTAGTGTTCTTGCGAAGCCATAGCGGTACGAAACCCATTTTAAACACTTCTTTTGCACACTCTCGATTCTGTCTGAGTGGACTGCGTAGTACGGTGACCAAACTACTGAACAATACTCCAATATGCTTCTTACTAGGCTTTTGTAAAGTAATAGGAAGCTTTGAGGGTTTTTGAATCCTTTGGTAGTCCTAAATATAAAACCGAGAAGCTTAAATGCTCTATTCGTGATGTTGTCGTAATGTTCTCTGAAATAAAGTTTCTCATCAAACAGCACCCCAAGATCTCTGGCCACATGCTTTCGCTCCAATGTTTGACCTTCGAGTTTGTAGTCATATATGTTCTTAATCCTTTTATTTGTAAAAGTTATAACAAAGCATTTATTTATGTTTAAATTCATTCGATTAAGGATGCACCAATTGGAAATAATATTCAGATTGTTCTGAAGGATCTCACAGTCTAAAATGCTATTTATGGATGTGAATAACTTTAGATCGTTCGCATACATCAGGCAAGGACATTCTAATTTTGACACGAGGTCGTTAATAAAAATGATGAAAAGTAAGGGTCCTTAATGCGATCCTTGTGGAATGCCCGATGTAACGTTAACTGGCAATGATAAGTATCCTCTGACAGAAACGAGTTGGCTTCTATTTTTTAAATAAGACTGTATCCAGCGAAACAGAGAACCATGTATTCCGTAGGATTTAAGCTTCAATAGCAATACTTCGTGGTTAACCTTATCAAATGCCTTACGGAAGTCAGTATAGACTGAGTCAACCTGACCGCCTCTCGCGAAAGCGGTACACAGATAGTTTTTGTATTCAAGTAAGTTTGTAAGGGTTGATTTACCTCGAACAAATCCATGTTGGGATTGGGAAAGATACGGTTTAATGTGTGAATAAAAATGCTCATATAAGGACGCCTCAAAAAGTTTTGCCATGCCAGATAGTATACTTATGGGTCTGTAGTTTGCGCAATCTGACTTTTCACCATCCTTATAAATGGGTACAACGTGCGCCTTTTTCCACAAATTAGGAAACACACCCAGTTGAAGCGATCGATTAAACAAGTAAAACAATGGCAAAGACAGTTCTTTAGCACAATTCACCAGAAAAAGAGAAGGGATTCCGTCTGGCCCAGCCCCTTTATTGCGATCCAAATGTTTTAATGAACGCAAAACACAGTCGTGCTTGATATAAATCTCCGACAATGAAGAGTTACATTCGATACCGGCGCATACTTCAGTACTAGGGGGAGATCCAGAGGTGTCATCATTGACCGAACTAAAGAAATTCGAGAATAATTCGCTGATGTCCTGACTATCTGATGAAACCACTCCGCGAAACTGCATCGTTTGAGGTAAACTATTCGTACTTTTCCTGCTATTGACAAACTTCCAAAACGACTTAAGGTGCATAGTAGGCTCAGTAACCTTGAGCATCTGGGCCACACATTCATATCTGCGCCGCACACACAAACATTTCCGTAGCGCACGCGCTACCTCAAAACTATTATCAAAGATTACGCAAGGACGCAGACATGCGCGCCAAGCTGGCTTTTTTACCTACGACTACACAATAGTATGGCGATTGCACGGCTGATTTTTAGTTTAGATAGATACATACGTTACGCATATTTTTTTATTCACTGGTCTCATTTTTAATACGAATGTGGTTAAACAGAAGTAAAACAATATAGGTCAGATAAAAACAATTTTGTAAAGCAGTTTCGTCTTTTCTGCTTACGATATATATAAAGATACTCGAAACTCGAGGTCACTAGTGCATTGGTACCAGTGCACTGGTAACAGTTTGACCTTGAGTTTCGAGTATGCAGTGTACCTACTACTTTTTTTTCTGCCTATACTACTTTATAGTCTCATAAAAAGACTTCAAATAAAAAAAGTACATTCTAAAGTAAAGTAAAGTAAGGTAAAGTACAGTAAAAAAATATTTTTTAAGCCTATTTTATAGTTCAGCTCTGCTAAATAATTTTGTAGCAATTTCATTAACTCAAAAACTTCAATTTCTGTGATTCTTGTGAAAGTTTTAGGTTTTTAATTGATAACGTTTTTATATCGGTTTATTTTGTAAACTGGAAATACGACGATGATTGTTAAAAAAAAAACGACCAAGTGACAGTGAAGACACACTGGAGACATGTCTCTGAAAAGAATTACCGCTGTAAATCCTTATTTAACTACGGAACCCTGCAAATTACCTCCCTTTGCGTGCGCTGCAAAAACGATTGATGATATAATAAATTAATAAACTATTTTAGAGGACCCATCAATATCTACAAACAAAAAAGGCAGTGATACCAAATGCTTAACTATTATTGTATGTCACTTTTTTTTCATTTAAAAAATAATAGATACGACAAAGCAGACAACGTCATTCGCTCCTTGGTATTAGTTTCTATCAAAATAAATGATAATTAAATTCACTTATTTTTTTGAATAACTCAAATCGTACATTCAAAAGATATCATAATTTTATCAAAACAATACAATTTTGCCAAACGGTACAATGCGCCCACGCGTTCAATCAAGTTAGCTCCTCTGCAAAGAGCTAGTCTATGAACGCACACTAATACAAAAGTTCGTAAATATTTGCACTAACACATTCATATACAAGTAGTCGGTCGATAGCGCGAGCGGAGCAACGAGCGACATAGCCTCCCCGTCTCAGTGCTAACGCACGACTGCCGCCTTCGCCCAAACAGAGCTTTAGAAATATGGGAGACTCAATATTGAACATTTTCTTTGCAAAATATTGATTGATTTACATGAGCAATTTTCACTTTGTAGTACACTTTACCAGCAATTTTTCCATGTAAAAATATTTTTAAACTTCCAAGCCGTTCGGAAGAAATATCCAAAAAATAGCGTGTTGTTAAATATTTTTTTACAGCAAAACTATATGTCACACGAAAACAACAATTGTTCATATTGTTGTTTATGAATCTACCATATACATATATTTTTTTCCAATCTTATGACCCAGCCGTTGATGGGGGATTTAGAAAGTAGCCTTTTGACGACTCTAAAGCAGAGGTAGGGCCTTAATATTGTCAGACAAGCTGTCCTCAGTGGATTCTATAAAGGAAATATAGCATTTTTTTGTAAGAGTTTTGCACCTGCTACGCAACATTGAGAATATGCAATAATCACGAGGGTTTCTAGCCTTTTTGGGGCTGTGATATTTATTTTTCTCATTGAGACATTTTTTAAGCGAAAGCGAGTACCATCGGGGCTGTGCAGACTCACTCAACTTAGTCGTAGGAGTATGCTTGCTAATTATAGAGTTGAGGGCCTTGTAAAATTCTTCCCGAGCCTGATTGATATCAGTCGACAAAATTAACCAAGACCAATCAGCCTCTGCGAGGTCCACCCTTAGCTTCGCATAGTCGCACTTGCGGAAAATAAAACGTTTGATGTTATTCGGTTTCATTTGTTCGTTAGGAGCACTGCTCTTAATAACTATACTCAAAGGTGGATGATGATCGTCAACTCGACTGAGCGGATCATCGTTTAGCAAAACTTTGACACTTTCAGAACCACAGAGGACAAGGTCTAAATATCTATTGTTTTTGTTAGGTACATGGTTAAATTGTGACAATAGACACAAGACCAATATAAGTCTAGTAAGAGAGAAGACTTCTTGTCATTAGGTATGGTAGCATTTGCTAATTTGCTGCTCGATGGCACGGGAGTCCATAGCAAGCCCGGTACATTAAAATCTCCAATAATAATATTTAAGCAATCGTCTGGAGAATCCGTAATAATCTTTTGTGTATTCGTATAAAAAGCTTCGAGATCACTAATAGGTAAATCTAGGGGAAGGTAACATACACAAAGGTTGACCTGACACTCACGCGAGTTGCTAGGCAAAATACTTACCCAAATATCTTCCACTCTGCTGTCCCACGAAGAGTGCCTTATCACTTTGTAATGTTTTTTAACAGCTATTAAGACTCCCCCTCCATCAACCTTATTTACACACGTACTTTCGCGGTCTCTTCGAAACACGTTATACCGTTGGTCAAAAAGTTCACTATCAAAAATACCCGAGTTTAAATTTGTCTCAGTTAAGCAAACTATATCATAATTACAGTTAAGTGAGTTAACATATAGATCCTGTTTTTTGAACTTATTCTGTTTACATTCTGATAATAAACTAACATAAGATATTACAGAAAACAGATCCAAATAACAAACAATGCGCGTGTGCGTTTAAACTATGTGAGTCTATGTGAGTTTAGCTAAGCAACTGGTATCTTTTATTTGTATAGCCTGGTCCTGCTCAGTTTTTCTAACATAAATGCGACCATATTTAACCCATACAAATTTATAAGAGCGTTCCCTAGCTGCCAATTTAGTTGCGGCATGAAGTTTCTTGCGTTCCGGTGAAAGATGTTCCGCCAAGTAAACAATGCGTTTATCTCCAGAAACGCCCAGGTGCGACGAGTTCAAGACGCTGTTTTTATTGCTCTTATTATAACGAGCAATGGCTGAGAGAAGCAGATCACGCTGTCTTTCAGATGGTAATGTAGCCAGTATATTTCTGGGACGGTCAGATTCGTTGTTCATCTTTGCAACCCGGCGAATTGCTTGTAAATCTGTGTCAGGAATTGCCACTTTAATTTCGTTGCACAGGTTCTTGAAAATCGCGACCAGGTTTTCATTCTTTCTCTCTGGCACACACATATTTTCAAGCGTTTGCATACGTCGTGTGAGATCGGTCATTTCCAAGCGAAGTTTTATATTTTCAGACTCAAGCGACTGGATGGTGTTCTTGACCGAAGCTAGACTTACATTGAGGTCTCTTAGCTCAGCTGCCAAAAAGTCAGTAGTTCGCGTGAAATCATCCCTCAAGCCGTCGATCGCAGATGCTATCTCCTTCTTTATGTCAGCAGTTAGGGCAGCTCTAATGCTTTCAAGCTTAGAATCCAGAAGCAGGCTGAATTGCTCGTACGAAATAGAAGCAGAGGTACCCGACGGATTAATAAGCGATCCAGTAGCATTTTGAAGTGAACACTGCGTCGAAGAAGTTTTAGAATCGCTGTCAGGATCGTCTAATAAATAGTCACAAGACATATTTGCATCCTCGCGAAGAATATCAAATTGATTCCGCACCGGTTTGTTGTCATGTTTACGACGGATTATGTTGCTACATACAGGGCAGCTCCAGCTACGTCTAAGTTCACCTGCATGACTTGTGTAGTAATCTTTGGACATATTCAGGCATTTATAATCATAAAAACCTCTGCACGAAGTGCAGACTAGCCACTCTCCACGATCTATGATTTTGTAGCACGCAACACACTGCATCATTCCAATCAGCTGATTATTTAGAAATAGATTCGTAAATAAAACGCCCCGTGTAGGTAGATGTGTTTAAAGTAACAATGTTAAGTGCGTCTCTTGTCACAACGAGCACTAATCGAGCGATTTGCGAGTTACGGTCAGGGACACCGTCGATGTAGAAATTGTTTAAAAAGAGTTTTGCTTATTTCTCAGGTGTTTGTTGTCCGATTTGAATGAAATATAATTTCACTGCACACACATTGTCTACAGTCACACAACCATATAAGTTTTACTTTGGTAACGAAACTTTGAACCACAACTATCGCGATAAAAACAGGGAAGTAACCAACTACGTGTAGTTCTGTACGCGTCCATAGACTATCACTACTCTATGGCATCGCGGTTATAATTAGAGAGAAAAAAACAAAACCTTTTTTAGTCTGTGGCAAGACCAAACGTAAATGGTTTAGAGCTCGGATACTGCTTGTTTCTCCATTATGCCAGGGTTTCAGCTGCATGTGAGATAATGCTGGGCTGGGTGGGTCATTATTTTTCAGATCAATGTGCACAAAATTACAATTGTATTTCACTTAGGTAAGTTCATCCAATTTTCAATTTTGCTTCACATTGATCTGAAAAATAATTGATTACAGTGTAGATGTTCAGAGATGAAGCATAATGGGTATGTGAAAGGCAAAGTAGGTACCTAGTAGTAGTATCTATGTACTAATGTATCTAAGCATTTGTGGGGATATAAAGTAAAGTATTTTTAGAAATAATTTTATTCTTTCTTTTATGAATAATTATATTATTATTCTTAATGAGACCAATAGTTGTACCACTAAGGGCTGATGTTACAATAGTCTGACAATTTTTAACTGAAGAATAAATATGGCTGTTTGACACGTTTTAAATGCAAAACCTTCAAACCGCCATTTTTATTTCTCTGATATCATTTATCTGACTATTGAAAAATCGGCCCTAAATAAATTGTTTTATATTAAAGTTTTAAATCATATGAGTAGTGATATCATACTCCTATTATTTATATATATACCACCACCACCACATACTCATAAGTATTGGTGTTACTTACATCATATTAATTGATTAAAAAGAAAGAAAAAAGACCGCTGATCTTATCTGCATGATCAGCCTTGATTAGAATGGTTTCATGAGTAATAAAATATTTATTATCTCTAGCCTCCTAGTGTAAATTTAAATCAATTCAATAAAAATGTTGTTATTGTTGGATTACTACTACAGTACGTTGTAAATTTTTTGCAAAAGTTGAGAAGCTTTGTGACCGGCCAGTTGTTTTCCTGATTACATGCAGAAACACCTGCAGCTCTTGCAGATTAAGTACTGGAATGGCGAATACTATGTGATGTCCCCACCTCCAGCAATTATCAACTACTTCTCGTGAATTCTAATCTTGTCTGTCCTCTGGATGTAGTAAAGACTACCCTAAAAGTAGGGCACTGGCTGGGCATAGCTTAGGTTCTTGGTAGTAAAAACAAAAGGCAGATCCGTAAGAGCTTGCTTCTTTGTACTAACAGATCGATGCTTCCGACAACATTGGTCTTAAACACCAAAATAGCACTTTTGGTAATCAACGAAAAACAAAAAATAATTTCGTTTTTGGCTTATATCTTTTTAACTTTAAAAGTTGTAAAATTGTGTTCTATACAAGAAATACGTAAAATACGATGGTGTTTCATAATATATTATTGCTATTTATGTCAAAGCCTTATTTTAAAAGTTAGCTTGGACATACACCCCAGAAAATTCAAGAAGTTGGTATTTACAACCACTAACAAATCAATGGAGAACGATTTGTCTAACGGAAGTTAGAAGTATGCACCAGTTTTTAAATACAATAGTTCTGGGTTTGGTTTTAAAAACCATATACTGAAATAAAAATTAGTGTAAACACCACGATCTGATGCGATGGTATGTTACAAACATGGAAATATCTGAAGGAAATCAATGAATTTAAGAATGTAAGTTGAGTTTTCATTACTTGTAATAAAAACAATAAAATAAAACACAAATTGACATAATTAAAAAAAGATTTTTATTCATTGACCGTCATCGTTTAATCAAAATAATGGTTAAGCAAGGCACTAATAAAAATTCAAAGTAAAAAAATGTCTAAACCAATCACTTAAATTTCCATTAGAGGATCTTGTACATCCATCATCATTATTCATCATCATTGTTTGTGTCGCGGCTCGAAATTTTTATACCTTTAGGACCTGGCAGGTTCTAAAGGTATAAAAATACACTTAAGTAAGTATATTATAGGAATCGTCCCGTATAATTTAATCAAGCGTTTGTTACAAGATGCCTATAGTGTTCTACCTCCAACGGCGTACCTAACCAGCCAGACATAATTCAAAATGTTAAGTAATCATTTTGTTTCATTGATTTCAAGAAGATTTTATAATCACGAAATTTTTTTAAAACGTATTGATAATGAATTACAAAAAAAATATAAGTAAACATTCTACCAAGCTTACTGCTCTAATAATTTTAATAAACAATGCCCATTTTCACCAACGCCTTTAAAAAATTAGGTAGTTCATCTTTCTAGATCTTGTTTGTTCGGAAAGCTTCTGTACTATGGTCTACCTAACTTTTAGTGTCGTTGGTGAAAATGGGAAAGTGTTATCGACAAGATAATAAAAAGTAGATTCAAAACATAATACGACGACGAGTTATAGAAAATCAGGTCTTCAAATTTCTGATTAATAATCTTCTGTCATTGGATAGAAGATTATTAACCAGAAATTTGAAGACCTGATTTTTTGATAGAAGATAATTAATCAGAAATTTCATCTTCCTCGCCAGTCTCAGGAAGAGTATCAATGACATTATGAGACTGACAAGGAAGCTGTTTGTATTCGGCATGAAACCGTTTGTGTATTGTCCCCTGATCACACAATCGTTGCAGATCTTTGTATTTAGCTGCGGTAATTGGTAGTTTATCCGTATATAGCTGTTTTGGAGTCAACTGCTTTACTCGATTATATTGTAATTCTAACATTTCTTCTGTATTTTCTTTTGATTTATTCTTCCCTTTTCCCTTTCTTTTACGCTTGACATCTTCGAACAACTTGATTCGATGTGTAATTGCATCTTCTTTCATTGAATACTTGAGTTCTATTTGGTTTAAATTGGTCTTTCTGAAAGTTGCTACTCTAATGTTTCTCCAATTAATATTCTTTAAGGTTTCTTTTGTAAATGTGTTTGATGCTATTTCACTCCAGTTCAAAAAATCTGAGTAGTCCATCACATTGACTATATAAGGCCTTGGCCGCTTTCAAGCTGATTGAAAAAATTAAGGCCGCTGAGATGGACTCCAAACTATGATTCTTTTAACTTCCCTCTATATTGTAGCGTGCATTGAATCTGCTGGCATATAAGTATGTCCCGGCAGTAAAAAGTTTATTTGGATAACTTGTAAGTTTTTAGAAAACATTAAATAATAATCTAATGTGGCTAGAACGGTTTTATTTTTGTTTTGTCCCCCACACGAGTCGCAATAGAACAGTAAATTCCGAATGCCTTTTTCATCAGCAATTTTTAAATATTGATACAAACAAGTTGCGATTTCATCGCTGCCCTTTTTTCCATCACTTTCTCCCCATGTGAAGCAATATCCATCTTGAGTACTACTTTCGTAAATAGTAAAATTATAGACTGCATATTTTCGTGAATAATAGAGTAACATACTTTCCCCATGAGGGGTGTTTAAGACTTTTTGCAAGTCGAAACTAGAAGTGACAGTATCATTGTTAAGAGTATGTAGTTTTTGATGAGCAGCAAACCTTCTATAGCTTGCTTTCTTTTCTAGGATGTGATCTTTTAACTTTTCTTGTTCCTCTTCAGTTATATCTTTTTTGATTTTCTGCTTTAACACACACGATGCATTTGTCCTTTTTAGGAATGTGGAAGCCTACGTGACTATAATCCTGACAAAATATATTCCTAAAAACCCCTTCACTTACTTTTTCTTTTTCTTCCTTTGTGCAG
This sequence comes from Lacanobia wlatinum, assembly GCA_947578705.1. Taxonomy (NCBI): domain Eukaryota; kingdom Metazoa; phylum Arthropoda; class Insecta; order Lepidoptera; family Noctuidae; genus Lacanobia; species Lacanobia wlatinum. The sequence goes on from OX388029.1 coordinate 22,361,703, forward strand.
TCAAATAAATAGATTTGGTATAGGTTTGAAATATTTTTTACATCTTGAGATAAATAGACACGACTACTATCTTTTCGAGCGTAATGCGATGGCGTTACTGGCAACTTATTTATAAATTCTCCATTTATTTCTCAGAAAAATTAAACATTTGAATTTCTTAACGGGGTGTAATTGCGACATATTTATACTTTTTGTGTTACGACCCCTTTTTAGTATGAAAATATTAACAAATTTAGGAGTACGACCTACATAATTCAATTTTCAAACCAATTCTCCAAGACCAAGTGACATTACGACAATTGTTTCTCAGCAGAGCTTACGTTTTAAAAATGATCGTGGGGTGTTATTACAATTAATTATGTATTCATGTTTTTACGACCGACAGCTGTTTGTACGTTGTATTATACGACCTGCACGGTTATTCGGTTCTAAGCAATATGAGTTATACATACCCTCTTTTCTAAAAAACCTTGATTATACTAGTAAAAATTTTGGGTGTAAAAGTATTTTTTTTAGGCGAATATTTTTTTCACATTTTTAGATCGACGCAGCGCCAAAAATTAAGTAGGGCTGCATTCTTAACTCATTTTCGCCAAAATGACGTTTACGACATTTGTTGCCGGAAGCATCGAGATGTCTTTGCAATGTCACTCACAGAATTTATAATTTTATAGTAAACAGGGTTTGCCCTCGTTGAGCTAGTAAAGTTATTAGTTTTTTGGTAAGTGTACGTCTAGACTAAGCTGTGGTAGTTTAATTAAATGATTCAATACACCACTATATTCAGTATGTATGGCTGGATTCAGTTTAAACACACCTCTTACAAATTGCTTGATTCTGTCCTCCGTGCCAACCTTCTCTCCCATGAGTGCGGATTAATAAGAGTTTAAAGTATTACAGCTAGCTCGATGTTCAAATTTTTCTTTGATTTGCCCCCAATTTTATTATATTTCTTCATTTAGAATGGGGCGTCAAACGGTTTTCAATTTTGTCTTCCTTCAAGCTTGATGGAAACTTCAGCTCCTCCAAATGGGGCAAGATTATCTGTGTCTGTTTGTACATTTTTCACATTTGGAATTATGCACAGGCATGAGCAGGTTTAAATTTTTTTTTTGTATACGAGAACATAGTGTGTTCTGTAGATAACAATTATTCATGTTAATAGGTAAAAACGTATCGCATACGTTTTCCATGGGTATCTCGTGCCAAATCAAAGCTGTGGTATCGCATACCAAGTTTGATCTTCGTGCTACGTTTAATCTTCATGCTAAATGGATCTCGTACCAGCATGGTAGCTGAGTATCAACATTTTTGGGGCATCTCGTGCCAAATCAAAGGTGTGGATCTCGTACCAAGTTTGATCTTCGTGCTAAAGGTATCTCGTACCGGCACGGTAGTTGAGTATCAACATTTTTCTTCATTCATGCCGAAATACCTAAAGTATCCAAGACCTAAAGTAGGTCTGGCATCATTTTTACCCAAACAGGAAGTCGGTACCTAGACTAATCACTTACCTCCTTCATTTGTCTATATTCGGTAGGTATGAGAATAGGTGGCAGGCTATTTTTTTTTATTTGGCAAAACAACGTTTGCCGAGTCAGCTAGTAGTCATATAAAATCCTTCGGTACCTACTTGAATAAACTAAACAAATATCACAACACCACACAATTCATCAAGTTTCGTGTTTTTAGCGTCTGAAAAGCACACGCGTTTAAAAAAAACGAACCGCACTTTCCATAATCACTGTCACCCCGTGTTTTGCATTTCAAAATGTAACCGTCACGTATTTCACTAGTACTGTCTCCACATGTAACCGTTCCACAAAAGAACATCTGTTCTGTGCTGAATACACGTGTTTGTCAATATTCGTCAATGCAAGATCATTACGTCACTCAATTAGGATGCACAACAAACAATTAGGACCAGAATAAAACAAAAGGGTTCTAGTTCTGGCGGTAGTACGTCTATTTTATTCTATATTTTAATATGGCAAGCAAAGCCGATGTCTCCTATTCTGCCAGTGTCTTAAGTAGATTGGAGAAGCAAGTGTGCGTGATAGATGAACGGTAGACAAGTACTTAATTCTTTGATTGGTTTTACAGTTGAAAACTTGCTGGGTTAGTAGGGGACTGAAACAAGCAGTAAATAGAAATACATAAATATTATAATAACATTGTTAAAACTGTTCGCGACCGTACCGTCATAGGTTTATATAACTCGCAGTATATAAGAGCTTATGTAAACATAGAGTAAGTTATAGTTTAAAAACACTTGTTGTATTTTGCAAAATTAAATTCATAGAATTGTTGTCGTTTTCCCCAGGCGCGTAAGACGTCTTGGGAACTTATTTAGCTAAAGTAGATAGGTAGGGTTACACATCCCCTAACACATGCCTGGTAACACCCTTAGAAAAGGTATCTGGTAAAAGGTAAAGGTAAAGGTACACAGGTATTGAACATTCTTCATACACCTACACAGGACAGTTACTCAAAGGTAGTAGGGTGGACTGAGAAACCACCATTCACAGGCACCTTCCTTTTACTAAACATCACAAAAACCTAGATATTTAGGCTTTAAAATATAGGCACTAAAGAGCTGGCACTAAGCCCTTTCAAAATATGTATACATCTATATGGTCAGTTAAGGCATAAAGCCACAAAATAGAAAAATGTAAAAACATAGATTTTTTTCCCCTTCCGGGTTTCTGACCTCATAGCCCTTCCACCCTTAGAGGGGTGGCTTTGTAAGATGTGTACCTGGATAGAGGGATGGTGCACCTACCGTAATACAGATAGCCCAACAGCCCTAAGGGTATAGTTTTTCGGGAAGTCAACCCTTAATAGTTAACAAGTTCAAACTTGTAGATAGTCTAGATAGATAAATGCAACAAACCCCTAAGTAACGGGGTAAGGTAACGGGGTAGAAATCAACCCTTCAACCCTACCCGGGTTGAAGGGTTGATTTCTACCCCGTTCGACGGGGAATTTCAGGGGCTTTAAAGACAGGTGCATCAACCCCTATCCAGACCTAGTCTAAGCCTAGATATAACCGGGAATGTACCGTAGTTAAAGTTAAACTTACAGTTAAAAATAAACTAAAACAGTTAGTGGTTTTTGGGCCTCGTTACAGTAAAGTAACATGGTACGTTAGTAAATAGGTCAAAATTGTGAGTTCGTAGTCATTGGCAAGAAACATATAGAACTTTTAAATAGAAAGTACATAGTCGCGAATTTTCATCCCTTAAACCGCTAGCTGCAGTGTTCAAACAGTCAATCTGCATCTTATTTGATTCCCTGGTAAGCAAAAATCCCTAACCCCAATCATTCCCGAAGACATCAAGTTCAACTCAAGAAAGAAGAACGGTACACGTGTGGTACAGAGACCTTTCGTGCATCGGTACAGGACGTCAGCGCGGCTGGACGCAGTTGGGTGGTCGCAGTTCACGTCGAAGGCTTTGAAGAAGGATAGACCTACCCCGAACGCACCCCCGTTCCAGCCGATCACGCCCGTCTGGTACAAAAACATTAAAATTACATTAAGTGACACATCCACATAGACGGGAATTTGGAGTACAGTATGACTTATAGTTTAATATTATTGCGACTGATGAAAATCATCATCGCCACAAGCAGTTCTGGAGAGGGATGTGTTAAAAGGGAGGGAATATTAATCGGAAGAGGGATCTTAAATTTGGGGAGCACGCCATATAAGTCAAGTGAAGGGACGTTATTGGTACATTCGAAAAATATGTGGTCCAAAGTACCCTCTCCCATTCCGCACTCTCAGAGAGAGGAATCGCGTATGCGTATTTTTTGCAGAAAAACGGCGGTGCAACAAAAACCTAATCAGATTCGACAAAGGACAGATACAACGTGTTGATTTGCATCCTAGTCAAATTCAAGGACGTAATTATGCTAATGATTCTCGACCCAAATCAACAATAAAATGGGTAGGTATTTTTTTTTCTTATTTACGGAAATCCGTAAGTGTAAACCAGCCGTATTTAAACGCGGCCCGTCTGTTACTAGCCCTATAACCGCGCTTTCACACACAAACAAACGCAAACAATACATACACAACGCATACGCAACGATCATTCGATAAATTCGTAGGTAATCAATTCCACCCCAATCACGGTACGGGGACTCTCCCGCGCAAGCTCCTAGCCACGCCCCCGCGGCCCCGGAACTAACAGTGTGTTTGATGTCGCCGAAGCGTGCGTGCGCTTTGCGAATTCCACTTCTCCTTACATCGTAGAGACGTAGGTACAAAGTGCAAGATGACAGACAATTATTCAAATGTCGAGTTGGTGGAGATGGTCCGCCTGTATGCCATCAGTGGAGACAGCCTACGTGGAGCCAACCGGATGTTCACGGAAATGTTTCCCGATCGGGAACCCCCATCACAGAGCGTCATGCTGGCTGCTTCGCAAAGACTGCGGGATCATCGGCAGTTTGACGTTCCCCGGCATGGACATGCTTGCGGCAGCGTAGGCCTGCCTGACGCCTTGCAGGAAGACATCCTGGAATACTTCCAGCGAGACCCACGGGCAAGCACGCGGGAGACTGGTCAACACTTAGGAGTGCACCACACCACAGTGTGGCGCCTACTGAAGCGTGAACTGCAACACCCGTTCCACTACCGCAAGGCACAGCCTTTACTTCCAGCAGGATGGCGATCCCTCTCACTATGGTCGGCAAGTACGCGAGTACTTGACCGAAAGTTTTGGTGACCACTAGATCGGTCGCGGAGGACCTGTGGCCTGGCCTCCGCGTTCTCCAGACCTGACGCCTCTATACTTTTATTTGTGGGGAGACGTTAACAGGTTAGTTTACACGGAGGAAGTGACAAGTGTAACAGAATTACATGCAAGGATCATTAGTGCTTTCGACACTTTAAAACGAAAGTGTTAGTGTTACGCAAGCTGAAGGAAAACCAGCTTCGTTGTGCTCGATTGTGCGAAGAGTGTGATGGTGGCAACTTTGAACAATACCAACGGGTAACTTAAGTAGGTAATTTATTTATTTGTACATTTTGTAAATACGTTGTAAGCTTAATCAATTTTTTTAGTGTAAATAAGTTGATTTCAAATATGACTGTTTTGCATTAAGACAAAACAGGTATTATATGTTGAAGAAAACGCAGCAATTATATGAAGAAGCAGTCCTATGATTCTGTAGAAAATCGAGAATATCATCCTTACTTTGTAACCATACCTAGTATATCTTCCGCTTTTCTTTCACCAGAGGGCGGTTTATACTTTACCGCCTATTTAGCCTGTAGGTGCCATTGCAGTCTTCATCATCAGCAAGCTCCTTGTTTCATTGCTGTGTTTTCTTCAACATATAATACCTGTTTTGTCTTAATGCAAAACAGTCATATTATATGTCTTCGAAAACACAGCAATGATATGAAGACCTGTTTGATATCTGCTGGTGCTTAGAAAAAATAAAACACAAGAATGCAATGTGAAAGTATATTGTTAAATCAAACCAAGATGACTTTCATTAACTAGCCTCTAGTTATTATAAAAATGAATTCAACAATAATCTGAAGTTCAAAATATTTAAATTTTACTTCCACAAATTTAAAATTCTTGCAAAATGAAATTATGCAGTTATACTGCTATAAATTCTCTTAAATCAACAAATAATAATAAAATAATCTTCAACTTCTGTGAGATCAAAATCCTATTTTCCCAACAATGGTATGCAATCAAACTGCCTTGAAATTATTATATAATAGACCCGCTGGAACCTCATCACTGGCAGATCTATTTATATTCTTAAAATAATATTTGGAAAAGGTTTCCACACACTTCCAGTTTCCTCTTTCTAATATTTCCCGAATAGGCCTATTGTCCAGCCAACCCCTAGAGGCTACTGCTGACCTTATACTACCTGGAGAGTAGTTATCTATTTTTGCCAGCTTGAAAGCTGATCTCACCCAACCCGAAATCATGGTTTTTGAAGCAGGCCTTATGGGCCCAGTAATAGATATAAAAAGAGATTTAACATTTGTATCTTGGCAGCGTCTGGTCTCTGACAACCTAATCAAGTTCTTAACATTGGTAACTGGGCAAATTTTAGGGTCTTGGTGCTTCATAAGAAGCCAGCCTGATTGCCTATGAGAACCTGTGTCAGTTTTTGAGCCAAATTTTGGCCAAAATGTTACAGTGTCTTCAGTCTCGACAAATTGTTGGCCACTGAGTTCTAAGAGGGTAAGGTCATGTAGCCTACGGCCAGATGCGAGTAAAAGAATCAATGCAGTCCGCCTGCTTTGGTAAAAGAGGGTGTCTGGAAATTCCGACGTTTTTAGCCAGTCAAATAAGATTTTTATATCCCATACTGGGGGCTTAGCTGGGCGTGGTTTGTCCAAACTCACAGCTTTTAAAACTTGATGGATGAAAAAGTTTTTTGCTAAGTCTTCACCTTTTAAAGCACAGTAGGTCGAGATAGCAGATTTGTGCAGCAGAATTGTGCTGTAAGCAAATTTATTTTTAAGATATAGGCTGGCCAAAAATCTAGCTACATCCTTACCATATGGACATTTGCTATCTACACTATTAGATTCGCACCAGTGCAACCATCTTTTTAAGGGTGCATTATAAGTGCTAATAGTGGAAGGACGCCAACTACTTTTTAGTAATTGTTGTTCGTCCCTACTCCAGTCTTTCACTTGATCTCCCCACCCCCAATTTTCCAGGCATGAAGTACCAGCCTGTCCACTTGAGGTGGGGCCATCCCTGTTGTCACATCTAGCAGAACTGATTTCAGATTCTCTATTAGCAGCGGGGGAGCTAGCGCACGTGCTTTGAGGTCGGGGAACCAGAAACACTGGGTCCACTGTGGTGCTATCACCAGGTATGTCCCTACCGCTTTGTTCAAATGTGCCAGGACTCTGGGCATCATGCTTGGAGGTGGAAACACCCAAGCTACCTGAAACTCCCACTTTCGGCTGAAGGCGTCGCAGAATTCTGCGGGACCATCCCTCGAGTCTAGACTTGCGTATCTTGAAACTACCGCGGTTTCTCTTGTGGCAAACAGATCTATTTCGGGAACACCCCACTGTTTGAATACAGCCTCCGTGGCTGTTGGTAGAAGATGCCACTCGGGGACTGACTTTCCTCTTGATAGGCAATCTGCGATGCCGTTTAGGTTCCCTGGTAGGTGATGAGCTGTCATGTCGATTCAATATTATCATGAGTTGTCATGACAATATTGAATCGACATGTCAACTCCAGTAACCGCGATGTCAGACCCAATAGATTTATAGAGCGAGTTCCGCCCTGATTCCTGATGTATGCTACTAGAGTCCTGTTGTCGGATTGGACTAAGATATGGGCATCGCGTAACAGTGAGCCCTGGGATCGTATTACGGCAAAAACGGCGTACATCTCCTTCATGTTCGAATGCCAAGCTTTTTGGTTTGTGGCCCATCTGCCCGCAAGGTACTGACTGTTTAGACTTGCTCCCCAGCCCGCATCCGCTGCGTCCGTGGTCAAGAAATGTGTTACTTCTTTCTTGTGTAGGGGGGTCGGACTGCCTTCTACTGCATCCAACCACCACTGCAAGTCCTCCCTCATTCTGGGACAAAGAGGTTTTTTCTGACCTTTCTGTGGAAATTTTCTGAGAAAGAGCTGTGCTCTGCGACAATGAAGGCGGCCTTGTGGGACCGCATAATTGGCGAAATTTAGCTTGCCCAGCATACTCTGGAGATCTGTTAACGAGCAGCTGCCCCGATTTAACATGTTTGTCAGAGAGATTTTTATGCCCCGTAACTTCCGGGTGGGCAAAGCTATTTTCTGGTTCTGAGTATCCCAAACCAGGCCCAAATATTCCACTTTGTGTGTGGGCTCTGTTACCGATTTCTGGTAATTTACGTGCCAACCCAGTGTTTCCAAGGTGGTCAATGTTTCCGCAACTTGTACCATTACCTTGGATCTGTCCTGACAAGCCACGAGGAAATCGTCCAGGTAAACTAAAAGGCGTATGCCCGGCCCCGGAGGATTTCGGACACCCAGTTTGAAACAGCTGCAAATGCTCTGGGTGCCGAAGACAGGCCGAATGGTAGTGCTGTTAATTGGAGAATTTCTCCATTGTAAGCAACCCTTAAAACCTTCTGTGGGTCTCCGCAACACTCAGATGGAAATAAGCCTGGTGAAGATCTATCTTCACCAACCAGTCGTTTGGTTGGAGAAAATTGACACACTTAGGGCCTTGAGGTTGAAAATTGGCCGCAACCCACCATCGACTTTCTTTACTAAAAACATTTTTGAAAGGAAACCTGGGTCTAATGATGGTGGTTTCTCTAAAATTCCATTGATTTTTCAAATCCTGAACTATTTGAGTCATTTCCGAGGTAACTTTGGTGGCTAGGCATTCTAAAAATTTCTTGGTTGGATATTTCAGAGGTTTCTTTTTGAAAGGTAAACGGTAACTTACTATTGATTTTAAAATGAACTGGTCTGCTCCTAACTGAGCCCAGTTCTGTGTATAAAGTTTTAGACATCCCCCTCTGAAACTCCTCTGCCAGTCAATCTTCTTTGGACTTAACGGACCTTTCTGCATTGCCATGACGTTTACGAAAGGGCCGACTTTTATTAACAGTATGTTTAAATTTTTTGTCTGATTTTCTAGGTTTGTTCTTAATGTAACTTTTTTTATTCTGCAAATGTTGGACATATTCCCCCTGCTCTGAAACTTTCTTCTCTTTCAAATAGGCTGGAGTATTGAGCCACACCTGAGACCCTCCGAGGGACTGAATAATAGGTTGTAAAGCCTCTCTACTGAATAAGTATTCCGAGCTGGGTGGAACATTTCTTAAAGTGTTTCTAAGATTTGAGTTAGGAATTTCTTTCAAAATGCGTTCACGCCTAACCTCAATACATTCAGAACGCTTTCCACATATAAGCTGCATTGTGGTTTCTGAATTCTTATGACATGAAGAACCCGGTCCAAACATATCAGTAATTTTTGAAACAAAGATTTTGGATCTAAGTTTTGCGGATTAGCACTAGCCCAATCAACAATAGACTGTAACCCTGATCTCATCAGTTGTCTTTGCTCCAAAACTTTATTGGATAAGCCAGCTAAAAGTAACTCCGTTGATGCTAAATAGTCTTTGTTTTTGTTAAAATGACACAGCTCATCGTTTATGCAAAGGCTTGTAAATCCTGGAGTTGCCAAGCAACTCTGTAAAACTTGCTTGTATCTAATACCCTTCCAAGCCTGAGAGTCAAATTGCTGTAATTTATTTAATTCTGCAAATCTATCCTTATCACTAGCTGGAATATTTTTTTTGTCATCAATATTGGTAATTAAAGAACCCCAATTGAGAGACAGAGATTCAGGTTGAGCAGGTAAAGTAATGAACTGTTCTGATCCACTGTCCATAGAATTATTTAAATTCTGAGAACTCGTAATTGTACTGCTAGGCATTACTTTATCGCTATTATAATAGTATACAGGATACTGATTTAAATAATTCGAAACGTACGACATTTGAGACATTAATGTATCAATACGGGGATCGGTACGAACAGGTTTCGACTTGTACTTACGGGTCCTCGCCGAGGTACGAGATCGTTTATTGGGCAAGGGTGACGCTATGCCCTCCTCAAACTCCGAGGATGAGGAGGAGCTGCTTTCAGATGCCCTAGAGCTCGATGACGATGATTGTTCTCCCTCCGAAGCAACAATAACGTCTTGCTCACGATTCTCGGTACCCTTACTTACCGAATCCATTTTTTTACGAAAATACACTGCTGTGTTTCCCGTAACCACTAAAAACACACGTATTGGAACTTAAAAAGCACTTTCAACACGGTAATAGTGGTTAAATCACTTCGAAATACTTTTTTTTTTTTAGTTAAACAAAAGTTTCGATGCAATACGAAAGAATCACAAGAATGCAATGGCGCCTACAGGCTAAATAGGCGGTAAAGTATAAACCACCTTCTGGTGAAAGAAAAGGGGAAGATATACTAGGTATGGTTACAAAGTAAGGATGATATTCTCGATTTTCTACAGAATCATAGGACTGCTTCTTCATATCATTGCTGTGTTTTCGAAGACATATAATTTTTAACTACGCCAATAATACCTAAGAGTCGAAAGTATCACCACGTACTTACACTTAACTAGCACGTCTTTCCATTTCCATCAAACGTAGAAAACAATTTTAGACTTAGTAGATCGGTACACCTACTAAGGTACGTATTCTTGCCGGTCCTAATCCCGTTAAGTAGGAAGGAAAATTTCAAATAAACCAATTTAATCCACAAATGAAAACAAAATCACTACGAAAACTTTAGGTTGAAGGATAAAGCAAAACTAACATTTTATTAATCATCTGATAACAGGTCAGTGAACTTTTCTTTGGCGCACTAGCCAAAGAAAAGTTATTTGTATTGAATTAAGGGCTTAATTCTGAAATACTGTTTTTCAACAACAAAAAGAAGCAGCGCTTATTAGTTATTGCCCGCTACCGTACTTTCGATTGATTATTTATGTATTTTATGACAACCTCCTGAAATTTGACGAGGATGCAAAACAACACGTTGTATAACAGTTTTGGAAACATTCCTGAAACCAAAGAGCCATGGTTTTGGTTTAATTGTCGGTTGGACCCATTGATATATAAAAAACCCAAGATACACACTCAACATCTCAAAAACGTCCGCAAAAAACAAGCGCACAATGTATAATTGTGCGCTAGTTTCAAACAGTCTCGCATCGCTCGCCATACTGCATTGCTTTGTAAAAACAACTTTAAGCGATCCGTGTAAGGTAGAATTTGCAAAAAAAAAATTGCGCTTCACTCGCCATACTGCACTGCTTTGTAAAAACAACTTTAAGCGATCCGTGTAAGGTTGAATATGCAAAAAAAAATGTTTATAGTATCAAGTGTCATGTGTGAGTTGTGTGTAGTTATACACACAACTCACACATGACACTTGATACATGTCAGTTTTTGACGACAGTTTCGAGTGTTGCATTTGTTCGAGACTGTGCATCTTGGGTTTTTTATATATCAATGGTTAGACCGCATAAAAAAACCTGTCATTCTTTTTGCTGGACGTATTCCACTAATCCTGCCAAGATCTCTGGAGGAATTTTGGGAGGGACAACAGATCATAGCTCAGATGGGTGTTGTGTGAGAGGTCAGCCGTTTCAGATGAACAAGCATCTTTATCCAAAGCATCAACATATTCGTTACCCAATGACTAGGTATCCAAACTAGCTGAACATCTTTTTGACTCTTAGCACAAGAAAGCAAGGAGGTTTTGATTTTTAAAATAAGGGGGTTGTGTACTTTGCTTTTATAAGGACTTTGACTTAAAGCTTGCAGGCAGCTAATCTAATAATCTGTAAAAATAACTGCTTTTTCAATGTTAGTGTGTGACTCTATAAAAAGACAAGCTTCTAATATAACCACACACTCACCAGTGTATACGGAAGTCTCCTTAGTGCATTTAAACTGCAATATGGTACTGGAGCTTTGGTAATACTAGTACACCGCGGCTCCTGTGTTATTATCCGTAGTTAATTTGGAAGCGTCAGTAAAAAATAATTGAAAATCATTCCAACGTTCGCCCACTACCACGTTGAAGGCCGAATTCGCAGATGGGGATTTTTGGAAATATTAATATTATAGAAGATTTTGGGGGTAAAACATAAGACTTCGTAAGAGAAGTTAAATAGCGGTAATCGAGCATAGTGAAAAATGGGGCACGCTAGATTTTTAACTTTTCTAAACGCTTTAAGTAATAAAGGAATTTCTTTATTTTTCCAGTAATTTGAAATTCTGATTAAGGCTAACTCATTTAATCTAGCTATAAGGGGATGGGACGATCTAGAAAGTAACCTAGACAAAATACGGGAGGCCAGGAATTGCCGCCTGTGCCGCCAGGGGAGGTTCAGCGCATTCGACCTGCAACGCGTTGATGGAAGAAGACTTCATGCAACCACAGATGATTCGAAGACATTTGAACTGTAGCCTATCCAGTCCTGCCAAAGCGCTTTTGTTGCATGGAATCAGATGGTATGTTCCATAGTCAAAAAGCCACGGACTAAGGCGTTGTACACCAATTTCATGGTGTGAGCACCCCACCAAACACCCGCAAGAACTTTTAAAATAGAAATAATTCGTTCACATTTTTGGATCAGATAGTTAATGTGAGGCTTGCCAGTTAATTTCGTTTCTAAAAAAACGCCTAAAAATGTTGCTTTGTTTGCTAAGGGTATATTATGGCCTGAAATTTTTCGAGAAAATATTATTGCCGAGCTTTTGGGTGCAGAACGTGATAGGCCATGGCTTAAAAGCGATTGATTCAAATAATCCAAAGAGAGGCATAAAGATGAGGCAGCATCGACGATGGAGGGATCTGTCACGTATATAGAGCAATGTCATCGGCGTATTATAAAATCTAACAATTGTTATTTAAGCAGGACCCAATATCAGCCGTGTAGAAGTTGTATAGAATTGGACTGAGGACAAAGCCTTAAGGGAAGCCCTTCCACGTATGCCGCTCATCAAACTCCTCTCCCTGGACTCTCAGAACCACAGACCGAGATGAAAGGAGACCACATATGCACTGTGTCATCTTAGCCGGGAGACTCAGCTGATGCAGTTTTTGCCTGAGTACGGGAAGAAGTACGTTGTCGTATGCGGAGGAGACGTAGAGGAAAGCGGCAACAACCGATTGATTTTTGGAAATGGCTATATGTATATCCGTAACTAGGACACCGACGCTATCCATTGTACTAAGCCCTTTCCTAAATCCAAATTGGTAATTCAGCAGCAAATCTCTTGATTGAACTAACCATTCGAGACGATTTTTGATGAGATGCTCTAGTAATTTGGTTAGGACTGAAGATAAGTCAATCGGCCTAAGGCCATTCGGATCATCTGCATGATTGCCAGGTTTCAATAAGGGAATAATCATCTGTACCTTCCACTGGTCTGGAACCTAACCATGGCTGTAACAATAGTTTAAGATATTTAGAAATTATGTTCTAGCCTTAATGCTGTAGTGGGAAATAAAAGAATATGGCACACCATCAATACCAGGAGCTGAGTCCCGGACATGTTGCAGTACCACATTCAGTTCATCCAAAGTAAACGGAGCATCAAAGAGATCTTCGGGGGTATTATAGCAAAGGCACATTTACACTATCAGATAAATTTGGAACATAGGGTGGTGCTATTTTGTCAAAAAAGAGTTCAGCTGTTTCCCTAGTTATTGGAGAAGTGATTGAAGGAATCCAAACAACTGAGATTAGAGTAGACGGAGATAAGGAGGTGCAGAATTTAGTCCAGCCCGCACGTTTCTTCTTACGAAGGAGACGTTTGGCTCTGGCATTGCATTGCAAGTATGCCAAGAGATTCGCAGTACTCATATCTGCATTGTAGCTCATCTCAGCCTGATGTCTTGCTTTAACTGCTGCTGTGCATTCTGGGTCCCACCACGGAGGTGACGGGATTTTATTTTTGGCACTGTTTTTTAGTGGAAAGGTTGTGTCAGCACTTGAGGTTATAGCTGTAACAAAACCCTTATAGCAACTTTCGGCATAGCAGTGACCAGAAGGTAAGCAAGAATTTAAATTTGGAAGGTCATCAATTTTATCCTCCAATAATGAAGTAAACTTAGCCCAATCAGGTTTAGACAAATTATATTTCAAAAGTGGAGGAGAAGTTCTAAATATGTTTTATTAATTAAAGATGTTATAATAGGGTAATGGTCGCTACCATGCGACAAAGTTGTGCATTCCCACAGAGCAGATGCTGCTAATTCAACCGAATAGAATGTAAGATTTACACAGCTTTTTTGCTGTCCGGGAAGCGATCTACGAGTTGAGCAGCCATTATTCAAAATACAAAGATCCAAGTCATCCAAGATCTCCACCAGCGCTACACCAAAGGCATCACAGCGTTCAGACCCCCATCTGTAATGATGGCAGTTAAAATCGCCCATGACTAACATCGGACCATGAGTGTTGGAAAAAATATCTTTCAAAATATTTAAGAAGTTAGGGTGGGGATGTGCAATATAAATGGAAAACACTGTGATGCCCTCAACTCTTCCTGCAGTAATACTCAAATTTCCCTCGAGTGAGGGAAAAGATAAGGGAGAAAGTGGGACCCGATTGTTTACGAAGAGAGCTGACCCTTCGTACCCATCGGATCTAAAACATCTGAGAATGTTAAAATGTAGCATACGAAAACTAAGACTTGGGGTGAGCCAAGTCTCAGCTATAGAGCAAGCCAATGGCTTGTACTTATTCAGAAGAAATATGAGGTCGTGCTTCTTATGCCATACGCTCCTCACGTTCCACTGGAGGAATACTAGGCGGGACGCCATTTTTAATTTTTAAAAGGAGTGAAATAAGTTGGTCGGCAACGTTGGACGGTGATTGGGAAATATTAATAGATGGAGAGAAAATAGTTGGCAAAAGTTTAATCAAAAGTTCAATAAGAGAAGTAATATTGTTGGATGGAATATTGTTATTGTTAAGAGCACAACCATTGGGCTGTGAGGGTTAGGGAGTACTAATTATTTGCTGGTGAGCAACTTTGTATCCCCATAAGATGGGGAAAGAGGGGCATGGGTCTTGGGTGGAAGAATTACAGTTTTCTTGTGCGAGGTTGGAGTTTTAGTTATATTTGAATAATTCCTGGAAACTACTGGAACTGCTTTGTTGGCATCAGCATATGACATATTTTTATAATATGTCTATTTATAAATTTCTAATATGTAAATTTGTAATATGTCCAAATCTGCAACATTTCCGACATTGGATTGTAGGGAAAATGTATTGTTCCACAGGAAGGGATGTGTAACAGCAAAAGATCCTCTTCGATAACACTTGACCATCAAAAGTAATGATGCAAGTTTCAGTGGGTTTCTACTCTGTTATACCTTCCCTATGCAGTTTTCTATTAATCCGACGAACTTTAATTATTTGCCCACAACCCGAAGGCACAGACAAATATGTGATTGCCTCTTCTTCTGTTATATCCGAGGGGACTCCGGGGACAAACAACACCCATCCTTGTGATGTTGAATGTAGGGATTGATGTTGTATAACTATATCTGGACAGCAAACTGTTTACCAGGAATGAGTTAGTATCCTGAGGGGATGTAAACTCCACGGATACGCGATTCCTTCCCACTCTTTTGACGCCATCACGAACCACGTTCGCAACATTGTTGATCCACAGGAATTTGCCGAAGTTAACGGGGTGTAGTGTGGTGCCTGCATTTTGCTGGGTTTCTATACGAGAAACGTGGACAATAAACGGGGCCTTATCGGTGACTGAATACTTAGTTCGGCCTATTTGGCTTTTTGGTTGTTTGCTTGGTGTTGGGGTATTGGTTTCCTCGTGCCCGGGACGTTTGCGTGTATTTTGTGGAGGATATACGTCCATCTCTATGATGCTACAGACAACGTCAGCAAACTGTGACAGTGGGTTCGGAGTCGGAGGGAAGGAAGTCAAGGAAGCTGAAATGTCAGGAGGATCCGAATCGGGGGGCTTGTTTATGTCCATCTTTGATGGAATGGCTTAAAACAACACTCACAATACAAATCTGGTAACAAACACAAGGACAACACACTTAAACAGAAACAAGTTCAAAATGTAACAACAATCACACGAAAAAGCTAAATAAAAACTCGGAACACATGTCCTTGCCAAAACACCCGTGGCGAGAATCCGGTAGTACGTCGTACATCGTTGTACGACTCAAGCATCTACTCGCCGTTCACTGCCTGCCGCAGCTGCTCCGCTATCCACTTAGCTGTCGCCGCTTGCACTCGTCCATCGGGCTGCGATATGTCCTGGCCTTCCACAGGCACAGAATACGAAGGACTTCGCTGCCAACTGCGATGCTGCTTAACTCGATACTTAAGGCGATGTAGCACTTTCTCTGCTGTCGTGCACCATGATCTCGTATCTGCGTCTGCCTTGTCTGGATCAACGCAAGCCAATGCATTCCGCTTGCGCACTTATAGTGCTTCAATTAGCACTCGTATGACATAACACCGTATGACATAATAACCGTGCAAAAATGTTTTAAACATGCCAACTGTTACTTGTAGTTTTCATTTAGCGTCTGAACCAAGACGCATCCCACTTTCTAATGTCAGCGAAGGCACAACTCTCCAGATCACATCAGCCAGGATATTGTAATTTCAGTGGGCGAACTATGGGAAGTGTTGGTTATTGCACAATAGAAACACCGTTTGCTTTTAAATCAAATTACTATTCACACTCTTAAGTCTCAATTACAATATTCTCACACAATATGTACACTGAACAAGTATTCGGAACACGTGCGGTTTCTAGATGTGTGCACGACTGCACTGCTCGACCGCCACCAGTAGACTAAGCTCAGCCTCTGTCGAGCACAACGTCCTAGACTCCGTCGAACGCCACTAGATGGCGTTGGCGTCCCGATTGTTCAATTGACTGACTTATTACCGACATTTATTTTTATTTCTTTCTTATTTTCAAAATAGTTGATCAAACGTCATGTAAAACTATTCCAAATTTCAAGTTCATAGCATTGAGTTCTTGAGATATCCAGCTGTGACAGATAGACTTAGTCACACCCTAAGGGTTCCTATTTACCATTTTGGTACGGAACCCTAAAAAGGGACAGATAGCGCTAAATAAGTGCCATTTACCACAGGGTGGTAAACACCACTATTATAGTTAGTGCCAGCCCCATCCCAATGGCAAGCTCAAAGGGAGCAGGTGGGAATAAAGGGTCATCAGAATAGCTTATGTTGTTTACAAATGTCTGTCAATGTAGCATCCGACATATTATGTCCCGCTGAACTTCTCGATAAACTGGTTCACATAATAGGCTGAAGAGGCCGGTAGATGTGAGGGCGCCCTGCCTTACACCGCATTCCAACCTGCATTCGTCAGATAGCGATCCACCCATCTCACCTAATAAATTTATAAATAGTTACTGGTATAAAAATCACAATATAACCGTTTGATTTTTATACCAAGATTTAAGAATACTGTTAGGTATATTCCGTTGGCATACCTGCTTTCTCTTGGACTAAAATCCCAGAGCTGCCAAACCTCTGTAAATTTCTTACTAACAAAATGTGTGGGATAGAGTAGTGTTGGTATGTACTTTTAACATACGCATACCTGCCAGCTTAGGCCGACCGAACGGCCGATTTCCACGTTTCAGGTGCCAAAACCATTTAATCACTTATTTTTTTAAACGGTGCTTGTTGAATAATTGGTAAATAAATCATATTTTTACGACTGATTAGTTATTGAGAGCTGGTCGCCACGAGTGAGATCCTATTTACAAGGCTGAAATTTGGGCATAGCTCATTTAGTAGGTGCCAATAACGTAAACTTAAGTTTGCCCGGATATGGGAGGATATAAAATTACCTCCTTGACTACTGAAATACCTTCGACACAATACAAAAAAAAAATTGCCGTCGGCCCAAGCTGGAAGGTATGCGTAGGTAGGTACCTATGTTAAAAGTACAAACCAGCACTACTCTATCCCATATATCATTTTGTTAGTGAGAAAATAAGAGAGGTCTGGCAGCCCAAAGATCTCAGTTTATCTAACTTTTGCCACAGTAGGTATGTCATAAAATATTAATCAGTTTATTTCAGATAAAATTAATTCATACAATTACAAACTTAAAAAATTCAGACAAATAAAATAAAATTAAAATATTAAAATTATTACTATCGGTACCAACCTATTGTGTTAGTAAATCTTAAGTATCTACTATGTTAGTCAACACTCATTAATAATATGCATCTATTTGTTCTGGATAAGATAATTAATCTTCACGAGATACAACCATCTGCAGGATACCGTTGCTACTGCTTCGCACGCGCTGCAGTAAGGGCCTCCTTACGGACAGCTTTCATGCGGGGATACGTAAGAAAGAAGCCTTACTTTCTTACGTATTACCGCATGAAAGCCGTCCGTTCGCGACTCCGCAAACATCCCAAACGCACTACAATTATATAGCGAGGTATTAGCATCCTGAAGACGTTATTGTATTGGACACGCAAAGTACTAGTTCGGTGAGTAAAGTTTACCCACAAGCTGCTCGAGTATAAAGATTGGCAGTACGCTTTGAAAATATAAATTTTCACCTCCCTCGAGCAGCGAGCAAATCTGTGTGCAATCATATTCTCCCCGACTGCCAATACTCTCGTCATCTTCTCCGTCATCTTGCAACTCTTCTGTCAAAATGTGCCCCAGATACTAGAAGCTGCTTACCACTCGCAGAGCCGCACCATCAAGCATATTAGGCGGAACGTGCACTGAACCACGCTTTACACTCTTGAAAACGAGCACTTTGCTCTTCTTCGAGTTATTTATGCAACGCAAATGCAACGATGTCAAAAGCTTTTCACAAATCGAGGAAACAGGCATATATCTGTTTTTTTTTACTGTAGATAGGCATACGTTTGACCACTATCTCACCTGATGGTAAGCGATGATGCGGTCAAAGATGGAGCAGGTTGTAGCTATCTGGAAACACAGACTCTGGCAGGGAATTCCATTCCTTAGCTGTACGCACTATGAATTTATTCCCAAAACATTTTGTGCGTGTGGGTGGGATGTCCACCATGTACCGGTGGCGCATCGTTCGTCTTGTGGTCCGATGATGGAACGGGCTTCGCGGAATTAAATCATGCAATTCCGTCGCACACTCCCCAAAATGCAACCGATAGAAAACCGACAGGCCAGCAACTCAGCGTCGATGCTCAAGACTTTGGAGCTTCGACTCGACGAGCCTGTCATTACCGATGATCCTCTTGGCTCGTTTCTCAATTGACTCAAGGGCATCAAGCTGGTATTTGGCAGATCCGTCCCATAGATGAGAGCAGTACTCCATACACGATCGAACTTGCGCTTGATAGAGCTTGAGCAGCTGTTCCGGCGTAAAGTACAGTCTCACCTTTGCTAGGACCCCCAACTTTCTGGCAGCCACTTGAGCCTTTGCCTCTATGAAAGGGCCAAAATTCTTCAGGGGTCTTAGCAGCATTGAACTTGACCAGATTGGCATCGCCCCATTCAGAGTCAGCCTGTAAGGAGCCGGCAAGTTTAAGCGCTTAACCATAGCCTCCAGGAGAGACCGGATTTGCGACCTCTCTCAGCAACAGTGCTTTCGTCTGCATACCCAAAGGTACCGGGTTTTAGCAGATCATTAATATGTAGCAGGGACAATGTTACCGAGAGCACCGACCCCTGTGGAACCCCGGCTTTAATATTCAGCAGTCCGGACGAGCAGCCATCTATAACCACTCGGATAGACCGATCCCTTAGGAAATCTGCAATCCATTCACACAATCCGGCGGACAGACCGAAGGAAGGAAGGAAGCTTACTAATAAGGCTATCGTACCAGACCCTGTCGAAGGCCTTCGAGATACCAAGGGAGATCGCAAGTGCCTCCCCATGCTCCTCTATGACCTCACCCTAGATGTGAATGGCATACCCTAGAAGATCCCCAGTAGACCGATTTCGGCGGAACCCGTATTGTCGGTCGCTAAGGATATCATTCGCTTCCAGGTATTCTAGGAGCTTACGATTCAGCACGCGGTAACGTCCATACTCTTACAGAGTATGGACGTTACCGAGATGGGTCTGTAATTCGACGGGTCAGCTCGACTACCCTTCTTGGGCACGGGCTGCACGTTAGCTTGCTTCCAAGCATTCGGTACTTTTCCAGTCTCAAACGATAGGCGAAATAGGCGTCGGTGCCACTAGCCTTGTTCACGTCTAGGTTACGCAGTACCCGAAGAACGTCCTTCTGATGAATGCGAATGTTCGACATGCTCGACTCGCATCTATCAGGAGAAGCATGGGGCCTCGCGCCACCAGGATCCAGACGCAAAGATTCCGAAAACATAGAAGCAAATAAATTTGCTTTCTGCTCAGCGGAGTGGGCCAGCGACCCATCGGGTCTCAGCAGAGGGGCGGCAGAAGTTCGACTCGACCGACTTATCCAGGGACCAAAAAGCTTTACTACCTGCTGGGTATGAAGCAAGTTTTTTCCCTATTCGGCTAATGTGGTCAAACCGAGCTCTCCGCATCACCTTCTGGCAGGACTTGGCAGCCCTTTTAAAAGCTCTCTTCTTCTGACTCACGTCATTTGCTTTGCGCGCACGGGCGTCGACCCATGCTGCATGTTTTATCGCATAAGCACGATTGCACTCGGCACTAAACTATGAGCGCAACACAACATGCGAAAAATGATCGCATGCCATCCCAATCTGCTGACCTGTATCGCCATACCCGCCGGATGCCTCTTGGGCTAGGATCGGGCGGGGTGTAGACGGACACAGACTTCACCAGACAGTGGTCGGAACTACCCAGTGGAAAAGAAATCGACACCGAGTAGCCGTCTGAATCTGTTGTCAGCAGAAGGTCCAAGCCATTAGCTGTGTGCGATTCAACATCCGGCAACCTCGTTGCCCCCTGGACCAGTTGGGTGAGATTTAACGCAAGCGCTAGCTTTCGCGCCTCTCGTCCGGCATGGTCTGTGTGCTGGTATGGGAAAAGCCACTCCTGATGGTGGGCGTTGAAGTCCCCCAGCAACACCAATTGGGCAGAAGGGTACCGCTGCTGAGCCGCATCCGCCGCCTCACTGAGGTGCTGTATTAGCCCAGTTGTCTCCAGATCAGCGCCGTTCGAACGGTAGACACAGGCGTAGATAATTTTATCCAAGCCGGTGTCCACTAAAGCCCACAGCGTTGAGAACCTGGAGTTCTCAAGATTGCGGAGACGCCGATAGCAGATGTCGTCCCAGGCGTACATACATACGCCCGCGCGTGGTCTGAAGTGGTGCTCCAGGGTAAACCCTGGGTATGTAAGATACGACACGTCTGGACATCCGATCTGCGTCTCCGACAGAAACAAGAGTGCTGGTTTCTCAGTCTCTAGGTGGTGATGGACTGTGGCGAGATTTGAGTGCAGACCTCGTATGTTAGAGAAGTGCACTTTGTGCGAGAGGGCGTGCTGCCGCTGTACAGCTTTTCTCTTTTTGTTCCTGGTCATATTGAGTGAGTAAGGTAGAGGAGAAGGAAGTGAAATGAGGTTCCATGCTGCTAACCCTCAGGCACGCTTTGACAGGACGACATCATTGGGGGACTAGTCTGGAGACTGCGGAGACGCCCGAGCCCCCCCGGAAATGTCCATCGGGCCCTCTCGTCTGGTCGCCAACCAGCACGATGGTGCATTCCAGGATTTTTCGACTGTTGGCGGGGCAGCCTTTCATGTATGGCTAGTTCACTACTTGGGCCCCCAACTACCTGCGGTCGGCCAGCGGCGCACCGTGCCTTGGATCCCGCTACCCTCCGCGACTAGTCTCCCGATACGCCCATATCAACGCGAGCCTGGTCGGTCTGCCTGCATTGGAACAACTATTTCGACCCAACTCCTTTGGATTGTCTACACTGAGCATCGTACCGGAACGCGGCTATGCCACTTGGCGGTACGTCTTTGCCCAGTGGGTGGTAGCAAGCCATCGGCCGAAACCTACCACCAGTTAGTGTCACTTGATTAGCACCACCCGGGGACCACGTGTAGGGACTAGCAATGGGTATTCTCCTACGGACGCGGGTGACTCGGTCCCCTATATATGTGTCTTTCTCTCCGTGTAATACCTGACATTATGCTTAACCACACGCGTGCACAATCGCGCGAGCGTCCGCTTGTCCTGAAAGGGACTTACGGATTCTGTCGATTGGGGCGATTTTTTACCGAAAGGGACACTGATCCTGAGTGGTAGGCATAAAATAGCACTCTCTCAGTGGATAGTCCCGCCCTGAAACCGAATTGTGCGTCATAAATATGTAAGTACCTACCCACTGAGAGTCAAGTATCTTAGCTGTTGTTCTTGTTTATTATATCTATGGATACATCCCTTGTCCTATTCTTAAGAATGGGTAGGTACAACCATCGTTCGAAAGAGTTGACATTTGGAGTTTTTTAGTCAGTAAAAGTCTGACATTTTTGGTTGAGAAATTTAAACTCGAAAATTGGTAGGTACCTATGAATACGCAGTTTTTTTTTTAAGAAACGCTGCCCCACTCTAGGAATTTCTCCTGTATCATGGTTGCAAATACATAATTTCACATATACAAACAGCTAGACCCATAACAACTATCTGTAGGCCATACGAATATTTGTTCCTTGCGGGAATCAAACCCGCGACGACACGCAGCGCAGCAGTCAATCGCTCAACCACTGCGCCTACCGCGCCGTCATTAATTCGTTTTTCAAAATAATTTTAGCTCGACGAGCGCCTTCGAACTTGTGATAACGTGTAGTCGCTTGATCGAATATTTCAGTTGCTCACCTTCCAAAACATTGTTTACTTCAATTGAGTCTAGGTAATTGGGATTTTACGTACCTACTTTAGGTAAATGCAGCAGGCAATTCCTGCTAAACAGCAATGTATCGTTGTCCATGGCTCGAGACGATGCGTGTTAAACAGAGTTCGCTTCGCCCACTCTTACAGCAACAAGCGGCGGAGTTGAAAACGTAACTCGCTATAAAAAAAAACCGGTCAAGAGCGAGTTGGGCTCGCATGCGAACGAATTTACTTTATGTACTTGTTATTTTAACACTATTGACTTCTTGTAGGTTTTCCTATAGGTAGGTTTTCCTAATCTATAGGTAAAGACCTATTATCTCCATTTTTTTCAAAATTTTAGGCTAAGTTGTTTCGGAGGTAAGGGGGGGAATGGTAATTTTTTGTCTAATTTCTTGAATAATTTCAAAACCATTTATTTTAATAGTATCAAAAAAATACAATTAAAACCCTCACACTAAGCCCTTTCATTTGATAGCAAACGATATTGTTCAAAAAACTTTTTTTTTTAATTTTCTAGTTTTACCCCCAAAAGTGACACCCATACTAAAATTTTAATAATTTACGTAACACGTCCGTGTTTGGGTTACAGAAGTTTATATGTGTACCAAATTTCAACAGAATCAGTCGAGTGGATCCGGAGAAAACTGGCTGTGGCATACGCACAGACAGACAGACACCCGAGTGATCCTATAAGGCTTCCGTTTCTTTTTTCGGAACCCCAAAAAACGATCCGTGGCGGTGCGCAAATATTGTTTTGAAGAGCTCGCTTCGCTCGCTCTTGCATCCGGAATTGTCTTGATTCAGAAGCTTTTGCTTATACCTGTCTATTTTTTTTTTGTATGAATGTTCATAACCAAAAACCTATCTGAGGCGAGTGCTGGTCTATCTATAGTTTTCGAGACTATGGGTCAGTGGGTCGTCTTAGGTATGTAGGTAGTAACAACATAACTTAGCGTGGTTAAATTACGATTTATTTTGAGATAAACATTTGAAATAGGTTGTAATTTATGTTTTATCATCATCAATCATACGAATGGACTTTCCACTGGTAGGTAGTAGGTACATTCCTTCTGAACAAAAACATCGGATCAAGCTATATCGCTAAAGCCACACCGGTCTATGTACACAGAATCACTGGCTTTCTAAGAAGCTGCAGGTGTTAATGCCCAGTGTAAGCATGATGTTGCATTTATTTCGTGACTCATACATAATTCTGAGCGCCTATATATCACGTTTCACTTGATGATAAACTCAGTCACTCTAAACGCCTCGTGAACGCTATATCATAATGGTGAAGGCGCGGAAATACGTCGTTAAAACTACCTTCCAGGGTTTACCCAAACGTGAAGATTTCGAAATAGTGGAATACGAGTTACCGCCGCTCAAGAATGGAGAGATCCTCGTCAAAGCTGAATGGGTGAGTGTGGACCCATACATGCGTGCCTATAACTCAGGTTACCCAACTCCGTATGACCAGTTTGGTTTCCAAGTCGGCATAGTAGAAGATTCTAAAACACCTGTATTCCCGGTCGGCACCAGAGTCGTCTCACACAAAGGTTGGTGTGACTACTGCATCATAGATACCAATAACACAAAAAATGAAGCTGAAAAGATTTACAAGTTACCAAACTTGAACGGACTATCAAATTCCTTGGGAGTTGGTGCTGTGGGCATGCCGGGTGCTACGGCATACTTTGGGTTCCTGGAACACTGCAAACCCAAAGCTGGCGATACAGTGGTAGTGACGGGCGCTGCTGGAGCAGTGGGCTCCCTCGTTGGACAGATTGCGAAGATCAAGGGCTGCAAGGTCATCGGTTTTGCGGGCTCTGATGATAAAGTGAAGTGGCTGGAGTCCATCGATTTCGACAAGGCGATCAACTACAAGACTGCTAACATCTCGGTTGCATTAAAGGAAGCTGCTCCTGAAGGCATAGACTGTTACTTCGACTGCGTTGGAGGAGAGGTTAGCAGTGCGATTATGGACCAGATGAATATGTATGGGCGTGTGACCGTCATTGGGAGCATCAGTTCATACAACGAGGACCCCACCAACAAGCCTAAAGTGAGCATCGTTCAGCCGGCTATAGTGTCTCGCCGACTAACTATCAGAGGTTACGCAGTTTGGGAATCGCTAGAACGCTTTCCCGAAGCGTTTGTACAAATTCTTAAATGGCTTCACAGTGGACAGCTGAAGTCTCGAGAACACATCACTGAAGGATTTGACAAAATCTATGACGCTTTTATAGGAATGTTGAAAGGTGAAAATATCGGCAAAGCAGTTGTAAAATTATGATTAGGTATTTTTGACAGGTTTTTTCAATGGTTCTGTTCATGTGATTTCTCTTTAATGGAATAATTAAGTAATAAAATAATATTCAAATTTATGAAATGTGTATGAAATTTTATTTCTTTAATATAATTAGTACCTATTTCCCTACCGCTGATAACCTGCCGGCCAATTGTCATCAAGGTGAGACTGTAACATAATAGCACTATAGGTACAGGTCAGCCACCTGCAGGTCTAAAAAGGCCACTTTAGTAGAATCACAATAGGATCATAATACTTATTAATCATACAACAATCTGTCAAATTTCATTTTCATCTTTATCGCTAAAACCATTGATGTATAAAAAACCCAAGATACACACTCAGCATCTCAAAAACGTCCGCAAAAAAGAAGCGCACAATGTATAATTGTGCGCTAGTTTCAAACAGTCTCGCATCGCTCGCCATACTGCACTGCTTTGTAAAAACAACTTTAAACGATCTGTGTAAGGTTTAATTTGCAAAAAAAAAACTGTTTATAGTACAACTCACACATGACACTTGATACATGTCAGTTTTTGACGACAGTTTCGAGTGTTGCATTTGTTCGAGACTGTGCATCTTGGATTTTTTTATATATCAATGGCTAAAACATGTATATTTTTATATTTCTATGCGCTAAACCATTGGGTTCAAGGTTGATACGGACAATTTGACAGTGACGGGTAGCGTGATGTACTGGTGATTCTGCTAAAGTGGCCTCTTTAGACTCGCTGTTAAAATCATATAAAATCCTTAGGTACTTAAATAAACTAAACAAATATCGCACCACACAATTCGTCAACATAATAATTATATGTATACTTACCTTAAATTTATAAATGAATTAAATCCTATAGGTACCTACATACATACTTATGGGTCATGTACACAAGAAATGTTTCCTTATTGTTCTCCTTAATACGTCCAACGAAGAGCTATTCCTTAACGAGTGTGGAAGAGAATTTTAAAGGCGTAGGTCATGCGTAGGTACACTACGTAGGTACAGCCGGTCGATTCTGTGAACAGGTCGAAGTGAACGCTAGGGTGAAGTGATCACAAAGTGAGCTGTCAATCCATGTAATCAAGATGGAATGACAGCTCACTTCGTGATCCCTTCACACAAGCCTTCACTTTGACATGTTTACAGAATTGCACTGCAGTAAATGATCCATCGTAGCGACTTAGGCCGGCCGCATACGTACGGTTTCCTGATTAGGTTTCCTAATAAGGAATTCAGATTCGGAGATCTGAATGCTCGCTTTACATACAAAATGTTCAACTAGGCGCATACGTTCGTTTTTTTTCCGAATGGGAAAAACAGATGACATTCCTTTCAAAAACGAGCCGTGTGATCGGGTCAGAAGAACAGAAAATTGAACGTATCGCGGAATTCCGAATCTGAATTCCTGATCGGAAAACCTAATCAGGAAACCGTACGTATGCGGCCGGCCTTAAGGCGGAGATAAACCTCAGTAGCCGAGTTTAAAATGAGAATCACGTCTAAACGGCTAGTCATAATTTTTTTGAAAAATGTTTGTTACATTAGACTATTTTTTTATTTTAATAATTTGATATTTGAAAATTGCAGTGAGGCAGTAGCTCAGTTCTGATTCGGCTAGTGCCGAGTAAACAATCTTAAGGATTTCGCTGTTAAATAGATGAATGCTTAAATAGAAAAATCAGTTTTCGTATTCGGGCGGAAATTACACTTACAAACGTAAGTGTAATTTCCAGGATAGGCAGGCATCTAATTGAAGCCAGAGATATCGTACCACTGGTGCTCTAGTTACAACGGGGAAGCTCTCCCCCATGTTCACTGGGGGAGAGCGTTGGAATGTTTGTGGGCTTTAATAAATCCTGAACCTGTGTTAGGTGGAACGTCTTGAGCCAAAGGTGATAAAGTTGATTTTTGCACCATTTAGTGTGAGACTGTTTTGCCAGCCATAACATCACTTTACCGAGTGCCTTTTCGGCACTCGGTAAAGTGAGTGATCATGGCCGTAAGATAAGATTGAAATACGGGTAAAAATACGGATTGCCAATGCGACAATCCGTATTTTTGTGCATGGGAGGGATAGCTGACAGAGTTCGTTGACGTAGATTAGAAAAAGGAGAGAACTGACCAAACTTCCTTGTGGGCAGGGGCGTCTTTAAGCTATTGGAGGCCCTGGGCACAGCGGGCACATTAGGATAATGGGACCCCAATGACTGGACTATTTTGCTAAAACGTCGACTATAGATGTTTATTGAAGAGCTACTTTCTAGTTTTGAGATATGCAAAATCGCACATTACATTCTGGCAGATACTAGGGAGGCCCAATCGATCGCGGGGTCTTGGGCTCTTGCCCAGAGTGCCCAGTGGAGAAGAGGGGCCTGCTTGTGGGACTCCGACAGACACGGGACTTGGTTCGCTAATGTACTCTACAATCCTAACGAAATGCATCTTATCAGTTAGAAAGTTTTTAAATAGGTCGTGAGCACATTATTTTCCTTTAGGCTTGTGACCTCGCCTTTATGTCAATGTTCTACAGCCGACCATGAATACGAACAATCTGCACACCACATCTTATGGGACTGTATTCTTTGGCAAACTGAACGCAATATTATGTTAGATAGTATTACATCTGGAGTAGTTTACTACACGGACCTTGTAGAAACCAGAACAAATTTGGGCTTAACTCAGTTGTATATGTCCCTTGGTGCCTATTGGCCTAGCTCTATTCTGTCTCCTGCTTGATAAGGAGGGAAGTGGAAATTATATATTTTTTTCCTACTCCGCTGTACTTTTCTGATTAAATTCGTTGCAGAATCCAAGACAGTTAAATCTTTTCTCCAGGACTCGTCGGGCTTCATTGGCTCGGCGTTTTTCTGTTGATTCTGGCTTTCAGGAGTTGCAGTGGTTGGGAATGTGTGGCGGGCTTGTCCCAAAAAAGGTCGTTAGCACAATAAATTCCTTGCACTCCGATGGATTCGAGTTTAGAGAGAAGTAGAGGAATATACAGTATCGAACGCCTTCGAAAGGTCTAGGAAAATTCCTAGACACTTGGAACTTATTGTCGATTTTGTCAACTACAAAATCTAATAAAGATGTCACCGCGTTCTCTGTGGATAATCCGATTCTGAAACCGAACTGGTTATGGGAGATAGTTTTGTGTTTGTTTAGGTGTCATTAAGGCGTTTGTAGGTACATTATTTTTTCCAGAACTTTGGAGATTGCTGGAAGGACTGAAATTGGGTGATAGTTCGTGATCCTGTTTCTGTCACCCGAATTGTATATTGGATGTACGACGGCTTTTATTAGGGCGCTAGGGAATATACCTGTAGATATTGCCAGGTTGCATATACGTGTAATAGTCAGAATGTGTCTGGCGTTTTAGTAATTTAGGTGGGATGCCGTCCCAGTCCGCAGCACAGTCAATACGAAGGTTGTTTATAACTGAGTTGACTTCTTTTTCATCTGTTTCCAGAAGAACTATTGAGTTGCCAGAAATTTGTTTGTGGATGTCGAAAGGCTGAGGGGAATTTAAGTTAGGTAAATTGTAAATTGTTAGCAAGATTTATACCGACATTTGCAAATAACGTGTTAATTGTGTTGACGGACTTAGTGGGGCAGTTTTCATTTGATAGATGTTTTCTGTTGGTGTCGAGCGCAAGCTTTTGGTGTCAGTTATGCTGCGGACAGTTTCCCACATCTCCCATATTTGGTTTTTTTCTTCATACTCCGACTTTAACCTTTTTAATAAATTATTGCAGAACTTGCGATAGCGTAAATATGTTAATTTTTAAATCTGTTTGTTCGGCTCTTTATTAGTTTTATAGTGCCATTCTGTCCCTGCTACGTATGCATCTCAAAAGACCTAAATACATATAATGTACGCTTAACGGATTTTTCCAAAAGTACTAAAATCTGCAAATGTCTACAAAAAAAAAATCTATTGATTCCCCAAAAAAAGGTACATAGCCTAACCGTACCGTACCTGTGATAGACAGACGCACGGCCGAAGAAACAAGTGGTCTATATAGCCTACTAGATCGGTTTTATTTTTGCCTCGAGTAATTGAATCTATCTTTTTATAGGTATTTCCGATAAAAAGAGGAGTAAGACAAGGTGATCCTTTGTCACCCAAACTCTTCTCATCTGTTCTCGAACACGTGTTTAGGCGTTTAGAGTGGGATAGCTACGGATTAAATATCAATGGAGTGCGACTAAACCATCTTAGATTTGCAGACGATCTAATAATAATTTCCGAAGATTCAAAAAGCTTACAAAAAATGTTAGAACTACTGGTGTATGAAAGTGACAAAGTAGGACTGTCAATGAATACGGCGAAAACCAAATTAATGTCGAACTCGGAAAGCATCCCTATAACTGTTAATGGAAATACCATTGAATATGTGAAGGAATACACGTACCTCGGACAGATCATATCTCCAATAGACCTAACAACGAAAGAAATTAACAACAGAGTCACTTTGGCATGGAAAGGTACTGGTCTCTCAAGGAGATAATGAAAAACCCACTGGTACCACTAAGAGCGAAGAACAAAATATTTAATTCGTGTATTCTGCCTGTCATGACATATGGATGCCAAACCTGGAGCTTAACTAATCAAAACATACATAAATTAGAAACCTGCCAGCACAGTATGGAACGAAGCATGCTTAGCATCAAATTAAAAGATAGAATAAAACTTGAAACTATAAGGAAGGAAACTAGAATCCCAGATGTTACTTATTGTATTAAAAAACTAAAATGGAGGTGGGCAGGACATATGATTAGGAGCAACAAGGATAAATGGTCTAAGGACGTAACAGTGGTGCCCGAGACAACACAAAAGAAGGAAAGGGAGACAGCGTCGTAGATGGGAAGACGATTTAAAAAAATAGCAGGACACACTTGGAAAAGACAAGCGCAGAATCGCATTCGTTGGCGAACTCTAGGGAAGGCCTATGCTGGGCAGCAAAACAATCTTTACGGACCGGTGTCAAACAATATTATTAAATTATTGTAACTACATTTTAAGAAAGATTGTTAAATAAAGGCTATTATTATTATAATTGAATCTATCGATTTTATTAGGTTTAGGTCTCATTGCTATGGTGCAAAAATGTTATGCTCCCACGCTATTTATAGGTACGTGCAAAACAACAGGAAATCATCAGTTTACCTACATAGTCGTATCTGAGTGTTAATCTTGGGTTTTGTCGGCGACGAGACCCCGTCTGCGCCCCAGGGCGCAAGTAGTGGTAGGGGCGACCATGTAACGTAGAAATGTTGTCTTAATGTTTTGTAAAGAAACCAATTAGACTCTGTTAGATTTTAATTACTTTAGGTTTAATTAGGTTTATTTTATGTCTAATTAGTTATATAAGGTTTATTTTTGTATTTTAGATTAGATAAGGTTCAAAACTGATAGTATTTTAATGCTGAAAGGGGACTAATTAGGATACTAAGTAGATTAGGTTTTTGTCACTTTCTAATTAGTTTTATAAGGTTTATTTGTGTATGCCATGTCTAATAAGATTCTAATACGAACGAATTTTGATAATATATAAGGAAATTTTGAAGTAGAATTTTTGCATTGTAAATAATTACGTAATCTGAAAATGAGGTTTTTTGTTTGTAGAGATATCGTTTTGAAATTGGTGTCAAAATAAAGGTCTCGACCCAAAACCTATTTTACAAAAAGAATCAAGTCGATAGGACTTAAAGTTTTAGAGATATTAAAGAAAATGTATAGTGAAAGTTTGTTATGGTGTTAATTTAGAAGTTTTTGTTCTAGAAACTTTTTACTATGTAAGGTTTTCACTAATAAAACTTGTATTCCATGTTGTAGAGTAAGGTCTGAGGAATCCGAAAATGTATGCATTGTAAGGGTTTTTTACATAAAAACAATAAATAAAGGCTCCAAAGGTTTCGGCTCGAAGTGAAAATTGCAAGCGAAATGAGTCCAAAAATCACGGTCCCCGTCAAGGTAACGGCGGGCAGTATAAAAGCGGAGCCGATTTTCGGCCCGACAGCAAGCACACAAACCGCGACCCGCCGCCTTCCGGCCTCGCCGCCGAGGCCCCGCGCGACGTCCCAGTAATAATAATAGCAATGTTGTTGTTGCTCCCCGTCTTTTGCCTAACGAGCCAGCCCGCGCCGCTGAGCCATTAGCTTTAAACTCCCCAAATAATAATGTCATGACCCAGCCTGTCCCTTGCTGCCCTCCCGATAACGATGCCGCTGAGCCGAGGCCCGTACCCCACAGGGGGTGCCCCCAGCGAGCAGAGTTGTAGGTTTAAGTAGTTTTTAGTTGCCTTGGCTGGGGGCTTTAGAATCATTCTGAGGCCACCACAGGCTAGTCCGGTTAAGTAGTAACCACCCTTCTAGAGGTGAACTACGAGTGGTCCATATAAAAAAAAAAAAAAAATCTGCCCGACAGCAGTCGTCGAATAGCCGTTGAAGAGGCAACATCAGAAGAAGAGAGCCGAAACCTGCGGATCAAGAAACCCCAGGAAGAAGCGTTTCATTTGCCCCTCCCGGTTCTTCGTCTCTGTCTCCCGCGGTGCCTGGAAGAAATTTACGCATTCAGGGGTGCGTGGCGGCGTACGTGACCAGCGCAAGGAATCACAAGGAGCGTACGTCGAACTACGTGGGAGATTGTCCCAGGCCGACAGTGCGGACACTGGACGTGTCCCTGCCGTCTGATACAGGTTTCATTAATAATATTAATCAATATTTACTTTGTTTAGGTAGGTACCCGTTAAGCTTTTTATCACTTAATAATAAGATAATCAGTTTGTATGAAAACCGGCCAAGTACAAACTGGACATGTACGCAAAAGGTTCCGAATGAATAATATGTTTCTTTAAAACCAGAGACTTCTTGTGGTCTATATTATAAAGATCTGTGGGGTAGGTAGATATCTGTTTTTTTTTAGCAAGGTTCAGTCGTTTTTGAGAAAGTTAAGTTAGGCACTAATTACCTTTATATAAGACTAGCTTCTGCCAGCGGCTTCGCCCGCATGGTCCCTAGGGAACATACTCCGGGGATGAAAAGTAGCCTATGTCCTTTCTCAGGCTCTATACTATCTCTGTACCAACTTTCATTTAAATCATAAGGATAAGTAAGGATTAGTAAGGATGTTTACTATATTATTATCTTTCTGTGGCTTAAAAAATTCATTTGATTTAAGAAAAATTGATCAAAATTCCACATTACATAATTTTGCTCTGAACACCGTCTACAATACAAATATGCGACATGAAAAATCGGTTACAAAATGATTAGGAATAAAATCCTATTTACAAAACAAAATTACTTAATTGCAAACAAAGACGGACTTGATCTACAAATCAAAAGTTATCAGCATGCTCGAGTCTAAAAATTCAGAAAATGTACTAAACAATAACGTTTTCTAGGCAAGCATGCTCCATCTTCGACCACATCATCGCTTACCATCAAACATGTCATCAAAGCTACTAGCAAGAACATAAGTCCCTTAAGAACAAACGGAGAACGCTCTCAACGCTCACCGATCATACAATCTATAATATTTATACTAATACTAGCTTTTGCCCGCGACTTCGTACCCCGTCTTCGTTCCTTCATATCCCGTTTTTTCCCATTCCAAAAAACTTTTAAGTTGGATCAAATAACATATAGTTACAAAGTTCCATCAAAATCGGTTCAGTAGTTTAGGAGTTGCGGACAAACAACGTGACACGTGATTTATATACATATATTAACAATAATAATAAAAAAAGACAAAGCTGAAGAGTTTGATTGTTTGTTTGCTTGAACGCTTAATCTCAGGAACTACTGGTCCTATTTGAAAAATTCTTTCAGTGTTAGATAGACCATTTATCGAGAAGGGCATATATAGGCTATAATATATCATCACGCTAAGACCAATAAGAGCGGAGCAGACGAAGTTGCGTGGGTCAACTAGGTAACCTTATAAAGGAGAAACCGACTGCAGAATCTACAATTTAACAACTAAATCGGTCAAGTAGACTCTGAGCAAATTGGCTGTGACCATAGAAATTTTATTATTATATCTATGGTTGTGTTGTGACAGACGGCCAGTAGACATACCAGTGCGGTGATCTTACAAGGGTTCCGCTTTTTCATACGGTCGTTCGGAACCCTAATAGGTAGTGCAGAATTACAACCGGCGAAAATGCCGACTCACACTTAACGCTTTTATCGATAAATACTTAATTGAAAAGATAAACTACCTACCCATTATTTAGTAGGTACCACTGTCGAGCTATAAATAGAAGGGGGCAAGGAATGTCCGTCGGTCTCGGCCATCGGCCCTGGGGGACCTCAAGTCTTGTTTTTTTTTTTAATAAGGCCAATGCGTAGTGAGTAAAACGCAGTTCTTAAAATGGTAAGTACACACACGTACACAGGAGACGTTTGTATGTAAAATATAAACGAAAACTGGAATTAAACAAAAAACGAGGTCGCTTCGCTCACTTTTGGACCTTATCCTTCACTTATACGAATTGATAAAGTATCTGAATTTTCTGTTTAACAGTTCAATAGAAAAAACAAATAAGTAAAGCCAGAAATAAAGAATTGAATAATTTTAAAAAATCTATCAGACACAGAGCTACTACAATTATCGGGCTCGCTTCGCTCTGTTCGACCATTTAACTTCGGTTTGAGTCTGGTTGGACTGGACTGCGGCCTGGGCAGTTGACAATTTAAAATAAAAAAAAATAAAACAACAATACATTATAATCTTCTTCGAACTGTCGCTGGTACGGTAGTATCTTATTTTTAATTCAAACTTTCGCCTTAAACGGCATCATACCAGGAACATAATAATACAACACAATTTTTCATTTTTAATTTATTAGGTACTTAATCAAAGGTATCATTCAAAAAGTTTATCTGAATACCTAATGAAACAAAATAATATTGGATACAAAACAATTTCGACAAGACGAAGCACGAAAACTTTCAATAACACCTTACGAATCAGCATCTAATAGTTACCTACATACGAATTTAATGATCAACTTTTAGTTGCTCAAAGTAAAGGAAATCACGCTGAATTTGAGAAAAAAAGGCCAAGAAAAAATAATGAGTTCAAAATAAAATAGGTAATCATTACCGTATGTAGGTAAGTACTTGAATTATTAGGTCTTGCTAATAAATATAGTTACGAACTTCGATGCTCTGCACGTCTTCATTGCTCCAAAGAGTTTGAATCTCGTACTCCGAGTCGCGAGACATGATGCCGTGTTGGCGTCGCTCCCACCGCGCCCGGATCAGACGAGCGATCTCGAGCCACAGGCGCGCCTCCAAAACTATGGCCAGATGAAACCAGTTTTAAAATGAGAGTTGCAAAAAATCTATTACTTATCTATCTATCTATATATACTTACTAATATATACAGCTGAAGAGTTTGTTTGTTTGCTTGAACCCGCTAATCTCAGGAACTACTGGTCCGATTTGAAAAATTATTTCAGTGTTAGATAGCCCATTAGCCCATTCAGTGTTAGACCAATAGCAGCGGAGCTGACGAAGTTGCGCGGGTCAACTAGTTACATAATTATATAATAAACGTCAGGCTCGATCACCAAAAACATTTTTAAAACTTACGGAACAGAAAAGAGAAGGCGGTAAGGAACAGTGGGTTAATGTTGCCGTTGACGACCGCCATGGTGTACAGGAGCGCCCCGGCAGTGGGGGCCTGACGTAAGAACAGGCCGCGCAGGGTCGCGCCCAGCCATGGCAGGAACAGGTATTCGCTTAAAGGAGAACGCTGGAATGTAATAACAGAATATTAAATGGGAAAATCTAGTTCTTCTCCATAAACAGTCAACAAATTAGAACTATGCACTAAAGTTGTGTATAAATTAAAGTTGTGTCCTTGCTATAGCAAGGACACAACTACAACTATCATTTGTCTACACTAATATTATAAAGAGGAAAGATTTGTTTGTTTGAATTGAATAGGCTCCGAAACTCCTGGACCGATTTGAAGAATTCTATCACCATTACAATCCCACATTATCCCTGATGAACATACACGTACGCTGCAGAAACTATAGATAATAAAATATAATAGAGAATAGAGCAAGGTATGTACTAGTTTAATAGAGAACATTAATATCTAGTAGTAATATCTACAAAAAAGTCCGCGAGCGTATATTTTTATTTTTATTTTATTTGTGATGGGTTTGCTCTTGACTCTAGTCTAGGTCAGAGATGACAGAAACAAAGTCTACGATGGAGCGAGCTTACCCAGAAGGAGCCTGTTCACTCTAACTTTGAAGAGATTAGGGTTGTAAGCGTTTGGAAACACGGATGCTGGCAGAGAGTTCCACTCCTTTGCTGTGCGCATTATAAAAGACGTTTGGAAACGCTTAGTGCGAATTGGTGGACTAGTAACAAGGTAGGGATGGTAAGATGCAGTGCGTCTGGATGTCCGATGGTAGAAGGGGGCCGGTGGAATGAGGTCGTGGAGTTCTTGGGCACACTCATCACTCATATTATCTACTATCATACTATTATGATTAAGTCACAATGACCGCTTTTTGTTCAAAGTTATTCAATCAAAACCCGGGTGAAATGGAATAGTGGTGATTTTAGTATCATGATATTAATCCTTATCTATTTAAATTGTTTAATAATTAAGGTTCGTTATGTATGTACATGTAAATTACACTTTAAATTATTCAAATCGAACCTTTAGTTTCTAAAAGTTACGACGGGTACAAAAATACTCTAAGTAAGAAAATGTTGCGGTTTGAGCGAACCGAGTCTATTAATTAATAAGTAATTTACACATTTACCTTTAAGAGGGTTGCGTGGAGTACCAACTAAACCCGCGCGAACGAAGTCGCAGGCGAAGTGCTAGTGTTTGTGATATTTTCAATACAAAAATAATGATATCGTTTTAAAAATCATAATACACAATTATTTCTTATCAAGTCACAATTCTTTAATGACACTATTTAGGTACACAATGGTTAATTATTATTAACAGAAACAATGAAAAGTCAGTAAATTATTATTGTTCGTCGTATCTGTTGGTCGTAGCCAGAATAAAGGTAATTCATACAAGAAAAATGTCGAATCGTGAGGAACCGAAGATACTTTAAGTACCTATAACAGTCTAGTAACGAGAACTTAAGAGGAAATGCTGGCGGCGAGACTTTGTATGAAAAAAGTCATAATTCGAGGTTTGGCTCTCGACTGTTTTCTTCTCCAATATTGGACCGATATTAGTGATATTTCACAAACTGAATAAGAAGGATTTATACTGTGTCTCTATTATTTCCTGTTTTGATTAATAGTAGCCAAATTTGTACACTAGGGCTCTGTTGACAGCGATTTATCGGATTATTTTAAGCATTTTGTGAGAGTTCTAGTGCTTATTCGGTTAATAAATTAAAAAAAGGAAAACATAGGGACACAGTATATATCCTTCTTATTCAGTTTGTGAAATATCTCTTAAATCGGTCTAATATTGGGAGAGAAAACAGTCGAGAGCCAAACCTCCAATTATGACTTTTTACATACAAAGTCTCGCCGCCAGCATTTCCTCTTAATGAATGACCCAAGCTAATCTAATAAAATAATAATGTTGCAGAAAAGAACAAGTCGCAACTAACGCGTGCCCGTAGTCGCTCTCAATCAAAGATCAAGAAAAGCAGATCTAAGTATGTAGGTACCTACCTAATCAAATTATTGTCTTTATTGAATAATGTGCTTATTTTTTAAATTACCATAAATAAATGACGATGCTTAAGAAGATAGATAAATGTTTGTGAATAATATTTTTTCATGTATCATTATTACAATAGACCATGTACCTAACTCGCGAAACGACTTTATGTACCTACCTACCTAACAAATATTCGTATTTTCAGAAAAAGAAGAACAAGACGAAATCATGGTGAAAGCACGCAAGTATGTCGTGATAGAACGTTTTAAAGGAAACCCAAAAAGATCTGACTTTAAAATCGTGACGTACGATCTGCCTCCGTTACAAGATCAGCAAATTCTCGTGAAGGTGGAGTGGATAAGCGTGGACCCGTATATGCGACCACACGACAGTATCTACCCCTTACCTTACGATCAATTCGGTTACCAAGTCGGAATTGTTCAGGAGTCAAAAAACCATAAATACTCAGTCGGCAGTCGGGTGGTATCACACAACGGATGGTGCGACTACTGCATAATGAATCCTGACGTAGTAATAAGGAGCCACGTATATGGTATCCCACAATGTATTGCCTATAAATTGCCAGATGTGTTAGAAGGTTTATCTGCATCTTTGGGCCTCGGTGCCGTTGGCTTCGCGGGTGCTGCTGCATACTTTGGGCTCCTCAGAATTTGTAAACCTAAAATGGGGCAGACAGTGGTGGTCACGACCGCTGCTGGCGCCGTCGGTTCCATAGCTGGTCAAATAGCAAAGATCCACAGTTGCACTGTGATAGGATTCACGGGCAGAGATGACAAGGTGCGCTGGTTGACGGAACAGCTCGGCTTCGACTATGCTTTTAACTACAAAACTGTTGATGTCAATAAAGCCTTGAAAGAAGCTGCCCCAAACGGCGTCGATTGTTACTTTGACAACGTTGGAGGAGAGTTAAGTAATGCCATCATGCAACATATGAAGCAATATGGTAGAGTTGCTATCTCCGGTTGTATAAGTGTCCAAAACCAAAGTACCAAAACGTACCCACCAAATGTTGTACAACCGACAATTCTGGTTAAGCAGCTCACGGTTGAAGGCTTCCTAGCTTTCCGATGGACTGTTAGGTGGCCTGAAGCATTTGCTAAGTTGACGGAGTGGATCAAAAGCGGGAAATTAAAAGTCAGGGAACACGTCACCGAAGGGTTCGACAATATTGTGAACGCACTCTTGGAAATGCTCTCCGGACAAAATTGTGGGAAAGCAGTGGTCAAGGTCGCGTAACTAATGCACCGACTAAACATTGAGAATGGTACTGTCACTCTTGTTTACAGGAAGCTGACTAGGTACCTACCTAACCATATCAACGTTCCATTATGGTTGGTTTGGTTAGCCACTCTAACGTACCTACCTACACCAACGCTATCTTTCTTTCAGTTTTTCCAACCCAATCCCTACCTAGATATGGCACAAAGCCGCGTTCTGAGCAACCGGATAACGGGCCAATTATTCGACAACGATCCGCGCGCCACCACGGAATGACTAGGAATATTGCGATACCCTTATTATAACTAAATTCCTATTGGTTGTTTGTGTTTTAAGTGGTCCACAAAGGCTAGACCAAACACGGTGAATCTTTTGTCATCTGACTGCTAATAATGTTAAGTGTTTTTTAGGTATATCCTACAATGACTTGCTAATTAAAGGCGTGAGTAGTACCTAGATAAAATATCCATTTAATGACGCATGCAAAATGCTTCCTGAAAGTTAAAAATGTCCAA
Source organism: Lacanobia wlatinum (assembly GCA_947578705.1). NCBI lineage: Eukaryota > Metazoa > Arthropoda > Insecta > Lepidoptera > Noctuidae > Lacanobia > Lacanobia wlatinum. The sequence continues at coordinate 22,399,829 of OX388029.1, forward strand.
ACAGGTTGTAATGCCTTCTACCTATACCTACATATATACACAAGACACTGCACAGACACAACTAACCGTCTATGTACCTACATAAGATGTTTTTCACACCACCTGCACGAAAACGTCAAATTATTTGCCACGCAAACCTCGTGAGCGGCTCTCGTCCAACTCCACTGCACATTATTGCCGGGCGGGTTATAATGAAATTCAGTACAATATTATTGCCCTGGCGGTGGGCTGTAGCCACAGCTTCGGGCGCTCGACCAGCTAGTCTGTTCTGTAAATAACTATTTCGATATCGAGCTTCATCTGAGTGACAAAACTCACAAAATGAGCTTTATAATAACACACAACATAAAGCTCTTTTGTTTATACGAATTTGATACTCACCTCAGCCTCAGATGTTGTTACAGAACAGCACTACTGCTCTTAGCAGTGGAGGCCGACACGCGCCACCTCTTTTCATAGTAAGAGCATAATTTTCTCGCAGTAGATGTGAAACTAACTTTTAAGTGTTTATGGTGTTCTATAAATCTACTTTTAGTAAAATTAATAAATACTTTAATTTGTTACTACGGTTTCTTATTTTCTCACAGTACGTGTGAAAAGTAGAGTATCCTCCTCGAGGGTAAAGGTGTCTTTGCCTTGCTAGCTTGAATCCCTCACAACATTCAGGATTCTTGTATTAACTCCGGAATCCTTCATTGCGTTCGGAATTCAATATAACGCCCGTGATATAAGACACTGCTTTATTCCCCTCGTTGCATAATCTACTATTCTATATCCCTACGTATGAACCATAACCTGTACCTAGTGTTATTCTGTAACAACATTTTCGTGTCTCGACAGCGGAATTCGAGGTGAGGTATCAAATTCGTATTAATAATATAAGACTTATATCATATTTATGGTTTATAATAAAGATCACTTAGTGAGCTTTGTCACTCAAGTGAAACTCGATATCGAAAAAGTTACTTACAGAATAGCACTGCTGACCTAGGCTCCGAGGTCTATTAGAAAATAAGTAGGTGACAATTGATAGTTAATGCAATGCCTAACTATTATCAATATTAGCATCCTATATGAACTGTACTACTTTTATCAGCATCAAACATCAAGACAGGTGGAATTTACCTACACCGGCCGGTTAATATTTCCTTATCACCAAAAACATCGGCTCAAGCGGCAGTAGATATCGCTGGACTCAACACTCCAGAAGTCTAGACTGCTCACCATTATATAGTACTACTCTGTGCTACTCACTATCTGATACGCTGCGAGCGCGAGTAGGTAAGAATGATATTGACTTAAGTTGAATAAGTCAAAATCATTCTTCATTGCTCGTGACACACAATGATGCTAGCACTATTGACCGACTGTATACTATGTTCCACTTGTTTATAAACTCAGTCACTCGAACCGTTTCATGAACGATAGACATAATGGTGAAGGCACGGAAGTACGTCGTCAAAAAAAAACTTCCAGGGTTTACCCAAACGTGAAGATTTCGAAATGGTTGAATACGAGTTACCGGCGCTCAAGAATGGAGAGATCCTCGTCAAAACTGAGTGGGTGAGTGTGGACCCATACATGCGTTCGTATAGCTCACGTTACACAACGCCGTATGACCAGTTTGGCTTGCAAGTTGCCTTAGTAGAAGATTCAAAAGACCCTAGATTCCCGGTCGGTACCAGGGTTGTCTCCCACAAAGGTTGGTGTGACTACTGCATCATTGATACAAATGACACCAAAGATTATGCCGGAAGAGTTTATAAATTACCAAACTTGAAAGGTTTATCAAATTCTTTGGGAATTGGTGCTGTTGGCATGCCGGGAGCTTCCGCGTACTTCGGATTTCTGGACATTTGCAAGCCTGAAGCTGGTGAAACCGTGGTTGTAAGCGGAGCTGCTGGAGCGGTCGGCTCTATTGTAGGACAGATTGCAAAGATCAAGGGCTGCAGAGTTATCGGTTTCGCTGGCTCTGATGATAAAGTGAAGTGGCTCGAGGAAATCGGTTTCGACAAGGCGATCAACTACAAGACTGCTGTAATCGCGGCAGCTCTGAAGGAAGCTGCTCCCAAGGGTGTGGACTGTTACTTCGACAATGTTGGTGGAGAGCTCAGTTCGACGATCATCAGCCAAATGAATGACTTCGGAAGGGTTTCAGTTAGCGGCGCCATCAGTACATACAACGATGCTAGTTTGCCCAAGGCGACCATCCTACAACCTGCTATAGTATTCCGACAGTTGAAAATGGAAGGTTTCATTATTTGGCGATGGATCGACCGACAACCGGAAGCATTTACAGAAATTATCAAGTGGATTCACAGTGGACAGTTACAGCCTAGGGAACACATTACTGAAGGTTTCGAAAATATCTTCGAAGCATTTGTAGGAATGTTGAATGGTGAAAATTCTGGAAAGGCTGTTGTTAAATTGTAAGTTTTATAAGGAAATTAGCTGACCCGCGCAACTTCGCCTGCGTCACTTTTTTCATTACTGCTCCTCTCCTATTGGTCTTAGCGTGATGATATATAGCCTATAGCCTCGGTAAATGATCTACCTAACACTGAAAGAATTCTTCAAATCGGACCAGTAGTGCTATTTTGTAACAACATTTTCGTATCTCGACAGCGGAATCCGAAGTGAGTTTTAAATTAAGACCTTTATTTTGTTTGCAATACAGCTCACTATATGAGTTTTATCACTCAGGTGAAGCTCGATATCGAAATATTTATTTTCAGAATAGACTAGCTGTAGTTCCTGAGATTAGCGCGTTCAAGCAAACAAACTCTTCAGCTTTATATTAAGTATATGGGGGCTACTCTAAGCCCGAAGTCCGTAGTTTCGGGCTTAGTTGCGGACGTATTCTACTCCGTTTCACCTAAGGACTTAATATTAGTCCCGAAGGCGAACTAAGAATGAATGACAACACGATTTGACAGTAACTGTCAAATCGTGTTGTCATTATTTCTTAGTCCTTGGGTGATACGGAGTAGAATACGTCCGCAAGTAAGCCCAAAACCACGGACTTCGGGCTTAGAGGGTAGCCCCCCAGATGCGCTTATGATTAAACCCTGTCAAATTAAAGTTAATGGTTTAATTTGTAGAAGACTATCTCATTTCATTCACTCCTTCTCCAAAACCGAAATGTTTTTAATTACTTACCTATCTCGGATCTACTAAAAGTTGTTTAAGATTGTTACCACGTTCGAAGAGTTCCATATGAGCATGTCAACTTCTACATTCGAATTTGTTTACGTTGTAGTACAGTGGCGCCTCTACCGGAAAAGTTTGGCAGTAAGATTCCCTATTAAACGTCAAAGATCCGCGCGCCACCTAGGTTGACTAGGAATTACATTGCGATACCCATATTATAACTAGATTCCTATGGGTTGTTTTGTGTTCTAAATAGTCCACTAAGGCTAGACCAAACACGGTGAATCTTTTGTTGTCATCTGAATGCTTATTAGGTATGTTAAGTACTTAAATATGTTTTATGTAAACAAAACTTTGTAACAATTTATTATTTTTAAAAGAGTGTCCGTGGAGTTTCTTGCACGTTCTTCTCCATAGAGATCTACGCTTTAGAACGTGCAAATAGCTTCATCTTTTTGGACTGACCGACCTTGACAATTCAAAAGTGCCTGTTAATGGTTTATTTGAAATATACGATTTGATTTGATTTGATATATTATCCAACAGTAGACTTGTTTATCAAAGACGTGAGTTACTTAGATAAAAAATATCCATTTAATAGACGCATGCAAAATGCTTCCTGAAAGTTAAAAATGTCCCAAACAGGTTGTATCGCCTTCTACCTATGTATACACTAGACATTACACAGACACACACCTAACCGTCCATATCTACTTACATAAGATGTTTTCTACAATACCTACGTTTGAGCCATTGCCTGACCTAGGCTCCGAGGTCTATTAGAAAATAAGTAGGTGACAAAGACAATTGATAGTTAATACAATACCTAACTAAGTATTATCAATATTATCATCTTACATTAACTGCGCTGCCTAAAGCATCCTCGACATAATAACGTTGTATCAGCATCAAACATCAATACAGACAGATGAAATTTACACCGGCCGGTTAATATTTCCTTATCAACAAAAACATTGCTCAAGCGGCAATATCGCTGGACTCGACACTCTAGACTACTCATTATCTGATACGCTGCGAGCGCGAGTAGGTAAGAATGATATTACTTATTCAACGCTCGTGACACACAATGACGCTAGCACTATTGAACGATTATATACTATGTTCCACTTGTTTATAAACTCAGTCACTCGAACCGTTTCGTGAACGATAGACATAATGGTGAAGGCACGGAAGTACGTTGTTAAAAAAAACTTCCAGGGTTTACCCAAACGTGAAGATTTCGAAATTGTTGAATACGAGTTACCGGCGCTCAAGAATGGAGAGATCCTCGTCAAAACTGAGTGGGTGAGTGTGGACCCATACATGCGTGCGTATAGCTCACGTTACACAACTCCGTATGACCAGTTTGGCTTCCAAGTTGCCTTAGTAGAAGATTCAAAAGACCCTAGATTCCCGGTCGGTACCAGGGTCGTCTCCCACAAAGGTTGGTGTGACTACTGCATCATTGATACAAATGATACCAAAGGTGATGCCGGAAGGGTTTATAAATTACCAAACTTGAAAGGTTTATCAAATTCTTTGGGAGTTGGTGCTGTTGGCATGCCGGGAGCCACCGCGTACTTCGGATTTCTAGAAATTTGCAAGCCTAAAGCTGGTGAAACAGTGGTTGTGAGCGGCGCTGCTGGAGCGGTCGGCTCTCTTGTAGGCCAGATTGCAAAGATCAAGGGCTGCAAAGTCATCGGTTTCGCTGGCTCTGATGATAAAGTGAAGTGGCTCGAGGAAATCGGTTTCGACAAGGCGATCAACTACAAGACTGCTGACATCGCGGCAGCTCTGAAGGAAGCTGCTCCCAAGGGTGTGGACTGTTACTTCGACAATGTTGGTGGAGAGCTCAGTTCGACGATCATCAGCCAAATGAATGACTTCGGAAGGGTTTCAGTTTGCGGCGCTATCAGTTCATACAACGATGCTAGTTTGCCCAAGGCAACCATCCTACAACCTGCTTTAGTATTCCGTCAATTGAAAATCGAAGGTTTCCTTGTTTGGCGATGGTTCGACCGCCAACCCGAAGCATTTGCAGAAATTATCAAGTGGATTCACAGTGGACAGTTACAGCCTAGGGAACACGTTACTGAAGGTTTCGAAAATATCATCGACGCATTTGTAGGAATGTTAAATGGTGAAAATTCTGGAAAGGCTGTTGTTAAATTGTAAGTTTATATTAGGACAATAAATGCGCTTATTATTTTACCCTGTCAAATTAAAGTTAATGGTTTAATTTGTTGAAGATTATCTCATTTCATTTACTCCTTCTCCAGAACCGAAATGTTTTTGAATATCTATAATAGATCTACTAAAAGTTGTTTAAGATTGTTACCACGTTCGATGAGTTCCATATGAGCAGACTGCTAATTAATATAACGAGGCTGTCTGAAGCCTCCACACACCACTTTACTCCTGTAACAACACAATAACATTGGGTATAAAATATTTTATACTTACTCGTATGTAGTATGTAATTTTATTCTTCAATTTATTACGTACCTACCAAAATAACTTCGTAAACATTTATTGTGGATTACTAAATTAGTATGCACACATTTCGTATGCAAATGACGTAGGTATACATTTTTTACATAAAATAATTATTATTAATATTAGGTAGGTACATAGAACCTAATAGGTACATAGATGATTAGGTAGGTACATAGGTACCCACATATGAGGTATGTTAACAATGCTAGACGAGGCAGTGACTCGTTTAGCATCATTCTGATCTGTCAGTACTTACAGAATGAGACTAAACTGGACGTAAATTGATAAATTGGCTAACATAATTCTATTTTTAGAACGATAACAGACAGAGAATGCCCTGTGGTGGAATGTTAAATACAACACTGGGTCTGTGAACTCGCACAAAGTTGGTTATTTTAACGAATGCTAAATATTTTATTTAGCACCTAAATGAGACTTACTTACCTACTTTACGAGTGAGCTCACTCTACTGGTATTGCATAACATCCAAAGTTCACAAAAACACGTTTATCCTGTTATCAAATCGAATATCATGGAAAAGATCAATAAAGCCTGTATTATCAAACACTCACGCGTCACGTCAATATCGTCAATATACAGCTTATCTTCCCGGCTCATCAGCATGTAGTGCAAGTCATTGCGAAGTGGTTCGTTGTCCAAAGTCACCACTTCAAATTTCACGTTACACGCGACGCCTAACATGAGGCAAACACCGGCTAGGAAGGTCGCAGAAAGCGTCGCTCTTGAAGCCTTCTCATTCAGCTTCTCCGCTTGAGCGAAAGTCTTCCTCCTCAGGTACTGGACACTAGTATCCACATAGTCAATCAAAGCACCTATTAAAGGTACTTTTGAGTTCGAATAGGTCATGTGCTTCGGCAATACATTCGGTGGGTCCGCGCCGCTGGCCATGCCTACAGCTGAATTATATAATTTTTACAAAACAAAAAATTCTAAAAACTTTGTTGTAGGATACTTCATAATTTGGCAGCCGTGATTTATTTTTCTTTTTATGACTGGGAGTGAAGTTTGTTAGAAGGAAAAAGTTTTGAGTTTTCTTTTTGGCAATTTCGCAACCAAGATAATATTATACATAATATAGTGCCAGAAACTTCGCCTAGTTTCTCATTCCACGATTTAAATACCGAAATAAGTTTTAGAGGTTCCTAATAGCTTGGACAAAATTTTCAGTATTTGAATCAGCAAATAGGTACCTACAGACGTACCTAACGACTGCCACACTGAATAACTGAAAACTAAAACCTAAAAAAAGTGCTAAAATATAACATTTTTTTATGTTAAAGTCATATAAAAATAGGGTTTGAATTCATGAATTGAAAAAGGTAGCACCAGGTCGAGTTAACACATTAATTTCACCCATTTTTTTATTATTTCCTGACTGAACAGGCTAAGGTCTGAGACCATGCTGCCTAGTCACCAGGGCATTTCAAATTCACATTCTAATATTGTGTGAATGTTTTCAGGCAAAGGAATTTGGAACCTAACTACCAAATTAAGATTTAATAAAAACGTCTTTTTATCTGTTGATAAAAATACCTTTTTAAATCTTAGTTTGTATGTTATTTATATCGCTACTCATAGGTAGGTATATTACTACATAAAATTATAAAATGAACACAAACCTTCCAATATATAAAATTCTTCCGTTACTGACTGATTGAGTGACTAACAGGCAACGCACATCCGAAACTACTGGTCGTAGAGAGCTGAAATTTGGCAAATTGGCATATAGGTTCCTTGGGGAGTGTAGGGGAGCACTAAGAGAGGATTTCCCGAAATTCCGATTTCCTACGGGAACGGTAAAAAACGGGATATATGCGTACGAAGTCGCGGGCAAAAGCTAGAAACGCGAACGTTACCTACTCTGTCTATCTGAGATGAGCTGATGGCTGAGTTTATGAAACTTGGCCACACATGTAGAATACTTTTGTAGCATGAAGCATGTTTTCTTGGAATGATTTCATACTTTCTCGCGGGCGAGAAAACTCATCGTGTCAAATACTTAATAAAAAACCAAAGTAAGAATATCAAAATTATTAATTTTATTGTAACCAAAGTCTGAAACGACAATATTAGGTACAACGTAAATTACCAAGAACTTAAATACAGGCTTAACATCATTATTTGCAACTTGTTATCTACTTACCTACCTTACAGTTCAAATTATCGACGACAATGTCAATTTCATATTTTTTTGTTGATAAACAACACACAAAAATGTAATTAATTTGATTCATATCATAAAACGTTACCTTTATTTATCAGCTACTAACGAAAATCGCAAGTCTTATTACAATCATTAAAGAATAATTGGCATGATTTAAAGATTAAGATGTAATTACAATTTTATCTCGGTGTGAAAATTGTGCTGCAAAAGAATCACGCGATTACAAGGCATTTTTTTAAAGATATCGTTTTATTTTATCGCAATACACACCAAAGTTGAACAAAATTGTAGCACAAATTATACGAAGAAATTATCTGCTTTACTTCGGCTCTAACAGTACCTTCTTCTTTTCGTGTCGATGGTACATTCACATAGCTATACTATTCGGGCCCAGTAAGTGGCCACGTTTGTAGCGGCATCAGAGGCATATTTCAGATCATATTGGATGCCGGTGAATGGACTTAAACGTAAATTAGACCCATCGAGTTTTGAAAACAGAGAGTTTACACACGTTCTCAGGTACGAGTGAGAGAGACAACGACATTTTACAAAGCTAAAACATTCGCTAAAACTCGATGTGCCAAAATTACGTTTATCATACTTCGCCAACTGACTACGCGCAGGAGATATACCTACACTATACACGCTATGAGCTATAATCTATATACAGGGTTATTTGTAAAACAACATCTTCTTAGGCAGTGAAAGTACACATGATTATAAACAACTTTTACTTTGAGACCAACCCTGAAAACTCGAAAGAAATATCAGCTGTTTCATACATTTTCATTGGCTAAATATTGCATTTTGTATGAAACTGCTGATATTTTTTTCGAGTGAGTAAAAGTTGTTTATAATCATGTGTACTTTCACTGCCTAAGATGTTGGTGTTTAACAAATAACCCTGTATATGTGTACTGCTAAGCTACGAACTTTTGGGAATTTAGCACCTATTATGTACTGTGTTTATACCAACTGCGTCTTTGTCGTTGAAAGCGGAACTAGAAGCCAGTTTGGTGTGTACTGCGCTTTACAATACTAATGTTACTGGGTAGGTAGTTAGGTACTAAATAATTCAGTCTGTCACAATGTCAAATAACACTCAGTGTTCATCAGACAACGATAATAATAAACGGCTTACTTATGAGAAGTTTCATTGAACGTTCTAATCTAAATTGTATAATTTAACATTGCTATATTTCTCTTTTTTAAAATAAGAATTATTTTACATGTTTACAAGGCCCGGTTTTTAGAGCGAAAATTATCGCAATATTAACGTGATTGGTTGAACTGAATTATCAACAGCCAATCGCATCCTTTCAATTGTGTTTAATTTTAACCCGTCGATAATTTCTTTCCAGAAACCGGGCGCATTGATCATCTACTATTGCTTTAAGTTTCAATGGAAGATAGTATTTAAAATGCCATCAGATTTCTACCATAGGTGAATAACGAATCAAATACACAAACTAACATGAGTGAAGCTTTACTTTACTGCATAGATTCTTCAATTTCTTAGTCTTTAACAAAATACTATGTATATAATTTTAAATGTGAAACGATTACATAATTCTCCAAAACAAAATCCTCAAACAACGTTCTACAGGTAAATCTCACTGGAAGTTGATTATTAAAATCTGGGGAACATTAGTGCCCTATTCAATCAAGCTAACAAATTGTCTGACAAACTCAACAACACTCATACAAAATATACATCTATGTATTAGGCTGCCTGTCTATTTACACGGAGAGTAGCAAGAGGCAGAGGTGGATGTCGCTGAAACCAACATTGAGGCTCTTTCTGACACTGACAAGTGAAGCATATTTTTTCCCAACATTATAGTAGCCGGCACGAATCGTGAGCACATGAATGCAGCAGGGTTTTCTCGCCAATGTACGGTGGGTGAACGAAACTTGCAAGCCCAATAGTCGATGAGCATTTACTGAAGAACCAATAACGAGAAGCGTCAGAGCTATCGTCGTCGAACCGACCAATGGAACACTCCATTGGTTGGTTGTTATATCGGCTATTCTGACAACACCTCACTATGCAAATTTAGGCGGAGTGAGCTTGAAGTGAACCGTCATTTCACCTTGACTGGATGGATTGACACCTCACTTCATATTCACTTCACCCGGTGAGATGTTCACAGAATCGCACTGCTGTAGTCATTCATTTTGTTTATTTTTTTATGGTATGCGTCATACTTGGAGCCTGTAAACACTTTTCTTTTCTTTCTTATTAAAATTTATAATTCCACTTCAGTGGCGATGATTGGGGAAGATCTTTACGTCCAGCAGTGGACGTCTTTCGGATCAGTGGTAAGATGATGGCACTGAACAGGGCCACCTAGAGCCTAACAGCTGTAACTGTTAGTAATAATATTTATGGCCACGCAATGAGCACTCAGCACGAGTATAAACCTTAGAATTTTTCACGGGCCTATCTCTAGCAACAGCGAAAGCTGTCTCTGTGCTCTATGGTGGGTAGATACACTTCGCTACACAGCTTCAGCTTCAGCTACCGGCTATACACACGCGCCGAGACATCCCGAGAACTTCCATTAGTCTCGCAAAGAATACGCATGTCAGGTAATGAAGGATTGAGTGCTTTCGAGGTGTCTCGACGAGTGTGTACAACCGGCATTACATTACTGCCTCTTACCTTGCTTGGTCGCTCAAATAGACAAGCAACCTTTGTGTCTCCATAATAATGAATCGGTACACTTAAACAGTAGATCCACTAAACATTTGACCATCGCGCATTGTACACAAGATTACATATTTGGGCCTCGACGCGTATCTATATTTAAATAATTTAGTGTTAATTTATTTATCTTTGAGCCAGATAAGTTTATCTAAACGGGAAGGTCCTCACAATATAAGTCGTTTCGAGGAGAACTTCTTTCAGACTTTTGTTCCAACCACCTAACTCGAGTTTTATGAAATAGTAGATTCTGCCCGCGGCTTCGTCCGTGTTTTATGATAAAAACATATCATTTATACGTACTAGTGGCTACTATGTCAACATTGCGGAATTTGAAAGTCACCGCGACCCTGGAACGCAAAGGGCATTAGGAGGAACACGAATGGGTTTTAGTCAGTAAGAGTCTGACACTCCCTTCTGCTCCGCCCAGAGCGGGAGGAGTCATTTGATGATTTCCCATCCTTAAAAATGTGGCTACTTGCCATAGTACTCGACAATAGTAGCTGTATTTATGTAGCTTTCTAACAGTGAAATAATTTTTGTATTCAGATCAGGTACTTCCAGATATTATTTTATATTAAGAGGCATAACATCTATGAGCAGTTATTTGTCATAGTTATTTAAAATATCCAATTAATAGAACTATGTTTCAGTATTTTAGACATCTGTTAACATTTATTTTACTCTAGTTAGGTGGTGGCAAATTATAACCTTAATAAAACACTCAAAAGACCGAACCAAAACAATTTTTGAGCATCAACTAACAGGCTCAAAGAACGTTACATATAATTTAATTCGATTTTTGAAATAATTTAGAACAGCGTCGAGGCCCTTACAGGTTAGTAAAAGTGTGTTGCTATGCGGCATTCACGTGTTCACCCTCTTAGCGGGGGACGAGTCCGCCTCCCCCTCGCTCGCCTTCCGCTTGCGCTTAATGAGGTGCGAGATGTCGGACGCTGCGGGCTTGGGCGCCGAGCTCGAGCCCGACGAGCTGGACGAGCTGGCTATAGCGCCGTTGGAAGAGGACGAAGCACCTTCGCCGTTTGTGGAGCAAAGAGTTTCGCGTACTCGTTTTATTGTCTGTGGAAATAGTAAAAAGGGTAGTATTGTTGCTGGTTTAGCCGAAGGTTGCATTAGTAGGATCACAGTACTATCCGAACTTAATGACTGATGTGAAATGCGCTATTTGCTACACAGTAGGTACAGTTCGCATCACCGTTGTTTACCCCTCCGAAGTTAGGTTTTAGTGACGACCGCGCACGTGCAATCGCGTAAACAAGTGTTACGTTCCTAGAATATTTTTTGAAGTGAAACTTCTTTACGCATGCTTGACTTGGGGAGTAAGCTGGCGAACACGTGACCTAAGCGTTACGAAAAGTGTGATCGGGCGAGGCGAACGGGAGTTGAGTGGGATATAAGCAAGAGACAGCAGTGCGCGAGCACATTTTCTTTCTCTCTTCCTCTCATAGCCAAATACGAAGTTTCACTTCAGTCGTGTGGTCATAAGCACACTCGTTTTTTGTTTATACGTATTATATTATAAATAAGTAACAAAGAAACCCAGTAACATAACAATATCAAAAAGTAACACCACACACAAAAAACAAATCAAATAGTAAAAAGTGACCAAAATAATGAATTAAAAACAATAACGTGTTACACTTTTCGCATCAACAGTCTGCATTGAGCAAGCGGGTCACCCGTATGCATCGAACGTATACGAGCGAGTGAGATGCCATTACACCCATCTTGCGCGAACACGCGCATGCGCGACCTACCCGCGCATGCGCTGTCCTATACTTTTTGTCAAATTGATATCCTGCGCAATCGATTGCGACGTACTTCGGGGAGGTAACCTACTGCACGACGATTCGTCTCGTCTTCCGTGCCGCCATTAAGTTTGAATCGTACTTCGTACTGTACGTATAACAGCCCATTCACGACTTCGGTCCTAGCGGCGAGCGGCGCGGCAAGCGGCGCGGCGGCGGCAAGCGGTGCGTTTTACACGCCACGTACCCTCAGTAGCGGCTAGCGGCAGCGGGCGAGGTGGACGTATTTAGGTAGTCGGAACGTGCTCAAAATTATGGCGTTATCAAAATTATCCCTTCTGTGTTTAGAAAGCAGTATATTTTTAAAACAAGATTCTTAATATGAGAGAAGGAGTGCACGAACTGAATAAAGATCGATATTTAAATGGCGAATTTCGTGACCTATTCGAAGATTACAGAAAATATCCGGACAAGTTTTATGCACAAGAATGAGTGTGGAAACATTTGATTATATTCTGCAGCACATAGACGTATGTTTAAAACAGCACATCAGATCCAAAAGGGTCTAAATTTTTTTGTATATGAGTTCGCCGCCGAGTCCGTCACACCTACACCGCTATCCGTGCCGCTCTGTTTCGTGGCGTCGCGCTCATTCGCTTGTACTGTTGATCTCGCCGCTCCCCGCACCGCGCGCCGCTGCAGCGATTCGCTCCGACAAAACCGCGCGCGTTTTCGCTATGAGCGGCGACTCGTGGCGTGCTTCAAACATTTTCATACATTTGTTCTTATCGCTCGCCGCCCCGCACGCCGCCGCCGCTCACCGCGGTAAGGTCGTGAATGGGCCGTAAAGCAGTTTTAAGAAGGCGTAACGATGCTTTGTAGAAACATCTTGTATACTCATCTTGACCACTGATATTACAGCATGAAGGTATTTTTACAGACATGGGTGCCAGTGCTGTGTTTGCAATATATTTTACTAACCCAACTAAAAGCGAAAGGCATTAAGTCCGCCTTTGTACCTTGTTTTCACTAGTCCATAAAGTTTAAATAATTTAAAGTGTATATTGCTGGATACGGAAAATTGGATGCTTCTACTTTTCGCGATATTAAGACTGATGTATCTTTCTCATGGCTGAACGCATGAAAATCTTACCTTCAACAAATTGAACCAATTCTTTACAATTAATCATTCAAACATGGAATTAGCAGTATGACTTGACTTTACTGTTATCAGGGGGGCTACTCTCTAACGAAATCCGTAGTTTCGGGCTTAGTTTCGGGCGGGCATTTTCTACTTCGTATCACCTAACCACTGAGAACTAATGATAACACGATTTCATAGTAACTGTCAAATCGTGTTATCATTCATTCTCAGTTCGGGTTCGGGACTAATCGTAAGTCTGTAGGTGATACGGAGTAGAATACGCCCGCCCGCAACTAAACCCGAAACTACGGATTTCGTTAGAGAGTAGCCCCCCAGGTTCAGAGCCATTTCAAAAATGACTGATAAAATTAAGTTCTAGAAAACATTAAAACCATGAATATAACATCAATGGCCATGATCATACACAACTAAGCAACAAATCAACCACATGGCCATTCATGTATTGGGTTCTATCTGAAATAACACACAGGGTACAATTTTGAACAAATTTATTTCAAAATGTTGCTAAACACAATAGAAAAATGGCCTTGTGGTAAAATGTTGGCTTAAAACTAACATGATTCAGATCAAATGATATCAGTACATTTAGCTTATAACTACGACTATTATAATATTAATGCTGCTGGGAGAAGCTGCCAGTCTAATGAGATTATAGTTATATTCACTTATATTAGCTTCAGTCTAAAATATGTTTATATATGGATTATGTTCAGGCATTTTCATATACAGCCTATAAATGCACATTCTCAAATTGTCATAATACACGATTACAATATCACATTCCAAATTAATACAAGTCTTAACATTACAATTAACAACTTTCAGTCCATAATTTCAGTCAACACTGGGTACAATCAACTTTTCATTTCGTACTATCACTTTCAAACCACATTTTCAAGAATATTTAAAGTAAGGCACACATTCATTCCACAATTTCCAAAAATAATACTGAATTATAAGTAACAGTCAAATATTAAAATTAACAATCACAATATCACAAACGGTGGCATGGATTTAGCAATTTGGCACAAAATAATTTAGGAACAAATTCTTTTTTGTAACAAATATCACACTGTCATGGAATGTTGACATTCTACCATGATATATAAAAAACCCAAGATATACACTCAGAATCTCAAAAACGTCCGCAAAAAACAAGCGCAAGTTTCAAACAGTCTCGCATCGCTCGCCATACTACACTGCTTTGTAAAAACAACTTTAAGCGATCCGTGTAAGGTTGAATTTGCAAAAAAAATTGTTTATAGTATAACTACACACAACTCACACATGACACTTGTGATACATGTCAGTTTTTGACGACAGTTTCGAGTGTTGCATTTGTTCGAGACTGTGCATCTTGGTTTTTTTTATATATCAATGCATTCTACCTATTCTTATTAGTGAAGCTTACTGCTATGTCACATGATTATATTTAAAGGAATGTTATTAGAATAAAATTGTTGCAAATACTGAAATTGTACTTTTTGCCCATTAGTTCTTCTGCAACAGATTAAAAAATTCGTTTGCAACAAAATGAAATGACAAAAACTTATGCTTGACATTCCAACTGACAATGGGACCTCTCCTTAATAATCATGTTGCGCAGCATCTTCCTAGTAACCTCAATGCAATCGCAGGGTCTTACCTCAGCCTTATAGTCCATCATATCTTGGATCTTCTCCTGAATTTCAGGCAGGAGTTCCTTCAACTCCTTGATTTCACCTTCGACGGAGTAAAATGGGTCTGCGGTGGTGAATTTCTTGACGGTGGCGTCTTCCATAACGGCGGCAGGGTTCTCCAGTGTCTTGATGCGTGTCTCCAGAATGTTTGCTGCGTTCTTAAAGTGTGTGATCGCGTCTTCGAAGTTCGATGCCAGAGAATTTGCTAGACCTGTAAGACAAATTCACAAGAGTAAAAATTCTGACCTTGACATTTTCAAGTTTAATAAACAAATTGTTACAAAACCGGCCAAGTGCAAGTCGGACTCGCACAAGAAGGGTTCCGTACCATAAACCTTAATTTTTAATATTTGTTGTTATAGCGGCAATAGAAATACACAATCTGTGAAAATTTCAACTGTCTACCCATTACAGTTCTTGAGATACAGCCCGCTGACAGACAGACGGATGAACGGACGGACGGACAGCGGAGGCTTAGTAATAGGGTTCCGTTGGTTACCCTTCGGATACGAAACCCTATAAAGTCTGCATATATTATAGTCCCTTCGCAAACAACATCGTCAATTTTGGAGGCCTTTTAATTTCATTGGATAGAACTCTTTGTCGCGGATCGAACTGACAGTATTATACTCGTACTATTGGCGAGCAACCAAACCTAGGCCTAAATTCAAATAGTTGTTAAAGCACCTCATTAATTAGTTCCAATAAATTAATTAGATTTCGCTCTTCTGTAAAGTTATTCAAAAACACATGAGCGAATTTAAAAAAATCTCACCTATTTGATAATGTGTCTCAGCAATACGCCTATCGTCGCTACGGTACAATTCCTTCTGAAGGTCCAGACAGCTCTCTGAAATTTACAGAAAATACAATGAAATCAGACACATCATAAAATATTTTGTACTGCTTGGACAAGTAAAAGCTCACCTCAGAGTAATCAGTAATAGATAGGTTATGTAAACCCACGCAAGTTATAAAACAAATGGTTTCCTCTAATGACAGATTATTAGAAATGATTATGCTTGAAATGATTACATGTCTGTTGAAGAGACCATAAGAACTGCTTCAAGCAGATCAGAAACACAAAATTAGATTAAGTGTTTTTACTAACTCACAACCTTACTAAAACTAACTAAACTTACCATCCGATGCAGTCTTACCGCATTCAGTCTAACTGAAATGGGGCTGATTACATTAATTCGGTCACCGAATACGGCGACCGTATTCGTTTAAGTTGTCGGATTACTGAATGCGGCGACCGCATTCGTTTAAGTTGTCGGTTTACCGAATGCGGCGTCCGCATTCAGCCGAACAATGAGTGACGCGTTTCAACAAAGCCGCCATGCCGTGTTCAGTCACCGAATACGGTCTGTGGCCGAATACAGCTTTTATTTTTACTATTTATAGGCTCGCGTTTGACCACTATCTCACCTGATGGTAAGCGATGATGTGGTCGAAGATGGAGCACGCTTGCCTAGAAGTAACCTATTCACTCTTGACTTAAATACTCCCAGGTTATAGCTATCAGGAAACACAGACTCCGGCAGGGAATTCCACTCCTTAGCTGCACGCACTATGAATGTGTTCCGAAAACCGAAAACCTGCTTAAACTAATCGGTGACCAAATACAGGCTACAAGCGAATCGGTCGAAATGAACTAATGTAAACGAGCCATAACACCAGGATAATTGGTTAAATTAGAATAGACTAATTTGAGATCAGGGGAATATTAATAATATGATAGCATACAGCTAAGGAGTGGAATTCTCTGCTGCAGTTTGTGTCCTGATAGGTAAGACTTAGGTTCGTTCTAGGAAAGCATGCTCCCTCCATTGCTAGACCACATTGCTAGACATCATTGCTTTATCACATCAGATGAAATCGTGATCAAACGCGAGCCTATCAATATAATAAAGAAAACATTGTAGTACTTACGTGCCGCGTCGCCGCCGCACTCCTGCACGCGCCGGTATAATATAGTAGGTACTACTTACGCATATCAGTGACCGCCTTGTCGTAGGTCTCGCTCTCCAGCGCGACCTCTCCCAGCGCGAGGTGCACGTCGGCCAGCAGCGCGCGCGCCGCGTCGCCGCCGCAATCCTGCACGCGCTTGTATAGGATGCTGCGGGCTAGATCTAAGGAGAAAGAGAAGTTATTTTATTTAATCTGACTTATAAATAATTCGCGCTTCGAGGTGGAGTTGGGGAAACATACATACAGTCAAAAAAGTTTTAGGAATGGATGATTTGATTATGGTTCCAAATTCAATTTTTTCTTTTTTTTTTTGTTGTTAGATTGGTACAACTGTTTTCCATTTTGGCGCAGAGTTTGAGTTACATCTGTTATTTAGATTAAAATATACAGTGCCTTTTTTAGTTATATCATATTAAACATCCAGTGCATGTTACGAATTTCATAATGGACAAAAACATCAAACAAAGAGTTTGTCTTGAATTTTGCATCGCCAATGGAATTTCGTGTTCAGAGTCACTGAAAATGTTACAGAAGGCTTACGGTGGATCGACTTTATCAAAAACACGTTGCTTATGAGTGGTACAAAGCATTCAAAAGCGTTCAAAAAATTCATATCTCGACATGATGGAAAATTTGTCTCGCTCTGGTAGGCCATCAACGTCTGCAATTGAAGTTAACATCGCAAAAGTGAAGGAAATAGTGAGTGAAAGTCCCCATTCAAATTTAAAAGTGATAGCCGCCGAACTTTCTGTGTCTGACGAGTCGGTCCGTACCATTTTAAATAATAGAATAGAATAGAACTCGATTATTCGAGTATCACGACTCAACTGTTAGTAAAACTTTAGACTAAGTTACACTGATAAAAGCAAAACAACACAACACAACAAATAATGGTGGATCACTGCTGCGACAAACCACGCGTGATTCCACAACAGCGACCCACATAAATACAGTACAATCACTTGGGCATGACACATGTTGCTGCTCGGCTAATCCCAAAGACCTGAATGTTCTCCAAAAACTCAATCGTATAAGAGTTGCTGAGGACATGCTAGAACAAGTCAATTCCGACCCAACATTCATGAAACGCATTGTTACTGGTGATGAGACGTGGGTTTACGAGTTTGTCATGCAAACTAGTCAACAAGGTTCGAAGTGGCGCCTTCCAATGCAATGGCAATTTGTAGCTTCCTTCCTTCAGAACTACACTTTTCAAAAAACATAATCAGCACTCTCTCTGCTGAGACACCGGCCTGCTCTCTGTGAGAGAATAGGCTATAATCCAACACATATGCTTTCTAATTGAATGAATTTAAGCTAATATTTTATACTAGTGGACGTCACGCGGTTTCACCCGCGTAGTTCCCGTTCCCGTGGGAGTAGGGGGATAATATATAGCCTATGTTACTCCCTGATAAAGTAGCTATCCAATGCTAAAAGAATTTTTCAAATCGGTCCAGTAGTTATGGAGCCTATTCAATTCAAACAAATCTTTCTTCTTTATAATATTTGTGTAAATTTCATGCTATAAAACCAAATGTTCTATGGTGAACGAGCTTACCAAGCATTTCCCATGCTAGCTGCAGGTTATCAACATCATCCTCAGCCTCAGCATCAACATTCATTGCAGATTCGTCATGATCGCCATTTGTGGTTCCCTGAGGAATATTAAACTGAATAAGTTAAATAGTAACTAGAGGTCTTAAAGTGTCATCAATAACCATAGCCATTAAAACACTCAACATAGTCTTTGCTGCTTTTGTTATTGCAGCTGTTGTATCAGCTACCGTAAGAGTTAACTTTTCTATGTAGCACATGTTGCATAGAAAACACCTCAATGGTTTCTTACCATGACCTTTTTCAACCTGATTTATGTTATTAATGCATATAATATCCTCCTACAGTGCTCTACAATAGCATAGCTTTCCAAGATTATTTCTGTAATTGTATCAGTATTCCCAAATAATTATAGATTTTGCTTAAAACTCACAGGTTCTTCGTTCTCTTCAGCAGCAGTACTGCTGCCGGGCTCATCTTCCTTAGTGGTGGACTCAGCTTCAATATTCTCTACTTCTCCATTTTCCTTCTCTTTCTCTGGTTCAGCCTCTGGTTCCCCTTCTGCCTCTGCCTCGCCATTTTCTCCATTCTCCTCTTGTTCTAATAAAATAAGATAGAATTAATTTTTGAAGTGAAAACTTCTTTAGCGGCGCTGAGCACTTTTTGTTGGATGGGTAAAAACTTCCAAACTCGCGTCAGGGTCACGTGATGCTGATCGAAAAAGCGTAAGATCGAGGGGAAGGGAGAGGAACTAGTATCTCCCACTCTTTCTACCGTGCCTGAGTGTGCTGCTCCGCTTAGGCGGCACAGGGCGCTTGCGCGAATGTCCGTCTGTGTTTATGTACAGCGTGCCACGCGTATCCAAGGATACGAAATTACGGAATTACGAAATTATGGATGAAAGTTGATTTTTCTAAGAGATAAAAATTAATGTAATATATATATAAATAACGATATAATATTATGAATAATAACATGTAAATTGTCATATTTGTGTACGATAGCGCAATAAATAAACATTGTATTCTACCTCATAAATGATAGTATTTTTGTACTTATAATTAAACACAACGTTAATACTAAAGTTTTCACTTCTGCCGGCACTCCCGGAGTGCTACCAGTGTTTTTTTTTTAAGTAAGTACAGCATAAAACTCAACAACTCGCAACTCTATCTCCAGTGTGGCAGTTACACATTCCAAAGAGTAGTTCGTATGGAAATGTACATGCAATAAACTAAGTAACTCTTTTAAATCACTACTTACAAAATCATGGTTACATACGTTTTGAAATAAGTAATGTGTGAAATTATACAATGCGAAGATGGTCTTAAATCTTCAGCAGGTTCAACAAAGTTTTGACATCTAAATTAAAGTTTGGGCACTTTAGTCGCTGTGAAGTGGACATGGTGAAAGAATTGTTGAAATTGGTCCAGTCGTTTTTGAATTTATTCATACAATTATTTCTCGAAACATACAATTATTTCTCTTTGTAATATTAGTGTAGACTTACCCTCATTATCCTCTTCCTCTTCTTCGGCATTGCCTGACCCTGGTACACCATCACCAAGGACCCCACTCTCTTCTCTTGACAAGCCAAGTAATGCCTTTCCATACCTGTGAGAAAAGAAAATAATGCATCAATAATACAATACTACTGAGTTTCTATATTGAGTTATTTTTGTTTTTAAATGATAACTTATGAATACTGCAATATAAACACATCAAACCTGTTTAATATACCCAGTTTAATTCATGATTGGATTTCACATAAATAGATAACCTATGTCTAAGAAACTTGTAGTGTGAAAGAAATGAATGGGAAGTTCCCCATTCATTGTTAAACAAATTGATTGCAACACTTACAACACAATAAGTGTCACTTACAGCTTTAAGAGTGGTGTAACTATTTTTTGTATACAATAAGGTATATGTATGTGCTATAGACCTATCTTTCGCATTAGTTAAACTTCATCGTAATAAACTTACCACAAATAGGCCTCAGCACACTGATCCGCAGTGTCTCCATGTTCCTTGGCAAGGCCCTCACATGCCTCCGCGAGTGTGCTGGCTGCTGCACTGAAATCTTTCACAGCCAGATGTCTGCGGCCTGCAGCGAGCAGCTCTGTAGGGGATGAGGTCGACAGTTCTGATGTAGCCTCAGTCATCTGGATGAAAATAATTATATTTAGCAGATCAGCATAGTAGTATTTACGTGTTGTACCTAGATTTTATAATAATAAAATAAGTAGATAAGTACAAATGGAAACAAAAGAAAATGCTTAGTGGATCAACATTGATAGAATAGTCTTGTGAGATGAATCTAGAACCCAAGTGTGATTTTGTGGTAAAAGCCCCTCATCCAGTACAAGTTACAGTTAACTTTTACGAACTCGTGATTAAACACAATGCGAGTACCGCAAACGAGTATTCATACCGTACAGTGTAAGCGCCAATTCACTCGATGAATGTCAATTATAGGGCATTGCGCCCTACTTTTTGCAGCAATAAAGCAGTTTTACGATAAATACTAACGAAAAACTCACAGTGAGAGAGACAATAACTTTCTTTTCTTCATATCCACGATGTAACGGTCGGCGGTAATATAACAATACCTACATCAATAAATACAATAGCCAGCTAACGAATTCCACCACGTGGAAGGGCGAAAATTAAATCTGCTAACTAATATATTTTGTAGAAACTGTAAATACTGGAGATTATAACCAATATGTTAAAATATTAGAAAGAACATCGAAGATTTACCGCAAGAACCCCGCCAAAATGTTGGATTGGGCAATCGATGAGTAAGCACGTGAAAGTAAATAACAAGGTAAATACTTACTTTGGTGGTTTATTTTAAGTTATATTACAATTTCAATACAAAACTAGTAGTAAATTCAAAGCAAAACCAATAAAACTTGGAATTATGGACGCGTGTCGAACGATTCCGTTTGCTTGCTGCCGTTTTTAAAACAGATTAAAAAGTAACCAATGCAATACAGAACTGACACATGACAATAGCAAACGTCAACTGCTGTCAATATATGTAAATGACATATTCTTTAAATGCGTTTGTCTATGGGCAAATCCCCGCGCAAATTCAAGTCCATTCCCGCGTCTTTTTGTAAATAAATTTCATGAAATCAAAACGTGACATATTTTTTAACTAATGTTAAAATATTAAATAAGTTTGTTTGATTGTTATCTGCAGTTTCAAGCTTCAAGTTCTCTTTATACATATAATGTTTTTCAATGCGATATAAAAACGAGAACAAAAAAAAACCGGCCAAGTGCGAGCATTGAGGGTAAGGGACTATTTGTATAATATACTTTTAGCTGTAAGTAAAATGTACTTTGATTGGCTTTGATTGTTAAAAGCTAGAAAAAAAGCAATAACATAAAAGTGATACAAAAATCCTAAATTATAATGTAACTAGCACTTCGCCCGCGACTTCGTCTGCGTAGACTTAGAGGTTGCGCGCAACTTCTTTGTTCCATATTCTCATTCTCGGAAATGTATCTTCATGATCCTTTATTCTGATAGTTTGTGAGGCTTTACTGTCCGTACTTCCAGCTCCGGAACTACTTCAACATGTTTCTGGTATTCTGGTACTTGTGAATCTTTAGCGCTCATAACTCCAGCCTAGAAAAAACTTCGATATGTTTCGATTCTCCTGGTATTTTTAAATGCTAACCACTCACAATTCCAGCTTCGGAAACCCTTCGAAATATTTCTGATATACCGGTACTTGTGAATTTTTAACGCTCATAATTATAGCCCGGATAAAACCGCTATATGTTTCTGTTCTCCTGGTACTTTTGAAACCTAACCACTCAAAATTCCAGCGCACCAAACATTAAAACATGTTTCTGGTCTCCTGGTTGTTGTGAATCTATAGCGCTTACAATTCCTGCCGAAAATATAATTTGACATGTTTCTGGTCTCCTGGTATCTACTTGTGAATCTGTAGGGCTCATAATTACAGCCCCGAAAATACTTCCACATATTTCTAATCTCCTGGTACTTTTGAATCCTAACCGCTCACAATTCGAACCCTAGAAATACTTCGATATGTTACTGGTCTCCTGGTACATAATGAATCTTTAGAGCACATAATTCCTGCCTGGAAAAAGCTTCCACATTTTTCTGTTGTTCTGGTACTTTTGAATCTTTACCGGTCTTAATCTTGCTCCAGAAATATTTCGAAATGTTTCTGGTCTCCTGGTACTTGTGAATCTTTAGCATTTACAATCCTAGCCACGAAAATACTTCGACATGTTTTTGGTCCCCAGGTACATACATAATGAATCTTTAGCGCTCATAATTCCAGCCCGGAAAATATATACTTAGACATTTTTCTGTTCTCCTGATACCTTTGAATCCTAGCCACTCAAAATTTCAGCGCCGGAAATATTTCGACATATTTCTGGTCTCCTGTTACTTGTGAAGCTATAGCATTTACAATTCCAACCCGGGAAAAAATCGACATAAATATTTGTTCGACAGTTAAAAAAAAAACAATAAATATTCGAGACCATAAATACTTTATCATCGTTATGTTCTCCTGGTACTTGTGAATCTTTAGCGCTCCCAATTTCAGCCCCGGAAAAACTACGACATGCTTCTGTTCTCCTGGTACTTGTGAATCTGAAGTACTAAGGCAGCAGAAGCGCTGGGTTTCCACTTCCGCCTCAATCTTCATTAAGCCATGCCTTTTACCGGTATAAAAAGTAGCCTATGTTTGATTCCAGGATGTGGACTATACGTGCGCCAAATTTTATCCATATCCCTTCAGCCATTTTTGCCCGATTGAGGCACAAACATACAAACATTCACATCCTACTAATATTATAAACTAGCACTTCGCCCGCGACTTCGTCTGCGTAGACTTTAGAGGTGACGCGCGACTTCTTTGTCCCATATTCTCATTCTCGGAAATTCATTTTAATGATTTTTTATTCTGATAGTTTGTGCGTCTTTACTGTTCGTACTTTCAGCCCCGGAACTACTTTGACATGTTACTGGTATTCTGGTACTTGTAAATCTTTCGCTCATAACTCCAGCCCAGAAGAAACTTCGATATGTTTTGTTCTCCTGGTACTTTTGAATCCTAACCACTCAAAATTATAGCGCCGGAAACATTAAAACATGTTTCTGGTCTCCTGGTATCTACTTTTGTATCTGTAGCGCTCATAATTACAGCCCCGAAAATACTTCGAAATATTTCTAATCTCCTGGTACTTTTAAATCCTTACCGCTCACAATTCGAACCCTGAAAATACTTCGACATGTTTCTAGTCTCCTAGTACATACTGAATCTTTAACGCTCATAGTTGCTGCCTGGAAAAACCTCCACATTGTTCTGTTGTTCAATCCTAACCGCTCACGATTCCAGCCCCGAAAATACTTCGACATGTTTCTGATCTCTTGGTACTTTTGAATCATATCCGCTCACAATTCCAACCCTGGAAACACTTCGACATGTTTCTGATCTCCTGGTACATAATGAATCTTTAGCGCTCATAATTCCTGCACGGGAAAAACTTCCACATTTTTCTGTTGTTTTGTTACTTTTAAATCTTTACCGCACATATTTCTAGCGCAGAAACATTTTGACATGTTTGTGGCCTCCTGGTACTTATGAATATTTATCATTCACAATCCTAGCCCCTAAAATACTTCGACATGTTTCTGGTCTCTTGGTACTTTTGAATTCTAACCGGTCACAATTCAAGCGCCGTAAATATTTCGACATGTTTATGGTCTCCTGGTACTTGTGAATCTTTAGCGCTCATTATTTAAGCCAAAGAAATACTTCGACATGGTTCTGGTCTCCTGTCACATGTGAATCTATAGCGTTTACAATTGTTACCCGGAAAAAAATTCAACACACATATTTCTGTTAAAAAGAAATATTCGAGCCCAAAAATACTTTAACATCGTTCTGTTCTCCTGGTATTTGTGAAACTTTAGCGCTCTCAATTTCAGCCCCGAAAATACTACGACATGTTTCTGTTCTCCTGGTACTTGTGAATTTGAAGTACTAAGGCAGCAGAAGCGCTAGGTTTCCACTTCCTTCTCAATCTCCATTAGGCCATGCCTTTTACCGGGATAAAAAGTAGCCTATGTTTGATTCCAGTATGTGAACTATATGTGTGCCAAATTTCATCCAAATCCCTTCAGCCATTTTTGCCTGATTGAGGCACAAACATACAAACATACAAACATACAAACATACAAACATACAAACATACAAACATACAAACATACAAACATACAAACATACAAACATTCACATCCTACTAATATTATAAACTAGCACTTCGCCCGCGACTTCGTCTGCGTACACTTTAGAGGTGACGCGCAACTTCTTTGTCCCATATTTTCATTCTCGGAATTCATTTTCATGATTCTTTATTCTGATAGTTTGTGAGTCTTTACTGTCAAAGTAGCTCCAGAAACATGTCAAAGTAGTTCCGGGGCTGAAAGTACGCTTTCAGCCCCGGAACTACTTTGACATGTTTCTGGTACTTGTAAATCTTTCGCTCATAACTCCAGCCCAAAAGAAACTTCGATATGTTTCGGTTCGCCTGGTATTTTTAAATGCAAACCACTCATAATTCAAGATTTGGAAATAATTCGACATGTTTCTGGTATCCTGGTACTTGGGAATCTTTAACGCTCATAATTACAGCCCGGAAAAAACCGCTATATGTTTTGTTCTCCTGGTACTTTTGACTCCTACCCACTCAAAATTCTAGCGCCGGCAACATTAAAACATGTTTCTGGTCTCCTGGTATCTACTTTTGTATCTGTAGCACTCATAATTACAGCCCCGAAAATACTTCGAAATATTTCTAATCTCCTGGTACTTTTAAATCCTAACCGCTCACAATTCGAACCCTGAAAATACTTCGACATGTTTCTAGTCTCCTAGTACATACGGAATCTTTAACGCTCATAATTGCTGCCCGGAAAAACCTCCACATTGTTCTGTTGTTCAATCCTAACCGCTCACGAATCCAGCCCCGAAAATACTTCGACATGTTTCTGATCTCTTGGTACTCTGAATCCTATCCGCTCACAATTCCAACCCTGGAAATACTTCGACGTGTTTCTGATCTCCTGGTGCATAATGAATCTTTAGCGCTCATAATTCCTGCCCGGGAAAAACTTCCACATTTTTCTGTTGTTTTGTTACTATTAAATCCTTACCGCACATATTTCTAGCGCAGAAATATTTTGACATGTTTCTGGCCTCCTGGAACTTATGAATATTTATCATTCACAATCCTAGCCCCTAAAATACTTGGACATGTTTCTGGTCTCTTGGTACTTTTGAATTCTAACCGGTCACAATTCAAGCGCCGGAAATATTTCGACATGTTTATGTTCTCCTGGTACTTGTGAATCTTTAGCGCTCATTATTTCAGCCAAAGATATACTTCGACATGGTTCTGGTCTCCTGTCACATGTGAATCTATAGCGTTTACAATTGTTACCCGGAAAAAATTCAACACACATATTTCTGTTACAAGGTTAAAAAAAAATAACAAAAAATATTCGGGCCCAAAAATACATTAACATCGTTCTGTTCTCCTGGTACTTGTGAATCTTTAGCGCTCTCAATTTTAGCCCCGGAAATACTACGACATGTTTCTGTTCTCCTGGTACTTGTGAATTTGAAGTACTAAGGCAGCAGAAACGCTAGGTTTCCAATTCCTCCTCAATCTCCATTAGGCCATGCCTTTTACCGGGATAAAAAGTAGCCTATGTTTGATTCCAGTATGTGAACTATATGTGTGCCAAATTTCATCCAAATCTCTTCAGCCATTTTTGCCTGATTGAGGCACAAACAAACAAACATACAAACATACAAACATACAAACATACAAACATTCACATTTATAATATTAGTAGGATGTGAATGTTTGTATGTTTGTATGTTTGTATGTTTGTATGTTTGTGCCTCAATCAGGCAAAAATGGCTGAAGGGATTTGGATGAAATTTGGGACACATATAGTTCACATACTGGAATCAAACATAGGCTACTTTTTATCCCGGTAAAAGGCATGGCCTGATGGAGATTGAGGAGGAAGTGGAAACTTAGCGCTTCTGCTGCCTTAGTACTTCAAATTCACAAGTACCAAGAGAACAGAAACATGTCGTAGTATTTTCGGGGCTGAAATTGAGAGCGCTAAAGATTCACAAGTACCAGGAGAACAAAACGATGTTAATGTATTTTTGGGCCCGAATATTTTTTGTTTTTTTTTTTTTAGCCGTCGTTTTTGAATATGTATGTTAAATTTTTTTCCGGGTTGGAATTGTAAACGCTATAGATTCACATGTGACAGAAAACCAGAACCATGTCGAAGTATTTCTTTGGCTGAAATAGTGAGTGCTAAAGATTCGAGACCATAAACATGTCGAAATATTTCCGGCGCTGGAATTGTGACCGGTTCGAATTCAAAAGTACCAGGAAACCAGAAACATGTCGAAGTATTTTCGGGGCTAGGATTGTGAATACTAAACATTTATGAGTATCAGGTGGCCAGAAACATGTAGAAATATTTTCGGTGCTAGAATTATGAACGGTATGGATTAAAAAGTACCAGGAAATCCGAAATATGTGGATGTTTTTCCCGGGCAGGAATTATGAGCATTAAAGATTCATTATGTACCAGGAGACCAGAAACATGTCGTAGTGTTCCCGGTGCTGAAATTGGGAGCGCTAAAGATTCACAGGTACCAGGAGAACAGAACGATGTTAAAGCATTTTCGGGCTCGAATATTTTTTTTTTTAACCTTCAAACAGAAATATGTGTGTTGAATTTTTTTCCGGGTAACAATTGTAAACGCTATAGATTCACATGTGACAGGAGACCAGAACCATGTCGAAGTACTTCTTTGGCTGAAATAATGAGCGCTAAAGATTCATTATGTACCAGGAGATCAGAAACATGTCGAAGTATTTCCAGGGTTGGAATTGTGAGCGCTACAGATACAAAAGTAGATACCAGGAGATTAGAAACATGTTTTATTGATTCCGGCGCTAGAATTTTGAGTGGTTAGGATTCAAAAGTACCAGGAGAACAAAAACATGTAGCGGTTTTTTCCGGGCTGTAATTATGAGCGTTAAAGATTCCCAAGTACCAGGATACCAGAAACATGTCGAAGTATTTCCAAAGCTTAAATTATGAGTGGTTAGCATTTAAAAATACCAGGCGAACCGAAACATATCGAAGTTTCTTCTGGGCTGGAGTTATGAGCGAAAGATTTACAAGTACCACAATACCAGAAACATGACAAAGTAGTTCCGGGGCTGAAAGTACGAACAGTAAAGACTCACAAACTATCAGAATAAAGAATCATTAAAATGAATTTCCGAGAATGAGAATATGGGACAAAGAAGTTGCGCGTCACTTCTAAAGTCTACGCAGACGAAGTCGCGGGCGAAGTGCTAGTTTATAATATTAGTAGGATGTGAAAGTTTGTATGTTTGTATGTTTGTGCCTCAATCAGGCCAAAACCGCTGAAGGAATTTGGATGAAATTTGGCACACATATAGTTCACATACTGGAATCAAACATAGGCTACTTTTTATGCCGGTAAAAGGCATGGCTTAATGGAGACTGAGGAGGAAGTGGAAACCCAGCACTCCTGCAGCCTTAGTACTTCAGACTCAAAAGTACCAGGAGAACAGAAACATGTCGTAGTATTTCCGGGGCTGAAATTGGGAGCGCTAAAGATTCACAAGTACCAGGAGAACAGAACGATGTTAAAGTATTTTTGGGCTAGAATATTTTTTGTTTTTTTTTTTTAACCATCGAACAGAAGCATGCATGTTGAAGTTTTTGCCGGGCTGGAATTGTAAAAGCTATAGATTCACATGTGACAGGAGACCAGACACATGTCGAAAGATTTCCGGAGCTTGAATTGTGACCGGATAGAATTCAAAAGTACCAGGAGACCAGAAATATGTCGAAGTATTTTCGGGGCTAGGTTTGTGAATGATAAAGATTCATATATACCAGGAGACCAGAAACATGTCGAAGTATTTCCAGGGTTGGAATTGTGAGCAGTTAGGATTCAAAAGCACCAGGAGATTAGATACGTGTAGAAATATTTTCGGGGCTGGAATAATGAGCGCTACAGATTCACAAGTACCAGGAGACCAGAAACATGTCGAAATATTTCCGGCGCTGGAATCGTGAGCGGCTAGGATTCAAAGGTATCAAGAGAACAGAAAAATGTCGAAGTATTTTCTGGGCTAGGTTTGTGAACGCTAAAGATTCATATATACCAAGAGACCAGAAACATGTCGAAGTATTTCCAGGGTTGGAATTGTGAGCAGTTAGGATTCAAAAGCACCAGGAGTTTAGATACGTGTAGAAATATTTTCGGGGCTGGAATAATGAGCGCTACAGATTCACAAGTACCAGGAGAACAGAACGATGTTAAAGTATTTTTGGGCTAGAGTATAAATTTGTTTTTTTTTAAACTGTCAAACAGAAATATGTATGTCGATGTTTTTTTCCGGGCTGTTATTGTAAATGCTATAGATTCACAACTAATAGGATACTAGAAACATGTCAAAGTATTTTTTTGGCCGAAATTGTGAGCGCTAAAGATTCACAAGTACAAGGAGACCAGAAACATGTCCAAATATTTTCGTGGCTAAGATTGTGAATGCTACAGATTCACAAGTACCAGGAGACCAGAAACATGTCGAAATATTTTCGGAGCAAGAATTATGAGCGTTAAGGATTCAAAAGTACTAGAAAAACGGAAAAATATAGAGGTATTTTCCGGGTAGGAATTATGAGCGTTAAAGATTCATTATGCACCAGGAGACCAAAAATATGTCGAAGTATTTCCGGCGCTGGAATCTTGAGTGGCTAGGATTCAAAGGTATCAGGAGAACAGAAATAATGGTATTTTCCGGTCTGAAATTATGAGCGCTAAAGATTCATTACGTACCAGAAGACCGAAAACATGTCGAAGTATTTTCGTGGCTAAGATTGTGAATGCTAAAGATTCACAAGTACCAGGAGACCAGAAACATGTCGAAATATTTCCGAATCTGGAATCGTGAGCGGCTAGGATTCAAAGGTATCAGGAGAAAAAAAAATGTCGAAGTATTTTCTGGGCTGGAATTATGAGCGCTAAATATTCATTATGTACCAGGAGACCAGACAATGTTTTAATATTTCCAGCGCTGGAACTTTGAGTGGTTAGGATTCAAAAACACCAGGAGAATAGAAACATATCGAAGTTTTTTCTGGGCTGGAATTATCAGCGCTAAAGATTCACAATTACCAGAATACCAAAACAGCTCGAAGAAGTTCCGGGGCTGAAAGTACGGACAGTTAAGACTCACAAACTATTAGATTAAAAAATCATGAACATGAATTGCCGAGAATGAGAATTTGGGACAAAGAAGTAGCACAACACCTCTAAAGTCTACGCAGACGAAGTCGCGGGCGAAGTGCTAGTTTATAATATTAGTAGGATTATGTCAATCTGATAGTAAGTTTGTTTATTTTTTGTTTGTTTGGAACGGTTTCACGCCTAAATCGCTGAACCAATTTTGATGAATTGTGGTAGCTACCTACACAGAGAAATAAAGACCCTGGACACGGTTATAAGCTACTTTTTTGCGAAAATTTAAATTAACGCAAGTGAAACCACGGGGCTGCGGACAAAAGCTAGTTTTAAAACGATTTGAAGTTACATTTATTTTTATTACTTAGGTACAGTCAACAAAGCTACTCGGTATACAGGCAAAAATATTAATTTTTCCACAGCACTGCCAATGTTTATTTCTGTGTGCATTATAAGCTTTTGACATACTAACGAGTGTGTTGTACAATAATTGTCTACTCAGCACACTCACAACATTGTTTAAAAGTAGTTGCAAGTTAGCTGCCTGCATACCCAATAGCTTTGTTGACCCTAGTCTTGCTTAAAGGAAATATGTTAACCTTTGTCATCCCTTTATTAATGTTTTTTTTTTTACTGAGAATTATTTTAATGTTTTACTCGCGTTAATATTACTTCT
Organism: Lacanobia wlatinum; assembly: GCA_947578705.1. Taxonomy (NCBI): domain Eukaryota; kingdom Metazoa; phylum Arthropoda; class Insecta; order Lepidoptera; family Noctuidae; genus Lacanobia; species Lacanobia wlatinum. The sequence goes on from OX388029.1 coordinate 22,430,574, forward strand.
GGGATTTTTCGCCGCTTTAGTTAATTAACAACATCGATAAGTATATCTTATTAATGACGGTGCAGCTTGCATCGTGTAATGACACAGGGTGGGGGGAGCTATCGACTTTTCCCCCGCCCCACCCAAAGCGGTCACCCGCCCAATCAAACTTTAGTAATGTTTGCGTATTATTGAGACGCATATCGATAGACTGACGTAGGTAGATAATATTCATATTGTATAGTTTTAATTTTCGAGTCCAATGGAACTGACAATATAATTTGATTATTTGTGCTTGCGAGTATTTATTACCTACTTAGATAATCATAACGTTTAACGTACTTACCCTAACTAGCATTTATTCTTCCCTATAACTTTACCTACAAATTAAACAGCCTACTTACTTCCATAATTAATTTGTATACCCATCTGAAAGTCCCAAAACACCGTTAGAACCTTTCTTCCAAATGTCCAGCAATAATCAACGCAATCAATCTTCTACACACCTAAATATCCGCTTAAGTACCAAGCAGACACAATCACAGTTTACTAGCTATCGATAAAACAGTTTTCCCTAGCGCCAGCACTAGGTACCGCTTCATTTTCCCACTTTCCCTCAGTTTGTCTGCAACGGGTGGACCGGCAACTCGTGCCTACGTACGGCCTCCTTCGCGAATCTATTACAACCTTTTATTGACATACCTATCACGCGAGATCGGAATAAAAGTTTGTCGATACCATTTAAAAAATGTGACAAAAGATTGTTGTATTTTTGATGCAAGGTGGTGTGAACCCCAATAAGTAAGTTTGGACTTATTTGTTTATTGGCACCATTTTTGTAGATAATTATGTTACGTTTGTTATAACTAAGGGTGAAAGCTTACAAATATTTACTGTACTTTTTTGTAGTCACCTATTGCATGTCTTTGTTAGATTTCTGTTAAGCTCTTTCTTTATGGCCCATATACTGACGATAAATAAAATTAGTGTTGTGGTACACTATACCAATATACTCGTAGATTAAGGTCGTTCAGTGAACCCATACGATTTATTAGACCTAAGTAGATGGTAAACTACTCACACAGCCTTGTTCCTACCTAAATTAATCACCTGAACAGGGTACTTTTTAAATTGATACTGAAACCGTTCCATTCGTTATACTATTCTCTACTATTATCGTTATCGCCCCACGGTATCACCATGTGATGGTTAATTACTCAAATGACCTTTGCTGAAGGTTTAGATAGGTATAAAGTGCTTGCCTACTATAAGTAGGTACCTACGTTGGCTTTTGTGTAACTACTTATGAAGGTAGGTATTGGTACTACTACGTACCTTTTAGGTACGAATATTAGCGAAGTCCGAACCATGTCTTTGTAAAAAAAAACGGTCAAGTGCGAGTCGGCCTCGCCCACCGAGGGTTCCGTACAAATTTGTAGCTACAATTTACTTTAAATAGAGACTTATATTTTTTTATGATTTAATAACAAATATATTTGTAATAACAACTATACTTGTAGTATAAGGCGGTATTACTTGCCAAATTTCATAGTTCTAGGCCAACGGGAAATACCCGATAAATTTTGATTCCCTGGAGAGTGTCGAAATATACGTTTTCTGCGGCATAAACGAACATATCTTTTTTTTACGTTAACTTAGAAGTTTGATTTTTACAGCTGCAAGGGGGCATAGACCTGAGTAGGTATATGGTTTTAATTTCAACTCAATACCTCCACACGTTCCCGAGATAAGCGGTCTTGACAGACAGACGGCATACAACAAAGTAATCCTATAAGGGTTCCGTTTTTTTCCTTTTGAGGTACGAAACCCTAAAAATTGGTAGTTATATGTTAAAACGAGTAACTTAGTAGGTACAAAATTCGCTAATCACCAACACTTGAGCCAAACCACATCACACAAGAAGAAGAAGCTTTATGTAGATTAAATTACATACCAACCTAAGCCTAAACTATATCTCCTCACGTGATGTCTTAAGTATCTGGGTACAATTACTGTCAGTATATAATATAGATAAATCCTGCCACTCTTAATCCCCAGGACATATTACTTAGTTATGTCTGGCGATCAGCAACAGAAACACTGCAGCTAATTTACTGCTGTTAAGAAACAGCCATTTCATAAGCCCAAAGGTGTTTTGCAACAGGCTGTTTTAACTCGCCCTAATCAAACTTAGGGCGATAAAAAATAAGGAGGCCGTAGGCCACGGCCCACGGGTCACTAAGGCAAAACAATCAAAAAGTTTTTATTCATGTGTCTGAACCCTGTTTACCAGAATGCCAGCCTGAAACTTTTAAAGGCAGTTTATTATGATGTTGGATGCTTTAGGAGGGCCTCCTCGATAAGAGTAAGTAAAATGTACACTTCACTGTAAGGTTCACTTGAAAATCAGGTTTCTCCTAGTTATCTGGCATCGTTATTATTCTAAGTCTGGCATTTTGCTCAACTGGACCCATTTGGCGCAGACGCAGAGCACACGACTGCATTGTGTGTACTGTGTGTGCCAAATAAAATAGTTGTCTATCTTTCTTTCTAAATGTGGCGTAAGATTTGATGCACCTAAGCAGTCAGTTTCCTTACCGTTAATAATTATTTGTGTACCACTGCTGGGCGATGGTACACAGGACGCAAAAAACCTCCCCTTCTCTTTCCATACCTCTCTATCCTGAGCGATCTCTGGCGAAGTTTGGACCACAAACTTCATCAGATCGTCCTTCGCCGCTGTCGGCCTCGACGGCCTCCTTCACGATCTTCGCCCATCTTATACCAATAATTATTGCAAATATTTTTCCGTGGCAAATATTTCATTGCTCGTACCGAAAGAAAAGTAAAAGAGATTAGACCGTTTGAAATTCTTAACGGCACTTCAAAGACTATTTAATAGTCAACATATATTTTGTCCTACACAAAAAGTATGATTAAAATCCAAAACAAAAGGTACATTCATGTCGTAATTCCAGTATGAAGTCGGAATTACCTTTGTATGTAAACTAGATAACAAAACATAGGTAGGTACTCGTACAATAAACAGGGGTGCAAAACCACAATTGGCGAACATTATCCTTATATTTCACAGCTGTGTTGTGCTTTAATACCTGAATACGTCTCTACGGATAAATGAAAACATTATGAGTCAATTTATTAGGGTCACAGGGCCACAAGACGCAGTGAAGGTTTCGGTTAAGATGATAAACAGACCTTGTCCTTCAGCAACAAGGAATTCAGACTAGGCAAGAAATAATCGTTTCTTGATAAAAACGATAGGAAACATGGGCGGTGACTTTGTATGTAAAAAGTCATAATCCGAGGTTTGACTCTCGACTCCTCCAATATTGGACCGATTTAAGAGATATTTCATGAACTGAATAAGAAGGATATATACTCTGTATCTATGTTTTTCTTTTTGAGGATATATTAACCATATAAGCATAGAAGCCTCAAAAAATGCTCATAAATTGTCCGATAAATCGCTGGCAACAGAGCCCTAGTGTACAAATTTGGCAACAAAAACTGAATATCTTTTAAATCGGTCCAATATTGGAGGAGGAAGCAGGCGAGAGCCAAACCACGAATTATGACTTTTTACATACAAAGTCTAACCGCCCGCATTTTCTCTTAAGCACTTCGTCTGTTACCATCATCAATTCATCATTATCTGCCTATCCTATGTCAATAGGGGTTGGCAAAGAATTTTTTATTTCTTCTTTTATGTTTCGTTAGCCATCACGCTATGCGTACTTCAATCTCCCTAGTCTTTTCCCAACCGTAATGGGATTGGCGTCCAGTCCATTCGGATGAAGCTGACTAAAGATTTTACCCACAATGTCAAATCTATAAGGTAATATGTAATCCAATTAGATCATTAAAAGGCACTTTTGTATGTCAAGATATACAGTTAATAAAAAAGTGACCAGTTCGGATCTCCAACCACTATCCGTTCATCTATTCTTAGGCCTTCTTCGTCCATCTCTAACTCACGTACCTATTTCGCCTAATTCATCATCAGAATATCAGCAAACTTAATCTATCTACTAAGTACCTACGTCATTATGACTAAGACTCTTTTCTCTTGAATAACCTGTGTTAGCCTTTCTAGGCTTATCAGCATTTCAGCTAGCTAGCATCATTTTGGGCAATTTCTTCACAATGTTAAAGAGACATAACCAGCTTTGACAGACGGACAGACTTAGTCACACCAGTTAGGGTTCTTTTACCATTTTGGTAAGGAACCCTAAAAATGTTCTTTTACGCCCCATATAGGAATAAACTTGCACGAGATGGCCAATCCGGTAAGATACAAGATCCCCAAATCTTACAAATAAAAGGAAAATAAATAACCCGAAACGAATACACTTGACCATTTCCCCCTATATAGGCGTGTTTCGACGCTAGCGAGAGGGACGAATATTTCGTGGGCGTGCCAAGAATACCAAAATCAGCACTTCGAAATAAGTAGGTTATGAATGTAGGAGATTAATTTTAGCCTGGTTGAGCGTGATTACCCGAGTCACAAAGCTTGGCCAATTTATCAGACTTATTTTCACGCGTCTGACCTAAAAAAGCATTACTCTTTAGTCTGGGCACACTAAATTCTAAAATAAAGTATTAAAATTCATGTCACACCTCTGCATGTATGAATTATTTGGTATTTTCTGAAGTGAAAACGCGTTTGTCACACGCGAATATATGGGATTAGTGTGAATATTTCCAATGGGCTTAGTATTCAACATGCGGCTTTACTCGTGTCGCAGGCACGTTGCTGCTTTTGTGAACTTATTGAAATCTGCTTTTGCTGTTTTAATTTCTTTATTTTTAGGATTCCGAACATCCGTAAAAAACGGAACCTTTATAGGATCACTCGGGTGTCTGTGTTACGATATATCTGTCTGTCTGTCTGTCTATTTGTCTGGGTGTCTGTCTATCCGTCTGTCGCAGCCAGTTTTCTCCGGATCTTCAGGTCCGATTCTGTTGAAATTTGGCATACATATGGGCTTCTGTGACCCAAAATTTATTTATTTACGTAATGTGTTCGTGAACACATTACGTAAATAAATAAATGTTTAGTATGGAGGTCACTTTTGGACGCCAAACTAGAACATTTAAAAAAAAAAGTTTTTTAAACTGTGCTGTGTGACATATCAAATAAAAGGGCTTACTGTGAGGGTTTTTTTTTCATAATTTTAAAATAAACAGTTTTGTAGTTGTTCAAGAAATTAGATAAAAAATGACCATTCTTTTTCCTTATCTCCGAAAATACTGAGCCTAAAATTTAGAAAAAAAATGCAGATAATAGTTCTATACCTAAAGATTACAGGGAAACCTATAAGAAGTGTCGTGTTAAAATAACATTTTAAAAAAATGAAATTGATTCGGAACCCTTTGCACGCGAGTCCGACTCGCACTTGGCCAGTTTTTTAATCTTGCTGCAGGAACTTCTTCACTGGATATTGCCCTACTTTAAAAAATATACATAATTTCGCAATGCTTTTCGTGAAACAATTTCGGTAAAAATGACGATGAAAAAGCAAATAAATTCCTTTTTTTTAAATCGTTGCCCCACACTAAGAATTTCTCCTGTACCGTGAGTGCGTTTACAAAGATACAATTTCACCTACAAAAACAGCCAGACTCGGAACAACTATCTGTCTGTTGGCCATACAAATAATTGTTCCGTGTGGGAATCGAACCCGTGACACGCAGCGCAATACTTTTACCTAATGAAAGACCACTCGCTGCTTTTGTGAACCGCTTTTAGCAAAACTTTCGGGTCTCCAGTAGGTTCGTAAACCTCACAAACCGACGATTTCCGAGGCTCGTACTGTTTACGACCACTATTCTGACCTTTGTCCCGACTCTAACATCTCACCCGGAACGATAAACAGCCGCTTTATTATGACTATTTTCCTTTGTTCTCAACGAAATGAGTAAATACAGATCCGATCTGGACCAAAGAAAAGTAGGTAGATACGAAATACATTTGATGGAGGCCATAAGCGGTGATTTCTTAATGATGATGGTAGAAAATGGATACTTCGAGTTCAATCTTCAATATCTGAACTCAGTCCGTCTTGACTAGTAGACGAGTTCTCGCTACTATCTTCGCACTTGCGAAGATGGTAGCGAAGTTCCGTTACAAAAACCCTACTAGAAATCTATGTTTTCCTTTCATCATCATCATAACAGTCGAAAGACGTCCACTGCTGGACATAGGCCTCTCCCAAAAGGGGGGGTTTGCCATAATCGCCACGCTTGGCAGGCGGGTTGGCGATCGCAGTGTCTGGCATTTTACAGAGAACGCTGGTGCCCATTCTCTGAAGTGTCCCTTAGTCGCCTCATACGACAGCCACGGGAAGTGATGGGATGGTATTATTCTTTTACGGCACCATACGGCACCGGCCGACACCATACGGCGCTGTTTTCCTTGGCGACGTTCTTTTGTGACAACTTTGTTTTCTTTTTCTCAGGTGAGGAGTATAGTCTCCTCGGCGACCAGATGATCAGTTTCAGTGTTATCGGGAGCGAGGAAAGGCCACAAAAATTGCTCCCCACGGCAGTCCAGCGCGTGCGTACATCGCCTATCATAAGCTCGGGGCAGGAATGGAGGCCCAGACCGCCACGCCGCAAACCGAGTGCGAATGTGGCGTACACCCTTCAGTGTTCTACCTGCTGGCCACCTTGCTCCTCACCAGGTTCGTTCTACTATTCTTAACTTAATTTTGTAGATGTAGATATATACAGAGACTCCTGTGATAAGGTAGATAGTAGTAGATCTGATTGAGAGAAGTAGAGCGGAAGTATGGGTGTCACATAGATATGGGTTAGCTTCTATGATACAGGCTGGTCTTAGCCATAGCCATATAGAAATATAAAAGTGAAGGAAAAGGTATTACCTACATGATAAATGATATTTATTTTTAATCGACTTCCAAAAAAGAAGGAGGTTCTCAATGCGGTGGGTATTTTTATGTATGTACACCGATTACTCCGAGGTTTCTGGTCCTATTTCTGTGATTCTTTTTTAGTTCGATGCGGTATACTTGCCATTTGGTCCTATAAACATTGAAATCATTTTGGTTCGGTTATTTTTATTTTATGAGCATTTTTGCTTATTTCAATTTCTGCGTAGACGAAGACGTTGTCCAAGTATCACCACTTAAAAGTGAAAAATAAACACCTTCTACTATAAAATATAACCGACTTCCAAACAAAACACTATAAAGTATAAAATAACCTTAATTTCGGAAGTCGATGTTTCTGGTTTTGTTTCTTTGTTTTTTAACACCGACTTCCAAATTTTTTTTCCGAAAAAAAAAAGTTTTTTTTTAGATGGTAAAAATTAACAATTCTACACGTCAATCTTGTCTTGGAGGAGAGATTGAGAAAACACAGAATCTCAAAGATTGTGTTATAACTTTGTAACTTTAGAGTCATTTTCCAGTTACACAGAAACCAGGCTTTTTTAAGAATCATCAAATGACTCTTTCCGCTCTAGGCGGAGCAGAAGGGAGTGTCAGACTCTTACTAACTAAAACCCATCCGCGTTACTCTTAATGCCCTTTGCGTTCCAGGGCCGCGTTGACTATTTCGAACAAAGTCCTCAAACAGAAACCATCCTTTTTAGGGTTCCGAAAAAAAAAGGAACCCTTATAGGATCACTCGGGTGTCTGTCTGTCTGTCTGTCTGTCCGTCTGTCACAGCCAGTTTTCTCCGGATCTACTGAACCGATTCTGTTGAAATTTGGTACACATATGGACTTCTGTGACCCAAACACGGACACGTTACGTAAATCATTAAATTTTTAGTATGGGGGTCACTTTTGGGGGTCAAACTAGAAAATTAAATAAAAAGTTTTTTGAATAATATCGTGTGACATATCAAATGAAAGGGCTTACTGTGAGGGTTTTAATTATATTTTTTCCATAATTTTAAAGTAAATCGTTTTGAAGTTATTCAAGAAACTAGACGAAAAATGACCATTCCCCCCCCCCCTTATCTCCGAAACTACTGAGCCTAATCTTTGAAAAAAATGGAGATAATAGATCTCTACCTAAAGATTACAGGAAAACCTATTAGAAGTCTGTTGTGTTAAAATAACATGTTTAAAAAATTTAATTCGTTCGGAACCCTTTGCACGCGAGTCCGACTCGCACTTGGCCAGTTTTTAAGGATTATCATTCCCAAGAAGGGAAATCATCAAATGACTCCTCCCGCACTGGGCGGAGCAGAAAGGAACGAATTTTGTACCAAAGCTTCATCAGCTTTTAGGTATGAAACTGAATGACTGCAATACAGCCTCAGGCTTTTAGTGAAAGTACTATTAAGTAAATTTATAAGGAAGGGGAGCTTTTTGTGATCGATCAATCATATCCTCGAGACTTTCAATCAAACTCTTTGACAATGTAAACCTCTACCTAGCTAGGTTTGAAAAAAAAAAAACTTGAGAAACACCCCAAGGGATGGAACGAAGTTCCTTTCGATTAATTAGTGAAGGAATTGTAATAAAATTTTATTTTTTTTAAGTTATAATAATATTTTTTTTTATTATTAACAAATATAATGTAAACAGAAATAGAAAGACGAAACGAAAATAACTGGCTTGCTTTCTATGAGAGAGAGAGAGAGAGAGAGACAGACAGAGAAACACGCGCACGCCGCACGGCTTACAACTATATATAATATAACTATATATATATAATATAAGGAACTTCGTTCAAAAATTGCACCGAATTAAGAACCTCCTCCTTTTTGGATGTCGGTTAAAAACAAAAACATTCTACTTTGCCATATTTAAGGTCTAAGGATATTTGTCATCATTAAAGCTTTCCGAGCTTTTCATTATCTCGTAGATTCTCGTCGGACCCATCTCAAGTTTACGGTCCAATGTAGGTTGTACGTATTCCTAAGTTATTGGTAACCCTCCTTAACGTAAGTAGTACCTTAAATTATAATAAACTATCGACCCGCCCCGGTTTCGCACGAGTAATATTTATTTTTTCTGCTGTGCACCTGAAAATCACTCTTCGGTCACTTGGCAAAACAACGACTTTTCTACACTATTTATAATAACTACATAACATTAATACGTGTATTCCGAAATATAAGCCAGTATACTGGTCAGTGCTCATGACGTCATGAATCCGACGCCATACTGTTGATTCTTTACGAAATATACTGACCAGTGCGTTGATGTCATAAATTGACGCCATATTGAAAATAGTATTTGTGCTCGTTTACAACAATCATTATTGCAAATGTTACAATTAAAAAATCCTCAAAATGTGATGCACACGCGCCTGTTTGATATATACACCAGCCGGTCGATTCTGTTAACATGTCGAAGTGAAGCCTTGGGTGAAGTGATCACGAAGTGAGCTGTCATTTCATCTTGATTACACGGCTTGACAGCTCACTTCGTGATCTGTCCACCTAAGCCTTCACTTCGACATGTTTACAGAATCGAGCGGCTGTATAATATGGCGTCGGATTCACGACGTCATGCGCACTGGCCAGTATACTGGGTTATATTTCGGAACACACGCAATATAAGTCTCCCGGCAGCAATTCTCTAAATGATTGTGAAAACCGCTTCTCTTATCTTATCTTAGAGATCTTATCTACCGAAAACATTTCACTTTCCGACTTACCGCGAACGAAGTCGCGGGCAACAGCTAGTTCTTAGTATGTAAAGATACTGGCAGACACACAGTAGTTGAGTTTAGGTTTGTACTGCGGGTCTAAAAAGGCCACCTTAGCAGAATCATATTAGAATCATAATACTACACAACAATCTTTCAAATTTCATTTTCATCTTTATCGCTAACGCATTAAGTTCAAAGTTGGTTGGGAAAATTTGACAGTGACGGGTAGCGCGATGTGCTTTCTGATTCTGCTAAAGTAGCCTTTTTAGAGCCCCTGAATACAGATTTGTAGAATATTTTAAAAAAGCTTATTTTGCTGTATAAGCAAATGACACGAGCATTTGTTAAACAAATATTTCTATTTAAATTCCCCCAAACGAATTTATCCAACTCAGCTTTTACTGAGGTTCTACTTTGAATTGCAAATACTATTTACCTATGTTACAACAGATTTTGGGTCCATTCTAAACAACACACATTCATTGAGTAGCAAGTACATTCAAGTATGTACTAAACCTTCAGAGCCTCCATAATATTGAACTTCTTTGAATGTAAAGGCAGTCGCATGACACAAACCAATTTGATGTAGATCTCCGTCGGATTGGCCCATAAAAATGTGTTTATCGAATATCAACATCATTCCGGCGACATTTATTATTGTCGCTACCAGATCGCACAATAATACCGGGCTATAAATATTGTCAAATTCAGGAACATGAGCTAATTGTGAAATATTGCTCTAGAGATTCATCCTGAAAAACGTCGCGTTAAAATTGCCACTCGACGCTTCAGCTTCAAAAATTTTTTTTCATAAAAGTTCAGACGACAAAGAAAAACGAGATTTCTGTTGGTATAAAAAGAAAGTTAAATCCTTGAAAGGAGCTAAACACTTGAATCGACTTTGATAAAAATAAAGCTTAGGAAGACACGGTACCCTTTTCGCTTTTCGTGAAAGCGGATTTCACGTAAACGTCCGTAAGCTCTTTGTAAAGTCTGAAAGTGATTGTAACGATTGTTTCAATTTGACGTACCTACTAATAGATGGATACTTACCTACTTTACCAATACGGTTTTATTCTGTGCTAATATTAGTAGACTTGCACTTCGCCCGCGACTTCGTTCGCGCGGGTTTAGTTGAACGAACGAACTTTATCTCCCATCCAACCTCTTCAAGGGTATGTGTGAATTACTTATTAACAGACTAAACGTAGGGCGGTTCACTCGCAACATTTTTCTTACGTATAGTATTTTTAAAACCGTCGTAACTTTTAAACGAAAGGTCTGATTTGAATAATTTAAAGTGTAATTTACATGCACATAACCAACCTTAATTATTATTAACCAATTTAAATCGATAAGGATTAATATCATGATACTAAAATCACCACTATTCCATTTCACTCGTTTTTTATTGAATAATATGAACAAAAAGCGGTCATTGTGACTTAACCATAATAGTTAGATACATACCGTCGCGGGCTTTTTTGTAGATACTTATGTCTTCTATAAAACTGTAGTACATCACTTTGCTCTATTGTCAATACTTTCCGCAGCGTACGCGATATAAGGATCTTTTCTGGTATTTTTTTCACACCTTGGGTTACATTATCGAAGTTTTTATACGGATCCCTAACTTTTTGAAAATATTCTATAGCCTATGTTCATCAGGGATAATGTAGGATTCTAATGCTTCTTCTAATTTTAAATCGGACTAGTAGTTTTGGAGCCTGTTCAATTCAAACAAAGAAACAAACAAATCTTTCCTCTTTATATAATACTAGCTTCTGCCAGCGGCTTCGCTCGCATGGTCCCTAGGGAACATATTCCCGGGACAAAAAGTAGCCTATGTCCTTTCTCAGGCTCTAGACTATATGTGTACCAAATTTCATTTAAATCGGTTCAGTAGTTTTGGCGTGAAAGCGAGACAGACAGACAGAGTTACTTTCGCATTTATAATATTAGTAAGGATTAGTGTAGATACCTCTTATTATCTTTGTATTTTGCTACTGAATGCAATTACTTTGTGTTTATAAATGCTAACTAAGATTCTTGAAACAAAAAACTGAAGCAGCTTTAATTGGCCACTAAAAACTGCATGAAAATCAGAACATACCATTTCTCATGTCACCTTAAGGACCAACGTACAGTTTTCACTTGTATTTATGTAAATTAAACACCGTACACCTAAATACATATATTTTAGTTATAATTATAATAAATGAACGCACTGTATCACGTTGCCGGACTGTTTATTTTGTAAATGGGATTTCTCTCTCACTGCTCGTGAGATTTCTATTTACGAAATGGAACTTCTTGGACCCTTCCCACGTACCTAGATAGGTAAACATCACCTAACCAAATACTCAAAACAGGATTAGTTACTTGTGTTACACCGATACCTGCAATTTCTTTTTAACTTTTTAGTGGGATATTTTAAATAAAATACCTAGTAAGCTTTAGCTCTATCTTCGACCGCATCATCGCTTACCATCAGGTGAGATAGTGGTCAAACGTTTGCCTATCTATAGTATAAAAAAGAAGCAAAATGTTTATTCTGCTCAATAGACGCACAGATATAAAAAAGTTCATAGTAAATTATAAATTATAAAAATACTTAATTGATTTTATGTCGGGAAAACTATGAGGTAGGTGTGAACTCTACAGACATTAGAGTTTGTCACAGCTTTTATAATTTCAGAAGCATAATATAAGCCCTTTTCATTCTATACCTTTGATAATGTTAACGACAAGTGAAAACTTTGCAGACGGTTAACTGAATTTAAAACACGAAAACAAATTTCGAACAAAATATCTGTACCGAACTACACACTGAAGTTAGTTTGACCGCAGCTCTATCTGTGCCTAATTCATTCAAGTTGGTTTTAAACAAATTTCGTCGGTCCGGTTTCCATTTCATGCCCACATTCAGCACTTAACGGAGCTAAAATTCTCGCATTGTTACCTTACATTGTATTAACATAACCCTTTCACGCCCAAGTGGCTGGCGACAAAATATTCAAGGGGAAAAATCCTGGCATTCAAAGATTTTCCTTTACTTTTACGAGAACTATAAAGACAATACCCATTTACATACATTTGATGCCCACTCTTCCGCGATAGAACAAATGGATTGACATAATCGTAAAATTTATTTATCCAATAAATAAGCTTGTTAAGAAAGAAGAAAAATATTGTAAGAAAAACGTCTGTTTTGATATAAAAGAAAGGAATATGGAGCTGGTTAATAAAGCGGTCGATGGTCAATAAGTCGGAAGCATAACTTTCGGTAATTCGGATAAACTTTTCCTATAGCAGTATTGTTTCCTATAAAGGCCGCGGAGCTGTTTGTGGTAGGTATTATGTCACGCAATGTTATTACTATTATTACTTACTTAAACAAAGTAGCATTGGAAGTACCTATACCTACTATTAAAAACGGCCGAGTGCGAGTCGGACTCGCGTGCAAAGGGTTCTGAACGAATTTAATTTGTTTTAACGTGTTATTTTAACACTACAGACTTCTAATAGGTTTTCCTGTAATCTTTAGGTAAAGATCTATTATCTCCATTTTTTTTTTTCAAAATTTTAGGCTCAGTAGTTTCGAAGATAAGGGGGGGCATGGCCATTTTTCGTCTAATTTCTTAAATAACTTCAAAACCATTTATTTTAAAATTAATAAAATATATATATTTAAGACCCTTACAGTAAGCCCTTTCATTTGTTATGTCACGCAATATTATTCAAAAAACTTTTTTAATTTTCTAGTTTGACCCCTAAAAGTGAGGGTCCATACTAAAAAAATAATGATTTACGTAACGCGTCCGTGTTTGGGTCACAGAAGTCCATATGTGTACCAAATTTCAACAGAATCGGTCCAGTGGATCCGGAGAAAACTGGCTGTGACAGACGGACAGACAGACAGGCAGATAGGCAGACAGACAGACAGACGACCGAATGATCCTATAAGGGTTCCATTTTTTGTTCGGAACCCTAAAAATAGCTATGTATAACTCATTTAGTCGACGACAGTAGCAAAATATTTAGATATTACCCAGGGTATTACGCAACATTTGACATATTGAACGATAAAATGGTCTTATGGGAATATTCGACCTCAATTGGAGAATATCTATGTACTATATGAACTAGCTGATCCGCGCAACTCCGTCTGTGTCACATTTTTCATTAATGCTCCGCTTCTATTGGTCATAGCGTGATGTTATATAGCCTATATCCTTCCTCGATAAATGGACTATCCAACACTAAAATATTTTTTTAATTCGGACCAGTAGTTCCTGAGATTAGCGCGTTCAAACAAACAAACAAACTCTTCAGCTTTATAAAATTAGTATAGATTTAGGTACGTTTTTCGCCTTCGAATATTTGGTAAAACAGAACCGACAGGATTTTGATACCTTGTTACAAATATCACAAAATAATACTTTTCTACGAAATAAGAGAGACGCAAAAGAATATTATGAGCTAAAGCCTCGTGTCAGAGATGATATCTACTCCCGAGTAAATACGTAGATACCTACTCAAAACGTATACAGTCTTATTCTGTAGTAAAATAACGTTTTGTTTGGTAATACGATGGGACTGAATCCACAACAACCCGAATGTAAACAGGATAGAACAAAAGACATGGAAATAACGCTAACACCAAATTGACAGTATAAGCATATTGACCGAACGTGCCTACCAATGAAAATCGACGGGAAATCATATGGAAATTGAATGTTGTTACGATTTTAGTATGTACCTTTAGGTACTGACCGCTGTAGTATACTTTCGCAATTCGTTTGCAAACTTCGGTCTTAGGTACAAACATTCCGCCAACTACACATAAAAAATGTACTATTTGTCTGAATAAATACATTGATTGACTGATTAAAACTACATAGTTTTAAAAAATAGCAGTCTGATGCAATGAGCGCCGTTGTCGGCCAGTCCCGTATGGTGCCGTAAAAGAATAATACCATCGCATCACTTCCCATGGGTGTCGTAAGAGGCGACTAAGGGACTCACCAGAAAATGGGCAGCAGCGTTCTCTGTAAAATGTAACACCATACACTGCGATCGCCAACCCGCCTGTCAAGCGTGGCGATTATGGCAAACCCCCCCCCCTTTTGGGGGCTTATATCCAGCAGTGGACGTCTTTCGGCTGTTATGATGATGATACGTAACATAATCTTCATTTTTGAGACGAGTAATTCTGCCGTCATAAGATGAAACGAAGTAATTGATATCCGACATTAAGAATCCTAATCTCGAATTAAGGTCGGAAATCGGTTATTTCGTTTTGTGTCGATACCTCCTTTTTTCGATGACGGCAGAAATACCTAGGTATATACTCATTTTAGCAGCGCATGAAGTAGTTATATCTACCCTTTTCAACTAGCAACTATGTATTGGATTGAATTAAACTATCTCAAAGCTTAAACTCCTCTTCAACTGTATTCGGGTGCGTTTCCCGCTTTCAGAGACTTCACTTGGATTTTCTGCTCAAACTCCTGCAGCTGAGTAAATTCGATCCAGTTAAACAAGCACATTATCTGCAGTATATATTTTTTTTTTTTACCGTAGATAGGCATACGTTTGACCACTATCTCACGCGGTCGAAGATGGAGCACGTTTGCCTAGAAGCAACCTATTCACTGTTGTCTTAAAGACTCCCAGGTTGTAGCTATCTGGAAACACAGACTCTGGCAGGGAATTCTACTCCTTAGCTATACGCACTATGAATGTGTTCCCAAAACGTTTTGTGCGTGTGGGTGGGATGTCCACCATGTACCGGTGGCGCATCGCCGTTCGTCTTGTGGTCCGATGATGGAACGGGCTTGGTGGAATTAATTTATGCAATTCCGTCGCACACTCCCCAAAATGCAACCGATAGAAAACCGACAGACCAGCAATATTCCTGCTAAATTATTTTTATGTGAACCATAACGATTTTCACTCGCGGTAGGACATTTCATAAAATCGATATCGGCTTATGAGAATTTAAAGGTCGTCATTTGCATGTTCCCACCCAGTCAGTGAACGCAAATGGATTCATTTCCTTCAATTGCCTTGTACAAATTGCTTGGCAAAGATAAGTGGTTGGATCGTGTCATGTTTTTTCCATCGAAGTTTGCCTAGAAACACGATATTTTATTATTTTAAAAGAACTTATTTCTATGCTCAGTAAAACTTTTGTAATTAATGTTACAAGCTCCTTTGTATCTTGAGTTTGCTTTTTCATTATTCAGCCATTAGAAAGTTCGTGATACCTCTTAGAATTATATTTTTGGCTTTCTATAATGACACTTACTTAGTAAAACAACAATAATTGCGTTGTAGTTAATAAAATACTAGCTTTGGCACGCGGCTTCGTACGCGCATATCCCATTTTTTCCCGTTCCCGTGGGAATCTCGGGAAATCCTCACTTAATGCTCCCCTACACTCCCCAAGGAACGTACATGTTAAATTTCAGCTTTCTACGACCAGTAGTTTCGGCTGTGCGTTGTCTGTCAGTCACTCAGTCACTCAATCATCAATAACGGAAGAATTTTATATACAACGTGTAACAGAATAAACGCAATACCTCTTAAGGGGTCATTGAACTCATCATAATGAACAACTTTTACTATAGGACCAACACTGAAATCGCGAAAAAAAAATCGAATCCCCCATACATTTATGTGCGCTGGTGCGCATAACTCGACAAAATGTACTAAACATCTGATTTTTTTTTCGCGATTTCGGGGCTGGTAAAAGTTGTTCATAATGATGAGTACAATGGCCCCTTAAGAGGTATTGCGTTTATTCTGTAACACGTGGCATATTGATTGATGATTTAGAGAAGAGAGATTTCACAATTATTTTACCTATATGTACAAGTAGGTATTCAAATTCTTGTACCTTGGAACAGGCTTTTTCTGGCTAAGCTCGCTCCCTCATCGATTTTGTCTCTGTGATACCTGACCTAGATAAGAGTCAAGAGCAAACACAAATAAAAAAAGAAATAAGAAGAGGTCAATAAAGATTCGACATAGTTTAAAACCTCCCTCTCCGACTTGATTGTCGATCGCGCAGTAGTTATTCTACAGATATATAAGCACTGCCCACAAAATTGTTATCGACAGCCGGTATCAATTACAAATAAAATGGCTCTGAATAAACAAAGCCACCGGGAAAGCCAACCATTAGCATATTGTGTTCGTCGCAGAGACCATTACTAAGCATTTATAATTCATTCATTTAAGTACCGACAACAATACTTGACAGCAACTCGAATGAATAGGTACTGTCCATATAATATGGGCTTTTGTTAAGAAACAAATCGTTAAACAATTAATTGTCCCGATTCCTCTTCAGCATCTTCAGTAACATGAATAGGGAATGATACCCTTTGTGAACTTATCTTACCTTTTTGAAGCGATTACGTAACTCGAGGAGACCATTATCTTCCTTTTAAATCGATGATTGGAATTAAATGAGTTTTCTTATCCCTGGCCTCCGAAAAATTTATTGCTGTATCTCATTATGGTAAAGTTTGGACTTGAATTTTTCTGTTTGTTTTTATTCTTTTCATTCGTGAGTACCATGAACCTCCCTAAATGGCAAGTGCTAATCTTAGTGGATCTTTTCTAGATAAAAATAATACACCTTGATAGGTAGTGAGTATGCTAAGAACTGAAAATTAAAAGCTAAAGAAATACAGACTAACACTGTTTTTTTATGTAAAGTTGTATGATGTCACCCCTGAATTTAAATAGGCCAGGAGAAACTTTATTGTCGTACAACTACATCATTTTTGTACATAAATCCCTTTTAAATACCGTATATAAAACGTATCCGTAAACTTGAGTATTTATTTTATGTGTCGGGCTTTCCCGAAACGGTCTCAGCGTGAAACTTTAGTGCTTTTACGTGTTAGGTCTGTAGTCCGATGTATTATTAAATTTTATGTGGTAAGCAGCCATTCCCGATCGAATCCATTTCCTCCCCTGTTTATAAAGACCTCACCAGCCCGATTTTCTATGATTTTATACCGAACATTAGTTGCAACAAAGGAAACTTTTTGAAGGCTGTTTTTGAATATGCATTCGGGCCTTTTCATAGACGGAATAACAATGCCTCTGTTTCAATGACGTGTCGATCGCCTACGTAGCAATACAACACTGAAAACTCGGTATGAAAGCGGCGCTTTTCCTTTTATTTGTTGGAAACTATACATTGTGTGGCTAACAAAAGTGACGCCGCAACATCGCACATAGAAACGATTGCTTTTGAGAAAAGGCGACAGGAAAAAATTGCCACTAACATCAGAGAGCTAGCATCTGGCTGGATACGTTAAAGAAATAAAACAGAACAAGCTTACCTACTTTCCCGGTCGTTTGTTCCAAACCCAATATACAAGTACCTAGGCGTAATAGATGGTAAATATATACCCATCTAGAGTCTAGACGATGCCTTTGACGTGGCGGGCGTCCCACCCTACTCCCTTTGAGTTTTAATTTGAAATATATAATATAATATATATATATATATATTATAAGAATAGGCTCCGAAACTACTGGACCGATTTGAAAAATTCTTTCAGCAATGGATAGCTACATTATCAGGGAGTAACATAGGCTATATTTTATCCCCATACTCCCACGGGAACGGGAACTACACGGGTGAAACCGCGTGACGTCCACTATTTGAAATAAAACACTTTGTCTACTCGCTGCATTTCTTTCAGGAGTAACCAGATAATGCTGAGATAATCCTTAATCGAATGTCGGGACAGGAAATGTTCTGTTCTAAATGTGCTTTTCTATGACTTTTTTAATGTTAGATAAAGGTGAGCGACATTTTCTTAGCCCTTTTGCTTGTAGGTCTTTGTAAATAAGGTCACGAACTCATTAGTGCTGTGGGTCACGTAATCTGGCGAAGATTTGGGCGAGTTTTATTATTCGCCCTTACTACGGTAAAATATAGTACTATGTCAATCAATACCGTGTTCGAAAGGACGTTATGTATCAGACAAGAAAATTCTTTAAAATGGAAATTAGAAAAGGACGCAGAAATTGTGAAATTCTATGTAGATTCAGATGTGTTTTCTCAGCCGAAAATTACGTACCAGTGATTCATTGAGCAATATGAATATTATTATCATTCCCGTCATTCAGAAGTAATGTGCAGTGACCTTTTCATTCGTAATAAATCTGATACTTATTCAATGCCCAAAACTTTTCCTAGTGGGTCACATTATCACATATAGCTTCTTTGGGGTCCTTTACGTGTGAATCTTCAAAGTTAGAGACATTTGGGCCATTTGGCCCGTCCGCGGCTGAAATTGGCTCGAATAACGTAATGTTGAGAATAATCGTGATGTATGGCGGCAGGGCTCCAGACCAGACGCTTTGGCGCCTCGCCCGACAATCGATGGAGCACCCATCTCCCCCACAAGTTAACTGAATAGACATTATACAGCGAAATAAGTTACTAGGTCTCGCGTTTTAGAATATGTTCTGTCTTTATTCGCCTTAGGTGGGCTTGATGCCGACTTTTTCGAATACGCAGTTACATACGTTCCTATAATATGTTCTATGCGTTTAAAGGCGAATCCTTTTTTGAGTGATAACATGAATTGATAGACCTACTATAAAAAATAGATAATTACCTATACCAGTTGAGTAACCTTTTTTGGTCTACCTAGAACAAAGTATAATCTATCTATATTAGCCAAAGTAACGAAGCTACTGTACAGGCTATTGACTTTATCAGAGTCAAGAGCAAACCCATCCAAATGAAAAAAAAAACTAGCTGACCCGCGCACCTTCGTCTGCGTCACATTTTTCATTACTGCTCCGCTCCTATTGGTCTTAGCGTGATGATATATGCCTTCCTCGATAAATAGGCTATCTAATACTGAAATAATTTTTCAAATCAGAGCAGTAGTTCCTAAGATTAGCGCGTTCATGCAAACAAACAGAGTTTGTTTGATTGCTTGTTTGTTACAAGCAACTAAACAAACTCTTCAGCTTTGTATATTCTATATGTCTACCTTTTTTAGGGTTCCGTACCTCAAAAGGAAAAAACGGAACCCTTATAGGATCGCTTTCTTGTCCGGGCGTCTGTCGGTCAAGACCCTTTATCTCGGGAACGCGTGGAGGTATCGGGAAATTAAAACCATATTCACTCAGATCTACAGTCCCTTGAAACTGTGAAAAATCAAACTTCTAAGTTAACGTAAAAAAACATACGGCCGTTTATGCCGTCAAAAACGCATATTTCGACACTCTTAAAGGAATCAAAATGTATAGGGTATTTCCCGTTGACCTAGAACTATGAAATTTGGCAAGTAATATCTTCTTATACTAAAAGTATAGGGAAAAGTCTGAAAACTACACATTTGTAATTAAATCATAAAAAATCTAGTCTTTATTTAAGGTAATTTATAGCTAAAATTTGTACAGAACCCTCGGTGGGCGAGTCCGATTCGCACTTGGCCGGTTTTTTTTATATTTCGAGCCTGTAGTGCCCCACGGCAAAGCAAAGGTTTCCATTCCTTCCTTCCAATTTTCTCTACTCTTTGCAACGATCCTTTGCTACGATTACATCCGGCCTATTCTCCAGGTTGGAGCTCTATTATGACGTGCTAAAAATCATGATTAAGCTGAGAAAAAGGGGATAGTGTTATGCGTGTTGTATAACTCCGTCTCCCTCCCACACCGTTATCATGATGGTTTTAAGATGTCATAATATGTCTAACTCGTTACGCCATCTACTCCTAGGCCTACTGCATTGCCGGTACCTATTGACATGCGACGGATGAAAAAAAAAAACTGCAAAATGGTGAAGCGGTTTTAGTGAAATCACGAAGCGTCCATTTTCTAACTCGAAGCGTTGAGCCCCAGGGCACGTGCTGTTTTACGAATCGTCGACACAGGACCCAGCTGCATAGGAAAATACGCTCTGACGCATTCTGAAGTTTCTATATAGTTTCTGAAAACGGCTCGGCTTTAAACAATAATAGTTAACCTTTTTCTTAACTATTAATAGGGACACGTTTAACCACTATCTCGGCTGATGGTAAGCGATGATGCGGACGAAGATGGAGTACGCTTGCCCAGAAGTAACCTATTCACTCTTGACTTCAAGACTCCCAGGTTGTAGCTAATCAGGAAACACATTCAACTCAACACAACTCAAGCAGGGAATTCCACTCCTTAGCTGCACGCACCATAAATGTGTTTCCAAAACGTTACCTTGTAGAAAAACCAACGGAGCAAATCTACATCGCAACAAAAAGAACTGCGACGCCATCTATCCACATCAGCAGCAACATCTATCAGCAGCGAACTACTACATTGAAATCCTTCATCGCGCAAGCAGAGTTTACCGTGCGATTTAAACATATCATCAGCCCGAAGATTAACTATCGGACAGTTGCCCGCCAGGCACAACAACTGTCTGGTAGGAGGATTCTTCCTTTTCAATGGGGGTTTGCGGGACTTTACTCTCTGTACCGCGCCATACCCTCTAAAACCTTACTAGTGTACGTTCGAATTTAAACATTAAAAACAATCTTATTATTATCTCTAAACCCACAATACCACCTAAAACATTATAACTACTCTTCAAATTAAGATTTCTTGTAAAACAGCTTTGTAACTATTTTAGTGTTAAACAAAGAATATTCTACTCCGCTACTTTATTCTTTACTGGCACTTCACCCGCGACTTCGTCCGCGCTGCAATTTTCTTAAGGGTCCCTATTTTTTCTAGACAAATTATATACTAAAACCTTCCTCGAGAACCACTCTATTCATTGGTGAAAACAGCATGAAAATCGGTGAGTTTATCGCGAACAGGACAAGCAGACGCAGCAGAGGACTTTGTTTTATAATATGTAGTGATTTTATCACTTCGGATACTCTGGACTGAGTCCACAAGATATGAAATAAACAAAAAATATCCTAAAATCCATTTAAGGTGAAATGGAAAAATATATTCAAATCGAGTGGAAGAAATTGCCGTGTCTCAGTGATTTCTGTTTACGTGGCATTAAATTGGCCGTTGGGACGGGTGGGTAATCCTGCACGAGAAAGGTATTCGTTCACTTTGTTTTTACGAGGTTTACGAGGCTAGTTCACCTGCATAAATCAGGCCTAAAGGAAACTTTGAAAACAGAAACCCTCGCTACATTGTAACAGCAAATAACTTTGGCTTGGTTTCATTCGTATGTATATTTCGAAGTAACAGAGGTAAGAGGAACCCCTTTCACGTTTCGAATGAAGTTTATCGGGCACGCGTAACTCGAAATCTCAGCTGTGTAACTCAATTTTCATTGAAATGTTGTTGAATGAGTGCGAGGAATATTTGAATAGGCAAATGTATTTTTAGAATTCTAGCTTTGTGATTTCAGTACTGACTAAATACCAGATTTCAGGTTTAAAAACCGGCAGAGTGCAAGTCAGACTCACGCACAAAGCGTTCCACTAAATGAACCATCGATATTTAAAGTGATTCGGTCCTGTAGATTCGGAGCAAAATGACTATGACAGACAGACAGATAGACACATGATTGATCCGTCCGACACGTTGTTTTTCATACAGACATTCGGAACCGTAAAATTGATATTTCACTTTTTAATCGTAAGGTCTAGACTACAGCAGTTTAGTTTTAAATCGGTATCGTATCTCGTAAGGCACCGAATCCCTCCCCCCTACTTCGGAAAACATGTTAATCGAAAACCAATCTCTGCCGTTATGGGCAATCAGAATTCGACAGTCTGACACCGATCTAATCTCAGGTTATTGGTATCCACCAGTTATATCCGTCGTGGAGGTGAAATTGGCACCCCTCTCCCTTCTTACTGAATCTGTCTCCTGATTCAGAAGTTCTGATAACAAAGTGATTCGATTTACAAATAATTGACATGGCAAACTCTTACTGCATGAAGAATCCAGCATCAACTTGACTTTTGATAACGTGAATTTGGAATAAGTCAAGCTCTAGTGAGATAATAAACATCATGAGACCAACCGCGATAAACTTTACAATTATTATGTCATACGGCCTCTGCACAAAAATATCGTAAGGAAAATAATACCCTTATTACTAAATCAAATATGTTTCCGCTAACAAATTCCTTTTCTTGAATATTTCTTTTATTCTTCAGGAAATGGCCGCTATATTTCATTTCTGAACATTAATGAATATTATGTCGTTCATGTATTTCTAGGAGGATTGAAATAAAAATGTAAGTGTTCATTCTTTTCCCGCGGTTTTCCGAGGCACGAAGCTTATTAAGTTAGCAATAACTTCCACTGACGTTCGCAAAAACAAAGTTCATGGCCCTAGTCGTAAAAAAATAATCTTTCTTGGTATTATTTTATCTTTAAGGGGAATAAAGTCCCGACCCACCTGATGGCGGGTAGTTACCGTCACTCCAAGATATGTATCTTATAATGTCCTCAGCCCGAGGACTTACTCGACTTTTATCTGACAGAATTACATTTATACACGATCCAAGCAAAAATAATAAGCGTTGTTGCTTTTGCTATAATGTTTTATTTTTATATTTAGAACAACAAAAAATATTTTATCTGAAAAACTTAATGTCGTCAAACAAAAATATTGTTTCTTTTTTACACACCATCCAAGTACAGTCCGAAATATAATTATTGTTTGGTTGAAACGTGCTCAAGCGACAAAAAGAAATAATGTTTCATTCTATATTCCTGTCTGACCTAACAGGCTGATAAGTCCTACTTGCACAATGGTGAAAGGGATAGCAATAATGAGCCTTTGAACATGGCTAAGCAAGACAACACGTTAGGTAGGTCTGTGTACTTGTATTTTTGTTGTTTTCTTTTGCTTTGTTCTTTTACCTTTATAAAAGGATCTTAATTTTACTTTTGCCTCGTCTTTGTATCGTGATGAGTTTCTGACTCTCCTTTCTATATAAATCGCTAACGGACTAGGGGTCCGTCCCTGATTCACACGGGTAAGACCCTGGTCAAAATATTGGCAATTCTTTATTATAAGTGACTTTTATAGTGTATACAGGAATCTTTCGGAATCAATGCTGCAGAAAATGATGGTGAAAACCGCATTAAAATCCATCCATAGCTTAAAACACTGGCCAAGTGCGAGTCAGACTCGCGTGCAAAGGGTTCCCAACCAATTTCATTTTTGTAACATGTTTTTTTAACACTATAGACTTCCATTAGGTTTTCTTGTAATCTGTAGGTAAAGAACTAAATAATCTGCATTTTTTTTTTCGATTTTTTAGGCTCAATAGTTTCGGAGATAATGGTCATTTTTGGTCTCATTTCTGAAATTGTTTTAAAACTATTTATTTTAAAATTATGAAAGAAATATAGTTAAAACCCTCACAGTAAACTCTTTCATTTGATACGTCACACGATACATTTTGAAAATCTTTTTTTTTAATTTTCTTGTTTGACCCCCAAAAGTGACCCCCATATTCATAATTTAATCACTTACGTAATGTGTGGGTCACAGAAGTCCATATGTGAACCATATTTCAACAGAATCGGTTCAATATATCCGAAGAAAATTGGCTGTGACATACGGACAGACAGACAGTCACCCGAGTGATCCTATAAGGGTTCCGTTTATTACGGATTTTCGGAACCCTAAAAAACAACGCGGTCACATAGACAGACACGTCTTTATCTTATTTGTATTTAGTGTTTCTTTCCAAATTGAAGTTCGTAATTTCTCCAACAGCACGTGTAAGCATTAAATCGCTGAGGCAGTATACTTATTTGGTGAAATAGTTAATCTTCGTTACATGTTAGACAATTGATGCGCAGACAGTTCACGATCCTAGATAATCGGGGTAATTTAATTCCGTTCACGTAGACATGTAATCTCGTCTGTTTATATACTTGTGAAAGGTGCTATGTGTTAAATGCTTAGGTTGATTGCTTGTAGTTTTAGAGGCTAAACTAAGTCCTTGGGGGTTCATTGCAATCATGAAATAGGCGAGTCGAGTACTACCTAGTCTTCATGACAATGCTGGTGTCATATTTCTTTTTCGTGTATTGTGTTATCCAGTTACCGGGTAATGGAGGTCAGATAGGCGACTGCTCATGTAAAGTACAGCAGTGTGTTTCTGTCAGCATCACACCGTGTAAGCTTAGGTGAAGTAAACATGAAGTGAGCTGTCAATCCATACAACAAGATGCCGGCTGCTCCAGGCGCCAAGGGTCAGGGAGGCGCCTTCGGCAATGCTTGTCGTAAGAAGGACGGTGTGGCTTGAAGGATTACTTATTTTTTAGGAAAATATATATATTTAAGTAAAGTAACTGTAGCTAAAAGACCCTTTCGATATTTAAATTTATTTTTCAACACACTTCAAAACTGACTCATACCGCACTGCTTTTAGGCACGAAACGAAGTGTATTTCCCACTAGTGCGGAAAAATCGCTGGTCTGCCATGTATTAATCATACCAGCCTGGTCGCCTGGCAGCCCCTATTAGACGCCTGTCAACCCCCATGCGTAGCTAAGGGCGGAGGGGCGCCCCGGGTGACACCCGGTGGAA
This sequence comes from Lacanobia wlatinum, assembly GCA_947578705.1. Taxonomy (NCBI): domain Eukaryota; kingdom Metazoa; phylum Arthropoda; class Insecta; order Lepidoptera; family Noctuidae; genus Lacanobia; species Lacanobia wlatinum. The sequence goes on from OX388029.1 coordinate 22,455,765, forward strand.
TGAAACTTGTCGGAAATGAGATGCAAAAATTTTCGAGGTCACTTCGCTCGCTCTTGCATTCAATTCAATTCTATTCAAATATTTTATTTCGGATAATATCCATATAATGTTAGTAGTACCATAACTTAGCCTAATGTTAGTATTAAATTAAATTAATAATAATAACTAACTGATGTACCATTGAACTTTTCATTCTACACTCTTTTACTTCTTGAGTTTTTCTGTATAAATCAACGAAGTGACTTCTGTTTAACACGAATGATCAAAAAGTGCAAAAAAAAATCTTGTCTCTTGAGCTTTTCTATATTTAGTTCTGGCACCTGACTATTTTTTTTGCCACGGTCGCGTATCACTCATAAACGGTTGACGCAATGAAAGCTGCCGTAAAAAAGTGCAAAGATTTTCGAGCTCGCTTCGCTCGCTCTTGCATTCTGCACTCTCTTGGGTCTCGAGCTTTTCTGTGTTATTCCACAAAATGATTTTAATTTAAGTATGAATGATAAAAAGAAAATAAAACCTGTCCGATTTGAGGTGCCAACAATTTCGAGTAAGAATAATAATCAAAACTATCTAAGGCACCGAGCAAAAATTTTCGAGCTCGCCTCGCTCGCTCTTTATTAGTTACTGAGCTCGTTCGCATCAGTCAACTAAGTTAATTCAAATTAAGTATGGATGATTAAACGGTCTCGGGCTGGCTGACAAGATGGAATGACAGTTCATTTCGTGCTGACTCCACCTAAGTTTACACCGTGAGATGTTGACAGAATAGACCGGCTGGTGCAAGCAGCTAGCATCCAATTAGACTGGAAAGCCAGGCAGATTGCTTTAGGTTTAAAGAATTTATTCTAATAAGAACTTAAAAAAAAATATATCATAAAACATTATCGTTACTGTTTGTAATAACGCGTATAGTTAGGTTAGGTTTCACAAGTACAGTTTCTTGTGCAGATGTTCTGCAACGCTTCTCAAAACTTATGACAGCGGTTTTCATTTTCCTTTGCGATTCAGCGAGCACGTCGTACGTTGAAAATTTCATATTATGTAAGTTTGGCAAGAGGGTGCCAGCAAAGTTTAAAGAAACTCTGCTGAAGGAAGTTCGATACGACATTTACGACCGAGTAGCGCTATCGGGTTTTACGGCCTTTGCATATGGTTCTACTTTACTTTCTTCGATTGTTCAGTCGGCAGTTTTAAAGCCTACTGAAACATAAAAGTAGTTTCCTCAATCGTAAATCTCTTCATTAAACTTCGAGTGTTCGAGTGTCTGTTCGTTGTATTAAACGTTTTTATGGTTCCATTATTACCAAAACGTTTGTTTTTATTTTTTTTAATTTATAAAATAAAAAAGTTTCACAGTATAAAAGTTTCGTGACTTAAACTTCGATGTTTGCAGACTAGTAAAGTTAAAACTTTTTTTTTAAGGATGGGAAATCATCAAATGACTCCTCCCGCCCTAGGTGAAGCAGAAGGGAGTGTCGGACTCTTACTGACTAAAACCCATCCGTATTCCTCCTAATACCCTTTGTGTTCCAGGGCCGCGGTGACTCTTCCGAACAAATTCCGCCACCCTGTCAGGCACTGACCCCGTCCGGAGCGGGCCCCGTCTTCTATACTGACAGCTCTTTGAGGCGCACGTGGAACATAGCGCGCCGTCGAATAAAGTTATACCTACCTACAGACACATAAGGATATTATGTATCCGTAGGTATAACTTCTGAAAACTATGAACGAAAACTTTACTTGCCTATTTTTGTTCTACTGCTTTTCTCCTTACTTTGTCTCTATTTAAGAGGTCTGCGGATGAAAAATTAAAGTAAGTAGTGTTGTGCTGTCACATAAAGCACGGGGATGAAGCGGTGACGAAAATAGAGATATTCAGGCAGATTTTTCACTCGCCTTGAATGGCAATTGCGAGCCTATCCCGCCGCACTCTAATGTTATTCCTTAATGGATGTTTTCCTTATTCTCTTGAAGAGAATGAATTTTTCAGACCGCCGTTTCGGAAATATTTTGACGCATAAACTAGGCTAGCAAAATAAGTCCACTGCAGGCATAGTTATGACCGTGGCGCTGTTTCACTGCACTAAAATCCCGATCCTAGCCTTGGCACAAGCTGCAAGTACATTGATAGCTCATATAAAGTGATTTCCCAGTCGGCAAAGATGTACAAAATCGCAGGTAGAGGAATCGTTGAGCCTCCAAAATAGCAGGTACAGAGGCTTAACGACTTGAACCGGGTGTGCAGTATTACCACTAGTCCAGGTTCTATTAATTCTACCTCGAGGGGTACAAAAGTATTAGAATAACTAAATACTTACCTACATACATAAACAGATGCCTTTTCCATTGGGCGTAGACAGAAACTACAAAATGCCTCCTCCTACCACCTACCTTAAGTAGGTACTCTACATTTTTTTATGTTCGTAACTTATTATGCGAACCGACCGGTTAACCGATCATAGACACGCCGACTGTAAGTACCTCGCACGTGTCATTTCTGAAGAGCTTCACTAATAAGGTCTGTGTACCTTATGTGGCGTCTCCTACCTATATTTCCACTTATGTCTGCCTTGTACACCTTTGGCCTTATTAGCTAGTCTTAATGATATTCAAAGTTTCGGTACCTAATCATGCTGAAATGAAGTTTACATTATGCATGCCTCATGGTCTGTTTAATTCACACTTCATCTCATGATACAAAGACAAGACATCTAGCTAGCTAAAGTGTCAGTGTAAGTTAAGCTATAATCTACGAAACTTGCACTCCTAAGTTCCTATAATATTCTACTTACAAAGCTACTAGACAATAATTGAAACGTCAAAGTAAAGCTTACTCAATTCTGTAAGACATACAAGTTCATACAACTTTAAGAAGATACTTTTCTACATTTTACTTAGCTGTGGAAACTTTTAATTGGTTTTCGTTTACTATTTAATGTACTATCTACTTACTAGTTAACTGAATTGAAGCTATTAGTAATTTTGTAGTGAAATAAAATGTTGCGGTGAGTACCTATCTATCTATATCTATACTAATATATAAAGCTGAAGAGTTTGTTTGCTTGAACGCGCTAATCTCAGAAAGTACTGGTCCGATTTGAAAAATTCTTTCAGTGTTGGATAGCCCATTTATATATATCATTAAGCTAAGACCAATAGGAGCGGAGCAGTAATGAAAAATGTGACGCAGACGAAGTTGCGCGTGTCAGCTAGTACTATTATAAAGAGGTAAGATTTTTTTTTGTTTGATTGTACCGAATAGGCTCCAAAACTACTGAACCCATTTTTTCGCACGTAGAAAGCTAAATTATCAGGAAGAAAGATAGGCAATAATTTTTTTTCCAAAAAAATTAAAGATCCTTAAGAAAATTGCAGCGCGGACGAAATGCTAGTCAGATAAATGGGGTTTTCGATAAAAACTGTTAACTTTTTCAAATTTCTTCTTTAAAACATCACGTGGTGTGTTGCATTAAGCCATGCAATTAACATTATATAAATCTTGTAAAGGGCGGTAAGGAGCTCGTGGCTAAATAACACCAGCCGCATTGATCGGTCGTCCGTATCCACGGATCTCCTAACATACCGAGATTCCCCCGTGCTTCGGAGAGCACTTTTAGCTCAACAGCTAAACGTGCTCTCCGAAGCACGGGGGAATCTCGGGTGTGAAAATGACATTTACGGATAAAGCCTGAAAAATCTGACATCAGTCTTGCCAAGGGGTAGCGAATTGCCATGTTACTGCATGGGTTGTAGATGTCAGATAGGCGGTCGCTTCATGTACAATACTTACTGGCTCCCAGCTACATCTGGTTGGACGGGAAGCCGACTCCAAGATATTTTGAGAATGTGCGGTAAGAGTGGTTAGTTACAGGTTATTTATATCCAGGCCACTGGCCCAGCCTTAACCATGTAAGCGCCCCGGGCAAGTTATGCATTTGGCGCCTTTTTATATTGCAATATAATTTAAATAACTTATTAAGAAAATCCTTTACTCACCCATCTGTACTTTTATATGTTGCTAAAAATTCACTGTACACTAAAATTCGCTTATAAACGAATATTATTTCCCCTATTTGGCAGTTTTTGGTTTTCGTTTAGTGAGATATTTTAAGTTTTGAAAAACTGCGTTCGCCACTTGCAACAGTCACTTGTATTGTTAGCAGAATACTCAGCGTTATCCTGGGATATTAGTTTTGAAACTTTTTAATAAAGTTTAAGGTTTCGATATGTGCTACCTGAATGTCTTCGAGATTTTGTTGCCGACCTAAAACTTTCATCGCAGAACAAATCACCATCAATGTCTGAGTTTATCTTTGTATCTAAAGAAATAGGTGCTCAAATTACGCGCAACGCCCTGCATGTCCCGGCGCCCTCCAGTTGCCGGCGCCCAGGGCGGCTGCCCGCGTCGCCCGGCCCTTAAGCCGCTGCTGTTTATATCAATCAATAAGCCTTTAATCCTGAACCATTCAATAAGTTAATTACATTATGGTATTCAAAGAATGTCTCTCGGATAGTGTGCCTCTTGGCATAGGCTTCCTCTAACGTCTTTCACTGCTTCCGATCTCTACAGTGATTTTACACAGTGGTCTATAAATACTAGGGACAGCTAATGTACCATGTATCATATACAAAACACATTAAAATGGAAACGAACGTTTTGGAAACAACAATAGTCATTTAAATGCGATGATACTATCTATAATGACAATAAATTACAGACAGTACTGAATAAAATATCGAGTAATATCAACAGAATATATTACAACATTGAACTCTAGATATGGTAATTGTAGCAATAAACACTAATTTATTATTTTTAATTATGAATTCGAGTAACTAATGCAATTAGTAAACGGTTGCTTTGAATTAATCAATGCATTAATGAATAGTAGATAGATTTATCCAAAAATATTATAAACTAGCGTTTACCCGCGGCTTAGCTCGCTTTAATAATCTACTTCTATTATCGTATCCAGGACCCCATCTATATCTGTACCAAATTTCAAAATCGGTTCAGCAAACAAACAAAGTTATTTTCGCATTTATGATATTATCTACTTAGGATAAGGATGTGATAGTCTGTATGTATAGATAGTCAGTGTTATTTGGATGCTTTATCAGGTACGGCTTTAAAGCGTAACTGCTGAATGGGTTTTGGTGATTTTCGAACATGGATCGACTGGATAAGGACATAATAGAATAGAATACTCTTTATTATGCACACCATATAAGTAACAGAAAATGATAAAACACTAACACACACTACACAATACACACACACACTACTACATAATATACTTTTATCTCGCTTCTAGAGATGTTTTAAACTGTCTCGTGGGTGAAGGCGCTGGCAATACTAGTAATTATAATAATAGATGTAAACGAACATGCAATTAATTAATAGTTGTTTTGGAGTCAATTTGATTAACAGTTCACGATAAATTAGTGTCCAATGTAGATATTTCAAATTATAGGCAAAGCAATTAAAGCTACAAATTCAATAATGGTGGGATCTCATGCGAATAATTAACAGTACCAGTTATATTAAATTTAATTAATCGTTGCTTGGTTGCCTATCAATTTCGGCTTCGAAGGCAATTTTGATAGTTATATTATTCTGATATTCCTGATGGATTAAACATTGGCTGTCGTATAGTAAGTATATCATGATGTTGAGTAATTCGCTCCCGAGCGCGCTCCGCACTCTCAACCTCATTGCTGAGGATATGAGCATATTTTGTTACACTTTGGGTGAATTTACAAAACCTATACAATTTGCTATGCCGTATGGTGTCGGCCGGTGCCTTACGGTGCCGTAAAAGAATAATACTATCCCATCACTTCCCGCGGGTGTCGTAAGAGGCGACTAAGGGTCTCACCAGAGGATGGGCAGCAACGTTCTCTGTAAAACTCAACACCAAACACTGCGATCGCCAACCCGCCTGCCAAGCGTGGCGATTATAGCAATCCCCCCCATCTTGGGGGAGGCCTATGTCCAGTAGTGGACGTCTTTCGGCTGATATGATGATGATACAATTTGCTATGGTCAGAGCAGTGGAAATATTTAAGTTTTAAGTATGCTATAATATCGCAGTAGGTCTAGCCTGTTAGGATATTTGTATGTAGGTATAAATAAATAAATTAATAAAAAAGTTATAATCATGAATGGGTTAACGACTCAATTTGTTTTATTGTTTGATTATAATTATGAAGATAGTGAGCTTCATACGGCCAGACATTCATAAATATTCACTAGCTAGTGGATTATTAGAGTATTTCTCTTCATTTCTTAGATACAGACTCTTATATTATTTAATACTGTCATGTGTCTATGCAAAAAAAAACTTAATGTAATTCTGGAGTATTGCCAAATAAAACTTTATTATATTCACAAGAGCCATCCGTGAAAATTGTGTTACACATTTACCGCTGGAGGCTTTTTTCTGTCACACTCGTTTTTAGCGATGCAGCGTAAAAGCATACATAAAACTACGCGTATAGTACCAACTCATAACTTTGTCTAGAAAGAGTAATGGCTGAGATAAATCATTGAAAGTTATGACATATAGGCTGTCTGTCCTGGAGAATTTATTGCTAAGCTGCTGTAAGCCTTTTTTGAATAAACTTTACATCGCTGAAAATCTCTGTGAGTTTACAAATCCTTTTTTACAAATACGGACACGGATTTAGGTACAGTCAGCGACAATATTTGATGAGCAAGTAGACATTAACAAAAGTCGTCAACACCTAAAACATCAATAGTCACGGAACAGCTTTGCGATCCATATTACAAAAGGTACATACTACACCATCAAAGTCAATCGAATCTCTTTAATCTCGGCAAATATAATTACATACCTATATACATATCTCGTTTTACAAAACACACTCATCAAAGACACGGTTTTAACCACACCAACAATGACAATATCAAAGTCATTTGAATTTCACATATTCATTACTGAGGCGCCGAAACTGTCATCGAGTCTAATTATTACCTCTCGCTCAGTTTCTGAATTCCTCTCACGTCTCTGATATTAGACCTCAATCTAACGATCGAGGCAGCTTGAATGTCGCTTTAACTGTTTCTCAATCTTCAAATACACCATAAAGCAGAATGTACGGTTTAACTCAAGATTTTTAAAGCTCTTTCGCCCCTTGGGTGATAAAATATGCACGCGTTGCCGCTACAAACTTTGCAGAACATAACTTTGCTGAAAAAGTTAACTGAATTTCCAAATCGAAACATCTTGGAACTTGGCAATTGCTTTTGACTTTTTGTCTTGATCTATTTTTTATCTTTCTTTCTTTGTGTCACATAGAATTTTTAATCAAAGAGCTGGCTCTGCTCCATGCCTCATTTTTACCCCTGAGGGTAGGCCTGGCACTGAAAGTTTGATGCAATAAAGTATCAAGTTCAAAGACAAGACAGAATCACTTAAGACGAACCAAGGAGTACATCATTTAGATGATTCATTATTTGTTTTGAAAGAAAAAAACTCAAAACCTGACATTGTAAAAAAACAAAAAGTACATTCCGCACAATGCGAGCAATTTCATTTGGTAGTTGAAAAATTACGGCATTTTTCGTATCATCTGTCTTCCAGCCTCCCATCTGCTCTCGTCTTGAACTCGCGATACTTTCAGCAAGATGCAATAATGGCGATTGAAGACGGAGCGTGTGCACGGAACCCTAAGCGATTCTTAAGCGATGCAGTGAACAGAATAATGCATCACTCATGTTCCATTTATTTTTATATAAACGGTTCTTTCACTGATGAAAAATTGAGTGGTGAAATTGTGCAACAATGCATTTCCATAACTGAATACATTTTCAACAGTCAAACGCAACACCTACTGCAAGGGCTGGTGGCTAGCTGAGGTGGCTCAGGTAAAATACCTAGAAGTATTTGAGGGATTCCCGTTGGCCTATGTGTACGGAATCCTAAAAACCGTCACATGACTTTTATTTTTTGACGATGCTTTATTTTCAGAAACTGGGGAGTCTCTTAAGAGTAACAAGACATGTTTGCTCTATAATGAGCCTCTTGAGAGGGCTCTTACTCGCTAAACGATGTACAGATATACCTACAATTTACACCTCCCCGGGCTCGATCGATCGGCCGGGTAAATGTAGGTCCTGTAATAGATTTTTTTCTGCTTAGTTGTCAGTTATTCAGGTCAGGATTTAATCCGTGCCTGATTAATGGGTATGTGGGCTTGATTTACGAGAGGATTTACTTTACGGTTACACGGATATTTCAGTGTGTAAAAATTGGACCCTTTTACTACGAGAGATCTGTGTCAAACCGTGGCCTATATGAGGCCGATAAATCTTATTCTACTACCCTATATAATCGTCGCAAATAATATAAAAGTTAGTATGCTTGTTTTTTTAATACAACCACGGGCACAACATAACCTGGATTAGGACAGGATTAGGGAGGATTTATAGTTGAGTTGGGTTTAATTTTCAATCTTTATGAATAATTAAAAGCGACCTTTTTACTATGCCACATAAGGATTTTGCATTTGCGGGCCAGTACTTCCCACTGCTTACATAGTACAAACAAAGAAACAAGCAATTTTACCTCTTTGAAAGCCCGGAGTTTGAAAGTTGGCTAGATAATTAAATATATATAAAAACACAAGTATCGGCTCACTAGTTCATGCACGCGTCTTCACTCCCTGACAGCTGTCATACTGGCTCCCACGTCACTGAAACCCCCGCGCGTGCATAACCGGAGACGACAGAAATACATTTATACAGGCAATACTAATAGACTATATTGATAATTAGTTATAAATACAAGTAATATATGAATTATTTATTTATTCATTGTTTATGTATGTACGTACACACTACAGGTGGTGTGATAGCCCGCCCTGTCTCGGAAGATACGTTCAGCCGTTGGTCCTGCGCCAGATCTCTCTCCGGTCGTGTCGGTTTGCCGTCCCATCGGAGAGTGATGGAAGACGGATTGCATCTGTGTTTGCGCTCACACTTGTGCACTAGATAATATTATGTCCCTCTCCATTGAGGCCGGCTACCACGACCGAGTCGGTCATGAGGAATATTATAGGCGTTGATTATAATTTGCTTTCCTTTCCCCCAGCTGCTCGACGGCGATGCTGTGCGCGGCCATCATGACAGAGCACTGGGAGCACGTGGTGTGGGAGCACGCCGCGCTGGCTGCGCTCGCCAACGCCTCCAACACGGCGCTGCAGTGGCTGCTCGACGAGAAGGTCGCCAAGGTAACGTACACTTTGATTGAGGTACATCGAACAAACGAATGATGAGTTATGATAACACTTTTAAGTGTCAAACAGCAAAAAACATAGTTATAGAAAAAAAATACATGTTTACTTGGCTCACACAGATACACACGTTGTAGGAACGAATATAGGGAGACTTCTTTTTTTTTAACACACATTAACACAGCCTCATGGCCTGTAAACTCTGAGAAAAAACACTGAAACGAGATGTCACAGTTTCTTTTAAAAATTCCATAGTTTTTATTTGGTCTCATCTTATGAGGACCATGCAGATTGTGGAAAAACCGAAACCGATTTGAGTGGACCATATTTTGTCAGAAAACACATCATCATATCAGCCGAAAGACGACCTTCACCAGGTCATCGGTCAAGCTTGTGGGAGGCCTTCCAACGTTGCGTCTTCCGGTACGCGGCCGCAACTCCAGAACTTTTCGGCCCCATCGACCATCTGTTCTGCGAGCAATGTGCCCTGCCCACTGCCACTTTAGTTTGGCGATCCTTCGGGCTATGTCGGTAACCTTGGTTCTTTTGTGGATATCATCATTCCTGATTCGATCATGCAAGGAAAATCCAAGCATTGCCCTCTCCATTGCCCTTTGAGTGACTTTGAGCCTTCTAATGTTGCCCATTGTGAGCGACCACGTTTCAGTTCCATATGTCATCACTGGCAACACGCACTGATCATAGACTTTCGTCTTGAGACACTGTGGTATGTGGGACGCGAAGATACCACGCAACTTCCCGAACGCTGCCCAGCCGAGTCGGATTCGACGGTTGACCTCTTTCTTAAAGTTGGCCCTACTGGACCGTTTGTCCTAGGTAGACGTACTCGTCTACAACTTCGAGTGTAGAGTTTCCGATCTTGATGAGAGTGGGTGCTACATGGGTATTTACTATGATTTTGGTTTTGTCCATGTTCATTTTGAGACCCACTCTTTCGGAAGCTCTACTAAGGTCATCGAGCATTGTACTGAGGTCCTCCGTAGTCTCAGCCATGACGACTATATCGTCGGCAAATCGAAGGTGACTGATTCTCTTTGTGGTGACTGATTACTCGCCATTGACATTAATGCCTAGCCTTCTCCAGTCCAAAACCTTGAAGTCATCCTCCATTGCGGCCGTAAACAGTTTCGGAGAAATGACGTCTCCCTGCCTCACACCCCGCTGCAGATGGTTTTAGAGGTCTGATCCTGAAGTTGGACTGACATGGTGGCGTTTTTAGGGTTCCGAACATAAAACGGAACCCTTATAGGATCACTCGGGTGTCTGTCTGTCCGTCTGTCACAGCCAGTTTTCTCCGGATCCACTGGGACGATTCTGTTGAAATTTGGTACACATATGGACTTCTGTGACCTAAACACAGACGCCTTATGTAAATTATTAAATTTTTAGTATGGGGGTCACTTTTGGGGGTCAAACTAGAAAACTAAAAAAAGATTTTTGAACAATATCGTGTGACATATAAAATGAAAGGGCTTACTGTGGGAGTTTTAATTACATATTTTTCATAATTTTAAAATAAATGGTTTTGAAGTTATTCAAGAAATTAGACGAAAAATGACTATTACCCTTATCTCCGAAACGACTGAGCCTAAAATAAAAATGGAGATAATAGATCTTTACCTATAGTATTACAGGAAAATCTATAAGAAGACTATAATGTCAAAATTATATGTAAAAAAAAATTCTTTCGGAATCCTTTGCACGCGAGTCCGACTCGCACTTGGCCAGTTTTGTACAAACCTTTCAGCACCTCGATGTACCGATAGTCGATCTGGCACCGTTGGAGAAACTGCAGCACAGCCCAAGTTTCAATCGAATCAAAGGCTTTCTCGTAGTCCACAAACACTAAGCAGAGGGGCAGATTATAGTCTTCGGTCTTCTGTATAACCTGACGGAGCGTATGTATGTGGTCTACTGTGCTGAAGCCTTTTCGGAATGCGGCTTGTTCGGGAGGCTGGAAGTCGTCAAACCTGCGTGCGAGACGGTTCGTGATGACTCTGGAAAACAGCTTGTAGACATGGCTTAGAAGTGAGATGGGCCTATAGTTCTTAAGCAGGGCATTGTTGCCTTCTTAAAGAAGAGTACCACCACACCTCTACTCCATGTCTGTGGCGTTTTCCCCTCGAGTACGGCGGAATCGAACAGTTCCTGAAGGACCTTAAGGACCGGTCTTCCACCCGCCTTCAGAAAACACATTGCGATGAAATTAGAACATAGTCGGACGCTACATCAGCGTACTTCCGTACTTCTTTATAGTTTCCAAAGTTTTGCGCATCGGAGTTCAACTAGCAGAGAAAAAAATCTATCTATTTCAAGTTATAATCGTAGTTCCTTAATCTCGTAGCGCGGCTACGGGTTGCTACGAAGCGTAACACGTAGCGCTACGAGTTTTATTCGTAGCAACTTACGTAGCGACGCTTTATAGCTACGTAAGACTGTAAATTCTTCATACATTCGAAATCTTATCTGAAATTCTGGTCCAGCTTTCCTGGTCCACTCTCGAGCTCTTGCTTTTTTTTACAATGGCTTTGAATAAATGCAAGCAGCAATGTCTCTTCGCTCGTAACTATTGTTTAGATAATGTAAGCCAATAGCTAGCTATAATCCGCATAGGGACTTTTCACACTTATTCAGCTCCATTCGCGTTTCGCTGAACGATTCTGGTCACACTTATACAGTTCTTTTTCTATCAGCCGCGTACAGCGTCGTAAGAATGAGAAAGGCGCTGAATACGCTGCGAAGACGGTAAGATGTCCGTGACTACTGCAGGACCACCGACGCCAATCGCTTCCATATTTGGTAAATAATTAATTAGTACTCAATTGGTACTAATTAGTACTCGAACAAATCGGTCGGTTTTCGAGAAAAATCGACTTTGAAGGTGGTCTGGCGGTAGTCACGCTCTTTACTCATTTAGTATTGTGCTCTTAATATGGACAGTTCTATGTGCGATTTTTTTATCGTTTGACTTCTTGCAGAAGAAATAGATAAAATTAAATGTAAAATATTTAAACGAAAACGACAGTGGGTCGACCCAGTACAGGTACAGACCAAGAGCTAGATCGAAGGATTGAGACCTTATCTCTCTCTGACAATTCTACGGACTTTAGACCGATAAAATAAGAAGTATTATTCACATATTCATAGAAATATTTTTTCTTGGCAATTTGTTCGAAGAGATTACTCTTCGATCTAGGTCTTGGACTATACCTACCTTAAAAATTGAACTCATTATATCTCCTAAACTTAGACCAATGCTTAGAAAATTGCTACTAATTAGCGACTAAATTTGGGAGAGAAAACAGATCTTCGCTAGGTGCCCTAGTTTTTGAGATTCAAATAGACCAAGCTGGAGTAGGCGCACCCCTGATCGATTACCTATAAACCCTTATAACTTTTGAACCAGTGACCGACTAATTCTGATATTTTGCGACTAATTAGCGACAATTTTTTATGTTTTCAAAATTAAAATCCCTGATGGTGGCCATGCCAGTGTCAGTCACACAAGGAGTCGAGAACCATCCGTGTGCCGCGCTGTTCTGACGCGTTCGAAGCTGAATGCGGCGGAACAGTGCTGAACTCCATCTATAGCACTCGCATGATAATAACACATTTGTCCTCATTTTATACTAGTTTGCCGCGAAAACTGAATAGACGCGGAAAGCTGAACGGATGCGTACGCATCTCCATACAAAATCGTTGTTTTGTATGGTCATAAGCTGAATAGAGCTGAATAAGTGTGAGTAGTCCCTAATTCAAAGATAATAAAAAACAAAAAAACACGCTGTCACCATAATAATGGAAATCTTGCATGACTAACAAAATTCAAACAAAAAAAAAATAATACCTCCACACTCAAGGTCAAAAAACTAGTAACGATACAAATTGGTAAAGTTCAAATTGATGTTATGCTCCTTGGAAGTTGGCGGTACATAGAAGACTTGCATTATTAATCGAGATGTCAGTTGACAATGGCGGAAAGTTCGCGCGGTGAGGGCTCACGTCACTGACGTTATTTCCCACGTGGCGGACTTGTGGTAATTGGAATTGTTTGTAGGTAGGTACGGGTAACGTATACTGGATGGCTCACTAGTACGTACTGTGCTTCGTAAAAATATTATAAACTTAGAATTTAGAACACTTAAAAATAAAATGTGCCTTTAAAGTGTTCCAAATTCGAAGTAAAGTTTAATAAAAAACAAAAAAACTTTGTCAGAATTCGAGACTCGTTTAACATTGTACAAAATAAAGTCGGTTTTTGGATTTGTCTATGAGGCCATGTCTTCTTTTAAACTACGCAACGGATTTCGGTGAGGTTTTCACCACATAATTAATTCCGGGTGGATAAGTATGCAATCATAATAATATACGAGTATGTACCTACGTAAATAAATGCGGTGTTTTGCATAGTCGTAAAATACGTGCCGAGGTGGGAAGTATAGTAACACTGTGCAACTAAATAAAAACTTGTAATTAATCATAAACCATGATCACTGCCGAATGGGTAGGCAAAGTTGAAAAGTGAAAGTGCACTTAGGTATGTCTATTAATAATAATTGTGAAAATTAAGAGCGAAAACGTTTTTTCAACCGATATTTTATACCTTTCACGAATAAACTGTCTGAAACAGATTTAGCTCTTCGACGTGAAAATTCAATTTAAATGTTGGAAGTTCTGAGAGCTGCAAATACTAATGGAAATTGCGACAAAGCTGCCTACGCCATTTGTATCTGACGGGCATTATGGGAAAAAAAGCAGAATTTAATTGTTATTAGTATCATCACGGCGCAGTATCACTGAGCTATGGTCGATAATCGTGTTTTTTTTTGAAGTAGTAATTTTTTTTCTTTATTTTTTTTATGGTATTCGTCGTGCTTGGCGCAAATTAACTCTTTTTACAAACTTTATATTAACTTGCTTTCGTATAAGTTCAAGGTGAATTTTTAAAGTGTTCCTCATGGCCAAATCCGAAACTATGAGGAATATCAAAAAACACTGAAAGGAGTTTCGAGCCCGATTTTGATAAAAACTAAAACTGCATCATTGGATTTTTGAAAAATCGTTATGCCATTTATCGAAACGGTTGATTTTCAAAAAAAAAACACCCGGGATTACTACACCATCCGAATGTGTAGCTTATAAAGACAAATTCTGGGAAGTAATAACACATGGCAAACTAAAGGCTCTCAAGCTCTCATTATTGAACAAATTAGCTTTAAAATTTCTAATGATGCAGTTATAGATTCTCGGGCCTGATGTTGATGAAAACTAAAACTGCATCATTGATTTAAAAAAAAATGAGCTGATATTTTTTTTAAGAAAATTAAAAAGTATTTTGTTAAAAATGAGTTTTTTCCGTTAGTTTACATGAATTATTACTTCCCAGAATTTGATCCTTATTAGCTACACTCTCGGATGGTGTAATAATAAAGGTTGTTTTTTTTTTCACAATCTACCGTTTCGATTCTTGGGAATAACGATTTTTCTCTGCTGAGGAGTCTCGAGCGCATTCAGTATTTTTCGATATTCCTCGTAGTTTCGGGTTTGGCCATGAAGGCACACTTTAAAAATTCACCCTGTATGTGTGTCCGGTTAGATTTTAGTAATCCATTTTTCAAGCACTTCCTTACTTTCGATGGAACTTATACTTGGCATACTTCTATAATTTTGGGCAAAATGCAATAGTATATAATATAGAGCTGTTTGAAAAATGTTATGCGAGATCATCCGTACCTAAATAAAGCCTAATTTTTAGGGTTCCGTAACCAAAGGGTAACCAACTGAAACCTATTTCTAAGTCTCCGCTGGCCGTCCATCCGTCCGTCCGTCCGTCCGTCCGTTTGTCTGTCAGCGGGCTGTATCTCAAGAACCGTTATAGATTCACAGTTGAAATTTTCATAGATTGTTTATTTCTATTGCCGCTAAAACAACAAATAATAAAATTTAAGGTTTATGGTACGGAACCCTTCGTGTGCGAGTCCGACTCGCACTTGCCCGGATTTTTATTTTTGGTTAAATACAACCTGTAACAGAATAAACGCAAGAGGTATTGCGTTTATTCTGTTACAGGTTGCATATAATATCATCATCATCTTCCTGCCCTCATCCCATGTTACTTGGGGTCGGCGCAACACGTTTTTTTCTTCCATTCTGTTCTATCAGTCGTCACTCTATCACTAAGTCCATTTTCTTTCGTTCGTTCACGTTGCATATAATATAATCTATAAAATCCCCGCTGTAATAAACAAAGCTAATATCAAAGACGAAACGCTGAAGCTGTGCGCAGATAGTTCGTAGTTCTCAGTGGGTCACAGACTTCTTCAAATTGGGTCAGGAGAGCCAGTTGTCCGGGACTCGCATTTACTTTATTCCGGGCTTCTGTGCCATACATCTTCGTCTGAGGCAATTATTCTCACGTTTGTCTCTTTCCGCTGACATTCTAAGAAATGCTTGCTCTGAAATAGTTTTTTATGTGTATTGTTACCGAAACTGTAGTATATTCTGAAACGGTTTTTGTTTAGAAAAGGAAAAATTAAAACGAAAAGTGTTGAAGTAAGCCGCATGAATAAAATGTTTGTTTCTATTATTATAAAATAACTAGCTGACTCGGCAAGCGTTATTTTGCCATACAAAAAAAATGCCCTACCACCTAGTCTCATACCTACCGAATATACATACAAAATTTCATGAAAATCGCTCGAGCCGTTTCGGAGGAGTTCGGTAACAAACACCGTGACACGAGATTTATATATATTAGAAGATAATAGAAAAAAAACATGTAATTTAATTGATTCATAATTTTTATTTAATCAATTTTAACTTGTATTTATTGTAATTTTGCTTATTTTGTTAAATTACAATTCAGATCTGCAATTATGTAGGTAGCCATGCCAATGCTCTGCACGTCTGCGCGTCTGTTAACAACGACAGCGACATATTAGCTAGTATACTCGTAACACCTCAAAAATGGAATATGTCCATATTGTCTATGATTGTGTTTGAGTCGTTCTGTAAATAAATAAGGACAGTTTCTTCAAGGCTGTTTATTTAAATTAGTTTATTTTAACTAGATTCTAAAAACAAGGCAGTTTATGCTAAATTTCGCAGTAAAGGTTATTGAAGCAAATTTTAACATAAATTCCCCGGTCTTATAAGATCACGTTTTACAATCAAAATTCAAACTACCTAACTTCTCTTCAAAAACAAGCGACTTTCGAACAAGATTTTACTCGAAAACACCGAACAAAATAAGCCTTAGGATAATTTTAATCTGTAAAACAAACTTTAATGGTACTTTATGTTGCTCGTACATAATAAATAGGAAAGTTCTCGTTAAGTTTTCGTGATATTGAAGATTGAAGGTACATTGTTCTAATTTTCGCTATCTGTTTGCCAGCCGTCCTTGAATTTATGGGCTCGAGTGAAATTAATGGAGTTTTAAAGGAAATTCTTTATGTTTTGAAACATTACAAACTTTTTCCATTTTCATCGTTGGTGGAATGATAAATTATCTTTAATTTTGTAGACTTGAACGAAAGAAACGTAAAGATTTGAAAGTTTATCGAGAAATAGTCGAAAATGAGATTAGGGATGATTACGGTGAATGTGATGAACTCTAGATGAAATCAACTAGTAATGGCTACATTACTAGTTAATGGCTAGATTAAATAAACTAGTAATGGCTACATTACTAGTTTATTTCATCTAGAGTTTACAGAATTTAATCGAACACTGCTAAGTGTGCGATTAAATTCTGAAACAAAATGTCGGTTTCATTGAGAAATACGGTCACGAGCATAAATTATATGGGACCATTCCGAAAAATTTTCATAAATGATTCTTTTCTCAAAGTTAAAATTGTGATTTCATGCTGTTGGCTCTATGTACGCGAGTTTTTAGTCTTTTTATTGTGAATCACAAACCTATATATTTGTCTAGCTGACCAATAACCCACTGCCTCAGAAACCTCGAAACTTCTTTTCGCAATAGTTACATGCAATGACGTATGTAGGCATATTTGCAACCCTACTATTAGTAGGTAGTGTTAAACTTTCCAACAGTCACCTTGACGGATTTTTATGTCTCACGCGATGTGGGTTAAATAGACCCATTAAGTCGCGAAATATTTTTTTGTCGAATTAACTACGCCAATATGTTTATGGATGAAATAAAAATATATTTTAGGCTACTGAATAAATCTTTATTAAAATTACGTCGAAGAATTAGGTCACTGAAACTTTTTTTGTCCTGCGACTGTGCCTAGATCCAATTCTTATCCACCCCAAAGTTTAGTCTGGAGATAGGAGACCTGACAAAAAATACGTACCACTACTTTGTCACCCTTAGGCGTCGTCACAAGTGTCTAGGAATACATCAGAAAGAGACAGATTTTGTGAAGTAACAACAAAACAGCGCCTTCTTAAATTCGTCTTTTAAGCGTTACGATAAACTTCCTTTTTGATCGTACACACATACGCCTCTCATACCATTTTAGTTGTGAATTTTTACAGCGTATGATGGGCTCATCATACGCAGTAAAAGAAGATTGAATAAACCAATCCTTTGTTTAGACAACATCATTTCTGACGGCCTGAAACACACTTCAGACACAACACAATGTACAAAAATACAAATACAAAAAATACAAAAATATTTATTTCATCTCAAAACATTGTGAGCATACATGAATTGTGGCAGTCCCAGTAAGTTACAATAGTACTTGTGTTGGGACTGTCACGCTCTTCCCTTAGTTGGCGGCTGTACAATGTATATGCAAAATTTAAAATGCAAGGTAATAAAACAAAATAAATAAACATTCTTACTTAAGAAGCTCTTGGTGTGAATGGTGTGGGTGTGTGTGTAGGTGTGTGTGTGTGTGTCGTGTACCTATTTATTTTAGCTTATCCTGACCAATATGTTTTCTGTTTCTTCGTATGTTAAGGGTTTTAGCCATTCAGTTATTTTATTTTTACAGTCGTATAGTAGCAGCGGATAAATATTCAATTTCGAGTTCAATTTATTATAGATATAGGTGGATTGTGTCATATATTGACGTCTAGCAAAAACTGTTCGAACCCCCGCGGAGTGAGCCACTATATCTCTCCGTCTTCTGGTCTGAGTAGCGGGGTCAAAAGATAAACATTTATGCAGGGTGAGGGATACATTTAAAACATACAGTTTTCTAATTGAAAGCAAGTTACAAGTTTTGTATAGGTCTGTAGTAGAGAAGCGGAAGGGTTTAAAATGCATCACTTTGATAAGCGATCGCTGAGCTCTCTCCAGATCGAGAAATTTCACTTTTGCAGCGCCACCCCATATTGGAATACAGTAAGTTATAACCGATTGCACCAGAGCTACATATATTTTATTAATAAGCTTTCTTGAACTAATTTGACGCAATGTTTTGAACATCCAAATAAACTTTCTGACTCTTTTCATGAGAAGCTCAATATGAGGGTGCCAAGACAGTCTCTGATCAACAATAACGCCCAGATATTTTGTGAAGCCAACTTCTGTAATGACTTGGCAGCCAAATTCGCAGTTATGGTCGGCGTTGTTCTGTGAGACATGAATCGTCAGTGCAAAGTCAGAACTAGGCTGGGACCGTTGACTTGGGGAGAAACAAATAAAGTTAGTCTTCTCAGTATTTAGAGTCAAGAGATTTATCTTAAGCCAGCGTGCAATCTCGGCCAAACCCTCTTCAGCGACAGTTTTCACTTGGTTCCAAGTCTTACCTGAGAAAACAACCGCAGTGTCATCGGCGTATGAAAAAATTGTTCCACCGTTGATCTGCATGTTGCACAGACTGTTTATATAAACGAGAAATAATGGGGGGCCCAATACGCTCCCTTGTGGAACTCCGTAATATACATTTTCTTCGTCGCTAAACAAGTTATTAATTTTTACCATCTGCCTTCTATCTTTCAGATAACTTTCAAAAAGGGAGAGAACCGTCCCTCTAATACCTATGCTTTCTAGTCTGCGCAAAAGGACTGGAACGGAAACGGTGTCAAAAGCTTTTTTAAGATCTAAGAAAACTGTTAGGCATTTATAACCCTTATCCACATTTTTAACTATTTCTGTCGTCAATGCCGTAATAGCGTCTTGCGTTGAAAGTCCTCTTCTGAACCCATACTGTGCATTTGATAAAATATTGTATTCCTGTAAGTAGTTAATTAGTCGTTTGCTTATTATTTTTTCTAAAATTTTTGAAATTGATGATAATACAGATATGGGCCGATAATTGTTGACATCGTTTACGTCCCCGCCCTTATGCACTGGAGTTATAACGGATCGCTTCAGGTCCTTTGGGAAAATTCACGTTTTAAAACACAAGTTAGCTAGCTGGCTTATCAGTGGAACTACAAAATCCCTAGACATCTTTAAATACTTTGTGGGTATACCGTCCCAGCCAATTGCACTGTCAGAGTCAAGACTCATCAAAACACCATCCACCTCCTGTGGGTCAGTATCTAACAACACAAACGATGAAATCAAAGAGTTACCACACCCATTGGTCATAACCGGCATCGCATTTTGAGTTATAATGTTTTCTGCTAAACATTTACCTATGGTGCTAAAGAACTGGTTAACTCGATTTAATGAATCCAGAGGGTGTGGGGTGATTTTGAGCAGGGGTGAATTTGAAATTTTAGGCGTTTTAAACTGTGTGATTTCATTTATTGTTGACCAAAGGTGCCTAGGATTCTTGGTTGAGTCTTCAATTTGTTTTTTATAATATTGCCTCTTTACTCTTTTTATTAAATTTGAACAAAAGTTACGGAACCGCTTATATGTTATTAATAAAATTAAATTGAAAGGTTCTAATCTGGTTCGGAAATGCATTTTATTCCTAAGTTTTATACATCGGAGTGCGCCTGTAGTAATCCAAGGCTTTAGTTTTCTCTTACCACAAGATATGGACATAATTTTAGAGTTGCTAAGAAGGGACGATCTGATCACTTCCACGAGTTTAGTGGCGAAGCTGTCAGGGAGGGTGTAAGTATCAAAAATTGAGATATCTATATTAATAAGGCATTTATAGGCATTTTCAAAATCTGTCACCGTTTTGGATTTTGAACAGTAACTTTGTATGTCAATAGAGCTAGTTATATTTAAAAGAACCATTGAGTGGTCTGTGATTGTTGTGTTAAGCACAGCCACGAAGCCTGAGTTTTTGGTTTTGTCAAGCTTTAGAAAGACATGGTCAAGACAATTCTGCTCTCGAGTGGGTAGGCAATGTCCAGGAAGGAGTCCATGAACAGATAGCATGTTTAGGTAATTTAGTCTGTTTAATCTTTGTTGCGATATTTCCGTGGTTTTTTGAATAATATTAATATTAATATCACCTGTGACGATAATATTTTTGTGCGTATTGCATAATTCAAGATGGCTGTTTATTGAACTAATAAAGCTCTCAGCACAGACATTAGATGGGGAACGGTATATACCTATTATAGTGAAATTGGAAACAATGACTTGCAGCGCAGAAGCATGAGTTAAATTAAGTTCTGTTACCTGAGGCGAATGATTGTTTCTTACATAGGCAACCACGCCATCGTTTTGGTTTAATTGGTTTAATGTAAAATAAGAGGTGTAATTTTTTAAAAGTGGAATTTGTTTTTTGTTATTCAATCTACACTCAGTAAGAATAAGAACATCCACGTCAAATTTAAATAGGGCCAAATTAATTTGTAAGTCGTCAAAATTACTGTAAATACTTCGCATGTTCTGAGTCACGACCTTCAAGCAAGAATTTTTAAGTCCAAGCGACGTGTCTATGTGTTCAACATCAACTAAAGCCGAATTTGCAATTTCGGCCTGGTCTAATTCATCTAGAGTATTTAAGTTACTATCCATTTTCGCTTGAAAAGTCTGGTAGGCATATCTCATGGATTATAATGATTAGGAGTTCGAATAGAGGCTGAGCAATTTTCGTATATATTAGAGTTATTGAATAAATAGGCGGAAGTTTTAATTTAAGGTATAAAATATGTAAACGTGTGTATGTGTTATTTGAGGAAGTGATAGTTACTATTTGAATTTCTGTGTATTGAGTTGAAAGTTTGTATGAGATGAGCTTTCTTACTGTTAATATTAGGTGAGCATGCTTTACATAGAAAACATAATAAAGATACTTAAATCTAGAAAACATAAAATAGGAACTGTTAATGCTAAGGTAAATCAAAAAGGCTAAAAGTAACGCCAACAAAAATGATTTTAGGAATAAAATGAGAGGAATTAGTCATGCATTTTGAAGCAAGCTATGCACCTGTGATTCACTTCTAACGAGGACCACCTTAGCACCATCATCCTTTTTTAGAAAGACTCGACCAAAAGATGTCCAGCAAAATTTGTACTGCTTCGACTTTGCTACGTCTCGGGCTAGGAAAAATAGGCGGGCATTTTTGGGAGTAAGTTGTTCGGAAATAAATACAGGAATGTCCCCATTAGCAGTGATTCCAAGGTGTTTCGCTTGAAGTTTAGTCTGGTTTTTTATGTTGAACAACTTAGTATTTTTCAATAAGTCTTGCTTAAGTAACACCGAGTCAAATTCCACTACGATAGGGGGATTATTTACCCCTTCCTTCTTCCCATGTGTTCTAAAAATGTCTTTAATATCTCGCTTACTCATCTCAACATTCATATTCTTTGCCAAGCTAATAACCATATTTATTAAGTCCTGTCTAGTTTCCTGGTTTTTCTTTGGGACATTTTTTATTTCAATATTATTCCTGCGGGAACATCGTTGCATATCTTCAATTCTTTCCTCCAATACAGCAATATAGTCTTTGTCCTTCTTCAACTGTAATTCTAACTGCGATATCCTATTTTGGAACTCATCATTTTGTTTAGTCAAAAACGCAACGGATGTTTCAATGTTGCTGTTTGTTATCTGAATGTCCTTGAGGTTTGCAGTAATGTTTTTTAATTCACTTTGCTGAGAATTTATGAAGGTCTGGAATAGCTCCTTCATTTCTTCCTTAAATTTGCAGAATTCAGCGGGTAAATCTTCATCTCTCATCCTTTTATAGCGTTGAGATGTGAAATTAGGAGGGGTAACATCGGTGCCAGATCTAGATATGTTATCATCAGAAAAAGATTTGTTCATTCTGAGAAAATGTGCTTCCAAGTTAGTAGGATAATATGAACGTACAAGATCGTTAAGCTAATGAGCTTAAAAGTGCGCCGGAGTGCATAGGAAGGACCTAGCCTATTTTGTTCAATTGCTGTCCAGTGGGCGTAGACCTGGGATTGTCCAGGGGTGTGGCCTCAGGTCTGATGTCGTATAGCGCCGGTGAAAGGTGGTGCCGCGCTGCGAAGGGGTGTGCGCGTGCGCTGATTCGATGGAAGCGATCTCGGAGTACCAGGGCAGCAGATAATTAGGAGTTTACGTTGCCGGTATGTTGGTGGCGGAGGTAATTACTTAGTACATGTGCTCTGTACTCACGCAACTTCTTACGTTGAGTCACCTCCTTGGAGCTTCTGTTGTCCTATTTTTGCACTACTATTTAAACTTTGATTTTTAATTAATTTTATTTTGTGACAATAAAAGTATACGGTCTTCTGCACGTCTACACCATACGGCGGTCCGGGGGAAGAGGATGGGACAATGTACCACTGTCTCTGGCAAAATTCTTATACAAACACAACATATCTCGCTATTGTAAGTCCTATTTACAATGAGTACAGTGTGACACTGAAAATTAATTCATTCTCCCTTGAGTCACACAACGCGTATACACAATGACAATTACTTACCGTAATAAATTCGGCGCCTTTCATTATCTTAGCTTCTAATTAAGGCCGGGCTAGTTGGCCTCAATATCTCGTTTATTTTATGTGATCCTTCGTATCAAATAGCTTCACGACTTCCCACTTTACTTAAAAGCAGTTATTATCGCGTCAGGCACGATCCACCCATTTAGCATGTTCTAGAATGTTATGATATGCTTTTAATGACGTCATGTTAGAAGCTTGTAAAACGCTTTGTAAGATAAATGTCCTAGTGATGGCACCCGCTTAGATTTAAAACACATTTAAGCTTAAATTTAGCTTAAACGTTGCAGCTGTAGCCGACAGTTCGAAAACTTTTCTTAAATGTATTTTATGGAAAAGTTGTGGTCTTATGAAGGTGATATGAAATGCCAGTATTTATTTGGAGTGTCTGCCTATGTGACCTAGTTTCTCTGCAACATGATTCCATGTGGTAAGACAGGTTGTCAGACTCTCAAGTTTCTTCCTATGACTACCGCAACCTATCTGCAAGGTTAACATCACCTACAGCGCATTTTTGGAGCCTTTTCATATTTCCATTCAATCGTGAGTGAGGGCGATCCTATAAATACCCATGTATATAACGTCCTTTTCATCATTCCATTTTCACGCCAACCCCTTTTCCCGGAAAATCAATCCGTTATAATGGGTGACAATTTTATTCATAGCGTCAATTTCCATTGTGTCGTGAATTGTATCAATCATGTCGATCACAACAATGTTGAGGCTATTGACATGACTTTATTAATATTTAAACGAACCAAAAAGTTTTTTCACAAACAATACAATGCCGATTGACATAAACCTAGCAATATCTCACTCACTTTACATTTTCTCTTAACATTTTAATACTCTGAGGAGGTATCTAGTATACCTATTATCGAAGTTTTAATGTATTTCCATTGTATATCTTCGAATTTCTCCATCAGATCTTTGAATAAGCATACAAAAAGAAAATTGAGAACCTCAAAATCAAAATCTTTTCATAAAAAATTAAAAGGTTCATTGAAATCATAACATTGAGGCAAGCCTTTATAAATTCAACGAAACCGCTGAAACTTGTCTGTGGTCAAAAATGGTTCATCCAAACTACCAAAATACCTAATATTTCAACAATAGATTGTTGTATCAATACATTTTAAATTCAAAGTACTTTTTGTCCAACTACAAACAAAACTAGTAGGTATTTTTACGTTTA
Organism: Lacanobia wlatinum; assembly: GCA_947578705.1. Classification (NCBI taxonomy): domain Eukaryota; kingdom Metazoa; phylum Arthropoda; class Insecta; order Lepidoptera; family Noctuidae; genus Lacanobia; species Lacanobia wlatinum. Next base: position 22,480,018 of record OX388029.1, read on the forward strand.
GGGTTCATCAGTGGTTAAAATGTCAACGCTAAAACGGTTTCAAACGGTCTAAACCGGAGTCACCTTGAACGTGGGTGTTTGACGCGAGGTGGTCGACTTGTGGGCTCTGGGCTTGTGTCTAATTTCGCAGACACAGATCGATCATTAACGGCTTACACCGTTTTGCCTTCAGCTTCAATAAATACTCGTAAATTTTAGTTAGGACTTAGACATGAATGATTACTTAGGGTACGAATGCGGGCATTGTTACTAAGTAGTTTTGGAAGAATGTTGTGCCTAGTGGCAAAATAAAGTAGTGGATTGCGATGATTGATGAGTACTTAGCTTTATTTGTCAAAGGAGCTTTCAGGATATCGTAAAGTAAAAAAACCTTGTTTTGTTACAATATCCTGAAAGTCTTTGTTTTTTTTAACCGAATTTAAAAAAAAGGGAAGTTCTCAATTCGATCAGTATGTTTGTATGCATATATGTCTGTCCGCGATTATCTCGAGTTTGGCTGAACCGATTTTGAAGCGGTTTTCAGCAAAGTATACGACAAACAATCTGTTGACTGATTTTATAGTAAAAAAAATACTTTGCTTAGCTCTCGCTAGACGTATTATTTATTATTTATTTAAAACTTTACGCACAAACTACAGAGGTGGACTAAATGCCATAGGCAACCGCCTACAATTTCCTAAATATCTTGCCCAAATGGACTAATGTTTGATATGAATACTGTAAAATCTTTTACAGGATTTTTTACTGAAGTTGAAACAAGAATCTCGATTTAAAACTAAAATGATATAGGTACATAAATAGTCGGTAGTAGCCTAGGTGGCTCCGACAGAACGAACACCCGAACACTTCAAACCAACCCATACTTACCGTAAATAAGACTGAACATTTGATCAAACATTCACAATATGTTCGCGGATTTCTTGTCCACGTCATTGTATGACGTCACCAAGGTTCAACGTACCTTCGTGATTACCCACGTATCTGCGTAACTGGAGCAAAGGGGTCAGAATAGCTCTCTATCATAAACTAGCTTCCCATTTTATTCTTTACAAAAGAATATACTTAGTTTTACTACAATTCAACTACCCAGGTATTAAAGTTAATGTAGTGTAGGTACTACAAATGGGTTTTACATTGTAGGTAAAATTAGGTCAGGTCCTCATTGTTGAAAATTAAACAAGAGCATAGTTTAGTGGGCACCTAATATGCATTTTAATCAACGTGGTTTTAAACGCTGCGCGTAAGTCTTTGGGTTACGGCCATTTATCTGATGAAAAGTAGCTTCTATCGTACAACACTCCTTAGGGCCGTGCTTAGGATCAATAAGAGATTTATTAATCCTACTTCTACACTAATATTATAAAGAGGAAAGATTTGTTTGTTTGAAATGAATAGGCTCCGAAACTACTGGACCGATTTGAAAAATTCTTTCAGCTATGGATAGCTACATTATCAGGGAGTAACATAGGCTATATTTTATCCCCGTACTCCCACGGGAACGGGAATTACGCGGGTGAAACCGCGTGATGTCCACTAGTATATTATAAATGCGAAAGTTTGTGAGGATGAATGGATGGATGTTTGTTACTCTTTCACGTCAGAACGCCTGAAAGGATCTTCACGGAATTTGGCACAGAGGTAGATTATAGTCTCAAATAACACATAGGCTATATATATCCCGGGGGTATGATCCCTAGGGATCACGCGGGCGAAGCCGCTGGCAGAAGCTAGTATAAAATATGTGAGAACACCCTCTATGATGAACTCTCTCTATCACTCAAAGGTTTGCCGGGAGAAAACTCAACTTTGAGTTAAGCTCGCCTTTGTACATGAACTTTATTATGTCTATATAATATAAGTTGTTTTGGTGTACAATAAAGAATTAAGAGCACCCAAGGAAAAGAAAAACTTACCTACTTGTTTGCTAGATTTCTTTATTAAAAGTTATTTGTCCTCCAACGCGACTTCACCTCGTAAAATTGACGACTATTGCATTTTAATTATTGACATTGATTGAGGATTTTTCATTGCAACTGAACCGAATGGAGATCCATCAAACTGAATCGGAATATGAATAATCATGAGAAAACTTAAAATTTCACAGAAATTGTGAACTTTTTTCCACTAAGTTGGAATAAACGCCAACTTTTCCATTTAGCAAAAGAACTTTTTCTCCAACTGTATCAGATGTAAAAATACCAGGCTCTCTAAGTTTTACATAATATGAATTCAGAAAATAACGACACCTTTTCGTTTTATCTTTTCTGCTGTCAGAACAAGGTTCACACCAGCATACAAATATGATAATAACACAAATTGAGTGTAGGTAGAGTTCATACAACATTCAATAGAAATTGGACGTAGGTGGTAAATTTATGTATGAGCTTGTTAGAAAACTCTGCCTTAGACGTGCTTCAATTGAAGAGTACCTGGAGAGAGTGTGCAGCTATAAATAAGCGAAGTGGTCCCAGTTTTACTGTCGCCGATCTCCGACCAATTTAGTGTGTGTATACTTTAATTTACTGCTTGACCTGTCCAACCATCTGCTGCGAAATAAAGACACTTGTCAAAACAATCAAACTTTACGCCTAGATACCTTAATATATGATGTGCCCAAAAATGGAGTCCGATTTGAATGAAACAAAAGTTTTGGAGATACAAAAAAACGGAGTCCGAGTTGAAGATACAAAACATACATACAATAAATTTTATTTTATTTTTGGTTTGCATAATACTCTTGAAAGGCACAATAAATTATTATTTATTTTACTATAATACAAAATGGAACTTTAATCTTTATAAACTAACTAGCCGACCCGCGCAATTTCGTCTGTGTAACAATTTTCATTACTGCTCCACTCCTATTGGTCTTAGCGTGATGATATATAGCATATAGCCTTCCTCGATAAATTAACTATCTAACACTGAAATAATTTTTCAAATCGAATCAGTAGTTCCTGAGATTAGCGCGTTCAAGCAAACAAACAAACAAACAAACTCTTCAGCTTTATATATTAGTATATGGATTTCAACGTTTTATTATAGTTAGAAGGATCTTTGTCGTTGAGTGGCGCTCCTGTTGTTCTACTTAACTGGGTCGGTTGTATTAGGTAGAACAAACATACTGGTTTTCTTAATGTACGCCAACTTATTCTCAAAAACCAATCTTGACAACAATTTAATTTAGCTATACAGTCTTCGAATAGAAAGAAGATCATAAATATTTATGAAATGGCGACGAATAAAAAGAGAAATATTAATGAACGGTCTCGTTAAATGCTGCTCGAGAAACATTTCTTTCAATAAAGAAAATGGAGGAAAAATATCATTAGGTACAAAACATTTATGGGCGAGCTAGTTATATATTCAGTACTTAAAACTAAATACTGTAATGGAGCTGATGATATATGTAATCGTTTCTAAAATTTTTGTATATTTTTTTTTCTAGAACAACAGTTTATTGTTAGAGATTATATTTATTGTACACCAAAACAACTTATATTAGATACAAACAACTAGACTAATAATCACGGCATTATGTACAAACAATTATTATTTTATTGTATAGTGTCTTAATCGAAAACAAAGCTTCAATTATACAAATTGAAATGAGTTTTTTTGTTTCCAGTTTCATTATTGTTTTTCTTTTTCTTTGCATTTCAAAATGTGATTTGTTTTTCTTTTTTTCTGGTAGCTTAAGTGGATTTGCTACTAAATATTTTTTATGAAGGGAAGAACGGAAATGTTTTTCCTGTACTAAATCATATATAAGCGCAAGAAACCGTTCTCTCCGACAACATTTGTAAGGATTGCCAGTGGATTATTTTTATTATTGTCGTTATATTTAATGTCTCTATGACAATAATTCTTCATAAGATTTTATCATAAGACTAGTGTCGTGTGCCCCGTGGGGTTACCCAACGGATTAACGAAGATCTCTTATACAAACTTTCATCCCTTATTTAATCCCCGTAAAAGTTGATCCACACATTTCGGCATTTCGGGGTGGATACTGTGACGAGGACGGATGGTGGTCCGTCACGTCTCGGTCACGGCCCGGACACAGAACGTGAATGTATGTGAACGTGTTCATATGTAAAATGTCATGTGCAATTGGGCACCAATATTTTTTTGAGCTGCTTTCTTAGTTTTTTCAAGATTGCAAGCAAATACATTGTGTTGTTTATCAGAAAGTTAAAACTGTAGATAAAAAAATGTCTGAAAAAAAATTATAAAACAAGTGTCTAATTTATTTGTTTAAGTAGTTAACTAACAAGCAAGCAAGTTGCAAGTAAAAATTTTGTTAACAACTAAACAAATAAATTGGAAACTCGTTTTTTAAAAGTTTTCGTACAATTTTTTTTAACTACAGTCGCTAGCGAGTATAGATTGAGAGAACTCATGGTAGACGTACTGTTTACACTAAAAACTTTACAAGCCCAACCCACTAATCGCGCTACTCAATTAAAACGACAAACTGGACCTTACAAACCTGCCAACCACGCCGGGTTAGTTCTAATTCCTAATCTAATGTAACAGAGCCAACACGGTCGCTAATCCCTTGCGGTTTACCCGGCTCGAATATCTTACGTGACTCCAAGTAGGAAGTGGATGGCCAAACGTAATTGGACCGTGACTGTGACTTGTATTGCTATGTGAGAATTGTATTTGTGGTGCAATGTCATGAAATTGAGCTTTATGGATGAGATTAGACTATCTAACCGTTGGCAATGATGAATACTTTAACTAAGAATAAGGTAACTGGAACCCTAATAACTTCTTCTTTTCGAGTCGATTGTGCCGTAAGTGGCCTCGTCTTAGTGGCATCAAGTGTGTGTGAGAAGCAAAAAGGTAATAATTACAGGCAATATCCACGCAAACATAATATTCGCTCAAAAGACACAACTATTACCTCAGAAATAAACACACGTTGCAACTGACTCAGCCACGCACACTCACATACGGTAAAAAAGCATTCTTTGTGAGGGAGCATAATTGTACAACAACCTGCCAAACGAAATAAAGGAATGTACTAAACTAAAATATTTAAAAATAAATTTAGATCGCATATTGTTAGTACCTACTGTTTCTGCGATAGTTGATATTATATTATTATTGTCTTGTAATTTTGTACTAAACTAGAACGAAAATAAGTGTATTTAAGTTTAAGTTCATTTGTAGGTAAATCTCATTTTAAGTGAACTATGTTGTTCTTAACTATACTTCTATCTACACTTTAATATATAAAGCTGAAGAGTTTGTTTGTTTGCTTGAACGCGTTAATCTCAGGAACTACTGGTCTGATTTGATAAATTCTTTCAGTGTTAGATAGCCCATTTATCGAGGAAGGCTATAGGATATATATATATATATATATATATCATCACGCTAAGACCAATAGGAGCGGAGCAGACGAAGTTCCGCGGGTCAACTAGTGAGAAATAAAGTTCTTTAAACCTAATAAAGAATACCATAACCAAGAAAAAGGCCACTTGCATCACAAATAATCTTAAATTCTTCTACTTCTTCTTTTCATGATGATGGAGATCTTTAACGGTTTGTTACCTATTATCATATATTGTGTATAAGCGGCAGTAGCAACAGTGGTAAGCATTCATTAAGTCCTAAATAGTGCAAGTGTAAAGACAGAAATAACTAAATAAGATATTAGCGCTGAACAAATTTACAATGGCGATTTCTTGAGTCAATCATTTGCAAGTTAATACCCTTGGTTTCTGAAAGCGAAATTCAGAATTTGAAGCTGTGTATTCATTATGCTCTACTTTAACCTGAAAACCTGCAAAACTTTGGGGGATTTTGTGCGTTTTAACTCTAAATACTTTATTCAGAACCTTACGATAAAACTGAAGGTATATTAGTAGCTAATAGCCTAATTGCATATTGACCGCTCATTTATATTTTTGCACCTAGGTACTTAACCTTTTTTCATTTGGGAATTAAAGCCCCAAAACCCAACCGTCACTATGAAACTTGAAATCTCTGTCGTCGCTTTTCAACATTTAAAGTCTCCCCAGGGACTAGCCTAGATTGAAACATCTGAACTCCGGAAATGTTACAACCAAAACTAGGTCAATTCAGCAAATTATTTGTTCGCTCAAAAATATCGCAGTGTGTATTTATAAGCTCTCCGAGTTCAATAGCAAAGACAAACAAGTATAGAATACTAGCTTTTGGCTTTCGTTCGTGTTGAAGTAGGTACATACTCTATAACCGTGTCCAGGGTCCCATCAAGTTTTGTTCAAGTTCATCATTATCGGTCTTGCGATTAGACGTGAAAGCGTAACAAAAAAACTCTCTTTTGCTTCTAGTTAGGTTAAAAATACTCCATAAGTTTACAGTAAGTACATTACATACCTACCTGGTAGGGGTTTTCCCCATAAAACAGCATTTTACAAGATGAGAAGCATAGGCAGAGTCCCAAAAGACGCATATACAAGAAAGGCACGGCCTACCCAACATAATAATTTCCCATAAGTAACGACATTATAATGCCCCACAATACCAGCCAACCTCAAATAAAACCCCGTGTATACGAAGGTGTTTTTCTTTCATTTATAATTCATACTAAAATAAAAAGTTACGGGCTCCAGTCTGTGGGATTTCGTTTACTTTCGGGCTGGCATAACTTGACTGGCGTAACAAGATGAGTGACGCTTATGGCACGGTATGGTGGCCGTAAAAATGTCTGTTTTACGTCGAGTGTTTGTATACGCGGGTTTCACACAAAGAATAAACAGTAATGTCGTTCTATCGCGTTTGTTGACAAAACAAATCAACTGTTCTACGCTTTTATAAGTAAAATCTACAAGAAAGGTTCTTTCTGATTGTTGCTTGTCGTAGGTACAGTAAACACTTTTATTTATCAAAAAGAAATACAATAGTCACTATTGATATATAGATTGTTGTACTAATTGGTAAACCTAACAATGTGCCACTGTTTTTTAACTTCTCTAAGAAACGCTGCATACAGATTACAGAAGCTGTTTGTAAACCTTTAATAACTAAATACTTAGAACGGTATTTTCCAAAAAATATTTTACCTGTGTAGGAAATTTCGAAAGGTCGCCGGTCGGGTCGTAGTGCGACGCTTTACCTACGAATATATCCAGCTGCGGACATGTTTCGACTGAAATTATAAGAGTGAACTTAAGGCTTGTATACATGCCAATGACCGTGTGCATATAAACGGAGCTAACTACTCTTCTACGCGCCACTCCGTTACCCGCATTTTTAATTTATTACAATAACACATATTTTAAAAAGTAACAAAACCAAATTATTATTTTTTTTGTATTGCAAAGCAGTAGATATTGTTTCACTCTTGTTAAAAAATGAAGGAGTGAAATGGTTTCAACTCAACGATTTGGAGGTGATTATTTTTGTTCTTATTATGTGATACCGATGCATAAATCCTGGCTAAACCAAATTACGTATTATATCATGTTCGAACCAATTTTTCGGATTTAATTTCTCAGTAAATACCGACGAAAAGTTGCTTCATCTGCAAGCTGTTTTTAAGGATTTCTCGAGAGAGAGCAGCCTTAAAGTGAAACGGAAACTATCACGAAATAAGCGTCGTAACTTCCAACCAATCAAATAAAACACTGCTCAAAAGATATCAGTTTTATGTTACCTAAGTGTAAATTAATTCTTCCTGTTAGGATGTATCGAATGCGAAAGTCAGTCTCTATGAGTCGGATTGTGATTGAAAGCGAAAGCCCAGTCTGCCCATCGATCACCATCAATTCGCACTTATCCAACAGCTGCTATATCGGAAGAGATTAGGATCACGTCAGAACTTATATCGGTCAATCGTTTGGTAGTTAGATGGTGGTAAACTTGAAATCTTTTTCGAAGTTGGATATGTTTTTTAGAAATTCTGAAACGTTTTGCGAAAGATTAGTTGAGGAGATGGTGAGCAGAGGTGGATATTTACTAGATATGATAATTTTGTTTGTAAACGTACTTTCCATCTGCCTAGACTTTTCTCAAGTTTGCAGGGGTCGGCTAACCGGGTACAGCTGAAAACCACGTGTAACATTTGCTTATCTTATATTTTAGTATAAATAAGGTAATACTAGTATGATACATATGCTACCTCTTAGTACGACAGGTTTCGAATTTCTGGTTGCACGTAACGACTATAATAGATCTACGTAGGTACCTTAATTCGGTAAAAAACACACACTCGAACATAGAACCCCCTCCTTTTTGAAATCGGTCGACTAACCATAATACAAAAAAGAACAGCAATTATCTACAATACAATCCACCCTAATCACCTAGACACAATGTTCGTGTCCAAAAAGAATTCTATAAATGAGACGATAGTTTACCCAGCAACTACCTATCATGGCTTATTAGATACGTAATCATTCGAAAGAAATGCTGCCTTGTATTACTTACATCACATTTGTTCTACCAACAACATCTTTGTTGGACAACATAATATTATTAACTCCACTTTATACTTAGTAAGCTGAAAAAGCTTACACGCGAATCCGCAGCACTTTTTTTTTAAATCCACTGTGTTTAATCCAAATCACTTACAAACTACATTACTGAAACGAATTCCTTTGAGAAAAGCTTACTGAAGATATTCTGATTATCTTATTCATGTGTTTTAACTGTATGCGGCATGTTAGGCGCAAATAAACTCTGTTTTTTTTTGTGTCTAGATTCAGTGTTATGAGTTAAGAACTGGTCAAAATGTACTTTAATGCCAAAGTTTGACAGATTCTCAGGCTAATGCGGGCCATAAGTAATTTGATCAAACAGGTCAAATTGGCATGGATGTATGTGAGAAAATTTAATCAAAAATGAGTCGCCAAATGGCATGAAATAATACGAAATTTCGTATTTATTTGACAAATACTCAACTTCAAATTCTTAACTTCAGAGTTAAGAACTTGTTCGGGTTATCTCTTTAAATCCATGCCTACTTATAGCAGAACTGAAACCGTACCATTTCTTACTTTATCACCTTGAGGTACATACTGCGCCTATATTTGCAAAAGAAATAGCTTCTGTTTTTCACCCGACCTTAAAGATAGTACCTAATGAAACATAACCTTATAGATTTGGATCATAATAGCAGTCTTCATGGCTTCTACCTCAACAATTACGTTGCCTTGACCTTGTTACTATGCATGCAACGTCACCCGACTACAGCTTTTCCGCCATTCATTCCACTCCGTTCAACAGTGCCTACCATATGTGATTATATACCTATTTTTTTTAAGGATTAACTAACAACACCACCAAACAACACCTAACAACAACAACACCTTCAGCTCACCTAACAACAAATAACACCTTCAGCTCTGGGCGGATCGGAAGGGAGTGACAGACTCTTACTGACTAAAACCCAACCGTGTTCCTCCAAATATATTTGTGTATCTGAATTTGTATGTATGTAAACGCACCCACGATACAGGAGAAAAAACGGGGCAACGTTTTTTATTAAAGATAAAAGAAGATAAAGAAATGCCCTTTGCGTTCCAGGGCCGCGGTGACTCTTTCGAACAAATTCCGCAACCCTAGAAGAGATAATATATGTATATATTTATTCAGAAACAAGACGTATTTATGTAATATACTTAAATACGTCTTATTATCTATACTAATATATAAAGCCAATGTATAAAGCTGAAGAGTTTGTTTGTTGGTTTGCTTGCTTGAACGCGCTAATCTCAGGAACTACTGGTCCGATTTGAAAAATTCTTTCAGTGTTAGATAGCCCATTTATCGAGGAAGGCTATAGGCCAATAGGAGCGGAGCAATAATGAAAATTGTGACGCAGACGAAGTTGCGCGGGTCTAGCTGACCCGCGCAACAACGTACATAAATAATTAGAAAACACAATAGGGAACAAGTAGCGTCGACTCATTATTGTAAATGGTTTTGTTGAATTAATTATTGGCTAGCCTTTGTGGGCATTGAGTCGCTCTTTCATTAGCAGAATAGGAATTACTAAGTTTGTAGAATAGATTTACCAATTTTATCGCATGAAACTGAATATTTACTTAATCTGCCTAAACAGGCTATTTTCCCTTTGGATATAGGCAGAAACTATAGAAAGCCACATAGTAATGTAATAATATATGTAAGTAGATATCTACAGTCAGTAGTTTGCCATTTATTCCTGAATTCACATTCAGTTTTGTGCGTTACAAAACCGAAACCATTAAAAATAAGAAACATACAATTTTGAAAAAAAACACCGGTAGCACTCCGGGAGTGCCGGCAGAAGTGAAAACTTTAGTATTAACGTTGTGTTTAATTATAAGTACAAAAATACTATCATTTATGAGGTAGAATACGATGTTTATTTATTGCGCTATCGTACACAAATATGACAATTTACATGTTATTATTCATAATATTATATCGTTATTTATTTATATATTACATTAATTTTTATCTCTTAGAAAAATCAACTTTCATCCATAATTTCGTAATTCCGTAATTTCGTATCCTTGGATACGCGTGGCACGCTGTACATAAACACAGACGGACATTCGCGCAAGCGCCCTGTGCCGCCTAAGCGGAGCAGCACACTCAGGCACGGTAGAAAGAGTGGGAGATACTAGTTCCTCTCCCTTCCCCTCGATCTTACGCTTTTTCGATCAGCATCACGTGACCCTGACGCGAGTCCGTCTTACGCTTTTTCGATCAGCATCACGTAACCCTGACGCGAGTCCGTCTTACGCTTTTTCGATCAGGTCACGTGTCCTGACGCGAGTTTAAGATTTTATACCCATTACAGAAAAAGTGCTCAACGCCGCTAAAGAAGTTTTCACTTCAAAAACATACAATTTTGAAAAAAACTTCCTAACGAAACGACGTAACTGAGAAATGGCTTGTAATATACCCCCCCCCCCCCCTATAAATATTACGAAATACCATGTTTATAAAGTTTCCCTACATACCCCCTACATACGGGGTTGAAACTTAATATACATTGAAGTTTTTAATTTTTGCCGATGGTAAATACCATCAGCACACAGCCTACATCAATATATTTTTACAATGTTTCATTTCAAAGCTCTGAAAATGGAAATTTAAGGTTTTAATCCAGTTATAACATGGTAGAGAGTTAATTAGTTCTTGGCACATGAAAATGAGCTTTATTTCAGTGAAATACGATCTAAAATAACATGCGATCATTGCGATGTAGCATCTCGTTCGTAATTAGAATCCGTAGCACCCTTTGCCTCTGTTATAGGCAGCTCTCGTGTATTTTTTTGGCTGTGTGTAGTCAATTTTCGTTTCGAAACTTATATAATAGTAATTTAATTAAAGTTAGATATAGAACGAGCTCATTGCTAAATTATAACAGCCGCATGGTTCGGTCTTGAAGGTTTAGCAACTCTTGCCGAGGATGGTCTGTTGATGCGTGATCATTTATAAAGTCCTGGAACTACTCCATGCCTCGTTGGTTCCGGCTGCTATCAATCGTTGCGGGTAGTCGAGCTCGAAAGTCTGCCACTAGTCTTGTCAAGGGGTATTGTTCTACCCAGCTGCTGGGTTGTGGAGGTCAGACAGGCTGTCACTACATGTAAAATACTGGTATCCAGCTTCATGCTGTTAGAAGCCGAACCCAACATAGTTGGGCAAAGGCTGTGTTAGGTGCGGCCTTTTTAACAGACTTCCAAAAAAGGAGGAGGTTCTCAATTCGGTGGGTATTTTTTTTTATGTATGTACACCGATTACTCCGAGGTTTCTGATCCGATTTCTGTGATTCTTTAGTTCGATGCGGTATACTTTCCATTTGGTCCCATAAAAATATGATTCAGTTTGGTTCAGTAGTCTTTATTTTATGAGCGTATTTGCTTATTTCAATTTCAGCGAAGACATCGTCCAAGTATCACCACTTAAAAGTGAAAAATAAAAAACTTTTTATAAAAAAAATCTAACCGACTTCCAAACAAAACACTACAAAGTATAAAATAACCTTAATTTCGGAAATCGGTGTTAAAAAAAACAAACAAAACCAAAAATACCGTCTTCCGAAATTAAGGTTATTTTATACTTTGTAGTGTGTACCTGTAACTACATTCACGTGTAGACGACGTGGGGGTGGACGGCAAGGTTTGTTTTATAACCCTATGATTATTCGGGTCAGGTATGGACATTCCGCTTCCACAGGTAGAAAGATTTCCAATTCTGCAGTCACGTTTAGACGACATGATTAAGCTGCAAGCTTCAAATTTCAAGATATAGGTACATTTCCATTTACCTACTACGTAACCGCATGCAGTAAGATTTTTATAATAACTAGCTGTTACCTGCTACTTCGCCCGTCCGAAGAAAGTTTACCACCGCACAAAATCATGCAATCGAACGCATATACTTTCATTTTAACATTGCAACCGTTTCCATTGCGAGTCGAGCAGACAATTTTTTAACAGTGAGTTACGTTTAAAAAATGGTACAAAAAATAATGTAAAATTGTATTGCAGCATATGTAGCTGAAGCTGCTTTCGATTGTGAAAGAAAGTGCAATTTTATGAGTTATGTAATTGGGCTGCAGGTTTGGTCATGAAAATGGACACACTTTGGCATGCATAGTATGGCTCAGTTGTAGTAGAATCTACTTTACCAAATTACACTGCAGTATCACACTTAGCCATAATTACCAAAATGCATTAGAGCAAACTCCAACGGATTACTCTCCAAACTCTAGTCCGTAGATTATCAACCATAGGTATAACTAGACAGAGATCAAAACTACCCTCACACAACATAATTACACGCGATACAATTTAGACACGAGACTAGATGATAAACCCACTAATTTAATTAACGATACCCATTTGTTAATTGGTTTTACTTCAGCCCCAGTTATTATAATTCAATTGGGAGTTACACGCTTTTCGCTTGCCAAATTAATGAAAATGTTTAGCGATTAAAGTTCAAATTATATTAATTTAATGCTCGAATGCGAATGGTTATGTAAACATGGTTAGATGAATCATTTTGGGGTGCTGTTACGATGTAATTGCTTAATTTGGACTAAATAAGTAGATACCTATGTTCCAGTTGAAAGTTTTTACATTTTTTTAAAGCTCTCTCTCTCTCTCTCTCTCTCTCGGTCAGTTCGATCATATGTAGATAAGGGTCTGAAATGGTATTCAAAGTTTCTTCATTGACCTGGAATCCAGGTCAATGTTAACGCATAAGCAACCATTAGTACTGTTTTATCCAAACACTATATGCGTTCTGATATTTTCTAATCGTGGTTGCTCATTTCTACCTACGCAGGTACTTAATGTTATGTTAACTTTGTAGTAGTAATAGTTAATTAATTTTGCAACTGTACATCAATACCTACTTTATTGTTAACTGTGAAGGCTTGTAAATGGCTTGTTGTGAATTAGCTTACTATTATTACCCCTGTATTAATAGCTGTAAGCCACCCAAACATAATAAAATAAAATAAATAAGGTCCTGGAACAATAAAATTACCTTCTATTTTAAAGTTATTATACTTACCTGTCTCTGGTACCACCCTAAGATCGACTGGTAGAAAATGCTTAAGACATTAAGCCACCTTTGCACAGTGGTCTTACCAACTTCTTTTACTAGTACATAACATTTCAATAAATAAATAAAGCTATGAAAGAAATCTGAAACGCAATTCACAAGTCAACTCTTGCTTCCATTAATTTTCTTGATTCAATGTCAAGTTTCTGCCCCAATAGTTCCGCCGGGGTTCAACCCTTACGCCCAAGCCATCAATCAAATGAAAATCACGACGATTTACCTACTTTAAATCGATGTTTAATGACTAGGTTCAATATAATTTTCCTGATTTCTTAACGCGACCCAAACTTGAAATTCTCGTCGAAAAGGTCAAAGGTTTCAGAGATTATTCAGAAGCAGATATCTAAAGGCCCGGAACACTAAATTGTTTGACTTAGGTGGATTTTATTTGATCACAATTTACAAATTGGGAGACGGATGGCTTAGCTACAAGAAAGGAGACTTGAGTGCACCGTAAACCCTTAAAAAAAAGTTTTGTATTGAGTTTAATAATGTCGAGTGTTACTGCATATAAGACTTATGCAGTAACACTAGAAAAAAATTGTGGTGATGAAATGTAGGCACATATTTCCCGTAACATGTAAGAATGTTGTCCTCGAAAAAAGAAAACCTATTCAGGATACCCTTTTCCCCAACTTTTTCGACAGTACTTTCATTATTATTCATAAAAGTAACTTTAACACATCGTCACCAACCCCGGGATTACACCTTTCATAGCCGTGTATTGATATTGGCACACCGCACATGGCAGGCGGGTCAAGGGCAGGCTGCTAGCGAATAAAAACATTGCCGTAATCAGGTGAGCATTGCCTTGGAGACTGCACCTAAAGTTTGCACGCGATGCGCGACCGCGACGCAGCGATGCGGCGAGATTATTGAAAAGTAGAAGCGGGCTAGTTTGACGTTGACCATAGATATAATAAAAAGGTTGGCCGATAGATATTAAATTCAGAATGGATGCTTCAAATCACCAGCTGATCGAGGATCGATTGATTTGTACCTATATAATAGACGTTGTAGGCGTAAATAGGTACGTGGAGACTAATTTTTAGGGTTCCGTATACGAAGGGTAATTATTAAGCCTTCGCTGTCCGTCCGTCTGTCTGTCAGTGGGCTGTATCTCAAGAACCGTAAAAGGTAGAGGGTTGAAATTTACAAAAATACATACACAGTGTGTATTTCTATTGCCGTTATAACAACAAATTATAAAAATTACAAGAAACATGTTTTTTTTTCGATTTATGGTACGGAACCCTTCGTGTGCGAGTCCAACTATTAGCCCGTATTACTTGTAATCGTTTTAACAAAGTCGTCTACAAATCATTTCACATGTAATGAAGCCTATCTAATTCCCAGACACTCCAAATCTCTCAAATATGAATTTATTTCCAGCTGTAAATAAATATAAAGTGACATTTGAGTCATAAGAAGCTTAAGTAGGTAGGTATAATTCGATGTCGAATTCTCTAATCCCGTCCTCAGCTTGGTTTGTTTGGAAAATACTTAGCAAGAGGCTTATAACTTTCTTAATTTCATACTTAGAAGTGGTTGCGAATAATCTACATCAGTAAGATATTGTAGGTACGATTTCAACCCACAGGAACATTATCTATCCACCAACAAATAAAGCTATAATATCCCGTTTTTTCATGTACAAAAATGTGCTCAAGTAAATAGGTATTTTAAAAGGTCACACAATTTTAATCCGACATTTAAGCGCTAATTTCACGTATTAGCTCCAATTATGCGATCACGTGTAAGCAAATATGCTGAGCAAATGTTGTTTCATTAATTAAGCCTTGTGTTAACAGGATAGACCGGGAGTCGACACAATTATGGTTCAAAACATTTTTTTGTTTTTATTTTTCAAAACTAATTTTGTGAAAATATAAATTTATTATTTATTGTAAACCTCATTTAAACATTGGACAAACATTTATATAAACTAATGAACTGTGCGATAAGACCTTGATTGTCTTACCGGGCGGTAAGACAACCTTTGGGATCTCTGAAAATTCAGATTTGAATACTAGAATTTATCCACGGAAAGAAAGCTACAATATTAGAGAGTAGCATAGGCGAAAACAAGCTAGACGGAAAAGCTAGTCTACACTAATATTATCTACATCTACACTAATATTATAAAGAAGAAAGATTTGCTTGTTTGAATTGAATAGGCTCCGAAACGACTGGACCGATTTGAAAAATTCTTTTAGCATACATACACACACACACACATACCACAATTTCTTTATTTTATTTAAGTTTAACAGATGTGGTTAAACTTAAATAAAATAAAGAAATTAGAATGTAAAATTAAAATTAGATTATAGAATAAGAAATAAATCGAAAGAAAGTTATCTTAATATTGTAACTACTGCAGCAACATTGAAACCATTTCATTCGTATTTTACTATGTAAACCCTCCTGCGGCTGAACACTATTTCCCAAAATTCAAGCTCAAGCTTAGTTTGGGAATCAGTAGCAGTACCTTTTGTGCAATACACAAATACGATGCATTTATGTTAGATTAATAAGATGAATGTATTAACTGGCAACAATAAAGAATTTATTTATTCTTTAGCATTGGATAGCTACATTATCAGTAACATAGGCTATATATTATCCCCGTACTCCCACGGGAACGGGAACTACGCGGGTGTAACCGCGTGACGTCCACTAGTCCGTAATAAATTGACAGTTGTATTCACGTTGATTCTCAACTTTGATTAACGATAAGCTAGGGTTTTAGACCTTGATCCCCCATCCAACGTAAAGCCGATTTGTGTGGTACTGAATTATAACCTCTTTTCAGATCGAAGATACAAGTCATCGAAAAGGCGGGGGTGGGGGGACATTTTTAGTGCCGATGAATGGCGGCATTTGGACGATGTGCGTGTCCCTTGAAGGTAAAATAACTGCAAATGTGTATTTTATAAAAAAATAATAATCTTTTTAAGCATCTAGTGCGTTTAACTGATGTTTTCGTTTTCAGAGGAAGAGGTGTCGATATTGTCCAGGGCTGGTTTCCCCTCGCAGCCGGTATGCACAAATTATTTAGCAAACAGTGAAGATGAGGAGCCTCGAGCTGATTGGCAGCATCGTAAGTTCATTTACTTTTATTTATTTATCTCATCATCTACATCACAACATCAACTTAATCTACAACACAAATAACAGGCGTCCACAACATTTGCATAAATAAAATTCCTAAATAAAAGTAAGAAGACTCAAAATTGATGAAAACATAATTATGAATAAATTAAATAGGTACATATTCATGTGCTGTAAACTTAAAAAAATAGTAATTTTGCGAAAAAAAAACCTGTTATGATGCTTAACTATTTTCGCTCATAAAAACGAAAGCCCCACCCAGTACTTGCATATAATGAAAAAAAAACTGCTTATTTAACATTTAAACGAGCTGTAAACGCTCCATAAAGCTGTTATAATTATCCTTTCACGATAATAAAACCAGTGTTCATTATGAAGACTAGATGTTAAAATATTCAACGACGATAAGTCAAGGTATGCATAAACAGCGCCCTTTTCATCCCTCGCTGGTTCAACCTTGGAGAACCATTTGCTTACGGCGAAGTTCATTTATCAACGTGTTTTGCAAGTACAGAAAAAGTTTACGGAAAACACATTTGCGAATCGTATTTTATCTGGTTGGCTGCTTGTGGGAAAACGAAGGAATTAGAAATATTAATTTCGCCTGCTGCTCCGTCCGCGTGCAAAGTTTTTTTAATTTTTCCGGAAGTTTGCAAGTTACTACCTTCTTCTGCTAAGTGCTCTCTACGAAATTTTCAACCAAACTGACAGCTGTCAGGTACCAACGGTTTAACTGTAGTATGTTTTTTTAGGGTTACGTACCCAAAGGGAATTAACGGAACCCTATTACTAAGCCTACGCTGTTCATTATTCCGTCCGTGCGTCTGACTATCAGCGGGCTGTATCTCAAGAACCATAATAGGTAGACAGTTGAAATTTTCAGTGTTAATTTCTATTGCCGCTATAACAACAAATAATAAAAATTTAATTATATTAAAAATAAAACGGAGCTCCCGTACAAGAAAAGTGTTTTTTTTTTTCGATTCATGGTATGGAACCCTTCGTGTGAGAGTCCGACTCGTACTTAGCCGGTTTTTGTTAAAAAGAGACATGGTTTTACTAGAGTAATTCGATAAAAAGAGCCTTCATCATCAAAACCAGAAGTGGCCGACGTTCGTTGAATGTTTTATGAACGTTTTCAGCGCAGAAATATTTTTCTGTGAAAGTCACATTTCTGTCCGATATTCAAACTAAAAATTAATGAAGCTGCGTTATTTTTAGCTAGTTCGAGGCGGAAATTTATATTTTCTGCAGTGGCGTTAATCGTCGCTCTAACCCTTTACATGTTTAAAGAGGCCCCTCGAGCCTTTGACGTGGGAACGTAAATATTTGAATAAAACGGTATTTATGAACCTCTACAAGATCGGCTTCGCCAGATTAATTGAATTTAAGTAGGTACAAATCGATTTTTGGAATCTTATTGCTTTTTATGTGTTATGAACAGTTGCGATTTGACTACAAACAAGTAGATAGATAAGATTTGGTAAGTAGGCATGATATTTCTTGATCTTTCTTCACGATTTGACAGTTACTGTCAAATCGTGTTGTAATCGTAAGTCCGTAGGTGATACGGAGTAGAATACACCCGCAACTAAGCCGGAAACTACAGACTTCGGGCTTAGAGAGTAGTCCCCCTGGAACGCAAAGGGCATTAGGAGGAACACAGATGGGATTTAGTCATTATAAGTATGACACTCCCTTCTACTCCGCCCAGAGCGGGAGGAGTCATTTGATAATTTCCCATCCTTAAAAGCATGATATTTCAGTACACTATTAACCGGCTCCCTTCCTACAAAAGGATGTTCCAGTAGTAAGAAGCCGGTTTTTGCCTAGTTCTACTGATAGGTAAAAAACTGGCTAAGTGCGAGTCGAACTCACGTGCAAAGGGTTCCGAACCCATTTCATTTTTTTAACATGTTATTTTAGCATAACAGACTTCTTATGAGTTTTCCTGTAATCTTTAGTTATAGAATTATTATCGGCACTTTTTTTCAAAATTTTAGGCTCAGTAGTTTCGGAGATAAGAGGGGAATGGTAATTTTTGAATAACTTCAAAACTATTTATTTTAAAATTATGCAAAAAATATAATTAAAACCCTCACAGTAGGTAAGCCCTTCCATTTGATATGTAATTTTTTTTATTTATGTAAAGCGTCCGTGTTTGGGTCACAAAAGTCCATATGTTTACCAAATATCAACAGAATCGGTCCGATAGATCCAGAGAAAACTGGCTGTGACAGACGGATAGACAGACAGACAGACAGACCTGACAGACAGACACCCGAGTGATCCTATAAGGGTTCCGTTTTTACGGTTGTTGGGAACCCTAAAAATTTCGTTTTGGGAAGCCTTCCTTTTTAACGCCATTTAGAGTCCGCTGAGTACCTAGTTGTACCGGCCATTAGTCCTCCAGTACCTATCCTAAGTTCCAAACCCCTTCCCAATTTTCGACTAAAAACGTTATTCTTCCAGGTATGCAGAATCTATCCATATCATGCGCTCTGGTCTGCCTCATAGTGCTAGGCAGCGCGGCGTTGGTGGGCGCCTTCGGCATCTGCAAGCATCAGATCAGCGCCGTGCTTATAACTGGTGTCATGTATCTATTAGCCGGTATGTATTGACGGTATTTGGTGGACCTGGTATAATCTAAGGGCCTAGCACGAAGATTTTTGACGTATAGTAACGCACATTATATTTATTTGAATTAGATACTACATATATTCATATTTTTTAATTATATAAATTGTGTATGTTCCATATTATTAAACCAAAATACTATGAGGTTGAAGTTTTTCACATTCAAAATTCACTTACGTTAACGTTACTATACGTCAAAATATTTGTGCTAGGCCCTCTGAGTTAGCTCTATAATGTTTCGTTCTTTCCATTAGCCAAACTTACAGGTATATACCACAAAAGTTAAGTAAATTCTTCTAGAAATTACCTAACAAGTGAAGACGAATTGCTAAGTGAAGACGAATTGCTAAGCGAAGACAGCCAGGTTTACCTACGCTTAAAATAAATACTGAAAAATTTTCTTTATATAAATACAAGACCCGCAGATTGGTTCACTGGCTGCGCTTTGGAATTCGGATTAGATTTTTAAATTGGATCGTAATCTTGCCATCCGGTATCAGTTCGTTGTCAGAGTCGGCCTTGAATTAACTACCTGGGACGAACTCTTGCAAACTAACTTAATCGAAGTCCTAGGTACTTTCCTGAAAAAAATAACCAATAAGTCTGTCAGTTAGATTACCAGAAAAAATATTAGACATGTATTTTTCCTCTTTCCACACACTATATTTGTTTAATTTTATCGATTCGAGAAGGCAAAAAATCAAGTCCAAAGTTTTCAAAAACCTAACAGACGGACTAGAAAGTATTATTTTTCCATCTAGGAAAATACCCTATTGTTTCTTAATTCGTACTTATGTAGATTTTGCTAACGGACCTTCAGTACACCGGATCTTTTCCTTAAAACTTGATAAAATGTCAAAAAAACTCACTTTTCGTTCCAGGCCTATTCGCCATGTTCACACTAATGATAATACACTTCAAGCGGGTACAACGCGTGTCAGCTCGCGGCTCGTCGCACGCGGACGGCACCGGCGACGGCGTGGTGGGTCCGCGCGGACCGGCGCTGTCGCTGCTGTCCGCGCGGGAGTTCTCCACCGCGTGGTCCCTGGAGCTCGGCTGGGGAGGGGTTGCCCTCGCCACCACAACCTCACTCCTCTGGATCCTACTCTCCAAAATCATGAGATACAACCCTATATCCGCTATGCTGTTGTTAATCTAACCTATTTCAAGTATAGCATTTGAAATCTTCCCTATTCATACAAATAAACTAGTCAATTACCAATTTTAAGGTTTTGAAATGTTGGTTAGCAGGCGTAGCCGTGCAGGGAAGATCACATTTGACGTTTATTTTATAAAATAGTAAATTAAAAGAAATAATAAAAATAACAGTTCACAGAAATATAATTTGCTATACACTCCAAGGCTTTGTAGAAAATTATACCTATTCCAGACCCGTTTCGTGATCTTTTTAAATTCTACGAACATTACTTTGTCTCCAACGTTACGCTTTGAATTTGAATAAGCTTTAGATAATCGCCGAGCTTGCTGCCGTCCATTGCTATTAATGTTATTGTTATACTTCTCCTTTCTAAAATTATACTTTTACGTATTTCACCTACTTAATATTGCTATCGACTTTAAAATTATACAATGTTACGAACTTATAAATACCTAAACGTTTTAAATATTTTAGGTATTCGCTCTACCTATTCTACAGAAATACGAATTAGATGCTTTCGTAGTCAGCAAAGTTCTCTACAGTAAACTAATTCCAGATGACTCTAGCATTCGAGATATCAGCTCCCGGCCTAACATTTAAATATTTCAATATCTCACTGTTGGTAGTTGTAGACACACAAAGGTAAACAAAAATAGTTTCAGATATTAAAACGGCAATTTTAAAGGTACTTATTATTTATAAAAAATAATATTAGTGTTTTAAACAGTTATGGTGCTTTGAGTATCAAAAAGATAATCTTATTTAATTGAGTATGTAATAAATAGATTTTAAAATTAAGTTTGATTTTGTGTTTTATTAAACACAAGAACTTCTTACATAATACCTATAAATACGAATTAAAATTTGAACGTCATTCCTTACATAAAAAATAAGTAGGTAAATAACCTACCTATAAAATAAACTGGAATCAACTAAACTAGCATTTACTTACGCACATTTTCTTTGTAAGAACTTGAATTATTTATGTTTAAAATATAAATAAATAATGATTATGCATATTAGGCTAAGTCTAGGCCTAAAAGCCACATTGATTTACCAAATGCGATAAGTTAGAGTACGAAATATTAGTATCGGTATCGTAGATCGAGAGTGGGCCTAACCCAACGAATAATATTATTTCGTAGGTTCCCTTTGGCATTGTTCAGACCAACCAAACGTATTGTTGCCACTGACTGTGAACGCACGTTACGCAGTTTATCGCTTTTCCCTATATTTAACTTCTCGTTCACACCGAAACGAACGTACGTTTGGAGGTATGCGCGGTACAGAGAGTAAAGTCCCGCAAACCCCTATTGAAAAGAGAGGATCCTCCGACCAGGCGGCTGTTGTGCCTGGCGGGCAAC
Organism: Lacanobia wlatinum; assembly: GCA_947578705.1. NCBI lineage: Eukaryota > Metazoa > Arthropoda > Insecta > Lepidoptera > Noctuidae > Lacanobia > Lacanobia wlatinum. The sequence goes on from OX388029.1 coordinate 22,501,861, forward strand.
AACTGCCCGATAGTTGATATTCGGGCTGATCTATATGTTGAAATCGCACGGTAAACTTTGCTTGCGCGATACAGGATTCCGACGTAGTAGTTCGCAGAGTTGGATAGATGGCGTCGCGGTTATTTTTTTGCAATGTAGATTTGCTCCGTTGGGTTTTTCTTGATGCCGCTACAGTGTGTTGTCGCTGACTACTGCAAAATGAGCATACTCACAGTCGGGGGCGGACAATATGTTTGGTGTGAACGATGCCTTTGGCTGCATTTCCACAGAGATGTGCGAGGATGCGTAGCGAGGGATATCTTGGTAAGAACCAATAGAATCGCTTCATTTACCTAGCCTCGCTCAGCGCAAGCGATTCTATTGGTTCCTAACAAACACATCCCTCGCTACGCATCCTCGCACATCTCTGTGGAAATGCAGCTTTAAAATAGTTAGCGGTCACAGAGTATCGAGTCGCCTATGACAGTTTTGTTTAGCAGACTTCAAAAAGGAGGTTCTGTATTCAAACCGTATGTGTGTAAAAACGTATCAGTGAGTGTCACCGTCACTCACAGAAGTGTCAGCCCATGACAGTTTCGACTATATCTTTTACATCTGAAACTTGTGCTCAGCGCACATTGCGCGGGCATGAATATTGTTAGTAGGAGCGTCTCTAGTGGCTGCCGAAGCGGCGATTCCCTGCTCTGTATTAGCAGGAAAATAAAATTTTAAGATAAACCTGAGATTTTAAGATAGGTACGTACCTAAATGTAAAAGAGGCATAGAAATCTTTACTATGATATTAAAGTTTATTTAAGAAATACCCTACTTTTATGTATAAGCAATGCAGTTGCTGATATAAAATATTACAACTATGCTTAAAAGCACATTTTGTAAAGAAGCATCGTTCCCATTGTGATGTTCGTTCATTTCAATGAATGTTGTCGTTCGGTGTTTTTGTTAACTTGTTCGTTTTATACTTTGAATGCATAAAGCAATATATTTATTTTGTTTATATGATGGTGTTTTATTTTTCTCAATTTGTAATTAAGATTATCCAGAAAACAGTTGAAAAAGTAGCCATAATGTGAAATTATCTCAAGCAAATTGGGTACCGTTTGATATAAGAGCCCAAACTGTTTTAAACCGTATGCTTAATATACGGTTAATTAAAATATAATTTAATAAAAAGTTATTTTAAGAAAACAATGTTTATTTTCATAATAACATCTTAACCTATATTTACAAAACGTTATATCTCCGAAAATATCTATGACTTTATAAAACAAGCCATTTTTATATGTTTGTTTTATCAAACAAAAGCTATACCTTAATAGATACTTATATATTGAAACCGTAATAAAAGCACTCCACATTCCAGTCCTTCAATAAAATTACCTCATTGAATATGCACTAAGCTTTTCAAAAGTGCCTCTAATGACATAATACGTCGGTAAACGACAATAGGAGTCCAATTGCTTTAAATTTTCATACATTTTTAATGAAAAGTAGTCATTATGGTATCGTAGCCGGCACGAGTCGTGAGCTCTGATGAATGCAGCAGGGTGATCTCACCAATGTACGGTGGGCGAACGAAACATGCAAGCGCAATAGTCGATAAGCATTGACTGATGAACCAATAACGTGAAGCGTCAGAGCTGTCGTCGTCAAACCGACCAATGGAGTGTGCTCACGACTCGAGCCGTTTATTATCCTACTTAATCGTCGTCCTTCAGTAATTGGTCTTCTATATCGAAGTCTTCGGCCTTCCGCTTCTTGGGCCGCGGTCGCTTGCCAGTTACCATTTCCATTTTAACCTTTTTCGATTGTTTTTTCTTTTCTTTCAGCTGGAGTTTCCTTTTGGCTGCCTTTTCGGGGTTATTTACTTTTTCTTGTAGAAGTAACTGAAACATAATACAAATAAGATTTAGTATATAGTAGAATATTTCTTGCAATTCTGACATGGGTTTAAACTGCGAACAAAGTGGTAACTGCTATATAAAATTTGAAATCTACAGGTAATTAATATCTGGTAATTTCTCAATGGTGCATTCAACAACAAGGCCACAGTAACATTTGAAATTTCATTCAAGTGTAAGTTGTTACTAATACCTACTAGCAGTTGACCATACAAAACACAACTTTTCTAGAATAATATGCATTGTTCAACCGTGAACAGGCAATATGCGTGAATAGGAATGATTTAGTCTATTCCAAAAAAATCAGAAGAATAGGGAACTAGTACGGAGTTGACTATGCCATCTAGTGTTGCATATTCGAAATATAACGTTAAGAATAGGTACTTCACAATAACACTTCTGTGCTGCCACCTACAGGGAGCGTGCAGAAACTATAGGTGGCAGCACAGAAATTTCACTGTCAAGTATGTTTCAAGTATAAAATTCGAAATAGTTACGCTAGATGGCAGTCTTCTTCGCGCACGTTCCTCTAAACTGAGCGTGCACGAACCACAGGTGGCAGCACAGAAGATGTCACAATGTATTCTGACCCTTAAAACTTCGAATATGTGACACTAGATGGCATGGTCAACGCCGTGCACGGTCCCTTTAGTTCTAGTAGTAGTGTAAGTAGACTGTCTGACGTTGTAAGTTCGAAACTTATAAGTAAAATATACTTGACAATGACACTACTGTGCTGCCACCTACACTTTCCCTATTTGTTTATCGTGATGATCATCTAGCTAGTAATAAGCTTAACTAATATAATAAATGCGAAAGTGAGTTTGTTTGTTACGCTTTCACACCTAAATAGCCGAACCGATTTTGATTACTTTTGGTAGAATTCTGTACCAAAATTAATCAAAATCGGCTGGAGATGGAACTCTGGAGACGGTTATGGGATACTTTAACGCTAACGAAAAATACCGTATACAAACCTTTTTCCTCTCAGCCCTCTTGATATTCAGCTTCATCTGCGCCTCAGCCACGAGCTTGCTATACTCGATCTCCCCGATCTTCCTCCTCAGCTTCTTGCCCAGACGGCCCGCCAGCTGCCTGGCCACAGTGGCGGGGCAGGCCGCGTCGCCCGAGCTGAGCTCGCGCACTATCGGCGGGAGGATCACGTCCACTATCTTGTTCACGTCTTCGTCTTCTAAGGAGCTGATGACGTGGGTCCACATGGTGAATATTGATGTTCTCTGTGGACAAAGGTAAGTTTTGTGTAAGTTAGTATAGTAAGCCTGTCAGCCCTTAAGGCCGGCCGCGTAAATACAATTTTCAAATCGATAAAACTTTTTAGTCGAGTTGTGTGATTTCATGACGACTAAATAATTTAGTCCACGAGAGTTTGGTTTTCCTTAACATGATACGTTGAGCTTTTCTCATACTGGTATAGGTTTTGCTGATCTACACTAATATTATACAGAGGAAAGATTTGTTTGTTTGAATTGAATAGGCTCCGAAACTACAGAAACGATTTGAAAAATTCTTACACCATTAGAAACGTACATTATCCCTGATGAACATAGTCTATAGCATATTTTCAAAAAAGTTAGGGATCCATATGAAAACTTCGATAATGTAACCCAAGGTGTGAAAAAAATACCAAAAAGGACCCTTATATCGCGTACGCTGCGGAAACTATTGACAATAGAGCTAAGTGATGTACTACAGTTTTATACAGGACATCTATATCTACAGAAAAGTCCGCGAGGGTATATATCTATTATGGTTAAGTCACAATGACCGCTTTTTGTTCGAATTATTCAATCAAATCCGGGTAAATGGAATAGTAGTGATTTTAGTATCATGATATTAATCCTTATCTATTTAAATTGTTTAATAATTAAGGTCAGTTATAAAATTGAGTACATGTAAATAATTAAGTACATGCAGGTAAATTACACTTTATATTATTCAAATCGGATCTTCGTTTAAAAGTTACGACGGGTATAGAAATACTCTAAGTAATAAAAATGTTGCTGTTTGAGCGAACTGCCCTACGATTAGTCTATTAATAAGTAATTTACACATTACCCTTTCAGAAGGTAGGGGGGGGAGATGAAGTTCGTGGAGTACCGACTAAACCCGCGCGAACGAAGTCGCGGGCGAAGTGCTAGTTCTTTATAATACGCCAGAACAACTTATAATACAGCGATAATAAAGTTTATGTACAAAGGCGAGCTTAGCTCGAAAGTTGAATTTTCTCCCAGCAAACCTTTGAAAGATAATCATAAGAGAGGGAATATAGATTCAGTCGAGTCCTTTCGTTCGGTTAATTAACTCAAAAAACAAGCTTGCATAGGCCGTGAAAACCAACTTAATAGAATAAGTATTTCTTAGACCAAATTACTTCACAATTTACTTACAATATCCATATTACTGGGTGCCCTAGCGACCTCCACGTTGATAGCCCTCCTCAGCTTGAACAGAATCCAGCGAATATTCATCCTGCTTCCCCCCTCAGCGTCCTCACCGTCCGCTTGAGACTTCTTGTCCAGCTTGAAACTTGACATCGAGTGTACCAGCTTCAAGATTACGAATAATACTGCTGTTGTCTGCAAAATAAAATGACGAATATAAAGTATTCTTAGTTTGGAGAAATCAATTTGCCTAACCTTTTCTCAACTACATTGGGGGCGGCTTGCAGTCTTACCGCATGCAGCTAAGGACCAGTATTGTATATGGAGCGACTGTCTATCTGTCTTCCCAAACCCAGTAACTGGGTAAAACGATACCCCTTGGCAAGATTTTTCAGGTTTCTAGCTTTTGACGACCGTAACGATTGTCAAAGATCGACAAATGACAACTGGAACCAACAGCTTAACATAAATAATTAATTAGCCACGAGCTCCTCAACGAACGAAAATAATTACTTAAGTAAGAAGTTAAACAGTGTCAAGGAAAATTAGATAATCTCAACGCCTCCTGATAAAAATCTCATCTCAAAAAACAGTCATGAGAAGTATCTCACCTGTTCAACCATTTCCTTGGCAGCTCCAGTAGTATACTGCGCGCAAAGATCCAACACAAGACTCCTAAGCACATCCTCTGTATCATCGTAAATAAAACCTCTATCACTTTCCACCTTCTTCTTCACAACACCATCCAACTCCTCTGCATCAACCACCGACAACAGCTGCCCCAGTATCTTAGCAGACTTCAGTCTCACCCACGAATGAGGGTACGCAAGCAAAGCCTTACATTGCTGCGCTATCTCGTCAAACTCATTCACAAACTTCTTATTCGTTAAACTTGACGCGCAATGGAACGTAATCTTCTCTATAAGATTCAATATTTGTATTAAACTATGGTCTTTCTCTTTCTGTTTGTCTTCATCAGTCTTGTCCTCGGATTGTTCTAGTTTGATTTTGACGAACCGTCCTTCAGTGATGTCGTTGCTGAGTAGAAGGATTTTCCCGCTGACTAGTGAGAGGACGGTGTTGAGTCTGTTCTTGAAGTCGTCTTGTTCGACGTTTACGAAGCGAGTGCTCAGTTGAGCTGCTAGTTCGAAGTGCACTGGCTGAGGATTTGGAAACATAGTTTTAACAAGTTATGTTATTAAAATTACATATTTTTTAAGGCCATCGCATTTTCTCGTTGTGACACTATATGTAATTCAAGAGTATTCTTAGCTATCCAAAGGAGACAGGTTTTAAGTATGGATAAGTTATTTTTTTTTGTTTTTATTTACCAACACTATGGTCTGTGTTTTGAGTGTCTATGAAAAATCTAGCTGGTTGTGTATTTATATAGTATTTCTTCCAAATAAATGAAATTAAAAAAACATACTAACGGGTTCTAGTGTTGTCGTTGTTCCGATTCATTAATAATAAATTCTGTACCTTAAAATCACTCAACATATCAACATTGACATCCCAAGTTCTACTACAACACCTACCTGATTATCCTGGAAGAATGTCATCACCAGATCAAAGAGTTTGTTTCTTTCCTGCAGAGGGAACCTCTTCAGCATGGCCTCTATGCAGCTGGCGGCGGAGGCGCGGCACTCGGGCGCGCTGTCGTTCAACATGCTCGCTCCGAGCGCGAGCAGGAGGTGGGCGCCGTGCTTTGATAGTTGCACCTGGAATTATTTGATTTGCTGCATTAGACATTTGTTGGTAACAGTGCGCGCGGAACTAGTTGGCCGCGCCTTAGCTATGTGAGCGGTGGGACGAAAGGCGGGGCGCGTGCTGTCATTACTCAGTGCGGCGCCGTACTTCGCGACGGCAACACGCGTTGAAAGTGGCCCGGCTAATTTAGACAAAACGCACATGAGATTGCAATAGCCAGGAAATAATATTTACAGTGCATACGTTTTTAAAAAAAAAGGAAAGCCGATGTCAATAGTTTAGAATATAAAACTAATGCGAATATACATAAATTAGTAGCAGAAGTAACAGGGATATCAGAACAAAGTGTAAGGAGAATGATTGCTGAAAGTAAAACTTCCTTGCAAGATACAGAGAGGCAAAATTTATTTCTCCGCGGAGACCAAAAGATATAAAAAAGAAAATACAAGTTGATGATTTTAACCAAGTTGATACCTTTTTGGAAAGCTTACAGAATAGGCAAGTTATTTTAGTTATTTGTAAGATTAATGTCATAGAAATTTTTGTGACGAGACAGCATTTTTGAAGCGTAAAATGAAAATATTGGTAAGATATTATTCTTATATCGCTCATTATTTTAATAATTTTGTTAAATTAAATAGTTTTAATTATGTCCAAAGCTTAATTGAAGTGCCAGCTAAAACATCATTTTTAATGGTACCCATTCAAATATGTATTTTTTTTATTTGGAATTAAATGTCAAATTTTGGGTAAATATCGAAAAAGCCTTAAAATTCAAATATCTCGAAAACTATTGAATTTCGGCCATACATATGGGGGTTCAATTTGTTGCATTTTGGCCCCCTTATCAGCCCCTGACGGATATAATATATCCAGTGGCGGTACCTTCATATAAGCCCAAAAGCCCGGCATGCCTTACTAAAATGCTCGATAGAGAATCAATATCAAACCCGAACTTTTTAAAAGTTCGCGCGCTTAATTCTTATCAAAATAACACAAAGTATTACTGCCACATTACTACATAACTACACATCGCGATTGTTCGCGCGCAGTTTCGCATTTGCAGCATCTACATATAGCTATCTCGCTTACACGTACCGGCTTTTACCGGGCTTTCAAATACTATCTCCGTCACTTTCGCACTTATAGCGATGTGCCGTATAACGAGTTCTAAACCTTGTGCGTCTACAAATCGATCAGTATGGAAGATTAAGCCGTGCATGCGTATGGAGTTGCACGCGTATGCGTGACCTTGTCACCTTGCCAACTCTGCAGTGTTGCCGTTTTAGCGACGTTGTGAGATCTTGGAGATTTTTAACGAGTTTCGGGACTTTTTTTAAGATTTAGCAACAATAAAAACTAGCGACTTTTTAAAATAACGAAATTAAATATTCAAGCAATATCTTAAAAATAAAAAATTTGCGACATCTAGCTAGATTTTTCATATACCTGGCGACTTTTTTGCCTAAATGACAACACTGCAACTCTGCGTAAGTAGTTCTTGACACCCGAGTGCAACTCACTTCAGTTTCATTTGCTTGAGAGTTGAAAAGTTATGTTGTTAAAGTTTTTTGTGTGTTTTCTTAGATTTTCTCAGTGATACAATTGTTTTGGTGACTTACCTACAACAATGGATGTAATTGTACCTTGTGAGGATTTAAAATGCGTTCAAGTTTTGATTGGCGAAGATAACGTAAAATCTTTAAACTTTGCTCAGAAAAAACAGTTAATTTCTTCAATAAAACCGACGCCTAATCTGTGTTTTTCTCAGACTAGTAAATCGCATAAACGAAAATTTAATAGATCAGTGTATAAAACTAGTTGGATTGTTGGCTGTTCGCACACTAATAAGTTGTTTTGCTGGTGTTGCATATTTTTTTCGAATGAAGATTCCGTTTGGAATACATCTGGTTATAATGATTTAAATAACATATCTGGCGCCATTAAAAGGCACGCAAATTCCCATAAACACCTGTGTGCAATGGTTTCTTTCGGTAATTTTGGTAAACAACGAATTGAGACATCTATATCAGTTTATGAGAAAATTGCGATGATACATACGAAGTTACCTACATACTCAGTCGAAAACTTAACTTTCTTTTTTTGAAATCGGTTAAAATTTTATTGGGCTTGCCTTATTTTGAAACCCTAGGCTTTTGGGCTTATATGAAGGTAACGCCACTGATCATTGTCTAATCTCATGTGCGTTGCGAGCAGTAGGCAACCCGCCCCCTCACCCCATTCGCACCTCAGGCGCGGCCAACTAGTTCCGTGCGCACTATAGTACTGACGGCAATATCGAGTTGGACACGCGCGCACTCTTTCTTTGTGGTTTTCAAATTTTTGCTCAAAACGCCTCAAGTTCAAAATAACAAGACAGACAGACAACACACACGATGACACGAGTGAACCTATTAGGGTTTCGATTTCTATACGGACGTTCCCTAAAAGGTGGCGAGTTCATTTTGCAACAACATACTTATCTATAAGAGGCTATACAGAGTCTAATATTGTGAACTAAACTGAGTAAGTACCAAAGGCAAGGGTGATGAGGCAGTTCACGGTCCTTAATAGATATTCCTCAAATTAATCATAAACCTTTAACCCCAGGAAAAGGCTCCTAAAAGTCATTGGCAGGGTAAGCTCATCCCTAAGTTGTAAGAAAATTTACGACAGAAACAAAGAAATAAACTTATTTCATAGCTAAAAAACAGCTTACAACTAGTAACTTATTGATGATCATCTCTAGGAACTTGAGTGAAGACTCTCTGCCATGTTGCAGTTCGTAGTTCAGCTGGGTCACGAAGAAGTCAATGTACTTCTCCAACCGCTTGCCGGGAGAGTAGTGCGTTAGGTAGTTGGCGAATATCACTCGAGCTTCCTCCCTGAAAGATTAACATTTAAATATACTAAAATCAATGACAATAAAATTAGTTTAAAAAATCATTGGGAAATACAAAGAAACTGGGGCCTAGAATCGAACCTTGAGGCACCCCTGTCCTAAGTAGAGTTCGAAAATAGTTGTGTCACATATTTTGACGTTTTCTGTTATCTATGATAGTTAGGATAGTTTGTGATTGATCACGCATTCTAATACCTTGGAAAGATCTAAAATACCAACGATTGTGAATACTGCCAGGCTAATAAAAAAGCAAAGAATTTTTAATAGTGGCAAAACAACATACAATCACACAACACAACAACATACCAATTTTTACTTACCGAGATCTAGCCGACTCGCTCAATATACAAATCTTGGAAACTTTCTCCATAACTTCATGCAGTTCATTCGATACTAGTCTAGCTTCTAATATAGCTTTCAAAAGAGAGAACGAGTTGGATTGCTTCTCATCATTCTGACAGTCTTCTTCCGCGTATAAAAGGAGGGTTTTTAGTTGGTCTTCTTCTAGTTTATAGTATTTAACATTTCTTACTAGAACTGTAACCGCCTGTAAACACAAACAAGTACGTATAAGTATGCATATAAGGCCACCGGTTTAAAAAGTAGTTATTTATTAGATTAGACTCAAAATACTATCAAGATTGGGAGTCATCAAAAAAAGGTCTTACCTTAAAAGCAGTCCTAACTAAATGGAAATTATCGTTCTGTTTACTAATTTCAAACGTCGCGTACTTGTGCAACGTCAAGAATATCGTCTTCACAATATCTTGAACCATTTCTTCTAACGTTGGCGTGCTTACTCTGATCGTCCACAAAGTGGCTATACACTTCATAGCTACAGTTGACACCTTTACATGGTCACTCTTCAACGCATCGACTAGTAAAGGTATAAGAGGGTCTACAAACGACCGACAGTCCATTCTTGGCACTTTCTCTCTTTTCAGAATCACGTATAGAATATTCAAACTGAATTCTACCAAAACATGAGCGTTTGCCTTCCCAGAAGTTTTAACATTCTTAGCTTGAGATTCCTTGTTACGTTTCGGCGTTTCCGGAATTAGGAAGCAATCCGGTTTCGCTCTTAACATTTTCTCTCTCTGTTTTTCAGTTATTTGTCTCTTTGGAGCACCTAATACGAACTCAGGTATGCTTTCAGAGGCAACCCCGTGTAAGAATATGAATAGAGATTCGATATCTATGAACTTATTAGTTACTAGTCCACTTGTTATATGCATTAGAGCTTCCTGAACTTTCAATACAATCTTCTTTGAATGATGCTTTTGGAGAACGTCTTTGAAAGGTACAATTAAATTAATAAGACACTGTTCAGTTATATTTTGAGACACTATCATAAGTGTGACATAACTTTTCTTGCTGGGCTTCGCTTCTGGTGTCTTATAGTGTAGTTTATCTACCTCTTTCTCTTCTGATAGTGCTCCAAATAGATCGTTGGAGCAAACATCGAGAATATAATCAAGATTGTCATTCAGATCTCCAGGTTTGAATTCTGCTTTCAAAGCGTCTAGAACTGTATGTATTGTGGCGACTAAGACATGAACTTGGTATCCTCGGGTTAGTAACAAAGTCAAATGTTCTAGCAGGACTCCTAGGTACGAAGTTCCTACAGTGAGCATGATTTTCTTAACTATATCTCGCGCAGTTATTCTGACTTGCTTCAGGGGCGATTTTAGGAACGAGCAGAGTTTAATGATGATACTAAAACAAAAGACAAAACAACGTAAATAACAGTTGAGATCACTAGAATTGTAATTTAAAATAAAAATAAGTTTGTTCGTTCAGAGAAGATTGAGACACATGGAGAACTACGATCTTAGGACAAATCTGATACAATTTATCATTTTCTTTAAACTTACCCAGGCAACTGATGTTTGAGCAGATCACCAGGCAATCTCTGCAACAACTTGACAAGCGCCAGAGCTATTGGTACCCGAAGCATGTCTTCCTCCTGGCGATCGAAACCGGTTTTACGACGATTCACCTTGTGGGACTCCTCGTGCTCCGTCATTTTTCCGATGGCACTAGAGAAATGCAATGCAAATTATTTAGTTTTGGTCATATTATCAATGATAAGGATAGTGTGTGAGGACAAGAATCTAGCTTACCGATTTAGCTGTGGTAACAAACCCGCCGATAAAGATTTGATAATTCTTTTAGCTACTGATGGCGATACGTTTGTTACTCTCTCAAATGCAGGTACGTTGGTAACTTCTTTACTAGGTTCTTCATCCGCTACTTCGTCATCTGCTGCTTTTAGTTCACTTTCTTCATCTAAATCTTCTTTAATTTCTGAATCGTCTTCCTTATCACCATCTTCAACTATCTCCTTCGCATTTTCAACATTTTCTTTATTTTCTGAACTTACCTTAGTCATTTTAAACTTATGCACATTTGCTGTCAGTGCTTTCGGCAATTCAATATTATTTACTTTTGAGAAATCAAAGTGAAATGCGTCTATAATTCCAACTAAAATTCGAGTCAACTGTTTTTGGTGTTCAGAGGAATGTCGCATTTTATTCAAATAAAGTTTGAGTATAACTTCGTAATGGTACCAGGGTAGCAACCTACAGCAAGTTGATATTACCTCTATACACGCGTCGATCAAAGTATTTTTATCTGTATACTTATCATCACAAATATACATAGATGCTAGGGGAAGAATAAAGTTCGTTAAAGTCCTAGGTGTAGGACATTTCGTCATTTTTCTAGCAACTTTGCAGAATTTTAAAAGCGCTCTGACTCTTCTGTGCATTTGTAGGTGGCACATGTTATCAAAGAAATCTACTTCTCTATCTTCTTTATTTATGAAATGAGCTAAATCTGATATTACAACATCAGCATCAGGGCATTCTCTTGCCAACTCTCCGAGCAGGTTGATGCATTCGTTTCTCAACAATTCATTTTTAGTATCTCTTATTCCAGTGGATATTAGTGATAAAACAGTATCTCGTACAAGAAACTGGCCATCAGTTGTAGACCTGTACTTCATTAGGAGTTTAGGCAGAATCCGTTTCAAGCACAGACCAGCACTGTCGCGCAATCCAATGTCTTTCTCAGTACGAATGAAGTAGAAGCAATTACTCACAATTAGTATTGCAAGGTCTACATCAATTTCGTCCTTTTCTAGTAACTGATATATTTGTTTGTACGCGTCGATTCTTCGGTCAAAATCTGGTTGTTCAATCCATCTCTTGTTGAATGCATTCATTTCTGCTACCATGTTAGCCATTCTCGTAAGAACATCTTTGTTCTTAGGCGCACTTTCAGCTATCGATGTTAGTAATTTCATCAGAAGTTTCCTCACTTCTACTGGACCGACTTTGTTAAACAAAACGGCTATATTCTTTATGTATGTTTGTGGATTTGTGCTGTGTCCTAGCAAATTAATGATTGTGTTTACAGCATGTTCCATGTTTTCTTCCGCCATATTCATACATACTTTCTTTACCAGTATTGGCAGTAGCAATTTCAGTAGCTCGTCACATAATTCTGGCGATGCGACTAGTTCTGTGATTCTTGATAGAATCAGTAAATCTCTCTTGTTCACAGTGTTCGATTTAGCAGAATTTGCCATTCGCCTTTTCATAACTTCTAGTATGCTCGGTATATGTGGTACCAGAATTTTGCTTCCGAAATTGATACCGGTCACATTTTGTGGAGCCTCAACTGGTAAAACATTGAAGGATTCTATTCTAGGAATTTCTTTATCTTCTTCGTCTTCTGTTAAAGTTATTAATTTCTCTATCATGTCTAGTATCATATTGACTACACCAGGACTAGTTTTTGGAGCTAACAGAAGTTTGAAAATAGCTGGCAGTGGACTGATAGAATCTTTTTCTGAACAAGTAATAAGTAAAATATAGTATCGAGGATTTTGGCACCACGCATTTAGGAGTCTCAAAAGTGCTGTGGGGCTATGGATGCCTTCAATGTGTAACTTAGGCATCAAAGGCCAAATCAATGTCTCATACATGACAAACAACTCATCTTTATTCCAAGGATATTTAGTAAACTGTTCAAATAACTTCCTTGTAGCACCCAGAGCAAGTGTTCGAAGGTTTTTCATAACTTTAACATATCCAACATGTACCTTATCTCCTTGACTTAGGACAACTGCTACAGTAGAACAAATGGCAAAGTATATGTTAAGGAGCTGAGACAATAACTCCTCATTCATGCACCCTCCAAAATATTCTCGAACCACTTCAAATAAATTCAAAACACTGTGAAGTTTTCCAGGACTGGTGACAGATTTCAAATCTACGTTAGACGCAATCTTTTCAAATATTTCACGAGGTTTCATATCCAAGTACTGCTTGTAATACGAGAATGCCATTTCAATGAACATTTTTATTTCATTTTCGTTACAACCAGCTAAGTATCGCATGACAAGCGACCGACGATTCTGACCACCCCCTTTCTTCTCAGCTACAAGTTTCGACGTCATTTTCCCATAAAGTATTCTCAATATTATTGGCACTACATGTTCTCTATCTTCAAGTTGAATACTTTTGGCATCTTCAGTTATTTTGAACAGAGTCAGTTCATCTTTGAACTTTTTCTCATCTACTAAATTGCATAAATTGCTTTTGTATTGAGTAACACTTTTGTTCTTGTAGTTCAGCACACAATCTAAAGCATATTTCTGAAGTCCTGGGTTTTTGTGTTTCAAAAATTCCATGTAGAGTTCCCAGAAGACTGGTTCTTTATGCAAAGCTCTTGGGTTCTTAAACTGAGATAGGACTTGCATGATATTAATGAGAGTTTTAAATACTATCTTTCCTGAAACTGATTCTTTAGCACCATCTATTTCTTCAATTATTTCCTCGATATTTTCAGTACTCTCTTCAGGTTTTTCTTCATCAACTTCCATTTTATTTTCCCTAACTTCCATATCGATTTTCAGAGCATTCATGCTATCATTTCTCCTGTATTCTTCTTCAATGAAATTCAAAAACAAGACGACTACATCACGATTCCTCGCTTCACAAACCTGAATACAATTCGTCATAACTTTTAAAATCAAATTCCTATAGTTATATAAATCTGGTCTCTCAGTTATACTGTTGTAATCAGAGTACAACCTTTGAAGAATTTCGAAATTCGTATCGATTTCATCGTCAAAATGAAACTGTTTAAGATTTTTCTTTGCATTTACAAATGAGGACTCGAGAGCTCCATGAAATATAGGCCAGAAGTCGTCAACACTTAGGGCATTTCCGTAACCCGCTATAAATTCAGTCACAGGTTCCCAGAGCAGCTTGAAGTTAACATATAAGACACCTAACATATAATTTAATGCAAAGAGATGAAAGTCTGTGTCCTTGGCCAGGGCATACTGACTTGTGTTGAATGTCATCTTCTGCAACATATTTATCTGGGCTCTGTACTCCTGGATCGATGGCTTTATGGACTCGACTGAGTAACATCTGCTGAAGACTGAAAACTTCTCAACGTTACCCCCCACTTCAACAGTTTTGTTCAGTTCCTCCACATTTTCAAACAACTTGTAAACGTGGGTAGTTAGTAGACGAACCTGAAAACAATTATTTTTCGTATTAAATAATATATTTACTCATTTTTTGTAAGTTAGTGATGAAGGCTACTTTTATGAAATACTTACCACATGAAAAGGCGAAGATACATTTGTTTTCAGATAAGAATCAACTAGCAATAAATATGGGTAACTCAATCCATGCTCGTGTTCATAAGCTGTCAAATACAGGTCCAGAAGATGCAGTGAACAAAGGTAGTTAGGATCTGCAGCACATGGCAGAATCACAGGCAACAGTGTATCAATGTCACAAATCTCTTTCAGCTGCTTAAAACTTGATATGTGAATAGCACTCTCAAATGCCAATGATAACATGAACAGAACTTTTCTAGCACATCTAGATAGTGCAGTTGTGTCACAGTGGAACTTATTCTCTTTTGGCTGGTTCTCTAGATTGTAACTCTTCAATATATCCAACAATTTTGATATCAGCTGCCCTAACATTTTCACACAATAGTTTACATCGATTTTTTCAACATGCGGCAAGCAGAATAAGACATTCGTAAGTTTGACTGGGTTCTCCACATACTTTTCTATATCTTCGGCCAAAACATTTTTGAAATGATCCATAAAGCTTGGCAGATTCTTCCTAAAGTCCAAAGGATATTTAACCCACTCAAATAACTTTATGCCATTCATAGACAAAGGTGATTTTTTCAAGCATATTTTTGTCAGTGTACCCATCGCCTCGTTATCAAAGTTAGATTGGATAACAAACTTGATGAAAGGAGGTAGTATGTGCATGTCAAATTGTGAGTACTCAATGACGTTCTGTACAAAGTTGATGAGTATATTTGGGAATGGTAGAGGCAGTAGAACTTTGACAATGATACCAGCATGTTCTTGAGATAAGGACACATTTGGAGAGAGGAGTAACACGGCACCAATCTGTGCACAAACTTCTAGAACAGTTTCTGAAGACTGTTCACAAATAACTTTTATCAGCAAGAGTACAAACTGTGGAGGGTTTGTTAGATACCTCCCTTGCTGGTGCTCTATAACTTGGCCAGCTAGTCTCAGAATATATTCTAGCCCTTTGCTTTCTTCATCATCCTCTTTCAAGATTTCTTCAGTGAACTTTATGATACTTGCCCAAAAGACACCATACTCTTTGTGTGAAATAGTTTGTAGACTGTCCTCTATTGTTTGTGTAAGAACTTTGAAAAGTATTTCTTGGTGTTCTTTATTATCTTTTAGGCATTGGAGAAGTAGAGGCAGGAATGTTTCTATGCAGCTGTGGAATTTACCAGTTACACCTCGAAGTATTTCAAATATTAAATGACCACAGCCAGTAATTGCCTAGAAAAGAAAAGACATAATAAAACAATTTATAAAAATGCTTGAACTGAAAACTGACTGGTATGACTTTGAATACATATGTAAGTTTGTTATTAGTCTGTAAGTTTTCTTTAAAATAAAATAAATATTTTATGTCATTTTGCTCCACTCAACTAAACCAGATTAACATTTATAGCTTGTTACATATATTCAAATTAATGAGGTTTTTTTTTCTTCATCATAGCAACTGAATCGAGTGGAGTGGAGAAACAGTACCTCAAAAGGACTTTGAACATAAGTGGAAATGTGTCAATTATTTTATAAATACTTACATCATCATTAGTTTGTAAATAGTTGAGTACGAGATTGACAAACTTTTTCTTATCCCTTATATCTCTGGCAACAAAAGCAAAGCTCTCAGCAGCAAAATTATTTATATACTGTGGCTGGGATTCACTCAGCAAAGGTATAATCCTCTTCAATACAACAGCAATGTCTTTCTTCAGGTAAGGTTTGAGGACTTTGAACAAAAACGCTAAACATACTAGGGTCCATTCTAGTCTTTCTGCATCTTTGGTGTTTAGCAGCTTTATAAGTATGTCCAAAAACCTTGGAAAGTGAGGGTAGAAGTCTTCTCGTAAATCTTTTGCTACTGATACTAGGATTCTGAAAGATAATGTAGTTGTTAGAACTGTGGAACATAAAAATGAGTGACTGAATGACTGACAGACAAGACACAGCCGAAACTACTGGCTGTAGAGAGCTGACATTTGGCATTTAGGTTCCTCGGGGAGTGTAGGGTAAGCTAGTTAATAATAAACTCTCAATGTTTTAGTGCTATCATGTCGATGCCTTAGTTCACAATTGCACTAACTACAAAAATGACATTTTTGAGGAGAGAGCTTTAAAGTTTTTTAAAGTTTAGACAAGAATAGTACAAGTAAGATAACAAAACAAATATGCATCTATTCATAAGACTAGTCCTTTAACTCCATCATATCTCAATTTTACAATATTAGTACATACGCAACCTTTTCAAAATAGCTAAATAAACATAAAACCCCCCATTTAATACATTTGTGCACTAAGATTAATTATGTTGACAGGCATTAAGTGAAAAACACAAAAAAATTTAACAGCATTACCAGGCTGGTTAATGGTTCAAGAAGAAAAATAATAATATGTATGGGTATTGCATTAAATAGGTCAAATAATAAACCAGTGATTCAATTCATTATGTTTATTTTTATTAAAAAACAAAGTTTTTCAAACTTCAATCAAACAAAATATTTTCTGAACTCGCAATAAAAAAATAAAAGGATATCAATCTTTAGTTATTTCCCAAAACAATTAGTTTCTGAATCACTAGAAATAAGAAATTTAATAAATTCTGTCTTCAGTTTCAGGTAACAATGATTACTAACTAGCTTCTACCCGCAACTTTGTCTGCTTAAACTTTAGTGGTTCCAGCGATAAATTAAAAATGTTTAATCGTACTGATTGTACTGGTATCTCAGTTGCTCGCTGGGACACGACATAGTGAGCGTGTTGTAGTAGTCGATAATTCGCCTGCTCTGACGTTTCAGTAACTTTCAAGCTGGCCACCGCCGCCGCCGCGCCGCTGCGCTTATCGTCGGTGCGCTTGCCAAATCTGATATGTGTTTTTCATCAAGTTGACAAGGGAGAAAATAATCTGTTTTATTTAATGATTAATTGATAATTTTTAATGATTAATTGACTAATTCATAATTTCAAAATGCCGTATGAACTGAGATACACGTGAAAATGATAGTAAAATTTATTGTTAATATACTTGATTTTAAAGGATATTAAGTAACAAGAAAGTATCATAGAAATGCACATATCAGATTTGGCAAGCGCACCGACGTTATGCTTTCTGGTACTTGTGAAGCTTGGCAACTTACAATAGGCTAGTTTCCACCATCAATAAATTGCAAATTTATTTAGTCCGTCAGTTAGAGTATTGAAAAATAATGGACCTTTATTTTTTGTTTTTGTAAATCAATGAATATTGACAAAAATAAAACGCATCAAAACTCGGGAGAGGCGGCTGGTGACGTCACGTTGCTAGTAAAATTGTACTATCTTAGTGACGTCACGCGAGTTTTCAACGTACTGTATCTTCGTAATTTTTTGTTTAGGTGAAAAAAGAAAAAAATACGTGTCCAATATTTTTTGGAAATCTATATGACGGACTAATTCGTTTTTTTCAGTAAAATACCCTATTCTAGCCCCGAAAATACTTTGACATGTTTCTGGTATCCCGGTAATTTTGAATATTTGACGCTCATATTCCAGCTCCGGGAATACTTTGACATGTCTCTTATATCCTGGTAGTTCTTAATCTTTAGCGCTCTCAATTCCAGCCCAAAAATACTTTGACCAACTTCAGAAAGGTACTTGCAAATCTTTAGCGCTCACAATTTCTGCCCTGGAAATACTTTGTCATGTTTCTTGGTCTTCTGGTATCTATTTACTTGTGAATTTTTAGCGCTCATAATTCCATCCCCGAAAAAGTCTCTGTCACCTGGTAGGTATTTGTGAATCTTTAGCGGTCAAAATTTCAGCCAAACAAATACTTCGACATGTTTCTTGGTCTCACTCATGGTACTTGTAAATATTTAACGCTCACAATTTCAGCCCAAAAATACTTTGACATGTTTGTGGTCTCTTAGTATCTACTTGTGAATCTTAAGCACTCATAATTCGATCCCCGAAAAAGCTTCGACATGTTCCTGGTCTCCTGGCATTTGAGAAAGAAATCCTTTGACATGCTTCTAGTCTCCGTACTCTTTCCCACCTCGTATCTTTGCCGCTCGTACAGCGGCAAAGATACGAGGTACAAAATTAAACAACAAAAAAAATCCTATCATTTGTCTCAACAGCTTTTTCGTAAAAATAGTTTCGGCGTACGAGCGCCGCAAAGTGTTATTCAACACGCGTTTTCGCTGAATAACTTGTTTCCACAACACCTTGAGGTAGAGTTTTTCACAGTACATAATAAACATTGAATTAAGTGGGCTTAGTTTAATTCCGCTTTTCTATTTATTTCACATATACACAAAGATGTACTCTGGGAATATATCTCAAAACGATCTAATGCATTTGTGCACTTCAAAAATTGCCAAACCCCTTCAAATAAAAGTACTTAACACACTTGTACATCAAACTATACACAGTCCTATAGCACTGCTTAAAAGTATGAGCAGATATTGCAATTGTACATAATACATTTGTGTTTTGAAATTAAATAAACTTAAAATCAGTTAAAGTATATCTTGATTGGATTTACAAAAATAAAGGTCATTAGTATAATACAACATTCATGGAACATTACTGGACCTTTTTTAATACAACTGTGACCCATGTTTTTGGTAGAAAGAGATGGAATAACGATATTTTGATAAGCGCAAACGAAAGAGACGAATGAAATTGAAAATTTTGTAGTAAGTGCAATTGTGAACTAAGGCATTGATGTATAATTGTCATTTTAAACATAGTTGTGTTCACCACAATAATGAAAAATCCAGTTTGTGTAAATATTTAATTAGGTATTTTCAAACTGGTTTTTGTCAGTGGCTTCCACCAAATGAAAATAAAAAATTATATTATACCATGGGAACCTACAACTGGCATAAACAATCTATAACAACTTTGTTTCTTTCAAATCCATTGGCTATTGAGTCATCATTAATTAAAAAACACCTAGATAGCATTTTAAAATTTATAACAGGATAAACAAACTTACTCAAGCAAAGGTTGTAAACACAGTTGATCTTCTAAGTTTAAATATTTCTCCAATATCTCAACCACTTCATCTTTCTTGTGAAGAAGCTGTGGCACAGTTATAATACCAAAGACTTCCTTCCTGAATTTCTTAAAGTTTTCGGTCAGATTGAGCACATGCCATTTTTGTAGGGCCACAAAGAAATGAGTTTCATTCTCTTCAGGCTGCTGGGAGTAAGCATGCTCGATGTGATAGAGAGCAGCATGGCGTATATCAATAGCATTGATACGCTCAGCAAACGGTACAAACTGAAAAAAAAAACACAATAGCATCTTTCATTTAATTCTGGGATAAGGGCAGATCGATAATGAATTCTAATTCTTTATTATACATCATAGCACCATATATTTTACAGTGAAGAAAAGTTCATGTACAAAGGCGAGCTTAACTCAAATGTTGAGTTTTCTTACAGCAAACCTTACTAAACTACTAAACGAATGAACTACTACGAATACTATTTAGATAATGATGAACCGATATTATTAATTTTACATTAATTCAATGCAATCTAGCTGTTGCTTCTATTAACAATGATATCAAATACTTGTGAAAGTTACTGTATTAAGAGAAAGTGCCAAAAAACATGCAAGTGATAAAAGAAAAAAATATAGGCAATTTATATATATTTTCGCAAACTGCACTACTACTATTTACAGCAGAAATACAAACAAAGCGAATAAAATACGACAGGTAATTACAATTTTTTTAACAGAATTCGCACTTAACCTAAAAGACCAAAATAAAAGTATGTTTTTAGAACTTACACGGAAAGTATTTGTGGTCTTATGTTTAACCGGTTTACTCTTCATCTTAAGTATAATTCACTAACTCATTTATCATAAATTGCTATGCAATTGTGGTAAATAAATCCACATGCCGTTGAGTGAACTAACGTTGTCGCAAGTCGCAACACACATGACAATGACATTTTAATGATTTGACATTGACGGAGGGACTATGAAACTTCACGGGTTTCTTATTGTAATGTTGCCATCAAATGCTTCTCTTTGTTTGACACCGCGTAGGTGTTTCTATTTTTTTTGCTTTGCCGTGTTTACATAATTTGTTTAAAACAAGTTTAGTAGTGCATATATTCAAAATTCTCATATTCTTAACCCGTAAAAATAATATATATAAAAACACTAATTTTATGTTTTTTACGATTTCCTTCTTTCTCGCGTAGAAGCGTAAATATAAGATAAGGTTTTGTGAATCGTATGGGAATATTCGAGTTTTGACCAAACTGTGTGCTGAAATCGCCAAACTACACCGTGGAAAGAGCGTCTGGAGGGTATATATGAGGGACCGCCGACCGATCTTAACAATTAGGTTAATTTAGGAAGAACCTCTGTTTCCCTCAACTAAGAAGCTGGTTAGCTGTCAAAACACCAGCTGACTGATAAGGTATTTTGTTTTTCCGTTTGTTATCAATTTTTATAAGTATATAAAAAAAAAACAAAATTTAAAAAAATTATCACATACGCATCGTTTATCATTTTTGTAAATAAGTTAACGCAATGCTCGCCAGGTTTGTAAATTCTTTGCCAACCGGCTTATCACAGCAAATCACAAAGTGGTATTTTCAAGGTATTGTCAATATTAATTTTATACTTCTTATTCATTATGGATGACAATTGCATTTTAAGAGCAGAACCTTTTATTCGTATAAATGATACGACCTGCCCAATTAACATAAACGAATAGGCACATAAAAACATAATAAGAAAAATTCTGTTGTTAACCTATATGAACGTCATATTTTTCTCCTATTTGTTAATTCTCTTTAATTTTTGGATTATGCAGGCTGCAGGGACGAACAGAATTAAAAAAATAAAATGGCAAAATAATAGTAATAAACCCAATTTAACTTAACTGTTTTAGTAGTATAGTTAAAAATGAAAACCAAGAAGAAGTTGCTATCATAAAATGCTTGTAATAATAAAGATAAGATATCTCATTGGATATTACATCATAATTCCTCACAGTTATAATTATCTTATTTGTCTTAATAAATAAATATTTGAAAGTATAGGCATTGTCGTTCAAGTTATAATAATTAGGTAATAACTGCATGTCGTTGGTGTGCTTGCCAAATCTGATGTGTTTTTATCAAGTTGACAAGGGAGACAATAATCTGTTTTATTTAATGATTAATTGATGATTTTTGAATGATTAATTGACTAATTTATAATTCCAAAATGCCGTATGAACTGAGATACAAGAGAAAATTATAAAATTGACTGTTAATGTACTTGATTTTTAAGGATATTTAGTAACAAGAAAATATAGAAATGCACATATCAGATTTGGCAAATGCACCGACGATCTGCATGTTGCACCCTTTTGCTTACCTACTTTCGCTCTCGCTTTGTTGAATTTAATCTGGAAAGGTCAAGAGTCAGGGAATAATAAAATAAATGTTTCAGTGCAAACGCGGAACCAGAGCGGAGCACATAGCCAAGCGGATTACAATCAATACCAGAACATGGATGTGAAGATTCTGCCAGCTCTTCAGGACAACTACATGTACCTGCTTATTGATAAAGCCACAAAAATGGCTGCTATTGTAGACCCAGTGGATCCCCCTACGGTATTGCAAGCTGTAAAAGAAAAAAATGTCAGACTCACTACAGTTTTGACCACTCATCATCACTGGTGAATTTTTGTTTTGTTATTCCTATCTAACATAGGTAATTAATGTTTGCAGTCAAATTAGTACATGGCTTACTGAAAGACGCAGTGTGCTATGCAGGTGGAAATGAACTGGTGAAGGCCACGGGAGTCCATTCAATGCTTGAAGCACAGGACCTGTTGATATGGCGACGCCTGGAGGAGACCTGTGTCCAGCAGTATCATCATTAAACAATGAGCAAAAAACCTTGCAGAAACAACAAACAATGCATTCCAGTCAAGCCTATCCAACAAAGAAAATTTCTGTGGCAATGATGCTGACGAATTTAAGCTTATTTACCATCTAACCCAGAAAATAATTTTGAATATTGTTTATCTTCCAGGGATCATGCTGGTGGCAATGACGCCCTAGCCAAGCAGCTTCCAGGGATTGAAGTTTATGGAGCAGATGACCGCATAGGTGCTATAACAAAGAAGGTGGAGCACAACAGCATACTTAATATTGGCAACCTGCTCGTCCAATGTCTGTTCACGCCCTGCCACACTAAGGGGCATGTGTGCTACTTTGTGACTTCATCACAGGAAGGATCACAGTCTGTAGTGTTTACAGGTAAAAACAGTATTTCTGGCAAACGTTATTTTGCCATATAAAATAGAAATAGCCTACGACCTATTCTCAGACCTACCAATTATACATAAAAAAAAATCATTAAAATTGGTCAAGCCATTTCGAAGGATTTCGATAACCACTAACACTAGATTTTTATATATTAGATACTAGCTGACCCGCGCAACTTCGTCTGCGTCATAAAATGTAATTATTTACGACATCACATTAGAAACCTCAAAAATAACAGTATTTCTCCACTATTTAATGAATGTTATTATACATATAAACCTTCCTCTTCAATCACTCTATCTATTAAAAAAAACCGCATCAAAATCCGTTGCGTAGTTTTAAAGATTTAAGCATACATAGGGATATAGGGACAGAGAAAGCGACTTTGTTTATACTATGTAGTGATGTAGTTATGATTTGTACACGCGTCTTAGATTACTTTATCCTAGCCATTGACCACAAACAGCAATTTTCATCATATTAAACAACTATTCCAGGTGACACCCTATTCATAGCTGGCTGTGGAAAATTCTTTGAAGGCACTGCTGATCAGATGTTCAACGCAATGACAATCCTAGGCAACCTCCCAGACGAAACCAAGGTGTACTGTGGCCACGAGTACACAGTCTCAAATCTTCAATTTGCAGAGCATGTGGAACCAGATAATGAAGAAATTGCAAAGAAATTAGCTTGGGCACAGCAGAGGCGTGAAGCGGGGCTGCCTACAGTAAGTAGCCTCGATCAAGCATAATTTTGAATTAACTGATCTTTGAAGTTAAGCGCCGCCTGCCCAGGTCGATACGTGCCTCGGAAACAAATTATTATTTTAAAAAGAGTGTCCGTGGAGTTTCTTGCTCGTTCTTCTCTATAGTGATCTAAGTACGCTTTGGAACGTGCAAATAGCTTCATCTTTTTGGACCGACCGACCTTGACAATTCAAAAGTGCCTGTAAATGGTTTATTTGAAATAAATATTTTTGAGTTTGAGTTTGGAAAGTACATATTAGACAAACCAGAAGTTGAGACTTCAAATTAGATATAAATAGCATTTATCTGTTTATATTTGTACAAGTCTGAAGGAATAAAGTTAATAAAATGCTTGTAGGGTAACATTGAAATCACACATTTATTATCGTTTACCATGATTTAACATAACCGTCTCACATAGACTACACAGTACTCATTATTTTGGAATATAACGCATGGTACACATTTTCTACTTTAATTATATAACTAGCAATAGTTATACCACAGAATTCAACAAGTAAAACAAAATAACGGTCACAGTTTATAACACAGTATGTTTTTAAAGAATACTTATTAAAATAGAATGACTTACAGTAGGTCCTTTTACCTGATACTTTATGACTTGTTCTCTTGGTGGTCCGGGCTCGAATGCCCCAAAACCCCGATGTTCTCAACCTCTTATGAGCGTTGAATCCATGGACAAAAATTACAAACTATCGTTGTCACGTGACAGGCAATGGAAATGTATCCAATCAGCCAATATGGCTAACAAAATTTAAAATGTAGTAAACTAAATGTACTTCTTGTGGAAATGTGTTAAAATACAATCTTAATTCCCTAACAGACGGCCGTCCTGAAAAAGGAATGACCCCATTGCTTTCCGGCCATTCGAGTATATTTGTGTGTCTCTATACAAAACAGACAGAACACTAGGTTCTGGACTAAAGTAACACCTTATGGGAACAACAGAAAATATTGGACACAAGCTACTAAATGAGTAGGAATGAAAAAACGAGTAAGATTTTTTTAGAACAGAACTAAGACGCTAAGTAACTAGTACCAAATTAAAAAAAAAAAAAAAAAACTAAATAAGAAAAAACAAATAAACTAAATAACAAAGATCATGAAAACAATAACGTCGCTAATACATTGCAAAATCTATTCAAATAAGTATAATTTTTAAGTACCTAATATTTACATAAATTAATGTGATTCCGTTAACGTTCATACTATTTATAATCGGGTAATACAATAATTTGTAACTAAATAACAGACATGAAAATATAACGTGTCTAACATATTGTAAGTACAATTAATTTCCAATAAGTATACCTAAAAGTTCTTAAACTTATGATTGACTTATCGATCTCGCGCCTCGTGGTGTCGACTCGGCGACACGGCTCTCGCGCCTCGTGGCGTCGACTCGGCGACACGGCTCTCCCGCCTCGTGGCGTCGACTCGGCGACACGGCTCTCCCGCCTCGCGGTGTCGACTCGGCGTCACGGCTCTCGCGCCTCGCGGTTTCGACTCGGCGACACGGCTCTCGCGCCTCGTGGCGTCGACTCGGCGACACGGCTCTCGCGCCTCGCGGTGTCGACGCGGCGACGCGGCTCTCGCGCCTCGCAGTTTCGACGCGACGACGCAACACGCGACTGTGGTTGTGTAGAAACCTGAAACCAGAAATATATTATATCTCGCGTCTCGTGTTGTCGACGCGTCTCCCGGTGTCGACGTGGCTCTCGCGTATCGCGGTGTCGGCGCGGCGACGCGACGCGCAACGGAGAGTTGAAAGCGCCTACACGCTTACGGCGGCTGAGCGTACTTTTGTGCAATGAGCCCAAACGTCATTATGTGGGTAGTGTAGAAACCTGAAACCAGAAATATATTAGAAGAGTTATATTGAGATTAGAACAAAACAATGTAAAATAATGATGTATAGTTCAGTTACTTAATGAAGCTGAAAAATAAGGTAAATAAATAAACAATGAATAAAAATATACAGATGGGAAAAAACAGATTAGAGAGGAGAAGGGGGGGGGGTGAACACCGCTTGTACTTCGGCATACGTCATTGTTACTGACACCGCTTGTACTTCGGCCTCGGTCCACTTTTTAGGGGGGCGTGAACACCGCTTGTACTTCGGCATACGTCATTGTTACTGACACCGCTTGTACTTCGGCCTCGGTCCACTTTTTAGGGGGGCGTGAACACCGCTTGTACTTCGGCATACGTCATTGTTACTGACACCGCTTGTACTTCGGCCTCGGTCCACTTTTTAGGGGGCGTGAACACCGCTTGTACTTCGGCATACGTCATTGTTACTGACACCGCTTGTACTTCGGCCTCGGTCCACTTTTTAGGGGGGCGTGAATACACTCCACAGTCCTCCACACTCACAAGCAGCTCCAGAGTAGCTAGATGCAGCAGTAAGTCACGTAACATTTATTCTGTAATCATGTAACTGGGAAGGATTTGGGAAGGAAAGACCGTATTTGTTATTAGTCTAGCAGATAAAGTTTAAGTAGGCAAGTCGGTATTAGTCGTTACGTAAGCATTGTATCTTAATTTGAATTGGAGGAGTAATTAACTCTCATCAGCCTCGTTACTCGTAAGGTCGCCATCAGTGTCATTACTAGGTGCAAAAGTTATCGAACGTTTTAACTGGTCTGCTGAATAAATACTTTTATATTTACGTTTCTCTTTAACGCTAGAAACTTCATATCGATCGTTTTCTAGAATCGCAGTTATCTTTAAGGGACCCCAAAATTTGACATAACTTTACTTTTTCCGTTTACTGGATTGTGATGATTGGGAATCATGACTACACTGTCTATTTGAAAGAACTTCGTTGAAGCCCTACCGCTATCAAACTTCTTTGTCATATATTGTTGACTTTGTGCGGTATTCTAAAGAGCAGCCGACCGTATTGCATCTCTAGATGGACCCGATTCAGAAGTATCTTAAATCGGCTAGCTAGTTTAAACTAGGAACCTCCCCAGGCCAGATTGTACGTCGTCCGAACACTATTTCAGGAGATTTGCCCGTAATATTTTTTTTTCTATGTTATATAAAATCTATTACAATTTACCTATTCTGACATTCCAGTCGCGCTCCACCTGATTACAATTGCTCGCGGAGTAAAACAAAAATCGAGAATTGTATGATTATATCTTTCAATCTGCCCATTGGCTCGTGGTGTTACTACAGGGTTCAATATATGCCTAGCACCTATTTATTTTACAAACTTTTGAAATGCCGCTGATGTACAACTAGTACCGCGATCGGTGATATTATGTTCGGACTACCTATTACGTCAAGTATTTCCTGCAGAGTTTTGATAGCGTTTTTAGTTTTACATCTTTTACTGGTCTTATAAAAATAAATTTTCTGAAACCGTCAATTACACCCTGTATGTAAGGATTCCCCTTTTTGCTCCTGATAAATGATCCTGATGGTCCATGTCTTCACATGCATACAAAAAAGCATCCACTAGCAAAAACTAATATTTTTCCTAAGCCCTTTTTTTACATCTGATTCAATGTTAACGTCCGATTTCTCTGCTTCGGCCACCGCTGAGTACACTAAACTACTATTTGTTTTGCAAAATCTAACCTCAGATAACTCAGTCTAATCAACCGGTACATTTGTGTTAAGGAACTTATTATGTACATAAACACTTCTACTATGGCAGTAACAAAATCCACACTTATCTCGACGGATGCTTTACCTAACGGTAAAACTACACCAGCACCAAACCCCTTTTAATACAGGGAGTCCCACTGTCGAGGTGTCTAATTTTAATTCATCCGCCATGTTCTGTTTGATAAGAGTACATTCGCTACCGAAATTGACAAATGCAGTTTTAGGTATGCCGTTTACTATTACATTTTTTTGTGAGTAGTTTTACTGGCTTCGATCAACGTAGGTACCTTATTGACGGGATTTAAACTATGTTTATGTTTATCTGCATCACGCCTGCATTGTTCGGCTAAATGGCCCATTCTGTTGCATTTTGGACACTTTGAGAGCCTTTGGACATTCCGGAACAGTATGTCCAAGCTCCGAACAATTATAACGACTGACTTTAAACGATGGATGTTTATTGTTTCGTATGCTTTCTTTAGTTTGCATGGGGGTGTTCTTTATTTTCTTTATATTTTTGCAAGAAATATTTCGTAAATACTTAAGTATCCTACTCGGTTGCCTAACGCATTCAGATGGATATTATTATCATAAATGCCCTGTACTATACAATCAACTGCGTTTTTCCCCTTAATTCCGCAATGATTTATAAGCTTTACCTTATAAAAGTATTCATCTAGAGTTTCATCCTTCTTACTCTTCTTATCTAACATCTCGATGAGTTTATCCGTATAATTTTGATCATCAAGAAAACTTTTCAATAATTGGCCTGCCATTCCTTAAGCTTAACCACAGTATAAATATCTACAGTATTGTGACTTGGCCCTCTCTTTGACATAATTACCTACAGCAGCGCGGTACGTAAACACGCCATAGTGCTGCTGGCCTCCAGAATTTTAATTTCATCTACTTGTCTACTTGAGTGTCTTTCTACTTTTGTGATTGAAAATATAACATTTTTACTAAAAATAATGAAAAAAAACAAACAAATAAACTGTTGTCACTGAAGTTCACCAAACTCCAATTCTTCCAAACTTCACCTACCTACCTACTCAACCAAAATGCAAGAAACAGCTGACATTTAATTATAATATCTTTTTTTCAGCTCAGCTTATTCGTTCGTCCCCATTACCTACAAGCATGGAGAAACTCGAAACAACATTTTTAGTCACCCATCCGATGCAAACAATACCTAATATCAACCATCGCATCGCGTGTGCGTTACCTATAGCAATCAAAATCCTTAACCATATACTGCAAAATCTTACTTTAAAAGTAAATTAAACTGGTAATCTTACTAGATAAGTACCTACTATTAATTACTCTTTAATCATTTCATAGTGATATTTTGCCTACTTCAATAATATAAATGTTAGTAGCTAAGTACATAAGTGAGTCGATAGCCTAGCCTATGAAACTAGCCTAGCCTACCTTTTTTTTAAATGCGTGCTTAATATTTCACTCGTGCGTCACTTTGTTCACCCTATCCACTTGTTTATTCATGAATCCAAGTAGGTATTTTAATCGGTGGAAAAAGCGAAATACCGTCCTATTACTATTATTAAAAGAAACAAATTATGTAAGTACCAGGTAAACTACAAAATTATATCTTTGAGTGCGTTATTGATGAATCCAAACAACCAAAAACACGTTTATTCTACAATTTTTCTTTTCCATTTTAAGTAAGTACTTGTACTTATTTCAAAACAAATATTCACAAATCACCCGCTTACTGCTTACAAAACAAAACACTCACACCGTTCGTTCATCACTGCGGCGCATTCGAGACTGCTTGCAGTTGGAGAGCAGTTTGTATGAAGATACACTACTGTAGATATTATTACCGTGGCTTAACCGACGGTAAGTCTTCATACCATCTGCGTGAAAGACCAGCGAGCTTAGGTAATACGTTATAAATAATTTCGTTTTCATTCCAGTAATATTATGCGAGCAGTATCGTTAAGTTTCTTTAACCACGATGTCATAGTTTGTTTTTTTTTTTTTTTTTTGACTGATCAAAGTTTGGAATAACATCTTTGGCACCTATGAAGCTACTTTCGTTGCGTTTTTTTTTAGCGCATCTTTTAACTTCTCCATCACATTATTTTCTTTTGATTTAGAAGTAACGCTTTGCTTTCGGCCTTTAGTACGGTTGGATTTCGCTGGGGTACGTGTATGCCTACTGCTATTCGATTCAGAAGAGCTCGATATTGTTGTACTCGTTACTGAACTTATGCTAACATGCTTCTTTTCTACGTGTGCGAGTTCACGACGCGATCGTTTTAGGGTTCCGTACCCTAAGGGTAACCAACGGAACCCTATTACTAAGCTTCCGCGGTCCGTCTGTCCGACCGTCCGTCGGTCAGCGGGCTGTATCTCAAGAACCGTAATAGGCACAGTTGAAATTTTCACAGATTATGTATTTCTATTGCCGCTATAATAAGAAACGCTATAAATAAAAATTAAGGTTTATGGTACGGAACCCTCCGTGTGCGAGTCGGACTCGCACTTGTCCGGTTTATTTTTATTTTTATGTAGACGTGAACGCGAACATCCCCTGTATGCTATGGAAAACTAAATCCATGCTACGTGATGTCTGGTGCGGCACTTTCGCATTTTGCTCCAATGATCTATTTCTACATTGTGAGTGTTTAGCATTTGAAGAAGCCAATGTTGAGCTTCTAGAGGTGTCCCTATCCGTAGTTTTTCGCGGGCGTGTCCGAGGATGTCGAGTCCGCGATATCGAACTCGAGTGTTCCTCTCCTTAGATCTACTCCTACGCTCTACTACACGTGGAGGTGAATAGCCCTCTCTAGCAGATGTCCTATCCGACATTGTCACAATCTTTTATTTATTATTATTGTCAAGTTGCGGTCAAATCGGTATCAGGATAGTAGGAAAATATTGATATGATTAGAATAGTATTCATAAACCTTAGTATGTAGGTACATGTGAAAAAAAATATAACAAGTTATCAAACATAAAAACAGCGAAATAAAATTTTCAGTCCAGCAATAAACAGTTATTCTATTAAATATCGATAGCGTAATCATTAACATCATTGTATTGAATTCCTTTCATGTGTATTTATTATCACGTTCCACTGTGTGCTGCGTAACAGTAAGATCGAGCCCAATACAAAACGATCTTTGTCGGAAGACGCCAAAACCAATACATATTTAACGAAAAAAAATATCCACACCCATCCCAGAGTGTAGCCCCGGCAAGGTGAGAGTGGACATCTCGCGGTGTTCCTCTTGTACCTCCATAGAGTAGCCATGGCAAAGTATTTGCAGGAACACCCCACAATGAAAAATATGCATCGGCTCAATGACAAAAAGCTGCGTCTCCGTAGAGTGAACGTAGAAAGATGCATGCATTTTGGAGGACCATAATAACATCCCAGAAAACCCGTGTATCCCGGAGTGTAGCCCCGGCAAGATACACAAAGTCCTCACAATCCATGCCTACGTCTCCATAGAGTAGCCATGGCAAGACGCATGCACGTTGGAATATCACTATACCGCCCCGGAAAACATGTGTATCCCGGAGTGTAGCCCCGGCAGGATAAACAATGCCTTCACAACCCATGCCTGCATCCCCATAATTATTTAAACATCAATAAAGCACACAGTGACACATGCATTTCTTTCTTAATTTCCTTTAACCAACATGTGACCGTTATTTTATTTAAGTAGGAGGTAGGCAGCACAAAATTATGTAACTAAAATTATATTTGTATTATGGGCGCTGAATTGTTCCACTTCTGATTTATTAGACAAACCAGAAGTTGAGACTTCAAATTAGATATAAATAGCATTTATCTGTTTATATTTGTACAAGTCTGAAGGAATAAAGTTAATAAAATGCTTGTAGGGTAACATTGAAATCACACATTTATTATCGTTTACCATGATTTAACATAACCGTCTCACATAGACTACACAGTACTCATTATTTTGGAATATAACGCATGGTACACATTTTCTACTTTAATTATATAACTAGCAATAGTTATACCACAGAATTCAACAAGTAAAACAAAATAACGGTCACAGTTTATAACACAGTATGTTTTTAAAGAATACTTATTAAAATAGAATGACTTACAGTAGGTCCTTTTACCTGATACTTTATGACTTGTTCTCTTGGTGGTCCGGGCTCGAATGCCCCAAAACCCCGATGTTCTCAACCTCTTATGAGCGTTGAATCCATGGACAAAAATTACAAACTATCGTTGTCACGTGACAGGCAATGGAAATGTATCCAATCAGCCAATATGGCTAACAAAATTTAAAATGTAGTAAACTAAATGTACTTCTTGTGGAAATGTGTTAAAATACAATCTTAATTCCCTAACATACATTTAAGCCGTTGTTCCTGATTTTTATTTGGAGATCTTTGACAGTCGTTACAGATGCTCAGAAGCCAGATAATCTGACATCAGTCTTGCCAAGGGGTACCGTGTTACCCAGTTACTGGGTTGTGGAGGTCAGGTAGGCAGTGGCTCCATGTAAAATACTGGTACTCAGCTGGGGGCTACTCTCTAACGAAATCCCTAGTTTCGGGCTTAGTTACGGGCGGGCATTTTCTACTCCGTATCACCTAACCACTAAGAACTAATGATAACACGATTTGACAGTTACTGTGAAATCGTGTTGTCATTCATTCTCAGTTCGGGTTCGGGACTAATCGTAAGTCTGTAGGTGATACGGAGTAGAATACGCCCGCCCGCAACTAAGCCCGAAACTACGGATTTCGTTAGAGAGTAGCCCCCCTGCATCCGGCCGACCCCAAAGTTGGGAAAAGGCTAGGCAAATTGATGGTAGATGTGGACAAAGATTTAATTTGTTGCAGTGTCATTAATCACAAAGAAGTTATTGCTATTCTAGTTTAACATACTCTTTAGTTTTATTCTGTATCAAAACTGGAGCATACAACAATCCTTAGCAATACCAGTTGTATAAAATTCACATTTATTTTACAGGTTCCTTCAACAATAGGCGAAGAGAAGAAGTACAATCCATTCATGAGGGTATCTGAGAGGCCGATCATGAGTCATGCGAATACAGTAGCTCCCATTGAAACCATGAAGAAAATTCGACTGGAGAAGGATACCTGGCATGCATAAAATGCAACTACATTATTTTCTCGGGTGATTGGTTTACATTTGTATAATGAATGTTTGGCTTTTAGTACATCAATGGTTTATGTATAAAATTACAAGGTTATATTTGACCAAGGTGATTGTTTTACGTTTGTATAATGAATGTTTGGCTTTTAATACATCAATGGTTTATGTATAAAATTAGCAGCTTATAGTTGACCAGGAAACTGTATAAGGTTGAACTATCTGTTATAACATTATTAAAATAGACCAAACTTTCATAAGGGAGGGCCTAAAATATTACAATTATACAAACACTGAAACAGAACCAAAACAGTCTCTTACTTTTTCTGTTTGTGTCATTTTAAATACTTAATAATCGTACCTACCGAAATACCAGTTTAAAGCACATAAGAATAAGCGCGAATTTGTGTTGTTATATATAATTTATCTATAGGTACCTACTTATTATAAAAAAATTGTCTGTTTTGGTGACTGTGGCGCTTAAATGCGGTTCCGATTATTACTATTTATTAAAATATTTATTCTGGAAAGTTTATTATTTTATAAAATTCTTGATAACGACTATTCGACTTCGAATATAGTTCAGGATTGTTGATGTTTTAACAAGTCGCCCATTAGATTTTACCCCAGTAAAAAGATTGACCGGGTGCTGACATATTATAAAATAAAATAGATCAGACTTGATTTTTAAACATGTCGCCTTGATGTCGCCACATTTGCAGACTGCACCCTTACAAAGCATGGCCGGGTCGCTATGATGTTCTTCCAAACAATCTTCTATTTTAAAACGATGTTTTTTTTACCACCCTTTACAGAATTTATTCCATTAATAAAGATAATAATATACTTAAAATAATCTCGAGACTATTGGCGGATTGTAAGAATCATCAGAAAGTCACTACATTGCAGGGTCACTAGTTCTGTATATTATGCCCATGGTATTTATGTTTGCCTGCTGTGGCTGCGGACTTTGTTCGAAAGTCACTGTGGCCCTGGAACCAAAGGGCACTAGGAGGAACATGGATGGGTTTTAGTCAGTAAGAGTCTGACACTCCCTGCTACTTCACCCAGAGCGGGAGGAGTCATCTGATGATTCCCCATCCTTAAAAAAAAGGGTATTTAATGTTTCAAAACAGTTTTGAAATTATAAAAATTGATGTATAAAATTGGAATAAATAATATAGTCCAATCAATTTGAGTTTTCTTTTAAATGTTTGTGAAAAATATTTAACATTGAATGATTTTTTTTCAATTTCGCAAACAGCATAGATATGTATATGTATGGAATAAATTAAGATACTGCCAGGATTGGTTCGAGGGGGTTCACAACAAAAAATCTAGAAGTAGTTGGGGGAGGTCTTTGCCCAGTGGTGGAACGGAATAGGCTATAAAACATGTACATTTAGATATGAAAGAGTTCATATGCAATAATAAAAAAAGCTCAAAAGAAACTTAACCATTTGCCTCAAAAACACAGATTTTTAACAAATTGTATTAATCTGAATTTCAGTACACATTTAGGTATCGGCTTCTATTCGATCACCGTCTCACACTGATGGAGAGCGATGATGTGGTTGACAAGGATGAAGATTGATCTGAGAAAATAAAACCACTGTTTCTTACAAAATACTGTTTAATAGTTAACCTAATCTTAAAGCTGATGATCACAAGAAAATTAAGTGCTATTATTGGCTGGTTTCGGTGATTGTCATTGTTCCTTCTTTATGTAAGCTGACATTTGTTCTGCATACTTTTCTTTTGATCTCTCAAACATTGCCACGTATACCTAGAACAATACAATGTGATTTTAGAAAAGTGCAATAAAAATTTGTTGTGGTGAAAGGGAGACACTTTGCCAGTGAGGGGAAAAAAGGCTTTAAAAAAAAACATACAACTTGTTTTGGCATCTGAATTCCTATTGAATAACAGGAACAAGTTTTTATTCATGTAGGTAGATTGATCAACACAGGAACTCAATATCTTACCCTCTTTTCCTCATTATTGAGTGATCTCCAGCGTGAAGCCAGTTGTCTGGTGACTTCCTGCTTAGAAGGCTCCGACCCCATCTCAGAGTTAGCCTCAGCTACAACTAGAGGCCGCTGTTCTTGGCAAAATTGGAAAAATGCATTGCAAGGCTTTTTGGGAGCATTTGGATCTCTTTCAGGCTAAAACAAAGTACATAAATAATTATAATAAAAAAAATATCCACTAACAAGTTATAATGGTATGTTATGTACAAAATCTTTGATTTGTAAAGAAATACATTTAGCAGTACCTTGTCTGCCTTGCTTTTCCTTTTAGGTCCAGGCTTCTTGGCACCAGTAGCATTCTGCTTGTCTGTTTGTTTGGACACGGTTTGTGCTTTCCCTCCAGCGCGGGGTGGTCGTACTATCACCTCGGGTTTCGATTCAACCTCCAAACATGCAGTTCTGAACTGATCGCCATGCCTATCCAATCTATCCACCAACAATTTAATGTCCTTCCGGTAATGCTTAGTTATTTTCTTCGCTTCATGTATTCTGCAACAATGTTAAACGCTAGCTCATTCACGAATACCGTTTATCAACAGAAAACAAGCTCGAAACACAAACCTATTGATAATTCTTTCGTTATCCTGTTGTAAGACTTCACATCGCTCCAACAACAATTGATATTTTCGCCTATAAATTTCCTCTTCGGATGGTAAACTAACCATATCATCTGAGTCGTCAGAAATATTCGAGTTAATCTGTTGGACTGTCATTTTAATTTATTTCACAGCTTCAAAGTTCAACGCGATCAAATTTCTTTTTATTTAGCTGTCGGCTGTCAACTGGTTTTTATTATGTTCATGTTGGCACTTCTGCTAAAAGTCCAGTTACACGAAACAAAATCATACAAAAATAAAAGAATCTAATAAATGACTGTGATTCTAGCCAACGTACAGACAGAGTAATGTTGCCAATTTTTAGCGTTCATGATTTTTCTTAATGGATAGGCACACTAAAAGGTAGAAGCAGATAGCGATTATAGCGACTGTACCTTGTTTACGTCTTTTATCAAGTGTGTGGTTGCGATTTTCTGTTTATTTTGTAATTAACTTTAAAAAATGTACTCGCTGTTATCTTTACGTGAACTTCGAACTGAGCTTCGACGAAGAAATGCGTCGACTGCTGGGAAAGAGGCCAATTTGATTGAGGTAGGCATTTTAAGTATTTGATATTTTTCTTTCATATTTCTTCTTTTTTATGTTGAAACAAACTTATATGTTTTTCTTTCTCTAGGTTTGAGGCATACGATCGAAATCAAAATTTTGGAGTCCACTTTGATCTTAAAGAAGACAGTTCATATTATGTATGTCCACCTTCTGAAACTTTCAAAGACATCAAAGCTGATTCACCTATTGCAAACATAAGTAGTGCGAAATCCCAGAATATTTTCAAATGTATGTTGTAGGACTTGTATTCTGTTATTGTGTACTACATAACCTTGCTGTATCACTTACCCTGAAGTTTTTAATCCGCAAAGCGTTTTCCCATTGCTTTCTGCGTTTTAAGTCTTTGGGGAACAGATGAACTCCCCGGTTTTAACAATTTAAGGCACTGCATTGTAATAAAAAAAAAAACACCGGTAGCACTCCGGGAGTGCCGGCAGAAGTGAAAACTTTAGTATTAACGTTGTGTTTAATTATAAGTACAAAAATACTATCATTTATGAGGTAGAATACAATGTTTATTTATTGCGCTATCGTACACAAATATGACAATTTACATGTTATTATTCATAATATTATATCGTTATTTATTTATATATTACATTAATTTTTATCTCTTAGAAAAATCAACTTTCATCCATAATTTCGTAATTTCGTATCCTTGGATACGCGTGGCACGCTGTACATAAACACAGACGCCACCAAGCGGGATAAAAAGGAACGTGCCTTCCCATTTGCCACTCAGCCCAAACTATAATAAATAGAGTTTTTACCCGAGAACGCGAAACTTGAACTATTACTAACTACCTATATTTTCTGTCCCTATAATAATTTCTGTTTTTTTTACACTTCCAACATTAAATGCTGTCAAACGCACAGAGACGGAAACCCGGAAGTACGCTAGTGGCGGGAGGGGGGATTTGGCGCGGTACATTACTTTCGCGCGAAATGCGATTTTCCGTCCGACTCCGTGTCGATTCGACAGCGATTGTGCGCATCGTGATTCGTGCCGGTCCCGAAGAAAATTACATCGATCGTTCATAAACACTGCTGTCTACTGGTTCAGTGTGAACTCTGCAATACTATGCATATCAAATAACTTGAAAACATGATAAAGGATAGATTAAAATATTGTAATAGTTTAGTTTTTTCTATTCTATTGAAAATATTCGTGTAGAATGTTGAGTGAAGTGAAATTCGTTTATTGACGAAAGGAAAAACAAAGCACCACAAATGAATCCGAAGAACAGCAATGAGATGGATACCAGTGATATCAAAGCGAACTATGTTTATTTGTTTCATATTATTATTTCTATTATATTTATTCTATGCTTTGAATTCTTGTTTAGTTGACGAAAACAAGGTGTGTATTATTACACTACAGTGATTTTTGACATATCCTTAATTAAGTACCTAGTACAATTGAATCAGGAACGATATTTTTTTTTTCATATTTTGACTAAACCTAATACTACGTTTATTTTTCAGTTCACAATAAAATACATACTATTGAAGCAGCATATTTCGAAGTACAGGGCAGCAAGCGTGCGCTTCGCTTCGCTACTAGGATTCAACGTAGACGAGAACTACGAGTACAGGCGATTGAAGCAGAATCAAGTGCCGGTGAAGAGACTGCCGGATGCACTTATCATAGGCGTCAAAAAATGTGGGACGAGGGCATTGCTCGAGTTCTTGAGGTGGGTTTCAGTAGGCTTCTGTGACGAGACTAATCTGTAACTTCTGTAAGGCTTCCTTTACCTACTCTGTGATTTAATTTTCGTAGGGTTTGGGTGGCACATCGAGCCAAGTTCTAGTTAATACTTTATTGAAAGTAAAAACTCATAAGAATAAGAGTGCTACAGTGCTACCCTTCCCTATACAATCTCTCTCATTGCAGTATAAGCAGTCTATTCCGCTCCTACTGGTCACAACCCTCCTTTCAGGGGATGTCGCTCTGTCCAGTGTATGCCAGTTTCCACAAGATGCTTTCCTTTACTGCTTTGTGAGCAGTGGTGTTTTAGCAACCCCGCACTGATAGAAATACGAGTACATATATATATAGCAATAATTTTAACGAAGCGTCTGCTCAAACCCCAACTAGTTATCTACACTGTAGCAGTCGTAAATAACGTGATTACTATTTTGTTTTGGAATCAGATTACACCCAGATGTCAGGGCAGCGGGGTCAGAGGTCCACTTCTTTGATAAATTCTATCACAAAGGCTTC
Organism: Lacanobia wlatinum; assembly: GCA_947578705.1. Classification (NCBI taxonomy): domain Eukaryota; kingdom Metazoa; phylum Arthropoda; class Insecta; order Lepidoptera; family Noctuidae; genus Lacanobia; species Lacanobia wlatinum. Next base: position 22,539,620 of record OX388029.1, read on the forward strand.
GAATGGTATAGGTAAGATATTTCTTAAATGTAATCAATATAATTTTTCAGATACCTAATACATTTATTCGATTTAGGTAACTAAACTCATAACAGTTAACTTTGAAATCGAACTTAGAATTAGGTATAGCATGCGCGGTATCGAGGCATCCTATGAGTGAATCGGTGACTTCAATTTACAGGGATAAAATGCCACCAACACTTGAGGGCCAAATTACGATGGAGAAGACCCCTTCTTACTGGGTGACGAGGTCGGCCCCGAGACGCGTATTCGCTATGAATCCAAGCGTCAAATTGTTAGCAGTCGTGAGGGATCCTGTTACGCGAGCCATCAGCGACTATACGCAGTCAGCCAGGTAATTCTGGTGACCATACCCAACGCTAACCGTCAGTCGCCAAACGTCATGCCTTTTTTTTGCATTAGAGTCTGAAATAGGATTAGATTTATTTAAAAATTAAAAAAAGAAGGAAGATACATTTGAGTAGGTACTTTATTGCCAGGACAAAGACAATATCATCCATTGAGCCACTCATCTTCTGGCCTGACCTACTCGTTGGTTGCGGTAACGCATCAGTTTTGTTTTGAGGCCATAATTTATTTTCATACAGGACTTGTTTGGTATAAACCAGATCCAAAAGGGTAATTCAGGAGAACTTCTATAATTTTCCTTCATATCGGAGTCCTAATTGAAACATCTGTCGGTTCCAGTAAAAGACCATCCCTCCCTCGTTTCGAAGACCTGGCCCTAGTGAACAGCTCAGCGGTGTGGGGCGGAGCTCCCTCAGTGGTGGACGCATCCTGGCCGCCCGTGCGTCTGGGCGTGTATGCGAGGCCACTAAGACGGTGGCTGCGAAGGTTTCCGAGGTCGAGGTTACTGCTGATCAGCGGGGAGAGACTCGTCGCTGATCCAGCTGCGGAAATGGCTAGAGTACAGGTAAAAAAAATTACCCTCCTTTTGGAGCAGTCGGCTAAAAATGGTCTTACTTTGTAGGGAAAACTTTTAAAAGAACTTTTACAGGGACAGATTGTACGCAGAAAATCGAGTCGAATGCCTGAATCTAACAAGGAAGTGGCTTATATCCAGCAGGGTCATGCGACAAGATACGAAAAATATAATTAGTTTATTGTACACCAAAAACACTTTTTACCTACACAACTTTTTTACAGAACATTAATGCTATTTGTTGATCGTGTTTTTCTTGTTATAAAGTTGAATGCTTTCCCCATAGTACCCTAGTTCTTTGATAGTGCTATACTGAAGATTTCCACTTTTTACAGGAATTCCTAGGTCTGAAACGGGTGATAACAGAAAAGCATTTCTATTTCAATTCTACCAAGGGTTTTCCTTGCCTCCTGAAATCTGAAAGTCGGTCTACGCCGCACTGTCTAGGCAAGACTAAAGGCAGGAGCCACCCTCACATAGATCCTAAAATATTAGAAAGACTGAGAGACTTCTACAGGCCATTCAATGAGAGATTCTACCAGTTGGCTGGAATGAACTTCGGATGGCCTTGAATCGTTGTGATTTTGAACTTTTGGTATACGGTTTGAAGAACAGTATTTTGTATGATGAAGAACTTTGTGTGCTAAATAAATTGAAGGAGAAATTATCTGTATGTATTCTGAGCAAACCTCGGGCGATATCAATATGAAATAATTTAATATAAACATAATTTTGTCTAATAAATACTACTTACTATTTATGTTTCTACGCTACATATTCTTTAAGAAAATTGTTATATTATCTCTATTTACTTAATCATAAATTTCCGACTTCCTATTTACACAAATATGTGATACAGTTAATTTTACTAAGTGTTCTGTTACATCTTATTGTTATGTTTGCAATGTATTCAAAGGTAAGATGAAGTTAAGATTATTTAGTTAAGAAAATAACCAAAACTAATCCATTCCACTAAAGTTAACAGAGATCTATAAATTAAAAGTATAAAAAATTTAGCTTATTCGAATAATTCGCATAATAATATTATCCGAAGCTGTATTTATGCGGGTAGCTGCTTCCTAGTTGGCATTCCTAACGAAAGTGTTCCATTTGATATCATTTATGATCTCTTCATAATTTATACGATTATGAAGTTATATCATGTTAAATTAGAATGCTTATTTAGGTTTAAATAATAGGCATTTCGTGTTGTATAGATGAGAAAATTCGGATATGAAAAACTTCAAAAGTGGAGTGGAATACATATAAGTCACAATATACCGTTAAAATTAAAATAAACTTGTCGGAAGTTGCAGGATAGAGAACAGATCAGAAATCTGATATGTGAGCTGAAAAACATGAGCCTACTTATAAGTTAAGACCCATTTTAAGCGTTACTTAAAATGGATTAAAACCATTTGCATTCAGAACTGCTATCATAGTACTTTCCACTCCATTTAACCACAGAATACTTTATACGAAATGCTGTAATTTCGAATAAATTTTAATTTATTTATGCCAAATATGCTGAAACATAAAAACTATTTTCTCCAATAAATTGAATGTCTTGCCATTAGTATAATTATGTATGAACACGAAGGTTGTGTACTATGAACGAATGAGAGATAGATAGAGTATAGAAAACGTGCCATAAAACATAGGTAGATAATTTATATTAATTAGATACAATTTTGTACACAAAAAACTATAAATAGGCTTCTCTCTACTCTAGTTTCTCCAACACGATTTTTTAAATAATTTATGCAATCAAGACATAGATAAATTAACGCCACTTTCCCGTGGGAGTAGGTAGGCGGTATTTATTCAACACTTTTTTTATTATTAATTTTATGGACATGTAGGTTTTTATTTGTTTCCTAATAAATCTTTAACAAACACGCGTTACGGATTTCAATATACTACATAAGTTTATATATAAAATACTAATATATAAAGCTGAAGAGTTTGTTTGTTTGTTTGCTTGAACGCGCTAATCTCAGGAACTACTGGTCCGATTTGAAAAATTCTTTCAGTGTTAGATAGCCCATTTATCGAGGAAGGCTATAGGCTATATATCATCACGCTAAGACCAATAGGAGCGGAGCAGTCGTGAAAATTGTGACGCAGACGAAGTTGCGTGGGTTAGCTAGTACAAGATAAAATAATTATGTAATTTAACGCTAAATCATTATTTCTGCGGGTCTAAAACGGCCAATTTAGCAGAATCAGAAAGCACATCACGCTACCCGTCACTGTCAAATTTTCCCAATGAATCTTGAACCTCAAGCTCTAGCGATAAAGATGAAACTGAAATTTGACAGACTCTTGTATGATTAATATTATCCACTCAGCCTCCGTCAGCCCTCGAGGGGCAAAATCGTTTTTAAACGTAATAATCCGTAAGTCCCCTATTGGGCCAAGTGAAAATAAACTCAAGACGCCTACAAATAACGTTCAAATCGTGCGAGCGGCGGCTTGTCCCGAAAGGGACTTACGGATTCTGACGGTTGGGGCAAGTTTGTCCCGAAAGGGACTAGCGGATCCGCTCGCCTTTTTAGTGGCATCCAGTGGCCTTTTTAGACCCCCTGTTTCTTATTTTAAGAGTAGAGAGAAGTCGATATTATAAATAGGTAATGCAATGTAGTGTTTAGTGTTAGGGATATTTGCACTGAGCCCTCCGAATCACTTGTGCCATGTAGTCGCTTAGTAGAATAGATAGCTAACTATATAATAATAAGGCTGTTTTAAAAGTTATTTAAATAAAATACACATACAAACAATTAACGGATGTTTTATTTAGCATTTAATCATTTATTTTTTATTTTTATGACACCAGTTACTTAATTGGCAATGAATATTGGCCAGTTCCTGGATTAAGAATTTGAAGTTGAGTGTTTGTCAAACTTCGGCACTAGAGTTTGGCAACTAACTCTAAATTCTCGATTCAGAATCCGGTCAAACATCTCTACTAGATTTTAAGAGAAAAGAGAATTGACTATAAGATTAGATATTCATATGTACAATCTTATAAATGATACAATGGAGTAACGTGTGGCAGTGATTGTTTTAAATAAGTACATTTTCCGTCAATTCTTTTTTAATTATCTGAACCTATTGTTTTAAGTCTGGGCTAGAATAAAGAAAGCGCTAAAAGCTGAATTCAGCGGAGAGTAAAATACATAAATATCATGGGCATGCTTTCAGCTTTGGCATAAGAAACCTTATATCTAAATATTATAAAACAAAGTCTCTGTCTACCTCCATCTATTTCTTAGCTTACTTCTATACCACGCAAAAGATTAGATACAGTTTTCACGAAAAAAAAAAACCCGTTAAAGTGCGAGTCGGACTCGCACACGAAGGGTTCCGTACCATAAATATTAATTTTTATTATTTGTTGTTATAGCGGCAATAGAAATACACAATCTGTGAAAATTTCGACTGTCTACCTATTACCTAATATTGTGATAATTTGCAACCGTGCGAAGCCGGGGTGGGTCACATGTTCTCATTGGTGGATCGGCGGGGCGGGGTGCTAGGGGCTCAAGCCTCTCCCAAAAGACCGAGATATCTTTGGTACAACCTGACGAAGTCATTGAGGATTTTAGGAAACGTAATCCAAAGAGGTTTGTTGTGCGTTAAGCTTAATAAATGTCAAGCCCCCCCCCCCCCTTAAATGACAATCCTGGATCCGCCGTACACGAACATAGTTCAATTTCAATTTAACTGACGAAACTTCGCAGGTATTACGGCTTAAGCAAAAGTGGATGAAACAGTTTTTTTAATCCCCTTTAAAATTATCACACGAAATAAACAAGCAGAAAATGTTACGTTTCAATCCTGTTTATATATCGCTAAGTTCCGCTAGCTAATTTGATGTGATCCCGTATTGCTTCCAATGAACTTAAAACGTTTTTTTTCGACCTTTTAATAGTTCTGTCAACTTAATTTATTAAAAAAAAAAGTTTTAAAAGGCTTACATATTTTTGTATTATACAAGCTTCTACATTTTTCTTATATTATACTGTAAACATAATGCGTTGGTATATTGACAGTCTTCAATAAAATATAAAGATTTATCCAGTTTATAAAGCATAGACACAATTAAAAAAAACCTTAATCAGACCAAAGACTCGAAGAAAAATTTAATATATTTATGTATATTTTAGTGAAGTTCTTACATTTAATTATATGTTTTTGTACACCTCTAAATTTTACACATAATATTATCAACTTACCAGTACATATTTTATACAACATCGTTACTTGGAACATAAATCGGTAAGTCTATGGGATTAATTTGTAGGAAGGAAATGGATCCGATACTAACTATAGCGAAGACGATTGGTACGTTATCATCGTACTTTGAATGTAGGGACATCACATGCGCTGCCGATGGGACCTCTGACGACTCACTGAAATAAACGAAATAGGAAGTTTTATTTTTATGATTTGGCAGTGGGCCGACGAGTCACAGAAAAAGACAATCTAGGAAATTACTATTTGATAAATACTTTTATGATATGGGAGTGGGCCCTGGCATATTAAGCCGTTGGTCGTGGCTGTCATTATTCGATCTTCGTTATGGGTTGGGGGGGTGCAGTAAAATCATGAACATCTGACAATAGTGTTGCTAGGGGATTTTGTTACCCAACTACTAGGTCAGGGGGTCCAAAAAGGCCAGTTTAGCAGAATCAGAAAGCAAATCGCGCTACCCGTCACTGTCAAATTTTCCCAAGCAACCTTGAACCTAATGCGTTAGTAATACAGATGAAAATGAAATTTGACAGATTGTTCTGTGGTTAATATTATGATTCTGATATGATTCTGCTAAAGTGGCCTTTTTAGACCCCCAGGTAGGCAGTTGCTTCATGTAAAATACTGCTATTAAGCGCTGTAGACTGGAAATCGACCCCAACATACGAAAAAGCTAGACAGTTTGATGGGAAGGCTCATAGCTATGAACAATCTTTAGGAAAAAAAAACAGAATATTAAAAAGGAGCAGGTAATGACTTCAATAAAATTCAACTTACTCTATACAGATAATTCTGAAATGCGGTTTTGGTGGATTCCTCTTCCTAAAGTTTTGTACATTTCTGTTATACACATCAAAATCTATTCTTAGACTAGTTTCAATCTCTATTTCTTTATTGTTCTCTATGATTCTTAATTTCTCGAGAACTGAAGGCATATCAGAGCTATCTTCGAAATCTGTAAGTGGTTTTAGTCCAGTGTTACACATTTCTACATCAGCTATCATTCGAGCTTGTTCCCTTTTAAATGCAATATTTGTTTCCTCTAAATACTTTAGAAAAGATACCTTTGTTTCCAACCAATTTTGAAATTGGTCATTCTTATACTCATAGAGGAACTGCTCTTTATCACTGAACTCAAGGCGAGAATTCATTAAACGTTTAGGAACAACTTCTGCTCTTCCGAAGTCCTTTTCGTTCGGTAACCAAGCTTCATTGAAAGTTTTAAGTATAAAGTCACTGTATTTATTACTGTCTACGTCAGTATTTGAGGGACCAGCATCGTTTTGAATGGGATACGAAGAATTGTCGTCTTTACTCGTGCCCGGGTTGTTTAGAGACTGCATTTTCTCTTTACGACGTTTCAGAATATTGAACGGGTTCCTCAATTTTTTCGAACGAACTTGTGGTTGTTCTTCGACTACACAATCCGATTCTGAACTAGAATCGAGTGTAATACATCTTCTGTCAATGACTTCGTAGTTTACGTTATCCAAATAAATATCGGCATTATAGGATTTGTTAAACGTTTTGATCGCCTTAGAGAAAGCTCTTCTGTGACTAGCTGTAGCCTTATTTTTAGCTTCGAGATCTCTCAATCTCAATGCTAATTGTCTAAGTCTGTATAAATTTTCATCAAACTTGTCATCATTATCGTTTTCCACTCTCGGTTTTTTACTTTTAGATTCCTCATCATCATCCAAATCTATTGTTTCTACAATCTTTTCTTCATTGATCACATCAAATTGCTCAGTTAATCTTAATCTAGCTTTATACCTCGAGTTGTATGAGTGAAGTAGGCTGTGTAAGGTTCCAAGATTTGACATATCAGTATTGCCAGAGATAAGACTTTGTTTCAACCGAACAGCTAAATTCCTTATGCCTTGAAAATGGGCAAATTTACCATTTCTCATTCTTTTTCTAGCATTATTACTTAAATTAAAATTGTTTGGAGGGTTATTAAAACAAGGCGGCCTTAAGAACATATGTGGCCTCTGGTGGAACTGGACACGGGCTTGAAAAAACATTAATTGATAAAAGTTAAGATTGTTTTGCGGTCGCCAAAATCCGTAAGGTCGAAAATGATGGAATCTCGGAAAGTTTTGAAACCTTCCATGGGGGTTGAAGTTTTGATTCTGAGGGTATTCAGTACTGAGTACTTCCACGCTACTTCTAATTCTCCTTATGTTCCTCCCACTGACTTCATCAGAACTTGTATAAGCTGGTGATTCGGAGGACACAGATCTGACGGTTCGCAGCTTAATATTTTGCAAGTTCAAAATGTAGGTTCCTTTATTGACAAATATATTCTTCGGTATGAATTGTTGTTCTGGGACATTTATGGTGGCTACCCGTTCTTTAGATAGATCAGGAATATTTTCAAAATACTTGTCCATAGCTTTTGAGTCACTAGGTTTTAGCTGCCTTTTTGTAAGTTTCTCTATTTTGCTCAAACAGCTGTATGGATCATAATCTTTGGTAAAGTAAACTTTTTCTGTTGTGTTCTCTGTTGATGGGCTTGAGGTACTTGGGTCATTATTGTTTAGTAGTTTTTCTAAACATTTTGTGCTGTTTTCGATAGTTTGGGTGCCTGTAATAGTAACAAAAACGTAAATGAAAACTATGTGATATAATGTTTTCTGGGAACCTATTCTAATTGAACGAGATAGAACAGAGGTGTGTAATATTTTGTTATTATTGCTATTATCATTTTCCTTAGCTTCCGAAATCTTTGTGGCAGAAAAAGGATTACCAATATCATCATTAGTATCATCCTCTTTCACAGTAACATTAGAAGCAAATTGACTCATGAGCAACTTGACAAAACGAGGGATGCCATTTTTCATCATCATTGTCATTTCGACCGAGAGATGGCTATGTCCAGTATTGGACGTAGCCACCCGGGCTTGTGGGGCCCCAAGGGTCGCCTTATAGACCGGTCCTGATTATCTCGCATCCTCCGAACACGTGCGACCCTCCAACGCTGTATAAACACAGCATGGGGCTTGTCAGCAGAACGCTAAACTGTTGGGACTCTAAAAATATCACGATTCTTTATAACTCTGTTTTCAAAATTTTTTAAGTAACGAAAAATCATTGAATATTCACGAATATTTTTGTCGCGCCTTGGTCAGGCAGGCTTACTTAACGATTTTTGTACGCCATAAATTGGCGTACAAGCAGGTGGCACATCTGATTGTTAGTGCCCATCGTCTGTGAACATCTGCTATAACAGAGGTACCTACCTATCCTTCCTCAGTGAAAAGGGTAAAAGAAAGGCTTTTCTCCAGCTCTCCCAACAAGAGAGGCCATCAAAAGTAAATAAGTAATAATTACCCATATCAACTGAATCATAGGGATGATCAAATAGCATGATAGCAAGGGTGCTATCATGCTATTTGATTTCTCAGCTGATATAGCTGCAATGCCATTAGATCTATGATCACTTTCTTCTACTAAAACAATATCTGAAAGACAATTATTTACTGTACATTTATATTTAAAGTGTTTTTAATTATATTTTTGCCTATCCTCTTATACACTGTCTACATTTCGTTATTTTTTACTTCGCAGTTATGATTTGTTTAGAAATAAGCATCACCTTTGTACCTAATTGTCTGTTCCTTCATTATGTCCATTGTTATATTATGATGTGTACATTAATTGTTAAATAATATGTTTAGGTCTAATGGTTTTCAATCTTTTTCCATAGTGTTAATAATTACTCTAAAAATAACATGACCCATACCTGCTTCTTGATCCTCGGTACATATCTCCATACTTTCTGTCGTAATTCCAGTATTTTTGTTTATATCTATTATAGTTGATGACACTTCTTGGTTAGCCTCCATTATATCTTTAATTTCAGCTGTCTTTAATTCAGTGGTGTCATCAATTTCCATTATAATTGGAGATTCATTCTCTTTAGCTATGCTAATTTCAGCATCTAATATTTCAACAATATTTCCATTTACTTCACTGACTTTACCCTCTTCTTGTTGAATTGCTTGTTCTAGTTCATTTTCACTAACTATATTAGTCATCTGTGAATCATGATTTTCAGATTTTTCAACAGTGTCGTCTTTTGGAGTATCAACAATATAAGAATCAGGAACTGCTTCAACTATTAGGGTAGTATCACTTTTTGAATCACTGACGGTGTTATCTATTTGTGCATCACATTCAGCTTTCACAGGCTCAAAAACTGTGTTGACTACTGAAGGATCTTCATTTTCAGATTCATTTGCTGTGGCTTTTATTGTTGAACCAATATTTTCAGAATTATTTAGTCCGGAAACTACAGAAGAATCATTCTCAGATTCTACTGTACTGACTGTTAGTGAATCAACCTGCTGAGTATTATTAACTGTACTTGTATGTGAATCAATGCATTTAGTTTTATTCATATCAGCTGTTGGAGTAACAGAATGTTCATCCATGGGTATTGCGTGTGGATTAGCATTAGAATCAAGTTGGTTAACCTTTTGGCAATATGACTTTTTTTCTTCATTAACTTTTGGGCCTGTATGTCTGAATACTCTATAACCCAGTCTGCTAAGAGAAGCATAGACTTTGTACTGTATAATTGCAGTTGGTGAACTAAGTAGTAAAGAGTATGCTTTTTGTAATGACACTGTGACTTCATTGTGTTTTAATAACAAACAATTCTGAAAAGAGAAGGGTGATTTTTTAGTTCAAATCTAAATAGATTACATGAATGTAAATGATCTATCCTATGGAGGAATGTGGTAAACATATTTTTTTATTAATCATCTCCAAATTTCGTAGTTACAAAGCAGATTTATCTAAAATAACATTGTGATAATGACTTAAGGGTGACTGTTAAGATTGCAAATAGAAAAACATGGAAGAAGACAACATGTAGTGGAAACCCCAAATAAATTGGAATAAGGGCAGAACAATGAGGATGATAATTATTGTAAAAATGACTTACAACTTCCATTAAAAACAAGGCTTCTTCGGGTCGAAGGTACAATGTCTTCCCAACATTGTGGCCAAGGTACTGCCAATGTCCGCCAGCCTTCTGTGTTACCTCTGCCAACATTAGGTCATCACGCCACTCAGCATGACTTAATGTGCCACTGAAATTACAAATAGATATCACCATAAAACAAGGTTTCCTGCCAGAGTTTCGGAATTTATTTGAAAGAGTCACTGCAGACCTGGAACCCAAAGAGCATTAGGAGGAAAACTAATGGGTTTTGAGTCAGCGAGAGTCTGCCACTCCCTTCTGCTCCACCCAGAGCGGGAGGAGTCATTTGATGATTTCCAATCCTTAAAAAAAAATATTTACTGCAGAAGACCTGTGAAGATGATGTGATGAGCTTCAAGCTTAAAGGCAGGATTGTATGTAACTCAGGCTGGTTTCTGCAGCTCCACATCCAATCGTGTATTTAGAGTACACGCAGGGTAAGGTTTTGTAAAACAAAAGTGTTTAATAATTAAATACAAGTATTAACATTGAGCAACAACAGGGATCAGCAAAATTTGACAGTAATAGCATTTTTTGGCTAGAATGACTTACGACTTTAGACTATCTATCCATACTCATGTTAATAACTATTTGTGTAAAGTTAAATTGTAAATTTACACTTTCAGATAAGATCATTATGTCATTACTTACATGACATAACCAAAATATTCCATTATTAGAATATTGTAAAGTATTCTACATTTACTCTAAAAGAAGGAGATTATTTTTAAGTGTTTTTTTGAATTTATGTGTTTTTAGGAGGCTTACCACTTCTCAATCCTCTCTACTTCAATCAAGTATTTACGGGCCTCTAAGGCGGCCTGTATTTGCTTCTGTTCCAGCCAGGAGCCATTGGGCGTAACATCCTTCAAGCCAACTTCGGGCAGGGATGCATCTACCTTTGTAATGCCTTTTGCCACTAGAGCTTCACCTCTGAAAATTATAAGATAGGAAAATGATATGAAAAATCAAAGAATGTAAATAAGATACTTCTAGGCAAGCATGCTCCATCTTCGATCACATCATCACTTACTATCAGGTGAGATAGTGGTCAACAGCCAAAAAAAAATAAGATAAAAGTTTAATGGAAAAATATAAGTTCTAGGTATTTGATATTTTAAAGTAGCTATTACAGTAAATAGAGAGCCAAAATACAGCAGCTTTTATTATTTCAGTGCTAGGCCATGGCAGTGGCCAGTGGCATTATGTTGATTGTTTGTCAAAGCAGTATGGTGATACATGTAACATTTTGTCTTAATGGAAAATGGGTAAAAAAAAATCTGCCAAGATTATTCAATACAAGAACTTTAGGAGATTCCATCTCAACCTAGAAGTTTAGTCAACTAGTATTTAAATGATTTTCTGGGGAATAAAAGCTGCAGGTTTGTGAAATTGTTACTAAACAGCCTAATAAAATGAATCTACGCTGTACTAGTCTTTCAATTCTACGCCTTACTCTTTATGGTGGAAGAGCACGGCGAAAACTCAGGTTAGTGGGTCGTCTTAGAAATATTGTTTGTTTTTTTCTGAGAACACCGCACTAAGGAAAACTTAGCGAATTCCTACATAAAATGTTTGCAAATAATGGCCGTCAGATAGTATGTTAAAAGAGATTAGTTTACTTACGACAATACTCTAGGTTTCTCCATAGTGTATTTAAAATCGGTTCATCGCTAACATTTTTATTAGTATAACCCGAAAACATTAAAATCGTGTTTTTAATTTTTCATTAAATTATTATTGACGTATGGAACTTCCATGAAAATGTCAACATTACTGATCTCAAACTAATTTCACAAAAAACCGCAAACTCCAACTTGGCGAAATAGCGTTATATCGCTCGCATAAGCACAAAGAGAAAGTAAATAAATATAATGCAATAAATGTCAAGATTTGAAACAGAAACGGAACGTTTGACATAACGTAATGTGTTGCCAAGGACACCTAAAATCGGAATATTTGATGCTAAAATATAATGTATCATGTAAAACGTGTAAAATAAATAAGACAAAAAGTACGTTAAGTTTATACGAAATCTGAAAAAAATGCTATCAAGTTAACTTAAAAAAACTTAAAACAACGCAGTAATATTCTGGTGATTAAAACACAATTTGTCAGTGGCAACTTCTCATTACACCGCTAGGTGGCGCGGAGAGTCGTAAAAAAGCACCGGTAAAAAATACTTTTTACAAAAGATATAACCGACTTCTAAAAACAAAACACTACAAAGTATAAAATAACTTTAATTTCGGAAGTCGGTGTTTTTGGTTATTTCGTTTTTTGACACCGACTTCCGAAATGAATAGAATTATAATGTCTTCCCACGGTAAAAAAAGCAGACAAGTGCTAGTCGGTCTCGCCCACCGAGGGTTCCGTACAAAGTTGTAGGTACCTTTTTTTTTTTTTTTTTGGACGACTTAAAAGTGAAAAATAAAAACTTTTTACAAAAAATATAACCGACTTCCAAAAAAACACTACAAAGTATAAAATAACCTTAATTTACGGAGGTCGGTGTTAAAAAACGAAGATACAAAACCAACAACATCGACTTCTGAAATTAAAGTTATTTTATACTTTGGTTTTTAGGCACCCAATTTTCGATCAATATTTAGCTTGGTAAAATAACTATTAGGTATAAAAGCTAACAATTGATTGCAAAAGGAATTGTAACAAATTTTAACAATTGGTTCAGTTAACTACGGAGCAAGAAACTCATACTAAGAAAACCTGCACCTAGGTTATTTAGGTCTCAAACTGAGAAGCTAATTAAGAGTTTATTTTTTAGAACTGGCTTACTTATAGCAGCGATGCGCGTCAATTTGAAAATTGACAGGACCCTCTCATGTCCTGATCCAGGTCATAGTCTATCTACATCCAGTTATTCCAGACTACAATCTACTTCTGTGCCAAACATGAAGATCCTTTCAGCCGTTCTGAAAGAACATCTATCCATCCTCACAAACTTTCGCATTTATAATATTATTAGTAGAATAGGAAGTAGGATATCCGAACCTAGAACCAGGAAATAGGATTTGATAATAATAGCAATTACTATCTAAAGAAGTACCTAAATAGGAACTTCATTGAGGCAAAAACTGCCTGTATTTTGGTGTAGATACCTAGGTGATGTCTACGAAGTTCTTTCGTAGCAATCTGCAAAAAAGTGGCGTAGCAGTCTACAAGTAAAGTGGCGTAGCGGCCAGTGCTACGCGTTTTTCTTTCAACAGCCACGATACAGCTACTGGGAAACATGAGTGGTAAGATGAGCAGACATATTATTTGACAGGTTTACTTTAAAGTACATGTTAGTGCATATATGTATTACCTACCTATCGTATCGTGCATTGAAGTAGGTAGAATGTACTGATGCGAAGAGTCGAAGAAGCAGGTAGGTACTAAACTTGATAGCCCACTACACGGTTCCGAATTCTTAGTAGGCACGTCTTCCTACATACAGAAAAATATAAACTCCTCCCTACATAACATCATTAAAGTTAAGTAGTGAGATTTGCATAGTAGCTAAGTATTTGAAACCTACCTACCTAAATGAAAAACTCAAAAGATACATGGAGGTAACAAAAGGCATTCATTTTATTTTAATACATCGAAGCTGGGTTAATATCCCAAAATTGTTTTAAAAACCAGTACAAATTGCAATTAAATGGGTTGGCTGTAGCTCTGTAAATGAATTGACTTCCGATTGCCGTGAACAATTAGTGAAAAATAGGAAACTGTTCACACTAATAATAACTAAAAGAGAACGTGAACTAAATTCCCAGCACCGTTTAATATCACAGTTCATCAACTAATATGTTATATGTATCTGCATTGGTGCAGCTGTGCGACATTGGCTGACTGCAAAAACAATTAACCAAAACAACACCATTACACCACCTAAAGATGTACGGCGCGGCAACCCCATTCGTAGAGTCAAGTTCGCTGACGTTTTAATTTAGTTGGGTAACAACAACACAACCGTAGCGTAAGCTACGAAGTTGTAGACTCGCGTAGTAGCTACGTTGTAACGTAGCACGTTGGTAGCACGCCTAACGCGTATCGATTAGTCTTCCGGAATTACCCGACGACAGACGACCGTAGCCGAACGCTTCCGACTTCACCCGAGATCTACGTCCATACATAGCGGAAGTAATGAAATGTACAGAAAGATATGAACCGGAAAAATTGTCGCTCTCTTTTTCTTCACGTCGCGTCTTATCCGGATCCCTAAAAAGGCTTCCTTTGTCGGTTTTCCCTTTCAGCGCATTTCGCCTTCGGGCTGTAACGAATGGATATTTATATAAAAAATGACAGAGGAGCGACGACAATACATTTAAATTCTATACGTCATTTACACTTCTTGACTTCGGTAAAAATATGAAACATTGTGTTATTTATTACTTTACTAATATTTACCACATACATGACATACATTTTTGAAGGTACCTATAACTTTTTTTTCTTTTTTTTTTAAATTCCCGGTGTAAAATTAAAAATTCCCTCTCATACTTATAACAAAGACACCCTGTTATAACTGTGAAAGCTACCCAAGCTCTTTAATGGAAAAGCGTCATTAAAGTTGTAGTAATTGGCTGTATGGTGAGAGCCTAGTCGGGATGTCGCCGGGAAGTTCCCGTCGCGTTACGACCGCAGTCGGCGAGGGCTGGAGGCGATTTAACGTATTGTAATGTGAGTTTATACGACGTTCCTCCCCCTCGGCCCGACGCCTTGCAGCTAATACCATAGCTCAATGGTAGTTGCCAGTTCACGCACGCTGAGGCCCGGCCGGCATCGATTTAAAGAATTTAAAATTTTGAACTTGAATATTCGAATCGAAACAGAACCTTCTGTTTACAGACGATCGAAGGGCGGGGATGGGGTGACGCACCCCAAATACGTACCATGTTATTTATGGTATATTTTGACGTGCTCACTCGCTGCTAACTTCAAGTCGCGTAGGATAATGGGGTGATGGATAGTGTTATCGGTCGCTATTCATGGTGTTCCGCGTTCAACTCGTGCATTTATTATTACAGTGTATCGTGGAAAACCCCATATTTAACTGATTTTGTGGTGAACAGTGTTCTTTCAGTGATTTTGTAGGTTGTAGCGGTTAGCGACCGGCATTTCTCTCAATGCGGATTTTACAAATGGATAATCTGAAACTATTGCCTTACAGTTTCCTATTAGTTCTTGAGTAAAATTGTGGTGGTCTTGTGGCTAAAGTGACGTGTAGTGAAATTATTTTTCTAGTCCTGAATATTGAAAATTATCATCGCAGTCATTAAGGTGAGTTTTAACCTAGTCTAGAAAAAAAAGCTTTAGTTTTTTTTAATATTTAGTCATATTCATAAATATATTTGCCACTTAAACATTTTGATAAAAAATCAATTCATTACTATATGAAAAGCTTTTAGATTTTAATAATTAATTATGTGTTTGTTTACTTTTTCAAGTACCGTAATGGTGAAAATTCTAAGGTAGTTTGTAGAGGTAAACAGTGAATTTAACGTGAGTTGAGTATAGCGCCATCTCTGGGCAGCCGGATTCAACTCGCATTAGTTCACGCTCCTGCTGACATCAGTGGCGCCAAAGTGTCAGCCGGCGACACGCCTGCAGTCACGCGGCGTTGACGCGCGTCGCAACATGTTTGCGTGGGTGTAGATCGCATCGTGATAAACAATTTATGTGTTTTCTTCCTTATCAACTAATCAAAGTAGTGTACACAAGTTATCTTGCGTGTTGCTAGTACAACATAATTGGATCTACGAATGTTTACAAAAGTGTGTATTGTGGAGTTCTTGTTAGTGTTTCGTATGTGTGAGTGTTTTGTTGTTGCCGATACCGAGGGCAGGATTTTGGCCGTGCAGTGAAGGTCTAGGGCCGGCATGAGGAAAATAAACGGTGAGGACTTGAATATTCAAGATGCTTTCAAGCATGTCTGCAGCGCTTGAGCTCAAACAACTAAGTAGTTTAATAAACACAGATAAGAAGCATGTGAAAATGTCATCGGGTTGCGTCCGACGATAACGATAAAGCTCATAAAGATCAAAGTAAAACACAGTTTATATTGATTGAATATTCATTACTGATATGAATTTAATTTTTAAAGTTTATAGCAGAAGATTGTCGTTCGCAGCCATTATGTCAAGAACATGGGGTGCTTGTAATTTAATAGGGGACCGGTGTGCCCTCGTAATAATAATAGCTGTACGTAGGGTTCGCACTTCTGCCCTTGAATTTATTATCACGGAAAAATTAACTTTCACAACTTGACATAATTTTAAATTAAGTATTCACTGTTTTATGCTAAGACCAAAATAAGAAAAAACACAAAGAATGTGAAGTTCGAATAAGAAAAATTTGAAGCTTTAACAACAAAAAGTTTAAGTATCAGTCTCGAAATAGAATTGCACAAGAGACGGAGAAACGACCGAAAATCATTAACCGTAGCAGATCCCATACAAATGGTCCATAAACGTAATCCGACAATGTTTGATGGGTCGCCGGCCGGGCGGGCGTTCGATGGCGAAACCGGCATTTTGTGACTCCCTAGATAAAAGTTGCGTGTGACATCGAGATTATTCGAGATTGAGATCATAAGGCTTCATTCAAGAGAGTATAATATTCATGAATAACCAAATCTTTCGTCAGATAGATATCAAATTCTTAAAACAAGACGCTTAATATCAAGACTTCATCGGTCAAGGTCGCAAACTCGCTACACGAAGATTGTTAAAAGATCATCCGCCAAGGACAAAGCCGATGATGTAATGGTTCAAAGCCTTAAAGGAAACCAATAGCATTAACAACCATTGAACTGTTCACTTAATATTCCATTCAGAATCAAATTTAAATTTTCATACATTTAATTTACAGTTTCCATTTTGTGAATGTGACACATTGTGAGGTCTGCGTTAGACACGCAACGAGATTTATCGTTTAATGATTGCGACACAGACGGCGCAGAACATCTATTTGTTTTAATAACATGTTACAGCGAAGACACATTTATGTTACATGGCAACTTGATGGTCCTGAATCGCTTAGATGGAGTTACAAAGGCAGTGCCTACTGATGAGATGGCTAATTAAACTGTATCCATCAAACTTTACCTGCCAATAAACAGAAATTCGGACGAAGTTAATTACATCTCTTCGACCTTACGGTAACATGGTGCGAACATCCAAGTTTTACGAGCTCAAGGAAAGATGGAGATGGAGCAGCGGGGGTCATTGGCCCAAGCTTAGTTAATATGCTTGCACGTACCGGCACAAAATCAAATAAACAGTCGCTTTCATCTCCGGTTTATCGGCGATGCACTTGGTAGCCTTGCACTTTGTGTGTGAACAACTGTTCAGTCGCAGCGACCATTACTCAGACTCGAGGTTGCCGACTCAATTGCAATTCATATCGATTATTTAATTTGCATTGCCTGCCGACCATAAAAACGTACACTTCACTGGCATTTCCCCAGGGCTTGATTAAAGTTTTAATTCCTTTAATTGTCGGGCAGTTAGGTATCTTGTTTACCTTTAATGAGCTGGGGTTAATTTCTTAAGGTAATAAAGCCTGCCTGGCGTAAAGGCATTCCAAGTAAAATTGCTATTGCGTTACGTCCGTCTTAGCTCAGATGAGAGGAATGTGTGTATCTGTCTATTGTCTCCTGAGGGTACTTCATTCAAGTCCATTGTTTGTTATTCATTAGCTCATAAAACAATTTCTAGCAATCATACGTCTAATAACCGATAATGCTTCTATTGATTTTGCCAGTGGCTCGGAACAGCACTCCAATATTGACAATGAGCGGTAGTTTAGACGCCACTACGTGCTTTGGGAGTTGATGAGAATGGTACGTGACTCCCAGTTCATTGCTCCAGTTTTTTGCCACTTGATCTTGTGAATGAGTTTGCAGACCTTGGCTCGAAGACAAGGATCTTAGGCGGCAGGATTTATAGCTACAAAAACACTTTACGAGTGGCCGGACAAGCTCTGTGCATACCTACTACTACTCATTGGCTACTTATTCAGCGAAATAAACGTTTTAGTGGCACTACGGCAGAGCCGAGCTCCGGCCCCGCATTATAATACAATTGGCATTATGGCGGAACGATCATGAAACGTTGATGAGTTTGTGTGATAACGTTGTCAAAAGGAGTTATCACTTTCAGCGACATGTAAATTGTTCCGTGTGAAATCAATGAGTGTAACTAGGCGCGTTAGTGCGGCATCGACGCCATGAATGCTGATTTTCAATAGCATCGCATTAGGAGTAGTTGTGGTGGCGCCGCGCGTGATTGCCATGTTGATTGAGATCACACGTATGCTACAAATTGTCGCTCCAATTCGCGTGTGACGGGAATACGCGCAACTTATGCACAACTTTATCGTATACATCCGACCAGCTTATTAAAGGCTTCCTCTGAATTCTGCGACTGTATCGCTTTTGTACAGTTTTAATATTGTGTGTGACTCGTTAATGAAGATACCGTTATTTACATCCTCAATCTAGAGCGCAGGTAAACGAGTCTACTTGGCTCGTTTACTCGAGAGGGTGGTGTGATATATTCAGGGCCCATTTAAATATTCCCAAGGGTGATAAGGGGAAGGGATGTGCGCCGGTTAATCAAGTAACGTGATCCATTTATCTGGAGCACTCTTGATATGGTGCCGGTGAACTTTGGAATATTGTTAGCTCATTTTGGCGTTGAGATTGAAAACGAATGCTGAAAATCGGGTCAATTTCATTCATCATGAAGTAGATCTAGATACTAGCATAAATTTATAAAATGCAGCAATTTTCAGTGAAAGTGCAGTCAAAGTGCAACTTGATAGCACGCACAGTTTATACGAGGCAAGTCACATTCGCATTAGCATGTAGTTTTACTCTCACATTGTTTCTCAGTTACAAGACTTTTAATAGCTTAATTAACGAGTGGAAAGTCTAACAAATGACCAGACCAGACCCAGTTACCGTGTGTCCGCACTAGTACAGGTATTGAGATATTTCCTTTATTTCTTGCCGTAATTACTTACGATCCGGACGCAACGATTTCTATGCAGTCTACAGCTTGCTCATTGACATTGAATTTATAAAGTTGTCTTATTTATCAATGTTGCTCTTGCTCATGATTAAGTATTCAAGTGTCGGCTATTATTTTTAAATTATCTGATTTATGTGGAACTGCTTGTGAAATATGAGATTTTATTATCTCATATTATATGGACTTGATTTGAACATTTACAACAAAAGTTCTGTTCATTACGGTTTTCGGTATCAATCATGCCTCTTTCGCACGCGTCATGCGTCTTACTGATGACTTTAGATGAGACAGCATGCGTAACCATACTCACGAATGAAATTTCGCAGCCTCTAGACTAGTCAGAGACACATTCGATCAGCGATACCAATTATTATTGTCAAAAGTTCAAAGTTATGGGATTGACAAGCACTACCGAAATATAACGTGGTCAATCCCCATTTTGATTTCGACAATTGTTATCTTGATAGAATTTCTCTTCATTTAGATCGTCTTACAAGTTCTTCTAGGAGCAGAAAAACTTAATTCAACCACACTTTGTAAATCATTTGTATCAGAACTTATTAAGGATTCCTTAGTAATGCAATTTCCCTTGAATAGCGGACATTTTATTGGTATGATTTCTCTAGTATCTTGGCGATATCGATTGAATTCCATTGATCGCATTGCAGTGAAATTGGAAACAGCCATGTACTACAGTGGCCCGAGTGTATGCAACGTTCTCGGTTTTACTGCATTCGATCTATTTACGGGTTTATGAACGTCGATAAACTTGCGGCGCGTTGAACCGTGCCCACTGCTCGGTGCACCGTCAGCCTAGTGCCCAATAGCATGCATACAAATTGACTCGTGTTACGATCATGGCCAATAGAACAATCAATGTTCTCGATTGTAATTTACCCTAGCCTTCATGTTGATGGGTTTCTAGTTGTTTGTACACATCTATCTATTAAGCATCATGGAAGGGTATGTTTCTGCCAGCTGTAAATAACATCCATTCTTAGTAAATAAACTGAACTCTTAAAACTATGGACGAGGTTTCATTATTTCCCCGCTTCTTTACAAAATTGCCTTTCAAAATGCATGTTGCTTTCCCAAGTTCGTCTTACTCGATTTTTTAATCTTCTGTGCGGAATACAAAACAGCGAAAGAAACTATTTTTTTTTCGCAGTGCAGTCAAAGTTATGGCAAACTTTATGTTAATTCAATTCGCGTTAAAGGCGAAAGTTGAATGCAAATTCAGGGTACAAGTCTGCGACCAACAGTATCGATCTTCCGCGATCCAGCGCTGATGTTGTAACTGGTTATAAAATTCACAGTAAAGAAGGGCACTTAAATCTCGTGCCGAAATGGCCGCCCACGTTGACCTTTAGAAAATTGGAAGGTATAAACTTTGCTCTGTCCATGATCCCCGGAGGAATGCGGCAATCACTGGCGTTAAAATTAGTACGTAAATCGTTGAAACCTTAACTCTCTAACTCTATTACCAGTTTACACTGCGAGTTATCGCGTCGAATGCCTTAGCATAATGTAAGTCGTTCATCGGCCCAGGAAATGACGTCACCGCATGGCCTCACATACGCTTCCTGCACGTCTTCTCGACCTTCACCTAAAAGCCTTAGAACAGTACGTTTTGTAATTTTTGTTCAAAGCGCTTTGATTTTAGAGCTTCTCATTGTGACTCGCGTTTTCGCGGGATTCCACTTAGATGCCTGCCTGCGTCTGTAAAAAACTTTTTTTCAGCTACAGATTGTAAAAATCTAACTCTCGTTGGAATAGTATCCACACGTCATCGTCTACGGCCTGACTTGTCCCATTTTTGGTCATATACCACTTCCTTGTGCCAATGCCCACGCTATTGCCAAAAACAATTCTCATTTTTTTTCTAAGAAACAATATTGAATAAATAAAAAAAGCTCTTCTGAATTTACTTTCGACTTAGGTACTTAATATTCTATCTAATGAAATATTTCAAGCCATCAATACTCTTCAAACCAGACTCCCACGCACACTTGAAGTTGAAATATTTAGCAGATCTCGATATGCCATTATGATGCGAACAGCAAAAATCAATGTCACTTGGAACAAAGACGCCATAGTTCACAGTCTAGCCTCAGGGCATCCTTGGGGTCATGTTAGACAAATAAATAAACATTTTGTATGACTTTCTTCGCTGATTAAACGTAGGTCGTGAGTCACGAGGTTGTCTAAAGCCATCTTGCTACCGAGTTCACAATGCGATGTTTGGTTCCCGAGTTTCTGACTCCAACAGTGTGTGTTTAGACTTTCGACAGGGAAATGTCCGTTGTTAAGCGACATTGACTTCATAATATTTCATTGAGAGACGATCGCGGCAGTCAACTTTGTCTTGTCCGACATGTTTGCATAAATACGGCAGAGCTACTGTTTAGTAGCCGTACCTACTTAGGTACTGCATAATTTTGTATCGCTCTTTCTTCTCTTAGCGCTGTGTGCGGTTTTTGAATAAGTACCTATCTATTGACACAGTGTAGACTGTATTCAAATTCAAAGGAAGAGAAATAGGGTACGATATTGCAAACGAGTATCTTGTGTCCCAAATATAAATGATGCAACCGATGCTGAATTTATCGTCGTTGTACTAAAACCGAATAGGTTTAGGTTATTATTTAGTTCACAGGCTTCTATGAATACTTAGATCATTGATTAAAATCTTCCTTTGTAAAAGGATATGGTGCCATCGCTTCTCAATTCATCCTTTTTATTTTCATCTGCGATCAATTCAATTCTTAAACAATTATGGCCCCATGAAGTAAGAGAACAAGTCTACTAGAAACTTGTAATCCTAGGAAGTATCGTTTGTTTTCTACGTAATAATATCGACTACGCGTTTACTATAACAGGTTTAGCAGGGCCTTTGTTGACAAACTCACTCCAGCCAGGTGCAGGGATCGCCCACAAACCACGCTAACATTTACCTATTATAAATAAAATTATCGTACTTTGTTGCAGTAAAGCAACTAAGTGGGGAAAGCTTGGTACATGGCATATGCCAAGAGCTCTAACAAATTATGTATTTAGGTCTCAAAACAAAGTAAGGTAGAAGTTATCCTTAAAATTGAATGGCTTTCCAAATGACAATCAGAGTGAGCACTCTATTGAAATCGAGTTGAGTCATATATTACAGGCTTTTTTGTAATGTAACTGATGACGGCAGGATCAATATTAAACCTGAGGGCTGAGAACCACGGATGGACCGTCAATTTCCGAAAATGCATAGTAGGCGCTATCTAAAATGCCTTTTTTCCTATGCAAAGGAGTTGTTCCGATTCACCAAAACTAAATGAAGATAATAATATGTCATTCTCTTTCAATCGTGTTATGCCTGCGCTGCCACTGCGGCTGCGGAAAATCTCAAGCGAAGTAAATATTTTTTTTTAAATATTTTCGAGCCGTTTGGGGTTGAAACCCTTGGGCTGTGGGCCCTTGTGCTCACAGGCTTTGTGCACACTTCCCGAGATCCAAGAACTGAGCATAGCCATTCAACGTGACAATGCCGCCAGACTCTTGGGCACGCTACAAGCTGACGCCGTTGAGGACGAATTTTTGATACTATATCTTAGTGTATAAGAGAATAAGATTACTTTATTTGTTAATATTCGTTATTAATGTTAACCGGAAATTGGCGGGTCACCGATTTTTTCAGGAAAGACTGATTACCACCTCATTGCCAAAATTCATTGACCTGCTCATTTTCAATTATACAGGAGCTCATTTGGATATGCACCTCGTCTCCTATTGTCCAAAATTTGTATCACAGCATTTGCAGCCAGCAGACTGAACGCGAATCGCTTGTCCGTGTAATTGCTTGCCGCGCCATGTCTGTCGCACGCGGGCGAATTTTGTATCATGTACTATTATTAAATTACCATAATAACACCATGATAGCGGAGTAATGAGATACAGTATTATAATTGGTGGGACATGTTGTCTACGTGGTCTACCGGGACCCATTATTGACCAGCAAGGCTAGTTGAAAAACTGGGTTTAATCAGGAGATTGCAGAAGGCGAGGTGGAAGTGCAAAATGTGGTCCAAAAAAACACCTGCCTCAAGAATGAGCTAGCTGAGCTACACATCCAGCACATGGACTTAACCGACCAACACACTCAACTCCAACAGCAAGTGTCTTCATTTGAAAAGTGCAGTGACATATATGAACAGACTTTGAACCGTGTTTCAGAACTCGAACAAGAACTATGTGATGCCCATAAGGCCCTTTATATTGCAGAGTCTGTTAAGGTTAGTGAACAATTATCTAACACTAATAATTTATTTGATGAGTTGGTAGGTGTTCAGTCTAAATCAGTGTGTGAGCCAGCCATAACTATAGATTTGACAGGTGATGACACCATACCATTATGTCCTATTGTAATGAGTCACAACAAGTTAAAGAAATATATTAAATTTAAGAAAATAATCAAACGGTCTCGGAGAGAAATAAAAAAACACAATCTCAAAAAATTTAACATTTTGCTTAGAAAGGACCGAGTCAGCCTTACAAATAGATTGAAACTTTGTACTGAAGAGCTGGACCAATGTAGGGAACAATATGATAAAGATACTCAGTGCTTCCAAAATGATATACTATACAAGGAGTACTTGCTGAAAAATATTTATGAAAAATATGAGACCTCACAACAACAACTGAGTGAGCGCTTGTTTGAGGCTGGGGAACTATTGGACTTGGTGAAGTACAATGCTGAAAGATACGAGTCTCTGACTAATAATCTTTCATGCAGCTGTGTAAACCGGCCATCATCTCCCCAGCCCCAACTAGACATGTCTCCACCGGTGTTGGCTCTTCCATTAGAAACATGTGTCAAAATACCAGGAAATAAATCTATATTTTTTTGTGATGAATTAGGGTCTGGCTTTGGAAAAATACTACATAACTACTTAAGCCATAGTTTTACCAACCATAGTTATCATAATATAAGTCTTAAACAAATGGTTAAAAGAATTATAAATACAAATCTTGATGATTATTCATCAATGGTTCTTCTATTAGGAAATAGTACTGGTATTACCAGAAAGGACATAGTGGATAGTGTTGACTCCTTATTAAAGTTAAACATAGGAAAACTGATGTTATGTGCTTTTCCTTATTCCGATAGTTTATCAGATGATCAAAACAAGCATATTTTAAAGCTGAATAATACTATTCACTTGCTGACATGTTGTCATAGTGACAAATTATTGTATTTTGACACTAATAAGTTTGTTAGTGGTTTTAAATTAACTCAGGGAGCTTTATCTCTCTCTGGTAAATATAGACATATGATTGCTATGTTGATAGCATATAATATTAACGAGGTTATAGCTAATATAACAAAGATTAGGTTAAGTGACGAGCCTGTGTTGTCTAGTTGCTCTAACAGCGTAG
Source organism: Lacanobia wlatinum (assembly GCA_947578705.1). Lineage (NCBI taxonomy): Eukaryota > Metazoa > Arthropoda > Insecta > Lepidoptera > Noctuidae > Lacanobia > Lacanobia wlatinum. The sequence continues at coordinate 22,564,272 of OX388029.1, forward strand.
GGACTTATTTTTATGATTCTTTGTGTTGTACGAAGGAGGACCCACTTAAAATATCAACATTCATGGAGGCCTCTACCCATCAGATAGAGTATTCTCTTCCTGATGGACCCTATAAAGACATTTTAGACTCCTCAATTGTAGCTGTGGAGATCGCTCCGGATAATTCTTTAAACTGAACTGCAAGACAACAGAAGCTACCTCTTCTAATAACCAATTATTATATGTGAATAGGAACAAGGTATCTTCTAGCAGTAGTAATATAGTTCATGGTAAAAATCCTAAGGGAGGGCAACACACTTTAAAATTGTTTAATCAGAATATTCAAGGTTGCTCTTCCAAATTACTTGAAATAGAAATGTTTTTAGAAAAGACCAAGTTTGATGTAGTTTGCTTAACTGAACATTGGTTAAAAGATCACCAAGTAGGATCTCTTAATTTTGAAAATTATTGTGTAGCTAGCCATTTCAGCCGACAATGTATGATACATGGAGGATCACTTATTTTAATTAAAAGTTACATTAAATCTAAAGAAAGAAAAGACATTGTTAAGCTGTCGGTTGAACACACCATTGAATTGTCCTGTGTTGAGCTAGATAAGCATGTTGTTGTATGTGTCTACAGACCTCCAAGTTACCAGAATCTATCTGTGTTTGATTCTGTAATGGAAGATGTGTTAAAAAAAGTTTGTACTAGCAATAAATCAATAATTATATGTGGCGACTTTAATATTAACTTATTAGAAACTAACTCGAATAGTATTAGATTATTGAGTCTATTTAAATCATTTAATTTATCAAATGTATTTATTGAACCTACCCGAGTAACAGCTTCGTCTGCGACTTGCATAGACAACATATTTTGTAATTGTGATTATTTACATAAAGAGATTGTGAATAAGTTGCCCTCTGATCACAGTGGACAAACAATAACGTTTTGCACCTACATACCTTTACAAAAAATTCAAATTAAATTTAGACCAATAACAGATAAAAATTTAGAAAAACTTAATAGTACTTTGGCCAGTAAATTATGTGTTCAAAATTTTAATAACATAGAAGACCCAAATGTGTTTTATACCAAATTTTTTTCATTACTCGACACTCAATTTAATGATAATTTTCCAATTAAGTCTAAAAGTATTTACACTAAGTTTATATTCAGTGATTGGGCGACTCCAGGCATTCGAATAAGTAGAGAAAAGCTATACGAACTATATGGCCTAAAGCAACATGTGAATAACATAAGCTTTCATAAGTATGTTGCAAAATATTCAAAAACATTTAAAAGTGTATGCAAAATAGCTAAAGCTCTGTTTATTAGCAATAAAATAAAATCAGCAGATGACAAAATAAAAACCACCTGGAAAATAATAAATAATGAAACAGGTAGGAAGAAAAAGCGTGAAACTAAATTTAATTTAAATACCGTACATGGTCCCATAAACTCAGATGCAGAGGTAGCTCAGGAATTTGAAAACTTCTTTGCTGATATTCCACGTAAAACTACACAAGCTCTTAACTCGTCACCCGCGCTCTCTGCTGCCTTTTTAAGGAAGAATGTCAAGGTATGCCCATCAGAGTTCAAGTTTCAACATACGAACCCCTTAGCCATTATAAAGGCTTTTAAAGATCTTAAAATTAAATCAACAGAAGATCTTTGGGGAATGTCTGTAAAAGTCTGTAGATCTGTTATTGAAACTATTGCTCCCTACTTAGCTCACATATTTAACTCTAGTGTAGACCAGGGAGTATTTCCTGATCTCATGAAGCACAGTAAAGTCGTTCCACTGTTTAAATCCGGTGATAGTCAAGAACCCAACAATTACAGGCCGGTGTCAATCCTGCCGGTTCTCAGTAAGGTGTTTGAAAAGTTAATGCTTAGCCAGATGTTACTACATTTTAATAAGAATTCCATCTTTCACGAACAACAGTACGGTTTCACTAAAGGGCGTTGTACAACTGACGCTGGTGTCACCCTAATAAAGAACATCTTTAACGCCTGGGAGGATTCACAGGACGCCATTGGAATCTTTTGTGACCTCTCGAAAGCGTTTGATTGCGTTAACCATGAGACACTTTTGTTCAAACTTGAGCATTATGGGATTAGGAATACATCCCTTGATTTGATTGGATCATACTTGAAAGACAGACAGGTTAAAGTACAGGTAAACGGTGTAAACTCACTAGGGTCTGAAATGGCAATGGGCGTTCCGCAAGGTTCAATATTAGGTCCATTCCTCTTTTTAGCATACATAAACGATTTGCCCCAATTACTTCAAAATGAACCAAAGATGGTGTTATTTGCTGATGACACATCATTGATATTTAAAATAGACCGACGGTCACAAAACCTTGATGATGTCAATTACTCTATTCACCAGGTTCAAGATTGGTTTACGGCAAACAACTTAGTACTAAATGAAAAAAAAACTAAATGTATTAAATTTTCTTTACCTAATGTTAAAAGTAACGAATGTGACATCATATTGAATGGACAAAAACTGGAATTTATTGATCAGACGGTTTTCCTGGGAATCACTTTAGACGAGAAATTGCAATGGGGACCTCACATAACATCTCTTGCGGCGCGGCTAAGCTCAGCCGCTTATGCTGTTAGAAAGATAAGACAGCTAACAGATATAGAAACCGCGCGTTTGGTCTATTTTAGTTACTTTCACAGCATTATGTCGTATGGTATTTTGCTGTGGGGTCGAGCTGCTGACATTGAATCCATATTTATTCTACAAAAGCGTGCTGTCAGAGCCATTTATAATCTTCGTCGCCGCGATTCTCTTAGGGAACTCTTTAAAAAGATTAATATTATGACAGTCCCTTGTCAATTCATCTATGAAAATATTATGCATGTAAGGAAAAATCGACATCTATTTAGCAAAATTAGTGATAGACATAATTTTAATACTAGAAATAGAAATAAACTAGATCAACCATTTTTTAGATTATCCAAAGTACGAACATCTTTCATGGGGTACTGTATTAAATGTTACAACAAAATTCCTTCTGAAATATTAGAATTAAATGAAAGAAAATTTAAAACGTGTGTAAAAAAGACACTTTGTGAACAAGCATATTACAAATTAGATGATTATATTCAAGATAAGAATGCTTGGAAACATGCTAGTCCTGCTCCATAGGACAATCTAGGGTGTAGTAGACATTGTGAAACTGGTTGATATGTTTGTGTTTATTGTATTAATATTTACTATGTAAACAGGTGTATTTACTGATTTTCATATTTAATTTAACTCACACACTGATCATATAAATCAATAGTTGCAAAAATTTGTACGTATGTGAGTATTATGTTCCCTTACTAGCAAACTTATTAATTTTACCTCTGCTGGCCTTTCTTTATTGTACCAACTAGTAGTACATAAGTGTTTTTTTGGGAGCATCGTCCTCACATATAATCAACTGATTAATGTATGCAAATATTGTAAAGCTTATTTTTGAAAAGAGTAACTATGGAGTTTCTTGTCCGTTCTTCTCCATAAGAATCTACCTTTTGCGAACGGACGACTAGAGTCACTATAATATTTTATTTTATTTTAATTTGACGTTCAAAAGTGCCTTTATTGGTCTAGTTGAAATAAATCGTTTGACTTTGACTTTGACTTTGAGAACATTTTAGAGGGAATAGAAAAATGTTCGACGAAACGACATAATTACTTGGATTCTAGAGAATCTACCAGCACCAGGATTAAGATCCGTCCACATAAACCTAAGTAATATTTTCTTTCCTTGTATGTCTATGTGTAACCATGCCAATTCTGTAAAGAAGTACAAAGAAACAGAATATCTGCAATTTTTTCTTTGTATATGGATGACTCCTTCGGCACAGGTCCTCAATTTCAATGATAATGAGAGAGAGCTAGCCTGTCATGTTTATTTCAAACGACAGCCCACGTGGTAGTGCGCTCGCGCCGGTGGGAATCGCGACACAGCCCCACTCACATACCCGCTCCATTCTTCACTGTACAACTCCACAAATTCATTGTTTTGCTATCTTAATAACCTATGGATCCTTACATTATTAATGGCGGCATTTCGAAGGCCTGTTCCACGTTTCGTAACATTATAATCTTAGAAATTTACCGGAAAATCTATTATGAAAATCTGAGGATTAAATCCTTGTTTGTGTGAAGAAAGTCGATAAAGATAGGTTGTTAATCTTACTCAACTAAATGTCTAATAAACTTAAGTTTATTTGAGAGTAAATTGCTAGTATTACATATTCAGCACTGGTTGATCTCATTCTTATTAATCCACACGTCATGATTTGAACAAGCGTTCTTTATCGAAAGTATTTCGATGTGTTGAAAATGTTGAAATAGATATAATATTAGATATGAAGTAACACAGAATAATCAATATTGATCTTGCGGATTCTTGCCTAATAATTAGACATTGAGAGACTGCTGAATATTCACTCTTATTTCTAAGTAGAAACAATGCGACATTTTTGTCAAAAACCGCCCAAATTGACACATTTTCATCACAGGTAACTTGAAAAATCGATGGATTAGTGGCAGTTGCCTTCATTGATTGTTGCTATTTTAGACTTCGGGTAACGCATTTATACATTATATCATTGTAGGAATCCTACCTTTTTCACTGTTTTAGTCACATTCTAAATTAAAATCTTTTGCTCGTCTACACCGTCACCTACTGATTCGGCATTATTTTCTTTGCAACGACTGGCGATAGAACCCATTTAGATTATTAAAAGCTTCGGAAGGGACCACAGCGAAGTCATTCAAAGTACAAGTCAAATGAGACAATGGTGTGCCCCACAGTGGCTACAGTTCAAGATCACGACCGAGCGGGGCACGGTGGCGCGCCGTCATCGCCTACCACTCGACCACGGAGGAGTTTAATTTACCTAGTGGCAGACCAAAGGATTCAAAATTTTTCACTGCGTATTGACATTCTTAATTCAAATCTTAGATCTACACTGTCAATTACTCACCCGGATTCTTCGCAGCTTCTATTGCGATTTTGAAAAAGTTCGGAATAGACCAGAGCGATGTCATCAAGTCAATGAGACAATAGTACCTATGCCCCACAGTTAAAGATCACGACCGCGCAGTGCACGGTGGCGCGCCGTCATCGCTGTCTTACGTTAAGGGCACAGGAAACTTTACATTCAGCCCCTAGAGAAGGCCGAGGGAACCAATCTTTTTCACTGCGTAATTTAATTCTAAATTCAAATCTTTGACTGGATCCGGATGGTTTTCTTCGCAGCGTCTTTTCCAATTTTGAAAAACTTCGGAATATGTAAGGGACCACAGCGAAGTCATTCAAAGTACAAGTGGGACAATGGTATGCCCCACAGTGGCCACAGTTCAAGATCACGACCGAGCGGGGCACGGTGGCGCGCCGTCATCGCTGTCTTACGTAAAGGCACAGGAAATTTTACATTCAGCCTGTTATGAAAGTTCGCGTAGGAGCCAGTTGATAGGCTGTGTAACCGCTGACCTTTGCTGTTTTATTTGGAATGGAGAACATTAATTTAAGGATTTTCAAGTATCTTTTGCAGTTGCGCTGTTTCTTTTTGCATTTTAGAAAAAAACTGACTTGTTAACACTACAAATGAATAATAAATTTTAAAAAACTGGCCAAGTGCGAGTCGGACTCGCGTGCAAAGGGTTCCGAACGAATTTCATTTTTTTAACGTGTTATTTAAACAGGTTTTAGGTAAAGATCTATTATCTCCATTTTTTCAAAATTTTAGGTTCAGGTGTTTCATAGATAAGGGGGAATGGTCATTTTTCGTCTTATTTTTTGAATAACTTCAAAACCATTTATTTTAAAGAAAAAAAAAATATATTTAAAATTCGTACAGTAAGCCCTTTTATTTGATATGTCACACGATATTGTTCAAAAATCTTTTTTTTTTAATTTTCTAGTTTTACTCCCTAAAGTGACCCCTATAATAAAAATATAATCATTTATGTAACGCGTCCGTGTTTGGGTCACAGAAGTCCATATGTGTACCAAATTTCAACAGAATCGGTCCAGTGGATCCGGAGAAAACTGGCTGTGACAGACGGACAGACAGACACCCGAGTGATCCTATAAGGGTTCCGTTTTTTGTTCGGAACCCTAAAAATAACTAGATTCCAGAAATGATTGGCAAATAGCAACTAAAACTTTGAAAAAACTTGTACGAAATTATGATGCGAGTTATGTACCTACTTTTTATCGCACAATAAATCATTGTAAGTACTAACTTTCTTGAAAAGAGTCTTTTAAAACTGTAATAACAAAAGTTTAACCAAGTTGATACAAAAAGTACCTCTCTACTGATAACTTATCAACAGCTTCTCTGTCTGTATACAGGCTTAAAAACTTATCTCTGGGCAATCGAAAAAGGTTAAGTGTTAAAAGTTTGCCCGGCCACAAGAAGTGTTGCGTCATTTCAGTGTAATTGTTCCTTTCGAACAAAAGAAATTGAAAGTTAGATTAAATCGATACAATTTAATATGGACGAAAAAAACAATGGACTCTACTTACAACGATGTGATCCGGTCATTGAAAGAGTTGTTTATAAATAGATTATTGTAAACGTCAACCAACGTCAACGAGGCCTAACAAGAAGCGTCAAAAGTGACGTTTAATAATTTTGATACGGATTATGTCACAGGTCTACGCTTCGTGAAAGTACTTTCGAGAACAGAAACAATGAGGGTTTTCAGAAAAATCAATCCACCAGTTGGCGCAACATAGGCGAGAGGTCCTCTTCATTGAAAAAGTGACATTGACATTAACATGACGTCGACGTCAACTTAACATATGTCTAAAACAAGCGATTTGATAGGTGTTTGGGACTGACGCCTCGGTGCTGCGACCTGGTGATCGACATTTTAGAAAACCCTCATCAGACCCCAGACCCCCAAGTTCTGGGTTTTTAAGTCAAGAGTGAATAGGTTACTTCTTGGAAAGCGTGTTCCATCGTTGACCACGTTATCGCTTTCCATCACATGAGATTGTGGTCAACGCGAGCCAATCGATAAATAAATACTTAATTTTTTTTAAATGGAGCGATAAAAATATTAAATACCAGTTTACACGCGCTACTTCGTCTGTTCCGTTCCTATTGGTCTTAGCGTGATGATATATAGACTGTAGCCTTCCTCGATAAGTGGGCTATCTAACACTGAAAGAATTCAAATCGGACCAGTAGTTCCTGAGATTAGCGCGTTCAAGCAAACAAACAAACTCGTCAGCTTTATATATAAGTATAGATTCGTCTTTGAAGAGCCGTGATCCCGCGATGAAGTTCAGAAGGCTGCCAATACAATGCAAAACGCTATCACTCACGGAGACTTGTTAAATTGAATGTTCCCGAGGTTTTACAGCCGGATGCAATTTGCACTTTTATCCGTGTCTGTACCTACGTGTAAGTTGTCACTTTCGAGTCGTGACTCACGAAGACAACAACGAGCTTTCGTTGCCTCCATCTAATGCTAGGGTCACTTCGCTGTCATAAATCGTGGATAGTTAGCATTTAATATCCTGGCACCCGCGTCTTAAGGTACAAATCGTATCGTTAGCATTCGTTGCGGTTCCGTTACTTGATGTATTGTGCAAGTGCTCTAATTAATAGCAATCTGTGAACGTTCACATCAATATTCATTTTGCTGATGTAATGTTTAGTGGTTTTGTGTTTGTGTATGCGTGTGTGGAATAATGTTGTAGGTTAGGTACTTTGTTATGAACTGATCTAGTTTATTGAAAAGCCACTTGCGAAGCGGTAATTAATGTTATTGAAGTTTTGTCATGGCGTTTTCATTTAATTTAAAAACATATTAAGGACGTCAGACGTGCTTTCGTAGGCTTTGAATCATTTACAGTCAATTTCGACCTGTCGTTTACAAATGACGTGCTGTGATATGCGAACAGCTTTTTTTAAATATAAGATATGACTAAGGAGGTGAGTGGTGTCATCTACTAGAGATGAATGGAAGAAACCATGCTGTGCCGGTCTTTTAAATCGGTCTAATATTGGAGGAGAAAACAGTCGAGAGCCAAACCTCGAATTATGACTTTTTACATACAAAGTCTCGCCGCCAGCATTTCTTCTCTTAAGTACTATTTTTACCTAAAAAAGTTTCAGACGCTCACAGTACTGTAACGGTGTTTACTGTTGTTTTACATAATTTATCTTTAAAAACTGATTTGTTAGCGTTCCAAAAGTTGTAACGAGCAATTATTTCGGTCACGTTTTTATCGAGTCGATGTTTGTCCCCAGAACGGCAAGTTATAAAACTTTCTTAATCAGTACTTTCTTTGCTCCGAGTGCGAAATAAGAGTTTTCCGTTAATAATTTTCATCGAAATTCTATTTTTGACTTCGTAATCATTTCGTCGCCATTATAATGTGACACCAATTCGCCGGAAATAAGGTTCGATATCCCGACGAGGGACAGTCGAAATCCGTAAAGTACTTAATGTTTTCAATTCCGTATAATCGGTTTAGAATTTCTGGAGTTCCGCGTCAGTAATTGGATTGGACGAAGTTGGCCGCTCCTGGGGTGAATTTTTCAACGGTTTTAACCGCAAAGCTTACTTAGGAATCAATGGTAGGCAGATTGCGTCTAATCAGTATTTGTATTTATTCAGTTTCCTTTCAAAGTCGTTTGGAGTTTGAATGGCTATATTGCTGCATTTTACGGCAAAGACGACCGCTAAGAGAGGTCGTTTTACCAAAATGAAAACATAAAGTTGACAATACCTACATTCATTTACAATGAAGTTTATTTAGAAGTATTACGTCACGTTATTCCTGATCGTCATTTGTTTTGTCTTTGTTACGGATTATTCTTTCATAGTTATATTCCTCCCATAGAAATGATTTCTGCTTATTTTGATCAGTTGTTCTTGTGAACAGTACCTACGTAAGGTTTTCCGTGCCTGTCTGGCTCACCGCTACATCCCTTTGACATGGCGCGAAGTAAAAATATTTTTTATTCCGAAACCCGGTAAGAGCGATTACACTCAACCCAAATCCTTCAGACCCATCAGCCTAACCTCGTTTTTCCTGAAAACACTGGAAAGACTGGGGGACAGAACGATTAGGAATCAAATTTCGCTACTTAGACCTTTACACCCTAACCAACACGCCTACTGCGAAGGCAAATCAACTGAGTCCGCACTCCACTGCGTGGTCACACGCATAGGTAATGGTCTCAAAGTCAAAAACCCAACACTGGGCGCCTTCATTGATATAGAGGGTGCCTTTGACAAAACTAATTTCGCCAGCATCAGCCAGGCACTAGCTATGCATGGTGTGGCGCCTACGCTTATAGAATGGATACACAATATGCTAAAACAACGCGCTATTCAATTTACTGTCAACACCACCACGCGAGGTATTGTTAGTAGGGGCTGCCCACAGGGTGGGGTGCTGTCACCATTACTGTGGAACCTAGTCGCTAATGAGCTCATCACAGAGCTCAACGCTGGCAGTCTGTTCGCGGTGGGTTATGCAGATGACATAGCAATTTTAATCACGGGGAACTTTGAAGGCGTCTTATGTGACCTCATGAGGAAAGCCTTTAAAATAATCGAGAATTGGTGTGCAAAACACGAACTATCGGTGAACCCCACCAAAACAGAATTAATAATGTTCACCAACAAAAGAGTCCTTGGACCTCATAAACTCCCAAAAATATTCAACACCGAACTAACACTTAAAGATGAAATCAAGTACTTAGGAGTGATTCTTGATAGCAAATTGCTCTGGAATAAGCATCTTGAATACAAACTCAACAAAAGCACAATCGCACTTTACCAATGCAAAAAAATGTTAGTAAAAACCTGGGGGCTGTCTCCAAAGATCACGCTGTGGCTTTACACAGCTGTGATCAGACCAATGCTGACCTATGGCGCCTTGGTTTGGTGGCCGAGAACCGAACTTTCGACCACCGTCTCCAGGCTCCAGCGGTTCCAAAGGTTAGCCTGTTCTGCTATCACTGGCTGTATGAGGACAACTCCAACTGCAGCAATGGAAATAACCCTTCAATTAACTCCCCTCGACTTGTACATACAGCAGGAGGCGGCGCTAGCAGCTATCAGGCTTATGCACTTAGGCATATGGGGCAAGTACCACACCAGTCCACACGCTGGCATCCTGGACCGGGCGATTGAGTACCAGCCTCTTATCGCTGCCCCGTGTGATAGGACGCCGAATAAACCTATGTTCAACAAAAATTATAGCATACAAACAACAGAGGAAGAAAAGGACCAGTCAGGAGTATATGAAGTACGCATCTATACAGATGGCTCAAAAACTCAAAACGGTTCAGGGGCTGGTGTACACTCCCTAGACCTCAACTTTAACTTCCACCTACCACTAGGCGAACACAGCTCGATTTTCCAATGCGAGTGTGTCGCCATAACACAAGCCGCAACAGCAGTAAAGCGTCTAGGGATACACGACTACGCAATAAGATTCGTATCTGATAGCCTAGCTGTGCTCAAAGCCCTAGGAAACAAACAAACCAACAGTAAATTAATCTACGAATGTCACCTCGCCCTGGAGAGTATATCACTGTCTAACAGAATCACCCTCCAGTGGATCAAGGGGCACAGTGGATCCCTAGGCAATGATGCCGCAGACGAACTTGCGAAGAGAGGTTCCGAGATGGTGGTGCTAGGCCCGTACCCACTTCTCCCCTTACCTTTCTCGCAGTTCCGTTCATGGATCCGCCAGAGATCAATTGAACTTCATAACAACAAATGGTCACAGGCTACAGACTGCAGACAGTCAAAAATGGCAGTGCCAAGTCTAAATCCGCGACTAACAAAACGATTACTCAGCTTGAGTAGAAATAGCCTCAGAATAATTATAGGGACAATTACGGGTCATTGCCCCCTAAACAAACATCTCTTCAACATAGGCGCCACAGACAGCCCACTCTGCAGGGGCTGCTTTGACGCCGAAGAATCAGCCGCCCACGTCATCCTGGAATGCGAGGCTGTGGCTACCCAACGTCAACAAATCCTCGGAACGGTGAGGTCGCTCCGCGAAGCCTGTGAGGCTCCCAGGAAACTTCTGTGCTTCTGGGCAGAGCTAGGCTGGCTAACGTAGCCAGGATAACCACGCACAACGGACCAAATGAGAGTCTAGGTGCGGAGAATGGAGTCCCTACTCTACTCTACTCTACTCAGTACCTACGTATTTTAAATTATTATAGTAACTAAGTCTAAGAACTGCTGTCAATTGTAGTTATTGGAAGTAAAAATATGAAAATGACCTGACCATGGTAATGGTAACATCGTGTAATATTCCTTGAGCCGTATTCCAGACAAGTCAGGATAATACGTAGTAGGTAAGTAGGTACTTAAATTAAGTTAGTACTGGAAACTAACATGAAATTGTAATCCAATCGCATTTTGGCAATAACATTGTTTTGCATAAAATATAATAAACGGGAAATGGTCCTGTTAAGAATATTTCGCAAGACTTTTTACTGAACAAGAAGACTTCAAATAAATACCTCACACAAAGATTATTGCCGGTTCGCAAGCAAAGAGTGTGTATTAGACCCGTTCAATACACATTCTCGGTTCAACACCGTCATATTTCTCGCCAGACGACGCATTTTATAAACTCACACCCACTTTGCACAACTTTTAATATAGTAGGGGAGCAGATGTTGAAAACCTTTTAGGTACCTATTCTGGCTCGCTCACACATCACAAGGGTAGGCCTAATGTGTACGTCGCCTTGCACGACAAAATGTTGAGAGCTGATGCTGAGCAAGATGATGGGACGAAAAGAAAAGCACTGTAGTAAATTGAATAGTGGCGAAAACAAGAACATTCTGGAAGTTTGTCGATAAAACTAGCATATTTGTAATTGTGAGACTATCGTCGACAAGTCTTTTTATGTCACAGTAACCTACGTTCCAATATCATATTGTAGCTAACCAATTAATACGGAGCCGAAAAAGTGCAAATCAACACGAACAACAGAAACAGAAACAAAAATCGACACGGGAGGTTTTATATATAAGTGATGATGCAGAAGTAATAAGAAATGAAGAAGCAGAATTGTCGGATTGTCGCACAGTTCAACTTAACAGACTTAACTGCTGGCAATAACATCAAACACCAAGCTATATTTAGGCTCCAAAACTTTTCCGACTTAAACAAAACTACTAAAATGCAAGAACTGAAACGGTGTTGCTAATCTCGCGTCCCCAACGCCCATTCCTGCCGCTAAATGTGCTTGAACCGCAGCTCGCGACCTTTAGCTTGACATTCAGCACCTAACCCGGCACACTTTATAGCATCTTAACATTGACAATGGTCTATAGAATATAGAATAGTATAGAATTTGAACTATGTCTCTAAACTGGGACCGAGTGCTTTATGGGCTATAGGGTGCTAAGTTAATCCTTACTTATTCCTTACTTATCTTCTTAATATATATAAATCACGTGTCACGTTGTTTGTCCGCGATGAACTCCTAAACTACTGAACCGATTTTGATGAATCTTTGTAACTATCTGTTATTTGTTCCAACTTAAAAGATAGGATAGTTTTTTGGAACGGGAAAAAACGGGATATGCGCGTACGAAGTCGCGGGCAAAAGCTAGTATATTATAAATGCGAAAGTAACTCTGTCTGTCTGTCTGTCGCGCTTTCACGCCAAAACTACTGAACCGATTTAAATGAAATTTGGTACGCAGATAGTCAAGGTCCTGAGAAAGGACATAGTCTACTTTTTATCCTGGGAGTATGTTCCCCAGGGACCACGCGGGCGAAGCCGCTGGCAGAAGCTAGTGTGAAATATATGCTCGACTAACGGTCTGTCAGATTATTATCAGATATGAATTGTAAAGTAAGAGGCCGTTTTGTGTCACCTGAAATTGTGAAGATAAATGAGGAAGTACTTTGTTCTGGGTTTGCTGAAAACAATGTCTTATACTGTCCAAGCTATTGCAGTATTTTAATCCATTTGACAAATTGCATATAAATGATAAAGACCAAGTCCAACAAATTCTTGGGAAGCTTTTAAGATTTCAAGCACCCCAATAACTTACAGTTTCTATCAATGAAAAGTGTATGGTCATAGTTGTCACTAGTCGTAGTGAGGCGCTTCACACTCGCGAAGATATTGTTATCGATTGGTCGCAACTCGCAGGAAACGGAAACGTCGCGAGAAATGCTAAGGGAGCCGTTTGTGGCTGTCGTTCGTTCACCTCGCGACACTTTGTTGAGACGTGCCATGTGATCATGTCCTTATTTGTCTGAGTCAGGTTTAGTATTTGAATTTTTGTTTGGATAGCAATTGTAGGTAATTCAAGTGTCCTATGTTTCTAAGACGTGCAGTGCACGGTTATCCTTACTAATATCCTTACTAATATTATAAATGCGAAAGTAACTCTGTCTGTCTGTCTGTCACGCTTTCACGCCAAAACTACTGAACCGATTTAAATGAAATTTGGTACACAGATATTCTAAAGCCTGAGAAAGGTCATAGGCTACTTTTTATCCCGGGAGTATGTTCCGTGGGAAACACGCGGGCGAAGCCGCTGGCAGAAGCTAGTACAAGTACATATTCAGATTTTTGAAATCTTACCTCTCAAATCATGTTGGCCCCATTTGCATTGTGCTGTTGAATTTTGTAGGGGAAATACGAAATGGACGCTGAAGAAGTCGGTGATAATTTTAATAAGTTATTAGATCTCTAAATATTTAAGGATATGAACTCCTTAAAACTTCAAACCTAAAAGTAGGTTAATTATCATAACAGCGTCTAACGTCTTAAGCAGCCCCACCTGAACTCAATAGGCGTTAACTTCGTCTGTTCCAGGCTATTATAAATTTACGCTTACTTAGTCCCCAGGAGAAGATAATAACACCTACTGCAAAGTCTGGAAAGTTTCGACGTACTTAACACGACCCGGATCTGTGTTGTAGGCCGTCCTAGTCGTCCTACCACTCAAACTAAACCCTAAACCTCAAGAGCAGCTTTGAAATATTACCACGTAATTATAGTTGGTGATAACCTTCAAAGAGCCGATTGTACAAAACTCCCGGTCACACGTTTGAAATATTCAGAAGTATCCCAACTTAATTAGGCCGGTCACTTTTGCACAGGAAGAGAATTTATGACTGGAGGGGGACGTCGTCAGGCGAAACTCATGGCCGATACAACCCTGCTGAATTGAGTGAGAGATGTAATGTATGTAAGGGCACGGCAATAAGCGTTCTCCCTTCTTGACCGGGTTGAATAACTGGCGCCATGCCGTCTAGTGCTGACCGCACCTGCCGGGTGCGTATCGATTTTCGGGACTCCCTCATGTGAATTCGTGTAATTAGAATTGAACGAACACGCCAACGTTTAAAATTCGTGCGTACGAAATTTAATTAATATGAACAAGGGTAGGTGTTAGTAGTGTTATGTTAATTGTTTAAGATATCACTAAGGCTCGACTGCGTTACCGTTATTCCACTTGTTACAGCTTTCGTAAAGCTGAATTTAATTATTTTGCTTTTATTATACCCGATTAGAGAGTTGAAGAGGTACTTTCGCAGAATGTCCTACTTCTAATTAAGTACCAGCTGTCTTGACGCAACGTGATAGTAAAAATTTCCTTTTCCCAGTTTACTGACACTAAATTTAGCAGTCTTAAACCTACTTTACTAGATTTCGTGCTGTAAAGTTCCTGAAATATATATCAAACTAGCTTTTGCCCGCGACTTCGTACGCGGATATCCTGTTTTTTTCCAGTTCCCTTAGGAATATCGGGAAATTCTCTCTTAGTGCTCCCCTACACTCCCCAAAGAACTAACATGCCAAATTTCAGCTTTATACGACCAGTATTTTCAGCTGTGAATTGTCTGTCAGTCACTCACTTAATCACCAGTAACGAAAGAATTTTATATATTAGGATTAGGATGATTTAGAAAACGCATAATTTATATAGATTGAACCAAAGTGACCATCAGTCAGGTCAATTTATCGACATCGTATAGATGTGTCCCAACACTAGTAGGGCAAATGTCCTCTGGCCTGAGTTACACGCGGTCTGAGCGACGGCTGCCCGCCAGACTATTTCCTCTTTGGCTATGGCTGTGACTTCTATTCCTTTTATCAAATACTTTTCTCCCCCTTGGTTTCGACTGCTAAGCAGGATTATTTCTCGTGTATTCTTGTAGGTATCTTAGAAAAGACTGGAGGTATTTTAATGATTGAGAATATATCTTTAGAATAGAATAGAATAGAATAGAATACTCTTTATTATGTACACCATATAAGTTACAGAAAAAAATAGATGAAGAAAACATTACATAGGGTGACACAATGGGCGGCCTTATCGCTAAAAGCGATCTTTTAAAGACAACCTTTGGATGGATTTTAAAGAGAGGAGTGACAGTACTGCAGGTAGTCTTAGGTGTACTATTTATATATACAATAATTACATAGATAAATACATATAAACAATATAGCAAAGAACCCAAGTTAAGACGGTTAAGGAGAGAGATAATGACTTTTTACCATAATTTTAAAAGCTTTAAAGCTTTAACTTTTAGCTTTAACTTTTTTTAAGCTTTAGCTTTTTTTTTTTTAGCTTTTAAGTTTTTTTTTTAGTTTTTTTTTTGCGTTTTTTTCTTAACCGCCTAAGCACAGATTACTAAATAGTTACTACACCTAAGGACGTAGCCTAGACAAAGCGATATTCTATTAATGATATTCAAAAAATAAACTTATTGCTATGTGTGTATAGTACATAGATACTCCTCCGGTAGAAATGTACAGTAGAAGATCCTTATTGCCACTCATTGTAGGTATTATTAACTTATTATACCACAAAAGTCTACAGATTTCTAACATTATCATTAGTGACGTGATAATTGGAACAAGCTCTGTAAGCAAGTTATTCAACCGAAAAAATAACACGCCAGAAGATGTACCATGGAAGCGCGACGTGTCAAAGTTGTCAGCGACACCAATTCACGTTTGTAGCTTGTACTTAGTTCACTCGAACATTATATGTTAAGTGGTCACACTAATGAAACCGGCTCAGCAAACATTGAGCTAATTTGCCTTGCTTATTTGCAGTTGGCAAGACCCACCCTTCGGGCCAATCATTATCATCTGCCTAGCCTTTTCCCAACTATATTGGAATCGGCTTCCAGTCAAACCGGATTTAGCAGTCCGTCTACCATGAGTTTTATCAATCTATACTCGCTAGCGACTGTAATTAAAAAAATATATGAAAACCTTTAAAAAACAAGTTATTATTTACATTTTTAGTTGTTAACTAAAGTTTTACTTGCAACTTGATTGTTAGTTAACAACTTAAACAAATAAATTAGAAACTTGTTTTTTAAAAGTTTTTATACATTTTTTTAACTACAGTCGCTAGCGAGTGTAGTTTGATAAAACTCATCGTAGACGTACAGAATACCAGTATTTATCCTTCGGGCCAATATGGACGTCAAAATATCGACTGGATAATTGACAAGTTCTCGACATTTTAAGCCCTTGGATTGGCCTTTGACAGGCGATTAGGCGGCCTCGTTAAAACCTGTCAGAGATTTTCGAGAAATAAAACGGCCATACACGTTGCAGGGACACAAAATCTGGATGACTGTCAAAGAAAGGCGTTAATATTTTGACACCAGCACAATTTGATTTTTTTAATTTATTGTGCTCATGCGTCATTCGCAACGGTGTTAAACATTGCTTTTTACTCGTCTGCGCCAGAAGGAGGGTTATGTTTTAAAGCAATTTTTTTGGGTACCTGACCTTTTTTAATGCTTGATTGATGACCTTTAACTTGATTTAAAACACTGACCGTTTGACCCACTTACGACACATCCAGGGCACTATTTAATGAAACTGGCAATGTTTATCAAGCAGAAATTGTCTACACTAATAATATTATAAATATTATAATATTATCAAGAAGAAAGATTTGTTTTTTTGTTTGTTTGAATTGAATAGTCTCCGAAACTACTAGACCGATTTGAAAAATTCTTTTAGCATTGGATAGCTACATTATCAGGGAGTAACATAGGCTATATATTATCCCCGTACTCCCACGGGAACGGGAACTACGCGGGTGAAACCGCGTGACGTCCACTAGTTTGATATAAACTGAATACAATTCATTCTAACCGTCTTTATAGCTCGTCGAAGAAAAAGTTACTTTTATTTAACGGAGAGGCCAGGGAACATACATAAATGCCTTATTCAACGCCGTCACTAGGCTAGGATACCCAAATGTTTACTTACCTGTTCATACGTATGAATACGTTCAGTGTATGTCGGCGACAGGTGTTTTTCATCGAGAGTTATGTTCGGACTCTCACAAAAGCTGGAGTTGTTTTATTGGTGTCTAAATTATAGGTACGTGGAGATTATGAGGTGGATTATTAGAGATTATTCCCTTAGTTTTTGAAGTCGAATGTTTCATGAGACGAAGATGGGCAGGAGAATTTAACTACGAAAAATACTGTAAACGATTTTTTATTTTGGCGTCGACGAAAGATTTTGAAAGCATGGAGTAGTTCATATTTTTTAGATAAGCATTGCAAATACTGTTATCATTTAAACTGTATCAAAACTAATAATGAAAGGTTTATTACTTTTAAAATAAATTGCTGAGTTTTATCCCAATTTAGATAACATCAAACAAAGCCTAACCTAAATATCAAAAACAAAAAAAGTGGATTTTAGCGCAACAAAAACCCGTAGACAACAATCGAATTTATTTTTAATGTCTGGGAACTCTATTGTGTATGAAAAAAAGTTGTTTGATAAGTAAAGCGACGAAAAAAATCAGCACGCGTTCACTTTCAAACAATGGTTGGCGTGGAGCACAATATTTGCTGTAAGATGAGTCTGTTTGTGTTTCTCATGCGATTCACTCGGTCAACCGATGTGTCTTTTAGCATTTAACATTGTACAATGTTCGTTGTTGTAACTAAAGAGACAAAGAGAAAAAACTTCATGTTAGCATAGATGAACGACACCACTAACGTAAAATTTTGTCATCCGCAGTCAAAGGGTTCTTTGAAATAACTAATATTCGATTTTTGAAAAAGGAGGAGGTTCTCAATTCGAATGTATTTTATTTTTCAAAAATATATCCTTTCACATTGTACAATCTTTGTTGTTGCAACTGAAGATACAAAGAGCAAAATCTTTTCGTGTAAGCAGATGAACGACACCACTAAAATAAAATATTGTCGTCCGTAGTCAAACGGTTTTTCGAAAGAATTAAAATTCGATATTTGAAAAACGAGGAGGTTCTCAATCCGGTTATTTTTTTTTTGTTTGTTACCTCATAACTCCGTCATTTATGAACCGATTTGAAAAATTCTTTGTGTCTATTTTATGTGAAAGGATACTTCTCGATTGGTCTCATTTAAATTTCATCAAAATTGGTTTGGTAGTTTGGCTTTTAAACAAAATAGCTGGAATTCGTTTACTTAGATGATGTATTTGGTTTGTCATCCAAGTAAACGAAATTGTGTTAGGATAGTTTAGTAAACGAAAGTGAAAAAAAAAATCACTTAAAAACAACAGACTTCCAAACAAAAACAAAACACTACAAAGTATAAAATAACTTTAATTTCGGAAGTCGGTGTTAAGTTAAAATACGAAGAAACAACCAAAATAACCGACTTCCGAAATTAAAGTTATTTTATACTTTGTAGTGTTTTTAGGGTTC
The DNA here is from genome assembly GCA_947578705.1 of Lacanobia wlatinum. Taxonomy (NCBI): domain Eukaryota; kingdom Metazoa; phylum Arthropoda; class Insecta; order Lepidoptera; family Noctuidae; genus Lacanobia; species Lacanobia wlatinum. The sequence continues at coordinate 22,582,989 of OX388029.1, forward strand.
CGTACCTCAAAAGGAAAAAACGGATATGACCACTTTGTTGTCCGTCCGTCTGTCAAGACACTTTATCTCGGGAACGCGTGGAGGTATCGAGTTAAAATTAAAACCTCAGGTCTATGCTCCCTTGAAGCTATGAAAAAATCAACGTTCTAAGTTGACGTAAAAAAAGATACGGCCGTTTATGCCGCAAAAACGTATATTTCGACACTCTCAAGGGAATCAAAATGTATAGGGTATTTCCCGCTGACCTAGAACTACGAAATTTGGCAAGTAATACCGTCATATACTACAGGTATAGGGAAAAGTCTAAAAACTATACATTTGTAATGAAATCATAAAAAATATAGTCTTTATTTAAAGTACGTAATCAATCACCGAGATTAAGAAACGGTATGCGAGGTCGTGATGAACCACTGATCGGATTCAAAATTTAGGTTCTTAAAACTATTAAGTGTTATCCCAAGTAACATTTAGCGTTTATGTCATTAAAATCAACCCACAAAATCAAAAGATATTCAATTTTTAAGTCGCCATCTATTGAGAAAAAATAAAATGCACGAAAGCATGAAAATAACACCTTAATAAGTCGTTGAGTTATTTGTGAAACTTTTAATACGTACCAAAATAAAAGTGAACATTTTAATACCTTATCGTTATTTATCTTTACATACGTTCTTATTGAACGTCTTCCGCTGCACAACAATTTTGTCAGTTTACGACATCGTCGATAGATGACGTTGCACTGATGACGCGTTTTTCTGAATCGCGGTGATAAGATTTTCCGTTGGAGAACGACCCTCACACGATTTTAAAACTACGTTGCAGTTCGTTGGGTGTTTGGGTTTGGTTTCTTAAAGGTCTTGAAAAGTATCTGCTAGGGTACAAATTTGAAAAATCCCTGATTTGTTCTGGTTCGTTTGTTGTGCATCATTTATCGTAGAACTATCTTGAACTAATTTGGTACTTGCGAAGTACTGGACGGTTCGACTTGCGGAAATGCGGATCGGGCCTGTAGGGTTCCGTACCAAAAGTGCTGACGGGACCCTACTATATTAAGTCTCCGCGACAGATTCTTAGCTCGGAAAGCTCGGAAAAAGCTGCGAGACTTGATTCCTGAACTATTTATATACAAATTTGTTCGGAACCTTCAGTGCGCGAGTCCGACTCGCTTTTGACCGGTTTTTTTGTTTGGAATTCGGTTGTTTTTTTGTGTAAAAAATTTTTGTTCATCAAGTTTTGAAGTTTTTATTAGAAATGCGTGCATTGTATCATTTATCGTTTTTTGTTACTTGTTTATAACATTGACCCACTTTTGCCACATTCCAGAGGGGCAATTCCCTTGAAGGAAGGTTTGCATTCTTAGTCCTCTAAGTTCAAAACATCTTCATCTCCTTGCGCTGTGCTCACGCGACACCTTGTTAATGTACGATAACTTTACCCCAGCATCTCGCCAGCGGTACCTATTCATTTGACACGATCGGTATCTCCTGACACCTGCAACTAACTGGTGAGGGTGACGCAGTTGTATGTCGCTCATCTCACCAAGTCGTTGAAAATTGACAAATTGTGATATAGTCACCTGTCGATTTTACTTAATAGTTCCCTGATTACTTGACACATTACAGAAGCTAATTTACCATTGGCAAGAGTTGCAAGCCTTGAATCCTCATTACAAACTGCGTGCCGTCCTCAGCCTCACACGACATCTTATTAATGGGCGACAACTTTATCCTCAGCATCTCGGCAGCGGTACTCGAGCGGTTTGACATGATCACTATCTCCTGACACCTGCAACTAGCTGCTGACGCAGTTGTATGTAGCTCATCTGACTGAGTGGTGGTGGCGCTCAATTAATGCGCAGCTCAGGAGTTCGTTTGATACCAGTTTTTTTATTATTTTAGTGTTAATTTGGTTAGTTTTTGAACCTGTCTCGGAAAAGGATCGCAATATTCATACGTTTATGGGATATGAATGTAATTCATACTAATATTTTAAAGCGAAAGTAACTGTCACGTATGAAACCTGCCGCTCGGGTAGACCATATCCTGGATTAGTCCACCTCCTTTTCATCGCTTCGCTTGAACTTGTAATTCTACACACAAAATATCTATTTGTAATCCAAAGGAGCACAATTTGTCAGATGCTTGTTACTTCATTAATAATTATGTAAAGATTGAAGTTTACAAATTGTTTGGCACATCGTTAAAATAACCATTATTTAGTGCACCTGTTGTTGATCTTCCCCGAATTCATCTGTCCATACATAATTATTCTCATCGAATTGTCATCTGTCAGGGAGGCCATTTTGTTTTGCACATGGCGTGTCAACCGGTACTTCAGAAAGGTGATCGGTATCTGCTGACACCTGCATTTACTCCATTTGTTTGATTCGTTCTTGTTTTTCGGAAAGTTGGCTGTTTTTGTAATTAGCGGTACTAATTATTATTTAAAGAACATGTCTTACAAGGAAAAATTTGCTTGACACGAATGAAAGTAGCGGTTCTTTGTAGTTGTGAATTTCTTGATGCGAGTGTAAAGATAAGGCATGTTACATATTATTTGAGACCTTGATTGGAAGTGCAATGAATTGAGAAAATGAGAACACGACTGTGCAAAAGTTTCCTAACTGCCTAGACTTTACCCTCCTATGTTGGGGTCGTCTTCCTTTCCAACCAGATGCAGCTGAATAACAGTATTTTAACATGGAGCGACTTCTTATTCGACCTCCACAACCCTGTCATTGGGGATCACGATACCCTTTGGCAAGCCTGGTTCCTGATTTTCTTACTTCTGTGGGCTACTCTCAAAGCCCGTAGTCGGTAGTTTCGAGCTTAGTTGCAGACGTATTAGACCCTGTATCACCTAACCACTAAGAATTAATGACAACACGATTCGACAGTCACTGTCAAATCGTGTTGTCATTAATTCTTAGATCGGGTTCGGGACTAATCGTAAGTCCGTAGGTGACACGGAGTAAAATAGCCACAACTAAGCCTGAAGCTACGAACTTCGGGCTTTTAGAGAGTAGCCCTCCTATTCAGGGGGTACGAGTAGTCACTCGTAACGAATTTATGTTAAGATCTGCCATATGACAGCTGTTTTTTTCCGATGTGTGGTGATCGTGCAATAGGAACGTGTGCTGTTTTAGTCATTCAGGCGTTGTTTTCAATTACATTTTATCTTATCAATGAACGATTGTTGGCCAAAATTGCCTCCGTAATCTGAAATTTCATCTCCAACCGCGCAGTCGTACAGAGGACCACACCGCAGAACATGTTTAATTCAGAGTATGCAAAATTAATTACAGAGACTTAACTCAAGTTACTCTCTCTCTGAGTTTCTGTAGTTCATTGTTAGCGCCAAAAAGCTTATTTTCCGCCTCCTAGGCTTTATTCTGTTGAAGATATTTTAGTAGGACGTCGAACAAAGCGCAGACTACTAATGTGAGTATTATGTAGATGCCTCAGTGCGTTCATTTGGAAGACTTGCTGTAATTTCTGGTTTTAGTCAATATCGCGCTTTCATCTTTCACCGTAATTACAAAACCTGTTTTTAAAAGTCTGTGGGCGTTCTCGGAATCGAATAGAGGGAATACTTTTCTCGTTTTGTGAGCACATAGCAGCCCTTGAGTTCTGCGAAGATGGTGGGCTCGTGACAGTTGAGGTTACTGCTTCCAAATATGGTAAGACGGCGTCTGCGCACGTTGATAGATCCGCTAGCATAGCACTGTTTCAAACCTCGGACTGTAGCTCTTCGCATTAGGGCTCCCGTAGACAGCCACGACGCGATCAATCAACAATCCTTTTTTAGTATAAATTGTTTTACAGATAATGTATTTTTATTACAAAAAAAAAAAAGATTGTTGCACTGTTCTCGCTTTGTCGCTTCGCGGCTGTCTGCGGGAGCCTTTACTTACAAACTTTTAATCTAATCTCCAGAAGTCTTTTAACAGTCTTGACAACGCGATTGATCGTTTTCGGCCGACAACAACTTAAGCCAAGTTCTTGACTTTCGATTTAGTAAGACATTGTTCACAGAGTAAGACAACAACGAAAATATTGTGACAAGTTGACTACAGCCGAGCAACAGCCGTTTTAAAATTAGATCACAAAAGTATGATGTACGTTGACGTCATAGTTTAGTAAGTAGGTTAATATTTGGACAACTGTATGGATGTAGCGCACAAAAACGTGATAATAATTACATTGTACATAGGTATGTATTAAAATACAAAACTAAAATAAGCCTTAAATATGGTTTAAAACATTGATTATGGTGTATAACTGTTAAATGATCTGTGGTTTAAAACCTTCTTAGTAAAATATTTTTTAGATACCTAACTTATAAAAAGGAAAACCGTTTCTAATTATTTGTAACCTACTTACTAGCACATAATGAGGGTTACCGTTTTTGTAACTCACCAGTAAGCGCTACTGTCGAGTAAGATTCTAAATCATAGCATTAAAGTTGTTATTACGCGCATGTGAACAAAGATAGAAGGAAAAAAAAAAGTAAATAAACTCGCGTAAATAGCCAACCAATAGTGTTTGACATTTAAAACCTCACACTACACTAGCGCATCTAGCGGCGAATTCAAATGGTAGCCCTCATTGCCAACGATGATGAAAAAAAAAAGTAAAATGCCATGTTTAATTGAAAAAAAAAGAAACTTTTTTTTTTTATTCATACTGGCGTTTTTATTGTTTTTCTGTCGGTTACTGCTAGTATTCGTACTTTCAATAGTTTAGTATAATTATAAAGGAAAACCTTAATTGTCCTTATATGAAGCAGTCATTGAAAAACACATGATAAAATGGTACTCAGAAAAGGGTTTATTTTCAGTTCAGCACTCTATTATTAATTTAAATACAGTACAATCCACAGAAAATCGTAGGTATTATTAATAATGTCTTTGTTTTACAACTTCATGCCCCTGGTCACGACACTTGCGTGTGCAGTTCTACAATTTACTACCTCGCAGCGGAGCTCTCTGCGAGAAGCAAGAGGTGAAATATCATACTTAAACTAGAAGGAGCTATTTTATTTTATTATTGTAGTATGTACTAACTGTGCAACTGCAGTAGCTATGTGCCCGCGGCTTCGCCCGTGTGAAAAGTGTTTTATTGACCAAAAGGAACTTAGGTACTACCGAGATGAGAGTATTACTATTAGCACATCCAGGCCAAAAACCAATTCTTGAAAAGAAAACAAATACGCTGCATTTTTGTTCACATAACATGACATCATGTAGGGACCATTTTATTTTAAGGGTTCCGTACCTAACGGGTAACCAAGTGATCCCTAGAGTGAGTGAATGATCTAGAATTTTGGAAAGAGGAAGGTCTAGTGATACGAAAACCTTCGTATGGGATTTTAACTCACATTTGTTTTATTTTATTTTGGATGCTAAAAAACGAATCAGGCAGTACCCAACTACACAATATGTACCTGCGGTCATGACTTACGCGTACGCAGTGGCGCGGGCGCAGTGTCTGTTTCCGTGTCAGTGTCACTTTAAAAAATATAGCCTAGCGGAAAATCTAGTTCAGGTTCGACCTCGTTTACTGGCTGACATTGTAGAAATACTATCGGGGGCTAGTTAACAATGTTACTTTAAATGTAACAAATTGGTACACTTGTTCTGTGTTCGATCTAGATCTAGGCATTTTCTTTGTAAGTCCTTATTTAATTACGTTTAGGGCTGGTTTTTGAATTTTGTATCTGGAGTTTGGAACGTGTCGATCCGTACTTTGACAGGTTTTCAGGCTAAAGTAGAGTTTGGTGTAAGTAGTGAATAGTTAGTGTCTCTGTGGCGGCTCAGTAGTGTCTTTTTGCCAACTTAAGTGTTGTACCCTGGTAGGTAGGTCATAGTTTCGAGTCTAGACAGGCACTTTACTTTGTGCATTTGGGTAATTAATTTAACCATCACGTCACTCCTGCTCTCAAAAGGTAAAGGAAAACTCCGTAACGAAACCGGCCGCATGTCCTCGTACTCAAAATTCGAAGACATGTGACATCCACCAATCAACACTGAGTCCGAGTGGTGGATGATTGTCAGGTCTTCTAGGCAAAGACGAGACCTGTGTCCCAGCAGTTGGTTCGTTATAGTCTAGATTCCTAGTTTTTTCTTGTAATAAATCAGCCTATGTTACTCAGGGAAAATGTAGCATTCTGATAGTGAAAGAATTTTGGAAATCGGTCCAGTAGGTTTTGAGTTAAATCTAGTCTTTCCTCTTTAAAATATTAGTTTAGATTATGCTAAGCCGGAAAAAAGTGATTTATTAGATAAAACATATTGCTGCGCAGAGACAAAACACTGAAAATATTGCATTTTGTAGAAATGGACATTTAATTTAGAAACATAATGTACCCACAATCCCATACTCGTTATTTGTTCAGGTGGTGTTTTCTCGCATTATTTCCAAAGACCTTATTTAACGTGTTATAGTATCTACCTATTTCAAGAAACAGTGAATTGTTATTTTATGGCAGAATATGTTCTCCTCTGAACAGTAACGTATTAAAGTTAGTCTTAAAATAGGAATTTTCTTCAGTCTTCTAATGTCCCACTTCTGACGTACGAGCTTGTTATCACAGAAAGATAAGTTTGACATGCATACCTAATCTCTCTGACATGGAGCGCTTATGAAAACACAGACTTTACTGTGTCGGCCGATAGCACGTCTGGGGATCGATAGTATGCTTTACTAAGTTATATACTTGGAGTATTTATTAATAACTAGCTGACCCGTGCCCGTGCGTTGAGCGGTATTTTTCGGGTTAACATATAGCCTGATGACACTCACAAATAACGTGGCTTTCTATTGGTAAAAGAAATTTCACAATCGGTTCAGTAGATCCAGAGATTACCCCCTACAACCTCACAAACTTTACCTCTTTATAATATTACTATAGATTTACAAGCTGTTGCCAGCGGCTTCAAACGTTTGAAAGACAAAAATTATCCCAACAGAAACTCTTGGATAAAATTAGGTATCCAATGTCCAAATCCAGGACACTGTCAAAGCGTGTACCGAATTTCTTCCAAATACGTTTAGCAGTTAAGACGTGTCAGTTACTTTCGCATGTATGATGTCAGTATAGATGGGTTATTCCCGCTCGGTAACACCCTTTCGTCAACACTGTTGACGATCGGGAAAAAAAAGTTTCGTTCGTTCACAGTGTTGACGAACGCTACTTATTATTTCGGGTAATTCCCGTTCGGTAACACCTTTCGTTCCTGTCGTCAACACTGTTGACGATCGGGAAAAAAAAGTTTCGTTCGTTCGCTGTGTCCATGAATGCTGGTTTTTATTTTTAAAATATGGAAATAAAAATAAAACATGTCATGGATTACCGGCTACCGGCGCAGCATCGCTATACCTGCCTGCTGCAAAGGGAAGTTTGCAATCTACTAACTTAAATTCTACAAATGGAACAACATCCAACATTTTTTATCAATTAAACTAGACTTTCGTCGTAATTAAACATTTGAAAATCCATGACATTTTATTTTTATTTCCATATTTTAAAAATAAAAAAACACCGGTAGCACTCCGGGAGTGCCGGCAGAAGTGAAAACTTTAGTATTAACGTTGTGTTTAATTATAAGTACAAAAATACTATCATTTATGAGGTAGAATACAATGTTTATTTATTGCGCTATCGTACACAAATATGACAATTTACATGTTATTATTCATAATATTATATCGTTATTTATTTATATATTACATTAATTATTATCTCTTAGAAAAATCAACTTTCATCCATAATTTCGTAATTCCGTAATTTCGTATCCTTGGATACGCGTGGCACGCTGTACATAAACACAGACGGACATTCGCGCAAGCGCCCTGTGCCGCCTAAGCGGAGCAGCACACTCAGGCACGGTAGAAAGAGTGGGAGATACTAGTTCCTCTCCCTTCCCCTCGATCTTACGCTTTTTCGATCAGCATCACGTGACCCTGATGCGAGTCCGTCTTACGCTTTTTCGATCAGCATCACGTGACCCTGACGCGAGTCCGTCTTACGCTTTTTCGATCAGGTCACGTGTCCTGACGCGAGTTTAAGATTTTATACCCATTACAGAAAAAGTGCTCAACGCCGCTAAAGAAGTTTTCACTTCAAAAACCAGCATTTATGGACACTGCGAACGAACGAAACTTTTTTTTCCCGATCGTCAACAGTGTTGACGACAGGAACGAAAGGTGTTACCGAACGGGAATTACCCGAAATAATAAGTAGCGTTCGTCAACACTGTGAACGAACGAAACTTTTTTTTCCCGATCGTCAACAGTGTTGACGAAAGGGTGTTACCGAGCGGGAATAACCCGTATAGATTAATCGCCAGAAAAATAAAGTCTCCGACATTGCGCGTTGAAACGCATGCTGAAGTGGAAGTTTGCAGGCCATGTCTGCAGACGGAGAGTCGGTCGATGGAGCAGACCTGTTTTAGAGTGGAGAACGCGTATGGGCAAACGTAGTGTGGGATGCCCGGCGGCACGATGGATCGATGATGAAGGTGGCTGGCAGCGGATGGATGCGGACTGCTCAGGACCGTGATGGTTGGCGCTCTTTGGGGGATATGCTGATGATGATAGATTAAAACGAAAATATTTCACAAAAGTGGTCTTAACGCCTTAGATCTGAGGCCCCACCGTCGACTATGAGGTGGCATTGCTATCACGATTCGTTGTGTTAAAAGGGATAGTGTTATCAGTCCTGTATCTTCTTCACTCTTTCACAACGGAATCATGATGACCTTATAACGTCAAATTACAGTCCTAGGGGTACGCAAACAAATTGCACCAGAGGCCAGCGCAACGGAGAAAAATTAATTTAGTCGGTATTTTGTTTAATATTCCATAAGCGTATGACGGCGCTACGTCATCGTACGGTTGTACACGGCACGTGCACCGGACCGATCAGGCGATGTCGCCATCCCCACCTCCCCCACTACTCGACTTGTTTGTGCTCGGACGTAAAAGGAGACCGCGCGGAGCGATCGGGGCATTCTATTCTAGACCTCGGTCCGATATACGTGTTGTCATAGCGCCTAGATTTGCTAATATCGTGTTAAAACGTTTTAGTTAATAATTATGATATGATAATTAATTGAGTTTACAGTTATTATAAATTAAGTGAGTTAATCGAATAAAATTGATTAATAAGTAAACTACCTACTTTTTGCTTTAAAATATCCAATCCTGATAATACGCCTATATCAGAATTGGGACGTAACTCAAAGGGCCCACATGGAGATTCGTGACAATGCTAGTGAAATACGTGGCGGTTACGTTTTGAAATGTAATGACAGTGATAGTGAAAATTGCGGTTTGTTTTTAAAACGCATGCGTTTATCCAGACGCTAAAAACTTGATGTGTGCCGTGAAGTGTCGTGAAGTTAAATCCGATAGGCCGAAGTTCGACACACGATCATAGTGTGTCACCGTGGTGGTATGTTTTGTCGAGGATGCAGTGATGTGCAGAGCAGTTTATTGTTTTACCATATGGCGCTGAAGAGCTTTGCGCCGAATTCCTTTTCGACGAGTTTTATGCGGCTACCCTCATCAACCTGAACTAAACCAGTTCCGTCCGGAGGCAAGCAACTTCACAACAGCTGGTCAGGTCAAGGAGAGGAGTGTGAATTTATATGGAGATTTCTACGCCAATCTGGTGAGTCGTTTAAACTTTTTAATTGCTGTAGAGCTGCTTTTTATTTTGTTTACGAGTGTTCATTTTTATGATGTGGAGACTGACTTACAAAAGGCAACGCCTTTATGGATCGCAATTATCGATGTTTGATAATTGGCCTGTCGCTTTATCTTAAAGTGAAGCTATTATTAATAGCATAAGTGTTGCTGATTAAGCGATAGCATTTTCAATAATACTTCTTCTTTTCGATTCAATCGTTAACTTTTTTATTGTTTTGGACCAGTAGATAGTTACGTTAATTGCAGCAACAGTGGCATTCATTAGATACTCCAAATTACAGGAGAATGGGCACTTGGGGCACTGTAACATATGGCTCGTGCTCTGAAAACGGGCACTGCACTCACGTTGGGTATACAACAGATCATTACATCCTCATTTTGCCAAGTTGTTTGCAGTGGCCTAACTGGGTGCGCAAATTGCGCTGGCGCGCGATTTAACGCTTTCCAAAGGCCATTGCGATTCACGACCAGGGGCAATTGCTCTTTGGGTTTTATGAAGTCGTGAGGTGGTGGATACTTCTCTTCCCACACTCTGCTTCTCCCTTTAGATGGCATATCCAGGATCGCCTGTGTAGATAGAAGGAAGCTCTTGCGACTTTTTAGTCTTCCCGATGTTGGCATGTGGCCATACAGGGATGTCGGGAATCGGTTTTCTGATCCTTCGAACAGCAGGAGGTGCGATGCCTGCAAGCGGGTAGAGTTTGTGTTGTGGAGTCTATTTTAATCAGCCTGATATTATCTGACACGTTTCGTTTAGGGCAATGTCTACTTTCCGAGAAAGAGCAGGTCGGTGCCACACTGTGCAAGCAAACACGCCAGCAGAAAAAATAGGGACATGCCGGTTGTACGGAGAACATCGGGTGCCGCTCCCCAATTGATGGAAATTAGGTGACGGAGCAAGTTATTCCGGGTTCGACGGAGCTAAGTATTGTAACAGTTTGACTTTTACGCTTAGGCCATATCTTACGTCACACCGAGATATTTTGGATTCGAGCAGTGTTGGACCTTGGCTCTACGCCATGTGATGTTAAGCATTCGATTTGCGGGCCTATAGCAGAGATGGAAGGCGCACGACTGTCTCTTAGATGGGTTCGGCCGTAGAGCGTTGCGGTCACACTAATCTCGCAGTACACTGAGTGCCATTGTACGTTTATGCTCCACGTCCATAAAAGTCGCTGCTTGGTTTGCTAGGGCCAGGTAATCCGCGTACAAGAACCGCTCCGTGTGTTAGGTGGAAGGCGGTTCGTTCGCGTAAATGTTAAAAAAAAGCGTCGGCGCCAACACACTGCCCTAAGGGAGACCATTCTTTTGCCGTCGCTATCTACTCTTGGTGAATTGGAAGCACATACCTGGAAGTGGCGGTTGCACAGTAGTTCGCTTGAAATGGGCACAAAGCCTTGGTCATTAGTCAAATAATGCTGATGAAGCGATATTATTCTGCTATCACAGATCGAGTCATGCAGTGAAATACCAGAGAGCTTTTATTTTTTTGGACATAAGAGCGATTTAGTTACCTAACACTTTATTTTGAATATTTTGATTTTATATCACCATTCATAGGCATAGGCCGCTTTCTTGTGCCAATGGTCCGATAAAATTTAGATTTTTATTTACTTTGATACTGTGACTACTACACTTACCTGAAACCTTTTGGCCCACCACAGCTTTTATTGGACTTGTACTGTCGTAGCGTTTTTCGGTTTCAGACATCGTATCATGGTGTATAAAGCCAGCAGGAGGCTAGCGGTTGGCATGCTGCCATAACTGCTGAGCAGTTGCAACAACTGCTGAGCAGCTGCAACTTCTGAGCGGTTCTGAGCGTGACAGACCGAAGGTTGGCAAACAGTTGGCAAACTGCAGTAGCCAAGTATCATGTCAACATCTGGGGTTAAGAGCGTTCAAGGCCGACTGGAATACTTGGTGAGTCGCTCAAGTTTTATTTGAATAGCAAACGAAGCTTTAAAGGGGTTGATACCAATTCGGTGGTTGCATTGATAGTGCTAGGTAATTTTGACATAGTTAGCACAAAGCGAGTACTTAAAAGAGTTTCCCATTGGCGGTAATAGTGTCAAAATTTTATTCAGTGTGAGCTTTAGGTTTAGTGATCACATAGCAAGTACCACAAGGTCATGTTTCAACTTAGACGTTTTTTTTAGTGAAAATTTGTATCTAGGCTTTCGTATTAACGTACGGAGGCAGTTTGCCATACATAACATCAGTTAGTAAATTTGATAGTATCAAAACTATCATGAATAGCAATTTGATTTTAATGACATTTATAAAAGCTTTAAAGGTACAGAGAATTCTGAGCTATTACAAGTTCTAAATAGATTTTCCATTTTGTGCAATTTAATACGGGTGAGATTATAATAACATTGATTGATTCGAACCGCACAGCGCAGCGATGATTTTGATGATTGTAGAATAACGTAAAGTAATTCGTGAGTGCTCACATGAACGTTAGATGCAGAAAATATCAGTGATGACGTGACGGCGAATAATAATGAAGAACTTGTTCATGAAACTTCCCATAAAAATAAAGTTTTAAGTGGTACTATTTTAGGGCTCACACTTTAAAAAAAAATGCCGACTCTCGTACTTAAAAAGCCAGTAGCAGTAGTTAACTTAATAGATCATGTAGGTACATCATTGGAAGGGTTTTTGGATCCTAAACCAATTAACGTTGTGACAAGTGCTTTAAATTCGTAGAGAAAATTGATTCAATAGAACAAGGACAAATCACGAGTTAATTTATTATTATATTAGCTACAGGGACCAGTTTAGTCCGGCCTAGCAAATCTAGGAACAGTTTAAATTAAAAGATACGTCACGGTTGGCGCAGTACTTGGCGCTTGGCTGCTGCGCTGCGTGACGTAGGTTCGATTTCCGCACGGAACAAATATTTGTATGGCCTACAGATAGTTGTTCCGGGTCTGGTCTGTGCGAGTGAGTTTGTATGTTTGTGAACTCACCCACAAAACAGGATAGATTCCTAGTGCGGGGCAGCGTTTAAAAGGAAAGAAAAAAAAAAGAAAAACAAGGAACGAAAAAAGAATTAAAAGAGCTTGAAGAGTCTTCCATGGCCGGACCAAGCAGTAATAATCCTGAAGGGCTAGTTAAACCGGACCGGGAGATTTTAACACTGAAGGGTAGTTAGAACCGGACCAGTAGTTACAAATCTGAAGGGTCTTTAGACCGGACCAGAAAATTATAACTCTGAAGGGTCATCAGACTGGACCAGTAGTATAATTCTGAAGGGTCATAGGACCGGACCAGAAGATATTACTCTGAAGGGTCAACAGACTGGACCAGTAGTATAATTCTGAAGGGTCATAGGACCGGACCAGAAGATATTACTCTGAAGGGTCTTAGGACCGGACCAGAAGATGTTACTCTGAAGGGTCTTAGGACCGGACCAGAAGATTATTACTCTGAAGGGTCGTAGGACCGGACCAGACCATGAGATAAGATTTGAATGTCAGGATGAACGAACAGTAAAATTGTGGTTCTCGTTAAAGATACCTAAGTGCTTCTAAGGTGCGCGTCCGAGGACGTACGCACGTCAGAATGGCCGTGACGGCGCTACGTCATCGTACGGTTGTACACGGCACGTGCACCGGACCGATCAGGCGATGTCGCCATCCCCACCTCCCCCACTACTCGACTTGTTTGTGCTCGGACGTAAAAGGAGACCGCGCGGAGCGATCGGGGCATTCTATTCTAGACCTCGGTCCGATATACGTGTTGTCATAGCGCCTAGATTTGCTAATATCGTGTTAAAACGTTTTAGTTAATAATTATGATATGATAATTAATTGAGTTTACAGTTATTATAAATTAAGTGAGTTAATCGAATAAAATTGATTAATAAGTAAACTACCTACTTTTTGCTTTAAAATATCCAATCCTGATAATACGCCTATACGTACATTTACGATTTCGTTACTCTCCTTTTTCAATTAATTAATTTTCTTATTGATGCAATGCAATTAACTGAATTAACCTTATCCTCGTTTTAATTTTGACGGAGCTTTGCTTACGATATTTTTCACACATTTGGCGGCATTCTCTTTACTTCTGACCCTCAGTTCTGTTACAAGATAATGAGAAAGCATCTGTGAATCTGTTATTAAGCTGAACATTAAATTCAATGAATAACGTAAAACATTTATTTCGTAAGCATATTTTATGTCGTTAATAACTTCTTTGTGTCGAAAATAAATGACCACTATAATATAAGTAAGTGATAATTAAACTTCAACGGATATAATGGTAAGTTGTCGATACCCCATTAAGGCTAGTTGTCCATGATTGATGTCCGTTCAATGTCCCACGGTATTAATTTCCCTCAACCAACTGATTCTATTTAAAGAACCTATCCACACCAATCAAATTCCACTTTAAAAATGCAGGCTTAAGGTATAAAGTAGAATGCAGGCTGCAGTCCCTAGTTAACCCATGATAAAATGGAATTTTCCAAGTATTTTAAAAGATTCTTCTGTACAGTACTTAACGGTAAGTGGAATGTAGTGGGAACTTTAAGTGTTAATGCGTAAATTGTTATTGATATGGATTTTCGAAACTTTATCTTAAGTTAACGGTTCACGCTTGTTAACACTGTAATGATAATGTGCGAAGTATAATTAATTGATGATTTATTAAACTGGACATCAGCTACTGCTTTGTTATTTCTCCGATAATAACTTACAACAACAAAAATCAACAGCTTGGTGACAAAATCTTTTTTTCCTATGGCAAAACAGTAACAAGCGTGACGAAACGTAACTGTCAAAGAGTAACACGTTGAGCTACTAATGTGACTCTAATAAACGATAAAATCTATTTAAAGAAAGATGCTACAGGTTTAAGACCTGACCTACTAAGCCGCAAAATAAATAAAACATTCCGAAAATCCCCTGTCAGTCTTATCACACGTATTATGGCGTATGATGTGTACAAAAACAGATATTTCAAATCGTGCGTGCATTGTTTGTGCGAAAACACTGTCTCGTTTGCAACTTCGTCACGCAATTTTCCCCCTTCTACGTAAAAATAACAGAGCATGCGACGTGTGTTGCCATACTTCTCATCGTATACGTCATCACTGTGACGTGTAACCCGTTCATATAAAAATTTACGACTGTACCTCACATGTTAATATGTCTGCTGATGGCGTTTCCTCGTATAAAAGGGAAGGTATTTTGTGTATCGCTAACAACGACATACCTACCATAGGGCGCGTATTGTACAGAACGAGGATATTCGTGTTGGCTGGTTTTGTTTAGTGTGTGGACAAGCTGACTTGCATTCGAATTTCGAAACGTGCATTCGTATCTAAAATTGTACCAAACCTTTTTTTCACTAGCTTCTATCGAGATATTTATAAAATTGCTGTCTGGTGTTTATTTAGTCTCTAAGGCTTGTCCACTGAAAAAATCTAATTAGTCCGTCAGTTAGATTATCAAAAACTATTCAACCCGTTTTTTTTCTTCTGTTACGTAAACCAAAATTGACGAAGATACTTTTAAAATTCTCAATACGTCACGCCGTGGTATAATTTTTAGTGCGTTCTGTCTGACGTTATGAGCCCCACTCCCGAGTTTTGATGCGTTTTATCTTTGTCAATATTCATTGATTTACAAAAACAAAAAATACGCGTCCATTATTTTTCAATACTCTGACGGACTAAATACGTTTGCAATTTATTGATGGTGGAAACTAGCCTATTGGCGCCGAAATTGGTCTTGGCATGAAAATGCGACTTGACATGATTGGAACAAGGTTTGCGAATTTCTAGCTGACAAGTTCGGTTTCAAGCCAAGTTGCAGAAACGAAAAGTTAGATAACGTTAAGAGAAAAGTCTATGCATTTTAAAAGCACGCTATCGCCAGTTTCCTGCAGCGGAGTTAGTTTAAAACAGCCATGATAAGGAATAGGGTATTGTTTTGTGTGTTGACTAACGCTAGCAGTCGTCAATATCGTTACATATGAACAAGCTGAACAACTTTAAGCTCATTTCATTTGCAATATTTCGTAGATACTGACTTGCCTCTTCAACAACTAGCTCAAAATTCACCTTGCCCAACTTTAAAACCAAACATGCAAGCAAAAATAAAATTGTGAGCGAAAAAGATGAATGAAAACATCAATCAAGAGCGTATCTAGTTCAACAGAGGTGCACCGCTATCGCCATTGAATGGGATTGGGACCGAACGACTTGTGAATTGAACGTGATTGAAGCCAGATGAACCGAGATCATTACGTACTGTTGGTCTAGTGCTGTGCTGGCACATTGATACAGTTTGATTGGTCATGTCTTTGTGATACTCACTGTGGTTGGATTCAGATACGGAGAAATGTATTAACTATTACACAAGCTATCCTATGTGCCATTCCTATCACTTCTTTGGGATATTGTATGTTTTTTGCAATCTTCACATAATTCAAAATAAGTAATAAGATTTTGTGGCTTCCTGAAATCTTTCTTAATTTAACAGATACGCTCGTAGTTGGCATGATCGCCACTTGAAGCGCCTATACAAGAACAATATCTCCATACTTTTATGGAAAGCGAAACCATACTCATTTGTAAACTTTTTCCCGGATAAAAATATATACTTTCTTCGGATTAACTACAAATACACCTGCAACAGAATAAAACCTCGCTTTAGCCATTACGAGGCCTTATAATGCCTGTCACGTCGTTCTATGCTTCAAGAATAACAGTACTTCAACACAAGTTTCTACAATAAATAAGGCTTTTACGACCAATGCTCACTTGGGCTGAGGCTCCTGCGAGGCGTCTATGCCTCGTCCGTATTTCCGCATCTCGCATTATCGAGCTTTACCAAAACGGTGTTAGCATTCTCGCAGCGGTGTTTTTGTGCTCGTCTATAGGTGCACTTATAATGTGCCATGCATTATGGATGTTTTGTCCGTTTGTCACTTGACACTGTGAGAATTGAACGCGATTATTTTGCGGAGATTGTCGCTAACTCGCTAGTTAATATAGTTTGTTGGTTTTTATTGTTTTTGGTTTAAGATTTATAAATTGGGTGTTTGTTTTGGGGATGAGGTTTTCCTCCAGCAGGATGATTAGTATATCAATATGAGCAGAGATTAATGACGGCAAAACAGTGCCGAGTCCTAAGCATTTTCTGGCGTTTGGGTTTCTCTTGGTCTTTCAACTTATATCTGAATGTATTCCTAGCCTTTTAGTCAGCAAGTTAGTTATATGCCTAAATTAATCAGGATGGTCTTGATTGTGTTAGCAACAGAGACCGAAAACAGACTCCTTTTGAAATTTGACTTGAACCGAACTTCAGCTGTCTAGTTCCCAAGATATTAATTCTAGAACTGTCTGCGAACACCAAGTAGGTAAATATATGAAGTTTAGTTGACTTGGTACTAAACTAAAGTCAACTAGAACAATATGATCCTTTGTATGTACAAATTGTAGGCCATGAATACTGGGGCGTGAATTAGTGCTGTGGTTAATAAGCTGACTAGACCCAAAGTGCGGTCGCTGTCAAATTTTATTCGATTTTCTTCGAATACTTGTTGTAAATAACTATCGATACAAAACTAGGCGTGAATATTGGCTGGATTGACTGTAACTAGCTTCCAGGACTAAAATGTGGCCAGTGAGTAATCTGCTTTTTAGGGTTCCGTACCCAAAGGGTAACCAACGGAACCCTATTACTAAGCCTCCGCTGTCCGTCCGTCCGTCCGTCTGTCTGTCTGTCTGTCTGTCAGCGGGCATCTCAAGAATCTCAAGCATCTCAAGAACCGTAATAGATAAACAGCTGAAATTTTCAGAGATTGTGTATTTCTATTGCCGCTATAACAACAAATAAGAAAAATGAAGGTTTATGGTACGGAACCCTTCGTGTGAGAGTCCGACTCGCACTTGGCCGGTTTTTTGTTGAATGCCTTGATAAAATGCGTTGAAGATGTGATATCGTCTTCGAGTTTGTTTTCCAAGCATGAAACGGCTGTGGAAACAGTACTTCGCGCCTTTCTGGCATATCATTTTCATAAAGTTGTCGAGCTTACCCAACTTAAAATACTGCGTTCTATTTCGTATTTTCTAAGGCGCTAGCAATAAAGTTGATCGACTAAGAAAATAAAACGTATTTTGCGGTTCTCCAGAAAACTTTATCTAGGGCATTCGCCGACTGTTACTGAAATAGAATTTCTTCTATTTACTAACTTTCCACCCGTATAAGTTCCAACCGCGATGCGAAAGAACTATGAATGTGCGCTAAACTGGGTTATTCATCGGTATCTCTATAGAGTGTTTATTGTTGAAGCCGTGGCACATTTTCAGAGCCCCCATACATCAATTAACTTTCAATAAAATAGCGATATATGAGCTGTCGATGGTTCTCAAACTATGGCAGATCATATTTTTCATATCAGTTGTCTATGGTTATGTTGACGGACTTTGGTTTCTATCAGATCTTTATATTGTGTCTTGTAACTGGTACGAGGGGGGACATGCATAATTTACTTTACAGATTTGGGGTAGTCAAAAGGGCGAGAACCCCAAGCATCTCCGGATTTGAATAACTTAAGCCAGATTTTCTCTAGCTTTAGCAACATTCGGCCAGCTTAATAGACTTATCTCTGCCCTATAATCTAAGTGACTAACAACGTATAAATAAATAAATAATGCAGCTTCTATACTTGTGGTCATCGAATCGGTTACACTGGTAGCGTCTCATGTTTCTCGTGAAGAAC
Source organism: Lacanobia wlatinum (assembly GCA_947578705.1). Classification (NCBI taxonomy): domain Eukaryota; kingdom Metazoa; phylum Arthropoda; class Insecta; order Lepidoptera; family Noctuidae; genus Lacanobia; species Lacanobia wlatinum. The sequence goes on from OX388029.1 coordinate 22,601,444, forward strand.
GCCCCGTCTATAACTTCTGTACGGCTGATTTCAACCCGTTTCCTCTTCTTGACACTTAGGTACAACTTTCTCGGACGATTAACATACATATAATACATGCTGTTTTTCTTTAATGGATGGTCTGTGTAAGTGTCTTTCCCTGTTTTATAAAATGATAGAATTTGTTCTTCATTTTCCGGCCTGTTTCGTTACGAATTCTCTCAATTTATAAATGAAATCAAAGATTTTATCAGTTAAACCTTTAAAAGGCCCTTTTCAATTGTCAAGAAGTCGGAAGTCAGAAAGTTGAATCTAATTGCATATTCCAAAGTCTAGATCTGTATGAAGAACACGAGAATCATAAATCTAAATGACGTAAATTCTATTGTTCGGATCATTATCAATTTCATCATGGTTTATTAACCGTCAAATTCCTCTTTTATGTTATTCAATAATACTGAATTGCTCAACTGGAGTGCTGATACTACGACCGCGCCGGCTTGGGAACTTGGGCACCCCGACACGGATAGGTTAGGTTCGAATGGAATTGCGGGAGCTAGAGTGAGCGAGCGAAGTGACCGAGCTTAGCTCCCGTGATCCCATTCATGTTAGGTTCCTTTAAACCCTGTAGGCAGCAATAGGGGCCCGTTAACTTGTCTTAGTCATAACCATAATTTAAGCCGAATGTAGATCATTAGTACTAAATTCTAAAATGTTTTCCTTTACATCGTAAAACTAACATCACTTTAGCATACTAGATCATTCAACATCATCTAGATTTGTTTCTATACTAATCTTTTTTATTCCCGTTAATATTTCAATTAACTTCCTAGAATCGTGTCGTTTATTTATTATCTAGTTTTAAGCCATTATAGTGTTTTATGGCTCTCAATGATTACTGGTTGACTTCCTGATTGCCATCTAAAGTTGCCAAGTAAAGTGGCAGGAAAACTAGGTTTAAGTGTATATTTAATGTCTCCAATGTAAGTATGTTTGAATTCGTGATGACTGGTAATGACCATGTTGGGGTCTCCTAAGACTTATTGGCTAGTCTAACTGCCGCCGGATGAGTTTGCTCATTTGATGGATGATTGTACAACTGTTCTTTCGTTTTTCAATTGGACACCAAGAAAAATGCCTATGTTTATATCCCACTTCAATTTGCGATGTAGGCTTGAAAGCCTACTTTCGCAATTATTATACGAGTATTATAGTTAGGATATTAGTTCTCCATAGCGGACGGTCTTAAGGTTCACGACTCATCTCTGTCGGTCTAACCTGGAGAGGGAAGCCTTCCCTCTCCTTTTTCCACAAATCTGTCTCCGTTGTTATTACGGGCCAGTTTTCTCATCTCGCTCCATGTCAATCCGATGCTTGTTAATTCTTCCAAAATGATTTATAGAATATAATAGAATGATTTTAAACACAACATGGACAACAACAACAAACAAGAACAAATAACAACAACAACGTTTTCTTATCACAAGAAAACTCAGGCGGTCTATTCTGTCAGCATCACAGTGTAAACTTAGGTGGAGTGAATGTGAAATGAACTGTCAATTCTTCTTGTTATTATGGATTCACAGTTCACTTCATGTTTACTTCACCAAAGTTTACGTGATGAGAGATGGCACTGCAGGAACATGTTCATTGTGGGTCATAACCATAGATATAATAAATAAGTTTTTTTTTTTATATTTCTATGGTCATAACATTTCGATGACCACGCAACATCATTAGTTTTGAGAAGTAACTAGAGCTATTAAACGCCCACTGTCAAAAAATTTGCTTATGCCTTTCGTTTAAGTACACCTTAATCTCAAGTGCCTCTTGACTTAAGTCTAAAACTGAAGTATGTCGTTCAAGTGGGAATCTGAATGTGTTACTTTCAAATGACTTGCTTCTTACGCGCTATTCACAATTCATTCAACTCATAATATTAAGTCTTATTGTTCTTTGTGTACCATGATGAGGCTGCTGATGGATCCCAAGAACGGATCAAGGATCTGTGCCCTCCTATAATGACGTGTCAGCCAATGCCATCAATAGCGGGTTAAGATCGCTACCATTGGCAGATTCGTGACCGAATAGTTTTTGGTTAGCGGGCAGAACTCCGCTGTCAATTCTAGTAAGTAATCTTCTGTAACAGAATTTAAGATCAAGGGAATGCTATTTATTTTCATAATATCACGGATATCAACAAAAACATTTGACGGCGGATTATGGACTATCAATGGATGGAAACAAGATATTAGAGTCACGAATGAAACTCTAATTGCAGAAGCACCATCAAGATTTATTGGATGTTTTACGACTGACACGTTCTCAGTTCAAACTTTGAGATCCGCTGCATTATCGAGTGCTCGATCGGAATGATTGATCAACTCACGCGCAGCCGCTGGTGTGGTCCTACCGTGATGCAATACTTCACAGAGATCGGAATGTTGCCAGCTGATGCTGCTTCAATTCTAATGATCTGTTGTGATTTTTACGACGTCGGTGAATGTTCGAATCACGATTTTGCATCGGTTTTTTGCGGCTTGCAAGTCAATAAAAATGACTTGATACTTATTTTTAAAAATCTATTGTGGATTTTAACGATGCTACCGATACACTTGAAACGTGGTTAACCTAAACACTTTTTTGAAGAAGAGCGACTGGCAAATAACTTGAAAACATGTTAGAAAACAACAGAATAATCCACTTGAGACATACCCAATATATTCCAAAACACTTTTATTTCCGTCCCCTTTGTCTTTATAAAAACTTTGTATCATAAACGCGTTAACTTTTCCTTCTCTTTCAATAAAACGCTCCATCAACATAGTTACGAGGCGTTTTAGTTACAGAACAACTTTAGAGCGAAGTAAGTCCGTCCTTACAACTTAAACAACTCGTACGCACTTGACATCATCATTTCCTTCCGTGATCGCTAAGTGTTGTTTTGTAAAAGCTGTTTTATTCGATTTATGTGCACGCAGCGTTCCCTTTATATCTGCTTAAATGGCCCTAGTTTCAAAGAAACTATTTACATGTGAGTACGGTCAAGGGGTCCAAAGTTCCCAACTGTTAGTTATTCTGGGCCCGAACAAACCACAACTGTTATTAACTTCATAATTTGAACGCTTATTTGATGTCATTATGTAGGTTTACTTTTGTGAAATTGAAAAGGGGAGGGTTGGGATCTAATCGATGATAAAGATTCAAGTGCGGTGGGATTGAATTTCGATTATAGTGATTTTATTATGTCTAGTTCACTTTTTTGTGCTCGGATATTGTAGCGCTAACAGATTAGTCAAAAACTTTACGTATTTTCGGTTACAAAAGGATTAAAAGCAAACAATTTTAAAGTTTCCGACCGTTCAAAAACGTGCGCCCAGCAAAATTAATAGCCAAGCCAACACGACTTTTTATAGAAAAAAAAAATATCGTCACCGCCGATTCAATTTCGGGGAAAAAACTGCACTACAAAATGATTTTGTGCGAAAATTGTAAAATTCAATGCGTAACACTACAGGAGTCACGTTGCCGAGTGGCTTGTGATACTGGAAAAAAGTTCGAGCGAGCCATGTTGTTGCCAGATTTACTGGCTGCCAGTGCCTGCCACTGCTGCCAGGATTAGTTCAACGGTCGTCTGTCGTCGTTCGATTGAAATCTCACTCGAGTTTTTTGCATTCAATCTCTATAAAGCGTAGAGTTGTGACCTTTGCGGATGTTAGCCAAATTAGTTTTGATTTTATTTGTTGCACTTGAATAGTTGTCTATTAAGAATTATCAATATTTTTTCTATTTAAAGTTACTTTATTTTGATCGAGGTAAGTCGTAAAATTTGTGATAATTGCTTATTCGATTAATAGTTTTAAATAATGACTTGCTAGATATTTAATTTTGCCGAAACAAATGTCACCTGTAACAATTAAACGTTTATTATAAAAAATACAACAAAATGCAAAAATACACGAAACAAATGATAGAGGAACAAAAAGGTTGTCACGGTCCGTTTAATATTAAAGTTCGTCACAAAAGAGGACCTCGAGGCGAATTTAAATTTATTATTCCATCGTAATTTATCCAGTCTTCGTCTAGACTAGTTAATGTGCGTTTATTCAGCGGACAAAGAGTTGAGTTACCTCTGAGTTAATAAGGAACCTGTACCGCGCAGCGTGACCTACACACAAAGGGAAGTTTACTATATGTATGACGTCATAGGTACGCCCTACGCTACGCTGCTCATTGTTGCCAACGTAAAAATATATTCCCAGTAAACAGAGCGGAAAATATCATTATTATTTTTTTGTTTACTACATTTTTGTTTCGCCCAGGGAATTATAGGAACGACTGTCCGTTTTGGAATCTTATTCCTTTTTTTTCTATTAAGTTTTATTAGGCAAGTAATTCTTTTGATATCTTCATGCAATATTCATGATTTTTTTTCTCTTTCAGAAATATTTCGGCGTTGGTTGTTATTACTAGACGAAATATTTAACTTGATATTATGCTTATATTAAATGTCGGACTCTGAATTGGGTCCTTCTTAAAGATTCTTATAATTCATGATGTTGTACAAACAGTAAATAAATATCCGGAGCCAAATATTAGGGATCTCTGAAGAATTTAATATTATGTTGTTTGATTTCTTTGATAAAGAGAATAAACATCTGATCAAATGAACATTCCACACGTATCTCAGAGACTTTAACGTATAAAATAATTACTGCAGGTATATCTGATTAAATAAAGCTCTATTAAATATATCCGTTAACGTGTTAAGCTACCATTATGTACATTTAGACAGTTTAAAACATGATTTATGAATCGTTTAGTACTGATAACTGTTTAATATAAAGTAGTTATTACTATCCGTGCGGCGTCAAATCATGTTAAGGCACTGATAGGAGCATTCATTTGTGTGTAATACAACGTTGAGCCTTTGCCGTTTCATTTTGATTTCATCAAACTGAGCAACAAATAAACGTATGATACGAAAATCTCAAATCGATAATTTAGAGAATGTTCAAATCAATGCTCGTAAAAAATCAGAGTGTTGCGAGCGGAGACTGCAGAACAATGAAAATTTCTCGTTCCGCCAAAAAGCTTACAGCAAAGAAGATCATTTGGATATTTTTGTATTTTCACTTCGTAGTCTTTAATAGTCTTTATTAAGTAAGACGCTGAAGTATTAAAAAAAGTTAAGGGTTTCTAGTTTCATGTTTGGGTACAAAATGGTCGACTCCTGAAAGATCTCGTTTTTGATTTTCTTCTTTTCTAGTTATTGGTTATCCCTTATATCAATCAATTATATAAAATTCTTCCGTTACTGACTGATTAAGTGACTGACAGACATAATTCGGGTTCAGTTGGCAGCTTCGTTTAAACCGGCCACCGCACCGGTTTGGTTTGGTTGATGTAGCTAAAATCCTCGTAAGAACTCCCGTTGATTTTAAGTGTGCTTTTACCTGCCATGTAAAATTAGCTAGAATGCTCATAACAAATGAATGCTCAAGTTTATCACCGCCTTAATACGTCGGTTTGTCATTATACCCCGCACTCAAGTTACTCCAAGTGTGGTCTGAGGTTTTACACCGATATTTATTTTTGATTACGTATTTATAATATGTGCTTTGAAATTGATACTTGTGTGTTTAGCTTTTTAATGTGATGGGGTTACTTTACTTGGTGAATAACTTTGGGATCCTCAAGAGGAGAGTGGATATTAAAACGATGAAATGGTTGATATGTGGTAAAGTATTATCATTTTTAGGGTTCCGTAAAAAAAGGAACCCTTATAGGATCACTCGGGTGTCTGTCTGTCACAGCCAGTTTTCTCCGGATCCACTGAACCGATTCTGTTGAAATTTGGTACACATATGGACTTCTATGACCCAAACACGGACGCGTTACGTAAATTATAAAATTTTTAGTATGGGGGTCAGTTTTGGGGGTCAAACTAGAAAATTAAAATAAAAGTTTTTTGACCAATATCGTGTGACATATCAAATGAAAAGGCTTACTGTGAGGGTTTTAATTATATTTTTTCATAATTTTTAAATAAATGGTTTTGAAGTTATTCAAGAAATTAGACGAAAAATGACCATTCCCCCCCCCCCCCTTACTGAGCCTAAAATTTTGAAAAAAATGGAGATAATAGATCTTTACCTAAAGATTACAGGAAAACCTATTACAAGTCTGTAGTGTTAAAATAACATGTTAAAAAAATGAAATTCGTTGGGAACCCTTTGCACGCGAGAACGACTCGCACTTGGCCAGTTTTATTTATTATTTTAAAATTATAAATAAACAATGGAAACCATTACTTACATCATCAAAAGAATGTAATTAGGGATAATTAGTCTTTTAACGTTTTTTCGTTTGTTGGTTTCTGATCTCATAAACCTTGATATATTTGCAGCCTTCTTCAATTTATACGATCACTCATGATGAGTCATGATCAAGACAGACACTAAATTAGCTTTATTTTTTCATATATTTGCATATCTGCACAACCCAGAAGGCGATAAATCACATTTTTTACACACCAAAAAGGTTTGCAATCAAGAAGTTATCGCCGTCCTTCATAATATTATTTTTTTTTATTTTAGCACCCGCTAACACGGTTTTCTTAATTCAAATTATGGCATGTCAGCGTTCAATTATCACCTAAATACCGATATTTTGTTACGTTATAAATATTTTAACATAACATTAATACGAGTTATCTTCCAATTTGTCATCTTTGAACATAAAAAGGTTCTTAATACCTCAGTGGGTTGTTAATCTAAAATTATGATGACATACCAATGGTTCAGTTCGTTTCAATGTTAGATATCAATTGGTTTCAATGGCATTCATATTAAAATAAGCTGTTTATTTAGCTTACTTGCTTGTAGGTATTGATATGTTAATGTGGTCTAGTTTCTATTTTCTATTGTACAACAAAATGAAGACTAGCGTCAATGATCATAAAGTTTATGGGGGAAAAGTAAACTGAATGGCTAGAAGACAACGCTTGTATAGAGTGGACAGCTTTTTCATTGCATTGGGCATTAAATTCAAGTTAATTTACTACGAGTACACGTTTCTCCACCACGTGAATGCAATAAAGGCTTGTCTGTAATGTAATGAAAATGCCAATTGAAAGAAAAGTTAATCTGTGTATACACTGTCATGTCCGTCTTTTTGTCTATTTGACGACATGTAGGCGTGTGCAGGCAAATTGATTGTTATTTCTTTACATAGTATAAAACGAAGTCGTTTCTTTTTTTGTCTGTACGCCTATATCTTTTAAATTTTAATGCAGTTTTCGTCAATAGACAGAGTGATTCAAGCGGAAAGTTTATATGTATGTATCAATTTTCCTGAAATTCCTATGGGCACGGGAAAAATGGGACATGCGCGTACGAAGTTGCGGGCAAAAGTAGTAAGATAATAGTTAGAAACAATGTTTTGGAACTCTTGATTTCTGATGGTTGCTCTGAGATGTCGTCTTGATTTTAAATAGTCAATGAAAATTAGGCAAGTTGGTATACTGCATTAAAACTGAACAGAACTGATTGCCGGTTATGTACTTACACAATCCTTTTTCGTATATCGCTCTTTCTATTAGTGAAAATCGAGTCAAAATCCATTGCGTGGTTGCTAAAGAAGCGGAGAAACGGAAGTGGCAGACGTTGACTTTTTAAACTATTTAGAGATTAAGGCTTGTCTTACCACCGGCGAGGAAGCGATTAGCTGTCGACTATTTGCTCGCTGAGGAAAGGGAAAAAAGATATTGATCTCGTGTGAGTAAAAGAGACACACATTTACAGTCGATAGTTGGCTGTTCACACTGCCGGCGAGCTGTCTCTTACCACTAGTTGATCGTTGACTACTTGCTCGGCGATGCTCGCTTGGCGGTCAGAACTCACCAACCAGCGGTAATTTCTACCTATAGTGCGGGCCGGAACGAGTATTTCGAGTAATCGCCTGTCGCAAAAAAGCACTCGTTCAAAGCCGAGCGACAAAACTATCGAAATTTTTCAGTCGCAACTCGCTGCTCGCTAACTCGTTTCGAGTTTCAAGCTTTACTCGCTACTCGCTGATCGCCGGCGGTGAGACAAGTGCCTAAAGGCTCACCTATCAAGCTTCTCAAAGCTTGGTGACGAGCAATAACAAGGATAGTCCAGTGGAATATCTCTTATGTACACAGATCATCGGACTGCAAGTAATAATAGAAAACAGCAGGAGACCCACTAGATACTCTCAGATCAAATACCACAAGTTTCCAACTGTATCTCGAGTTGCAATAAAACACAGTAAATTTTCCTTGGCAACTTTTAAACATTATTTACAACAGTAGCGCAGGGAAAATAGTGAATAATTTTCTAATCTGTGTACATCTATTGAGTCTATCTCCAGTCTGTGGGACTGGTAGTACAGGTAATGTAGCCTTCCTTACCCATTTTGTGATAATTGTGAATTTATTTGCATGTTTTATACATGTTAGTAGGAGTTCCGTTACGATTAATTTGTTCGGTGAGGAGTGATAATGGATTTTCTCCCGGAGTTGGTGCTGTGTTATCTGAGAGCTGGTCGCGCGATGATTGATATGTACTTTCAAGATTAGTCGAGACGCTTTGAAAGCTTGGGCTAAGTTTATGGAAGCCGATTTTAGACATGAATTACGAGGAATTAGTAATGTCTTCGCTGAATATAGTAGGTACTTTTGTTAAGTACAGGGTGGTGTGATTTGACTTTATAATTGAAATATTTTAATTTATAAAACGTTGCCCCACACTAGGAACATCTTCTGTAACGTGGGTGTGTTCACATACATACAAACTCACATCAAACAGCTAGACCCGGAGCAACTATCTGTAGGCCATACAAATATTTGTTCCGTGCAGGAATCGAATTCGCGACACGCAGCGCAGCAGCCAATCGCTTTACCACTGATCCAACTGTGTCGCCAAAATATCTACTTAGTATATCTGAATATTCCGGATTTTGTAAAATAAAAACACGTGAATTGGTTCATCATCCTCATCCTTTTCTAAGTATATTGGGGTCATTTTCCGGTCAACCCGGATTCAGATGAATACCAGTCTTTTACGTGGGAGACTGCCTATCCTCCACAACCCAGTAACTGGGTAACGCGGTACTTCTAAATAGGTATTTAATTTGGCCGACAATTGTCAAAGTGGCGCTAGTAGCGCACAGACCAATAACAACGTAGTTTTTGATGAAAAGATGGGTAAATACTTAGGTAAATGATTACTGCAGTTTGAATAGATCGTCAAAAACTACTTCCTCTTATTTGTACGAACCCAAACTTACCTGTATCACATAACCTATAATGTAAGATAATGCGAATTCGATTTTATAAATATTAAAAGAAAACAGACTGTCCATTATACACAAACAAACGAACAAATGAATCTCAAAGACTACAATCATAGACTTCAATAGTGTTTATCTCACTTTGACAAGGGTTCGTGTAGTGGTGGCGCCATCTGAGATCAGCTTTCACTTGTCAACCCCATTGTCGTTACTTAATGATTGCCCGTCGTCTGAAAAACTAAATACAACAAGACCTTACCAAACAAACCTCTAACTTTTTCCCATTTTGTTTCAGGTCAGTATGTTGCGAAAAACTAACGAAAATGGCTTAAAATAAAATAGGAGGAGAAATATTTTGCTTCATCGGTAAGTATTTTTTGTCATAATAACCTTTTTATTTAATGGAGCGTGTCGCTGGACGTCAGCAGACATTTTTTTTATAAAGTTTCAAACCAATTTGAATACATTGAAATGGTCGGACCACGTCGATCGATTAACAAAAAACTATGTCATTGTACCAAGTGTTGCCAATCGTTTTTGTGAGTATTTCGCGTCCGGTATAAGTTTCTAGTTAGACTAGATTTGACTTACGTCTGAAGTCTATTCTGAAAAGATTTTTTGTTGTAAGTTTTAAGAATTGATGGTTTGGTCGCACAGATTCCTTATTTGCTCTGATTCTTTGTTAAAAAATATTTTATTTACAACTAAAGAAAACGAATCGAAATTGGGCTGTTTTCTAACTACATTATTTTGTAGCACCTACTGATTCTAAACTCACATTTGACTTACGATCATAATGTTACTTTTTGGTATATCGCATTTTCATTATAGTACTTCCTACTTATCCTACTTTTGCTACTTAGATATATTTTTTTTTTATATTATAAATGCGAAAGTTTGTGAGGATGGATGGATGTTGTAACTCTTTCACGTCAGCACGCCTGAAAGAATCTTTATGAAATTTGGCACAGAGGTAGGTTATAGTCTGGAATAACACATAGGCTATATATGTCCCGGGAGTGTGTTCCCTAGGGATCACGCGGGCGAAGCCGCTGGCAGATGCTAGTAAATAATTAATAAGACTGTGGCTATACACACTGTTGGCCAGACTCGTATGTAAATAACCTGTTTCTCTAAAACTGTCACATAATTAGTAAAAACATTAATCAATATTAAAATACGAGTCGAATAAAACACATAAAATAATTCACTGCTGACTCGGTCAACCTCATCAAAAGGTATTTAATTTACATGAAATTATCATAATTAGCAGTCATCAATTGGTACTTAAACGTCATCACCTCAATCAATATTTTTATAACGAAAGTGCCGCCCTCTGTTTTCGCCCAGTTGAGTTAGACCCGAACCTCTAATGCAAAGGCACGGGATAAAGTGTAATTTAACAGTGTTAAGGAATATCAAAAATTCAAATGATATGGGATCGATTACGTGATATTTTGGTCACACATGACAATCGTTAAGCCTAGATGAAAATTACATTTTATGAAAAATGTAATTTCATCTAGGCTCTCGTTAATTAATTACTAGAGATGGACGGACTAGTCGGGAAAGTCGGCTATTTGGCCATTTTAACGCCGACTATTCGTCTATTCGGCTTGTCGATCGAATCCATAGTCGGCCCATCTCTACAAGTTACCAATCAATCGTAAATCGATAAACCATTTCAAATCAATTTTTTCTTAAGTATATCGATATTTCTGCCGCCTAGTTGACTAGAAGCGTAACTCGGGTCGTCTTGGGAGAGTCGTCGGTTTGACAAATGTGTCAATTGTCAGCACCGGATGTAGGGTCAAGCGCTGTCGGACAAATCGCGGGTGTCAGCCCTGACGGGCGCTCGTTTGTGACCGTGGAGGGACTGGAGGGATATCGTTTGTACTAGAATTTGAGCTAGGGTTGACACTTTCTATGACAACTTTATAGTGTGTCTTTTATCGGGACAAATATTTGTTTTTGAGAAACTGCAAACCTGATGTATCGGGACCTTGATAATGGTGACAATAAGGTGATATTTCTTTGTATAGGTAATCGTCCATAGGCTGTTGTACCTGCTGACTACTAGATACTAATTTAGTTCGATAGACCCTGTATTTTAAACTGATTTATTCTCTAAAAATGTAATTCCCTACACTACAATTCCTGAATTAAAACAAGGATGTCGTTAAGTAGTGAATAACACTAAAAGAATTTAGGCTAGTTTGAAATCTCATTACCGATGCAAAGCACTTAGTCAGAACACTCAGAACACAGAATAACAAGGAAAAATGTGTCTTTCGCAGAATTGAAGAGAAACTCTTGAGTGGTATAATGAAATCGTTAGCTCATTGCTGTCACTTCGGACATGCGGTCATGCTCAAAGTATTCGGCACATACTCTCTGATACATTGAACAATGACATTCTTCAATTTAATGTCAATTGTTCTTGAGACCATCACCACCTCGATCATATTACACGCTGGTTTTTGACATCATGACTATGTTCTCCTTCCTGATGAGTAGAGGACTAGTATTAATAGTTCGTTGAAGATGGTGTAAGTGTAAGATTCTCAAGTTCTTTGTTAAAGAGTCTCTTTCAGAATGCAGAATTATCTATCCAAGATTTGCAATGTAAATTACTAACTAGGAAATTAGGATAAACACCAGGGTTGCGGAATTTGTTCGAAAGAGTCACCGCGGCCCTGGAACGCAAAGGGCATTAGGAGGAACACGGATGGGTTTTAGTCAGCAAGAGTCTGACACTCCCTTCTGCTCCGCCCAGAGCGGGAGGAGTCATTTGATGATTTCCCATGGTAAAAAAAAAATATTTGCATTGAATCTCTTTCCGTTCAAGTAACTGGCTCTGGGCAAAGCGATATTTTTTCAAGGATAACGATTGTCGATCGATCGAAAGTCAAAATGTAAGGCATTGTCAGTACAACCCACAGATGTTGGACTTTTTGATTTCATTATCGCTGATTGAATATGACTTTGACCTAGAGCCTACAGACTCGTCTGTGTAAAGGAACAGAGTGCCAATTCTACTATTTTTAGGGTTCCGAACATCCGTAGAAACAGAACCCTTATAGGATCACTCGGGTGTCTGCCTGTCTGTCCGTCTGTCACAGACAGTTTTCCCCGGATCTACTGGACCGATTCTGTTGAATTTGGTATACATATGGACTTTTGTTTGAGACCCAAATACGGATACATTACGTAAAAAATATTTTTTTAGTATGGTTTTCAAACTGTATCGTGTGAAAGGGCTTATTGTGAGGGTCTAAATTATACTTTTTTTCATAATTAAAAAAAATATAAGTTATTCCAGAAATTAGACCAAAAATGACCATTCTATAATAAGTCTGTCGTGTTAAAATAATATGTTCAAAAATCAATATTGTTTCGGAACCCTTTAGACGCAAGTCCGACTCGCACTTGGCCAGTTTTTGACAGATTACGACTGTGATGCAAATACGAATATTGCTTAAAAATTACCAGAATTGACCCTCAGTTCTCGACCAGACTTTTCGTGAGTATTGCCAATGAAACACTCCATCTAGCTGACATGGTTAATTTTCTTCCTTTTAAAACCTAGTTCATAACACCCACAATATAACCTAGTCTTCTTTGACAACCCTACAAATTCCATCATCAGGGCTGTCAGGGTGTTTACGGCCGGTTTAATACGAGACGGATGTGACAAATGGAGGGCGTTCAGTTCACACGATTATGAAGACCCTGCCGATGGACAGTATATCAACGATTTTTATGTAACTCTCGCGTGTGTCACCCCTATGGAACCAATTGATATTAATTAGGAGTCGTTAGTGATTTGGGATCAGGAATAAGGATGTTGTTGCTGGTCGGTTGTTGGAGATAATTTAGATGATTGTTTTGTTTTTCTACACTAATATTATAAAGAAGAAAGTTTTGTTTGTTTGTTTGTTTGAATTGAACAGGCTCCGAAACTACTGAACCGATTTGAAAAATTCTTTTAGCATTGGATAGCTATATTATCAGGGAGTAACATAGGTTATATATCCCCGTACTCCTACGGGAACGGGAACTATGCGGGTGAAACCGCGTGACGTCCACTAGTAATTCATAATATCACTGCTGTTTTTTCGTAGGGTAATCTAGAAGTGCACCTATAGTACCTATACCCATATTTTACTAGTTATGTTTAAGTACCATGGAACAGCCAGAGTTCGTTTACAGAATATCGTTCACTAGTTCCTTAAATAACACATCTAATATAATATCTTAGTTTTCGCGAGGAGTTTCATGCTTACTACCGCAAGTCCGCAAGCGAATTTAAAGCATGAGTTACCGCTTTTAAACGTTTTCGTGGGCAATAACAGCTTCCTAATGGTGATTCTACCACATAACCTTTGAACAAATGTTTATATTTTCATTAAAACCGTATCGGATCAAGTGTGCTTATCTGCTTTGCACCATTACGCATTTCTGCTTAGTTTACAAACATTGACCAATATGTCTCGAGATTTCAGGTTGGCGCTGCATGTTAAGATCATGTGTTAGATTCAAAACATTAGCTTTAGTTCCGTTTCCCGCCGTATCTCAAGATAAACTGGCCTCTGTAAATAAACCCGTATCACTCAGCAACTGTGTTGTTCGTAATTGATCCCTTTATACACCATTTCGCTTCCTTACTAACACTTTTCAACTTTCCGATCGATCTTGAACTTTATCGGCTTTGACGTAAAGTTTAGATTTTGATGTAGGTATTGGACTTTTTTTTGAGAACTTTTACTATTGAATTTCTATGGGATCCTGGTACCACATAGCTTAATGTTCTAGTAAGTTAAGAGCGTTATTCTCTTTACGTGTGAAGGGGAATGGATATGGGAATACTTAGAACTAGAAAGTTTCCTAAAAGGCTCTTAAAGTTGGACACGCAGGTTGAACATAGGAAATTGATATACTTTTTTATGATCCACTTAAAAGTATTTGATTGTTTATGGTTATTATTATGACTGCGTTAGCTGAAAAAGAAGTTTGAAAAAAGAATAATATATTAGAATTAGCTCGAGACTCTTTTTTATTATTTAGGTATAGGCTCACGATTGTGACCACAATCTCACTTGAGGGAGACCGATGATGTAATCGACGTTAGAGCACGCTTACCTAGAAGTAACCTGTTCACTCTTGACTTAAAATACGCCCTGGTTGTTGTGTGTGTACCATTGATGTACAAAATAAACTTAGAAGGGGGGGCGGGACGCTTGCAAACAAGCTGTTAGGCCGAAAACCCTTTCACAATTTAAAGGAACTTCGGAACCAATGCTTCATATTTTTAAACAGTCATCTGATCGACAACGTAAAATACGCAATGGAAACGGTTGCAATGTCAAAATGAAGGGCTGCTGTTCAGACAGATCATCTAGACGTAAGTCGTCCGATACGGTTGATTAACTAATCATATGAATTGATCGACGATGTTGTATCATTATTCCAATGGCCTAACAACCATCATTATTGCATATAACACTATGCCAAGTTGAATGGAACGTGTGCGTAGACCACGACGAAATAACATGAGTTTGAGTATTATAGAAAAGTGTAATCTATTTTTCTTCTCTATTCGTATAAAGGGGATTTTACGCATAGCGTATGCCAGTCCCATCGCTAAACATTATTTTACTATCACAAGATGTGAGCCATGAATTGGAACAAACCCTTTGCATCGTCGCCATTTGGTTGCGATAGAATTGTGTGGAACATGCCTACATCAGTTCTGTTTAAATTCAGGGACCCTACTAAATTATTTCTACGAGACTCATACAGGACACATTCCATCAAAAATGTTGTAGGTCTTCGACAACTCCACATTCCGCACAATAAGTGTAATCTTTTGATTTGATAATAAAATATGGCGGACTGTCATTTTGACTTTGATTAAATGGTAGTTTACAGTAATTTTACGTTTTTATTTTGAAAATACCTGAGATTCATTTTTACTCAAAATTTCAGTATTGGAAGAAAGCATGATTTCCGATTTCCGTACATACTCTGTTTGTTTACCAGAGTAATTATATGAATGCAAAATTACATTATACGACTACTTATACGTACAGCGGTACAGTGCAACTTACCTTACTTGATCAAAACACCAACCTTTCTTATAATTTGATAAATTGACATAATGTACAAGATATGGTGGCTAATTTGACAGAAGCCATGTAACTGATTCAATAAAGTCCCAAATGACAGCGAAATATCGTATCATCAATATGCTCGTAGCTCTGGTACGAGAATGTTTTACGGCTTCTGGGTTCGTACAGTCGGTATCGAAAGTTGACAGAATCTGTACGTCTACCATGAGTTTTATCAATCTATTCTCGCTAGCGACAGTATTTATTTATATATGCTTTATTGTACACCAAATTTAAAAATACGTACAGAAAATCTTAAAAAGCTTTCACACATTTTTTTAACTAACTGTAGTTAAAAAAATGTGTAAAAACTTTTAAAGCGACTGCGCTAGCGAGTATAGATTGACAAAACTCATGGTAGACGTACTGCATTAGCTTACGAATACAATCCTTAGTAATGATACGTATCTATATTTTATGTCAGGATGTACTAACAGTTAGTTATACCACTACCCACCCACCCACTGCCACTGAGTTTGAGGGACGCTTGAATGTCGTCTTAGTAGCCCCCAACAAAACAGTGGTGTTATATATAATGTAAGTTGAACGTGTGCATCTGTGGTATCTTAGCTCCCGAATGGATGAACCGATTCTGATTTTATTTTATAATGAAATGTGACTTGTGGCTTGAATTCTATTTCAAACAATGAAATATGTATACAGGGTTATTTGAAAAAAAACAACAACCTCTTAGGCAGTGAAAGAACACATGATTATAAACAACTTTTACTTTGAGACCAACCCTGTAAACTCGAAAAAAATATCAGCTGTTTCATACAAAATGCAATATTTAGCCAAAGAAAATGTAAGAAACAGCTGATATTTTTTCGAGTTTTCAGTGTTGGTCTCAAAGTAAAAGTTGTTTATAATCATGGGTACTTTCACTGCCTAAGAGGTTGTTGGTGTTTTACAAATAACCCTGTACATAATCGTCGTGGGGTAGTTAATGTAATGAGTATCTAGACAAATTGTCACACTATCAGATAAAATCTAAAAGATCAAAATGTACCTATGGGATAATGGGATTGACTTGATGCGCTTCCGAAACATCACGTTATCGCATGATCAGTACCAATGATCTTGACCGTTTTATAATCTTTAATCGTATTGAATGTCACTTTGTCCATCCCACGGTGTTCCTATATCGCTATCACCTCAAGTAGGTACTTAAATATTCATCGCACAAATCCGCCATATCGATGAATATTTGCAAATAACAATAGCCCATTACTGCCTTTGTAAAATAAAGTCTCCGGTGTTTAGGCTATAAATCTGTCAATATTACCGTATATCTTATTCACAATATTGTTACGTAAGTGTTAATATAGTCTTTTACTCCCTTGTAAATACAAAATGTTGTGTGGTCCACTATTCATAAAATTCAACGGCTAGTTAGTACATTGTATTTCTTGTAGACAATGCACAGAAGTAGGTACGTTTTACCTATCTCTGAAATTGTCTTTTTAATTTTACTAGCGGCAAACTGAAGGGCATCATTAGTCTAAACATTTTGATATAAAGGCTCCCGCAGATAGCCGCGACGGCGAAGCGAACCATTATTCACAGAACTTGTTCTTTACTTTTTTTTAGCTTTGAGAAAATGTTTGTGGTATTGGCGTATCGCTCTTGTATTAAGTCTTCATTGCAGTCGAGTTGAAGAAGTAACTTAGAATATAAGGGATATTCTAAGTTACCTACTTCTTCCACTCGACTCTATCGAAAAGCTAAAAAATATGACTGCAAAATAATTCTAAAATGTCAACTTCTTATTGTTGTGGCAAAATATTGTCACAACAATAAGAAGAAACTAACTAACTGTTGTAACTTAGAATAAAATTAAAGGAAAAACTGGCCAAGTGCGAGTCGGACTCGCGTGCAAAGGGTTCCGAACGAATTTCATTTTTTTAACATGTTATTTTAACACTACAGACTTCTTATAGGTTTTCCTGTTATCCTTTGGGAAAAATTCTATTATCTCCAAATTTTTTTTAAATTTAGGCTCAGTAGTTTCGGAGATAAGTCATTTTTCATCTAATTTCTTGAATAACTTCAAAACCATTTATTTCAAAATTATGAAAAAAATATAATTAAAACCCTACACGATATTGTTCAAAAAACTTGTTTTTTTTATTTTCTAGTTTGACCCCCAAAAGTGACCCCCATACTAAAAATTTAATGATTTACGTAACGCGTCCATGTTTGGGTCACAGAAGTCCCATATGTGTACCAAATTTCAACAGAATCGGTTCAGTACATCCGGAGAAAACTGGCTGTGACAGACGGACAGACAGACAGACAGACAGACACCCGAGTAATCCTATAAGGGTTCCGTTTTTTGTTCGGAACCCTAAAAAGAAAACTAAGTACGCTTTCTTCACGAGGAAAATCTAAAAACTTGGGACAATTTTTTTTTTTAAATAGAACCGTTTCATTCTCATAGCTATTGGAATGAAGAAAGTTTCCTTGGCAAGTTTGCTTTGAAAGTAGATGAAAAAAAAATAGAAAAGCTAGAACATTATTGTGTCTTTCACTGCACCCTGGCTATTTGTAGGTATTGCTTTTATTGTTCGACTAAGCAACTAAGCTAAGAAATTCCTTCCATACTTAATTCTCCCATCAATATTTACCCGCTATAAGGAAAGACTTAAATCATAAATGATCCTCATTACTGAAATGCGCGCGTAAATATTTTAACATGCAAATACGACTCCATGCCTTCATTCTTCTTGCATTACGTATTATAGTAGGTAAGTAGATGTGATGTCGTTATTATACATTGTTTATTATCTTTGTACTTAATACAATGTATATTTGTTAATACTTCGGGTAATAGGGATTTGCATGTTACATTAAAACGGTTCCGGGATTTCGCAGTGAATGGCTTGATATAAGAAAGCGGCTTGGTCTGTCTTCTATTACAGATTACGATGTAAAGTACAGCCTTCATAAATTTACATTGTAAAATCTGTTCAGTGTGTCTAGTTGTAATCTATGCTATAATGAAACTATACAAAGAGCTCTATTCTAAAAATTCTAATTCGTGGTTTATATTTTTAGGGCTTTTTAATAAATACAAATGGTCACTTAAAAACAAAGCTAAAGTCGATAATTGTGTTGGTGACCTATCCTATAATGGTTCCGTTTTTTCCTTTTAAGGTACGGAGCCCTAAATAAGCGTCATGTTGGCGTCAAAGCGATTTTTTAAGAAAGAGGACCTCTTGCCTATGTAGCGCCAACTGGTGGCGGTAATATTCCTGGAAACCCTTTCTATGAATTATTAATGGAGTGCTTTAAACGCCTGAATATATGTTCTTCAGGGACTTAACATTCCCCGGGAACTTCACTATAGACAAACTACAAAGTGATGTGTATTGGCTAACGAACTTCAAAATGCCAACACGACAGGACTCTCCGGTAGCGCATGATAATCGCATACATTTTTGTTTTTAGGGTTCCGAACATCCGTAGAAAACGGAACCCTTGTAGGATCAGTCGGGTGTTGTCTGTCTGTCCGTCTGTCACAGCCAGTTTTCTCCGGATCTACTAGACCGATTCTGTTGAGGTATACTTCTGCGACCCAAACACGGACGCATGACGTAAACAAATATTTTTTTTTTAATATGGGGGTCACTTGTGGTTGTGGGGGTCAAACTAGAAAATTAAAACAAGAAGTTTTTCAAACTGTATCGTGTGACATATCAAATGAAAGGGCGTACTGTGGGGGATTTAATAATATTTTTTTTTTTATAATTTTAAAATAAATAGTTTTGAAGTTATTCAAGGAATTAGACCAAAAATGACCATTCCCCCCGCATATCTCCCAAACTACTGAGTCTAAAATTTTGAAAAAAGTGCAGATAAAAGTTCTATTCCTAAAAATTACAGGAAAACCTATAAGAAGTCTGTAGTATTAAAATAAAATGTTAAAAAAATGAAATTGATTCGGAACCATTTGCACGCGAGTCCGGCTCGCACTTGGCCAGTTTTTTAATATATTTTTCAGTACGCACATTTTCATAAAAAATTAATAGTCGTAAGAGATTATCAAGTTTTGAATTTTGTAGTAAAACAACTTTTATAGCGGGTTAATTGCAATTTGATGACGATGTAAATACCTACTTAAATATCCATAAAGCTTGATTAAGAACTTTGAGAAACTATGTTAATGTAGAGGTACTGTTAATCAAACACATTTTATGTATTAGCCAATAAATCACAAGTTTCTCTGGTTTTATTAACATTTTATTGGAATCCTCCATTAATGTCCATGGCTATCAAAATCAACGTTGATAAATTAATTCTCCCGAACGGATAAAATTGATAAAGATAAAGTTCGTCAAAGTTTAAGAGTGTGGGCTGGTGACGTCACATTTTAGTAAAAATAGTACGTGAAACACATTGAAAGAAAAAATACGTGTCCAATATTTTTTGGAAAACTACATAAATCTAATTAGAGTGAAAAATTAGTTTTTTTCAGGAAAGATTCCAATTATTCACTTTCTCTTCTTCGCATCATCATTTCATCGATAAGAGTACGTCCACTGCTATAGCAGCTCCCTCTAGCGTCACCACGTCGACCGTTCCTGTGTGCTGTAGAAGTCTCACCGCGGGAACTTAAGGTGAACTAAACATGATCTGAGCTGTCAATCCACAAGCTGAACCGACGCGTTCACTTCAAGCTCACAGCTCACTGCACGTTTGGACGGTGAGATGTTTACAAAATAGACCGGCTGTGCTTTTCGCCTCCCGGTACATTAATTTCGTAAACTTATTTATTTATTTATTTTTTATTTCTGGCCAACCAACAATTGTATGTACTGATACATTACAACTTAAAAAATAAGATTACATCTAAGGTTAGTATTACAATTTCTTAAAGGTTAGCACCGCATGCCCCATTAATGATCAGTGTTACAAATCTAACAAAATGAAATTCAAATTTAAATTAAATTAAAACAGAGCTGTCAAACTTTACAATCAAAATAATAAAGACTAAAACTACAATCGAGATTACAGAAACAAATTAGTAAAAAAAAAAAATTGTATTAATAATTAAAATCAAATTAACAATCAGAGCAATAATCAGATCAGAATGCATAATAGAAAAACAACATAAAAATCAGATCAAATTCACAACAAAAAAAAAACCAATTCACGACAAAAACAAAATCCAAAAAAAACAATCTTACAAGTGGAAACCAAATGCAATAGGACAGAAATAATTGTAATTACAATATTATACAATGTCAAATGTTATTCTGCGGAACTTGCTAAACGAATCAAAATGTACGTCAATAACATCACTGTATCCGTTAAGCTGTTTACATACAATAGAGCTAGTGCCGAGCACTGTTCTACGTGGAGGAGGGTACAATGGAGTGATGGGAGTACGAGGAAGTCTAGCCGGAGCACGAAAGAGGAATTTGCTTAGCAAGTGGGGACAATCAATTTTACCCCTGAGTAATTTATACAGAAAAATGGAATCCGCGACTCTTCTGCGTTTTTCTAATGAAACCATCTTAAAATGTGCGAGTCTGGCTCCATACGACCTTTTCCTTCTAGCAATTCCGCCGGCATAATCTAGATGCCACAGAAACCTTTTCTGTATCCGCTCCAGTCTGAGGTTGTGCGTAGCATAGTGCGGTCTCCAGATTGTGCTGCAGTATTCCAAGACACTTCGCACTAAACTGTTGTACAGCAAAATCTTGGTACTACTGCGTTTGAAACCGGCTGCATTCCTGACAACGAATCCTAGCATTCTAGAAGCCTTCCCAATGATACCCTCAACATGAGGTACGAAAGTCAGAGCGTTATCGAAAGTATCACCCAAGTCCCTTATCTGATCCACCTCCTGGATAACGCCAGCGCCTACATGGTAAACACTAGGTGTTATTTACTTTTTCCGAGTGTACTTTACGTGGTAACATTTTTTTTATATTCAACTCCATTTCATTATCGTTACACCATTGAACTAATGAGTCGACTTCGCTCTGTTGTAGTTTAGTATCATCGCTAGACTCGGTTACCCTAGAGAATTTGAGATCGTCAGCGTACATGTAGCAGTCTGAAAATTTGAGGCAGTGTGGAATATCGTTGGCGAACGCAATGAAAAGAACCGGACCGACGTGCGAACCTTGGGGTACCCCTGAAGTGGTCCCATAGGTATCAGATTGGAAACCATTAACTGCGACATAGAAAAGACGGTTTTCGAGGTAAGATTTTAGCCAGTTAAAAAGTGTGCCAGTAATACCGTACGCAGAAAGCTTTGACAGAAGTATATGGTGAGGAACACGGTCAAAAGCTTTACTGAAGTCTGTGTAAATATACTAGGTAACTAGGTAAGTAACTAAGAAATGGTAGACAAGAGCAATAAACCATGTACCAATCATATCTTATTTTATCCAAAACAAAACAAAATCCAATTGGTAATACAAGACAAAAGAAAGTCAAACGTCGCCACAGATCTTTAAATAAGACTTAAAAACGTATATTCAGTTCATACTGCGGACGTGCTCGTTCGCAGGTCTCCACAAATGGACGCTGACAGACTTCCTAGTCTGTAACATATTTTTATTATCTTTCTCTCTCTAATGTACGATAACATTGAGTGTGTGAAAGGAATAGCGTTATTGCAGCAGAGGCGCTGCTACTTGAAATGCAAGTGTCGTTAGTTGCAAGTTTGTTTCTTTATTGGAAACAATTACTACCAGTGGCGTGCGGTAGGTGCAAGCCAGCATATACATAGGTAATAACTGGTTAAAAAGAAAACTCATCGCTATCGCGCCCACCCATTGCACCATGCTTTTTCTGTACTGAATTCTGTGCCATAGTGATATTAATTATTTCTTATATCATTAAAAACATCGAAATATAACACAATGAAAATAACTAAAACAGCTGAGCAAGATCAAAACTTTTTTCAACCTATTAGTAGATGGTGACGTAAATGATATAAGAGCCTAGAAAGACTAAAATGGCACCGGGTATAGGGACTAAGGTGTCAAGCTGGCGTGCACCTACCGCTCGCCACTGATTACTACCTACCTATGTATCATAATGGTCGCATTTAAAATTAATAAACCTAAGAGTTTTTTCACATTATTTATGATGGCAAAGCTAGTCTAGCTCATTGTTTAAAAATAAATCAGATTCCTATTGTTGGGAAGAAAGCATTGAAATTTTACTTTCTGGGCAAAAGATTGATCATTAATCGGGGAAGAAATAGACAATTAAGCCATTATCTACCTACTTAACTGTACACCAAACATAGTTTCACAACTCTAGAAAACTGCAAGCAGTATAGTTTTTGGGTAACTAGCTTTTCAATGTTTTTCCCGACCCTAATAAAGTAGAGAAAAGGCTTAGCAGATGATGATAATATACCTATGTAGAAAAATATATTACAGAAACATAACCTAGATCAATGGTACACCCTTTTTTCGGAAATCATCAAATGACTCCTCCCGCTCTGGGTGGAGCAGAAGGGAGTGTCAGACTCTTACTGACTAAAACCCATCCGTGTTCCTCCTAATGCTCTTTGCGTTCCTGGGCCGCGGCGACTCTCTCGAACAAATCCCGCAACCCCGGATCAATGGTACACCCACCCTAGCAAATAAAGCAAAATATTTGGACATCAAATAAGTTGTAAAAAAAAAAAAAAACTGAATTCGTATGTACCAACAACTTCAATAGAATTATCACCAGCTTCACAGCCTTTATTTAAACACAATGGCGAGAACAACCAGTACAGTGGATCACGAAAGTGTTAACTGTAATGTGCTCGGCTGTGTGTCAGTGAAACGCATGTCGTGACCTCACGAGCTGTCATTCACACTCTGCACCGAGATAGTGTAACGATATGATATTTAGTTTAAAGCAGGAGCGAGTTGATTGTTTTGTGCTTGACTGTACATTTTTTAATAGATTTTCTGGTTTTTCCGTTATCTCACTTTTTTTTGTTACATTTTCACTGTCAATGGTTTTTTTATTAGACGATTGAATTAATTCTGGTGGCTGATCTTGTACAGGGTTTAAGTCACATCAGCGCTCAAAGGAACACCATGGATTGAGTTCATGATGTTTCTGAATTCCCTAGAGTTATAATGTTTCGTTTGATTTTAACTATATTAAAACAATATGTTCAGTTTATTATTTTTATTACACTAGGACAGAGGACTAAAAATTTATTTTAAACTAGCTTCTGCCAGCGGCTTCGCCCGCGTGTTCCCTAGGGAACATACTCCCGGGATAAAAAGTAGCCTATGTCCTTTCTCAGGCTCTAGACTATCTGTGTACCAAATTTCATTTAAATCGGTTCAGTAGTTTTGGCGTGAAAGAGCGACAGACAGACAGACAGAGTTACTTTCGCATCCTACTAATATTATAAATGTGAATGTTTGTATGTTTGTATGTTTGTATGTTTGTGCCTCAATCAGGCAAAAATGGCTGAAGGGATTTGGATGAAATTTGGCACACATATAGTTCACATCCTGGAATCAAACATAGGCTACTTTTTATCCCGATAAAAGGCAACGCTTAACGAAGACTGAGGAGGAAGTGGAAACCCAGCGCTTCTGCTGCCTTAGTACTTCAGATTCAAAAGTACCAGGAGAACAGAAACATGTCGTCGTATTTCCGGGGCTGAAATTGGGAGCGCTTAAGATTCACAAGTACCAGGAGAACAGAACGATGTTAAAGTATTTTTGGGCCAGAATTTTTTTTTTTTTTTTACCCTCGAACAGAAATATGTATGTTGAAGTTTATTCCGGGCTGGAATTGTGAACGCTATTCACATGTGACAGGTGAACAGAAACATGTTTGAACTATTTCTGTGGCTGAAATTATGAGCGCTAATGATTCACAGTACCAGGAGATCATAAACATTTCGAAATTTTTCCGGCGCTGGAACGGTGACCGGTTAGAATTCAAAAGTACCAGGAGATAAGAAACATGTCGAAGTATTTTCGGAGCTAGGATTGTGAATGCTAAAGATTCCCAGGAGGCCAGAAATTTGTCGAAATATTTCCGCACTAGATATATGAGCGGTAAGGATTCAAAAGTACCAAAACAACATAAAAATGTGGAAGTTTTTCCGGGTTGGAATTATGAGCGCTAAAGATTCTTTATGTACTAGGAGACCAGAAATATGTCGAAGTATTTCCAGGGTTGGAATTGTGAGCAGTTAGGATTCAAAAGCATCAGGAGATCAGATACATGTAGAAGTATTTTCGGGGCTGGAATAATGAGCGCTACAGATTCACAAGTACTAGGAGAACAGAACTATGTAAAAGTATTTTTGAGCTAGAATATTTTTTGTTTTTTTTTTTTTAACAGTCAAACAGAACAATGTTTGTCGATGTTTTTTCCGGGCTGGAATTGTAAACGCTATAGATTCACATGTGACAGGAGACTAGAAACATGTCAAAGTATTTTTTGGCCGAAATTGTGAGCACTAAAGATTCACAAGTACCAGGAGACCAGAAACATGTCGAAATATTTCCGGCACTGGAATCGTGAGCGGCTAGGATTCAACGGTATCACGAGAACAGAAAAATGTTGAAGTATTTTCCGAGCTGGAATTATGAGCGCTAAAGATTCATTATGTTCCAGGAGACCAAAAACATGTCGAAGTATTTTCGTGGCTAAGTTAGTGAATGCTAAAAATTAAAAAGGATCAGGAGACCAGAAACATGTCGAAATATTTCCGGAGCAAAACTTATGAGCGGTAAGGATTCAAAAGTACCAGAACAACAGAAAAACGTGGAGGTTTTTTCCGGGCAGGAATTATGAGCGTAAAATATTCATTATGTACCAGGAGATCAGATACATGTCGAAATATTTCCAGGGTTGGAGTTGGGAGCAGTTAGGATTCAAAAGTACCAAGAGATTAGAAATATGTTGAAGTATTTTCGGGCTGTAATTATGAGCGCTACAGATTCACACGTAGATACTAGGAGATCAAAAACATGTCAAATTATATTTTCGGCAGGAATTGTAAGCGCTAAAGATTCACAAGTACTCGGAGACCAGAAACATGTTTTAATGTTTCAGGCGCTGGAATTTTGAGAGGTAAGGATTCAAAAGTACCACGAGAACAGAAACATATAGCTTTATTTTCCGAGCTCTAATTATGAGCGTAAAAGATTCGCAAGTACCAGGATACTAGAAACATGTCGAAGTATTTCCGGAGCTGAAAGTACGGACCATGAAGGTGAATATCCGATAATGAGAATCTGGGACAAAGAAGTTGCGCGCCACCTCTAAAGTCTACGCAGACGAAGTCGCGGGCAAAGTGCTAGTTTATAATATTAGTAAGGAAGTAAGGATAGACTGGTTGTAGACTCTAAATTCGAACGACGGCGATCCACCCATTTGCGGTTAGAATGTCCCAAAATGCACTTCATTTTCACTTACAAATTCCGCTGCGTCTCCCCAATTGCACCACAATTCACGCCAGACGGGAGTACCAAGGATAATTTGCGATTTGCGTCGCGCACCTCTTGCCACTTTCACATAGAAAATCGTGATACAATTCCTCAACACGATATGAGGAAAGAAAAAAATATAATATTCTATATTGAATGAGACCACCTGTAAGTCCTGTAACAAAGGTACGTACGTGTCCCTTTCTTTCATACGAATTCTTCAAACTATATGAGATGTTGGCTTCGTATCCGTGCTCATATTGTTCCGTTTTTAGATCAAGGCAGGCTAGGCTTCTATTGCTTTTGTGTTGCCCGTAATGAAAACGTGAGGCAGAAAATAAAAAATGAATGACGAGCGGGAAATATTTTAAAAATGGAATGACGTTGGCACATTTTTTTTATGGAATTAATAAGTACTATAACGGTTTTTGGACTTTCCCCACATAAATAATTATCAATTTCGGTGAGTTGCAGTGGTCCAGATAATTTATCGGTTACGAAACATTTAAAAATTATGCGTTTTCAAGAACCAATAGGACCATATGTTTGCTTATGCAATTAGATAATGCCTTCATAAACCCAGTAGTCTTATTATACTTTACAAGACCGTGAACAAATCTAAGAAATAGTAATCGATAGAAATAAACTGTAAGCGGCTACTGCCTCGTATTTCTACACATAATTAGCTATAAACCAAACTGCTAATATACTAAACTGATTACAGAAGAGATACCATTCTTGTTAGAAGCTATTTACATTGATATTTGTTGTTTATGAATACTTAGGTACTTAATGGATGCGGTCGAAAGTTATATTATTTAGACACATTGTTATCGACTATTTGTTAATTATTACCGTTGATTGGTCATCTTTTAGAAAAGGATTTATCTGTAATGTACAAAGATTGTTGAAAGTTGGAGACCATAATATTCTAAAGATTGAGGACTTAACCGAAATGTGTTTTGTTGTAGCTAAGACTGAACTGCAATGACGAAACGGGTTGCTTCAGATGCAGTTCTGATAGAATTTCGAACTGGAGTCCTACTTTTGGAAGCCCGAGCTATACGTATAGTCCGGGTTTTATATTTTTCCAAATTCCTTGTATTATAAACCGGCACGAGTCGTGAGCACACTCTCCATTGGTCGGTTTGACGACGACAGCTCTGACGCTTCACGTTATTGGTTCGTCAGTCAATGCTCATCGACTATTGGGCTTGTAAGTTTCGTTCGCCCACCGTACATTAGCGAGATCACCCTGCTGCATTCATTTGTGCTCACGACTCGTGCCGGCTACTAGGTATATCGGAGTTAACGATACGACAAACCTTCTAACAGGACTTTATCAAACAAAAGTTTAAAATCGTTTCTGTATCAACACAAGTATTTACTCCACACCTAAAGGAAATACCTGATACATATCCGTCCATAATCAGATCACTGCATAAATAAAATATATTAATATTCGATGCAAAATATGTGTCCATTACAGCGTAAGACTGGATAGCCTAGTGACTTTCCCTTAACGAAGCGTGTCCGACAATTGGTCCCACTCCATACAACCAGCTTTCCTATCTCTATCGAAATAACTTAAGTACATCATAAAATATAACTACAGTATTTATTTTCATTCAAATGAAGTTGACTTTCTATTCAGAACAGGATAATCATGAAAATGTAGACCATGGCAGTCAATGGTTTCTTGTCAATGTCAACACGCAAATTGTGAAAGTTAACAGGAAAAAGGATTAGTTTCATTTTGTTCTAGATAAGTTTTTACTTCAATTCTCTTCAAAGCTATTTTATAACAGGAAATTAGTCTTAAAAGGTACCCATAGACAAACGCTAAGGCTGACGCGACAATGGGATAAGCGTTTTTAGATACAACTTGGTATCTTCGCGTAGTGCCTGTCTGTAGAAGAGTCAAATATATTCGTATATTGAATTGAATTCGACGCGGAACTCAATTCAATGTACGAGTAACAAATAGAGCTCCCAAAATATAGTTTTTTGTCACTTCGGCCAATATTCTTGGTTCGTTTGAAGGAATCCTTTCCACATCAATCAACTCAGTCGCAGTGACATCGAAAAACCCTCGATTAATAATAATAATAATAAAAAATAATAAAAATTTATTGTTCATAAAGAGTAAATATCCATCTTTTACATGACACTGAACCCCACACTAGGATACCCTGTGTCGTGGGGTTCAGTCTCTTTCGTCTAAGAAATAGTGTACAAAATTCAGTTTTATACAGATTCTGGATTCTGAACATTTTAAAACAAAAAAGTAAAATTTAAAAATTAAAAACTAATAAAAATAAAAAATGTTACAGCCGCTAACAGCGCTTATGGTATCCTGAGAGTGTGTGTGTATGTGTATGTGTATGAGTGTAAGTGTAAGTTGATGAAAGTTGGTGCAGGTGATGGTTAGAAGTTGAGGGTCAAGGGTTATGAGTTTCTGAGGGTATATGTGTTGAATAGGTGGATTGAGTTAGCTAAAAAATTGATATCACATGTTCAGTTTCATTATAGTTTAAACCTTGAAGCCATTCCGTTACAAGTTTTTTGCATGAGAACTTGGTCATGAAAAACAAAGTTCAGATGTTTATTTGCTTTGCTGTATAAGTGTGGCCCCATGTAAGAGTACGCTTTATGTCCAAACACCCGATGACAAAACGTTTTTTCCCACTTGGGTAGTCTACGCGAACGTTGATCTTGTACCATGGAGGTTGGTGCTGTAGAATGGAACCTAAGGATGACTGCCCTGATATACAGCTGACGGAACTGTTAGCATACCAGTACCTCGATACAGTGCATCTGTAGCGTAATGTAACTTCTTTTTAAAAGATGTTTTTAGGATAGCTCTTTGCGCTCGTTCAGCAGTAATAAGGATGCTTTTGCCAGCTGAGCCCCAAGCCACTACACAATACCCTAGAATTGCCTGACACAGTGCGTAGTAGGTTGTTTTCAGAGTGTGGTGGTCTGCTATTGATCTCAGTTTCCTGAATATGTATAAAAGCTTTCTCACACGTGTGTTCAGAGAGTCAATATGCCTACTTCAAGTCAAGTGTTTATCAATGTTAATGCCAAGATACTTAATGCATTCAATCTGATCAAAAGTGGGACAGTGGCAGGTACATCCCGGGTAGAAGTCACAGCTATGGAACTTGACTGAAAGTTCTGAAGGAACAGATGATTTTTTGTTGATTGAAAAATTAACAATTTTTGTTTTTGCAACGTTAAGTGTTAACAAGTTGTACTGTAGCCACTTAGATATAGTCATCATCCCACACTCTGCGGCTCTGTAGACTTCTTCCCAGGATTTTCCGTAAAAGATGACAGCCGTATCATCGGCATACGCAAAGATCTGTGCATTGTTGAGGTCTAATGAGCAGAGACCGTTGACATACAGCAGGAACAAAGTAGGGCCCAGGACAATGTCAATAAAAAGCTGTAGGTAACTATCAATTAGGGTTTTCAGGAAAAAATATGGCACCAGTTGGCGCCGAAAACGAGACCCTCTTCTATGAGAACGTTGACGTCAATAATGACAGAAAACTTAGCGCTTTGACAGGATCTTGGCCCTGGCCTCAGTGCTGCCACCTGGTGTACGTCATTTCCGAAAGCTTTGGTTTAATCCTAGCGGAGAAAATGACTTAGATAAAGGTAGGGTTTAGATTTCAGCTCCAAAGATTCTTCTAGTTTCAATGAACAGCACACAGCTGCCCTCTTTCATACCCAGGTCTTCAATATAAACCATATATAGCCTAAACTAAAATATACCAAAGTTCTAATTTATAGTTGTTGAATGTTTTGCCGCCTTTGTTCCCAAATGTTTGCGCCATTACTTAGTATGCTGTGGCCACTGTGATCGCTAACTTTACGAAATAAGTGGTTTACACTGGCTCAATATTTATATTTTGCTCCAAATTCCTTATTGCTTCTTAAGCAGTATCTTTGAATTGTACTGTAGAAGCATTGTAAGAGTTTTTTCCTATCATAGATTGTCAACGAACATGCCGCTTTGGTCGCGTGATCACAAGTGTGGCTGCTGTGCAAGGGGTCCTGGGTTTGATTTTCAGGTTGAACAAAGTGTTTTTGTGTTTTTCTAACTTGAATTTCTTAGTATCATGGAATTTCTTGGAGTCTAGATTTGTACCCTGTAATAAGTAGCCTCATATTTCATGGGATTTAAACGTTTTGTGGTTGTTCTATGTCTGCCAGCCCAGTGATCCTAAGAAAGGTGACGGCACAGTGATCACGGCTTGCCGTGCACAGCGAAGCTTAGGGGAGACCCTTCACAGTCTCCTCAGGGATGTGCCCTAACAGACGTTGCACAGAAGGCCCCTTCTATGTGCTGATGGTGATCACCGGAGTGGTTTTAATGAGGTAATAATTCCACACTCCCTGGTATTTTCCCCCAAAGTCCAGGCGGCCCTTTGAAGGTTCCCCCCGAAAACAAGAAACAGTAGGTACTTATACCTTTGCCTACCCCTGAAGCGCCAGGCGCCGTTATGTTATTGGTAGAAGAAAATAGTTGTATTTATAAACGAAAGGAATGGTGATTGAATACGGCTTTGAATGGGAACTAATTTTATTTACAGATGTATTCAATAGTGTTTACTTTCGATTCAAAGGAATAGGGAATATGCATGCGATTTTTTTATTTGCTAAATGAAATACTTATTAACTCTAATAAACAATTATGAAATTATTTTTTAAATACCTTCATCAGCGATGAAGTTATAAAGCTTCAAAGTTTACAATTAGAAAGAGAAGTCCGATATGAATTGTGACGTCAAAGTTCTTGGCGCCTATACAGCTGCCATAGAAAACAGCGTTTTCGCGAGAGGGACAGATACATTTGTTTAAAATAATTATATCTCGTTTGTTTTTCGAGCAATTTTGATTCTATTTTCACTGTTAGTATTATAATTATTTGTGTATATTTTTAGATAAACTGTATAGATAATAAATATTTTTTTCGTGCATATTCCCTATTCTTCAACATAATGAAAAGAAAAAACAAAACGTAGAATAAACTATGGCTGCTTTTCAAGTGTCTGAAGTTTGTAGTTGTACTATTATTTCTTTAAATAATTCATTTAGAAACTCTACTGAAACCCGATTTCTCAAACACCTGATTTCTAAGAGATTTTAGAACTGAAATTAATCTTACTGTAAATTCAATTAACAAAGGCGAATTGAATTCGCCATTATCCGAGGGTTACCTTGATGGATTACCACAATTAATACTCAGGCCCACAATGAGATTCAGTCGGCATAAATCACTAATATGCTTAATGTATTCAATAAACACAGTGGTACCGTGTAAACCGTTCGACTTAGTAGTAAGTAAGTTGTGGCTACTAACGGTGCGGTCTTGCTACGCCGAATTTGTTTTGTCCCATACACGTTACATCACGCTTATATTCCCTGAAGGGTTACGCAGAGGTGTACTTATAGTACACCCACTTTTCTCTAGTTATTTTTAAGTCCCATCAAACACGGGGAGAGCCTATTGCCATCAACAGAGTAAGAGTCTAGACTTGAGGCAGCTACTGATAAATTTATGAGATGATGACAGGTAGGGCCAACCCTACCTCTCTTAACACGCAGATGCCTCCGTGTCTCGGAAAGCATTACCCATCAAATACATAACTTGTAAAAAAACCAAGTCTCCCAACTCAGGTCATCTACTGTAAAAAAAGTTGTGAAATACCCAGTTTGTTAATTTATTCAGTCCCTTATTAAGGGTCCTTCTGTCTTAAGTTATTAAGTAATTAGCTAACCTAACAACATCTTATAGTGACCATATCAATATTAAACATCTTTTATGGTTTAAATAAATAGACTGACTTGGCCATCGCATGAAAACACACTGTACCTCACAAGTAATAAATTTAGTGCAATTGCCAAATCAATCTTTTTATTTAAACCATAAAAGATTTTTAATATTGATGTGGTCACTATTATTAATTCAGGCATCTAATTTTATCCACAACGAAGTTATAGGGGGTCGAAAATGGCCTGAACTGCTTCGAGAAAAGGATGGTACGGCCGTGCCACTTTTTTGCTCGACTTGGCGGGGGCACTGCCGTGCTCCCAGATTAGTTACTGTTGCTCTCGGCTGTAATTTGAAGATCTTTGATAGTTATCGCGGACTGTCCCTACGCTGGTATTATATTATCTTTGCGAAAGCCAAAAAATCTGACACTATTCTTGCTGTGTATCATGTTACCCAGTTATTGGGTTGTCAAATAGGCAGTCGCTCCGTGTAAATTACTGGTAATCAGCTGCATCCATTTGGACTGAGAGCCGACCTCAATGTGGTTGAGACAAGGGTAGGCAGATTGATTGACTTTCCTCTACACGGAATTCGGACTCAAGACCTCATGCAGCAGTAGCTGGTGCAACCACAGAATCACTAGAGTCTAGTGGTTGTTCTACTGACTAGTTAGACCAACGAGACAGTGTCATTAAGTAATTCAATAAGCTGTTAACTATTGAATTTAACCGTGTAACTTTGGGTTACTTTGTTGTAGAAATACTGGGTAGTAATCGGATACTATCGTGGGCTAAGACATGTTTATATTGTGTTAAAAAGCTTGACAATACCGTATTGTGCTTGGTTTATATTACGCACAGGAACGGTCGATACAGCGACGTTTGAGGGAGGCTTATGTCCAGCAGTCGACGTCTATCACCAGAAGTGATAGTGATTGATGCACGCAGCGTTGGAAGGCCTTCCACAAGGTGGACCGATGACTTGGTGAAGGTCGCGGGAATCCACTGGAGAGGAGACGAACAGGACTGGTCGTTGTCGTGACTCTTGGGGGAGGCCTATGTCCAGCAGCGGACGTCTTACAGCTGAAATGGTGACGATGATGATAAACACGTTAGATAATTCAAAGCTTTAACTGAAAAATCTACTTATATTTGTCGAATTTGATATTATTATGATGGGGAAATATTTTATGACTAAAAGCGCGGTGGTCTCTGATATGATGACTAATGGAATTGTTCGAAAAATTAACGCGACTCAGGGGGGCTACTCTCTAACGAAATCCGTAGTTTCGGGCTTAGTTGCGGGCGGGCGTATTCTACTCACCTACAGACTTACGATTAGTCCCGAACCCGAACTGAGAATGAATGACAACACGATTTCACAGTAACTGTCAAATCGTGTTATCATTAGTTCTCAGTGGTTAGGTGATACGAAGTAGAAAATGCCCGCCCGCAACTAAGCCCGAACCTACGGATTTCGTTAGAGAGTAGCCCCCCTGGAACGCACAGGGGAATTGAAGGAAACAGGGGATGGTTTTAGTCAGCTAGAATCTGACACTCCCCCCTCCTAGAGCTCCGTCTAGAGTGCAAGAAATCATTTGATGATTTCCCATTAAAAATAAAGTATACATCTACATTCTACTGTAATTAAAGGTCAATGACGATTCTTCGGAGAAGTCGGAAAAGCATACGGAGACTGACATGTACATATGAAATACCACAGATAAAATGAAACATGTACATTTCGCGATAACACAGTTACAAGGCCGGAAATTACATATAAACGCGACCAATGCGGTTGAGTAGGTATGTTTGTATTTAATTTACTATCCGCATTGTGGTCAGGAACCAATAAATGTGTAAAGGTAATAAAATAGTTCCGCTCTTAAGTATTAATTGATTTTCTTTCAATAGATCTATGTGACTTGAATTTGGTCGGTATTTTTTCATTTTAATTGATACTATTCGAAATTATGTACTCTTTCACATATCTAAACATTCGATCACAGCCTTTTTATTATTGACTAGTTGACCCATGCAACTTCGTCTGCTCCGCTTCTAATGGCCTTAGCGTGATGATCTATAGCCTTCCTCGATAAATGAGCTATCTAATACTGAAATTTTTCAAATGGGACCAGTAGTTCCGAGTTGAGATTAGCGCGTTCATGCAAACAAAGTAATATATAAAGCTGAAGAGTTTGTTTGTTTGCTTGAACGCGCTAATCTCAGGAACTACTGGTCCGATTTGAAAAATTCTTTCAGTGTTAGATAGCCCATTTATCGAGGAAGGCTTATAGGCTATATATCATCACGCTAAGACCAATAGGAGCGGAACAGTAATGAAAATTGTGACGCAGACGAAGTTGCGCGGGTCAGCTAGTAAGTATAAGGATATAAGGAGGCTATAAAAAAATATATACCCTACCAGGGTATGTTTTTTATGGCAAAACGACGTTTGCCGCGTCAGCTAGTTAAAATATAAAACCCGAAAAATTTAAATTAAAAATTACAATTTATTTAACATTTAAAATTTTACCGCACTTGTAGAGTTTCACTAACAAATATTTTTTTGAAACTCAACTCTTTGGATTGGTGTAACATATAATTTCTAGTCTAAACTAATATCTATATGTAAAAGTCAATCTCTAGAAATACTGATCCGATAGAAAGCTGCAGTATCGCTGATTTTCTTTTTTCCTATCACGTAGGACTCGGAAGTAAACCTGCTGGAAAAAGCTTGTCTAAAAACAATAAACAATTTTACAATAATGTAATAGGTATCCTCTGCAGGATGTATCAAATACGGAACTCGTTACTATAAATTGAATCATAAACTACAAACAAAAGTTTTACTACCTTTACACAATGAGCATTCGTCAATCACAGACCGCGACCGTTATCATCGGCTGCCGTAGTCCACTGGTCAAATAATTAGCAGTCTTATGGGCCTGTAATTAAGTTATTATTTCCTTGCCCTCTGTGCGAGTACTGCGAGCTTTCCTTCAATATGATATATTGTTCCTGAATGCTTGTGCGCAATAAAATTAATAATTATGTTGCGCACGGTTGCGCCAGTCCCCGGTCGCTGACTGTGTGACCTTGCCCTTAGGCGTAATTTATGGAAATGGGAAAGGTAGAGAGATCGATCCGAGTTTTCTTTTATTGTTTATGTCGTGTTCGCGATTGTACGTGTGTCATACGCTTTAAGGACTTTATTAAGGCAGGGCGAACAGGTGCGACAACAAGAATTACGTGTCGACGCGTTAACATAGAAATTGAATTTCAACTTTTATTTATTTTAAACTTCTTGCTCAGTATTGGTAAATAGGCAGACTAAATGCAACAAAGCATTCTAAACTATACCAACTATACCAATCAACCTAAATAAATAAAAACTGGCCAAGTGCGAGTCGGACTCGCGTGCAAAGGGTTCCGAACGATTTTTTTGAAGTGAAAACTTCTTTAGCGGCGTTGAGCACTTTTTCTGTAATGGGTATAAAATCTTAAACTCGCGTCAGGGTCACGTGATGCTGATCGAAAAAGCGTAAGACGGACTCGCGTCAGGGTCACGTGATGCTGATCGAAAAAGCGTAAGATCGAGGGGAAGGGAGAGGAACTAGTATCTCCCACTCTTTCTACCGTGCCTGAGTGTGCTGCTCCGCTTAGGCGGCACAGGGCGCTTGCGCGAATGTCCGTCTGTGTTTATGTACAGCGTGCCACGCGTATCCAAGGATACGAAATTACGAAATTATGGATGAAAGTTGATTTTTCTAAGAGATAAAAAATAATGTAATATATAAATAAATAACGATATAATATTATGAATAATAACATGTAAATTGTCATATTTGTGTACGATAGCGCAATAAATAAACATTGTATTCTACCTCATAAATGATAGTATTTTTGTACTTATAATTAAACACAACGTTATTTTTTGTTGTTTTTATGGTTCGTTTTGTTTATGTCAGGAACTGTGTCAAGATTGACATCTGTCACTTGACAGTCGCTGTCGCGGCCACACGTCAGTGTCTTTTTGTTTATTTTGTTGTCGGTGGTTTGTCTATGATGTGACCGCGACAGTAAGGATGTATTATTTACATGTTTTCACTTCTGCCGGCACTCCCGGAGTGCTACCGGTGTTTTTTTTTTTAACACTACAGACTTCTTATAGGTTTTCCTGTAATCTTTAGGTAAAGATCTTTTATCTCCATTTTTTTTAATTTTAGGCTCAGTAGTTTCGGAGATAAGGGGAGGGGGAATGGTCATTTTTCGTCTAATTTCTTGAATAACTTCAAAACCATTTATTTTAAAATTATGAAAAAAATATAATTGAAACGCTCACAGTAAGCCCTTTCATTTGATATGTCACACGATATTGTTCAAAAATATTTTTTTTTTTAATTTCCTGGTTTGACCCCCAAAAGTGACCCCCATACTAAAAAATAATAATTTACGTAACGCGTCCGTGTTTGGGTCATAGAAGTCCATATGTGTACTAAATACTAAATTTCAACAGAATCGGTCCAGTGGATCCGGAGAAAACTGGCTGTGACAGACGGACAGACAGACAGACACCCGAGTGATCCTATAAGGGTTCCTTTGTTTTCGGAACCCTAAAAATATCCAACAGATTCAATTTCCATAAAACGTGTCGTCGCATGATTTTCGTGTTGTCGCGTCGTCTCTGTCTGTGGGAATCTTTAGGATGTTTCAGGCGAAGCAATAAATATAACATTGAATTACAATTAGTATTCCTAATTGAGTTGTGTTTGTAATAAAGTACCGACAAAGTGGGTACGATTAATTAATTCATTATATAACCATAACGAGAATTATTCTATTGACAGTCCTACAATAATTATTAATAGTGAAACTATTATCGATAAACGCCTTGTAAGGGAAATTGCCCTCATAAAGTATCTGAGTGTTTCTGACGTCATCAGAATAAAGCCGGAACCGAATTGCTATTGCTATTGGAAACATGCTAGTCCTGCTCCATAGGACAATCTAGGGTGTAGTAGACATAGTGAAACTGGTTGATATGTTTGTGTTTATTATATTAATATTTACTACGTAAACAGGTGTATTTACTGATTTTTATATTTAATTTAACTCACACACTGATCATATAAATCAATAGTTGCAAAAATTTGTACATATGTGAGTATTATGTTCCCTTACTAGCAAACTTATTAATTTTACCTACTAATAGGTACAATATTTGCATTTCTTTATTGTACCTATTAGTAGTATATAAGTGTTTTTTTGGGAGCATCGTCCTCACATATAATCAACTGATTAATGTATGCAAATATTGTAAAGCTTATTTTTGAAAAGAGTAACTATGGAGTTTCTTGTCCGTTCTTCTCCATAAGAATCTACCTTTTGCGAACGGACGACTAGAGTCACTATAATATTTTATTTTAATTTGACGTTCAAAAGTGCCTTTATTGGTCTAGTTGAAATAAATCATTTGACTTTGACTTTATTATTTTGTACACAGACCTCAAAGACCGGTAGCACTACTAGAATCGGCATTGTGAAAACTTCCCAAGCAAACTGACCATGTCACAGAGTGTTACCGTAGGGCTTAGTGTGAGTTTAACGTACTCGCTCGCGTTAACGTAAATGTTCGCTTATGTCAAATAGTACAAAAAAAAGTTTTTCGTTATTGTCACCAGACGGCGCTTATACCTACACCAAAATAGTAACTAAATTATGGACTGTAGTCTGAAAATAAAGTTTTTTTTTTTTTAACGTTTAAAAAACTCGCACAAAGGCCACTGGTAGGCCGCTGCAAACACATCTTGGCAAAATGGGGTTCTATAGACCCGTCGGATACTCAGAGTGAGTGCGGTGCTCCTGTTCAAAACATGACCCACATGTTGGAGTGTCCCAAGTGCCCATATACCTGTACTTTGGAGTATTTGATGAATGCAACTGCTGCTGCATTTGACGTGGCCACCTACTGGACCTAAACCGTCGACTCGAAAAGAAGAACAAGTGTTACCGTTTCATCATCATATCAGATTTAATCACCCAATTCCGTATAGGCCTCCAATGTATAGGCCTCCTTGCCCGCCTTATCTTTTTGATATGCCCTGTTCTGTGCGTCCCTCATCCACGCTTTACTCACGGTTTTGGTGATATAGTCGACCCAACGCGATCTTAGACACCCTTGACGAGGGCGTCAAGGGTGTCTGTGATTGTGATGGCTATAGCAGCCGAAACTGTTGCTAAGCTCACATTGTGCGGTTGGTAAGCATCATTTTGTCAGAGAACAGTTTTGTATCTTAAATTATATCATTAAAGATTAAAAGGTTTGCCATTAAAATGTCGCCTACGGTAAGGCGGCGGTAATGGCTCGATTTGCTCTGTAGTCTACAACCGGAACAGAACACAATTGTTTTGTAACAAAACCTAATCGGTTAAACTCCTTATCGATACTCAATGTTCAGGAATGCATTATCATTTCCAAATCTACATTATCAATACATATATCATTCATACTCGGTTGTATCAAGGCGTCGTTTTACGAGTAGATCTCGTAGTCGAAAACATCGCCAAAATGTCTGCGGTCCGTGATAAATCTCACGTACGCAGAAATATTTGGCGGGAGACGTCATGGAGCCAAGAGTGACGTCATATGTCGCTTGCTTAGATGTCTAGATAACTGCTAACCTTGTTCGGCCAAACTAGGCGATAAAGTTATGCCTGTGTTAAAAGTGTACTGCGATGAATTGATGTCAGTGTCGTCTTATTAAGTGAATTTACACCTGTATTGCTTATTTATTGATTTATTATTATATTATTGATTGTCTCTGTCATCTCTGACCTAGACTAGAGTCAAGAGCAAACCCATCCCAAATTAAAAAAAAAGAATTGAATTATTGTTGTGTAAATAGAAGGATACGCAGCAACATGATGAATAGATAGATCTAATCTTTATTGTAAGCATACCATAAGAAATTACAAGAAGGGCTTAAAAATAATTGGTTTTAACAAAGGGTGGCCTCGTCGCTAAAAGCGATCTTTTATTTACAGAAAACCTTTGGTTGAATTTGACAGGCTTCTGTATTAAAGCGGACATACCGTACATAAACCCACGCTATGCGGAAATCCTTCTAAAATACTCCTTTTGCTTTGCCTTCATCGAATTTGACCATTTTACGTGCGTGCAGTGCTCAATATTACATAAAATATATCTAACCGTTTACAACAATAAATATTTCAACACCGACAATAAAACTCCACAACCACAATGGGCATGGCTAACATAAACCACACCGATCATATGATCACATAAACTGATGAATTTTGTAAAGTGATCACCGCGGTGTCATATTAGTTAAGGAATGTTCCAGACACTGACAGTACTCGTACAGAGTACGGAACGTCACACCGGCCCCGACTAGATACGCCAAGTCTTGCTAAATATTCGTGGCCGCGCAATTGCGTTTAGCACAATTTTCGGCTATCATAGCAATAGGTAGTCACAAGTAGCTGTTGCCTGCTTCGTCTTGGTCAAACTCGTAAAACAGATCAAATGACAATTTAATGACTTTTTTGTTTTGTGCGGAATTTTCTTTTTCTAAAATAAAAGCAAAGTAAAATTATTTGCTTAGCTATCTGCCAGTGAAAGTCTCTTAAAAATTGTTCATGCCGTTTCGGAGATAAGCTGGAACAAACAGACAGACTATGCATTGATTTAGTCAAAAAGTTATTATTTTAACTTTTTAACAGACACTATAATTTAAATTATAAGTATCTATACTAATCCTGCCAGGGTAACGGAATTTGTTCGAAAGAGTCACCACGGCTCTGAAACGCAAAGGGCATTAAGGCTGCTCTCTCGAGAAATGCTTAAAAACAACGTGCAGATGAAGCAACTTTTCGTCAGCATTTACTGAGAAATTACATCTGAAAAAAAAAGGTAGTAATCTACATGATATGATATGTAATTTGGTTTAGCCAGAATTTATGTATCGGTATCACATAATAAGAAAAAAAATACCAAATCACCTCCAAATCGTTGAGATGAAACCATTTTATTCCTTCATTTTCTAACAAAAGTCTAAACAAAAATATACTACTGCTTTGCAATACAAACGAAAATAATTTGGTTTTGTTACTTTTTTAAAATATGTGTTCTTTTTTTAAATAAATTAAAAATGCGGGTAGTGGAGTGGCGCGTAGAGGAATAGTTAGCTCCGTTTATATGCACAAGATCATTGGCATGTATACAAGCCTTAAGAGGAACACGGATGGGTTTTAGTCAGTAAGAATCTGCTACTGTCAGTAGGAGTCATTTGATGAATACCCATTCTTAAAAAAACTGGCCAAGTGCGAGTCGGACTCGCGTGCCCGTGGTTCCGAACGAATTTAATCTTTTAAACATGTTATTTTAACACTACAGACTTCTAATAAGGTTTTCCTGTAATCTTTAGGTAAAGATCCATTATCTCCATTTTTTTCAAAATTTTAGGCTCAGTAGTTTCGGAGATAAGGGGGGAATGGTCATTTTTCGTCTAATTTCTTGAATAACTTCAAAACCATTTATTTAAAAATTATGAAAAAAAAATATAATTAAAACCCTCACAGTAAGCCCTTTCATTTGATATGTCACACGATATTGTTCAAAAAAAACTATTTTTTTTATTTTTCTAGTTTGACCCCCAAAAGACGCCCATACTAAAAATTTGATAATTTACGTAACGCGTCTATGTTTGGGTCATAGAAGTCCATATGTGTACCAAATTTCAACAGAATTGGTCCAGTGGATCCGGAGAAAACTGGCTGTGACAGACGGACAGACAGACAGACAGACACCCCAGTGATCCTATAAGGGTTCCGTTTTTTTTCGGAACCTTAAAAAAAGGAAAAAAGTCTTTACTTTAAAAAAAAATACACTACCGTCTCTATCAGTCTTGCAGTTCTGTGGTAGCACTATACCAGACTTCTAGGAGCAAGTGATAAAGAAACAAAGGGTAATTAGTGATTCACATAACGATCAGTAACTTGCACGTAGGCAAACAGGTTGAGGAGGTTGATGACATTAAGATAACTACATCCTTGTTTGTATTGAGGAGATGGGCAGTGCTCCTGGTTATATTTCAGATGTCTCATGTTTATATGTGTTCGTGCCAAAGTTCAACTGCATCGGTCCATTGTGTTCGGAGTAAATTGGCTGTGACAGATGAACAGACTGGCTCACGAGTGATCCTATAAATAAGGGTTCTGTTTTTTCATGCTGACGTTTGTTGAAAATGAGAACTTTCCTTTCTTTTCCTTTAGTTTGCCATGTGTTATTACTTCCCAGAATTTGATCCTTATTAGCTACGCTCTCGGTTGGTGTAATAATACAGGGTGTGTTTTTTTAAAATGCAGTTTTAGTTTTCATTAAAATTGTGTCGAGCCTCCTTTCAGTTTTTTTCGATATTCCTCATAGTTTCGGATTTGGCCATCGAGTCACACTTTAAAAATTCACCTGTGTAGGTGAGGACTTGCTGGATGACGTAAATTTTGAATATCAACTGTCCGTAGTAGAAGGCTGAGTTATTTTAAATTGAAACTTTCACGAATGTATTATTGTTAATTTGTTTCGATGACTAATACTTAATGTAGTAATAACAAGCAATGCACTAATTTCCGCTAATTAATTAATTAAGGCCGTATCTCTTGTGCCAATTGATAAAATTGCAATCATGTAATTATTTATTTTGGTTCCACTGCGTTTTATATGGTTGATAAAAATGTGAGATAATGAGGTAGTTGCCGAGTCGACATAATTCATGTCTCCCTCCAGAATGCCTTACATCTCTTTTTGAAACTTAGAAAGGATAATAAAAGATTATTTTAACCTAGTAACAGTACCTAACCTTGACTGTAATGACTGAATACTGCTTTTGAAACTGTCTGGGTTGACAAGACCTGACCATATACTAATTGCAAAAAGATCTGATCCTTTGATCAAAATAAATCTATAGGTTTTCTTACAATTAGTTTAAATAAAATCTATACTTAATTGATAAAGCTGAAGAGTTTGTTTGTTTGCTTGAACGCGCTAATCTCGTATCCTAATAACTCCTGGTCCGGTTTGAACAATTCTTTCAGTGCTAGATAGCCCATTTATCGAGGAAGGCTAGGCTATAGACTATATATCATCACGCTAAGGCCATTAGGAGCGGAGCAGTAATGAAAAATGTGACGCAGACGAAGTTGCGCGGGTCAGCTAGTTAGTTATAAACTCATCGAGTTGTAGGACAAGTAAACACATCACCTAGATTCCACCGTATATTTCGAAGCACAAAACGCTTATGACGACACCGTAGTAGAAATAACTTGGCTGACGTACAGCATCATCGCAAAACGGCTAGAATAAATAGGGATATTTAGCTAGCCTATATTACAATGGTACGGCTTGCAAGTGTCCCCCGCAGCGAAGCAATTTGCACAAAAAGCAAAGTTCTGCGATTGCTAAACCAGTTAACTGTGATCCGTGAGATGTACTTTGTTATTGCTCACTTTGTAATTTTATTGATCTTAATTTTCAAAGAGTGGAATTAGTGACAAATAGCACAGTGAGAACTAGCATGTTGAATTAAAGTATCCTATATTTTTTATATGAATTCTTTCACACACGTTTATATCCAGCCGTCCCCGGGACGCGTTAGACCACATTGTGACGAACCGCGGCCCGGCTACGAAGACAGGACACGAAGTACAAAATGCCCGCCCGCAACTAAGCCCGAAACTACGGATTTCGTTAGAGAGTAGCCCCCATGGCTCGGATATGTGTGGATCAATCTTTATTCTACTTTTATCTTTACGCTCAAAGGTGTGGGTGTTTCATACCCATAGTCATTATTATAATTACAGCTGAAAGTCGTCAACATCTGGACATAGACTTAGGCCTCTCCCAAACGTCGTCAAATGCCGATAGTCCCAGAGAATTATCTCAAGTCATCGTTGAAGACACCGACACCGTCATTACCTTTGTACCTATTTTTCTGTTTCCTTCTTTTTATTTTTCTATGTAATGTGTGTACATAAATTGTTAAATAAATAAATAAGAGCCTTAAAGTTGTTGTTACAATAGAAGTTTAAAAAAATATTATTAGTAAATCAATAATGCGAAATAATTTGAACCACCTCTAGAATTAAAATTGCTCAAAAATTAAATCTTCGTCAAAAATACTTCATAAATTTGGTTTTAAATCATAGCAAGTAACAATGTGTGGTCTTGTCCACGAACTTACGTATCTACGGACTGACCGACCACCCATCACTTCCCGTTACCGTGGCAAGTGAACAGTACCAGGAAGACAGGGAGCAGCAGCCACCTGCGTACTAATCAGATGTTAGTGCGGCCGCAAATCCGCCAGCCACTCGCGATTATGGCATTGCATGGGATATTCATTGTCCGCTTTAATGGTTATCTCTCCATCTATGGGGAGTCCCATGCTTTGGATATATATGGCCTGGTATGAAGCAAGAGGTGTTTAGATTCTTAAATGTAATATTTACTTTCACGGGGTTTTGAATAAACAGTTGAAGAATAGGGGGCCTAGCACGAACCTTAACGTAAGTGAGTATAAAAAAACTGCAACTCCATAGTATTTTGGTCTATGCGACATACACAATTTGTATCATTAAAAATATGCATATAGTATTCAATTCAAATAAACATGCGCGAAACGAGTATTTTAGTTTTAGTAAAATTTTACTTTACGTTACCAGACGTCAAAAATATTCGTGCCTCTGAAGACAGTTGTTTTTCAACCTAAGTGTTGACCAGTGATGGATGCCTCAAATGTTTGTTTCGAGGAATAGAATAGAATAATAACTTTTATTCATCACATGACAAAACACACACACACTAAAACACACACACACACACATTACACACACACACATTTGACATTTAAAATTATATTGTTATCCTTACTAATATTATAAATGCGAAAGTAACTCTGTCTGTCTCGCTTTCACGCCAAAACTACTGAACCGATTTAAATAAAATTTGGTACAGAGATAGTCTAGAGCCTGAGAAAGGACATTGGCGACTTTTATCCCGGGAGTATGTTTCCTAGGGACCACGCGGGCGAAGCCGCTAGCAGAAGCTAGTTGTGAATATTTCGTTAGTTTTATGATGATGCAACCTGCTAACTTTTTTAATCATTCAAATAATATCATAGTCTATCATGGTGTCAAGCATTTTTCCCTTATTTCAGGGGGAATGCATTTAATTTAAATTCACAATTAATTACTTCGGGTTTTCCTAGTCTTAAATTAAGTCCCTAAATGATCGTGTCATATCCCGTCTCATGAAACAAATGAGTCTTCAAGAATGCCTTCACTTTCTGTTTTTGAAACGAATTGCATTGCTTATTTAAATCGTACACCGCCCGGGGTGAATCTATTTGTAGTTGTCACACTTAAATCTCTGTTTTAATTGCCTCGTACCAGCCATAAGTTATAGTAAATAGTTCAATTTCTATAGGATGTTAAATTAATAGACTTAATAGAATCTTAGGTTCACAAGGTTTATGGTTAGATCATCAAATCTTTGAGTAATTGCACCGATGGGTACTTAATTTCGCAATCGTTATCGTTAGCTTTCTGATTGTTGTAAACCCAATTAAGGCTCGTTTTTAAAGAGCAAACAAAAAAAAAAAACACCGGTAGCACTCCGGGAGTGCCGGCAGAAGTGAAAACTTTAGTATTAACGTTGTGTTTAATTATAAGTACAAAAATACTATCATTTATGAGGTAGAATACAATGTTTATTTATTGCGCTATCGTACACAAATATGACAATTTACATGTTATTATTCATAATATTATATCGTTATTTATTTATATATTACATTAATTTTTATCTCTTAGAAAAATCAACTTTCATCCATAATTTCGTAATTCCGTAATTTCGTATCCTTGGATACGCGTGGCACGCTGTACATAAACACAGACGGACATTCGCGCAAGCGCCCTGTGCCGCCTAAGCGGAGCAGCACACTCAGGCACGGTAGAAAGAGTGGGAGATACTAGTTCCTCTCCCTTCCCCTCGATCTTACGCTTTTTCGATCAGCATCACGTGACCCTGACGCGAGTCCGTCTTACGCTTTTTCGATCAGGTCACGTGTCCTGACGCGAGTTTAAGATTTTATACCCATTACAGAAAAAGTGCTCAACGCCGCTAAAGAAGTTTTCACTTCAAAAATTCTCACGCAACGGTTAGAGAATGTTTAACTTGCCTGTTGCTGTCCCTATTATATTCGACCCCAATAACTACACTCCCTTTCAAATTAAT
This sequence comes from Lacanobia wlatinum, assembly GCA_947578705.1. Taxonomy (NCBI): domain Eukaryota; kingdom Metazoa; phylum Arthropoda; class Insecta; order Lepidoptera; family Noctuidae; genus Lacanobia; species Lacanobia wlatinum. The sequence continues at coordinate 22,646,434 of OX388029.1, forward strand.
AAAACATACCGCAGACCAATCTTGGCTGGCCGTACGTTGGTCCATAGCGGACAAATCGCCCCCTAATGGCTACGTCGTGATAGAGCAGCGTTACGTCACACCAATCCACTGATAATACCGACTTATCGATTCATTTGCAACCATAATCGAGAATAAACGTTTACCGATCAACCACTAATTTTCTTAACGTTGGCAGGATGTTGTGACATCTTTGAATTGCACGTTTATTTCAATTACCGTCTTGATTTGTGTAAAGAACTACTGTAATAATGCGATGGAGATTTTTTTTCTTTGATCTGTTATGATTTAATCCTCTGAATGTCATAAAACAATATCTGGAATTGATGATAAACTTGATACGGAATAGTAGGCATTACGTATTCGGAATGTTAAAACATTTAAGACTAAAGAAGAACGCAATCTAATTCTTATTAAAATCGCGTCTTAAACGCGGCAAATAAATTCCATCCCCAAACAAAACAAATCTGTAACAATAAAGCATCCAAAATAAATTACTCGCTACATTAGATGAAAATTATAAACAAAACTGAAATCGCACCTGAGCTTGAGGACCGAGGTTAAAATGAAGGGTATAAGAAAGTAGAAACGAAGATGGGGATCTCTGGTTTTGGTCCTTCGGGACTCAGCCACCATGCGTCCCACAGTACACGCTGATCAAAGCTAACAAGATTTATAACCAAGACGATATATAAACCAAATGTACGGAAGAGCTAAAACCGTGAAATTCAGAACGAGTTAAAATTGGGCTTCAAATGAAACGCTTTGAGATTTGTAGACATGGTAATAAAATTATTTGTTGGACGCTCATCTGGTGGGATGTTACAATTTGTTGGTTTCCTATGTTTTGTGCGAGATTAACGACCGTGTCATTGGTGTAAAGGTTGGCTTGGTAATATTCTATATAATATGTATGTAGCTGTTTGTTCCTTTGTTCGTTTATTTTCTAAGTAGTTCATCATAAGTTTTTCGTTCTTGGTGCAAGCAAGATACCTAAAATCATAATGTGTTGACACCGCAAGTCTCCAATGTTTTCGCCCTCTTAGCAAAGATACCCTTTTACTTACTGTTGCTGTCTCGTCTATAATCCCCTGTGAACTTAGTCGATGCTTAACATTATTATGTGTCTCCATTCTTGCTAATCTCAATTCAAAAGCATTCCATAAAATTGTTCCCTGATTTTATATCATTTCACAAGCGCCATATTCTCCAGCATTTTTATTAAAAATTCTTCAAAGTTCAAACGGAAGAAAATCTGGTAGAAAATGCGAAATTATTTTAGATCTGCATGGGATTAAAACTGGTCTTTACGTTATAATAATTTACCAAAGTAATGCCATTATGGGCAGAAGTGGAATAGAAGGCACTCACGAAGACGCCATAAATAATTTGCGAGGCGACGCGACGCCACAAACCCCATAGTATTTATTAAACTATGGCCAAGTTCGAGTGGAGTCGATGAAAGGAGGTTTAAAACAAAACCCCTTGTGAAAGGAAACTTATGCTGTGATCCCAATATACCCTTCCCGAGCTTCTATTATTATACTTTCAAGAGCGGTTTTGGATCGCCTTTGTTATAGATTTTGTGGCCCAGAATTTTTATGTCAATTCGTATCTTGAGCTTTTTCCTCTGAACATGTCATGACAAGAAATATGTATTGCCTACATGGCTAGAGAAAATATTGTTAGGTACTTTTTCCATCTTATTATCGCAGATACGGTTAACCTAACTAATTCTTAGTTTATAATATATTCGATTGAATTCATTCAGGTATATTACGTTCTGATTAATATTGTATTCATGAATGATGCCATGTATAAAATCATAGCCCACAAATGTTTTCAAAACATCGGGCGGCGCTTGAAATAAGATTAGCATAACAGTTGATATTCTCGGAAACAGAGTTTTGACTTGAAGTTAGTAACTTCATAACTTAATTTGTAGACCATGTCAACTGCATTGTCGGCGCATAATTAGCAATTGTAATTCAGTAGATAGTAACATGATTGATTCATGTCGCGACTTGTTTCGAGATTCCCATTCCCGGAGCTATAACTGTACTTTAGGAATTCAACGTAATGAATAGGAATTTCGTACCTATAATATTGTTTATAGTCATTCTAAAAACAGATTTCTTCTCATCGAAGAGTACGATTTTTTTTAAACTGATTTGTTTGCTCAGACAGATTTGTTTTTCATTTTCAAATATTTCAGTTTAGCAAACAGATTGTTTCCAAATAGAAGAAATAAACTTCATAGCATTGTCGGAAAATGTGAGGCCCCCGAGGGAAATCAGAATAACCGCGTAACAACGAGTGGCTATCGGTCTGTCGTAAATCACAGAACCTAAACGTTGATTTGAAATGGACTCCGAAAATATTCGCGTTGTCATGACTGAAACTAGAAACGATGATAGAAAACAATAAATTGCAAACATGGTGCATATCCGAAACCGTTTAGCACGTAATATGTAGAGCAGAACCCCCTGATCGCTGACGCATCGGAAAAGGTGTTTGGAACAATCAATAACACGACCACTCTCGCAGACCCCTCCTTGAAACTCCGCTTTTCATAATAAATTCAGCACTTGAGGGGATCGTGAGGAGTATCGGAGACCTCCTTGGCCTGGTCCTCAGCCAGTTCTCGCACGTCACTCGCTATAATCCGGTCAATAACATAAATTTCTTGGAGGCACGCTTCTTTATTGGATTTGTCGTTGGCGGCGAGCCGTTGAACCCCGCTCATAACCTATTCGTGTAAGGAACTATCGAAAATAAAATTTGTGGAAAGCAGGGAAATCTGTAGGCGAAATTGGGGAGACTTATTGAGGCTTTGGCAGGTGAAAATGTAGATACTGTTAGGTTCGGTAACATTTTCATTTTGTAAACCATGTTTGCGTTCTTTCGTGAACTACGTAGTTATTGTTAATAGATCAATATTCGCTTCTCAATTGTCGTCACATTAGTTACGCAAATCTTTCACGTGGACGGCGCATGTGATCGTTAATAGGACCGATGTGTCTAGTCTGTGTTTATGTGCCCTTGTTGTTGTGTTGTGTGGGCCATCGATTTATTGAACGATTGTTTCGTAATTACTATTGATAGTGATTTAAATAATTGCATGGTTGGACATTATTCGAGAACTGCAAGATAATAATTCAACAGGTTCCTGGTTACAAGTTATTATTGTTTCAAAGTATCACAAAGAATAGCACTCGTATGTAGATAGGCTAACCGAGCAAGATGCATGTTTTACAAACACATTTGTCAAAGTTCCACTAACTTTCCACATTCGCGGTTTTGACAAATTGTATGCACTGGAGAAATGTACAAGGAACATTTCAACACATGTCTCAGGAACTCATGCAAAGCACCTCACTCGCTGAGCGTTTTGTCTAGACTAATGTTCAACATAAATGTTGGATATTTTGTTCCTGTCCCGAAGTTCCCGCCTCTCCGGGACTTGCCTTTCAGTGCAAAACTTCGCAGACCGCCATGACAAATTTCCAATTACATGTTTCTTTGCAGATATCTAAAGAGGTTTTTAAGAGAAGTTTATCGCAGGTTCCATTCCCCGAAGCAATATCTGTTTCTTTCTCTCGTACATGCGAATTGTTATAGCTTCCTTGACATCGGCCGTTAACGGCACATGTGTGGCTTAATTACGTCCATATATCAATACGCATATTTAGTAAGACAGTGTAGGAGAGCGCGTCCCATCCAGCGCCCGGTTGCCATAAAAGGATCGTCAACATTTTTCTTCGGAGAGAAAGTTTTTGTATGCGCGGCGGCGACTCGGTCATCGTTGGCCTTTTAAAATATTTGCATTTCTTTTGCATACACCGTGCAGATAGGTTTTTAAGATTCTTTACCCAGGTGGGTATAGTTTGAGCATTGTCTAGCATACTAATATGAGGATCGATATCAAAGCTTTTATTAGTTCAGTGAGAATTCTTGCAGAGAATTCTTTCGGATAAGCGCTTTGGATGCTAGCCAAAGATCATAGTCGGATTAATGGACAGAAAAGACATAGACCAAGTTGTTTTTACAACGTGGTTTTTTGTTATTCTTCTTTAGTGCCCTTCAAAAGTTTACTTTCATTTTATTCGCTTTGGTTCTTCGATTTCATTGCTTGTTGAGGTTTCAGATATTCAGATATACATTATATTAAAATAATATTCTTGACTGTTTTAACAGTGAACAAACAAAACGAGCTTAAAAGAAACGTCAGAATATTTTTGTATGCCTTGAGGCACAATGTGTTTCCAACGGTTATTCAAGATCAACCCTGTGTCACGCAGGCTTTTTATCTAACCCACATTTCAGGTTTTCACTGTAGGTAACATTTTAATACTACAGTCTACAAAGTGAAGATACGCTACCCGTAACCCGGGTACCCGGGTACCCGTGTCACATCACTACCTGCGCCGGTGACAATTAAAATTCAGCCATTGTGGTCCGACACGTATTGTCTCCTGCCTTTATGCCGGTGACGTCATAACCGTACACTCTCTATGGCAGGGTATAATTAAACCCTCTTTAATATAACCGGCGCAGCGTCTGCGTTGATTGGATTTTAAGGTGTTAAGGAAAAGGCGATTGAAATTGAATAGGTTCTAGAAAATGTAGGCCTGGAAAAGATAAGGATTTTCAAGGTAATTAATCTGGCGTCCACGTCAATAGATCGGGAATTAATTTCGGGAGAACTTAGATGGTATAATTTATTTAGTGAAAGCCTCTTCTCAAATGTTTAACTTCTTTTCGTGTCGGTCTGTCGACTTACTCGAATCAAATTTTGTCCGACCAGTATCTAACAACCTGTACAGCTATATACCTACTAGGGATGTAACGGATGTGATGATATCGGAACCGGAATCGGAATCGGAGGTTGTGGATTTGATATATCGGAATCGGAACAGGAATCGGAACCGGAATCGGAGGCGGATGCTATAGAATATAATGTGTGAGAAAGTAGGGTTAATATAATTAATGAAAAAAAATACATACATTGCTAATTAGTCCTTTTTATTTCAAATACAAACAATAGAACGCCTGACGAGGCGTTGAAAAAAAATCAGTCATTAATCAATAAAATAATTATGCATTGTAAAAACGCCAGCACGTTAAGCTACCACAATCTGTCAAATTTCTGCAAAAGATTTTCAACTTTACCACAAATTTGGAAGGTTCACGTTCGATTGGCAAAATTTGACAGATTCGTGTAGGTTGACCTGCTGGCGTAAGTCCTGTCCTTGTAAGTATGCTGGCAATGCTACTTATAAAATTAAAAATTTGTTCAACTAATTTGCCACTTGTCACACTATTAAAAACACAAATACAGCTGTTAAACTCTAGATTCTGTTAACGTGTTCACTCATAAACACAAACAAAAACAAATGACCTGATCCCCAATGCGAAACAATAACAAATGAATGAGTAGGCGACAGAAAGCACGTTACGAGGGGCTATCCCCGTGCGACAAGTATAAAGAGGTTTTTAGACGCGTTGACCGCGGTCGTATGCCGCCGCCCGCCGCAAGGCATCGACCTCCGATTACCTCCGATTGAAAAGTTTCGGAACAGGTATCGGAATCGGAGGTTCAAAAACAATCGGAAGTTCCGACTAATCGGAATCGGAATCGGAGCTCCGTAACATCCCTAATACCTAGGTAGGAAGCTGCTGGCAGAAGCCATTATATGTAGGTACATATAATGGCTTCTGCCAGCAGCTTCGAATGCGTAAAAGGAAAAAATATCATCTCCTACTCCAGGACATGTTACACCCATGTGCCAAGTTTCATCCAACTTCGGTCAACCGTTAAGTCGTGAACACTAACAAACAGACAGAATATAGAATATCTAGTCGGTCGTCATAAGAAAAAAAGTACGTATCGATTTCCGACCTTAAGTTTTTTTTCTTAATATTGGAAATCTGTTACTTCGTTTTGTCGTTCAGATACCTATAACTGTTCACGGCATTCATCCTTCCTCATAGAAATAACAATAACTTCACACCTATCAACAAGCCACATAACAATTAAACTTTACAATTCAATAAACTCGAGATAACTGACAAAGTCAATGTCCTTCGTAAAGGCACGTTTTATAGCATTTCCTGTAAATGAAATAAGGGTGCTTTTCCATTAGCTAAGTGCGAGGTAACTCAGAGGTGCGCGAAGAAAAAAATCCACCAATGGGAGCATTTCATTTTCCTAACCTGGCTTAGCGCAGCTTTGGTGGAAAACGGCTAGCGGCGCTAGGTATTGGTACATGCAAAAAAACTGATCGTTTCGACGCGAATGAGTCCGCTACGCATCTTCGTCATTAGCTACTCACCGTTTCATAGCTTCGCTAAACATCCTCCCCACCGCACGAACGCTCGCAAGCGTTGGTGGAAACTGTCGGCTATTTCACAGCACCGCAACACATCTTCGCTCCACCTATCTATCTTACATACTTGTATTATGTAGGTATGAAACTGTTTGCTCCGTCACTCAAGGTTCATTGGAAGGCCAGTGTCAGACAGCATCTGTCTGGCATCATTGCTAAAATTAATCATTTTGGTGCAGCCATGAGCCACAGTGTTTTTTTTTGTCACTTTGTTTTATGTGTGTGAACTGATCGACATAAACGTTTTTTTTTTATTGTCACTTTCACATATATCGTGTAAAAGCACCCTAAAAGTGGACTGTCAGTAATTACTGACACTCTTATCACACATTGTAATTATCAGTTAATTGCTCTATACTCTATTCGTATGTAGGTCGGTTTGTTTGTCGGTTTATTGTTGTTTAACGAGTCAATTGCATCGACCCGTTTCGTCAGGAAGGACTGAATGAGGGGTTCCGTTGATTGCATGCCGATAGCGATCATAGTTTTATGGTTCTTCATTTTAGGTCATGACAGTTTGCTTCTGTGAGAAAACTGTCAAGTGTTTATGTTGTGTCATGTTTTATGATATTCAGATTTCTGAGGATATGACTTTGGTCTACTTATTCATTATTTGGAAGGAATATACCCCGACCAAATTCTTTACTTGGTTTTCTTTATGAAAAACGCTTCTTATGACCTTTTCAGTAAGGTTCCTTAAATTTTTTGGCCTTCTCTTTGGAAAACCCGTCCGTCGATACCCGAAGCTTCGATATTATATTTAATTATTCCTAGGAAAGGCAATATTTATGAACTGATATGTTTATTACATTGTTACCATACCAATAAATGATAGAAACAGCTTGAATTACCACCTAATAAATTCGAAATGATACATTAGTACCGAGCTAGATTCATTGAAGCCCTGCGGCAATGCCGATAAATTTCAATAAGTTCAACGACTGCTGTAGAATTCTAAGACACATTAGATTAGATAAAGTAAGTTTTAAAACACGAACACTAATTGTCGGAATAGTACACAGAGCACGGAACGCTGCACCTGCAGCGACTGGAGACGCCATTCATACCATTTTGTACCAAGACTTGGATAAGATACAAGGACATACATATGATACAATATACATATTCCCTTGGGATATAAAAAACACTTTTCCTGCCAATAACACCTATTCGTGGCTGCAATATTGCACAGGCCCGATACTATGATTTGTCAATGCCATCATGAAAACAAGATAGTGCTACTCGCCTTGTATAGCTTCGTCTCTCTCTCACAACTGAATCGAGCTGGCAATGACTAGTCATTGTAAAGGCTGAGCACAAGTTTTCCATAGTCAACATTGTCACAGGCTATCAATTTCTATGAGGCAACGGTAACACTCACTGACGCGCTTGGCTTGTATAGGTATGAAAAGCTTTGACAATGCCGTCTAGCAATGACCGCCGAGGCGTTTTAATGCTCTGTGGAATAGTGAGTGATCGGTAACTCGTCGCCTACGGGGGCGATCTGTTATTCCCGGGCGATTTAATGCTTCCTGAAGTTAATTGCTTGTGTATGGTGATTGTGAAGGTTGTACGGCATTAGTGCTTGTTTTCTGTAGTTGCAGGTTTAAGGACCCAATATTTTCAATAAATTACCTATATACTTTCTATGAAATTAGCTGCATCCGGTCAAGTTGAAAAACTACCCCAACGTAGTTGTAGAAAGTTAAGGCAGATTGATTTTCTATGAATATGTCAGAGCCATTTGGGGTTGAAAGATTAGGGCCATGGGGTGCCTGCCAGTAACCGCGGCCCTGAAACGCTAAGGGGATTTGGAGGAACACAGATGGGTTTTACTCAGTAAGAGTCTGACACTCCCTTCTGCTCCACCCAGAGCGGGAGGAGTCATTTGATGATATCCCGTCCTTAAAAAAAGGGCCATGGGGTCCTAGTGCTCATTGAGTTTTTTGTGACATCAGCAAACAGTTAATGGACGCTTCACGTGACCTTTTTTCGGCTAAAGAATCAGCAGATATGAATTTGTATTTATCTGTGAATTAACATATATGTTCTGTTATTTAGTTGTCACAATATTTTTTGTTGCATAGACCTGCTCATCGCAGACTCTGCTCGACATAGGTAGACCTTGACTTTTTGGGGCACATAAAATTGCCCTCCCAATGCCTTGGCATATACTCATAGGTACTGCCACGAAATAAAAGCGCTGTCAATCACAAATTGTTACTACCTATCTTTGGATCATTATACTACCTATTTATTAGTTAAATGTTCTATGATTCTATTTAATACCACTCTTTAATTCTTGATCACATCAAATCAATTTTATTGAATCGATCCGACTTAGCTTTTGTGCTTAAAGTCAAACACCCTACAAAGTCATAGCAGCTAAATTCAGTTTACGCAAACATTCACGAAAGCAGACGATCCAAAACAAAACAACACAAACAAGATTGTTAACATATTCCGTATCATTATACTCGAACAATATCCCTAAACTGTAACCCAACATTGTTTGAAAACTGAACGGTACAGAAATTAGGCGGACGCCTCACATGCGGCTAAAAACCGCAACTCTCGATACGGAAGCGTACGCTTAAATGATGGAGGCGTCTCGCCGGGGTCGTCGATCTCATACGTCATATCTAAGGTGCGATCCACATGGGGCGACACGCGATCAACTCGCGGGTAAACGAATTTTGCGTTTATCGGGGTCGATGAGGCGCGATATGTTTCCGATGCGACGTCAAAGACGGTGAGGTGTAATATTAGATAGTATAAACTGAGTAGGCAGTGTTGTGGATTGGAGATTAAGGGACCGATGAAGAGCATTAGCGGGGAAGAATGTTGATGTGAAAAGTTAAAAGCCATTGAGTTTTTCACCCAGAAAATTAATTCAGAAAGGGTTGTGAAAGTTGCTATGTATTGTTGTACTTGTGTAGGAAGATATTATTGGATAGGAAGCTATATCTTCGTAAGTTAATGTCATAACATAACGAATAAATAAACTCTAAAACAGAAAGTGCAATAAAGCACTTCGAATTTCATTTGAGACTGCAATGAAAACGTAACGTAAGACGATTATCATTTCTAAATCGTTTGTCGCACAATGTGTTATCAGCCTAATACACACGACGGGTGCAAGATGATAAATAGAACCCGGGTGTATCCATACCCACGTGTTTACTGCATATTGATGGCTCCTGAATAATTAGGCGGCCGACTAATTAACGCGGTTGTACTAAATAATGCATGCTTATGAATTAATTACTTGACTTTTATTACACAAGAGATTGTTAGGTACTAAGGCGTGAGATCGGAAATTAGATACTGGTGTACCCAATGGAGTAGAGTTTTAAGTCGTTGATAAAAACAATGTTTGAAGAACTAATTATGACAGTTAGTTAACTATCTTTGGTGTCGGTCATAATTGTCTTTTACTTATTTTGTAATTGCTGTCCTAATTAGGCACAGATGTGACAGTGTCTTTAATCATTTTACTTTGAGCTTTAAAGTTCGTTTTCTTTTAAAGTTCGAATAAGTTATCTTGACTTATATGAACGTCGAGAAGCTTGCCAACAATCTAAAGTATTAATATTTCGCTATCTCAACTTCCACCACTCAATAAATATTCAATTCTCTATTCAAACTATTCTATAGGAAAGCTTAATAAATCATAGACAATATTTTTTTTTTCTGATCAGCCAGTCGTATTTGTAAGTACAATTTGTTCTCGTCCTGCGTCAAAGTGCCATCGATTTTTTCCTTCCTGGCTTCACTCCAATCTCTTTCCTTTGCCTAATATATTTGTGAATAAAACTGCGGGGTATTGCGTAACAAGATGGCCGGCTATGGGATGTGCCAGCCATGAACTTTTTGGCTAAATTAATGTAATGTTTTGGGGAAATAGTGATTGATGCTCTGATATCCAGGCCTTTTATCGGATGTAATATTTCGCATATTCAATTTTGCTTGAGTGTTTTAAGTGAAAATGTTTATAAGCAAGCTGCTTAAAAAGCCAAGGTTTCTTTTAATTTATATGTAAAGAAATTTTCAGGCGCCAGATTAACAAGCTTTTAAGTAAACCCGACACGCTTGTCCTACAAAATTGAACACATTACCAACCGGCTTTTCGCTTGTTTTACACGCAATAAAAAACTAGATAAATGAAGGTGCTATGTGCTAATAAAATCGCGGGATTTATTCCATACAAACGTGAGGAGGAGTAGGAAACAAAGCGGAAAGTTTGGGAGACTGCGGTCAAATCATAGCCCTCTTGGGACAATAGTTTTCTGGAAGTTTTCGATCGCATCGAACTTACCTTGCGGTCAGGTCTGGATGGTAGCGGACAGCGGCTGATGGGTAGATGGAAAATAGGGGTCCTATACTTTTTATGTCTTTCGGGGTCAATGTGAAGGTATTGGCGTACCTACTTAGGTACAGTGTTTAATAGAAAATTGATTTTTCATTATATTATTTTTTATTATATGATCATTGATTGGGAAAAGAAAACTCGTGTTCCGAGCAAAAACTCTCTAAATCTTTAAGGCAAGTCAGCGGTTCAGACTTTTTCCCATTTGCTGGAGTGTCCGAAATGGCCTTAACAGTTATGTGTTCGAAAGTTGCTTAACAGTGTCTCCAGCGAAGCAATAAACGTGACCACATATTGGGCCCAAACATTATAATGTGGGAAACCGTTGACACGATAACAAGAGGAGCATGATTGATTCAAACCCATCAAGATGTCCATTAGTTGGTGAGTATCAACCAACCAACCAACCAACTACTGGACCATTTATTGAACATGGTAATCCTATAAACTAGGACCTGTTTAAAGTAAATGTGCTCCCCGCTTTCGCTTCTGCTTTCCATACAACCGAAGGCCTAGATCGGCGATTCGATACGACCCTGATGTAGCTCCGCAATAAAAGTTGCGAGTAGTACGTCCGGCCCAACCGCGATACACATTTATTCTGTTTGAATATTTCACCGCCACTGCCCGTTTAAATTTATTTAGTCTGGCAACTTCATTTGCTAAATTAAAAAGGTTATAATTTCTGTTCTATGTTTGAATTTTGCTGTGAAAGAATTCAGAAGTTGTACCTAAATGTTTGTAACGTAATTGTTGGCTAAGTGTTTTGGTAAAAAAAGTTTGAAGAACTCATTTATTGTATCTTGTAAAATTAAATAGAATTTAATTAGATTTGTATCGGTACTGAGAGCAACAGCTGGGGAGGCCTATGTCTAGCTGTGGACGTCTTTCGGCGAAAAGTAAATGGATTAAAACCCGGTTGATTGTTGTCCATCTACATAAATGAGCAAGAGATGGGTTCAAACCCAATATTGACGATTAAGCCAGGCTGATCGCCCATCTCTATCTGAAATAATGATTATCTGCTTTCAATTTAATATATCTGACGTTTATAAAAGTTGAATATCTGTAACTTTAACTCTAGGCCTTGAAATCAAAATTCCTATAATTCTGTCAACGAACTCAGACCCCCATATCCCCCAAACCCTTGTAATAATCTCGAACATAACTTACGTATCAGCATACCATTACTAACGTCCCCCGGGACTCGAGGCAAGGGGCTGTTGATTTTTAATTTTCAAGTCCCATCTTGAACTGGAGGAAGTGCCTCGGGAATAAACTCGTCGACTATGTCCGGGTTGCTCAAAGGAAAGGTTTGGAGGTATAAAATATTGTAAACGAGATGTTAAAAGCGTCGCGGGTTTTGCAAACAATCTAAATGAAATACCAACACAGCCTGATTTTTTTTGGAATAGAAATGGAAGTTATACATATATATATATATTTCATTAAATCGTTTTAAAATAGGAAATCAATGGTTCAATTTAGAGCTAGCGTAGTTTTGATTATGTATGAAGGGACGTTAGAGTACCTACGGTAAGACCTTATAATGATAGATGGACTATGTGACAGATGATATGGCTAAAATGAGGAAGGGTACTAAAAAAATGACAGCTCCAAATAAATTGGGATAAGTGCAGGCGATTCGCGAATGATGAATTTAAAGCTATATTGTTGTGACCAAATCATACTCAAAAAGTGTGATTTTGGGTGGCCAAGTGGCCATTATCAACGACCAATAAAAATATTATAGCGTTAAATAAGGTAGACGCGCGTCAGAATAACGCGCGTTCTTATATAACCATCTGAACTAAGCCTTATTCAGAACAATGGAAACACATCTTTTACTTTTGAGTGTTGCTACACAAATCAGTGTCCTTTTAAATAATATTTAATTAACAAATTATTTTTATTTGCAGGTAATTTATAGTTTCATTACTTGGCGGTACGAGCTGGTAAGCGATGTTTAATTATTACACACGACGGGACTTAACAGATTATATTTGTATAAAACGACAATTTAATGTGTCAGTTGTGAACTAAAACAGCTTTATGAATTGTACCCATAAATACCTATAATATAAATTACTAATAGAAAATGATTAAAAATACCACAACCGTAATTAAGTAATAATTACGGTTGTATTGTAACACCATATGGATGATTTACGAAATATATATATATTTATTATTATTAATACTGAACCTAACAAACCTAAGAGATTGGTGATTGCAGTATGAAATTGTATCTTGAAAATGTGGGTGCCTTCTCATTCGAAGAAAACAGGCCTACTGTTATGTTTATCATTCATAGACGGATGCTTCTTCACATCTTTCAATCCTCTCCGCCTGCCTGCCTTCCCCTGGACCCATCACTTTGCCACATTATCATAATCTGCGTCATTAGTGCCAAACTGCCAACTTACCCGCGCTAATCCAAGGCGACAACCTTCCGCAAAGTTTACCGTACCAACATTAGCAGGAGCTAACTGTAACAGTTAACTTGTTAGAGCGCTGCCATAGAACAACTTGCTGCTCTTGTCGCGCGGCAGAATTAGCTTCATTTATTGACTGACAGACCTTGACTATTCAAAAGTGCCTGTAACTGGTCTATTTGAAGTAAAGGATTTTGTATTGATTTTATCTTAATAGCTAGCTGACCCGCGCAACTTCGTCTGCGTCACAGTTTTCATTACTGCTCCGCTCCTATTGGTCTCAGCCTTCCTCAATAAATGGGTTATCTAACACTGAAAGAATTTATCAAATCGGACCAGTAGTTCCTGATATTAATGCGTTCAAGCAAACAAACAAACTCTTAGCTTTATATATTAGTAAGTATAGATACGAGATCTTGTAACGTCTTCCCGGCTTGGAGAGACTGTCAGTGAGTTGTCTCGCCATATGTAATTTGACAGTATGGGTGCCTGTCCATTACAGCGGAGCGAGGCAGCGGAGGAGACGGAGAAATTTTAACCAATGGAATTGCGTAAAAGCTCCGTACCACGTGAGTCACTGACATCTTTACTGACATGATTGGTTAACATTTCTCCGTTTCTCCGCTCCGCTGCCTCGCTCCGCTGAAGTGGTCAGACACCCTTAACTCCGACTAGAATACGAAGAGGTCTGTTTTGTGCGAATAAGAATGAGATTTAGTGCCTCAGTTATAGGATACAGTTTTGAACAGCTTGCTTGTTGCTGAATCAAAAATATTATGTTTCTGGATCCCTAGACAATTAGTGAATATCTTCAAATAGGCTGTCAATTGGGATACGTCTTCACTAGTCTTCAGTCAGGCAATGAGTGAATATCGCAGTTTGTTTAGCGTTTATTAACCCACGTTTAGGTGAACAATAGTAATAAAGTCTTTATACCTGAAATTGGACTATCTTGCTAGTTTTTTTTACTCTGAAACTTAAAGAAATACAGAACACGATCGAACAAAACATTACCCTCCGTGGAGGGCAGTCGGATGAAAAGACGCGTGACATAGATAAACTATACCTAGCTACAGCATGACATTGACATACTTTACAAAACTCATGTAATACTCGAGCTAACACTATGTGCTATTGTCTAAGTCAGGTAATCCGTTATTGACACTGCCCGGTTTACTGGTTAACACCTACTTTTACAGCTGACATCTGTAAAAGAAGAACGGTGTAGTCTAGCACACTTGAAATTGTCCCATTGTTACAACCTTTGTTTTGTGAGTGTTCCATTCAAATCATCCTAATATACATATAAAATTCATCTGTACTGACTGATTGACTGACAGACAACGCACAGCCAAAATTACATGTAGGTAATATTTATTAAATCCTCTTTTAGTGCTCTCCTACAATGTAAGGACATTGTAGGGCAGCACTAAAAGAGGATTTCCCGAAAATCTAGCTGTTAAATAAAAATATCATCAATGGGCAACTTAGCCATTTGTTACCGACATTGCTTACCACATTCGCAAACCTAATACACTTAACTTCAATGATTAATTTAACAAGAACAAGGTGCAACTTTAACTTTTCAAAATTACATTAGCAGTCTTTAATTCCGCTCACAATATTTATTAAAAGTTTAAGAACTACAGAGTAAAAAGGTTGAAAATTAAGAGGAATATCGAGTCGACATGAAGAGTTCGTTGTGATTTTTCAGTCAATTTGAGATTTCTTTTAACTGAGTCAATATTTTGGGAATATTTAAAAAAATAATACACCACTTAATAAGCTACACAATATTATGGAATACTAGCTTCTGCCAGCGGCTTCGCCCGCGTGTTCCCTAGAGAACATACTCCCGGGATAAAAATATGTCTTTTCTCAGGCTCTAGACTATCTCTGTACCAAATTTCATTTAAATCGGTTCAGTAGTTTTGGCGTGAAAGCGCGACAGACAGACAGACAGAGTTACTTTCGCATTTATAATATTAGTAAGGATTGTTTTGATCAAACGGTGACGATTCTGGCTGTCCTGATAGCTGTGTTCATCAACTGCTCTTAGGTAGTGTTGAAAATGGTAGATCAAAATGGGCAGTCCAAAAATCTGTTGGCATAGCTTTCTTTGCAGCAGAAGACAGAGATTGGGAGTAATCATAAACCAATACTTTTAAATATTCTGGGCTCGTTTAAATGAACACCGTCCATTGCTAGAAATAGGCCTTTATCATTCCAGTTAGTTCAATAGTTTTGACAGAACACTCGATTTTCTGCAACTAGCTGCCCATTGCCGGACATAGGCACACAGGCCTCTCCATAGTTGCGCCACAACGCCAAGTCTTCCTCCCTTCGACTCAATTACTTGATTGTTTTAAATAGAAAAGCCAAGTCCGAGAAAGATAAACGTAAGTGAAATGCTAGTCCCCAATTTATCTCATAGATACAGCCTATCTGAAATCTAGAATAGGCCGTACATAAATCTAAAGAGCCCTTACACATAAGTAGCTCTTTTTATGCGGGTCAAGCGCCATTTTAGGCGGGATTTCTTTTTATGATATGCTCTTTCAACGCATATTATGGACGAAAGAGATTCGCCGGCTATTTTTGATTGTAGTTTTATTTCTTTCATGTTTTATTGCTGTTTTATAACTTACTGGCTGTTTTTACACGAATCTTATAGGAACCTCTTGTTGTATCATCGGTAATACGGGGTGAGTATTAACAAAACTTTGAATGGTTTCACTTGAATGCCACATTATTGGTTTCTAATACTTATTTAAAAATCTTTTAAAACTAGTAATTATTTAAAAAATGGAGTCCTTAAATGCTGCAAGCAGAGTTTAAATAAATTGAAAATCCCCATCAAAGTTTTGTTTCTATTCACCCTGTTTTACTTGGAAAAAGTGCGTGTCCAAATAAATATGAAATACTGTTCATTGGTAAGCTTATCACTTAAGAGCGGCAGGACTAACTTGTTTTTTTTTTTCATAATGTTTATAATGTTTGTCTTCTTCTTACCGTTTGGGCAGTAAGGTCTAACGACCCCACACGATGACATGGTTTATTTGACGACCGCCATTTGGCCACCGGCTTATACGTGCCTTCCGAAGCACGGAATCATTTTATCAGACAATCAGGTGATTCAAGGCTGCAATGTCTTAGCCAAACTGGAAACAACTTTACAAAGTATGCTTCCCGTGGGAATCGAACCCACGACCAACGGGTCACAAGGCAAACGCCTAAACCACTCGACCACGGAGTACTAATAATGTTTGTGATAGTCCGCGTAAGATTCTATCAAAAATTGGAAATCTTGTCCAGAAAATTTAAAATTTACGGCTAAACTAGAAGTGCTTCTTTCTGTAGACTTTTGTATGACTAAAATATTATATTATTAGATAGTAGAGAGGGATCGGATAGGTAAGAGATCAGGGTCCCAATTCTACTAATTTTAAAGCACCATTCGTATGAGCGCAAGTCAGTCAGAATCTATCAAAAATATATGAAAAAATAATAGGGTATTCTATTGAAATAAAAAAACGAATTAGTCCGTCAGATAGACTTCCAAAAAATATTGGACACGTATTTTTTCTTTTTTCACGTAAACAAAAAATGACGAACATACAGTACGTTGAAAACTAGCGTGACGTCACTACGAAAGTACCAAAAAATTCGTGTCCATTATTTTTCAATACTCTAACTGACGGACTAAATAGATTTGCAATTTATTGATGGTGGAAACTAGCCTATTAAGGATTTTTAGGGTTCCGGACAAAAAACGGAACCCTTATAGGATCACTCGGGTGTCTGTCTGTCTGTCTGTCAGTCTGTCCCAGCCAGTTTTCTCCGGATCCACTAGACCGATTCTGTTGAAATTTGGTACACATATGGACTTCTGTGACCCAAACACGGACGCGTTACGTAAATCATTAAATTTTTAGTATGGGGGTCATTTTTGGGGGTCAAACTAGAAAATTTCAAAACGAAGTTTTTGAACAATATCGTATGACATATTAAATAAAAGAGGGTTAAGAGGGTTTTAAATATATTTTTTTCATAATTTTAATATGGGTTTTGCAGTTATTCAAGAAATTAGACGATAAATGACCATTCCCCCCCTTATCTCCGAAACTACTGAGCCCAAAATTGTGAAAAAAATGGAGATAATAGATCTTTACCTATAGATTACAGGAAAACCTATAAGAAGTCTACAGTGTTAAAATAACACGTTAAAAAATTAAATTCGTTCGGTAACCTTTGCACGCGAGTCCGACTCGCACTTGGCCAGTTTTATTACAGATTGTGACTGAGATAGGTACGAATGCGAAAGTTGCTTAAAATTATTAGAATTGGCTCTCTCTGCAACCGGAGCTTTTTCCATTGACTGTACAATAAAACAAAGCCCAAACGGCGCTCGTTACAGTTCCTACGATATAAGTCTCCGGTAAGTGGGTGTTTGCTCATGTGGGACTTGTGTGTAAGCCGCACCTTTACGGAGAAATGCGAATCGGAAAATATCATTTCAATTCAAGAGAAAAACCTCGAATAAATTAAAGTACCTACCTAAAAGCTTTAAGAGATCTGTACCTATGTGAATAAGATATACAAGCAATACCCAGAATCGATGAAATCTCTTTACGAAGCGTGAAAAACATAAAAGTTTCCAATAGCGCCATTGAATGTATTGACGCACCTTCAAGCTTTGAACATCAAAACGGTTCCGAACTCAATAAGCCTTCTAATCCATTGTTGGAGAGTATCATGAGGTTTAATACACTCCGTCAGACGAGGGACTAGCACGTCAATCAAAACAATTCTTTAGAAATGTAAAAATATTTCGAGAAAAAGGAAAAATCAGTGATAATATACACAGTGATAATATACAGTACACGACTAGTTGACCCGCGCAACTTCATCTGCGTCACATTTTTCTTTAATGCTTTGTTTGTCGTAGCGTGATGGTTATATAGCCTATCTATAGCCTTCCTCGATGAATGGGCTGTCCAACACAATTTTTTTTTCAATTCAGACTAGCAGTTCCTGAGATTAGCGCGTTCAACCAAACAAACTCTTCAGCTTTATAATGTTTAGATACCTGTGGTAGCATGAGTATATCCGTCGTAGGTCGTCGTCGACTGATTTACATAAAGGAACCAAGTCTAAATGGTTTGCAATGCCAAAATCCATCTAGCTAATTCAACTGTACTGAATAAGTACACTAATTGAAAAATGATACATCATCCATCAGTCTGGGAAACTGATTTACATAAATGTGGCAACACTTTAAAGAAAAAGGATATGTTTCCATTGTACTGAATAAGGCTTAGTTCAGATGGTACTACATCGTGCATTATTAAGTGTTCATTAATTTTTATTGGCCGTATATGGCCACCCAAAATCATGCAGCGCGCTAGCTCAAAATTCGTTTAACTTTGGTCGGCGCAACATGTCTGTTCCTTCCTTACTTTCCTAGACATACCATCCTTCAAAGAGTTCATCCAACGGTGCTTCGGTCTTCCCTACCTCACTGCCATACGGGTTCTGTTAGAGAGTAAAAAAAGACTTTTTAAAACAAACCGATATTGTTACTTGATTGTACAGCAGACATTTTCCGACATTTTCCGCATTCCTTTGAATGCGAAGAAATGCGGAAAATGTCATTGTTTGGGTATGTATATGAAACAATGACAACTAATTTTGAAGAAGCTTTTGAGCCACCGGTGCCAGTTACAGACTTCCTCTTAAATTTATTTATATCTACCCAGGTATGTATTATATACCCATATAGCCTGAGGGCGAATACTAAAAATCTGTCCAAAAAAGCCTTAATCTATACTCTATACTTTCTATCTATCTATACTTCTATCTATACTAATATATAAAGCTGAAGAGTTTGTTTGTTTGTTTGCTTGAACGCGCTAATCTCTGGAAGTACTGGTCCGATTTGAAAAATTCTTTCAGTGTTAGATAGCCCATTTATCGAGGAAGGCTATAGGCTATATATCATCACGCTAAGACCAATAAGAGCGGACCAGTAATGTAAATTGTGACGCTGACGAAGTTGCGCGGGTCAGCTAGTACTAATATATAAAGCTGAAGAGTTTGTTTGTTTGTTTGCTTGAACGCGCTAATCTCTGGAAGTACTGGTCCGATTTGAAAAATTCTTTCAGTGTTGGAAAGCCCATTTATCGAGGAAGGCTATAGGCTATATATCATCACGCTAAGACCAATAGGAGCGGAGCAGTAATGAAAATTGTGACGCTGACGAAGTTGCGCGGGTCAGCTAGTTCTATATATTTTTGACGGATTGCGACAGGTATGCGAATGTGAACTTTGCTTATAAATTAGTAGAATTCGCAGTCTGATTGGTTTGCGAAAGAACAACTTCGACAAGATTGAGACAAGTCAGTTTTACCAAGAAAACGCTTGAAGAAACCTAGAAACGGTAATAATTTATTTTGAACTTCGGAAATATCATTAGGGAGAATTCGTCATGAGTTCCGAACAATTGAAGCCATTAGTAAACGGGTTTTCAAGCTGAAATCTTATTACCAACTTTGGTTTAAACTTCGATTTCTGACAGAAGCTGATATTGGCAAATCTTAACTTGTATCTTGAATTTATTCCGTGTCAAATACTCAAACAGACCAATCCGCCTAGTCTTTTCCCGATACGATCGACTTCTACTTCAGCCGGATGCAACTAACTACCAGTATTTTTACTTTAAATATTGCCGATCCTATGGGGGCTACTATAAAGTCTTAAACCCATTATGATTCTGGTGTGAGAGAGAAATAGATCTAAACAGGACGAATAGCACTATCCTTTTCTCATAACGAAATCATGATGGAATTAGCGCTTTGTACGGCTCCACAACCCTGGAACTAGGTATCAGTATCATCCTTAAAAGGTTAGTTCTCATAGTTTTTATTTACCCTTTGTCTACCCGTAACGATTAAAACAGAATGGCATCATTATTTATCACTAATTACGATAGCTAAAGGACGGTCAGCAAAATGCATTTTTTTTTTGTAGACTGCAATTGTGCATGGATTGCAAAAATGTAAATCGATGCCTACACAGCATTATGCGAAATCGGGCCATTTGCTCACACTCTTTATTTTAGCTGCTGTGGATTATTATGACTCTGTGCTATTCTGTAAACAATTAATTTCAGCCCCTGATTTCGTAACTGCAGCGAAATCCCGCTTTGGCCATTGGCAGTGACAATAATTCAAAAGTGACTAGGAAAAACAGTTTTACAGAAGTGCTTAGCTGATCTTATTATTCTGAAATACAGATCAAAGAAAGGCATTTCCCCTAGACCACTGGTTCCTAACCTTTTCAATATTGTTACCCCTGTGATCTACTTATATGGAATACTGATTTTACCCCGTCCTTAAAATGTTATGTATACAAATAATATAAATAAATAAAAATATTTTTATTAGTCACAAATTGCACATAAGTCTTACAATTTTAACGTATTTTATATAGGTATCCAAACAATAAAATAAGTAAAAATTGTTTGTGACCAAAAGTATTTTTATGTTAGGTTTAATTTCACTTCAAGCGCATCTTAATTCCATTTTAAATTCCACATTGAGAAGTTTTCCGAGTGCCAATTCTACTAATTTAAGCAACATTTGCATCTCGGTCGCAAAACCTACATTTTCGACAAATTTGTCGAAAATGTATGAAAAATGTAGGTTTTTAGGGTTCCGAACAAAAAACGGAACCCTTATAAGATCACTCGGGTGTCTGTCCGTCCGTCTGTCTGTCTGTCTGTTCGTTTGTTATAGCCAGTTTTCTCCAGATCCACTGTTCCGATCCTGTTGGTAATTTGGTACACATATGGACTTCTGTGACCCAAACACGGAAGCGTTACATAAATTATTATTTTTTTAGTATGGGGTCAAACTAGAAAATTAAAAAAAAAAGATTTTGAACAATATCGTGTGACATATCAAATGAAAGGGCTTACTGTGAGGGTTTTAATTATATTTTATTCATAATTTTAAAATAAATAGTTTTGAAGTTATTCAAGAAATTAGACAAAAAATGACCATGCCCCCCAATCTCCGAAACTACTGAGCCTATTATCTCCATTTTGAAAAAAAATGGAGATAATAGATTATATATAGATTACAGGAAAACCTATTAGAAGTCTATAGTGTTAAAATAAGACGTTAAAAAACTGAAATTCGTTCGGAACCCTTTGCACGCGAGTCCAAAGAGTAAAATTTTGAAAAAAAAAATGGAGATCATAGATCTTTACCTATAGATTACAGGAAAATCTATAAGAGTTCGATAGTATTAAAATAACATGCTAAAAATAAAAAAAAGTAATTTGTACGGAACCCTTTCCACTCCGACTCGCACTTGGCCAGTTTTTTTTGACAGATTGATTGCGACTGAGATGCGAACGCGAACGTTGCTTGAAAATTAGTAGGATTAGCTCTCTTGCTTTTGTTTTCAGTGCTACCAAAGTTGAAAAACCACTCTCACATGTCGCCTCTTTACAAGAACAACGTGACATCTCATAAAAACGTTTTTTTTTTATTATTTGATATTCAAAACCGCGATGTCCAATTTTATTTTTTACAAAATCGTGGTATTTTAAAAGTGAATTTCACTTTTAAAATATCAATTAATAAAAAAAACGTTTTTATGAGATGTCACATTGTTCTTGTAAAGAGGCGATGTATAGGTGCTGGCATAGGGTATTAGAATTTTAAAGCTCTCTTCGCTAGAACAGGATATTCGGCTCCAGCCTTTCGCCAAAGGTGCTGAAATCATTATTTAGATTCTGTTACTCATGGCTGAAATGCGACTTTAGAAAAAGATGCCACATGTGTGTGGTCTATAATTTCATATTTTTACAATCAACATAGCTACGTATTTTATTAGATTATGTCAATATTATTAGTTTCTTTGTTACCCCCACATAATAGCTTATTTACCCCTGCGGAGGTAATTACCCCCAGGTTAGGAACCCAGGCCTTAGAAATTTGTATTATAACATGCCTAAAAGGAGTAACTTAGTGGAAACTTCAGATAAGCCTGTCATAACAAGTCCTATCATAACTTGATACACGCTCATTCGTATAAAACAAGCTGCTATAATTTAATTTTCCGCAAATTCAGCATCTGTCGTAAAGATGGCTGTAAACCTTGAAGTTTTTATGGCAACCTAGACGAGTATTAGTGTGTACGAATTATCGTAAAAAAGTTACTTAACGACCTTAGACTCAGCTAAGTTTACCACTTATTACAAGAAAACGTTGTTACAAGCATAAGGGCACGAACACACCCAGCGACCGTGTGAACGAACAAAGGGCGATTTTTTTAATCCGTAGTTAACTCAATGAATAGTCAAAAATTTTGGATAAGTTTAAATGCATTTTTCAATCAGTTGTTAGTAATTAAATTTAACCATTTAATAATTTAATCAAGCTATCAATTGATCGAAAAACGCATTTTAACCAATTTAACCGAATTTTCTTGACCATTTGTTGAGTTAAATACGGATCATGAATTTTAAAGATATTTTTTACTATTATTTGAGCTAAACATGGATCAAAAAACTAGACCAGAGTCATCGTTCTCACTTAAGCTATATTCGCGTATCGTCGTCTTCGTATTTTCAGAACAAAGGAACGCGTCGATAATTATTCTCGCGATGATCGTTGTAGTGAGGACGAGGCCTTAGAGCTCGCTCGTCTCTCGTTCACTTAGTCTGTACCCGGCTTTAAAAGAGCTGCTAAATTTTATTAAGACGTGAGATTTGCGAACATTGTGTAAATAGATTATAAATTCTTGAGTTTCTTTTGAGACATACATCATAAATGTTTCCTGGGTGTTAAAGCCTTTAAAATAATCCTGGTAGAAGCGATTATCTCTCCCGCTATCATTGTAAGAGTTACGAAGTTCATCCTTTCGCAATTTTATTCGTCTCGTTGTTTTAAATATGTATGTAGTCTAACAACCTTATACAGCTAAATAAGGCAGTTTGTGGTTAGTCTAGGGCTTGTGAGTGCTACTGCTGCGTTCTTGCTCCAAAACAAGAGTCAAGAGTGAATAGGATACTTCTAGACAGGCGTGCTCCATCTTCGACTGCATCACCGCTTACCATTAGGTGAGATAGTGGTCAAACGCGTGCCTATTAATAGTAAAAAGAAGGAAGTACGTACCTTATGAACGGCTATAAGTACTTCTAGGTTTAAACGGACTACGCTTTCAAATTGATGATGATTGAGGGTTCCGTACCATCATATAAAACGTGAAATGTTTTATAATTTTCATCGGCGAGGCCTATATTCGTCAGAGAATTTTATCACTGCGGTGTATATCGCCTTTTTAGATCAGCAGCATTTGAGAATGTGAAACAAGCGCTCTTTCATATGATACCCCACATGCCCTAGTAACTTCGAATTTTTAAGAAACCCTTTCAGTCGCTGTAGAAAAAAAAAACTAATTTTTTTTTCTTTCTCTTGCAAAATCGTTGAGCAAACGTCATAACTGTTCCAAATTTCAAGTTGATAGCATTAGTTCTTGAGATATCCAGCTGTGACAGACGGACAGACTTAGTCACACCATAAGGGTTCCTTTCTACCATTTTGGTACAGAACCCTAAAAACGTCCATAGGCTCGCCTCACGGGTCGGTCTAACTTTTATTGTGTTTTTTTGTCAAGTAGCAAATTCTTGAAATACCCGAGGTATTTCATGAATTTGCAAGTCTGGATTTGTACGCAGTTAATGGCAAAAGGCTCTCTATCTACTACGTTTAACTTAAGGATGACCGGGTAAATGTGGGTGTAATTAATACAGGTACAGAGGCTACAGCTCTGCCTAACTCTTTGGGGAATAAGATACAGGCCTGATGTTATGTTACAATTTAAGTGTCACAGGTCGCAAACTCGCTTAGGTGCCTACATCAGTAAAGCCGTGGGCTCACAAGTGGCTAGCAGTTAGAATTATGACATTTCTCTCCGTTACCTAACCGCAGACACAATAGCGTTGTCGAGCACACACCTAAATAACGTAGCTGGTGTAGGGTTACCAGTATTTAAATACAAGGAGATTAAAAGTATATTATTGTGTAAGAAGGTATATTTACATAAATAAAATGCGATTCCTTTCGTGCGTGGTAGTCACAGTCAGTGGACTATGTTGAAGCTTAATCCATACTTCCATACTACTATTTATGAATGTAAAAGTAACTCTGTCTGTCTGTCTGTTGCCTTTTCACGGCTCAACGGATTTGAATTATACTTGGCAGTGGTACACGAGTAGACCATATCCTGGATTAGAAGCATAGGCTTTTTTATCCCGTTAGAATGTTCCATTGGGATAATTTCCGACTCTTACGCGGGCGAAGCCGCTGATAAAACTAGTACTTGTTGTTGTAGCGGCATCAATGCCGCCACAAGAAAAATCAACGGAGCAAATCTACATCGCAACAAAAATAATCGCGACGCCATCTATCCAACTAGCAGCGAACTACTAGGTTCCAAATCCTGCATCGCGCAAGCAGCGTTCACCGTGCGATTTGAACATTTACATCAGCCCAAATATCAACTATTGGGCAGTTGCCCGCCAGACACAACAACTGTCTGGTAGGAGGATCCTCCCTTTACAATGGAGGTGTGCGGGACTTCACTCTGTACCGCATCCCTCCAAATTGTCATCTTAATTTGAATCTTGTAATAAAAATCTCGTTTGTTACCGAACTCCTTCGGAACGGCTCGACCGATTTTCATGAAATTTTGTGTATATATTTGGTAGGTATGAAAATAGGTGGTAGGGTATTTTTTTTTTGTATGGCAAAACAACGTTTGCCGATTCAGCTAGTTATAATATAAAGTTAATTTGATTTTCAATTGTTTTGTACCTAAATTGTTGAAAATCTGGACGGCTTGGAATTCCACTGCTGTATGAAGACGACCCATACAACTGGATATATCCAGAAAATTCCGGACATAAGGCAGCCCTAGGCCGGTATAAGTTACAGCTCGAATGCACCTCGACACAACAACTGACAGTGTTCGGATACAAAACTACTCGATGTCCTCAATAAACGTGAATGATCCATCCAGGTGTAGTGACGCGGAAATGTATGGTTTCGACATCGGAACTCGACGTGGGTTTTCATTACTAATTAATTTCGAATGTATTATTAATATTGTCATAGAACACAGGGTAACAGATACGCGCCGTATCCAAACTAAGAAAAAACTTGAGAGGTGTCAAGGGACACCCGGATGGAACGAAGTTCCTTTCGAATAATTAGTGGAGGAATTGTAATAAAATTTTATTTTTTTTAAGTTATAATAATATAAAAAAAAAGAAAAAAAAAATATTATTAACAAATATAATGTAAACAGAAATAGAAAGACGAAACGAAAATAACTGGCTTACTTTCTATGAGTTCTTTCGTTACAACTTTTCGTATGAATTTTGTCCGTCTATCCCCCTTTCACAACGCGCGGTAAGGAATTTCGTTCCAATTAGGTCCATACTATACTAATATTCTCCTTAATCTTCTTTCGTGTCGTTTGATACAAATAAAATTTTGTCCGGCCTATTTAGCAACCTGTACAGCTCTAACATTGACCTCGTTTAAATCCTGGAAGGTGCAGGTGGTTGCGCAAGGCGCAAGTTCTGCAGTTGACCAGATTATTTTACTAATATAAATCATGCCAACCCGCCTGCCAAGCGTGGCGATTATGGTAAACCCCCCCCCCCTTTTGGGTGGAGGCCTATGTCCAGCAGTGGACGTCTTTCGGCTGATATGATGATGTATGATGATAAATCATAAATGCGAAAGTCTGTCTATCTGTGTACCTGTCACAGTATCTAGTAATTATGTATTACATCCTATAATTGTCAAAAAATAAAAGGCCCGTTTTGACAGCAGAATACAACATTGCTTTACTAGTAAGTATGAAAGAGACATAAAAATAAATCTTTTTCGCACTTAGTGGTAAAGTAATCTTCTATACCTCTCTACTCAGCTGTCAAATGAGACTTCTTAGATTTTGGTGACTTTAGCCCACGCAATATGCACTCAGCAATAGTTTCGTCTGTCAATGCTGTCATGGCTAAAGGCAGAATTGCCAATTTATAGTGAGAAAACGATAATCCACTGACATGCTTGGTTTGTCTAAAAAAAAACTAGCCAAGTGCGAGTCGGACTCGCGTGCAAAGGGTTCCGAACTTAATTGTTTTAACATGTTATTTTAACACTACAGACTTCTACTAGGTTTTCCTGTAATCTTTAGGTAAAGATCTATTATCTCCATTTTTTTCAAAATTTTAGGCTCAGTAGTTTCGGAGATAAGGCGGTGGAATGGTCATTTTTCGTCTAATTTCTGGAATAACTTCAAAACCATTTATTTTAAAATTATGAAAAAAATATAATTAAAACCCTCACAGTAAGCCCTTTCATTTGATATGTCACACGATATTGTTCGAAAAACTTTTTTTTTTAATTTTCTAGAGTGACCCCAAAAGTGACCCCCATACTCAAAATTTAATGATTTACGTAGCGCGTCCGTGTTTGGGTTACAAAAGTCCATATGTGTACAAAATTTCAACAGAATCGGTCCAGTGGATCCGGAGAAAACTAGCTGTGACAGTTAGACAGACACCCCGAGGTATCCTAAAGGGTTCCTTTTTTTTTCGGAACACTAAAAATTGTCAATCCCCTCTCTCTCACATGCCGCCGAGGCGATTCGGTGCTCTATGGTGCCTATGTATGTTCACAGAACACAATTTATTCACCTAGTTAAGACTTACTTTAAAATCTTAAATACGGTTGTACGATTTTATTGTTTCGGCCATAACTATAAAACTGTCGGGGCTCGGTTGTCACTGACAGGCTCGTCACACGTTTAGGGCTGATTCATATATCGTACTTGGTGACTATAAATGACACACTGAGTGATATATGGTGGAGATAGCTCGGTTTGACTATCAAGGTTGACGCTTTCGAATAGTTTTAGATAAGGCAAAAGACAAAGGCAGTGAACAGCATGATGAGTCTTTGATTTACTGGCTATGGTCATGAAAATTCAAAATTCACTTAAAATGTGATTGTCTTTTTGTTCAGAGGAAGGCAATGAACTCGTTTCGCAAAAAACGTTTGAATTCACCGCTAGAGGCGCTAGTGTACCCTGAGATTTTAAATGTCAAATTTCACTGTTGGTTGGCTATGGACGCGAATTTAAGTACTTATTTGTTTTGATATTTAATTTCTTTTTTTTTTTTTTTTTATTTGTGATGGGTTTGCTCTTGACTCCAGTCTAGGTCAAAGATGACCGAGACAAAGTCTACGATGGAGCGAGCTTACCCAGAAGGAGCCTGTTCACTCTAACTTTGAAGAGATTAGGGTTGTAAGCGTTTGGAAACACGGACGCAGGCAGAGAGTTCCACCCCTTTGCTGTGCGCATTATAAAAGACGTTTGGAAACGCTTAGTGCGAGTTGGTGGAATAGCAACGAGGTAGGGATGGTATTTTCCTTTTAACTTTGTTCACATGCGCGTAATAACAACTTTAATGCTGTAATTAAGAACCTTACTCGACAGTGGCGCCAACTGGTGAGCACAAAAACGGTAGCCCCCATTCATGTATATTTATCGTTCGCAGTCGCAAACTGTCTAAAACACCTCTGATTTCTCTACACTTCGACAAGTTTTTGACATTGACTATCATATCCCTGATTATACTTGATGGTAAGCGATGATGAATATCATAGAGAGATAGTGGTCAAACGCGTATCAATAGTAAAAAAAATGCGTCTGGAATTTTAACGCTTTTTAAGTACGTTAATTGGCTTTCAGCTGTGAAACAAAAGTTTTCAAAATAAGAACCAATACCAAACCATAAAAGCTGCCACTGACAGGCGCGAAGCGATATTGCGACAACCCTTTTGGTGATTTTTCCTCGGATGTTATATTATTAACCGTCGAACATTTTCTAAGAAAGATGATTGTTGCATTCTCCGACGCGCTTGTCTGTGGAGGCTTTTAATCATCAATTTGAAAGCGTAGTCCGTCAAAATCTAGAAGTACTTATGGCCGTTCATTAAGTACGTACTTCCTTCTTCCTGTCATTAAGCAATGTAAATATTTGTTCTAGTGTCAATCATCTTGATGTACACTTATTACATAGCCATTGTTGTTACGCATGTTATTGCCTCAGAAAAGACAATAGGTGATCTATTAAACGCGCTCACAGTTGAAAATGCACTTACCATAATTAAGCATGTTTATATTGAATGTTTGAAATTGCAGCTATTCCTCAGAAATTACTTGGGTTTCCGTTCCTGTGAGGTTGTTCAAACAAATTGAATGTTAAAAATTTTGGAGTGAATACTTTTTAGACGCACTTTGCGCTTTTTGTAATGAACCGTCACGCTTGGGTCGGTGACACTGAATCAGGTATACTCAGCTCCTGTCGTCATCATAGGCGTATATAAGGGGGAGGCGGGCGGGTGAGCCGTGCCTACCCCAGAATCGTCTGAGGCCCACGCCAGAATGTTTGGGGACCGATTTTAAATTCTGGGCTGGACACTTGTGTATATAACTTCACACAAAGTTTAAAGGCCGCGACAACGGGCGACTGGTCTAAAATTCAATTTTTGGTCGTGATCACCGACTTTGGTGTGTGTGTGTGTGTGTGTGTGTGTGGGAATCGCATCTTGTGTGAAAAAAATCCTAGATAGGTCAATGGTCCTCATCAGCCACGTTTACTATCTAACAAGGAGGCTATCGTTTCAAGAATTACGTTTCATGACTATATATTATGTATTTGATTTTTTGTATTTGTTTGTTTTGTTCTATTTTTTGTATATAACTAGCTAACTGACCCAGCTAACTCGTCGTAGCCTTTTCGGGGTCTGCTTCTAGTCAAACCGGATCCAGCTGAATACCAGTATTTAACGTGAAGCGGCTGTCTACCAGACCTCCACAACCCATTAAGTGGGTAACATAACACTATACTTCTTGGCAATACTGATGTCAGATTTTCTGGCTTCTGACAATTACGGATGCAAATTATATACGCAAAGCTTTCTGGATTATTGCTCTTTCTATTGTGTGTGGTGTTTAGAAGAACAAGCGGAGAATCAGACGCAGACAGCAACTATAAGTTATGCAACATGTAGAAGTGGCTATTGTAGGATTGTCGATGGTCTATGAATAAAGTGAGATCTAGATAAGTCACAAGACCCTTCGAATTAAAAATAATACAACGAAGTATAAAAAAAAGCTGGAATCTGCAGGTAAACTTACCCGGTAAATGTGCTTACAGCTTTATGTTGCAATAGGTAGTTTAATACCCGTTCTAATTCTGAATAAAGGTAACCGTTCGAATTCAATAAAAATCACATCAGTTCTCTACTTTCTTGCTCGTTCAGTGTTTTACTTGAGAGTCGTGAAACTGTTTTATCGCTGAATTAAAATGTAATCTTTAGTCAGACGGAGTTTCATTTGATCCGCGCCTTTTATTGTGTTCTCAGATTTTATGGGATAAACTGACAGTTTGTTGCGTCTCACAGTAAAGTAGGACGGTGCAATGAGGTAGTAGGAAATGGAGATTTTATTCGTGTATTTTCGAGTAGTTTCGATGTTTGAAACGAATTTCAGATAGGAGGCGACATTGTCATTTGGAATGTGCATGTATTTCTTGTTAAACGTCCTGGCTATCTGGTAAAGGAAAATCTTTAGGAATGCTTATTTATTTTTAGGGTTCCGAAAAAAAAGGAACCCTTATAGGATCACTCGGGTGTCTGTCTGTCTGTCCGTCTGTCACAGCCAGTTTTCTCCGGATCCACTGGACCGATTCTGTTGAAATTTGGTACGCATATGGACTTCTATGACCAAAACACGGACGCGTTACGTATATCATAAAATTTTTAGTATGGGGGTCACTTTTGGGGGTCAAACTAGAAAATAAAATAAAAAAGATTTTTGAACAATATCGTGTGACATATCAAATGAAAGGGCTTACTAGGAGGGTTTTACTTATATTTTTTTCATAATTTTAAAATAAATGGTTTTGAAGTTATTCAAGAAATTAGACGAAAAATGACCACTCCCCCCTTATCTCCGAAACTACTGAGCCTAAAATTTTGAAAAAAAAAATATGGAGATAATAGATCTTTACCTATATATTACAGGAAAACCTATTAGAAGTCTGTAGTGTTAAAATTACATGTTAAAAAAATTAAATTCGTTCGTAACCCTTTGCACGCGAGTCCGACTCGCGCTTGGTCAGTTTTTTTATTATAGACAGGCGCGCGACACCAATATCTCACCTGATGGTAAGCGATGATGTGGTACCTAAAGGATGGAGCGTGCTTACTTATGAGTAACGTATTCGCTGTTTACTTTTAAGGAAACCCCCAAGCTTGCAGGCTTCCTTTATTAAGTTGTGATTGATATGAATGACCCTGTGTTGTTCGGCAGACATGGCCAGTCAACTGCGTTTTAGCTGACTGACTGGCCAGTCAACTGCGTTTTAGCTGACTGACTGGCCAGTCAACTGCGTTTTAGCTGACTGACTGGCCAGTCAACTGCTTTTTCACTGACTGACCTACCACATTCGGCGCAACTCCAATTTTTGCGGTCTTCTGCTGTGTGGACCGCTCGGTACAGGTTGCCACCAACACCTTGTTTTTCACTTTTGTTTTAATCACTATCCTTAGGTGAGCGCATTATAATAATATGCTATGCATTTACTCTTTCTTGTATAGGTACCTGCAAAATATAAGTTACAGGAAATACGAATACTTGAAATCATTTCGCTGGGTGACGCCATGGACCTTTTTAAAACAACCTTTGAATGTACAATACTATATGTATTATGCAGTCTGAACTGAACATATTAGTTCGTAATCCATTTTTATGATTCTCCGTGGTTTTATCGCAGTTGTCTGTAGTATTTGACGTCAGTGAGGTGGGCGTCGTTTTTATAGTTTAGTTATGATTGTATCGTAGTGCGGTGAAATTATGATTACGCTATCTTTTGCTGTTAGCTGTTGATATCGGCATGCGATAGGTAAATGGTTTTTTTACTGTTCAATAATCTTTCGGAATCTCTCCGCTTTCAAACTATATTTGTTAGACAAGAAAAGTTTACAAAATTCTGTATTTACTTTACCTGGCTTAAGATGGTTTCTAAACATCATAGGTACACTTTACAAATGACTATCCTCTCACTTACATGAAAGTATGGCATAAAAACCACCTGAAACGATCTGTCATGCACTCTCAAAAAGACCGTTAACATACAAGCATCAGTTTACCCATCGACACCCTCATAAATCCTACTTTGACGGGAGCAATCTTACAATAAATTGAATACTGTCCGGCACATAAGCCCAGTATCCTACAATATCTACCCGCTGTGCAAATAGCCAATTTATACATCGCCAGTTACACCTTAGTGCGGCGTCTCACGAGTCGCGACGGCTTCCAGCGCAAAAGTCGCTGTTATCGAAAGTTATCGAATAAAGTCGATTGGTATTGCTGCGTTATCGTCTTCGTAGCGGTCGATGGTGTGTTCAAGACAGTTTGATAAGAATTGAGCTGAATTCGGTTTCAAGTTTCGCTTGTTCATTGTTATGGAGTAAGACTGAAGTCTTTTATGGTCTAATGTGAAAATCTTACCAGTACTTTCGATGTGATGAATGTAACAAAAATAGAACCGTATTTTAAGTGCAAGATGCATAAATCCGCACAATTACCTCTAGTTTACTGGTTTTTAACAGTTTTTAACACAATATTAAACGCTAAATTAAATACAGCCTTCCAAGGGAATAATTTGCAATAAAATGCAAAGGTGCGAAGACATTAGCTATTAACGTAGATAACAGCATTTACCTCTAGTTTCGAGATCGCACCTTTTAGTCGTCAAAGGAGGCACTAATGTTGGATTTTAATTATTGTGTTTAAACGTGCAATTATCGTATAAGTTATGATGCTACTGTTAACGTCTTGTGATTGTACCTTTTATTACCGTAACTATTTCACTATCACTCTACGAAACCCATTTCCCCCCCTCCTGCATCTGTTTGACTGTCTGAACGCGATAAACTCAAAAACTACCACAGGGATTTCGTGCAGTTTCCACCAATGGACGTAGTGACACTTAAACCTCATCGCGTTTATCCCGTTCCCGTAGGAATTTCGAGAAAATCTTTTCTTAGTGCTCCCCTACACTCCTCAAGGAATCTACATTTCAAATTTCAGCTTTCTACGACCAATAGTTTTGGCTGTGCGTTGGCTATCAGTCAGTCAGTCACTGAATCACTCAGTCATTCACCAGTAACCCAGACGGAGATGGTGGGATGAGCTGTATTCTCCGAAACGAAGCCCTTCCCAGATCGAAACCGAAGAAATGTATGGACGAAATTATGTTTTTCCTTCTGCGTTGTTCTTTTCTGATTATATTGAATTGTTTCTCCGGGACTTGTCAAGTTTCACTGTCTCAGCGCATTTCTTGAAGATGCCATGTTGATTCTGGCTATCAGGAGTCGCGGGCTTCGTCCATACTGATCCCTAGTCCCAACCTACATGTATAGCTAGAAGGCGCAAAAGTACTGATTGTAAGAAAAACGCAGTTTAGGTAGGTGATTGGTAATGATTTCGCGGGATTGTCCCAAAAAACTGACCAAGTGCAAGTCGGACTCGCGTGCAAAGGGTTCCGAACCAATTTGATTTTTTTAACATGTTGTTTTAACACTACAGGCTTCTTATAGGTTTTCCTGTAATCTTTAGGTTTAGAACTATTATCTGCATTTTTTTTCAAAATTTTAAGCTTCGTAGTTTCGCAGATAAGGGGAAAGGTCATTTTTGGTCTAATTTGTTGAATAACTTCAAAACTTTTTATTTTAAAATTATAAAAAGTATATAGTTAAAACCACTCACAGTAAGTCTTTTCATTTGATATATCACACAATATAGTTCAAAAAACTTTTTTTTAATTTTCTAGTTTTTGTAAATGAATAAAATTTTAGTATGGGGGTCTACATGGTTGCCACATAGAACAGAAAATTAAAAGAAAAAGTTTGTGTTTTATAATTATACAGAAACTCTTAGCAGTACCAAAATACTTTATGAGTTCACCTTAACCCTAGAGACTTGACCAGTCCCCGACTATTAGCTCACTAAGAGCTAATTGGGATGCATGCTGGTAATTAATCCAGCCGGTGCGGCAACACCCTCTAGATTTGTTACAGTAAAAAGTTATGCTACTTAAGCAGTAAATCAAGTGCCTTGGGAAGCGAGCCTGGGTTTCCTGGGATGAAAAGTAGAGCGGTGTATTTGAAAGTAATTCTTAGACAAAAACTGTTTTTAGGGTTCCGACAAAAAAGGAACCCTTATAGGATCACTCGGGTGTCTGTCTGTCTGTCTGTCTGTCCGTCTGTCACAGCCAGTTTTCTCCGGATCCACTGGACCGATTCTATTGAAATTTGGTACACATATGGACTTCTATGACCCAAACACGGACGCGTTACGTAAATCATTAAATTTTTAGTATGGGGTCACTTTAGGGGTCAAACTAGAAAATTAAAAAATAAACTTTTTTGAACAATATTGTGTGACATATCAAATGAAAGGGCTTACTGTGAGGGTTTTAATTATATTTTTTTCATAATTTTAAAATAAATTGTTTTGAAGTTATTCAAGAAATTAGACGAAAAATTACCATTCCCCCCCTTATCTCCGAAACTACTACGCCTAAAATTTTGAAAAAAAAATGGAAATAATAGATCTTTACCTAAAGATTACAGGAAAACCTATTAGAAGTCTGTAGTGTTAAACAAAATGTTAAAAAAAAAATTCGTTCGGAACCCTTTGCACGCGAGTCCGACTCGCACTTGGCCAGTTTTTTTTTTTTCAAAGGAAGAAAATGGATAGTAGCGTAATTATAAAAAAAAAAAACGCTCAAGTGCGAGTTGGACTCTTACTCGAAGAGTTCCGAACCAGGGGGGCTACTCTCTAACGAAATCCGTAGTTTCGGGCGGGCATTTTCTACACCGTATCACCTAACCACTGAGAACTAATAATAACACGATTTGACAGTTACTGTGAAATCGTGTTGTCATTCATTCTCAGTTCGGGTTCGGGACTAATCGTAAGTCTGTTGGTGATACGGAGTAGAATACGCCCGCCCGCAACTAAGCCCGAAACTACGGATTTCGTTAGAGAGTAGCCCCCCAGAAACCACGTTGCTCGTATGTGAGGCCCCTTAAATATTTTTAATTTAATTTTTAGTTTTTATTGTCATAGCGGCAATAGAAATACACACTGAAAATTTCAACTGTCTACATATTACGGTTCTTGGGTTCTACTGACAGACACACAGACAGGTGGACGGACGGAAGGACAGCGGAGGCTAAGTAATTGTGTTCCGTTGGATACCTTCAAAATCAAAATCAAAAGTCGTTTATTCAAATTAGGCTGAGAGCCAGCACTTTTTGAACGTCAAGTTTTACAAAAGACAGTCCCCCAAAACGCCCGCCCGTCACCACTTCCTAGTGTTTTAGCTGTGGAGAAGAAGTGGCCGACAAACTCCCCAGCAAAATTTGGGGTACGGAACCCTAATAAAAATGTAGCTTATTTAAGCTGATCGAAAGCATAATTTCACAATTTAAAATAAAATGTTTAGATATGTTTTACATTCACACCCTTTCAGTCCCCGATTCATCGTCCTGCATCATCATCTTCGAGAAACTCATTCGCACACAAATAACACATCAAACCAGACAATAGTAGGCCAGCATTGTTATACCAAGATTGACTGGCCATTACCCGTAAATATCAGGCCAATCTGCGAAACACTCGAATGAGTAACAAATAAGTTTCTCGGCTAAGTTTATAGCTTTGCATTATTTAAACAGCATCGGCGTTTGTGAAGATTATAAGTGGAAGATAAATCTTCGATTTAAGTCCTCAGTCCACAATAGATTTGTTGGCTATAAAAATGGCGGTGATAATGAGAAATACCGAACACTTGCCCCTCTAGTATGACTGACGTGACGTGCCAATGTCGTGATTCTGTTGTGAATAGGGACAGTGTTATCTGTCCTGTATAGCGCCGTCTCTCTCTCGCAGTGGAAACGTGATGGCATTAGCACGTCATAATAGGAGGCTAATCTTGTACGGATTTGAATTGGATGGAATTCGTTCTGTTCATGTAAAGGGCTTAGTCTTTTGTACTACGTATTTCATCTTGATAGAAAAATATTTGTAATCTTGAAAGGATTCTCAAAGAGCTTATTTCTTATGACAAGAGGTTTTTTTACGTATTTTTCTGATAGAAGGTCTGAAATGTTTGACAATGACAAAGGCTCGGATGTACTTATCTATCGTGTGTAAAACTGCAAATTTAGTTTTCGCCATCTTTATTGAAAAGTAAAAAAAAACTTAATGAAGCATACACCGGGAAGAGAGGAAGGCTACTCTTCAAAATGGGGGCAATATAGATGAAAAAAAAAGCTTTTTACAAGATACGTCTTATCTTTTCTTAAAACACCTATTCTACAAACATTCAAATCCCATACCGATAGCCATTACTCCAAATAAATCAGATGAAACGAGTCCCGATTCTGATATCAATATCGTGTAGGCAACAGTTAGAGGACAGCTTTATAGAAAGCAGTTAGCTATACAGAATGGGTCCGATAGTGCTGCGGGTGCAAGAATCCAGTCACAGTCGGTGTTGCCAGCATCCGCTCACAAATCACTTGCCGCTTAATTGAACGCCGACCGGTCTCGACACGCAACTCCATTGTCAATGCTGACGATTATGAAGCTTTGAAGATTCTATTAGACGACATTTTGGACAGAAAATATAAGAACGACAAGAATTAAACTAAAGAACAAGTTAATAAACATGTAGAACATGAAGAAGGGAATGGTAAACAAGTAGTTAACGTTATAAATAAAATACCATCTGTGTTTAATGTAAATTTATTCAAATTAAAGGCAAATAGCAATACATTTAATACACAAGATGAGACATTAATCCAAAGGAATTTCTCTGAACCATCACTGAATTCAAACCTAACGTCAATGTAAAGGAATACACGTCATTCCGTACATGAAGTGTTATTGTCCCGACTACTTATGGGCTTTGTCGCTCGTTTCACTTCTCTGTGGCCGATTTATTGCTCCTACGGCGAATAACATCGTCTGTTTATGTAAATGAGGACCATCTACAGTGTTTAGAATCTCCAGCGTCGTATTAGAATTAGGTTCCCTATTAACAGTAAAACTTGCCAGTTTCCCTCAATCAAGATGGAAGTTCTGTTTGGGAATGTCTTTGAAGAAAGTTGTAGAGTCAGATTGTGGGTAGTTTCGCTATTTATTGGTCGCTTCAATAGCTTTCGGAGAATTCGCCCGGCTATCAGGTAAGACTGCAATTTGCGCCGTTAAGATGGCTCAGGCTGCTAGTTTAATTAGTTTCAAAGGTGACATCGGATAAATTGCCTTCGTTTTTCTTGCTTCCTTATTAAAAATACCAACCTGAAGAAGTAACAAAAATGCAAGCTGGCTTGTAAAAGTTCCACATTTTTGATAACCGGTTGGGACGGAAAAAGTTCAAATAAAATAAGAATTCCGCGCTGGCTGGAGCATCAACCTGTGACTTTTAATAACTTTTCTTTGTTTCAAACAACTGTTACGTCAAATGTTAGTCGTCGTTTGACACGATTCCTATTTCACTATATTCGGGTGAGGATATTCGTTCAAGAGTTTCACCGCGTGGGCCGCCACTTTACGTTCGTCTCGGGGTCTCGGACGCTTTAACGATTTGTGAGCGAACCATGTCACTGTTACTACACGTTCCACCATCTAAATCTTGGAAAACGTTAAGTAGAGCAGAAATAGAACACGTCCTTGATTGGTTGTCGTTTTGCGGCTCACTTCGACTTCAAATTGTTCAGCAAAGTATGTTCGATGTTGAGTTGTTTTGGAATGCAACGCTGGGGGGAAAGGCTTTTAGGCGTAAGCTCTTTGTAGGAAAGGAATTAAGGGTAAACTCATTTAAATCGCAAAGGTCTTAAACATACACATTGCGTTGCGGCAGTAGATTTTTTTGTTTTCGAAAAATAAAACATTCTGTGAGTGTTAGATATGAACACATGTGTAAATATTTACTGCACACGTGAAAAAATGTTCTAAAATTTAGTTTTAAAAGACAGGTATACTCGCCTTTCAATGGTTAAACAATCGAACGAATGAATGGAAGCTATAAGCCGTGTAACAACGAGCCAATATCGTTAACCCTCAAGATCGCTTCGCCGAGAAAAATGTTCAAACTTCACGTAACATCGATGGCATTCAGCTCCAAATACTGAAACCGATTTTTCGAACAATCGGCTTTTGAGGAAGATTTTATCTTTATAGATGATAAAATCACTTTATTTCATAAGCTCACCTAGAGCGTTTAATAATTTTATCCGTTGCGGTGGCGATAACCCAGCAAGTTGGGCCGTTGGCGCAGATACTCCATGCTCGAGATATACGAGCACTTTGCGACAGTTCCCACCAGGGTTACCGAGTTTTGTTATTAAGGGTGTTACCGTTAACGTTTACCGTAGAAAATGTTGGCAAGATTGCGATAGTTTATCAAGTTGTTTCGTTTAAAATTCTGGAAAGACCCGAAGGTTGCGAGCTGTATACATATAATCAGCTGTGTTTTGAATTGCATCCATGTTTTGTGCTCGTGTTTAATGATAACAGCAGATTCCTACCTAATTGACACGTTTTTAAATAACTTTTGACCTCTGTTAATGTAAACATGGCAGAAGATATCTCTTCAGTTTTATATTCTAGACTTAATGACGTCAATGTACACTTAATCTCATACCTAAAAATACGTAAAAAGTATTTTAACTGTGGAATTCTTAAATATCTAGAGCATAGGCTATCAATCACTGCACTTTAAAAAACTGGCCAAGTGCGAGTCGGACTCGCGTGCAAAGGGTTCCGAACGAATTTTTTTTTTTTAATATGTTATTTTAACACTACAGACTTCTTATAGGTTTTCCTGTAATCTTTAGGTAAAGATCTATTATGTTCATTTTTTTTTAATTTTAGGCTCATTAGTTTCGGAGATAAGCGGGGGGGAATGGTCATTTTTCGTCTAATTTCTTGAATAACTTCAAAACCATTTATTTTAAAATTATGAAAAAAATATAATTAAAACCCTCACAGTAAGCCCTTTCATTTGATATGTCACACGATATTGCTCAAAAAACTTTTTGGAACGAAGTTCCTTATCGCGCGTTGTGAAAGGGGGGGACTAGACGGAAAAAAATCTCACGAAAAGTTGTAACGACACTTTTTGCTATAGTTGTAAGCCGTGCGACGTGCGCGTGTTTCTCTGTCTGTCTCCTTCTCTCTCTCTCTCTCATAGAAAGCAAGCCAGTTATTTTCGTTTCGTCTTTCTATTTCTGTTTACATTATATTTGTAAGGTAGACAGGGTAGGCAGGGTAGGCAGGGTAGGTGGATAGGCAGGGTAGGCAGGTTAGGCAGGGTAGGCACGGTGGGTAGGGTAGGTAGGGTCTAAAATTGAGCCTACTGATTAAGTTTATATTACATTATATTTGTTAAAAATAAAAAAAAATATTATTATAAGTTAAAAAAAATACATATTACAATTCCTTCACTAATTACTTCTCCGAACTTCGTTCCATCCGGGTGTCCCTTGACACCTCTCAAGTTTTTTTTTTTTTAATTTTCTGGTTTGACCCCCAAAAGTGACCCCCATACTAAAAATTTAATAATTTACGTAATGCGTCCGTGTTTGGGTCATAGAAGTCCAGATGTGTACAAAATTTCAACAGAATCGGTCCAGTGGATCCGGAGAAAACTGGCTGTGACAGACGGACAGACAGACAGACACCCGAGTGATCCTATAAGGGTTCCTTTTTTTTCGGAACCCTAAAAATTTACTAAAACTCTTTTTTATTTCCTAAAAACAGTATACAAGTACAGACAACCGTAAACACTAATCCTTAATTGCAGAGAGCCCCATCAAAGGCCTGTGTCACATGAAAATGACGTAACACTTTACAGGCAGCCCTAGTTCCCCTCCCCTTTTGTCTGTGACACTCCTGTCCTATGTCTCGGCACTTGATTTTATGAACTAGCACTCTCTTTTGTAATTTGAATATATCTCTGATGGAGGGAAGTGCTTCAAGCACTTAGGCTGCGAAACTTCGCATCATTAATTTGGTCGACTGATGACATTTAGCTTTATACGCGAGTCTATTATTTATTGGGAAACTCGTACTGTTTGAAGATAATACGATGATAGATGATGGGTCCACTCTCGCATATCGCATAGGTATTGTTGAAATAGGTTTGATTTCTGCGTTGAAAAAGCTACAAATGCTGGAAAATAGTCTGTACTTATAAAATAACGATTTTAAAAATATCAACGCACAGCTAAAAATACTAAATCTAGAAAGCCAATTTCGAATACATAATTCTAGGTTTATTTTATAACGAAAGCATCCGCTTAGAAAGGATTACCTATAAGAAATGACAACTTGAAAAGTGAAAGAGGGAATTTTATATGAAATTCTTTGTTCTTTGAAGCCAACATCGGCGCGGACGGACGAAGTCACAGGCATCAGCTAGTATAATTATAATAATGCGGATAACTTATTATTTTCATAACTGCATTGGAATTGCAGAATTTAAGGTCGAGCCATGATGAAAGCCATGTGTAATAAAACATGGAATTTTGAGATCCCCCATAAAATATTGACAGGTTCAACGCATCGTTGGCTGAAACCACATTCCTTAGTTCATTGACAGAACACGGGTTTCTATAATAAATAATATAATTAGAAGTTATAAATCATAATATGATTGGTATGTATGTATGGTCAACCCCTAAGGACTGGTTATAGATACGGTGAATATCATATAATTTGTATATTAGAAGCCTAATGATTTTTTCTAGATTAGATTACTAGGAAACTAAACGTTGCCATACGAAAAAATGCGTTGGTACAACATAACATTGTGGTGCTAAATCTCTGACAGAGGAGCCAGTATCAGTAAATTTGTTAGTTATTAAAAAAATATTGGGTACTATCGGTTTTTAATTACATTAGTACGGTAAGTGTCAATTAATAATTGTTATTGATTTAGTAACGTCACGTGTGCTATTCAAGTTAGGTACTATAAGAAAGTGCCTTGCCTTGTTGATAGTAATTACTTCAAATATTTTGATAAACCACGTGGTTTGTCCCCATAGGATTAGATTATGTATAAATAAGAATAAACCAATATTTAGGCATGTTAGAAAACGTAATGACAAAGATAAGCGGCCATGTTTACATTTGCGCGGGAAATATGACAGCTGTCACTTGTCACTTGCAGTTGACATAGCGACGATAGAAACAAGTTTTAGTATATGTATTTTTTTTGGAATTAAAGTTATAAAATAAGTTACTTTTAAAAAATGCAAGAAAGTTTGAAAAGGCACTAAAGAACCTTGAATAGGCAGATATCTAGTAACTGAGTGAGTTAATTAGCACTTTTATTGCCTGGAGAAAACATGAAGAGAAAACGCAAAACCAATTTCCATACGATTCTGATTTTCCGATTGCATTTTGTTTCAATAACTTGCTTCTAAACCGCCAACATTAATGTCAGTGACGTTTTAATTTCCATGACCCACTATTACAGACAATTTTATCAATTTTATACAGCAGGAATATGAGAAGCTCGAGTTATCAATGATTTTGTATTTTCCTGCGGCTGTGTTTGTGTCTCACTCGTATTTTTCTGGGAAAAAAGTAGCTTCAGAGTCTACCGACTGTGACACTCAGAAATAGAAAATAGTGCAGATTTTTACCAGGAAAAGAATAGGGTATTTGACTGGATGTTTTTATTACATTTCTCTAATACTACCTAGACAGCAGACAAGACACTGTTATAAATATTGCTTAAAAATGGCAAAAAATGGCGGTGTTATCAGCGTTTTGAAATCCGTAATTAACAGAGACAGCACTAG
Organism: Lacanobia wlatinum; assembly: GCA_947578705.1. Lineage (NCBI taxonomy): Eukaryota > Metazoa > Arthropoda > Insecta > Lepidoptera > Noctuidae > Lacanobia > Lacanobia wlatinum. The sequence continues at coordinate 22,687,688 of OX388029.1, forward strand.
TCAAAAAAAAAAAATCTGCTCTTGGAAAACTTAATAAGTACTTAAAAACTATCATTCATCTAAAAAGTAAGAAATTTCGATGTCCGGAAAAACCCCTTTTTTTTTTTTTTTTTTTTTTTAAGGATGGGAAATCATCAAATGACTCCTTCCGCTCTGGGTGAAGTAGAAGGGAGTGTCAGACTCTTACTGACTAAAACCCATCCGTGTTCCTCCTAATGCCCTTTGCGTTCCAGGGCCGCGGTGACTCTTTCGAATAAATCCCGCAACCCCGGCAGGCATTGGGCCCTAGCGGGCCCCGTCTTTGATGCTGACAGCTCTTTGAGGCGCGCGTGGAACACAGCGCGCCTTCGACCCGGGCCTGGTTATGACCAGACGGCGAGCCACCCAATGCTCGCCGTCCGCAGGCCCGCGCCTACGGTGGCCGAGAATCGCCCTGCGACTCCCGACGCCCGGGGAGTCTTCTTCTGTTGCGGCGGCTGGGGCGTGAGGTTTCCCTCTCCCTCACGCGTTCGGCTTCCTCCTTCGCTAGCATTACTGCTTCGCAGAAGGAGGTGACCGCTTCCCAAGTCTCCTCGCTCCGGACCATGGCTTGAAACAGGGCCGACCGCGACAGGTCGCCGCCGCCGATCGCCTCGACGAGGACACGGCGGTGCTCCGCCCAAGCAGGGCAGACCTCCACCGTATGCTCCACCGTGTCCTCCGGGCGATCCTCGCAGTGTTGACATCCGGGCGTATCCTCCCGCCGTATTCGAAACAGGTACCTCCCGAAACAACCGTGTCCGGTGAGTACCTGCGTCAAACGGAAGGTAAGGACGCCGTGGCGCCGCTCTAGCCACTCCTCAAAGAGGGGACTTATCGCCGCAATTGTGGCGTGCCCAGCGCTGGGTTGCGACAGTCGTTGTCTCCATACTGCCATGAGATCCCGCCGGAGCTCCGTCCGCCGTGCTGCGATTTGCCGCGGCAGAGGAGTCTCGCCCCGGCGTAGCGCCTCCACGCGCCATTCGTAAATGAGCGCGAGGGCTCTCGCCTCTAGATCCCATGGCGGCAGTCCGGCAAGGAGGCTCGCCGCCTCGCCAGAGACCGTGCGGTATCCCCGGGCCAGCCGGATGGCCATGACCCTCTGGGACGCATTGAGGTAACGGGCAGGTCGCTTCCTCAAAGTAGGCGCCCACACCGGTGCCCCATAAAGGGCCATGGACCGCACGACCCCCGCATAAAGCCTCCGGCAGGAGGCGTTTGGACCCCCTAGATTGGGCAGAAGCCGCTTGAAGGCAGCCCCGGCTCGGCCCAGTCTGGGAGCCAAACGTCGGAAATGCTCGACGAAGTTCCACCGGCTGTCAAGGACGAGACCCAGGTACGTCATCGTCGATCCGACGCCGATGTGAACCCCTCCTACCGTTATTTGGGATCCCAATGGTGGCCTGTTCCGAGAACCATGAAAACACATGGCTTCGGATTTGTGCAGGGCCACCTCAAGACCCAGCTGCCGGATCCTCTCAACGACTATCGCAACCCCGCGTGTCATAGCGTCGGCCGCCGCCTGGTGCGATCCCCCTTGCGCCAGGACCAGCGTGTCGTCAGCGTAGCAGACCACGCTGACGCCGCTAGGGAGGTCGGCGCGCAGCACCCAGTCGTAGCCGATGTCCCACAGGAGCGGCCCCAGAACCGAACCCTGTGGAACACCGCACGACATCTCTCGCCGGTTCCACTCTCCCAGGTGACCGGGGTAGATGACGGCTCTGTCCGTCAAGTAAGCCTCGACTACGCGACGGAGGTAGGTCGGCATCCGGTGATACCGAAGTGCCTCCCTGATGCAACTCCAGGGCAGGGTGTTGAAGGCATTGGCGATGTCTAGAGACACCGCCAAGACGACCCCGCCCCGAGAAACCGCGTCCCCCGTCGAGAGGGCTCTCACGCGCATGATGGCGTCCACCGTCGAGCGGCCCGTGCGGAAACCGAACTGGTTCTCCGCCAGATCCGGCCCCACCCTCACTAGGTGCTCGACGAGGCGGTTTGCAATTACTCTTTCAAAGAGCTTGCCCACCTCATCGAGCAGCACGATGGGCCGATATGCGGACGGAGAGTCCGCAGGGCGCCCTGGCTTCTTGATGAGGACCAGTTTCCCCGTCTTCCAACGAAGTGGGAACTGGCCCCTCTCCATGCATGCGCTTAGGAGCCCTCTTAGTCGAGGCCCAAGAGCCTCCAAGGCCAGGACCCAGGCTTTTCCAGGTAAGCCGTCGGGTCCTGGGGCGGTATTTTTGGCCTTCAGCCTGTTAACCGCCACTCTCAGGTCTACCTCAGTCACCTCAGGAGCATCGTCATCGTCGTCATCGATGTAGTCCGCATCGGGCATCGCAGGCGGCGGAGCCATAGGTGGGGGAGTATGCTCCCCTCGCGAGGGGAACAGAGCGCTCACCACGTCCTCCACCAGCTGGGGCCGGAGACTCTGCGTCAATGGGGGGGCCCAGGTGCGGAGCTTATTCCGCACCATTTTGTAAGGTCTTCCCCACGGGTCCCCGTTCAGAGACTCCAGCATCTCCTTGCGAGCCAGATCTTTGGCCTGCAGGATCCCCGCTCGGAGGGCGGTTTTCGCCACTCTGTACTCCTCGTACAGCTCCACCTCTCTGACCTGCGCATCCGGAGGGCGGATGCGGAGCCTGCGGTGCCTGGTGTACCGGCGCCGTGCAGCAACGCATGCCTGACGCAGTGTCGCCAGCTCTTGCGACCACCAGTACACCTGGCGGCGGGCGCGTCCCGGCTTAACCCGGGGCATTGCCACGTCACAAATATCGGACATGGCCTCCCGGAACCACTCTGCCTCGTTGTTGATGTCAGCAGGCCTGTCCGGAGGTGACACCCAGGCCTGCACGATCGAAGCTTCCAGGAGGAGCTCCCGGTCTAGCTGCTTCAGCGCCCACCGCGGACCACTCGGGGCCTGCCGGACTGGCGCGGTTGAGGTCTGGGCGGAGACGTCAAACCGTATATACCGGTGATCGGAATAGGTCTCCACCTCCTCTAATACGCGCCAGTCAATGACACGCGGTGACAGAGCAGGGCTGGCAAACGAGATGTCCACCACGGACTCCCCCTGCATCCGCACACACGTGGGGACAGAACCCCGGTTTAGGACGACTAGGCCTGTCTCCAGAGCCCAGTCCTCCACCATCCTGCCCCGCGTGTCCGTATAACGGGAACCCCAAGCCAAATGCTTGGCATTGAAGTCCCCGAGAACGAGCACGGGGAGGGAACGATACCCGGTGACGACGACGCCCAACTCCGTAAGGGAGTTTTGGAACTCGGCGAGAGTTCGGTTCGGGGAGAAGTACACTCCTACCACGACAATCTCCCCGAACCGTGCTGCTACGCACCCCTGTCCTCTCCTGACATTTTCGAGGGATGGGGTACCGGCAGCGGCTGACGAAATTAGGGCCACTGAGCCATTCAGGTCCTCCACCCAGTCATCCCTGGGCGGCACCAAGTAGGGCTCAGCGACCACGGCAATGTTAATCAACCACTGTGCCATGCTCTGGACCAACAGGTCCTGAGCGGCGGCGCAGTGGTTGATGTTCGCCTGGAGGAGGCGTAATGGAGCCGTTATTGGCACTCCATTTCAGCCTCCTCCTGAGTCCCTTGTGAGGGCTCATTCGCGGCTACCGAAGCGACGGCGGCGGCAGTAACGGCGGTGGTGATGGCGGCAGCGGCGACAACAGTGGCGGCGGCGGCGGTAGGGACGGCGGTGGTGGAGGGCTTCTTTTTGCCCCCGGCCTTGGCGGGTGGGGCGCAGGCTTTGCTCCCAGCCCAGTGATCGGCCGGCTTGCCAGCTACCGCACATACAACGCAGTGCGGCGTGGCGTTACACGAGCCGGCCTTGTGTCCGGGCTGACCACAGCGGAAACAAAGATCGCTGCGGTCCACCTCCGAGGTGCACTGGACTCCCACGTGGTTGCCCACTTGGCAGCGGAAGCACCTCAGAGGTCTGGGTTCCAGCAGTTTGACCTGCGCAGATACCCAGCCCACCAGGAGTCTTCGGCCCTCCGATATTTTCTTCGCCGCCGTGACGGGGCAGCTCACCACTACGGTTCGCATGCCCGTGTGGTCAGGACGTATGGTGCCTGCCTTCACCTGCTCGGCAGGGCACCCCCCAGTCCTGACAACGGCGGCCACCACCTCCTCCTCCATGACGGAGTCGTCCAGGCCTAGAATGCGCATGTTGACGCACTTGGTGGGCCTGGACACTCGGGCCTCGTCCGCATTTAAGGACGCTCTGAGCCTTTCGGCCAGAGCGTCAGCGGTCGGGCCACTAGCTGCACCGGGGATCTCCAGCATCCGGGCCCCGGTCATAGTCATTCTGAGCCGGATGCCCCCAGTGATGCCGATCTCCTGGAGGTTCACCGCCTCCTTCGCCTTCGCGAGCACGTGGCCGTACGTCACGCCCCTCTTCTCCGCGTCCGGCTGTAGCGTGATCACTACAGCTGCGGTCTTCGGGGCGCGGAGCATAGCCGCGACGCTTCGCGCTTTCCTCTGCCGCCTCCTCTGGCGTTTTTTAGCCGCTCTGGCTGCCTTGCCCGCCTTCTTCTTCTCCCCGGCCACTTGCCATCCGGCTTCGGCCGCAAGAGAGTTGGGAGGCGGGGGTGCCGGTTGCGGTGCTGGCGCTTGAGCCCTCGCCGCCTGTGCATCCGGCCCACCTTTCTTCTTCGGCTTGGCTTGTTTCGCGGTTGCCGGCCCGGCCCCTCGGTTGGCCTGACCGGACGACCCCGGTTTTGCAACCACGGCGGCCGCGTATGAGGCTGCCTTCGGCTGGCCCGATGCCTTTTGGCTTGCCGCTAGGGGGGGGCGCAGGACGATGCTCTCCAGGACCAAGAACCTATGTGCGAATGCAGCCATCTCCTGCCGCACTAGGTTAAGGACCTTTTCCTCCGCCGACACGGGCTGCCCGTGCTTGTGCCCCCCTTGAGGCGCCTCCTTTGAGCTGGCTCCTCGGAGCCCGGCCAGGTCTGCTCGGAGTTTCTCATTCTCCTTTTGGAGAAGCTCCGTGGTGGCCGCCAGGCGAACGACCTCCGCCCGCAGCTTGGACATTTCGTCCGACGGAGGCCCGCAACAGTTAGCCTCCGCTGCCGCTAAAATGGAGGCCGAGGCCGCACTTATGGCCGTGTTTTTGGAGGACTGGGTCCTCTTCAGGGCCACATCGCGGATCGCGGCCTTAACGACCTCCGCAAACCTGGCCTTACGCTCCAGATGCTGATCGGAGGCGCCACCCACCCTTGTGTCTACGAGAGAGACGGAGAGTCCTCCCGGCTCCTCAGTGGAGACCCCGGATGAGACTCCGGGATCGCTCTCCCCGTCGATTCCCGGCATATCGGGCCGCTTGAAGCGACCCCGAACGTCGCGCCCTGGCAGAGGAGCGGAAGATCCGCTCGCCAACGCACGACCCCGGCCTCTCCTCGCTGTCGCCACTTTCGCAGCTGGCAGGTTCTCCTCGCTTGAGGAGAGAACCATCGACCCCACCCGGTCCGAAGAAATTTCGTTGCGCGATCGTTTTCTCCAAAATTTGGAGCGACCGCGCAAGTTCTGGTTGGACATATTTGGATCCTCTATCGAGGATCGGGAGCCTCCTCGGCTCTTGTTGCCGTCGCCGGCAAGCGGTACCTCCGCAACATTGCTTTCTTTTGTTTTTTGTGTGTTCGAATCCATGTAGTTCCCACGAGTAGTAAGGAAAGAATGTCCACCCAGGCAGAGCCTATTTACCTGGGTAAGCCTACATACTGCAGAGTGCGGCAGGTGCTCTACAGGGGAAGCGCTCGCGACTGGACTCCCTCCAGCCATTCATCCTCTCACCGCGCTTCAAAGCTTAGGATTAGGTGGTTTTTTTATCTTAGAGGTAGCCTTCCTCTGGGCCAGGCGATTAAGCCAAGCCCCCGGCGGCGGCATTAAACATGCCTCCGTTCGCTGTCCGGACAACCCGACTCAGTGAACCCGCCGGAAGTTCTCTCCTCAAGGAGAGGAACATGCGCCGCTTTGGTGCGCCTGCACCGCAGCGGCATGGTCACGTCCTCTGCCAATCGACTGCCATCGATCGATCGGGAGCAACCCCTTCCCGGTATCTCTCTTGGTCTGGTCTCTCACTTGGACCTCTCCGGCATGAGTAGGTAACTCTACCGGCAAAGCTCCAAGATCATTGAGACACACAAGCCCCACCACGACGACAACGTGGAGATACGGCGGTGGGGCCGGAAAAACCCCTGCGACTCAAATATCGCTTTTGATTAGGCAATAAATCAGTATGAAGTACTTAAAGCTTTATGAATGCAGCAATCAGTCAGTGTAAGTTTCAATATTTATTTAATTAGAGATTTTCCTTTGATCGACTCTTTAGACTCGGCTCAAAGCCACATAATTGATATAAAGTGTGATAAATTTCTCTACTCCATAGCCACAAGTTATTGTTAAAGTAATCTGAGAAAATAATTTCGCTTTCATATTGATATCCGCGTAAATATAAGGTGTTGTGAGTTGGTAGATCGATGAGATTAAGTGTTATTTTGAACCAAGAAATAATATTACACTAACAAAAACGATAACCGTTTTATGATTTTAGATAACAGGGTTTGAAAATAAATAAATTAAATCCAAATTCATTTGTTGCTTGTTACAGGTGTATGGTCAGTTCTTATAATTATTTGTTATTATAGGTATCTCTGTAACATACCCATGGGTAGTACAATGTTTCAAAATTATAATAACAATTAAAAAAAATAAAAAAAAATACATCACTGGTCATAATGTCTTAATCTCCTGAAACACACACACAAAATTGATAATATCGATACGCTTCCACCTTTTCTGTAACTTATACCAGTGTGCATAAGAGTATTCTGTTGTAATGGTATAAAAATCAACAAAAATTGACCGCATTAAAAATCAACTGTGAAACGGTTAACCAATTTTCTTTGTCAAAATATCCAAAATTCCTACGTCGCATCGGTTACATGATAAGGCAAGTACTATAGGGACTCTGATAAGGAATATGTAGGTACGTTGCAGTGTAGTCGCACGCCCGTCAAAGCGATAACTGCTCTCATGATGTATATTGTACCTGCGTGATAACAGAGCATTGAACTATTGACGATAAACTTTCAACGCTTTCGGTAAATGGAATTCTTGGTGCATTTTATAGGCAAGGTTTAATAATGTTACCTACAGTTTTACCTGCTAGAAAAACTTAGCAATCTCAGTTTAGTTTTGGACAAACGCCGTGTCACTGTGGAGTTTATTAACGGGAAATAAAACGCATCCTTTCTAAACGACTTGCACCTTGTTAAGAGGAAATGCTGGCGGCGAGACTTTGTATGTAAAAAGTCATAATTCGAGGTTTGGCTCTCGACTATTTTCTCCTCCAATATTGGACCGATATAAGAGATATTACACAAACTGAATAAGAAGGATGTATACTGTGTCTCTATGTTTTTCTTTTTTTATTAATAATTGCCAAATTTGTACACTAGGGCTCTGTTGACCGCGATTTATCTGACAATTTTGAGCATTTTGTGAGAGTTCTAGTGCTTATACGGTTAATAAATCATCAAAGAGGAAAACATAGGCGAACAGTATAAATCCTTCTTATTCAGTTTGTGAAATATCTCTTAAATCGGTTCAATATTTTCCTGTGCTTGTTATGAGGTGTACAATAAAGTATATAATAAATAAATAATAATAAATAAATATTGGAGAAGAAAACAGTTGAGAGCCAAACCTCGAATTATGACTTTTTACATACAAAGTCTTGCCGCCAGCATTTCTTCTTAAGTTTAAAAGAAGCCTGGGCAGAGAGCGTTCAAATTCAGTCGCAACTTATGACAAAAAGCTTGATTTACGTATGAAAACTTTTTGACCAATTTGTGAATGCGATGCGAATGCTCCTTAAATCCGACCATTATGAAATACGAGTATTCATTAGTGGTCCGAAAATTGCTTGCCAAATCGACACGCAAAGAAGAAGAAATACTGATAGACACAACATGTGCATATCGGACCACAAGACGAACGGCGATGCGCCACCGGTGGACATCCCACCCACACGAACAAAACGTTTTGGGAACACATTCATAGTGCGTACAGCTAAGGAGTGGAATTCCCTACCGCAGTCTGTTTCCTGATAGCTGCAACCTGGAAGTCTTTAAGTCAGGAGTGAATAGGTTACTTCTAGGCAAGCGTGTTCCACCTTCGACCACATCAACGCTTACCATCAGATGAGATAGTGGTCAAACGCGTGCCTATAAAAGTAAAAAAAAAACGTGTCAGTCGTGCCAGTCTACGAAAGCTCGCTTCTTAGATCTGTAAAGTAATGACTACCATAACCCATATTAATTTTACGTTTACATTGTTCATTACTTTTGAAATAGGCTACCATTAAGCAGACAGACTGTATTATTAAAATAAAAGTGATCTACGAGTGAAATACACAAGTTTATCGTTGATTTACCAACCGTCATATAATCTTTGATTGATGCTAATATTATAATGACTGACATAAACATAATCCAATCAGACAACTTACCGTAATATTTTCATCATTTAATTATACGAAAACACATTAAGGCAACTTAACCAATTTGCCGCTTTTACAGCGATTTTAATTCTGTTTGATCAATTATTGAGCTTAAAAGCTTTAATATCTTTTTGATAGACCACCTTGGAAATAGTGATAAATGAGTGTGGTGTTAAAAGTAACGAATAAACTGTTGAATTATCGTTTTGACTTGCGCTTGCCATGTGCGATAACCCGGACTAAATTGTACGTACGGGTGGTAATAAGATTCTGGGTTTGTGTTTTTTAACCCATTAGTTGTAAAACTACTGTTTGTGATAGTAAAAGGTGCTTGTGAATATTTATGGAATACTTATGGGAACGGTTTTCCGGGAATTAGTTTAATATGGAATTAAATGTTTTCTAGTTACATATAGTTTTAATGCCATTTAAGAATAGAATAGAATACTCATAATTATGTACACTAAGTTACAGAAAATATAGATGAAGAAAACATTACATAGGGTGACACAATGGGCGGCCTTATCGCTAAAAGCGGCATCATGCAGCATTTTAGTTACTTTTCATGGATAGTTGTATCTACCTACGCTGAAAGATACCAAATTATTATTATTATTTTGGTTATTAGCCAGCCACCTTAGGAGCGAATTATTTTTAGCTTAAATAGCAACCAGCAACCTGGGAGTCTTTAAGACAAGAGTGAATAGGTTGCTTCTAGGCAAACGTGCTCCATCTTCGACCGCATCATCGCTTACCATAAGGTGAGATAGTGGTCAAACGTATGCCTATATATAGTAAAAAAAAAATCTAAAAGGCTTGGGGTACACAGAGACCCAAAGAACATTACCCACCGCGTTTCTTGCCAGCGAAAGTCAATAAATCTTGGATGCTTCTCAATAAATAAAACATCAGCAAATACTAGTTTCTGCTACCGGCTCGATACGAAATTAATCATATGAGCTGGGGCAATGTGTCCGCCTCTAAACTGATTATAATTACACTAGTTGTGTACACCGCAATTACACAATCGTGTATTGATCATCGAAACTAGGGGCTGTTGATAGCCTATTAATTTGTTGTTTTCATTATTAATTACCACCGGTCAGTTATTGATATTTGTTGTGTAATTGAGCAATTTTTTAATTAATTTTGTTGTATCGTTTTGTAAAATGAATATTAAACGTTTTGTGTTTATCTGAATTTGCTTTTGATGGCTTTATTTTCCATTGCTGTTTGTGAATTAATCTGTGAATGCAATGTAAATGAAGATGCTGTAAACACTGATTTTTCTTGTCTACGGGAAAAAACATTCCAACTTCCAAGTTCCAAGCGACCACAATACTTTGGTACCAGTAGAGTGAATAAATTACTTTCAGAACATCGCTTCCAAGGCAGAGAGAATAGAAAAATTCTCGCTTACAAATTAATCTTCCGCAAAAACTTGACTAGGAAGAATGCGTCCACCCTAACCCTATAAAACGCAGGCGGGTCGTATCTACCCGCGGCACGCGACGATAAATCAGAATTTAATAACGCGTTACGCTGCACTAATACTCACTGCAACTTATTTATAGAAATAACACTATTTATTTTCCGCATGTGTGAATGTAAAAAAGAGGTTGGTTTATTTCGTTTTAGTATAACTGGGCACGATTTTACTCCTCCTTCAATTAATTTGAAACTGGCACCGAGTTTCAATAATTAGATTTCTGTTTGCGTTTCTTGAATAGTTCGTAAATCATGCATCGTTAAGATACTACGTTGCTATAACTCTCGTGCAGCTTTATGCGTCAAACTTTATTGGTGATGGTAAATCCATTTGTAAGCTCACTATATTATAAATATAATGCAGAAGTCCTACATATACAAAAAACTTTTCAGCCTTTCACACGATTGTTAAAGTCATGGTAACATTCAAATGGGTATCTTATTTCATAGAAACGTTCAAAGGCACTGCATACAAGGCAATTTGTAAAATGAAAATTAGCATGAACAAGACTGCGGAGGTGCTTCAGACAAATAGTTGTTCCCGTGTTCTCGAGACGATGCCCGCTTCAAGTGCACCGGTGGGTACGTATTTATTATGCTAATGAACGTCTGACTCCAGTGCTCTTGCCAGATTCTCTCAATTCTTACTCGATGTTGTGTATTTTCTTTTGTCATTTGCTGAATTGACTGAGATTTTAATTTTGAGGGCATTAACAACAAACCCAATTAACAAAACTCATCGTTTCCTTGCAAAACTTATTTGTGTAAATGGTTGCAAAACAAACCAATATTTTTCTCCACTTAACGAATAATGATGTCGATAAACGTAAAATAGTGAACCACTTAAAGAGACATCATTATTCTTCAAAAGACGACCCCTGAAGCGTTTACACATGAAAGAAAAATTTACCCCAAAGCGACACACACAAAGATGTTACGGCCTCCGTAAGACGTAACAACTCCATTCGAATTTGTCTGAGAAGAAAAATTGTAAGCACCTGCAACTAAATGCATTCGAGGAGGGGTGTTGGGGCTCCGTTTGAAGTGCGCTCATTTCACACGCGTCTGGGGGGTTGACATGTCGTATCATTACAGACATGTGTCGAGGGTGGCAAGTTTGTGCGGATAATTCGGATGTTTTGAGTGCCTCGCGGATCTTTGTGCCGCAGCGAGTACTGTGAGGGTTAAATTGCGCGCAGCTGTGTAAAAACATTGTCAATATTATTATGTTGCGTTTAATTGACTTGGGTTTATGTTTTTGTTCATTATTTTCAGACATGACCTTGTACTAATTGATGTCATGGTAGTCATTTATGCTGTATCGAGTTCACAATATGTTAATTTAATTATTATCATTACATATTAAGTTATTATTATAACAGTAGCTATTTTAACCGTGGGTTTTCAATAGCGATTGAGACATCGTCGTCTTTTAAAGATAGGTCTGTGTAATTACTTAATAATATACCTTGTGTCATGTCATCTGACTAACAAAACTTCTACTCACGATTTATGATAATAAAGTGATTAAACAGCGCACTAAAATAATTAAACTCGCTAATATCTTTAGACAAAGAGTTTATCCAACGAATTAATATGACATTATGCTAAAAGTTCCTCAGTTGTTACGGTAATGACGATGCAAGTTAGCAGGAAACTCAATGCTGGAGTTTTCCCCAGTGTTTTGTCGGTGTTGTCGGCTAGCTGGCCGAAGCGCCCGCTAAATTGTTTCCAACATTCAGACGATCAACTTTTGCATACGTTCTTATCCTACACATGTTTACTGCGGATTCCTTTGTCTGCAAAGCTCGGAATTCATGAGCTTGTTTTTATTTTTTCTTTCATCGACATCCATAAATTCTTTATCATACCAGGATGCAGTGAGCGAATATTTTTGCAGCGACCGAAAATGAGAATGAAGTTCAATTGAAGGCAATTGAGAACAAACATTATTTTTATCAATCATTTTATTTATGTGACAAATGATCTTGTTTTGTGAAGTGTGTCATCAGACACCTACATAAAAAACCTACTAACAGCAATATACTAACCATATCTACAGTAAAATCTATTGTCACCAAAAATCGCTAAAAGCAAAATACCAATATTAGATTTCAGTTCCACTTATAAGTTCAATTACTACGATCCTTTTTTCGTCACACACGGAACCCGAATCCTTTTTATCTCCCCAATGATATAACGGACAATGGACTGCACAAATACGAGCGAACAGCCATCCTACCGTCACTGCACATGTGACGAATGACTGGGGTGCAGGGGTGCCCAAAGTCCCGCCGTTCAGGGTCCCACGCACCCCACACTAAGTAGTCTCTTCTTATTGTTATTTACTTTTTCCCACTCGAAACACGTCAGTACAGTGTTTGTTTTTCCCGTTTGTTTTGATTTAGAGTAGTGTAGGAGATGTGTGTTCTTTCCAGAACACGCGGAAATCGTGTAAATAACAGTAACTGCTTAATGTACTGAACTGAATTGTCTAGAAACACGGAAATTGAAACTGAGAAAAGTCTAACTAAATTTTGAAAGCGAATTTGTTTTGTACTTGCAAGTACAATAATAAGTCATCGAGGCAGCTCTTCATTGTAGAAGAACGGACCTAGCAGTCCAACAGCAATAAATAATATTTCTGACGAGACACGGAAACCAACTTTTATACAGGTTCTCAAAACTTTAGATTTATAGAGGGAGTTAGAAAGATTTATACAGATTTTAAAGTGTAAAAACACTCGGAATTCATATTCCATATCGATTTTAACATTAGTCGTGAAGCAACTCGAACACTTAAGCGTTTCCGTCGGCTTTGCTCACAATAATCTTCTTTACAAGAATAATTTTGCTCGTTTCATTTCGGTTATTGGATTTTCCGGAGTGAGCCCCGAATTCAGTTCAGAGTTGATATTTGTAATAAATTTTTATATTCCCTTTAACGCGGTCTTCAGTTTTTATTGTTTGCTTCATTTGCATTTATTTTAGAAAGATTTGACCTCTTTTGTGTTTGGTTTTAAGATTTTGATTATAACATTAAATCCTAATCATTAAGTTAGCTTACAGTGAACTTAAACTTATAAAGGCGTCTTTAATTATTTTTCTTAGTAGTTTATTTTTCTGTAATATTATATTGTGTACTAGCTTCTGCCAGCGGCTTCGCTCGCGTGGTCCCTAAGGAACATACTCCCGGGATAAAAAGTAGCCTATGCCCTTTCTCAGGTGCTAGACTATCTGTGTACCAAATTTCATTCAAATCGGTTCCGTAGTTTTGGCGTGAAAGCGCGACAGGCAGACAGACCGACAGAGTTACTTTCGCATTTATAATATTACTAGCTTCTGTCAGCGGCTTCGCCCGCGTGGTCCCTAAGGAACATACTCCCGGGATAAAAAGTAGCCTATGTCCTTTCTCAGGTTCTAAACTATCAGTGTACCAAATTTCATTTAAATCGGTTCCGTAGTTTTGGCGTGAAAGCGCGAAAGGCAGACAGACGTACAGAGTTACTTTCGCATTTATAATATTAGTAAAGATAGTAAGGATTTTTTTTCTAGGGGCATTAGTCGCCTTATAATAAAACATTATTATATTATTAAGGTTGTACTTGTCCCGCTTTCGTCTCAATGAAACTCTAATTAAAACTAGATTTAACTGAGATCATACAATTCATTCTAATGTCTCTATTGACTTATTAATAACTGCCGCAAGAGTTGATCTTCGAGGATAAGCAATACATGCCAGGGTCGCTGCGTGGATGGGTGACCATCCACTACATACAGAGTCTCCTCTCCCTCCGAAAGCACGGTAAACCGTTAGTGCCGGCTGTCATTTGATCATCTTTGACAGTCATGACGGTAAGAGCTAGAAATTGGTGGACATCCCACCCACACGCACAAAACGTTTCGGGAACACATTCATAGTGCGTACAGCTAAGGAGTGGAATTCCCTGCCGGAGTTTCCTGATAGCTACAACCTGGAAGTCTTTGAGTCAAGAGTGAATAGGTTACTTCTAGGCAAGCGTGCTCCATCTTCGACCACATCATCGCTTACCATCAGGTGAGATAGTGGTCAAACGCGTGCCTATCCATAGTAAAAAAAAAAACTGACGCTGGTCTTGCCAAAAAGTATCATCATGTAACCCCGTTATTGGGTTGTGAGTTTACGTTTATAGGATCTTTATTTTAACTGATTCCAATCTGGGGGTGCCACCACAATATCCGCACAGGGCCACCTTTGTTGGTTACGCCACTGCTTTCAGTGATTTCAGATGTTGTTGAAAAAGTTGCTCCGTTATTGGGTTGTGAGGTCAGACAGGCCGACGCTCCATGTAAAATACTGGTACCCAGTTTTTTTTTTTTTTTTAGTTGTATTTTTGTATTTTTAGTTGTATCCGGTTAAACTGAAAGCCGACCTAAACATACGAGTAATAGGGCAGATTAATTGTTTTTGTTTCTCTCTATTTAGGAATCTGTTAAATCGGGATTTAGTACGAGGATAGTTCTAGAATCATCATCTGCCTAGCCTTTTCCCAACTGGTCGGCTTCCAGTCAAACCGGATTTAGCTGAATACCAGTATTTTACGTGGAGCGGCTGCCTACCAGACCTCCAGGTAACACGGTACTTCATGGCAAGACTGGAGTCAGATTTACTGGCTTCTGACTATCCGTAACGACTACCAAAGATCTTCAAATAATAGCCGGGACCAACGGCTTAACGTGCTTTCCGAGGCAAGGAGGAAACTCGGTATGTTAAGATGGTCACCCATCCACAGACCAACCTTGGAAAGCGTTGCTTAACCTTGTAGAGCGACCCATGCGGGTTCGGCCCCCAGAGGATAGTTCTAGAATACTGTCCGAAAATTAACAATATATTAATTACCAATAAAATCCACTGCTTCGAAAATAAAACGTAGGCTGACTAGCTAAAGCTTTTAAGTTTTATGTTCGTAAACCACATTATTAAAAGTTTTCGCTTATCACTTTTTACTTAAAAGATAACCCCTGTGTCACTTTAGCTTATTTTAATCAAACTGCGTAATATCATTAACACATTTTTTTTGTTTTCTAATGTAACAATCTTCACGCTTTTGACCCCAGAGAGGTCAGGGTGAGGTATTTTAATATTACACCCACAGTTTGTTGTCAACTCTGTTAATACTGGAAGAGAATCCACCATAATAGCAAGGTTTTCAAATCGTCTCTTTTTGAGCAATTGAAAGTTCAAGAAAAAAAAAACTCGACCGCGTAATACGCTTGGTGGGATCAATCTGTGATAGAACTGAAAAATTCGAACCTAACCGCTACTTGGCAAGGTAAGTAATAAAACGATTTTGAACCTAGCTAGCCTTTCCTTTATGGATGGGAAATCATCAAATGACTCCTCCCGCTCTGGGCGGAGCAGAAGGGAGTGTCAGACTCTTACTGACTAAAACTCATCCGTGTCCTCCCAATGCCCTTTGCGTTCCAGGGCCGCGGTGGCTCTTTCGAAAAAATTCCGCAACCCTGCCAGGAATCTAGCTAGCCTAGCTGTTCAATTAAATTCCGGGATGTTACTTAGGCCGCTGATTAAACGGCACTTTTTATTTTAATGGTTAGACAGCCAATTAAACGGCTGAAGCATGTTGGTTGCGACAGATATACAAACATACGTACCCGTACATAACTCTCGAAAAAATTGCCCTATTTCTGGGCCAGTGTGGAAAAAAGTGTGGAAATTGTTCTGATGGCATGGGCATGTATTAGGAAAATATCTTTAGGAAAGTTTTGAGTACGAGTATATGGAATGAGAGAAGAGGAAGACTACAGAAACGATGATGACCGACTCTATGAACCATAGGCGTAATTGCGGCAGATCAGGTTGAAAATGGAAAAACCAGTTTGATTTTTATTCCGCCCAAGAAAGACTATCCAAGAAAAGGAGTGTATAGTTGAACCTAATCTCTGTAGGTAAAATAAATAAGGGAACAACCACTATATTATCAGTTTAAGCGATATCTGAAATCAACAGATATAACTAACTTAATTTCTCCACGGTCAGTCGATAATAAACAAATATATGGCTACCAGGAACACGTTTCCTAGTTCATAAAGCAACTCATTAGGGTGCTAACCTCGGTCAACGCGCGGCTTTCCCCGCTGATCTAACATCAATTAATTCTGACTCTTACTTTACGTTTATCGAACGTGTAATTGAGCTCAAGTAATTATCGGCTGCCGTAATACGCGCCACGCCTGTACACTTGCGTGCATAGTTATTAAGCTAGTTAGTTTAATTCGATTTGACAATTAATTTGAGATTCGTTTGTTTTGGGTGTAACGAGGTTTTGCTTTGTTTATTGTTTTTTTTTCTTTGATAATTTGCAAGACATACAATTCAATTTTTAACTCCCGATCCAAAAAGAGGTTATAAGGTTGACGTGTGTATCTGTCTACCTGTCTGTGGTATCGTAGCTCCTAAAACGGGTGAATCGATTTTAATAAGTTTTTTTTTTGTGTTTGTATAAACTATTTTATAATATGAAGGTTTATTTCTTAATGCGTAATGACATAAACTCTGAATGAAAAAGACTGATGAGTAAAATAACCTATCTTTAAAATAATTTCTCGCGTTCTTACGTTTATCGCTATCAACTGATAGAAAGGCGTTAGCCGACAAAGTAAAATGTAAGGGCCATCAATTAACTATAAACGCCTCTAATTATGAGTAGTTAATTATAAAAAACTTCTGAAGTGAGAGAATTTGAATAACATGAGATCGCTTATTATCCGAAATCACTTTATATTATCAAAAACTCATCCACTGTCGAGCAATAAAAATCGTGAATATATTTTAATAAATTATAATTTAATGATTATAATAAAAGTACAGTCTACAAATGACTTCAAAAATGTTAATGCAATAACGTTTTGAACGGTTTATAGAAATTGAAAATGTTATTTTTAATAACGGTTTTCATGATTGGTATGTAATTTTATTGTAATTTTCTATAACCGCTGAATATCATAATCATAACTATGATTAAATACAATGTTAATAACTGTAATTGCAATAATTTTATCATTTAACATGATTATTAATTCGTCACTTTATTGAATTTGAGCTTGTTTATGTGCAATTTATTTTAATAAAAAATATAAATGCATTCTTAGAGTGGGAGTAAGATATTTAGTGTTTTTACCAAACGTTTCGTTGGTTCGTAAAGAGTTAAACGCACGCCAACTTAAATTACGTTCCGTTAACCTCAATTATGTTTCACATTGCAGTGTTGCGGTATTTTCACGGTACAGGAGAGCTTTGTTTGCCCACTACTACCAATTTATAGGTAGTGGCTCTCGTTGCATTCACTGTAGTGTACTTCTCTTTGGGGATATTATGCCCACAATGGAAACTCGATACATTAGGTTTTGAGTACGGTTTTATTTATATTCCATTGCTTCCTTTATGTTTTTATTTGTTTTCGCGGCTGAATAAAACTGCAAAACGCATCGCAGTGGCGAGTTTGATTTGTTTAATGTCGGACAATAAATTCAAGGCGTTCTAGAACTTTTTTATCAAAATTAATAAACTGGAACTTATTTATATATGCACACGGAACTTAGTATCAAGCAGATACTAAAGAGCAAATGTCGATCTTTTGCTATCTTAAAAAATACCTAATAACAAGTAGATATTATTTATTTTACGAAAGCAAATAAAATACTTGCGATCCACTTTACCAATAACCAGTGATTTATTCGTACCATCATCTCATTATTAACTTCCACAAGAAAGGACTGCGTACATCACTCGTCTGCAAAAATATCTCAGCGAATGGAAAAATGTGATTCGCTTATAACTCTTTTAGGTCGGGACCCGTCGGATTTATGTCGGGGGAAATCGGTTGCTTTTCCTTCTTCGACTACGTAAATCATTTTCACATCGCAAGTCTGGGCGCGGTGCTATTCTCTACACATATTTTGTACACTTTCTGCCTTGAGAAAGTGTACAGTACGCCACTGGACGGATAAAGGGCCGACGGATTAAATTAATACCGGTCTAGGTTCGTTATCTGAAGGTAGTTAGCAGATTAGTGAGATAGTTTTGGGCAAAGCTGATTGGTTGGGCTTTTAGGCTGGTGGTTGCCAGGCAACTGGTTGTCTTATATTATGCTGACAAGCCTATTTTGCACAGAACGCAATGTAATTGTTTTTAAAATTAAGTCTCCTTTTTTTATTCCCACATTTTGTGGGCCATATAAACTGTTTTCATTCTTTTTTAGTTTTATTTTTTCGTGTATTTTTTAAATTGCGTTATGCATTCGTTTAATTAACTAGTATATGTAAAATATCTGTAAAAATCTGAAGTTCAACCTTTTCTTAAAAAATATTCTCGCTATTTGAAAATGGGGTCTATTTTTTGCCCCGGACTTGTACATGCACACGTTCTCGGGACTTATTTGCCAATTTAACGTCTGTTTCGCTAGAAAAATCTAGGCGATTTGCTTTGCTGCCTGCAAAAGGTCGTGCATCAAGTACATGAATTGCTTTACTCCTGATTTTATTTCGTTGTAAACGGGTTTCCGTATGGATCGTTAGCAACAGCTTTCTGCGATTCGTGATCCGTAAATACTGAACTTTGTGGTGTGGGTACATTTTCTTGGCCGGATTTGTACGTGTTTTCTTTTGGCACTGATTATGATAAATCGGCTAGAATTGTTGATGTAGAAGTGAAATCCACAAACAGTAAATTATTTCGCAAAGAATACTTTGATGTTTTCATTTCTAATAAGAAAATTCGTGTTAGAAAAAAAAATAGTAGTAACGTACTTTGGTTTGGGAGCATTTGAGCGATGGTGGGCGATGCGCCACCGGTACATGGTGGACATCCCACCCACGCGCACAAAACGTTTTGGGAACACATTCATAGTGCGTACAGCTAAGGAGTGGAATTCCCTGCCGGAGTCTATGTTTCCTGATAGCTATAAACTGGGAGTCTTTAAGTCAAGAGTGAATAGGTTACTTCTAGGCAAGCGTGCTCCATCTTCGACCACATCATCGCTTACCAACAGGTGAGATAGTGGTCAAACGCGTGCCTATCAAGAGTAAAAAAAAGCTGAAGCATATGCCAGTGTAACTTTTTCATTAAAGTGATTGTTTTATAAAACAAAAGGCTAACTTTTCACTTGAAAAGTATTTTGTGATCCATCTTGTTCAATCTAATATAATTTTCTGCTTGAATTCATTACCTAATCCCATCTGTTTTTTTATTAATTTGAGCTCTTGAGTTTCAATTTAATTAAACTTTATAGTGGTGTAACAGAGTTTCTTAAACTTTTTGGTAAAAAAGTTTTAATATAAGACATTGGAAATTAAATGATAATTATTCATTGGACTGAATTATTTTGAAATGAATTGATGGATCCTGAAAAGTGGTCCTTCTAACCGGTTTTGGTCTTGTCACTTTAATATAGCCTCACAAAAGGTCTGTACTAATAAGTTCATTATTGTTATTGTCCAACTCATCTCGTCGATTCTTTTGGGATCTACCTCGTCTTCTTCTTCTTTTCGAGTCGATGGTGACCCTTAAATATTTTTTGCCCAGTAGGTGGCCACGTTCACAGTGGCATCAGTGGCGTTCATCAGGTCCTCAATGGTGCAGGTGTAAGGGCACATGGGGCATTCCAACAAGTGAGCCATATTTTGAACGGGAGCTCCGCACTCACACTTGGCTTCAAGCGGATCAATGAAACCCCATTTTGCCAAGTTGTATTTGCAGCGGCCTACTTGGGTGCGCAAACGATTGAGCGCTCTCCATATTGGCCACAGCAGTTCACGTCCAGGCGGCAGGTGTTCCTGAGGTTTCAAGAAATCAGGTGGTGGAGAGTGCAGCCCACAACTTGCCTCTTACTTTGGATGGCTGGTCCTGGACAGCTAGTGCGCAGCGAAGAAATCTCTTTCGGCTCTTAAGTCTACCCGGGGCCGCTTTATATTCGTAGAGGAGATGCCGGGAATTGGATTCTTGGTTATATTTCTCAACCGCGCATGCAACATCCCTTCGGAGTCGGCTTCAGGCATCCCGATATATATAATTCGGCACGTCTCGTTAAGGGCAATGTCAACATGCTTCGCATGTACGGATCGGTGCTACGCTGGACACGCGAATTCGCCAGCAGAAAAGCATAAGGACATGCCGGTTGTGCGAAGAACATTGGGTGCCGCTCCCCAGTTGGTAGAAACAAGGCAACGTAGCAGGTTGTTTCGAGACCCAACCTTCTGCTTCGTGTTGGCACAGTGTACACTATAAGTCAATGCTCTGTCCAAAGTAACACCTAGGTACTTGGGGTGCTTACAGTGCTCCACCTTTGTTCATCGCCACGTGATGTCAAGTTTCTTGTTTGGGTTTCGGACGGATTTGGGCGAAGGGCATTACTGTCATAGTACCTTCCATCTACCTCGTCATTAAATAAATTAATTTAATTGTTACTTCACGTTCATTGAAAATACTTATAACCCCTTTGACCAATAAAACTATTTCTAGGAAAAATAATCCTTATAAAAGCAGTCAAAAGATAGAATGTATAGAAGATCTGCAATTTCAGCAAGTTGAAACTCTCTAGAGACGCCTCTACGCCGCTCTCTAGAATACCTTAAAAATACTACCTTTTAAAAGTTCACTCAGTTCTCCGTCCTAGGATACGGTTCAAAAGGGAAAAGTAGAAGAGAGGGATTAATTAAGATAAAACCGATAAAACGATTAAAGATAACGAGTCTAAACTAGTCTTATTTTTAGTCTGACATTCGGATATTGGATAAATGGATACTACCGATTAGTTATGACAGCTCTCTGAAGATAACTTCGTATAGCTCTAATTTGTAAAAGATTAGCTTTTTCCACGTTTTCGTTCTCATAATCTGTTTTTGTTTTCAGGGTTCCGAACAAAAACCGGAACCCTTATAGGATCACTCGGGTGTCTGTCTGCCTGTCACAGCCAGCTTTCTCTGGATCCACTGGACCGACTCTGTTGAAATTTGTATACATATGGACTTCTGTGACCCAAATACGAATGTGCTACGTAACTTATTAAATTTTTAGTATGGGGGTCACTTTTGGGGGTCAAAGTAGATCATTAAAAATAATAGATTTTTGAACAATATCGTGTGACATATCAAATGAAAGGACTTATTATGAGGGTTTTTAATTATATTTTTTTTTTTCATATTTTTAAAAGACTTGGTTTTGAAGTTATTCAAGAAATTAGACGAAAAATGACCACTCCCCCCTTATCTCCGAAACTACTGAGCCTGAAATTTTGAAAAAAAAATGGAGATAATAGATCTTTACCTATATATTACAGGAAAACCTATAAGAAGTCTATAGTGTTGAAATAACATGTTCAGAATCAGAATCAGAATGTTTATTTGCTCAAAATGTAGGTACAATATAAGATAACTTACACAAAAACATAGATCAGCTACATTTTACCTTACGGCATGCAAATCGTTAGGTAGAATAATTAAATAAATAGAAAATGTCAACAATGCAAATAGAATTAATTATAATAATAAAAAAAAACAAACAAAAGTCAAAAAAATATATGTTACAGTCATTAACAAATTAATTTAATGTCAAGTGTCTAAATTAAAAATTCGCAATAATATGTCCTAAGTAAATATAAAAGTCAATTTTATAAAGTTGCATCATTTAAAAAGTCGTTCACAGTGTAATAACATTTTCTTAAAAGTAGTGCAGTTACCTTAACTCTAAAAATGTGAACAGAATATTCCTTAAAACTATGAGGTATTTTATTATAAATAACAGGCCCCATTGTCATGATACTTTTTCTTAGCAGTGCTGTTTTGTAATGAACTGAGTCCAACAAGTTTTCAAAATTCGTTCGGAACCCTTTGCACGCGAGTCCGACTCGCACTTGGCCAGTTTTTTCGGGATAGAAGGAGGTAGTTTTCTTATAAAGAATCCTCACAATCTGAGGGGCACATTCGAATTTTAAGGTGCTTTCACATTCGCGTCGTAGTATCAAACTATTAAAATACTGTCTCCTTATGGCCCTACATTTTGATATCTATTATCGCTGGGATGAGGTTAAATTTGAATTCTTTTTATTAGGGTTCCGTACCTAAAGGGTAACCAACGGAACCCTATTACTATATCTCCGCTGTCCGTCCGTTTATCTGTCAGCGGGTTGTTTCTGAAGAACCGTAATAGGTTTACAGTTCAAATTTTCAGTGTATATTTCTATTGCTGCTATAACAACAAATAATAACAATTAAAAATGCCATGCAAGAAACGTGTTATAATCACTTTACGGCACGGAACCCTTCGTGTGAGAGTCCGACTCGCAACTTGGCCGGTTTTTTTAAGTACAAGAATGTCTTCTGGCCTTGCTATCGAGATTGTCTTTTACAAAGAAACACATATTAACTTCATTAGGCAATATTCCGTTAAAACTTCATAAAGCTTTATAGAGATAAGAGAATGTCTTATTGATCACTCTTAATTGAGCCTTCACTTTTAGTGTAATACGGTTGGGATTCGTGATTTGTCTTAATTCAGCTTCAGTGTGGTAATAAAGATATTGTAAAAGGTGTAATTTTGGCTGCGATACTAGGGCATATTGAAATGTATACTTTGGATTTCCAGCAATGAGCTTCTGGTATTCCATGCACAGTTGAAGAAGGTTCAAATAAAGTCACACTTTTGTTTCATCATCATCATATCAGCCGAAAGACGTTCACTGCTGGACATAGGCCTCCCCCAAGTGTCGCCACAACGACCGGTCCTGTGCGTCTCGCATCCATCGGCTACCCGCGACCTTCACCAGGTCATCGGTCTACCTTGTGGGAGGCCTACCAACGTAGCATCTTCCGGTACGTGGTCGCCACTCCAGAAATTTTCGGCCCGTCGACCATCTGTTCTGCGAGCAATGTGCCCTGCCCATTGCCACTTTAGTTTGACGTTCCTTCGGGCTATATCGGTAACCTTGGTTCTCTTGCGGAAATCATCATTCCTGATTCGATCACGCTAGGAAACTCCAAGCATTGCCCTCTCCATTGCCCTTTGAGTGACTTTAAGCCTTCTGATGAAGCCCATTGTGAACGACCAGCGACAGTTTTGTTTAATGAAAAGGTTTTGGTGTAAATTGTAATTGCATGCTATTCTCTTATTCTCATCCTCATTCACCAGTACCTAATACTTTATATTATTTCTCAAGATTTTCATAACGTCATAAAATTAAAAAAAAAACTACATACTGAAAAATGCTTTCGAACTGTGTGCACATTTCTCACTTTGCCTAAAGAATTATAAACGTGGTTAAAATTATAAACGTAATTTGTCAAACATAATCTGTACTAATATTTATAAACCCGAGTGCAGGATGTGCGGTCCCATGATTTATGTTAGTATTATAATTTTTTATTATAACGGCGCGTGCGCGAGCCGTTACTTCTGAATATATCGATGGTAAAAAAATATTAGTATGGGCTTTATTAAATTAAGAGGAGGTAGGTATATTAAGGGCAGTATTTCAATTTGGGTCAAGGAGATGTGTGAGGTCCGCACTTTTCTTGTACGGCGTGATAAAAGTAAAAAAAAGCCAGTTCTCCTCGCTTAAAAACAAAACGATTGTCACATTACATACAATACAATAAAAAAATGTGAGGTTGATTAAGATTAAAACGTTTTTAAATTGTAATTAACATTGCCTACTTATTATGGTAGATATGCTACGGTTAAAATACACAAAAAAAATACGATTTTAGGTTTGATGTATACGACGATTCGGATTTTGTAGTCTGTAATTTAGTTTATTGACCTGTACATTAATAAATTAAACCCTAAAGTGATTCATCATCTGCCTAGCCTTTTCCCAACTATATTGGGGTCGGCTCCCAGCCACACCGGATTTTACGTGGAGCGGCTGTCTACCAGACCTCCACAACCCATTAACTGGGTAATACGGCAGGGACCAACGGTTTAACGTGCTTTCTGAGACACGGAAGAAAGCTCGGTATGTTAAGGTGTTCACCCATCCACAGACTAACCTTGGCAATTGTTGCTTAACCTTAAAGATCGATCCGTGTCGCTAGTATTTTTAGCCACGAGCTCCAACGTGATGGAATAAGTAATTTCACTGGTTGCATCTATGTTGTCAAAAGACTAAAGAAATGCTGCGTTGTTTATCAAACCGTAAAGATTTAAGCGAGAGACACACTGCTCCTACGTACGCAACGTATGCAACGCTTTTGTATCGTATCGTATGTTGCGTTGCATACGATAAGTGTTTATCTATTGTATAGTTTTTCATACAAAATCAATAGTCCAGATATCATAATGCGTTGCATACGTTGCGTACGTGGAACCAGTTTGTCTCTAGCTTTAATTGTCATAGTCAGTATCCAGCAATTTCCATATTCTAAATGCTCTTTAAATAAAACCTCCCTGCACATAGGAGGTCTGGGATTCACCTTGATTACGTCATTTTTCACAGCTTGCCTAGGCTGTCGTAAAATGCTCGCAAGCTACAAATGGCTATAAGCTAGAAATATGTTAGCCTCTTGTGAGGCTATTATACTCTAAGCTTTTGTTATTAAACGGCTAAGTGGGGGTCTACCTTTACAAATTATATTAATTATTATATAAGAGCTGGACTGCGAAACGGTTGTGTAATAATTTTATCGTCGTTTTTAGTATTTGACTATTAAACGTTTGGGAATGTTGCTAATTGCAGTGTTTTCTAACTAGAAAATAGTTAGTAGGAAGAGAGAGACATGCTTGCGTGCCTTGTTGAATTTAGTCCGTCACTATACACTTAAATTAATACATCATCGGACCACAAGACGAACGGCGATGCGCCACCGGTACATGGTGGACATCCCACCCACACGCATAAAACGTTTTGGGAACACATTCATAGTGCGTACAGCTAAGGAGTGGAATTCCCTGCCAGAGTCTGTGTTTCTAGATAGCTATAACCAGGGAATCTTTAAGACAAGAGTGAATAGGTTACTTCTAGGCAAGCGTGCTCCATCTTCGACCACATCATCTCTTACCATCAGGTGAGACAGTGGTGAAACGTAAACCTATTAAAAGTAAAAAAAAAGTATGTAATATAATTAGCCCGTTGTGTCCCTCTGCTGGGCAAAAGTTTCCCTCTTCCTTTTTGACATACGTCGGTCCTCTGCCATTGCGGGCCTGTCTTTCCGGTAAGATTCAAGTTGATCTCTCCACCTTCCAAGGTATTGGTACTCCGAAATGTTGTGTAAGTAATAAAAAAAAATCGGAACAATAACACAAAAATAAGTAAGTACAACAAGTAAAACGATGATAGCTGAAAATGTATAAACTGTAGCGCAGCTAACAACGTCATTCTTCAGTACGTCTACCATGAGTTTTATCAATCTAGACTCGCTAGCGACTGTAGTTAAAGTAATGTGTGAAAACTTAAAAAAAAAAACAAGTTTCTAATTTATTTCTTTAAGTTGTTAATTAACAAACAAGCAAGTTGCAAGTAAAACTTTAGTTAACAATTAAAAAAAAAATTAGAAACTTCGTTTTAACTACAATCGCTAGCGAGTATAGATTGATAAAACTCATGGTAGACGTACTGATACAGAAGAGTACAAGAACGATGTGGTGGTATGATTCCCACATCTCATAAACCAAG
Source organism: Lacanobia wlatinum (assembly GCA_947578705.1). Lineage (NCBI taxonomy): Eukaryota > Metazoa > Arthropoda > Insecta > Lepidoptera > Noctuidae > Lacanobia > Lacanobia wlatinum. Next base: position 22,713,383 of record OX388029.1, read on the forward strand.
TTTTTAATCTTCCAAATTCAAAAATTAAACATCATCATCGTTCTCGTTTCCTTATGCCAATTTATTTGAGGTCGGATCAACATATCCACTTCTTCCATACTTCAACATATTATGAATTCCACATTTTGGTTACTTATTAGTAATTAAAATCTGTAAATTATCCTTTTATTACATTCAAATCATTAAAAAAGATTGGTAATGAAGTTATAAACTCTTTCATAATGTGTTCAAATTTTATTGCACATATTTTTTATAAAAATAAATTATTCTTATTCTTGCGCCGTAAAAACGCGTTAGTTATTACGGCTGTAAGCGTACGCTCGAATTATTACGCTTATATTAACTGTAATATTGATTATTATTATTCTGTTGCAGGTAAGGCATTCGCTGAATAATCGGCTTGTATGTGAGTACAATGTTCATAAATTGAACCCTACGTGAAGCCCCATCGTTTAAATCTACATGCTTATTAAAAAGTAAACACTTGAAAACTTATCGTTGTTTGCTTATAAGTGTTTAGAAATGTGTATTGAAATGATAGCTTGTCAATTTTATATGAATTATTATTTCGTGCATATTTGTATTTATAAATCGCGTCGTGTTTTTTATCTCCATGAGTCCATTTTCCCACACTCATTGCTTGTTTTCACAATTTACAACTGTAATTTTATGAGATTACAACATAAACATACAGTAATTTCCAGAATATAAAAAAAATGCAGTAGGTAAGTACCAAGTTCTTATTGGCTGATTATTACAACGCAATGACGTCAAATTTTATACAGGAGTCTTTTTAATACTTTTTTATCAGTTATCTGATTGCCGTACATAACAGCAAACCGATCGAAAGTCTGTTTTAACTGTTCAACGCCGATTACTACGTCAATATATTGGCCTCACAACTCTTGTACTTAGCCCCCGATCAATTAAGAAGGCTTACTTGAGCAACGTGAAGATATCATCTGAGAATAGGGCTGACAGTTAGGCAGTCAGGGTAATTGATTGGTTAGCTGCTAATTTTAATTGTCTGTAGGTAATTAGGTTATCTATATTCCAAGTTTATTGGTAATTCTATAACTGGAACAGCTAAGGAGTGGAATTCCCTGCCGGAGTCTGTGTTTCCTGATAGCTACAACCTGGAAGTCTCTAAGTCATGAGTGAATAGGTTGCTTCGTGCAGATGAAGCAACTTTTCGTCGGCATTTACTGAGAAATTTCATCTGAAAAAATAGGTAGTAATGTACATGATATGATACATAATTTGGTTTAGCCAGAATTTATGTACCGGTATCACATAATAAGAAAAAACATCATCAAATCACCTCCAAATCGATGAGATAAAACCATTTTACTCTTTCATTTTTAACAAAAGTCGAAAAGTCTTCTCCTTTGCAATACATACGAAAATAATTTGGTAAAAATGCGGGTAGCGGAGTGGCGCGTAGAGGAGTATACAAGCCTTAAGCCGTTGGTCCCGGTTCACATATTTTTTTATTGAGGAATGGGTTTGCTCGTGACCTCGATCACGCGTAATGAAAAGCGATGTATGAGGTCTATGATGGAGTGAGCGTGCCCAGAAGATGCTTGGCACTTGCTTACTCTTGATTTGAAGGCAGATGGGTTATATTTGGAGGGAGCGCAGACATATCTGCAATATAACAAGATGACATCAGTTTGCTTACTCTTGATTTGAAGGCAGATGGGTTATATTTGGAGGGAGCGCAGACATATCTGCAATATAACAAGGTGACATCAGTTTTCAATTAACATTTACTTTCAAGAGCCACGTGTTCAATTATTTTACAACTAGGATGTTAGCTAGTCTTGATTAAATATGCAGTAAAACTGTAGAACCCAAGTTTGTTTAATTTATAGACAGCGGTTTATTTTGACTGGCGATTAAATGAGAGTTATTGCAGACATTTTAATGTTTCTGTGCTATTTCTGAACTTTACGCTCTGACGAGGTTGGAAAAAAGTACGGGACTTGACCGACTACAAGTATAGTAAAGGGTGATTAAATGAGGCTATGTTTATGGCACGAAGTTTATAGTCAAACTAGCTTTTACACGCGACTTCGTACGTATGTTCCGTTTTTTCACGTTCCCGTAGGTATTTCGAGAAATTCTCTCTGCTTACCTTCAATCCCCAAGGAACCTAAATGCCAAATTTCAGCTTTTTACGACCAGTAGTCTCGGCTGTGCATTATTTGTCGGTCACTCATCAGTAACGGAAGAATTTTCCCCGTTTTTTCCCCGTTGCCGTAAAAATTTTGAAAAATCCGAGAGAGCACTAAGAGATAGTGCACTCTTACGGAGTAGAGGGAACCTACATGCCGAATTTCAGCTTTATTCGACCAGTAGTTTCAGCTGTGCGTTGTCTGTCAGTCAGACACTCAATCAGTCAGTAACGGAAGAATTTTATCTATTAGGACTAGGATAAATGTCGTAAGTTGTCAAGCACACAGCCACTGCTGTGATTGGCTTAATTACTTTTCAATCGGCAATAAAAAACTTGTCTTCCCTTTAAAATGTAATGCGTTGAAATTCCATTCCAAAAAATGGGTAGTGGTCATGTACTCACTATGCAAATAACTAATGGTGTTCAAATATCACTATTCCATCTTCCTAGGCATGGTATAGCTCTCCTTTTAAGGATCATAAGAAAAGCAGTAAACTTCCCAGCGACATTTTCTCACCTACCTAAAATAAATATCACATCTTAAATCAGTATGCAAACAATATAATCTTGATATCCCTAAACCAAAACATAGCTATATACAAATATCACTTTGAACTTAGCCTCAGCCCTAGATGGTCAACAATCGAAGGGAACGAGCATATGGCAGCTTGGCAGCCCTGTGCTGCGCTGATATATTTCGAAATAAAACCAGCTACGACCATATTCGTTAGCGAAAGTTGACTCTCTCGCGATGCAAAATTTCGCTATATTTATATTAAGAGCCGTATCATAAACTTTATATCCACCCAAGTGTTCATAAAAGTGAGCCCACTGATAAAGATAGTCGTCGATGCGATTCACTCAATTGTTCTCAGTTTCTAACTGCTTTTTGAAGCAGGTTTACTGATGTGATGACTCCATCTCAAAGGGAACGCGGACGGAGAGACTTTACGAGTAAAAAGTCTTGGCTCATGCGTATTTTCTCCTCCAATATTGGACTGATTTAAAAGATATTTCATAAGCTGAATAACAAGGATATATAATATACCTACCCCTAAATGTTTTCTTTTTTGATGATATATTCTCATAGAACTACAACCCTCAAAAAATGCTAAAATTGTCTTCATAGACCGCTGTCAACAGAGCCCTAGTGTACAAGTTGTACAATATTACACTGGAATTGCACAAAATGTCAGTGACTCACGTGTTGCGGAGATTTTCTGCAATTCTATTGGTAAAAATTTCTACATTTCTCCGCTCAGCTGCCTCGCTTCGGTGAAATGGCCAGGCGCCCTTAATGAAAAAAGAAAAACATAGGGGGCAAGGAATTGCTTGTCTTAGTTTGTGTTTCCTGATAGCCTCAACCTGGGGGTTTTTGATAGGTTACTTCTAGATAAGCGTGCTCCATCGTCCACAACATCGTTGCTTTCCGTAGGTGATATTGTGGTCAACCACGAGACTATAAAATATTAAAAAATATATATAATGGTTTTTGTTCCACAGTACTGTTTGTTTGAAGTAACGACTATTATTAAACATGAGGTCAATCATAATCGTGTTAATCTTTGTACCTTGAGATAGATAAACTTTCGTGAACTTGCTACCATAAGCGTCGAGCTAAACGGGCGAGGCGTCGACTGGCGATCCAGTGTCGTGAGTTTGTACCGTGCTCCATTAAACTATTATGGCGATCCTACAAGCATATTCGTCTAAGTTGGAGAGGTTGATAGGAATATTAATAATGGGCACCACAGCTTGCGAGATTGGCACTGTGCCCAATAATATGCTGTAGGGGCACATAAGTCATGTCCATCAACAACCTATTGCGGGCAGGAAAGTGCATCTTTGACCTCATATTCGGTCATTGTTGGTCAAAAGTTTTTTTTTTTTATAAGTAAAATTGAAATGTTTGTTTGTAATATCAAAATAGCAGTTTTTTTACTAAATGCAGGAGATTTTTTACACGGCACTTAAGTATCATATTTAAAAAAAAAACCGCTTTTTTTGTTAGTCTCTATGTTTTTGTCCCGAAACACCTTGTCCGATTTTGACGGATTTAGCTGGTGTTAAGGTGGATACGTGGCTACTTTTATTTAGATAAAAAAATGGTATTCCGTGAAAAAAAAAATACCTACAACTAGTGAAATGGTGAACAAAACCCTATTCAATGGTCAGTTACTCAAAACTTAAACAAAATTACTCAATGAGATTTCCCTGACTCGAACTAACGTCAATAAAATTTTTATTACTCCTTCTAACTATTGTCAGATTATAATTTACATTGAAATTACAGTTATTATAAACCCATCTCAATTAATCGAAATAGGTATAGTCTACGGCCAAGGGAAAATTAGTGCCGCCATTGAAGAACTTTCCCGCCATTTCCACCTAGGTTGTAAAGCCTACTTTCCATTGCCGCGTATTTTTCAATTGACGCAGATTTGTTTATGCGGATTTCGTTCGGATACAAGTTTTTTCAATGGTTTTTGTGTAGCCCAAGTTGTGCGGGGATGAATAATGATTTTGTCGCTGTATCGGTCCCAGGTGTAAGCTGCATGTGTGTGCGGCGGCGGCGTGGACTGCCAACTTTTGTTAATATGAATGCGGGACGCGGACCTTTTGAAATATTAACGGCGAAAGCTCCGCAACAATTACATGTATGGCTTACTGCGTTGGCATTGAAATGGAGGATTTGTGGGGATAAAAATATGGCTTTATTTCTGGATTTATTCTTTGTTATGGAATAAGCCTTAACTATGGCGCCACGTGAACTGTCATTTGTGTCAATTTCTTTTTATTAAGCTAGCAAAAAATGTTTCAATTATTTCTTGATACGACTTTATGATCACTCCTTAGATTGTCCTGTCCATCTCGTCCCGCATAGCGTCCCCAATGAGTATACGAGTATTCGTGGACATGGACGCTCGCTTTAGGTTTTTTATCGCGTTTAAATAAATAAGAGCCGGAGCAGCCGCGCCGATGAGCGCCCTTTTTGATTTATTTATACTTTTGCTTGGAGGGGAACGATTTCCTGATTCAATTATTATAATTGTGCTGGCTCGGTGGCTTGGTTCGGTCGAGATGTCGATGACTGCTTCTGCTTTATGATTATTATCGATTATTGGTGTTTTCTTCCGCTTGTTCGCACGGTGAGAGCTGACAAGTGCCTCTTACGTCACAAGAACTTATTTATTAATTTTACTACCAACATAAATAACCTTCTTTCTTATGTAGGTAATTTATTACATTTGAGGATCAACGTACTCTCTTTATTTCGACTTATATTCCGAGTTCATTTATTTTAAATGACGTCTGGGATCCACTCGTGTACAAGGTGCATCAGCGCAGCACTACTGGAAAAGATGGATTTAATATATTACTCAACGTAGAGGTGGAACCTTTTCTGTGTAACGTTGATCAAAAAAGTAATGCACCATCTACAAAGAGTCAAAATAGTATTAACATCATTTAATCAAGGGACCAATGAATTTATAGTGAAACTGTAGTAATAGGTCATTGATATATATAAAAAACCCAAGATGCACAGTCTCGAACAAATGCAACACTCGAAACTGTCGTCAAAAACTGGCATGTATCAAGCAAATTCAACCTTACACGGATCGCTTAAAGTTGTTTTTACAAAGCAGTGCAGTATGGCGAGTGATGCGCATTTTTTTTGCAAATTCAACCTTACACGGATCGCTTAAAGTTGTTTTTACAAAGCAGTGCAGTATGGCGAGCGATGCGAGACTGTTTGAAACTAGCGCACAATTATACATTGTGCGCTTGTTTTTTGCGGACGTTTTTGAGATGCTGAGTGTGTATCTTGGGTTTTTTATATATCAATGTAATAGGTCCAAAAAACAAATGAATGCTGTACGTCATGCACGCTCTTCCATTATTTAAAAGAACACATATAACCAGTTGCACTCAACGATTCATACACAAGAAAAGAAACAAAAGACAGATTAACAAATAACTACCAAAAAGCATTCAATAAAAAAAAGTACAATCAGCGACACAATTACGGACCCGAAGAATGATGCACCCGTTTTAACAAAAACGCATCTGGGGCTGTACAAAACATCGAAATAGCTCTGAACTGCTCTGAACAGTCTGAACACGGTCCATTGGCAATTTGTTAGCACAATGTACGTCTAATTCAAGTATTTTGTGTGTAGACTGGCTGGCCGACAGCTGAATGGTATCAAATGAAAATAGCCAACAGTTTATGCTCGTTCGACACTGAAAACGGGAAATGAGGATTGCAATGAGGTTCATCGGATGATAGTCATCTATACTGAATAATGATGTTACATGTTGAGATTCTGTTTAAATAGGTATTATTAACGTGTTCCGTTTGAAGTTAATGACGTAAACGATTTGAATGGAATACGCATTTTTGTGTCAAAATAGTGGTAACGAACCACAATTTTGACGCAAAAACGCGTGATTCGACATTAGTGTATTGTTCGCGTCGTGGTACCCTTTCGACGCAGTTGATTGGCTACCAAACTCGTTGATTGCAGTAATCCGCGCCACGACTCCACAAGACAAAGTAAACTGTAGTCGAGTAAAATGAAAAATCGCCGTTATCTTTTGTCTTCTGAGGACTGCGACTACTTTTGCAGCTTTTAGGTATAAGATCAATTGATCACTCAACTGTTAAGCTAGGTTCACACCAGTTTATCAATGTCTGTCGTGGTGCGAAATGCTCAATTAAACTTACTTAATTAGGCTTACGACATATCAACACGAGTTCTAAAGCCAATCAGCGCTAGAAGTCGCCACTACATGACACAACTTAGTAATGTGGTCCGAGTTTTATACGTTAGATCGAAGATAGTTTATTTCTCCAACTCAACTGTTAAGCTAGGTTCACACCAGTGTATCAATGTTTGTCGTGGTGCGAAATGCTCAATTAAAGTTACTTAATTAGTCTAACGAAATATCAACACGAGTTCTAAAGCCAATCAGCGCTAGAAGTCGCCACTACACGCCACAACTTAGTAATGTGGTCCGAGTTTTATACGTTAGATCGAAGATAGTTTATTTCTCCCATTTAATTTTTAAATATATTCCTAATGGCTATATTATGTTACACCTGTGGCCAAACAGTGTGTCGATCCACCCAGATTTAAGATTACCATTTTTTTTTAAGGATGGTTAGTCATAAATATGACTTCTTCCTCTCTGGGCGGACCGGAAAGTAGTATCAGACTCTTACTGACTAAAACCCATCCGTGTTCCTCCTAATGCCCTTTGCGTTCTAGGGCCGCAGTGACTCTTGCGAAAAGAATACGCAACCCTGGCAGGATGGGATTGCCATCCGCTATCGAAATGTCACTTCCAAAATTTAGACCTTTTGACAATCGTTATAGCTGATAGAATGCCACTTTATTTGTTGTAAAAAAATATTATACTCAGCTGTTGACTGCTAGTAACAACAATATTTACTAACGCGGAACTCTATGCGCATTATATAATATGTCGTCTACGAAGTTTACTGCCTCGTCTAGACTGGGTCCTCCAAGCCTTTGTGCTGCTGTGGCTTACGGCCCTTCGGCAAACTTCACATGAATCTTAGAGTATCGCCTTTCGGTCTTACGACAATGTTTATTCAATATAGTGAAGCAAAATCGGGTACTGTGTAAATTACTAATATTTTGAAAATAGACTTTCCGTCTCCTCAGTCTAAAGTCTAGGTCTACGGCCCATTCTCTCCTATATTGAGGAGATCAGTATCTCAGAAATACAAACGTTATGGACTGATACCGGGGTTTACGGCTGACGGCTAAAGTTTGAAAAATGTAGCTCTTCCATGGATAGAATAATTCAACGTCCAGTATTGCTAGAAGGAAATATTACGTCTGTTTAGTTTTTGTATGTAAGTTTTCAGACCGTTAAAACACCAATGTTCAGCATGTGTTTGTCATAATGATGGTCGCCTGATACTGCACTACGTTCAAGCAGATCTTAGGATCAAAATATATTATGTATCCAGTTTCGCAAACGTCCTCTCTACTTACATTAGATTCAAATGCAAGTCACAAACCGAACAATAACACAGCACCTTTAATATTTAATTTCCACATCCACACAAAGCGTTTCTACATATAATTTCCTCTGCTACAAACTAGGTTTTCTATTTCATATCCAGCTTACCACTATTTTCAATGGGGAGGACGTTACAAATTGCATCTGGCGCGAATTCCGGAAGCGAACGGAGGCGAGGCGGACGCGGACGGGCGCGGGCGGACGCAGCGGCGCCGGTGCGCTCTGACCGCGTTGTGTGTGCGCGCCCTAATGTTCTAAACCAGTGGTTCCAAACCTTTTATAGCCTGGCACCACTTTGATTTGTTTGTTGTTCTTATCGTGCACAACTATTTACATCATTCTCATGTCAATGCATAATTTCACACCAAGATGTACTTAACCATAACTTTGTAAATATTTATTGATTTAAAAGTGTTCGTAGATTTTCTTGCTATAGAGATCCATTGGAATGTTTGGAACAAGCAAATAGCTTCATCTCTTTGACTGACTGACCTTGACCATCCAAAATTGCCTGTAAATATGGTTTAAATTATATGAATGCTTTGCGTTGAGTAAAGTCCTCAGGCACCAGATGTTCAAATTTTTTTTATGTATTTGTCGAAATATTATATTAACTTATTTCATAAATTCAAGGCCTGTATTGTGCCATACCTATTCTTTAAAACCAAAAGCATAGCATTTCAGATAGCAGTGATAGCTATTTCAAATCAGTTTGCCTCAATTTTATTTTTGAGTTTGATAGTTTTTAATTTTAAAGCTTTGCCGGGTCATAGTTTAGCTCTAGCGGACCACCAGTGGTCCACGGACCACAGGTTGGGAACCAATGTTCTAATCCAAACTATTGTATGAATTCGGTAAAACGTGGGGACCAAATATGTAGATGCGCTTTTGTTTAATTTAAATGTGGTTTTAAAACATTATAGTGAGTTATATTTTGGTTGCTTTGTTTTTCTAGTGATAGCAAGCGCTACTATACTAGTGAGTAGATATTTTGGGCTGAATTGTTTATTGAGTGAAATACTCGTTAAGAAATCCTTTGTAGTTTGGATGTGTGCTGTGGTGGTGGCAATAGACTCGTCCTTAATTGGATTTAAAAATAACATTGTGGGAACAACAATGCTACAATGTTCGTGAACTGTAATGCACATCTTTGCCCAACCCTTTGTGGAATACAGGCGATATTTAAACTTTTCTGCTTTGTTTTTGCACCACAGTTAATTCCAGCTTAAAAACTTTTAAGTATCTCAAAGTAAGTTCGTAATTAGTTAATAACTTACAAAAAAAACTCTAAAATTAATTGTTCATGTCTTTCTTTTGTTGTATAACATTTTCTAGAACGCGTCTGGCACTAGACTGATAATGTCCGACAATGATTCGCAAGCATTCGTATTTTATCCTGAGTGAAAAAACTGTGCCAGTTGACTAATCTTCCTTTCTTTTACCCGATTGCTCCAGAAGGATGGTTATGTTTTTCGAGTGTATGTATGATATATATTTCTAAGGCACGCTCTGAAGCTTAAACGTCTTGATAGATTTATAGCTAGAGAGGTGTCGTTAGATTCGTCTTTATCGTGACAGTAACACATCTCAGGTTCGCAATTAGTTTAATAATAATGTTTGTTACTTACAAAAGATCTCAATGATGGACTTTCTCATTGTTCATGTCTTTCTTTTGTATAACATTGTCTAGAACGCGTCTGGCACTAGATTGATTGCCTGTCCGACAATGATACGTAAGCGTTCGCGTTTTATGACACGCCGCTCTCGCTTCCTCTCTGTTGCGAAGAAACTGTGCCAAGTGTGCCAGCTGACTAATCTTCCTTATTTTCAGGCTATTAAAATTGTTTCAAAAGAGAAGCGATAACAAGGAAAAGAGTACAATAAAACATTAATTTAAATCATCAAGTTTTAATTGAAGTATTCTTATTTCGATTAATTAAATGTTCAGGTGCCCCACACAACCACCCTTTGTAATAAACAAAATTAAATTTTACTGTTTTTTTGCTTTGTACAATACCAAGTGAAACAATAATTTTCAATATTGTAGTTTATGCTACGGGGATTGGTAACTTACTATCATCTATTTTTAATCACGCCCACATTTTGTTCTAAAGCTATCAAAAGTATTACAACTTACGTCAATCAATTCCATGTTCTGTAAAAAAATATCTCAAAGCTTCTACTAACAACATACCAACATCATTATAGTCTTCTATCACTGTCACTTTTGCGTCACGGCGTCTGAATACAACCAATTTTCCCTTACGTTTGTAATCACAGCATAAAGCTGAGTTATGTTAAATTAGCTAATAAAACCTCTGCAGAGTTTCGTGACAAACGCTAATATACCCCCGTCCTAAAGGCTGTATGCTTTATCCTTAATTGGACGGCGATGTCCACTTTAAAAAAGAAAAAATACATTTTGAAAAAAGAACTTTTGATTAAAATACTCACTCAATGTTTGATCGTCTGCGGCATCGGACGTGCAAAAGTCGCAATTCTTTTAGCATAAAATGTTTATCATTACAATTCTGGTTCGTCAAGGCAATACAGGAATAAAATGTAATTAAAAACTATGTAAGTGATCGTGTAAGTTGCCAGTATCGAGTGCTTTTAAACTTCGACGCCTGGGTACAAATAACATTAGTATTTACTCGATTATTTCTGTTCAGTGTTACAGTGCAATTAAAATCGACGCTCACATATAAACTCATTTCCGTTTGCAATTGCATTCCGTACAATAAAACACTGCAGATATTTTTAATCTTTAAGCCCAGCGTTGCAGCGAGAACCACCTCCGCCTGTAAAGTATTTAATCATCATCAGTCAAAATTAACTGATCCTCTGTAATGCTACATGAACAGTCTTTGGTCTGATGGATGAATCCGTTTCTGATGTGTATTCGGTAGGTACCTACTACGAAAACTTTCAAGAAATACAGATTTTTACGATAATTTATTAATGTCTTTAAAAATGAGGTATGGATTACTAACGATACAATAAAGCGATCGAACTGAAACGTTGGTCTTTTTCAAACTGGGTTACGATGACTAACCAATTAATAGCCTTCCTCAAAATGAAAACTATTGTCCGACCGAAACCGAAAGTTCGGTCGGACACTAATAAAAACGTTACAATTGAGACTCTCTAGACAAAATGACACTTAATCTGTGATAACACTTGTCGAAAAGTAAAATGCCATTTTGTTAGCGCGTGTCAATCCCATCCATTAATTAAGAACTGTTTGCAACTTGTCTATTGACTCGTCGCATAATACAATACTTACATAAAAACGACCACAGTAAAATTCACGCCTGTAAAAACAGCTTTAATCTCTTTATGTAATCCGTTTGAAATAACTAAATGACAACCTTCTAAGTACATGGAACTTATTCAATTTGAACCAGCAGGCCAATTCTCGTACTTAAAAACCGGCCAAGTGCGAGACCTTAATTTTTGTTATTTGTCGTTAATAGAAATATACAACCTGTGAAAATTTCACCGTCTACCTATTAAGGTGCTTAAGATACAGCCCTCTGACAGACGGACGGACGGACAGCGGAGGCTTAGTTAGGATTCCGTTGGTTCCCGTTTGGGTACGGAACCCTAAAAAGCGTTCATATTCAAGTCGCAATATCATTTCAACGACAATCAATCTCAAAAAGTGGTCAAATGTAAGGAAATTATAGGTGTTTTGACAGTTTTCGACTGTGATGCCAACGTGAACGCTCCTTATAAATACAAGAATTGCTCCTCTGATTTACATAAAATGAGTTAAGAGTTCTCGCTTGATCCCCAAGCGCAATTAATCCTTCCTCTTGTATTGCATCTCTCCTCCCTCACTCTCATGTTGTTGTTCTAATTCAACTGCCTCTAATCTGTCTCGTGTCAGGACTCCAATATGCGTCTGTCTGTACTTTGTGCGAAGGTCGGTGCACATTAGCATCTCAAAGTCGGCGACGAAATTAACTACACGCATCGAGCCGTACCTTCGCGAATAAAAGTGTTCGCTCTTATGAGGTGCTAATGAATATTTTAATGATGCAATCTCACCTTGTTTATCCATTTATTGTCTGCTAAGCGACTATTGTGCTGTTATCTGTAACAATGAAAACAAATAGCATGGAAATTATTGTAACAATTTCGAGCGTTTAAGCCGATTACTAGCGAGACCGATCGCATTAGCCAAATTAATATTCGCCACCAAACACAATTAATATAAAATCGCCGAAAGGACATTGTTATTTTATCCAAATAAGATAATTCCACAGTTTACGTTGCTTAAAACCAATTTTCTCGCCATTAAATTCCAATTTCGGCGTTTTAACCACATTTACCAAATGCGCGTTGGACGTACTGACATAACGAAGTTATCTTTACTCTGTTTAGGAGTCAATTTATTATTTAAAAGGCTACGAAAGGTACCTATATACTTAGAAGGGTGTCACTTAGTTATCTCAGACGGATTACATTAAAGAGATGAAAGCTGTTTTTACAGGCGTGAATTTTAAATTGCGTTTACGTAATGCGGTGTACCTTGACAGCGCGGCCATTTTGGTTTTGTAAACAACGTTGTTTGGAAAATTTGGGCGAGGCGGGGCGTTGGAATTAATTAAAGAAAGTAATTTATTGTTACTTGATGACTGAAAGTAAAATAGTCCCACACAATTCCATGAAGAACTCTTTAGTTTATTTGAAACTACATAGCTGTTAACTAAAAGCGTTTTGCGCTTGCCATTACTTTAACAAAAGGTGCTCGAGAAGACAAGTAGCGGCTATTAAAAATTGTTTTATTTTTACTTTTTCACATGTTAAAAATACAATCATTTTTAATTGCTTAATAAAGAAGTTAAGCCCATATATTTAACGTACTGTGTTTTTGCGCATATGTAGCCATTTAAGAGATTAATTTGACTGCTGAATGACAATGTTTAAATACGGTGAGAACTTTATTCTCAAGGTTGTATTTAAACAAAGTAGCAAGCAGTTGTGTAGTAAAAGTAAACATTATTATGTTAATTTTATAGTCTTCAAATTCTCAGGATTCAGAACAAGGTTTTTGCATCCACTGTTGTGTTATTTAATTGTTTTTGAATTGAACACCATTGCAAATTAACTTAAGCGAGGTTATTTGGTACTTTGGTGGATATACCAAAATGAACTCAATTATGATCTTTAAGGAAATTAAAAAAAAGCTTGTGCACCTAACTTAGGTTATAATAATGGTAATTTTACAATGACAGAAGATTGGAATTTATTTTAAGTTTAGATAGTACCAATAATGGAATGTTTTTTGCGTTTGCTCACGATACCTACTCCATTCGAATTAGGTGCTCTAGGTACGAACCTAGAGTACCTACTTATCTAGAAATCTTCCTTAGACACACATACACATATTTTAGACAAGGTTATAAGATGTCACATTCAACTACTGTTAATCTAGCAACACAATACTATCAGGTAGACTGTTAAGCAACTGAACTTAACTGGGATTATCCCGATGCTCCTAATTCGCCGGTTCCAAATCTGGACGAAAGCCAAGGTCAATAAACCCCTTTGTTTATCCATGCATACCTTAAACTTACACAGCCTCCACCGCAGCATATGAGAACAGCTCCCAATCGATTCTGAAACGTATCCCCCAACAATTAAAGCACGTTTTGCGGTGTTTGAAAGGAATATGTAAATAAAGAGGGATGTATCCTAAACAAATATACAGGGTGTCGCGCGGTAGCTATCTACGACTGCGATTGTGAGCTAGCCAATTTGAATTGATCCCTCTAACCCTCTCTTTGCTTTACACAGAGCTTACATTTCGTGAACTCCTGGTTCTAATTAAACTGGTTACAAACAAAGGTTATGATTTTTTAAACAGAACGTTTCGGATTAAATGTTGGTGTACCTGAATCTATGTTTGTTATTAATCTGCGTATGAGCAGTGTGATAGCTGAAATTAGCTTTTACTTTTCATTCATAGCGAGACTCGAATTATTTTTAATCTGTACACCCTTTGTTTTAAACTTCGAACAGCGAAGCGATGTTTGTAGTTAAAGCAAATATCGCTTTACATCGAAACTTTAGTAAACAATGGTTGCTTACACAGCAATACCCAGCGGGTTATGTACAGAAGGCTATTAGATGCGATCTTCAGATAATTGCGCAGTAACATAGCTTCTTGCAATTTAGGTTTCGGAGAGTAGACTGCTCTGGGGAGTCAGTTTGTATTTAGTGCTGTACGTAGTTTCCAATATTTGTCCCAGTTTGGAATCAATTTAAGTGTAACTAAGTTTGAATTATCCGATAAGGTAGGTATAAGGTACGTAAGCTAAACGAGAGAACGGCAGATTATGTTTTTAATATTTTTAAAAGCTCATAATGGCTTTACCTTTAAAAATCCGATAGGTTGTAATTTAATAAATTCGAAAGTGAATTTACGTCTAACTTGCTGAACCGATTTTGATGAATTTTGGTACAGCGACAGATGGGACCTTGGAGACAGTTATAGGCTACCTTTTTGGGAAAATCTATAAAACCGAGGGTAAAGGCAAAAGCTATAATATATATTTTTGTGTTTCAAAGCCACAACATTTAGCTACATGACATTTTCACAAAATTCCAATTAGTAAAATGTTTCAAAAAGTCTCTTCGTAAACAATAAAGCTAAAATCAATAAGTCACACCATACACAGACATATGCATTCGATATTTAAAGACCCTGTTTAGACATTTCGAGGTACACCCCTACTTAACATAAGACATAAAATAACTCACGAGAAAAACATCCTTACACTTTAGAAATATGGATCAAAATAGCGTGTAGCTGTACAGCAAGTGAAGCATAAAGAGGACTATTCACGGCCCGTGAAAGCCTGTCGCATAGACAAGGGGACCATAGACGCAGTAAAAATGATTTATGCTCGTCTACTGGCCTTATCTAGTGTTGTCGAACTTTTGAAAATGAGGTGATCGGGCCTAGACGATGTTAGATTTTAAATGTCTATGTAAAATTAAAGGCAAGTAAGCTTATCTCAGAAATAAGAGATTTTAGGTTTGGGAAAAATTGATTTGAATACCTTTTCATCTTTGGTAATATTATAAAGAGGTCAAGTTTGTGAGGTTGTAGGGGATAATCTCTTTATTTCCCATCCTTTCTACTGAACCGATTTTGAAAATTCTTTTACCAATAGAAATCCACGTTATTTGTGAGTTTTGGTTATAGGCTAAAAACAACATATAGCCTAAAAACCCCTACCCCCTCTAACCCTAAAAATACTGGGCACGCCTCCCACACCGTTATCACGATGGTTTAAGGTTTTATAATAATAGGTAGCAAGGGGGGCTACTCGCTGATCCCGAAGTCCGAAGTTTTGGGCGTATTCTTCTCCGTATCACCTACGGATTTACGATTAGTCCCGAACCCGAACTAAGAATGAATGAAAACACGATTTGTCAGTTACTGTCAAATCGTGTTGTCATTCATTCTTAGTGGTTAGGTGATTAGGAGTAGAATACCTAAGCCCGAAACTTCGGACTTCGCCCCCCCTGGTCCAACAGTTTAGCGTGCTTCTAAGGCACGGAGGAGTCCTCAGTTTGTAATGTTACCCATTGAAGATAAGCTACTTTTGTAAGAAAGCTTTAAATAAGATTTTTTTTATATTGAAAGAAAATAAAAATAAAAGAAAAAACACTTAAAGTAAAATGGTAAATAGCAGTGCTAGTCGTAGTCGCCTTAAACCCATACTGACAAAACAAGATTGGTTTTTTTCAAGTGACACAATGAAAGATGCATCGAGAGACTATAAAATTGGTGTGAATTGACCCTAATAACCCCACAAGTAAATATACTATTTTTTTGTCTATTAACAATACATTTGTGAGTACTTTAACTGTACATCCTCTATTCTTCTTTTGTCATAAGAATGTGAGAGAAAATGTAAGTCTTATCTTTATAATAAGAAGAAATACCTTTTATTAATCTTATGCCTTATCTAAGTAATTTATTAAGTGTGTAAAGGGTGTAAGAATTTCCGAAGATATTTCTATAAATCATAACTTGGTCTTAACAAATGATCTTGTATTAAATTAACAATGGAAGAACAGTGTTTTAATATAATTTTATCTTGGTGACTATCTGTTAGGTGACTTTTTTATTTAATACCCGTGAGAACGAGTGAAAATTATGAAGAAATAAAACTTATATAAAAACTGATTAATTGTGCTATCCAATTCTTGAACATGGTCGTAAATGTTCTTAAAAAGCAAAAGTATAGATAACTGTTAAACCTAATTTAACTGTTATCTATACTAATAGTATAATCTAGCTGAAGAGTTTGTTTGTTTGAACGCGCTAATCTCTGGAACTACCAGTCGGATTTGGAAAATTATTTTATGTATGACTAGCTTCTGCCGGCGGCTTCGCCCGCGTGGTCCCTAAGGAACATACTCCCGAGATATAAAGTAGCCTATGTCCCTTCTCAGATTAGACTATCTGTCTACCAAATTTCACATGTAATATTAGTAAGGATAGTCACATTCATGGGGTAGGCTAGGCTATACGGGAACGAAAAAAAAAGATTATCGGCGTTGGAAGCCGCGGGTAAAAGGTAGTTAATTAAATTCCGTATGTTTTTTTGTCCTTTAAGTTGCTGTCAAATCCTATTTCCTACTTACTATGATAAAATGTGAAATACTGTTCCTATGTTTAGGTGTTTGGATGTCTATTAATCCATCACGCCTCAACGGTGGTACTTACGGATTTGAATGACAATTATTATTATTATTATTTTTATTTATTTTTGACAATTTAATAATAATTTTAATTTTTGAATGACTTTTAACTTAATTTTGTATGTCACAAAGGCCGAACATGACTGATCTTTTTTGTTTATGAACAACTTGCATTTCTTTTATGTATACTCATGTTTCTACAAATAAATGTCTTGTCTTGTCTTGAATGAAACAGGGACACGAATAGACCATGGCCTTGGTAGTTAGACCATAAATAGGTACATTACCATGACATTATTTCCGTTTTAAACGCAAACAAAGCCGCTGCCATACGTTAGCAAGACTAGACTCCCCTGAAATTCCACTCACTTCGATGCCATATTTGGCCTTTAAAGCCATTTGAGTCACCCAGTTCTGGTACAAGTCTGAAGAGATAACAGGAACAACTAATAGGTCCCTAAACTACCCGCTATATCTACCGACAGATTTGTTCGAGTAATCACAAGGGAATGTCGATCACAGATACGCGTGCCCGGTTGCGGACACACGGGCTAGAAGTTTAGCCAATAAAGCAATGAAATACTTGGTACAAAATTCACAGGTAATATTAGAACAACGTCGGAAGGCCTCCCACAATGTGGACCGATGACCAGTAGTGCTATTCTGTAAGAACATTTTCGTATGACAGTGGAATCCGAGGTGAGTTTCAAATTAAGACCTTTATGTTGTGTGCAATAAAGCTCAGTTTGTGAGTTTTGTCACCTAGGTTGAGCTCGATATCGAAATAGTTATTTACAGGATAGAATAGCTGGTGAGAGTTGCGGGAAGCCAATGGACACGAGATGCACAGGACCGGTTGTTGTGGCGACTCTAGGGGGAGGCCTATGTTAAGCAGTGGACATCGTTCGGTTGATATGATGATGATGATTAGAACATATATAACAATAAGAACCTACTAAAGACGATGGCTTGGCATATCTCTGCAACAAATCATTGATTCTCTATTTCATAAAGTATTAGATTGCTACTATAATTTTATTATGGTTACAAAGGGGGCAGATATTCCGAACTCAAATATCTACATTAAATATATAGATATATCTATATTAATTATATAGCTAAGATAAAATAATATAATTTACCACAATGCTTGGCATTTTCTATCCATATCTGCCACTTTTGCCGAATAGTTCTGGAGTGGCGACTGCAGCATTGGAAGGCCTCTCACAAGGTGGTCCGATGGCCTGGTAAAGCCCCCAAGAAACCGCTAGATGCGAGACGCGCACGGCCAGTAACTGTGCTGACACTTGGGGGAGGTCTGTGTGCAGCTGTGGACGTCTATCAGCTGAAATGATAATTATAATCAGCACTTACGGGCTAGGCCGCCCTGCGGCTAAACCGCCGCGGTTTTTAATCGTTCTCAAGATTTTGTAAGTCAAGGAAACTAATACAAATGGCCTCACTTCCAGTTTTGTCCCGCGACTGATTCCCGTGCTTCTCGAGCGGTATTGTGATTAGCCGCTCGCGGGAAATTACCAAAGTGCGGCCTTAGCCTAACCTGAATATTGCAACCCAAAAACTTAGAAACCAACTAGCTGGCTGACCTATCAACCCGTATGTGAGCAGGGGGCGGTGGAACAGTACCGATGTGATTAATGACGTGACCCCACGGCGTCGCCCGATATCGTATCTACGTGAGCCTCGATCACTCTTGATTGCCCCGTATTGTTTGAGCCCATACTTGCAGGCCTAGCTACTGTATCTATGGGAATGTTGGTTGAAATGTATGGTAGGTGAGTCCATTTGCGGGAAATATTACCTCTTTGGAAGGTCACAGTAGAACAATGGGTTTTAAAAGCAAGGCATAGCAAAGTAAAGAGATATTGACAAAATAAAATACCCAGGCATAAGGAACCGGCAAAGTGCGAGTCGGACTCGCACATGAAGGGTCTGAAACCGAAAAAATCACGTTTCTTGTAAGACCCCCTTTCATTTTTAACGTTATAGCAGCAATAGAAATAGACATACAGCACTGTTTATCTATAACAGTTCATGAGAAACAGCTGACAGACAGAAGGACGGAGAGCGGAGGCTTGCTAATATGAACGATGATGAAAACCAGCTTCCGTAAACGCATTAGGAGAGGGGCAATATGCGGGAAAGAATGTCTGTAATAGGACATACTGGAAACATGTCTGACAATGTTTTTAAAAGCAAGGCTATAATAACAAGTAGAAGAGGCAGTTATTGATAAAATAAAATACCTAGCTAGACGTCACGTGAAAGAATCGAATGAAACTTAGGTAAATTACCACCTCCTGTGGACACAGTAAAATGATATGACTACAATTTGTTTATTCAGTAAACCACGCAAAAAAAAACTAAAAGCGAGAATTACCGACCCAAACAAAATAATTTGGGAGACTTTGCAAAAGATTTAAATACAAAGGAAGAGGTGTCTCCCACATAGAAATTAAATGAGCCAGACAAACACTATGAGCTCCAGCCACGAGTAAAATTACCTAAAGCGGGTAACGTAGTCAGATGCAAAGCCAATTAGGTACGAATTAGATGTGGCAACATTACCACAAGTTCTTTGTAAACTCTTCTTTGTGTCGTAATAGTGGCAACACTGGTATAAGGTAACGTGATAACGTATTCCCGTATGAAATTGCACTGAGATGAGATTCTGTACCAAATTGTATTGCATATTAGATGTGATTTGTTTTTAGATGTATTTAAGTATGAAATTGCGAAATAAACAAAGTAATATTGAAATTAGATGCTGTTATTATTACTTGCTAATGAATCATTGTCAATATCCTATAGCAGTCTTTGTGGACCATCCACTAGTTATAGGCTTCCATAAACATCTATGGATTTTTGTCTGTGCAACTGATTTATTCGTTCAAAGTCTGTGCAGACAAGTCTATATCGTGTTGACACACTATAAGTGTTGGAAGTATCACATGTACCTGTTTTTACTAAAATTTTATTATAAATGATTTAAATAAACTATGGCTATTTCTTTGCTGCTAATATCGTGACTCACTTGTCAAATTAGTGTCAATAACTGCGTGTGACCTTTAAACTTGTAAATAAAAACGAATAACTCGCTTCAAAATTTAAATAAATTTAAAAAATACAGCAAACCGCTTTCACTAAATCACACGCACAATTTTATTTTTCTATTTTTGCAACACTCGAGTTGGCATGTCAACGTTGGCAGAATAGGATTTTCCGTTGCGTTGGGGTGTGCTAATGATTTTTTAACGTCATAAAAATGGCGTCGCTTTTGTTAGCATTGTTGAATGAAGATGAGCAAGGCGAGTAATGTGGAAAAAACGTAGTGTGAAAAATGTTTCAGAGCTTTTTCGTAACTGTGACGTATTGTTTGGCGACCAAGTTAGACGTAGAATGTTTATGCAGATATTTCATTAAATGGACTGTTTTTTCAGCAACTACATTTTTTTTCTCAGTGAAATGTTTTCGTCGGAAGCCTTGACTGTTTTATCTCTTTACTGGCTGTCAACGAAAGGTTAATTTAAAACAAATGACTGCCGAAAACCGTGAATGACGTGACACATTCTGTCTAAATTACGTCGTCATGTTGATATCGCTCTCTCTCTCTCACTCTGCTCAATGCTCGAGGGAAAGGAGTACCATAGAGAAATACTTCCACTAATGTACTTACCACAAAACATTGAAGTGAAGTTCGTCAGGTCAGAATGGGGCGTGGACGCGTGGTGCCCCCCATTAGGGTAGCCGCACCTAAATCCGTACTTATTTTAATCACTTGTACCCCGCTGGCTTTTATCATGCGTGTTGTTGATGGCCTATTCTGACCACAACCGATAAACAACCGTACACCTTCCAACTCAAGGTTGCTTTTACTTCAAACGATCCACCCAAACTAGAGTTGGAGGAGGAAAATAAGGATATAATGTGGATAGCAAGTAAAGCTGCATCATAAGGTGAACTGTTCTTGTAGATTTTTGCGAAGAAATTGGCTAACCGCTGTTTTCTGCTTTGCTTTTTTAAACATTTTCCTCTGTTGTGGCAAACTTGTTAAAGTTTAAAATATACAAAACTGTCTTACGTGCTTGCAGAATAAATTCAAAGTTAGGTAGGTACCTACTTCTGTTTATTGGTATAATTTTTTTTCTTTTTATCAGCTTCAATTTTGCCACCCTTGGGCAGTCAGCTCTTCTGCCAACCATGTTTAGTGATCAATCTTTTAACGTACTAAGTTAATATCACAGATTTTAACAGCAAGTTGAGTATGTAATAGGTATTTCCAAAACTATCTAAATATCTTTCTTGTTCTCTTTTAACCCAGATTTAAACCAACAAAATCTCATCACAAACTTTGTCAAGCCCAAGTTAACCCACCGGAAATATTCGTCATCCCGACACCCTTACAAAGAGCAAATAGACAAACGGGAAGTGAATATTATAGGGGGCAATATATCGCAAGGGGTCCCTTTACTGCTCAACTAAATGACTTATTGCTAAAGTTAGGTGCCGATATGACTCAGGCAGCATCAGCGTCATCGCAGAAAAGTTTATGGAGAAGGTCCATTGACGCTAATGATGCTTGCATGGAGTTTTTTTGCCAAGTTCGAATACTTGTCTACCATGTGCTCAGCTGTTACCATTTTGACTTTTAGCTTCTGGTTTGTAGAAAAAAAATATGGAAGGCATTATGGAGGTACGTATCTATAGTTTTTTTCCGATTAATTTCGTAATGAGAACCAAGACTGTTAATCGTTTCCCCTCAGGACTTGTAGAGCTTCATTCATCATCTGATCAGCCGAAAGACGTCCACTGCTGGACCTAAGTCTCCCCCAAGTCTCGCCACAAAAACTGGTCCTGTGCACCTCGCATCCACCGGCTTCCCTCAACTCTCACCAGGTCATCGGTCCACCGTGTGGGAGGCCTTCCAACGTTACGTTTTCCCACTCCAGAACTATTCGGCCCCATCGAACATTTGTTCTGCGAGCAATGTATCGTGCCCACTGCCACTTCAGTTTGGCGACTTCATTGCCTCGGTACTTTTCTGGTGGTCGCAACCAAGCCGTGACTGTTGATTCTGGCTCTCCGGAGTAGCGGTGGTTCTTGGGAAAAGTCCTTGGTCCCAAAAAAGAGGAGTTTAACCATTACTTATTTTCTAAGAAGCACACACTATTTCACTTCGTCAGTTTAAGTAAACTTTTGACCAATTAATAATTTGGATCTTGCAAGACTTTGTGAAGTGGTATTTCTGTCCAACTTTACTGTAACATGATCATCTGGTTAATGCAGTGATTTGCGTAAGACATGGTGTGTGTTTAGGCGTTAATATCATTTCAGATAATTGGCCGTCATTATCCACGTTATCCGCCCAGTTTTTGCTTAATCAATCATGATACGAGTATCTTGTGCTTAACATGTGTTGCTTAAGGGCTTCGCTTACGATATGATTAAGTATGTGAAAATAATGGCTGAAATAGATTGAATGGCTAGCTCGTAAAGGTAGCGTCGAGACCTCTTTGCCTTAAGTTATTAGAGAATGTTAAAGTGGGAAGCTTTCGCAGCTAGCTACACTCATCTTGGAAATAGGTTTCGCATTGCTTCGCTATAGTAACCTTTATTAGATGGAAAAATCGTCCGAATGTAACGTGCTGAGTTAATTTATAGCTGGGATACATTTGAACATGTCAATGCTATCATGATTCCGTCAAGAGAGAGAGAAGGAGCTATAAAAGAAGAATAACATTATCCTAATTTATCAACGGCATCATCTAACCCCTGAACCTCCTTTCAACTAATTTTATTAAAACATATACACGCCAAAACTCGTCAAATCGAAGTAGTTTGTGTACCAATGTGCCAATACAAAATTTCTCTGTCAGGTTTAATTAGAAACCATTCCACCCATCACACGTACAAATTCACCGAATCATCGGACAGATCGCAAAACAATCGCTGAACAAATCCTCCGTCCGACTAGTTGATAAGCCGGTGGTTAGCGGGGATTATCGCGCGTTCCAAAACGCACCCTTTCGGGCGACGACCCTCGTTCCGACCTACGAGCCGTTAGACATGTACCTACGAGCCGTTAGACGTACCTACGAACCGTTAGACATGTGATGAATCTTTCCTCCGAAAGATATAGAACTGGCGGAATGTCGAGAGCTTTTCCTTTGTAATTGTGTGTGGGTTTTCTTCGTACGACGTAATTTGGGATTACAATAAGAATAATGGAAGAGGTTCATTGATGTGTTTGATGAAATGTTTTTGTTTGGGCATCGGGTTGCTGGACAATTAGGAAATGTCGTAAAAAGCTGCTCTACATCTATTCTTAGAATGTTGTCCTATTGAGCCAGAAAATTGTGAATTGTGGTTGGTAGTTTAGGTAACAAAACCTCATTCACAGACGGACTCCTTCACCCACTGCTGAGGATAGGCCACTTTTTTTAAGTGACTATCCCCCCCCCCACGATCCTGTGCCAGCCACATCTAAGTTCTACTCGCGAATGCAATAATGTCGTCAGCTCATCTCGCCACTGGACGACCGACATTCTTATGGATCAATCTTACTTTTATTATAGAAATAACGAAATTCTAATTTCCGTCATCACAGCAAGACAGACAGAAGACATTGCCTTTTTACAAGCCCCTAAAAACTCATGATGTTCATAGCTCGTAGAAACTGCATTAACTAAACAAATGGGCACCACGGGTGGCAAGAATTTTTTACGAGGAGCTCCGGGCTGTCACAAAAATTCGCCCCCGCTGCTTGGCACTAATTCGCGTATCTCGGTCAACTCCACACGCAGGAATTTATCGTATTTACATATCTAATACACCGATATATTATCGATTTTATTACTATTTACCGTTACACGATTTTCGATAATGCGTTACTAGGCATAAACTACGTGGACTATTCCACCAAACCAGTAACGACGAATAAATTCGATCGGAACGCTATCAGAACTGCATTTTTGAATCAAAATAAACATTGTGACAATCTTTTATTTACAGCATATCAAATATTTGATTGCCCAAATTAAAACATAAATAAAAAACACCTAAACATTTGTGGCGTTAAGTATAATAACGGAACATAAAACTAAACAGTTTAACATTTTAATATCAACATTACGAACACGATGTTAACTTCTCCAATATTAAAAATAATA
This sequence comes from Lacanobia wlatinum, assembly GCA_947578705.1. Classification (NCBI taxonomy): domain Eukaryota; kingdom Metazoa; phylum Arthropoda; class Insecta; order Lepidoptera; family Noctuidae; genus Lacanobia; species Lacanobia wlatinum. Next base: position 22,737,533 of record OX388029.1, read on the forward strand.
AATTCTTCGGATTGGACTTTTCAAGATGGTGGATGTAACAAAGTTATAGTGTTGTAAAGTTCTATGATCAACAAAATGAATAATAAAATCTCAGCATTTTGGGCGCGAATGAATACTTTGGCTTTTTTATTCATTTCTTGGATTCGGCATTTAATATCCTTCGACAAGAAGACTTGAGCTAGTGTACTTAATCAATGTGACCAAGTTCATTCAACTGTCTGCGATTTTCCAATTATCTTAATATTTTCCCAGACTTCTAGCAAACTTCCATACAGAGTGCTTCTTCATTCTTTGCGTGCCATGTCCTTACTCAAAACCCATTCAATACGTATTTACCTCTCATTGAATACCTTCCTTTTATTTCCGAATTAATCAAAATACACTATAAATCACACCGTTTATATTTTCATACATTCATATTTTATTAATTAAACCAATCGAAATAAATTCACGAAACATGATTTAAACCGGGCCGTCGTTTAAATATGTTCAGAATGGTATCCCTTATACGCACTTAAATAAGTTTGATGATATTGCATGTTTACTGTGTCGTAAATCTGCTGACATTCGAGATTTATTGTTATAGGATGCTGGGGCCACAAATTATGTTCGACACAATTCGGCCTTTGTCTGAACGGAACGATTTTTGTGATCGCTTTCCGAGTCTGGCGTTATAAGTAAATCTAAGAGGATTGTTCGGAGAAATTCTCCTTCGATACGTTTCACTCTCGATAGATTGTAACTACGAAGTCTTACAATAATCTCGACTCTCGAGATGATTTGGAGTGTTTTCGTAATATTCAATCTGAGTAGCTGCTTGAAATTGATGTTTAAACAAACTCCTTCAGTTATATAATTACTCGATATCGTCGATACGTCTCAATGATCAATTGAAACGAAGGTTGTTTTTATTTCAATCGAAGACTTCATTTGAAGACAATGTCAATTAATTTAAGCGACCTATAGAGGAATTGAATATTAATAGAGTCGTTAATATCATGTTACTCGCAGTCGAGAATCTCTCTCATATTAATTACGGCTCACCTGGTTCTAAGCGAACATGTTTGCTTGATCTGTCATCGCTAAACAACGCTAGTGGATACTTAAATACTCAATCACTATCATAAATAACAAACGATCCATACTTAAGACCCTGATGGGCGTACGTAGGAAGAAGAATCTAGGAGCTTAGCGTTACTAAATAGCACTGACTCATCTTACAATATTAGGGTTAAGGATTATTCCTTTTATTCAGTTTTCTTCAAAATTTAAAATACGTGATATTATTAATTTTTAAATATTTCGTAACCTACGCGTACTACGTAGACTACGCCCCACATGTGGGGATGGCCGGGCTTGAATACGCAGAAATAAATATTTTTATTGTAATGGCCATACTAGAAATGTCTTCAATTATTGCAGATCCAGGTTAGCCGCTGTAGAAGTAAGCAGGCGAAATAGGAAACCCTCGACCAATCTCAAACATACCACCACTGCCCTTTTTACAGGATATGCCTCATTTCCGTTCTTACACAGTATGCACAACCTGTACCTTCCACTTTCTTTTCAAGGATCTAAACGTGGTAAATGAAAGAGCTGTCCTAATAGGCACAAATCTACAGATTTTAATAGTTAGTCTATCGACATTAAAAGAATATGAGGGATTATTCCCGAAACAAAGATGTGAATGATCAATAATTTCGATAAAATAAAAAGAGGCCGTAATTGAGAGGAAAAGAAAATAAACTAATAAAATCGAGCAGGATGTCGACTCCATACTCAATACAAATTAAGTATAGTAAATCTATAATAACAGACATAAAAAATAGACAACTCATGAATATCCAGGGTGTACCAACTAGGGATGTTACGGAGACGGGCGGCAGAGTAGGCGACAAAATGTGCTGCCTTTTTGTATATTTTTAAAAAGGACGTATTTTTTTAATATAGGAGAAATGAATATTGCACGACGCTAACTGTCAATTGTCAACTGACAACTTCTCTATTCACGTTTAGGCAACTAGGTTTTAAGTTACAACTTATTGAAAACGTAAACATTCTTCTCTTCGTAGACCTTTTTTACAACTCCGCTTAAAACACGCCGAAGTTCCGCACTAGCAGAGGCGGTGGTGAAGTTCCGTTCCAACCCTAACATCAACCACATAAGTTTGTAGGCGTACCCCGAGTGAGGCCAAGTTATTATCGCGCATAAATCCATAATGATTGGCCGTCTCGCGCAGATAAGTGCCTATTACTAGTGATCGGTGTAAATGAGCTGCGTCACTTGGAATTAGACCTTGTTCTGGGTCTAATGCGTCGGCAGTAATGAGAGTGCTGAACTTGCAGGCAAATTAAGGTTTTAAAATCTGTTATGAGTAGGGATGGATCTTGCCGGGAAAGCCGAAACTTGGCGATAAGTTGGCAAAAGATGAGTCTGGAATAAATAAACAACCGGTACGTAATATAAGATTTACAGTTTCAAGAATTGAATCATTCTTATAGAACAATGCATCTTATCTAGTTTGATAAGATGCATTGTTCTTTTAAGAATGATTTAATTCATAATTCTATTTATGTATGTTGATTTAAAATCAACATACATAAATAGAAGTAGATCGACTATTCACCGACTAGTCGGGAATACATACTATAATTATATAATCACATTCATAGTCGGCGATTATCGGGCCACATGGCAAGTCGGCTGTTTGAGCGCCAACTAGTCGTCCAGTCAGATAGTCGGCCAAGTCCAGATTTCCAGAATCGACACATCTCTACTATCTGTCTAGAGGTATAATTGTTTTCGTCGTAGCTCTTAAAATGGGTAGAAAATATAGCGTTTGAAGGAATATTGGAGTCAATTGACAGTATTTGCGACTTGATTGCCAAGGTTGTTTAGTATGGTGGTTGTCAACGATGGGAAATGGGTAAGTAAGCTACGCCACGGCTATGGGCCAGTGGTCTTGCTAACTGAACTTTATTGCGCTCGTACAATCTGCTTGAAAGCGACGTGCATCGTTACAAGCGGTACGGCATTTAGATCAAATGCTTAATTTATACGAGCATCTTCATTATTTTCTTTGCATGTATCCTGAAGATTCTTCTGATTTCTTATGATTATAAATACTGTGATGAATTTATTGGTTTCGAATGATATAATTATGTGCTTGTCTGTTTTTCGCGTCCATTTTCAAAGGGCATGAACATGTAAGCAGTATTAATCTACACTTTTGTTTGTCTTGACTGTAAACGCACAGTCAAAACTACTAAGTTTAGAAAGCTGGAATTAGGATTATAGGAGGGGGAAATGGGAGGCTGTACTTTGAACCGCGATATACGACATCTACGTGGGCACCAGCTATTATGATATGTAGATATAAATACTGTTCCCATGCCCACTCCAGTGATGTCTCCAGAACATTCAACTTATCATGTACTAATGCATGTACTTTTTTGTTTTTTTTTAAGTTAGCCTTGTAAACTGCGCGCTAATTTCGTCACTTCTCAATGTAGGCAGCGTGGCCGAGTGGTCTAAGGCGCTGGTTTTAGGCACCAGTCCGAAAGGGCGTGGGTTCGAATCCCACCGCTGTCAAAACTTTTTACGATTTGTTGTATTTATTTGTGCTTTGTCTGGATATTTTTCGTGTAATATTTTATTTATTTTCATTATTAGTTGACAGTTCCAATATTTAAACAAATATATTTTAACAGCAATTTTTCACTTAAAAAACATGTTTCTTATTGTTACAGGTATGGCGTTATTTTGACTGGTTTAATTTTGGGTGGTAAAGTAAAATAAATTATCATAATATTTAACTCTCCGGCAACCCTAAGACCCTAACCACACGGCAATAAAAGAAGAAGAAAAAATTGTGCGGTCACCGAAGGGAATTTCCGAAATACCATAGATAACTCCTGCCATTTTTCGTTTACAGCTCAAACATAGGAAAATGTGTTTTACTATCTAAGTTTTAAGGTGTGTTTTGAGGGTATAATTAAGTTTGCCAGGACAACAAAAACGGGGCCAGAAATCTGTCATTGCATTTGTCAGTGGCATGGCACGGACAGGGTGAATCGATGGGGTTTCGCCCGTTCGTAATGGTTTATTTTTTGCGTTGTTTCAATATTTATCTTGTTTTCGGGAGCCCTCGTTATTAGCTTTTATTATGTTACGACCGCAACTGCTTTTAATTTTAGTGTTTACTAACGTAATTGGGATATTTTTTGTTTTTGCTTGCGTATATTTTATACTAGCTGACCCGTGCAACTTCGTCTGCGTCACAATTTTCATTACTGCTCCGCTCTTATTGGTCTTAGCGTGATGGTATATATCCTATAGCCTTCCTCGATAAATGGGCTATCTAACAATGAAAGATTTTTCAAATCGGACCAGTAGTTCCTGAGATTAGCGCGTTCAAGCAAACAAACAAACAAACTCTTCAGCTTTATATATTAGTATAGATTTGTCACCTCTGTGACTGCGAGGTTATCAGCTTTTTGCCTAAATACGATGAAAAAACACGTACCTCGTTAAATGAATATTTTTTAACTTTAATTAACAGTAGGTACCTAATTGAAACTCTTGGTTAAAAAATAATAGGCGGTCTGAGGGTTATGCGTGAATCGGAAAGCATTTTAAGCAATTGGTCTCGGCTGTCATGTGTAGATCTTTGAGAGTACCTACTACCCGACTCTGAATAACCGTCAGAGGTCAGAAAATCTAGGAAAGTTTTGCCAAGTGGTCTGGTGAAGTTCCTGGATTGTCAGAACAGTCGAAATCGGCAAAATTGCTATAAAAAAATGTTATCCAGGAACATTTGTGTTTGGTCAGACAACCAGTCGCTCCATGTACACGAGATGTAAAATCCTAATATATAAAATTCTTCCGTTACTGACTGATTGAGTGACTGACAGACAACGCACAGCCGAAACTACTGGTCGTAGAAAGCTGAAATTTGGCATGTAAGTTCCTTGGGGAGTGTAGGTGAGCACTTAGAGAGGATTTCCCGAAATTCCCCCGCGACTTCGTACGCGTATATCCCGTATATGCGCGTACGAAGTCGCGGGCAGTAGCTAGTACTGGTATATTCGGCTGCATTCCAAAATAGTAGCGAAAAGGCTAGGGAGATTGTGGAACCTAATTTAAATTCTTCCTATCAAACAGGACGTAAACTTACACAGATATTTTCCATCAGGTTTAATGTCGCCGAATCGCATGCTTCATGATGAATATCAATTTTATATTTATCACGACATCCAAGTGATTGCTGGTTTCATGATGAGTTCAGTTTTAACTGCAAAAGATAATTTGTAGTTCCCTGAGATATGATTATTTAGAATTTTAACTTATAGTTAACGTACATACATTATTATTTCAATCAACAGTTAATGGGTAAGGAAGCTGTCAGTGCTAATATTATAACTAATATAAAAAAAATGCGATAGTAACTAACAGTATGTTTGTTATGTTTTCACGCCTAAATTACTGAAAAAATTTTGATAAATTTACCTATAGATATATATTGGACCTTGGAGAAGGACATAGGATAGGTACTTGTTAGGGTTCCGTAACCAACGGGACCCTATTAATAAGCTTCCACTATCCGTCCGTCCGTCTGTCTGTCAGAGGGCGGTATCTCAAGAACCGTAATAGTTAGACAGTTGAAATTTTCACAGATTGTATTATTTGTCACAGTTTCTATTGCCGCTATAACAAGAAATAATAAAAATTAAGATTTATGGTACGGAACCCTTCGTGTGCGAGTCAAACTCGCACTTGGCCGGTTTTTTTATACCTTGGTAGCCAACGTTTTTGACTTTTACGTGGGCGAAACCTCTATTAAACGCTTGTCTGCAGGCACCTATAACACTATTGACAACATTATCTTTATTCTCTAGTCTATCAATACCGTTGGTCAACCTATGATTTATTTATTTAACAATCTTCTACACCACAGACAGACATTTCTTCCCAATTCCCCTCCCCGCCACATCTAAACACGTAATCAATAATACCACTCAAGTGGCTTACGTCATTAATTCCCACTACATCTCCAAGAGGGTCTATCATTCAGCACTGGTCGCGTTTTTCAAGGGCCATAGTTTCATGCCTGTTGGCCATACAAGTGTTGACTTGGGCGGGCTCGTTCATATGAAATTCAAATCCCTTGAATATTCGGAGGGTGTTTCGGTAACATCGTGTCTAGCTTGGCTTATGGTAATGTACAGTGTACACTCTCTTAATAAAATTGGTTAGGTTGCTTATTGAGTGTAGATTGGTAATGAATTGAATATTGGAAATTAGTTGGAGGAGTTTTGGGTACGTACTTTCAAAATGCTTGCACCAAAATGTTTGGCTAGGGCTATATAAGAACGAGCTTACCTGTAACGCAGATGCACGATCAGAGAGTAAGAAACTGAAAATGCTCCATTATTCGGTACTGAATGTCTCAGACGTAACCATAGAAATCATCAGACAGGAACCTAGTCTACAAACAGTTGATGATTTTGTAGGCAAAACAGCAACAGATTTAAAAATAGAAAAGAGCAACCAAGGCCATAAATCGGAAAGCCACAGCCGTCCTAAGAAAAAAAAAAACGAACTTAAAAATACAATTCGTACGTCAATCCACGGATTAACAACAACAGAAATCCATCTATCTGTCATGGCGACGCGGATCGCTCTCACGGCGAGACTGTCAGCCATTGATTTGCGCCGATAATTCGTATGCGAACGGCGCCGCGGCGCTTCATCAGTCAGATGCAGACGAATACCAGGAATTCATAGTGCGTAGTGAGCTAAGCTAAGGAGCTGAGGAAATACAACTCATTATGCGCGGACATACGGACGGGAGTGGAGACGAACTCAGAAATGATACGTTTTTGTATAGGATTATCTAAACTACCTGTTTGAAGGTCAATATCAGTCAGTCTAAAGCCGACTCGTACGCTGACGATGAGTATAATGAATGGAAGGATGTTTGAATTCTTATCATTCACATAATAAGAATTCAAACACCTACACTTGGCCAAAGGTATTTACCGAAAAGAAAGCAGTAACTTATACGCTGGTCACCATTCACGCTTTACTGGAAAGACATACACACAACGTAAGACCTCAAGAATCGCAATTGTTGCCACAATATTAACTCCCTCGTAGATCTTTGTTCAAATCCATTAGACATTCAACTTGCAAACAACATGCTTGTTGATACCCAAAACAGTATGCAGCCCGCTAAGCCAAGGAAATACAAGCCATTACGAGGTCTCTATATATAGAGACGACGTTCGTCCGTCGGTCACGTTCATACCCCATTAATACTTGTAACTAAGAACGGGCAAACACTGAACTTGCGTCTTGTGAAACGTTAAAATTAATATGAGCACTTGCGAACAAATGACGGCGAAATTGCAAACAGTTGTGGAGTTTCGATTTCAATATTGAATTGTGTTTTCATTAGGGTGCGAAGGATTGGTTTTTGACTATCGATTTTTGGGATGGGAATAAAATTAGTCTTCACAGAAAGCATCAAGATCATAGCTAGATACTCGAATGATGAATATCTTCTTAATACACACACATCTAACTTGAACTTAAAGCGCTTGCATAAGCATTGATTTGGTTAATATGTGTAGGATGTTGCTGTTTAGCTATAAGCACAACCTGAAAATAATCGCTTTTCTTGCTTCAATTTTACAATAACAGTGATTTATCCCTACAGAAACCGTTAAAACCATAGCATCACTTATTACCCCAAACTACCCATAAGGATCACCATCATCATTTATAAACGCTTCAAATAACTCAACTATTACCTTATTAGGGTTCGTTATCTCGTCACTCAAGCGACTGTCGTCATTTATAATAATAAAACGAAGTCGGCTGTAAAACAGAGTCGTGTGAACAGCAATCAGTGCTTCATGTAAACATGGGATCCTTGCCACATGTGCTGGTAAACTGTTGTCAGTTAGTGCTGTCGATGACTTAAAAATAGATGGCATAAGCTCAATTGGCGGGGTTGTACTAAAACGATGTTATTGCTAAACGGAATCCAGTCATTGGCTGTAGTAGAGAGATTGAAAGGGATAGACTCATGTTTCCCAGAAATCTTGATGCAAACTTTCAAGAAAGACTGGTGGAAATTGGCAATCCCGATGGCAAAAAAATATGACAAGAAAATTGGCAAAAATGTGATAAAAGATATATATACAATAAGGCAAAACAAGTACAACACAGAACCGAACCGTCAGTATAATTCCACGTAAGTTATTCGCATTATCTACACTTCTACGCTAATATTATAAAGAGGAAAGATTTGTTTGTTTGTTTGAATTGAATAGGCTCCGAAACTACTGGACTGATTTGAAAAATTCTTTTAGCATTGGATAGCTACATTATCAGGGAGTAACATAGGCTCTATATTATCCCCGTACTCCCACGGGAACGGGAACTACGCGGGTGAAACCGCGTGACGTCCACTAGTGGGATATACGTAGGTGCTTCCAATGAAATTTGTAAACAAACTTGTTAAGTTTCGCTCACAAAAAGCTCCTTGTCCATTTCAATCATAAATCCAATAACAGCTAACGGTTTAAAGGCACTATTTCCTGAAGCTCATGAGTACAAGGAAAATTCTTCAACAAATCCTAAGGTATATTACTCGACGGCGCGTTCTCTATCTAAAGTTATGTCGTAAATAGGCTCCGTTACTATTAATACGTTACCAGAGACAATTCAAGGGGAGGACATTGCTGTCAAACTATTGGCACTGTGTGATGGATTGACACGACACCGTGCCAAGAATTTGAATTGTTGAACTTGAGTTGCTTTTGTCTGTCAATAACAAATGAGCGAGTTAGAGAGAGTTTTACATATTAAGTTATCATTATTTAAAGTAGCTGTCATGGAGTATGCTCTACTCTAAGTATTCTTAACTCATTTGTAATTTTTTAGATACAGCCCATAGATCTTAAGAAATTGAGACAGTTTCTAATGAACCAAATCAACCAAAACATTGTGAGCTGAGCTGAATTGAGCAACGCGCACAAAACCATCCATCTTTCTCAAATCTACAATTAAACTGCGCATTCTTTAGCGAATAAACAACGGTTTTTCGAAGTCCTTAATTTTGCAAACGAGTTCCCACTGAATTAATGTTTTGGGCAATTAAAATTTTAACTCCGTCGACCTTCAGGTGAGTGTATAAAAAAAGGCAACAATTATGGAAGGCCGAACGTTCGCAGGCCGTCGCCTGTATCTCGACGATGCATACCGTTTTAACATCAACGAATTTTGTGTTTTTAGCTTTGATCACTTTGTAATTACTCTTTTTGTCTGTCCGTGTCGTCTTTGTGTTGTTAGATACGGCCTTTGTAATTGCTGTTTTATAAATACTGATGATATTTTTGCCGTGTCCGCCATGACAGATTGAATTTTCACAGGCATTCACTTACGTAAGATGTTTGTTTCTTATTTGGAAATACATACTTGTGTGTTAAACTCATATGAAATTCAATATTACTTTAAGAAAGGAAAAGAAAAAGTGTATTAGTTCGACGTCAAGTCAAATTAAGGGAAAGGTGTAATTTAATGAGGCTCTTCGATGACGCACTGGTAAGAGTACCACCTGCTTCTACATGATGCATTGTTTCCTTAAAATTCGGTGGGACGTTACCACTTAGGGCTTCTACCTCAAAACATATAGTATGCGTACAAGGGGTGACATGTCTTTTACCTAAACCGACCATAAGTCTTAAAGCCCAGCCAAATGCAGGTTCCTATTTTTACACCTATACGTATGTATCCACAACTCCAATTTAATTTGGACCGCGGTTGTAATAAATAAAACAGTACACGGAGTAAGCTTTTATCCCCGTTTCATTCAGCACGTAACATTTATTTTGTCTTTCGTTTACCGGTGTTTTATTTCTATTTCCTTCGTAGGAAACGGGAATGTTCGTTTGTGTCGTAAAAATAATATCCATTATTATAATTGGGCCGGTAGCGGTCGGCCCACGTGCCGTCTTCGCTTCTATAGTTTTTATGTTTTCTGCCGGATTCCTTCATGTAATGGTTTCGTTCCGTAAGGGCTTAATTAAGAGCGTTTTTGGAATTTTATTAGTTCCCTCTTTGATTGTTTGAACTTTCTTTATTTTGTTGTGTTTCTTTTGTTGGTGTTTCTCTATGTCAAACTCGAAAGGTCTTGGTATTGGTAAATGGACAAATTTGTAGTAGGATTATTTTAAATATCATTGTCCACACTCCAGCATTGCCTAATACTTAGCTACTTTCTTTTTTTACTATTAATGGGCATACGTTTCACCACTATCTCACCTGATGGTAAGCGATTCTAGATTTTACAATTAAAAAATGTTTAGCATAATGGCTAAACATTTTTAATTGTAAAATCTAGAATCGAATTTGATTTGTGTATTGCCTCTTCTGGTCTTGCAGTTTAGTAGTAAAGCGAGCAATATATCTTATTCTTGACAGAAACGCAATTTACTTTTCTCTTAAATCAAATAAAGAAGTTGCAACAATGTAGAAATTAGAAAATTAAGAACTCGCGTCATAAAGGGTTTTAATAAGTTCCTTGAAAAACTTTCAATTTGTGTGCAGTCTTTTATGTTGCCGACCGATTTAATTTAGCAACCGCGCAATAATTTAATAACTTATAGGGCCTACCCTATAAGCTTTAAAAGTAAAAAAGGTAGGTTTTGTTTTTGCACTTCTTATAGGTAAATACAGTGAGAAAAACACTTGTCGAGTAAGAAAATGTTTAAGAATGGAAGTTGCTAGGATTTGGCAAGAAGTTGTACAGAACCGAAAACAATGGAACGAATGAAGGGAGCACCAGTGGAACAGTTCTGTCTAGATATAATCATAAGTTAATTTTGGTGAAACCGCACATAAACATGCAGTGATGATGATAGATTCGAAAAACAATACTTGTTATTATATTAATCATGTATTATCAATAAACATTCTTTCATAAACAGCATGAAGATACTTGTTTTTATGAGTATGTATTCATATCTAAGAGCATAAATAAAATACAAAGAAATCACTTCACAGGTATGACAGCCGCTAGCCCCAAGTGCAGCAGTAATCAGTAAACAATTCTATGAAAATGTTTATTTCAAGTAATAAACAATTCTCCTGGAAATTGTAAGTACTGTAGTAAAAATAACACTGGAAAATAAATAGTTGTAGTGCTAAGGAGAACAGCTTTATCACTGATGCACTCCAATAGTGCAGGATATTACGCACTTACCTAATAGCGGGGACTTTTCACTTTGTGATAACAAAGGAGATATTGACACACTATCTATACTAATACTAGCTGACCCGCGCAACTTCGTCTACGTCACATTTTCATTACTGCTCCGCTCCTATTGGTCTTAGCGTGATGATATATAGCCTATAACCTTCCTCGATAAATGGGCTATCTAACACTGAAAAAATTTTTCAAATCGGACCAGTAGTTCCCGAGATTAGCGCGTTCAAGCAAACAAACTCATCAGCTTATATATTAGTATACTAGTTGACCCGCGCAACTTCGTCTGCTCCGTTCCTATTGGTCTTAGCGTGATGATATATAGCCTATAGCCTTCCTCGATGAATGGGCTATCTAACGCTGAAAGAATTTTTCAAATCGGACCAGTAGTTCCTGAGATTAGCGCGTTCAAGTAAACAAACTACTACTTGTCCGATTTGAAAAATTCTCTCAGTATTAGATAGCCCATTTATCGAGGAAGGCTATAGGCTATATATCATCACGCTAAGGCCAATAGGAGCGGAGCAGTAATGAAAAATGTGACGCAGACGAAATTGCGCGGGTCAGCTAGTGTACTTATATACTTTGGGAAGCCGATACCACAGTATAAACAGTAAAACATCTTCATACAAACGTGCCGCTCTCGGTTTGAATGTGTGCGTGCGCGCCGCGCGCCATGTCGGCACGCGATTTCACGCACACGCTAGCATAATATATGGGGAAATAAGGTGGCGGCAGTGCGGGCTGTGCAGCGCGACTGTGAGCACGCGCGTACGCTACATGACCGCTTGCGTTCGTCAACTCTCGCCGGCGCGGGCGGCGGACACTTGTCGTAAATTACGAGTATCATGACTTCAAAAAGGGGAAAAAAATATTGTAGTGTTTTCGGGTGCCTCAATAATGATTTCGCAAACCCGGACTTATCATTCTTCATACTTCCTACTCAACCAGAAATATAAGTACCTACTTATACTTAAATATTATTAGAAAATATGGTATTGTATTGTTTATTTCACAGTTTATTTGCTTTATTAAGAGCGTAGCCGAGTCGCATTTTTCTGAATACTATGTTTAGAGCTAAAGTTTATTTTAAGAAGTCTAGTTTTACTATAAAATAGAGGATTGAGTACGAAACATCGTTTTGGTAAACATATTTTTCGCGTAGGTATAGTTGTAATAAGGACAATTTCACAATAATTAATATTGCAAATTAATTACTTTTGAAATTATTATTTTTTCTATTGTCTGATGTGTTGTTCAATCCAAATATGGTTCCGGTAGTCTGACGATCGACTTATATACTTGTGTGTACATCGCATTTTTTTGGCCGGCGTTCGGGTCGGCCACTTGACACTTGTTTTTGTTTCGCTTATCGTATGAAAAAAATGTGTTAAGAGGTCTGTTCTTTTTGTTTATTATTGTAAGGTGATGTGTATTATACTAAACGCAACAGTTATTTTTGATATGGTTTCATTTTGTAAATATAACGACTTTTGTATACAAAACTGGGAAACCTGGGAAATAGTCCATCACGCTACCTTCAAGTTCAAAGGAGAATGAGCAACTTACTATGGCACTTGGTTGCGCAACTTTTGACTCAGTATAGTAGTGAAAATTAGACACAAAAAAGGGTTAGCGTCATACTTTAAAACAAGGTTAAATTCAAACTTAAATATTGTGGGGCTTTTGAAAAAAAAAAAAACTTGTGTACCTGTTGAGGTTATGTACGTTAGGTTATGTTACCAAGGAATCCGTTGCTTCTCTGATTTGGCATCTAGGGAGCGGGTGTGCTAATAAAAGAGAACAGTTCACACAGCGCGACATGTTTTACAATTTACGATCAACTGAATGATGTAGAATTTAAGATGCCCTGTCCATGCTTTCCCAAAAGCTTTTTACAAAAACTTTACATAAGAATGAGAATTTACTTTACATTAACAAATAATAATAAAGCGTTCCGGACGTGCAGAAACAGGAGAAAAATTTTCTCGGTATCAAATTTGTAACTTAGTATAATAAATGTTATGTGAATAAAAGCTTTTTATTTTTACTAAATTTATAAATTGGTAAAATATTCAATCATAATATGCTTTTATTTTATAAATTTAGATCAAGTGCTGCTTGTTCGAAAATATTAACTAAAAGTAAAAGTGACAACCCTGGGTATCAACGCAAGAGTAGGCTAATAACTCGGCGGGCGGCCTTAGATAACCTACTGTTTATACTGTGCCGATACAGTAGCCAGATAGGCTTGTGCCATAGATGAATAGTCTTACCTGCTCCAGAATGATACCTATCTAAACTCTGTAGTTTAGCATAGGAAATGAATGAGCAGGAACTGTTCCCTGCTCGTTCATTTCCTATTGGCTATGCTCTGCTCTGTGCCATGCTTGATATGGTGGGAAGTGAAAATGTTATGTTTTTCTTACTCTTCAAATGTTCTTTTCAGATGTTTTTTTGTATTTTTTATTTATTTATTTATTGAAAACAACAACGTAGTAATGTAGCGGGATCCATGATACTTGAACCGTTTCTCCGCGACTCGTCGTGCTTCATTGACTCGGCAGTGTTTTGTGGTCGCCACTGTCGATTCAGGTTTTCAGGAGTTGCAGTAGTTAGGAACAGTGTTGCTTAGTGGTCTGAAATGAAATACCGACAAGAATACTGTTGGCATAATCATTTCGAAACCCTGGGTTGAGTCTTTTATAATGAATACTATTGACATAGAAGATACATATTGCTATGCAAATTGCGATGAGTTTTTGCCCCTAGAGTATATACCTTTTGGATAATTTGTACAGTTATCCTTACATGTAACAGCTCTCTAAACTACACGGATACCTAAACTTATAATGTAACTCTATCTCCTTATTTAAAAGCTCAAAAGATGCGTAAATTACGTATTTTAACTTCCTTTCCGTCACGCCTACCCAAGAGCCGAATAATTGCTGTTATTTTTATCACAAAAACAGTCATAAATAATTCATTCAACACATGCCATATGCCACGAAAACATTAATTATAAATTTAGATTCGGCATTACTCGCTTTGGATATATACGGAGCAGCCAAACGTGAAATTATGGGTTGTCAGGCCAAGTTGTGTCTTTTATCTTTATCATTTGATATAGTGTTGGAAAAAGATATGTTATGTTTTGCTGTTGTGTTGTTACAGTCTGTTAGGCATAGTTGTTGTTATTGTTGTATTCAATAGATGAGCTGTTTATAAAACTTGGTAATTTGGTCGAACAGTACACAAAAGGTTTTCTCATTTTGGATCTGCGTTAAATACGCAGATACGCATTCACGAGCTGCTGACTTTGATAAACATACATGAAGAAGGAATGGATTAAGAATTTCCTCCGAAGTCTATATTTCCTGATAGCTACAACCTTGGGGTCTTTAAGTCGAGAGTGAGTAGGTTACTTCTAGGCAAGCGTTCTCCATGGTTGACAACACAGGTTGACAACTTCATCGCTTTCCATAAATTGAGATTGTGGACAAACGCGAGCTTATCAATATTTTTTTTAATCGTTTGATTGTGATAGAATGCTTTTTGCGCACTTGGGTTGTAAAACTTGCAGAACAGTATTGAAATAAAAGAAATCACGCTCCTCCAGTTCCTGCAGCGAATATTTTGCCTTATAATCGTTAGTGCATTATCTTATCAGACACTGAATCACGGAAGTGGTGACAATGAATTTCCGAAATGCATAAAGCAAAGAATTTTATCAAAAGATACTTAACACGTCATTTCAGATTTACATTATGATTTTAAAAAAGTAGTTAAAACAGAATTATCGTTAGATGTTGGGTATCGATAGCACTAGATAAATGATTTACATAATTATAATAATGAAATAAAATCTTCGATATTGGAATCCATCTTGAAATCTGATCAGATTAATTAAAATGTTTATAATTCTAGAAAAGTTATCTTGAAGTCCATTAACTTAACAAGTTAAGATTTTAATTAGATAAATAGAGTGAACGTTATCACATAAATGCTACCCCGAGCTAATAACGTTGATAAAGGCTATTAATAAATTCAATAAAATTTCGATTTATCAATTTATTGCAGGTATCACAGGGCTATCGCTATGTCCCTTCGTAGAATATAAATATATTCCAGTAGATTGGACCCTACCCTACCCTAAATTAATAGCCCCTATCAATTGAGCGTTAAAATATGCAAATAAAATTGTCGAAAATAGCCCCACGCTGACGGTGTGACACGCTGTAGGAACGCCAGGATTTATGATATTTTTATAAATTTTTATGTGACAGTCAGAATAGGTTCATCCAGTCAGACTGGACGCCAGCGAAGTCATAGTTGGAATAAAGCTAGGCAGATTGCTAGTGATGGTCAGAATACCTTCTTCTGAATTTTAAACGGAATACCAAATCCGGGATTGGTGTGTTAAGGAAGACCAAAGACAAAATGGATTAATTCTGTAAAAGATAACATGGCTAGAAAGGAGGTAACCACTGAGGTGACGGAAATTACAAGCGTATGACTTTTCTTCAGCATGCGTACCTTCAGGGGGACGATGTTTAACCAAATCTCGGATACAATTTACAAATACACTTAACATTGGTAATAAGCTGAATAACTTTCCAGTCAATATTGAATCCAACAAAGTAACATTGGGTAGGTATTTCAAAAGGATATACTTCATACTTATTTACAAATAATATCATCTTAAAAAGCCATAAGCAATTTACCTAAGCACGAACAGTCAACATTACACCGTTTACACTCTCAAAACAGCCCTCAAGTTGTTCAGTAGCTTATCTTAACAGAATTCGTCGCAAAATTGTCGAAAACTCATTGTCGTCCTACTTCGTAATCCTATACTGAAGCGCTCGCCCAATTAGCTCGCGCGGGAAACTTGCTATCCAGTTACTGAGTTTTTGTGTCAAATGAGATGGAACGCCACCATAGACTAAGACTTTATAGAAGAGATAGTCCTGCTCCAAACGCTTTTCTGTTCACTTGGACTGTACCCGACAGAAGGCGAGCGAATGTGTCGTGAAAATCAGCGATGACCATTCGATGGCTTTCGTTCGCTTGGTCGGTACTTAGCGGCGTAGATAACGTTCAACTCTGTCACGACATCAAAGTTTTTTAACGTCTCATTGGGCTAAATAGGCGAGGTCCGCGTTTGATTAAAGTCAAATTTGACAGCATATCAATAAATCATTATTTCATCTTGTGGAAGCCGTCTCAACTTTACATCTTCCGAGACGCGTTTGCCTCTATAGAAACTTTCGACCCCATTGACGATTCGGGAAGCAATATACCTGCTGGATGCGAGAAGCACAGGATCAGTCAAGGTTGCGAAGGTTCAGGGAGGCCTACCTCCAGAAGTGGACGCCTTCCGGCTGAAATTATAATGATAACAGCCTTTTGATTTTGGCGAACGCCAATCCTAGTGTGGTAGTGATTATGCTAGGACCCTAGGTGTCCCTATAGCAATCCCTGCTGTAACCCTGGAATTGTTTGAATAAGTTACCACGGTCCTGCCCCGACAAATTCTCGGAACGGTGAGGTCGCTCCACGAAGCCTGTGAAGCTCCCAGGAAACTTCTGTGCTTATGGGCGGAGCTCCAGGACACCTACGCTTAACGAACCAAATGGGAGTCTAAGTGCGGAAAATGGAGTCCCTACTCTACTCTACCGCGGCCCTGGAAAACAAAAGACATTTGAAGGAACACGGGTGGGTTTAGTTAGAAAGAGTTTGACACTTCGTTTCGCTCCCAGAGCGAGAGAAGTCGGTTGATAATTTGCCATCCACAAAAAAGGTACAATTAAATAAGAAAAGTGTATGAGATTCGCTTCTATACATTTTTATTCTATGACGCTATAAGCTTATAGCTTGCTACTGCAAAAGTATTGGGTGACGCTGAGGAAATTTACATTAAAATACACTGTTATTTGTTAGCGGATGTTTAGGATACTTCCCTGTGTAGCTCTTTGACTATTGTGTTTTAGTTCAGGAGTCTTTCATCTGAATGACTGGAGGTGGAAGTTGGATGGTGCAATTTCCGTAAGCGAATTAATGAATGAACACGAGAATAGTTATATGTTTTTTACATTAAAATGGGTTTAGGCTCCTTTCTAGAGAACCAAGGTTACCAACATAGCTCAAAGGATTGCCAAACGGAAGATCGCAGAACAGATGGTCGATGGGTCCGAGTTCTGGAGTGGCGACCGCGTATCGGAAGATGCATTGGAAGGCCTCCGACACTGTTGAGGGTCGCGGGTAGCCGATGGATGCGAGACGCACAGGACGGGTTGTTGTGGCGACACTTGGTGGAAGTCTATGTCCAGCAGTGGACGTTTCTTTCGGCTAAAATGATGATGATGATAATGGTGATGACAATAGGTACTGGTATGCCAGCTGCCGATGACCGTTGGGGTTGACGAGTTCTTGAGTGCAGACCGCGAATCGGCAACCGTAAGGTAGAACGCCCTTAGGATAGGTGGAGCGACGATCTTTGCAGGTCGGCTGGTAGCAGCTGGATGAGAGTTGCCGGAGATTGAGCCAAATGGCGCGCACTTGGAGTGGCCTATGTCCAGCAATGGACTGTTATAGGCTGATGATGATGATGCCAGCTGCAGCCAGTTATAATGGAAGCCAACCACAACACAGTTTGCAATTTGCAAAATGCAAAAATTTGCTGATTGGTGACGAAACTGCTGTTTACTATATCTGTTTGGCCCTTTGAACCACGCACACATCACGTATAGCAAATAGGTTACTAACCTCATTATATGTAGTAGGTATCTCTGATAAGCGAATGTAAGTAAACACATTATTAGTATGTCGTAAACTGGACATATTCTTGTAATGAAGTCACCTTTATCTCCATAAATTACTGCAAAGAATTATGAAATGAATTTATCATCGATTCCTGTAATTGTCTGCCTAGCTTTTTCCCAACTATATTGTAGTTGGCTTACAGTCTGATTGAGCTGAACACCAGTATTTTACGAGGAGCGACTTCCTATTTTGACTCCACAACCCAGAAACTGGGTAGTATGACCCCTTGGCAAGACTAGTGTTAGATTTTCTAGCTTCTGACAATCCGTAACGACTGTCAATGATCTAGAAATGACAACCGAGACTAACGGGTTCACGTGCTTTCCGAGGCAAGAAGCAGTCTCGGTATGTTAAGATGGTCAAACATCCTCAGACCGAGCTCGGCAAGCGTTGCTTAACCATGACGATAGGTCCCTGTTGTTATTATTTATCCACGACCTCCTCATTTATCATTGATTGCAGTAAAAGTATAAATACCAGTGCCGGCGAGGTAGAAAGAATGCCGATTGATAGTATTATCAGAACAATGATAAGGATGTACTATGTATCGATCAATCATGGAGTATCGATATTGCTCAATGCAAACAATCGATTGTTTGCAGACGAACCGGCACCTGCTTATCGCTGTCCTACTGTTTGAAATGTTTTGTTTTATTAACTGTGCTGTGTATGGAGACAAAGTCTGGAGGAGTAACATGTCTGTTGTGAACTGGGGGGGCTAAAAAAGCCACTTTAGGAGAATCATATTAGAATCATAATATTAATCACGCAACAATATGTCTTTCATTTTCATCTTTATCACTAACGCATTAGGTTCAAGGTTGGTTGGGAAAATTTGACAGTGACAGGTGGCGTGATTTGCTTTCTGATTCTGCTAAAGTGACCTTTTTAGACCCGGTGATCTCTTCCAATATTATAAAGCTGCAAAGTTTGTTCGTTTCTTTGGTTGAACGCGGTAATCTCAGGAACTACTGGTTCGAATTGGAAAATACTTTGTGTCGGATAGCCCATTTATCCAGGAAGGCTATGGGCTAAATAATATCACGCTTCTGTAGTTATTGTCAGGTTATTGTGTTCTGTGTGTAGTTTTAGGATAGACAATTTACAAGGCTACATCTTTCTTGTTATGGTTTCTGTTCTAGAGGTTTATTTTCTATTACGGTTATTGACAAGCCATGTCCCTGATAATTTTCTCATCGCCAATAAATGATGTAGTTCCACGCAAACTTTCATACCCTATTTAACGTGTATGATAATTCAATTTTGAAATAAGTAATGCTCATTTTAGTTATAAATAAAAGAAACTCGTTCCTTTTTAACCCTAGCGATTCATACTGAGCGTTGCCTGTCACTGTCAGTGAATCTAACGTTCTGCGTGAATCCTAGTCTTAGTTCTCTAGAAACTTAACACCTTAGTCATAATGTGTGGCTTAGCCGTTCAGCGTAAATAAAAGCATAAGAGAGACGTAGATACTCCTACGGGCTTATGAACAGAAAGTAATTCACTAGGCGTTCAATTTATGCTATTTTGACTAATGTGTAATACTCTCTACAAAACTTAAGACTAGGATTCACGCAGAACGCTATACGCTATGATGAGAGTAACAGAGTATTAAGTTAGGGCGTGTAGAAGTAGGAGCTTGGCTCTCCGTAAGATCTGATAACTTTTATAGAGCAAGCCATATGTACGAGTATTTGCGTTACCTTACATGAAAATGTTCATGGTGGGATTTAATATTTATTTTAAGATGATTGGTTGACTGTGGCCATTTAATCCACACAATACCTATCTTCATCACCACTAATCTCAGTAGGAGTACCTAATGAGATGAGTATATCCATAGGGATATCCTTTCATGTCCTTTCTCCTCGGATTTACTTTGCTACTATGTTACCAAATGAAGAAATTGAAATAGAAAAAGCTTAAAAAATATATATCCGAGCTCCAAACAAAACACTACAAAGGTTAAAATAACCTTAATTTCGGATGTCGGTGTTTTTGGTTTTGTTTCTTTGTTTTTTAACACCGATTTCCGAAATTAAAGTTATTTTTTTTTTGTAAAAAGTTTTTTATTTTTCACTTTTAAGTGCGACATTTTCGTCAACACAGAAATTGAAATAAGCAAAAATGCATAACATAAAAACTACTGAACCAAACTGAATCAAATTTTATGGGACCAAATGGCAAGTACATTTACTCCATCGAACTAAAAAAGAATCACAGAAATCGGATTCTCAAAAACAGTACCTAAAAACCTGTGCTACTTAATACAGATAACTCGCACTTATCTCCATTTTCCGCGGCCCAAGCACAAATAATTGGATGTCGGCAGGAAGCACGCATTTACATATGAAATACCTCCCGGTAGGTATGTGCTGTAGGTATGTTTCATGAATTAGCATCGCGGGCCAACGACTTCGCGTAATTACTTGCGCAGGCGATTCAAACAACTTCATTGAATGGATGTGTGTGTTTAATTTTGAAGCAGTTCAGACTTTCGCAGACAAGTTCGTAGCAACAATGCGACAAACATGTGCTGGAGCGTTTTAAATAAATTGATCTAAGAATTATGATGATCCTGTTCAGTCCCACTGCAGGGTAAAGGCCTCCTTTCCTTCTTTCCACTTCTTTCTGTCCATTGCCACACTCGGCCAATCTTTTAAATAGGAGTCTAATTCATTCCGCCATCTCCTACTGGGCCTACCACGTCGTCGGTTCCTGTTGCTCGGAATCCAATCGGTATATATGTGGCCGCCCAGTTCCACTTTAGATTGGCGGCTGTATTGCCTACGTCTGCGATTTGTGTTTTATGGTAATTAATAAAGAATATTTATAGAAATTTAAAAGCATTAAATTTGCCAGCCTTTTCCTGACTATTTTTTTTAGTCAGAAATTAAAAATATTATATTTAAACGTGTCATCGCATCTTCGCGTCGGGCCTGTCGCGGAAACCTTAAATCTTGTTTTGGTTGCCTACATAATATCATTAAGGTGTATAGTAGGCTCAATAACCTTGAGCATCTGGGCCACACATTCATATCTGCGCCGCACACACAAACATTTCCGTAGCGCACGCGCTACCTCAAAACTATTATCAAAGATTTCGCGAGGACGCAGACATGCGCGCCAAGCCGGCTTTTTTGCCTAAGAGTATGGCGATTGAACGGC
This sequence comes from Lacanobia wlatinum, assembly GCA_947578705.1. NCBI lineage: Eukaryota > Metazoa > Arthropoda > Insecta > Lepidoptera > Noctuidae > Lacanobia > Lacanobia wlatinum. The sequence goes on from OX388029.1 coordinate 22,758,803, forward strand.
TGATTTTTAGTTTAGATAGATACATACGTTACGCATATTTTATTCACTGGTCTCATTTTTTATACGAATGTGGTTAAGCAGAAGTAAAACAATATAGGTCAGATAAAAACAATTTTGTGAAGCAGTTTCGTCTTTTCTGCTTACGATCTATATAGTGTACCTACTACTTTTTGTTTCTGCCTATACTACTTTATAGTCTCGTAAAAAAATTTCAAATAAAAAAGGTACATTCTAAAGTAAAGTAAATGAAATAAATAAATTTTAAGCCTATTTCTTAGTTCAGCTCTGCTAAATAATTTTGTAGCAATTTCATTAACTCAAAAACTTCAGATTCTGTGATTCCTGTGAAAGTTTTAGGTGTTTAATTGATAACGTTTTTATATCGGTTTATTTTGTAAACTGGAAATACGACGATGATTGTTGAAAAAACCCGACCAAGTGACAGTGAAGACACACTGGAGAAATGTCTCTGAAAAGAATTACCGCTGTAAATCCTTATTTAACTACGGAACCCTGCAAATTACCTCCCTTTGCGTGCGCTGCGAAAATGATTGATGATATAATAAAATAATAAACTCGAATTTTAGAGGACCCATCAATATCTACAAACAGAAAAGGCAGTGATACCAAATGCCCAACTATTATTGTATGTCACTTTTTTATTTAAAAATTAATAGATACGACATGACAGACCAAAACAGACCACGTTATTCGCACCTTGGTATTAGTTTTATCAAAATAAATCGTACTTTAATTCACTTATTTTTTTGAATTACTCAAATCGAACATTCAAAAGATATCATAATTTTATCAAAACAATACAATTTAGCCAAACGGTCCCCCACAGACGCGACTGACACGCCGCATATACCGACCGAATAATGAAAATAAATGTTTGTTTATGAATTTGTGTTTGTTTATGTTTTTGTTAAAGAGCTGCACACCTACCACAGTGTTTTTCTTTTAACCCAAAGGTTGACTAATAGAGAAGTCCTCGTTGCATTAAGTCCGCCTATGTACCACTATTGTTCATGAAGTTTAAATGAATAAATAAACTTATATTGCATTTTATTTTTTTCTTTAATATTAGTCAGTTTGTTGGTAATAAAAGAAATTAAGAATTAACGTCGGCTACGTTTGAAAAAAAAGAGCAGACAAAACCCCTAGCGACGCCGATAGTATTTTGATAAAAGTTGCTGTATGAAACTGTACAATGCGCCCACGCGCTCAATCAAACTGGCTCCTCTGCAAAGAGCTAGTCTATGAACGCACACTAATACAATAGTTTGTAAATATTTGCACTAACACATTCATATACGCGTAGTCGGTCGATAGCGCGAGCGGAGCAACGAGCGACACAGCCTCCCCGCCTTAGTGCTAACGCACGACTGCCGCCTTAGTCCAAACAGAGCTTTAAAAATATGGGAGACTCAATATTAAACATTTTCTTTGCAAAATATTGATTGATTTACATGAGCAATGTTCACTTTGTAGTACACTTTACCAGCAATTTTTCCATGTAAAAATATTTTTAAACTTCGAAGCCGTTTGGAAGAAATATCCAAAAAATAGCGTGTTGTTAAATATTTTTTTACAGCAAAACTATATGTCATACGAAAACAACAATTGTTCATGTTGTTGTTTATGAATCTACCATATACATATATTTTTTTCCAATCTTTTGACCCAGCCGTTAATGGGGAATATCCTTTAGAAAGTAGCCTTTTGACGGCTCTGAAGCAGAGGTAGGGCCTGAAGGTATTCTAGGCAGGTTGCCTATGAAGACAAGTGCACCCTCAAGGTACGTAAAATACAAGAAAACTCCCAACTGTACGGAGGTGGTACCGACATTTAACGTCTCCGTTTTGCAGAGTTCACCCCGTACCAGATTTCTACGTGTAGGTGCACTTTAAAATCCACAGTACCTTTTCCAACTCTGCGGAAGCGACTAACTGTTTTAATTCCACCTCCAGGTCTAGCATTACTATAAAACAAATCATTTCGTTTTAAACGTTGATTGGCTGACACAACTAGGATGTATTAACCTGGATATCTTCGTATAAGGCTTCTTTCTCCTCTTAAGGAGTTTTAAAACGAGCAGTCGATCGCGCGATGTTAAGTCATTTTCGCTCAAAAACATGACAGTTGCCACGTTGAGGTTTCCACAAAAAAGGAGAATCCGGGACTATAAGGAATACGATCGTGTAATGGCTTATTTTACGCTAAGATGGACAAACCTAGGTCCAGGTTTAACTAAACTTAGGGCCAGTTTGTTGGTTACCTTTACAATTGTCTGAAATGAACTGGAGCAAAGACGAAAATAAAGGTATTTTCACGTTGTGGAATCTATACTATCTATACTTAATATATAAAGCTGAAGAGTTTGTTTGTTTGTGTATGCTTGAACGCGCTTATCTCAGGAACTACTGGTACGATTTGAAAAATTCTTTCAGTGTTAGGTAGCCCATTTATCAAGGAAGGCTATAGGCTATATATCATCACGCTACGACTACGCCAACAGGAGCGAAGCTTTAATGAAAAACGTGACACAGACGACGTTGCGCGGGTCAGCTAGTACTAAATAATATCCTAAAGACATTAATTACCGTGATCAAAGTTTTTTTTTTGCAAAATCATAATCCCAAACAAATACCACCTCTATTTCTTGCGTCATAAGAATTCATTTATATACCGTGCAGTATGCACATGACGGAGTTCGGTTTCTGAGTCATTATTTCTTTAAAGTTGTTAACTGTTTTCTTACCGTTTTGCGAGACAGTAAAGAAATAATTAAAGAGTGGAGACTAATAAAAAATGAATAAAAACTTGCTGCAAGTTTAATGGACGCATAGCTAATTAGTCTTGAAGTTAATTGAAACTATGATCTGCTAACTGTAGATTACTATGATTAATCCACTTTGACTGTATCTTATAATAGGTATGTGTTTTTTAAAAGAAAAGTGTTTAAAATGCGATCTGGTGCCTTTAAGAGGAAATGCTGGCGGCGGGACTTAGTATGTAAAAAGTCATAATTCGAGGTTTGGCTCTCGACTGTTTTCTCCTCCAATATTCAACCGATTGAAGAGATGCTAGTTGACCCACGCAACTTCGTCTGCTCCGCCCCTATTGGTCTTAGCGTGACGATACATAGCCTATAGCCAATATATATACTATAGCCTATTCCTCGATAAATGGGCTATCAAACACTGAAAGATTTTTTCAAATCGGACCAGTAGTTCCTGAGATTAGCGCTTTCAAGCAAACAAACAAACTCTTCAGCTTTATATATTTTATAAGAGATATTTCACAAACTGAATAAGAAGAATATATATACTTTGTCCCTATATTTTCCTTTTTTGATTAATATTTGCCAAATTTGTACACTAGGGCTCTGTTGACCGCGATTTATCAGACAATTTTGAGCATTTTGAGAGGGTTCAAGTGCTTATACGGTTAATAAATCATCAAAAAAGGAAAAAATAGGGACACAGTATATATCCTTCTTATTCAGTTTGTGAAATATTTCTTAAATCGATTCAACATTGGAGGAGAAAACAGTCGAGAGCCAAACCTCGAATTATGACTTTTTACATACAAAGTCTCGCCGCCAGCATTTCCTCTTAAAGAATAAAACCACAAACAACCCTCTTTAATCATAAGAGGAGACTCGGACTCATGGAAGCAATAACTAAGGTAAAATAGGTGTTCACACAACATATATAATAATCATCATCATCATCATCGATCGATAATAATAATCATCGGCCAAATCTAGTGATTTATATCACATGGATAAAAAGACAAAACAGCAGTTTATGAAATTTAAATATACCAGTGGCAACAGTGGCATAATTGCGATATTAATTAGAAAAATAATGTATTTATTATTATTGTGGCCAATAATAATAAATACATTATTTTTCTAATTGTAAATTGTGTACACTAGTAAATGTTAAAGTAATCAATCTATTTATAATTCTTCCGTTACTGGTGACTGAGTTACTGACAGGCAACGCACAGCCGATACTACTGGTTGTGGTGGCATATAGATCATCACTCCGTAGGGGAGCAGGTGAAAGCTAGTAATGAATTAAATAGTATAAAAAATTGACTAAAAATAGTTTAAAATATTGTTTCGAAGTTGGAACAGACATCCAACTTCGAAACAATAATATTTTAAACAAAGAATACAGGAGTAATCGACCCTCACGAAGTCACACCGCTAAACGAAGCAGAATGCACTCCTCAAGCAGGCAGACCTCACGAACCAACTCAGAATAATTCCCTCGTCTTTCTTCAAAGCCCGTATTCCTGTAACTATTATTACTTAATTTAATGCTAACTGAATGCCAATCAAGGCACGACCCCGTCAGATATAAAAATAAACACGCTTTAATATTCTGTCAGTGCATTCGACCAGCAAAGCATACACAAACGTGATTAGTTAGGTACATGGGTAACGAACATTAGATTACAAACATATCAGTTGATAAAATAACGCTTATGATATAAAACATGACTGCGTTGTATGAAATCATGTTTAATAATAAATATGATGGGCTGCAAGTTAAAGCTGACTGGTCTTCCACAAAGTTCATATTCGTCTCATCTAAACCTTAAACATCATTCTTACTGTTGACATAACTCTTTTAGTTTATCTTGACAAAGCCTGAAAGAAACAAGGTGGTCCGATAACCTGATAGTCTATTCTGTAAATAATCATTTCGATACCGAGCCTCACCTAAGTGACAAAGCTCACAAAGTGAGCTTTATCACACACAACATAAGGTCTTGTATTTATACGAATTTGATACTCACCTCGGATTCCGCTGGCGAGACACGAAAATGTGTTTACAGAATAGCACTGGTTAGGGTCGCGTTTAGCCTATGGATGCGGTACGCACATGACCGGTTGTTGAGGCGACACTTGGGGGAGGCCTATGTCCAACAGTGGACGTTTTTCGGTTGATATGATGATGATGGTGATGATAGAAACAAAACATCCTCAGTACAGCCTTTGTGTTTCAACTAGCTGATCCGAGCAACTTCGTCTGCGTCACAATTTTCATTACTGCTCTGCTCCTATTGGTCTTAGCGTGATGATAATAGCCTATGGCCTTCCTCGATAAATGGGCTATCTAACTCTAAAATAATTTTTCAAATCGGACCAGTAGTTCCTGAGATTAGCGCGTTCAAGCAAACAAGCAAACTCTTCAGCTTTATATATTAAGTACAGATTATGTTGAGGTTGAATTCTAGTCTGACTGCGTCTGGACATATTTGACTGACTTAATGCTAGTATTTAACATAAAGCGGCAGCCTATCTGCCGTCCACAGTCCAGTATTGCTAAACAGAAATCAAAGTTACCAAGATTGACATGTTGCTAAATAAGTTCACCAAATCGTAAAAGAACTTCAGAGATATTCAGCTTCCGGAATTAATAATTATTAAATTAATCAGTTTAATTCAGATAAAAATCAATCCATACAAAAGAAACTAACGTCTCATCCGTCCATATGGACTAAAACAAAAATCGGTCCTACCATCCGCACCAAAATGTTGGTGATGATGTCACTGCTTAAAACACAGCAACATCCTTGTCGCTACTAGAACGCACCTACTTACCAATTTAAATGCACCCATAATTAATTAAATGAGGTTGTAAGTAAATCCATTACAGACAATCAGTTGAATGAAAGATCAATTAAAAAAAGACCGAATAAAAAATATGTGAAAAAGTCTTGTTAATGAACATGCCTCGTCGTGCATTACGGACGAACGGCTTGACGTTTTAATTATTATTTAATTTATATCTGTTCTCGGGCTACACATAGTGATGCTGAAAGAGACATTTTGTTGCCAGATTGCGTCTTTCGTTTATTTGTCGAGCTCGTGCCCTTTTAATCATCGTTCATTGGTTTAATTTGCTGTTAATAACTTCACTATACTATTTTGTTTTTCTTCTTTTGATTGTCCAGTCAGGCTCCGCAAAATTAAAAGACAACAGATAGTTGTCCCGAAAGGGACTTACGGAGCATGACTGGTTAAACACATTGAAATCTTCTTTCAGAAGATTCATTAATTGCACTTTATTAAACACTTGGTCGGATTTTTTTATTAATCATCAATATTAATCAAAATGCTTAAAGAATCCAAGGATTAAAATATTAAATTCATGGAAACTAAATGGAGATGATATCGGATTCATTCGTAAAAAATATTGATTTTGCATTTTAAGTGGACGATTAGAATTCAAATGTTTAAATAACGTATCCAGAAGAAATATGTCCGTTGCGCCGGCGCCATTTATTGGTCTTTTATTTTCACCATGTCAAGACCAAAAATGTTAAAGATACGATACGGACAAATGACATCGATTATTCGCGATTACTTTTTAATGTGTAATGACTATGGTATCATTCTTTTTACCCGTTTAAACTTATAAGAGAGCTCTAGGTACCCATAAATGCAAGAACTGATGGTTTGGAAATTAACGTTACTAAGATAAATGTTTCAAAATATAAAGAAATTTCTTATTTTTCAGTTCCCAAGATAAAAATAAGTATATGTAATGTGGCTTTAGGTCATCGTAATTCTTTACACAATAAGTATGAGAATTTTACTTAAACTATTAATTACGAGATTATCGATAAGCAACAGGCAGAAGATACTGTGTACCTGTTTTGGAACATGTTACCTCATATTGCCATAATAATTAAATTAATAAACCATAGCCGACTGCCGCCAGAAAAAATAATAATGATTGATGATGAATCTCCAATTTTAATAATACGGCTATTACCAATAATTATTTCTATATTCGACTTAATAGTTTATTTAAAGAATAGATTAGCTGCGTCTGGTAAAAAATGTGGTATCCGAGCGATTGTTTGTAAATAAAAACCAGACCACATACCAGTTGAGAGTGGCACAGAAATAAAATTGTATACGATATGTCAACAAAGGGAAGCGGTGAAGACAAAATGCGTGGCCACATGACAAGTAGGGCTCCCAAGAGCGTAGGTAGACGCGATTATGAAGCCAGACGATGAAATACTGCGGCCGGAGAATGAATATTGCAAAAGGGAAAAGTTAGAATAGAAAACACCAGAGCTTTTTCAATTTGCACTTTATTTTGAACATATAAAAGACTAATGTCGCGTTAAAAACTGCAGAATTAACTTTTGAATCCTTAAGCTGTTGAAGCATTTATATTTGAAATGAAAAATGAATTGTAAACATCGACATGAGAAAACATACCATTTGGTTGTTACATGCTTATGATATACGAGGCTCATTAATTTGGTTTGCAACTTTACGAAGCAAAGTTAGATTAGTATCTGAAAGCAACGGAAATTAAATGTCACACGTATGTTTACCTTACATCAATATGTTTCGAGATAACAATTTTACAATGCCGTAGTATTTAATGAAGTTAAATTAAATGTTTAACTGAGCGAAACACACAAACAAAAACAAACTTGGTTTGAAAGTATAGGTAATAAATACTGATTGCAAAATAGCATATAATTTTCAATACGCGAACGCAATTAAGGTTCTCATTATATCATTCCTTCACGTGTTTACCCAGAGAAATGACGAAAATTTTACAATTCTTTCCAAGTTTTTAACATTCGCCATCGCAATATGCAGTTTGAAAGTAGTCTCAAGTTGCAAAAAAATTCGATACAATCTTATTTTCTCGAAACGCATATCTCAGTACCCTTTCGACTGCGAGAGTGCAATGACCAGCAATTGGTCCGGTTTTATTAGCTAATTATCAGTTTTCGAAAAGATATCCCTAATTGTAGATAGATAGATATCTCTGATTCCAACCCTTTCATTATTGACACAGACATCAGGTTCAATAAGATAAATTACAAAAGTTTAAATTTAGAAGCACAAGTTGCTAAACTAATTAGAACTCGTTTCTGTTAATCCCACAAAACGCGAAGTTTTAATATCAACGTCTAGCTCCCATCAAATAATGTTAATAATAATAACGGACGGAGTGGAATCGTGACCCGTCAGACGTCCGACGTCCTTGAGGTCCGACCTTCTCAGAACTTATTCAGAAAATAAAACTAAAAGTAGAGCCCCGAGCTGATAGACGGGCTCTGATGCCTCTGATCCCAAACTAGTTTAACAATTTATCGCTTCTGTACGATCTGTTACCCGGGATGGGATTATGTATCTAATTACTTGAGAGAAAGATTCTGTTTTAGCGTGAAAGGAAAAATTTTTGAAAAAAGATCAGGGAGATCATCTTTCAAAAATTAAATTTGAAATCAGAAACACAGGTAACGTTTGGATATGATTTGAAAAGAAAGCTTCACGATAGATGAACGACTGAGGTTATAATAACTGTCTGTGCGAAAGCTGACGGCTCGTGTAAAATAATGGATGGAATTGAAAGATTGGCCACAGGCACCTCGCGAAATAACTCTTCAAGAAATGAAATTAGCGCAGTAATATAAGACTCCAATATTCAAAGCAAATATTCCAAAACAACATAATTGTACGTATTATCACATTCTTAGATATTTTAGAAGTCATCGTCAGTCTTCTTTCTATCTAAAATGATTAATCGATGAACCTTTCAACTTTTGAATGTAATCGAGATTCATCCATCTTTATAGCATTCAATTTTACGAGTTCATGTCTTCCTTTATACGCGCTGACATGTTGGTTGATATTCACATCTGGAAAAATATTATTATCTTTCGGTGCGAGTGGTCCACAACTCGACATTGTATCTATGAGATCATCTTTCACGGTGTTATAGTGGAGTGTGATTCTGTCGCATCGTTATCGATGCGCTCGAAACGGCTGCACCGAGTGCCATACGCCCGATAACGGTCTCGTATCGTAGCGTAAATAAATTGTACAATCTCGGTTTATTATATTACGGAACAGGCTTCGCAAGGGCCATGCGCCCACACGAGCGTATCGCGCGTCCGTCAAATCACGACCTCAAACGAAATCCCGCGTAAAAACGAGAAGAAATTTCATACAAAGGTGGGTTCGAGTCACGACAGTTCCATCGAGCTATCGTCGGATTTGTCGGGTGCAGTGTTCGGGATCGGGCGCGCGGAAGGGGCGCGGAGGGGGGGGGGACGCGCGGCAACACCGGGCCGCGCCGCACCGGTCGCACCGCGTGCGTCGCCCGCCCGGCCGCCACGGCCGCGCCAGTCTACCAATCGCTCAGCGCAAGGATAGACGCGCGTTCCGGTGGTGTGACTCTCAGACGAGTGTTTAATAACTTGTGACAAACTTAGTGCACTCCAAAGACGAGTGGATCGGATTATCTGCAGTGTTTGTGACGTTCGGCTACGATGAATGTGTGTTTCTAGTGCTGAAACTTTTTAGTTAAAAAGTTGTGTTAACCGAGCCGATGGTCCTCTTGAATAGTAACATGAAAATTACTGGTAAATAAAGTCTTCCAATAAGTTTTTGCATGTGTTCTTATGGATATGTTCACTGTTACTGTTGGTATGCAGTTTTTCACCTGGATGATCTGATGATCTTGGCTTGCACGACGCACGACCCATTCGTACACACATTACGTGGTGGCAGCACACGGGAGATCTGGCACGGGATAAAGGATTCGGAGAGGAGCCAGGGTTTATTTATTAAAATATTCAAATGAGCGCGGCGATATTCCATCCGGACCACCAAAACGGCCAAAACAATGGCGGACCTTGTGTCTGTCAGGCGACATTGACTCTCCGAATGTAAATTTGAGTTAGCGCGAACAATCGAACCTAGTGAGTTGAGTTTAGAAGTCGATATATGAATAAAAGCTAGTGTGTGTGACCGTGGTGCGCCTACGGGACCAGCCGCTGTGGGTGGACGGCATAGTTCCGAACCGCCTAGAACGACAGTGGGTGTTTGAATGGAGCCAGTTAATAATAATGGTGAGATTTAATCACCGCCATAGAGGTTACACAACAAAGCTATAAGCATGCCCATGGCTCGATTTGTAGATGAAAAGCCCTTTATAACATGTTCTGAATAGTCACTAACAAAGCTTTCGTCAGAGTAGCAAATTTTGGCTTGTAGTTTATTTAGGTACTAATCATTAATCCGAATATAATGTTTACTTGATAAATGTACATTGATCAACATCAGTATACTTCTGTAATTGACTGCTTGTGAGATGTGAACAATAAATTAATTCATCCTTGTGACACATAGCGTTAATAACTCTATAAAAACGTCAGACGTTGAATAGATCAAGAATCCTTACAATCTCCAACATCCTGTTGCTAGTAGCAAGGGACATAAATTTCGCACATGTTACGGAATAGACCTCAGATGTCGACTGACAAAAAACAGACACCGTTCCGCACATGTGTGCGCCCAAATTCAGGCCAAAGAGAATCACACGACAACCAAACGTACCTTAATGAAATGTAAGCTTCTAAAATAAAAAGAATCGTAATGGTAAACAAACCAAATGACGCCTACACAGCGGAATCAAAACAAAGGGAGAAAGAAATTTAATTAAAGAATGAATTACCCAAGGTAACATGTTATTACCATATGCATCTGCCCGTAAATGATGAATGCGTTCGTTGAGAAAATAACAAAAAAGCTGAAGAGAAACCTGCGCGGGCGAGGGTGGCACGTGGGCAGGCAGATGTGCAAGAGCATCCCGAGGCCACTCTGCGATACATACGACGCTTTATCTCACAATCTCGTCGAGTTTGCTTACAGCTGCTAAGATTTAAGATCCATTATTCTGCAGTTAATACTTTTAAGGGCCCGATATAATCTCACAAAAGAAACTGTCATGGGTCACGTTTCTCCAGCTAAAAAACTTGACACTAACCGAAAAATACGATAAGTATCTTCCACAAGTATACTGTTGGTACAGAAGCTTTACGTGTAGTAATGGGTGCCTAAGTTCCAAAGAGGTCAAGTCCGGCTCGTAGGACCGAGTTTTTCCATCGATTATGATCGCCTGTATCTCGTAGACGGTCCTCGCCTTTTACGGCAACCTGCGCTTGTGCCGACTTAGTACTGACAACTGTGGGATAGTCGACATCAGTATCTGAAATAACTATCGACTCTCTAGGTGTTTTCATAATTTCTCTATCCTTACTCGAGGTGCGGCTATTGAGAATATCGTCTGTGAACGCTTGACGAAGATAGCCTTTGATATTATAGCCAAAGATTGGAAAGCTCATAATTCACGGTTTCACGTGCATACTGGCAACTTATAGAAATTACCTGGTCATTAAATGTTTGCTTTACGCAGAGAATGCAACGTTTCCTGTTTGTTTAGTTACAACTCTTTCTAAAGTATGTATTTTCAGTAATTCGTTGAAGCAAAAATACTATGAACAAAAGTCTAAAGACGAAAGCAATATTACTGTTGCTCATAATAACACGTTTCTTCAAAAAGTAAAACAAGCAAAGCAATAAAGTATAACAATTTTACGCATCAGTGGAACATAGCAACGAGCTTAAACATAGTTTGTAAGTGGTAAAATGTAATACAATACTTCCATTTGTTACTGTATTGGCTGTAACTTGGTACGGCAAACAGTGTTAACTTAAACACTTCTTAGGTAAAACGTATCGAGTAAACTCAACTCAGAATAATGGCTGAGAACGTTTTAGGAATATTAATGTGACGCAAAATGTGTAAGCAGAAAATTATAACAGATGCCATTTGTCTTAGAACATATTTTGGCTTGAAGAAATATGTTACTCTTAAAACCAGCTTCGTAAGTAATTATGTTGGGCATGTTACTGAAAATAGAATCTACTTTGAATAAATTACTTCACGAAAATATAGACATTCATATTTTGGCATATCATGTTTCTTCCAAGGTAACAAACATGTGAATGGAATATATCTTATGTTTGAAGTATCAAATCTAGTAAAGCACGAGACGATCAAGTAAAGAGGACATAATTAGGTTCCAGATTATGACAAGAGATGAGTGTAACTAACAATCTACAAGGTGAAGAATTAATAGTTTATAGAACTGAAGCCAAAACACTCACTGATAAAAACAACACAGCTAAATCAACAACTGAAACAAATGCATTCGTTAATCAAAACAACACAATAAAGATGTAATCCTTCAATAGCAGGCACGTTCCCGCCACCTGTCCGACAGCTGTACGAATTTACATCTGACGGTGAAAAATGATTCCCCCGACTACACCCCACAAGTGAACAGATGTTTTAAAATCATGGTGTGCAAACCACACAAACGATTTGGGAATTTCACTAGAATTAAACACTCGGGTGAAATGTAGCCTGGAGCAGGAAAACTCGTTTTTATAATTGCAGTAATTGACGGTAGTTGGAGAATTGATCACAGCATCGGTATTAGAGATGATTTAGAAAGTGCAGAAAGTTGAAATGAATAAATGGTAGCAAATTGTTATGATGCAATCATAATAACTGTTGAAAACAGTTGGGAGAATAAATAACAAACACTTTTTGCTTCGTAAAATACTCGAGAAATTTTATTCAAGTTTCATCTTTTATCAAAGAAAGAACATTAAAACCATCACAAAGGTAAAATTCGCAATAAGTTTTCAAGAGTTGCCAACAAGAAAAAAGTATCGTAAAAACTTGATGAGAAAATAAAAATTAATAAATTCCGACCTCAGAAAGGCCTCTGACAACGTAAAGCTTCTTCATTTCAGTATCTAACAGAGTTTTCATTCCAACTTAATTTACTTCAAGAATCTTGACGAATTCATTTATAAAATTAATTCCTTGAAACGCACCCAAAGAAGGGACCTCTTAACTGAAAGTGCCAAAGACGAGCCGAGTCTAATATAATTAATCTCATCCCACCTTTAATCCCCTATTTCGTGCCTGATGTTATTGAGACAAGGTTGCTTTCATGTTCCTCAAAGACCATTTGTATCGTAACCTTGCATACCCAAATTAAGGTCGTCCATGTGCCTGCCACTTTTGTTTTCATTTGCATGTGTGTTGCTCAATTCAATGAACATGTTTTGCCTAGCACATATAGAAATTCTATAATAGAATCCAAACATACTATATTCGACCTACGTATAACACCCACATTAACGCAACTAAACGACGTATCTATTCAGTGGAAGTGGTATCACATCTCCGCCGGTGCGTCTGGAAAGGAAATTGAGCTGAAAATAAATCGCCCTTACAACGAACTTATACTAAAATAGTCGAACATTCGACGGCTTCCATTTCTCTGCCACCATTACCATATCCTGTGCTGCGATGTGTTGGGCTGAGTGCGCGTGCCCATAACACTAAGTTTTGAATATTTTTATATAGCCTTTATATACTACTCGTAGAAGAGAGCTTTTAGGTTTGAATCCTTGATAGTTCACATTTGCATTTTATTTGTTTCTAGTTGCACCTAACTCCAAATTGAGCCGTTTTTTCTTTGACATATGCAGGTTTGAACTCACGTTTCCTTCGTCTCTTATGAAGTATTATGTAATAACGGTTAATTATGGTGCGGAAGGTAATTTACTTCACGCCAAAGCATTACAATATTGCTATTATATAGCATGACTCGAACATTGTGGCTTGACGAGGGGCGGTCCCGGTGACATTACATCGTTAATCACTCTCATTCTTCATAAAGAAAATTTTGATTTTCAATTTGAATGGCCCGCAGTGATTACCAAATCCAATACTTGTTGATAAATGACATTGGTTAATTAAAATTTCCGATACCTTTGACGTGACGAGCTTTCTTTTACTGTAACAAGTTTGTCAATAGATGGATTTCATGTTAAGAGAGAAATTGATTGCCTGAGCTCCACTAAAGAATCTTTTGTTATTGACTCTTCATATAATATGTATGCCTGTACATAATCTGCATGCTCATCGATATCGGCGCATATGTCTTGTCATTAAATAAACCGTCTGTTTGTGGAAGAATATTTGCATTTGCATCCTTGGGAATCCCAACCATCTGAGATAACTCATTATTTCATAGTTTGTTCTCGTCTACTCACATTTCCATCTATTTTGCCCTTTAAATTGAAATATGGTTAGTGGTCCGGATGTGAGCCTTTTTTTATTTGAACTTTCCCATAGGGTTGTGCTTTTTATCATCCTGTTTGAATAGAATTAGTTCGGATTTGGAATAAGCTACAGATGTTCGTTTTTTAATTTCCTTTGTTTTTGTTTTGACTCGTTGGGGTGGTTTTTTGTTTGCTTGTTATTTGTACACTTATTTTAGTAGAAACATGTTAACTTTTTAACTCTGAACTAATGTTGATTTAGTGCAGAAGATGTATGGGCTGAATCTTCCATAGCTTTTGAACCATTTTTACTAAATCCTTACTAATAATATTATAAATTCGAAAGTAACTCTGTCTGTCTGTCTATCTGTCGCGCTTTTACGCCAAAACTTCTGAACCGATTTAAATGAAATTTGGTACACAGATAGTCTAGAGCCTGAGAAAGGACATAGGCTACTTTTATCCCGGGAGTATGTTCCCTAGGTACCACGCGAGCATGCCGCTGGCAGAAGCTAGTGAGTAAATAAAACCATAATGTAATTGTGATCTCACAAGTGAATATATTATTATTATTATTACTTTTTGTTAACTACTAAATCAATTGAATGAAATATGATCACTTTTAACTAGTCCATTAAACTGTATTCCGTACATTGTGTGTTTTCTTTTCATCTTTCTTTACGTGTACATCTGAATGAAAAACATAAAAAAGACGTTTTTTTGTGAAACAAGACACCGTTCATCTGCGTACATTTTTGTGTTACATTACGACGACTTCTTTTCATCTTTTGACTTCAGAATGACTTCATTTTACAATTCGTCGTACTATTTTATCATCATGATTCAATTGTTTTAGTTTGCCTTGATTGAAATGAGGACACATTTAATATATTGTTTATTCTAGCAGTACTGGCACTAACTTGCAATTCTTATTAATTAAAATTGATTGTTAAACCTGAATGCAAGCAAGTTTAAGTCACGACTAAAAAGGATATTATTGAGAAGAACGAATGTTAAGTAAGTCGACCTTGTAGTAATATAAAGTTAGTGCTAACGCTAAAATTACGTCATAATCTGACATTTACTTAAAATAAGTAAATAAAATACTTAACAGACTCAAGCTTGGAATCTTTTACATGGAGCCACAGATAAAAAGCAATTTTATGAAGCTGAAAGCTCTTCGTTTCACTGACATTTAAAAGCTAAAGAATAATTAAAATAAAACTGATTTTAAAATCGAAACTAACCCAGCAATCTTGTTATAGAACTCTCAATAAATTGTAATCCATAGCCATCATCATCATATCAGCCGAAAAACGTCCACTGCTGGACATAGGCCTCCCCCAAAGGGGAGGGGGTTTGCCATAATCGCCACGCTTGGCAGGCGGGTTGGCGATCGAAGTGTATGGTGTTGAGTTTTACAGAGAACGCTGCTGCCTATTTTCTGGCAAGTCCCTTAGTCGCCTCTTACGACACCCACTCAATAGCCATATTCAAATAAAAATAACATACACACCTAACCAAGACTCAAAAATAAAGTTAGCTTTTCTCTAGAAAGCAATGTTCCTTACTAGCAAGCTCTCGTCTTCACAAATCTCGTCTAATACCGCTCTCAGTGTCATCTCGTACAGTGCTCGTTGAGCATCTCGCTGCTCCCACATGACGGGATGAGTGTGAATTGCCGGTGCCTCTCTCTGATTAATGCTCTGGCGCTCTGCCAGCTGAGCTTGCAACAAGTCTGCCTACGTCTGCGTCGTCTCCAATAGATTTTTACTAGGAAACGATCATGTCTTGTAAACAATCTGTAGTGGTATTGAAGTAAAAGAGACTTTAGACTTGGATTTATTCATTGAGTTCAGAGGAGAAATGAGTGTTTGAGAATAGTGTTGAAGCTTGAAATGAGTCCGTTGCTTGTTTTGAACAATGATTTTAGGTGCAGACCTGTCATCAGTTCCTTCTTGCAACTTGTTGTCGTTGTTGTTCATAACAGAATCACTTGAATCATCACTATAATTTCTGAAATCTACTGCAAACTTATTGACTTCGCCAAGTAGAGCTACATTCTAAGTAATTCTAACCATTGTTATACCGAAAATAAATATCATCACGAAGCAGCTTTCTAATGTCTAAACACACAGACACTAATAGTATACTTGTACCATCACTCAGACATTTTATCTCCCCGCCAAATCCGAAGACGTTTCTTAAGATTAAATCTCAGATAAAAACCTTGTCCATTTGCATAGCACCTAAATTAAAAAAGAAAAATGAGGTGTTTGATGGCTGATTATTATCTGTGCCACGAATTTTATTGCATTAAAACAAAATATTGTTCTTTTTATTTTGTCCTTTTTGTCGTTAAAATGTGGTAATTTTGTTAAATCATCATTTGCCGCTGTTTTCCTTTGTTCTTCTCTATAATTTATCTCGGTTTATTTCCTTGGAGCTGGCAGCTTGCCGAAAGACATTGAAATTGATGCGTTGTTTGTGGTCGCCGTAAAAAATATTTAACCAAAATGATTATGCAACTTCTGGCCATTTTGCTGAAGTATTTTACAGTAATTTTATTAAAGTGGCAGAAGTGTCATATAAAATAAGTGGATGTCATCACTCGATAAACGTTTCGCGAATTCGCGTCCATGTCACAGGTGGCGTGTAAAACGTTTTCGAGGATATTTAAAAGATGTTTTTTACTTTTTTTATGCTCTTGTAAAGGCAGAGTTAACGCATGTTAAGTTCCGTCGGCGTCTCACGTACTCTTTTTAACAAAAGTGCATCTGTCTCAAGAACTTCGACCCATTTTGTTCGGTCGTGTTGCGATTAGTCAAGGTGTCCATTCCGGGCGGTGTCGTATCAAGACAAGACACTTGGTGTAATCTGTGTACCATATTTGGCACTACAATTAGCTGTCATTTCATTTTCCTTTGTGCACGTTTTGTCTGTGTTGTTGTATGACTGATGCTTGGGATTCTTTATGTATGATTTTTTTGCTGTGTGATTGTATGTTGCATATTTTATGGATAGATCCGTGTTTAATTGTTTTTGTGCGATCGTAAATTCATCAGCATGAGAAAAGCCTTAATTAAAAAAAGCTTTCCTATTAAATTAATCAAATTCTCACTATCTTAAATACTTGATGTATTGTACCAGTCGGCTTATCTTCCTCACGGGAATAGCCGGCACCATAAATCCTATTATCACCTAACTCCTTTGAAGTGAATAGAAAAAAACGAAGAGTAATCGATTAATTCAACCCACGATTATTTATATTCGAACCTTTCGAAAACTAAGACAAGATCTCTAAACGATTTGTCAATAGCAAAACAATAAATCAAGTGCATTCGTCGAATTTAAATGAGCGTCGATTAAACTGCTTCACCTGTACGATATTTATCTTTGAATATGTAAATATGTTGTTTGGTCTGTGTATGATAACTTCGTAAATTAGATATAATATTACCGTTCGTTATGATGCAAATAAGCCGACCAATGTAGTCAATAAATCGTTAAAAACATTAATTCAGCATTCATTAAATGATTGATCAAACAATCTATAATTTTGAAGCATTTCTGAGATAACTTTCATTCCATAATAAATTCATGAATAATATCTCTATATATTTCGAGACATTGAAATTCCCCAAACAATATTAACATGATCAAAATCCCCAAAAGTAAAAGACGCACGAGATATCGCCTCCGATCCTTGACCTCATGTAACTGGCAACTCGAGACCGTCATAAAAACTAATTAAAGTGTTACGAACAAAGGATACAGTACCAGAACATATTATTATAGAGTTATCAGCCGAACAAAGGGCCGATGTGTCTAAGAAAGCCGTTTTAATGACTCCATAAGCTCTGCGAAGCGTAAACAATGACAACGGGAAGATAGAAACATACTTAGATGATGCTACTCCTTTTAAGGTGTATAGCCATTAGATCTAAATGGAGGAAGGTAAGGTGGGGCTACAGGTTCTTCAAATAGAACGTTGCTTATATCGTTGTTTTTTAATTCAAATAGAGTTTATGAATTCTATTATATTTCTACTTATTCGATATAATATGTTTAATATATTGTAATGGTATTGTAATGAATTTGAAGGATGTCAAGAATATATGACTCGGTATTCTAGGTAAAAATTATTTGAGAAGTGCTTTCCCAAGCCTTCTTAGAGTAAATAATGATGAAACAGATATTGTTTTTTAAATTATTCCACAAAATGGCTTCATTTTTGCTAATATTACTTTTACTTATTTCACTAGGCTAGGTTATAGCTGACTACATAAAAACTGGTAATTTTTCGGTATTGCCAGCTATACTGTGTCAGCGTAAGTTAAGTATGTCGTAGCTATCACCGTGTGTGTTTCCAACGATTTATATTCACCGGGTGACAGCATGAATACTCAATTTATTTCCTCCGATAATGTCAACCGCTAACCAATGATTATCATCAGCCCTATCAGTAACCTCGTGGTAACGCGATACAACTATTTGTCATCGACAACACAAATGATTTTGGTTTGTTCAACTTTGGGCACCAGTGTATTTGTCATTTGGTGGAATTCCTTACGCATTTCCATGTTCTCACAGAGCTATAGACGCATTTGTCAAGTTTTCTTGTCTTGTTAAGATGGAATTTGTATTAGAATTTCGAGTTGGTATGTTCATTGCATCAACTATAATGATAACTTTGTCACTAGCAATAATACTTAGTTTAGCAAAGTGCTTATTATAGCAATCAGCATTTTCTGTTTCCATATTTTACCACAACTGTTACGTTTCATTTTAATACTCGTTACTTAAATAAGTACTTCAACGTGTCTGTTTCGTTATGTCATGTTATAACATCTACCAATTTTCAATAATGAATTTCAGATCGCTCACATATCCAAACATATGATTATTAATTGAAACCCATAATAAATATTAACTTTTAGAAATTGTATGACTGTACAATAGATACGGAGGTTACTACGCTTGACAGGCCAATCCATCATACGACGCTTGTACCATGGGTACAGTTAAACCACCTCCGGTCCAATCAGGGTTTTTATTTGATGTCAACGGCCGCTCTATAACGAGACGAGAATCACGCCGTAGACACACACAATCAAAGCAAATAAAAATTATATTAATCACTATCATGTACAATGGCGGTTGTGAAGCGAAAACGATTTTTTTTCGCAAGTAGAACTCGTTCGTTTTTGCATGATACGCAATTACAACTAACGACTCTAATATGAGTTCAATACGTTTTAGCCATGTCTCTATTGAACGCATTTTAACGGTGTTAAGAATTCAGCTTTCTAATGCGAGCTTTGTCGTGAGGCTTAGCAGTCAATGTATTTATCAGATTTATCGCTACAATAATTATGAGCATGTCATGACGCTTCAAAAAATTCGAAACTGCATAATCATCTCTGACCTAAAGTGCGTTCGTGGAAATACAAATCGATAATGTCTCGACCGCTTATGGCCGGTGTTCCGTTACGTATTGATGATGGTGTAGCATCGCGCGTCGCCGCGTTAACAACTGCTAACAAGCCTCACATCGCTCATATCCGCATATACCGCCATGTTATTATAAAGTCCCCGTGAAATTCCACGTAACACGCTAAAAATACTACTGACAACTCGTATAAATCTTCTGGTTTTCGAGAGGTCCTGCCGCGACCTCACGTATGTCCCGCTCGCCCAAAAAACAGAATACATTCACAAAGAACAAGAGAATGCTTAAATAACTGTCAGAGCTATCGTGCTTTTGTCAGGTAAATCTCGTTAAAAATTGAGAGGAATGCACAAAAACTAGCTTTCATTTAAACAGCTGTCCGGTAAAAAGACAAAATAAAGGACTTCACAGCGTCCGTGCACTCGAAATGCAAACGAGAGGACAGAGATTGGCAAAATTCTGTCACAAGACAACGTGCGGTACGCCTGGCAGCCCCAATTTACGTGCTCCTCCACTTTGTATTCCTGAAGTGAACCTAAACAATTTTGACATGAATATCCTTTTCTATTTAGTTCTCCTTTGACATTATGTCATCGTGTAATAAATTGGATGCAGGCGGCCGCCCATCAATCTCGTTAGCTTCAGTAACCTGTATCTACGTCAATGTCAATGGCCCGACAAGGTGAGGTCGTTTACTATCCATTGACGAATGATTTGCAATTTCGTCGGCGGTTCCTACATTTTGTCGAGTCTTTATAGCGGGCCGGGTAACGATGGCCTTACTCGTGGCCCGGGGTAATTTAGGACTATCAGTTGGCCCGCTTTCACTACTGATGAATGACCCGGGCCTCGCGTCCCTTCACACTTCATGACGCGCTATTGAGCGGCACAAATCGCTTCCCTTTCATCGCTCTCGCTGTCTTGTTTACAAGAAATTTCATTTTAAAGGCTCTCGTTAAGGTGTCAAGAGTGGTGGCGTCTGCTAGGAGGTTCCAATATGAATTTGCCTCGCTCGCCGGTATCAATTTCGCAACCGGCAATTGCTCTGTCAGTTGCGAATTATCAATGCAACAATTACGGCTTTCGATGTTGATCTGTTATTACCATACGTCTGGTACTCGATGCCCGGGGGACTGGGCAGATTAATCGATTGGATAGTCACTTTCTCTCGCGCGGGGTCAGGTATTGTTGGCGCTAATGTGACTGGCGAGCGTCTGTGGTCACCCTGCGAAAGTGGTTGTTGTTTAGTGTTATCAGTTTGTGGGTTTCTCTGTGGCGTAATAGATGATCGGGAAACTTGATCGTTATTTCCCTTTCACGCTGACCAATTAAATGTTACAATAGCTGCAAAGGCTCTTAATAAAATACGTTGTATATGATTTCAACGCTTACATAATTCGTAAGCTAAGAAGCTATTTAGAGTAGGTACCCATATCCGCAAGTCACGCGATATTTTAGCGAACAGACGCTAACTGTTTAGTCCAACACGGCTGTTTATTTAATCAATTATTATGAAGCTTATTTTATCACTAGCCGACGGTCGACGTTTAGCTTGCTCGGTTGATGTAATGCAAATTCGATTCGTGAACATTGTAGCAGGTGTAATAAATACTTTAGTAATTAGAATATTATTAAACGTCGCAGTTGCAATAAATAAAACATGATATTTAATACAATTAAAAATGTTGTGATAAGTTTCCTAAAGAAGTTTCCAGAAAAACAGGAAAAAAGTTACGTGGAAAACTCTGTATTTATCTAAGGAATCTGTATGGAAACTATAGTGACCGTAAAACGGGGTGAATTGAAACGCAGGGGTGAATAGAAACAAAACATTAGAGGGGATTTTCACTTTATTTAAATTCTGCTTGCAGCATTTAAGGATTTCAATTTTTAAATCAATATTAGTTTTGTGTCTATTTACCCCTGCGTTTCTATTCACCCCATTTTACCGATACGTAGTTTCTCGTACAATACAGGAAATTAAACTAGTTTTGAAACCAGTTAATCTCCAAAAGGTAGGGAAGAAAAAGCGACATCCTACTTAGTTGTTTAATGCCCTAGTGTAAGTAATTGCTCCTATTTGACTACTGATCAGAGTTGGTAATTAGACGGCAATTGTAGGGTAAGCTTTCCCAAGTGCTTTCTCTAGTTTAATTAGCGCTATCAATTGTTAGCCGATTGGTTCTTCTTGGCAATTTAAGGTACAATTTACGGTAAACAAAGTTTTTATGGACTATAGAAATTTCTTCAAGGATGGGCCCGTTTCTATGGCATTTTCGTGTAAAGTCAGTGTTTATTTATTTATTTAACACTTTCAGCACACAGATGTACGTTGCAGAATTTGTTCGAAAGAGTCACCGCGGCCCTGAAACGCAAAGGGCATTAGGAGGAACACGGATGGGTTTTAGTCAGTAAGAGTCTGATACTCCCTTCTGCTTCACCCAGAGCGTGAGGAGTCATTTGATGACGTCCCATCCTTAAAAAAAAAAGCACACAGATGTACAGAGACGGACTCAATGCCATGGGCCATGCCATACTTAGTATTTTATGAAGAGATCAGAGAATTAATATCATTTCCATTTATTTACTTATTTGTGTGTCTTCTGGGTCCTTATTATTTCCTCAGGCTTCGATCAAAAGCAGAAACCTTATTACCGATGCGTGTCACCGAAATATACCCCGTGGTAACTGACGTATTACGTAAACTGATAGCAAGAGCTACCTCCCGCTTGCCATCACGCGAATTCAGTCACAATTACAAACAGACTTTATCGTACCAAGCCTTGGTATTTACATT
The DNA here is from genome assembly GCA_947578705.1 of Lacanobia wlatinum. Lineage (NCBI taxonomy): Eukaryota > Metazoa > Arthropoda > Insecta > Lepidoptera > Noctuidae > Lacanobia > Lacanobia wlatinum. Next base: position 22,781,048 of record OX388029.1, read on the forward strand.
TTGTACCAATCTTAATGGATATCAAGTAGGTTAAAAGCTCCAATAAGGTACGAAGATATTTCAGTAAGAAGGATTAAGAAGCTTGAAATGTTGACCTTGAAGGTTAATTGAAATTCAATTTCGATAGAATAGGGACCTGTCAGATATATTTTAGCTGTTTTTAGAGACAAAACTTAAGATTCAAATCTTATATTTTACGACAGAAATAATCCATTTTATTAGCAAAAACGCGGCCATGTCTATTTTAGGAGTCCCGATACTTCGAAATGGGTTACCAAAAGAAATTCTATTTGCAATTCAAATACGTAGTGACGGTTTTCCTTGTAAGTTCCCTTTGTAAATACCGACGGCTAGATAATTCAGTTTACGAACAATAATTACAATATTAATTATTTATTATATAGTTTAACGATAAATACTTGTCAACACTGTTCTTTGTACTTGATATAATTTACGGTCGAGTGTGCTAATTATCAGTTTACACCTACAAATATTATATTGTTCTCAATAGTTTACTGAAGTTCATTGACCAAAGATAAATAAATGAATTCATCGGATGTTTGATGTCAAATAGTGGGAAGTACAGCCGTTTTCCTCCTTTTTATTTTCTTCCGGCTTAATGGTGTTTTCCTGGCTGGAAGCGGTTATTAAAAAAATAGAAGTAAGAAAAATAACGGTTCATTTTATTAGCAATCGGAAAAGTACTTGTGAAGTAAAAAGAAACACAACTAATTTTATAGACATCTGCTTTACAACGATAAGGCTTCAGTACCTATATCCATTTTAATAACGAAATTAAATACTGTTCTTTGGGAAACGTATGACTGGGGATCGGCTGAACTGATTTTTTTAAGAACGTCCGGATAAGTTTTTTAGAGAAAAATAATTGGAAAACAGTAACGCAATTTGCAATTTCGGGAAATGGGATTTTGACGCTACATTGGACGGGGCGCCTATCGGGTCAACGAATAGTTGTAAATAAATATTATGCTAGAACAATAAACAACGCTCAAATATAGCCTCATGAGGTATTATACAGGAGGCACACTATGTTATATCATACAGAGTGAAGCTATAAACCGCAGATGCCAATTAGCAATTCTAATGGAAGCTGAGTCGAGCTATTTGCAAGCAGTCGCTGAGCTGCAATGGCGGTCGATCGTTGCTAGTGTTCTGCTAGTTAATAATATTATGATTAAAGCTATATGTAAAACAGAAGCGGCAAAATTATCCTTATGTTTGAAGAAAAACCTTTTCAGTGGCGGCATTTTGTCGCTTAGCAAACAACACAGCTTAAGACATTTCGAATGTACTTATAGTAATTTTAAGCGAAAAACTAAATAGTTTAAGCAATGGGTTAGATTTTGTTTGTTTGATTTTTTTATTTTTATTTGTGATGGGTTTGCTCTTGACTCTGGTCTAGGTTAGAGATGACAGAGACAAAGTCTACGATGGAGCGAGCTTACCCAGAAGGAGCCTGTTCACTCTAACTTTGAAGAGATTACGGTTGTAATCGTTTGGAAACACGGACGCAGGCAGAGAGTTCCACTCCTTTGCTGTGCGCATTATAAAAGACGTTTGGAAACGCTCAGTGCGAATTGGTGGTTGATCGCCTAAAAGTAGGTAATACTGTCAGTTCGATCGGCAGCGACAAAGAGATCAACAGAAAGTTCATGCCAAAGACATTAAAAAGTAAAAACCGTCAATTTTAGACTTTAGCAGTGTTGTAACGACGATTTTTCTAATCAATAAAAATACCTTGTACTAGTGGACGTCACGCGGTTTCACCCGCGTAGTTCCCGTTCCCGTGGGAATACGGGGATAATATATAGCCTATGTTACTCCCTGATAATGTAGCTATCCAATGCTAAAAGAATTTTTCAAATCGGTCCAGTAGTTTCGGAGCCTATTCAATTCAAACAAACAAACAAACAAACATACAAACAAACAAACAAATCTTTCCTCTTTATAATATTAGTGTAGATAATGTGGTTGTTATGTAACGCCAACCTCAAGTACCTATTATAGGACAAAAGCAGGAAGATAATAATATCGTGGCGTGAGTAAAAAGAAAGTATAGTGGCCAATCGACGTGAAATAAAAAATATTTGTTTACATATTTTTGCGTTTTTGTTGACAATGACAATGTAATTATCAGATACCTGTTGGAAAATAAACGGGTTATCTGTTCTCAGACTGGGTGTGGCTGCTTAGTATTGATATTGTATGATGCATAAATATTATCATACAAAATGATCAAAGATTGTATACGTATAGGTATGCTATTTCTGTAAATCACCTAAACCCATCTGAAGAAATTCCAAAATAAGCAATTTTTTGTTTCTAAATTGTATCTCTTCATATGCAACATAGTACTTACCTATGAGTCGTTTCTCGTTAAATAGGTAAGTATTAAATAATTATGAAAATCACCAAATTGTACAGACATCTATTCAATCTTGTTTTTAAGTCAAGAGTGAATAGGTTGCTTCTAGGCAAACGTGCTCCATCTTCGACATTATCGCTTACCATCAGGTGAGATAGTGGTCAAACGTATGCCTATCTATAGTATAAAAAAAAGATCGCCGAATGCGATAAAGCCGCCTATTTTACATAATTACCTATCTGTTTTAGTACAATTATGAATATAATAAATAAATAGTACAGTGCTGTATTTTACCGATTTATTTCTCTACAACATAAAGAGAAACCGTCTTTCGTAATAAATCAGCCCAGTCCGTAAAAGGAGCATTACTTAACCTTTCAGCAAAGTGCACATAATCTCAGCATTATGCTATCTGCCATATCAGTCATACATATTTATAAACAATTTATAAACAAGTACATTATGTGCATGTAGACACGCTAATTCCACACATCATGGACTTGGCAAATAGAAATAAGTATCAACACACATTGAGTCATTTTGCTGGCAGAATGTTGCAAACTCCTTTGCGCACGGTATCAGATGTCATTTCATTTAAAATTTAATTTGAATTCCTCGTTGTTAATGTGTCTATTCTAGGAAGCTTCTTGTCTATGCAACTATGTATTATATTAGATGTGTCGGGTTTCGTCAACGGAATCTGCTAAATATCAAAAATATATTTTTATTAAGGCATAATGTGGTGTTCGAGGTATTAACGGCAGATAAAGATATTTTCCACTAGCCCTTTCAAAAAAACCCAAAACTCACTAGACACAAGACAAGATGCTCAATAATAAACAAAGAGTTACGTTTTGCCGCGAAACTAAAACACATTCAAAAATAAAATTCAAAAAACTGTAACTATTCCGTTGTTTACGCACGAGTGCTATATTTGGACCACATTACCCAACCTGAATGCATGCATCACGTACATACTACGTATATGTCGTAATCGCATGGCGTGTCCCTTCCCATTAACCCAGTGTTCACCATTTATGCACCGATCATTAAGAATGCTTAAATTATTTTCATCGCATAATAATAGTTTTTATTCGGTGATTGAAAAGGCAATTGTTTCAATGTTGACTCTCTTATATGGAAGCGTTTTTTAATTGACACTTAAGATGAATTGATAAGCAGGGGGCATCGGTACTTCACATCACTAGGTATACTTACAATTTATTTTATTTTAACTTTAAAACGAATCTGGTTTCTGCAAAGGTTCTGTCGTAATAACGTAATTCAAGTGTGTATTGTTGTGAGGTAGTAATAAATTATTAAAATACATCAGTTTTCTCTCCAGAGATCAGTAAATCTGATATTTGAAACAACAAGGACCCTTATCATGTACTCGCAGCACACATATAATGTTCACCATAAACAGCTACGAACTTCTTGTACTCAATTATTAACTAAAACGAAAACATCAACATCCTTGTAAACGGAACAATACAGTATTAGCAGCAAAAACATGGATCCCATTACACTTCACACTGTTGTAAACACAATTAAAATTACAAAAGAGCGTTATAGTACACAATCAATGGTTTCGTAACAGACGCGACGATTTCCGGCGCCCAAATCTTTGTTTAAAAGCTCCTTCATTTAAAACTGTCGGTAAGTGCCACTCGCACTTTAAAATAACTATTTTTAACGCCAGCGGATTCGAGTGGTACTCCAAAATGTTGGTAAATGGTAGCTACCAAGTTTTTTGTTTCAAGAACTGATTAAATTTTGCGATAACGAAACTTTAAAAACGACGCGATAACTTGACTTTTTTAAGTTTGGATGCTTATTAATATTACTGCTTTGTTAATAAGCATCACACTTTAAAAAATATTCATAATACTTGCGAAAAGTAGATGTTTACAAAAAGTGGGTTAAACAGTTTTTGTACTTCAAGATTCGTTTATTTTTTAGCGCTATTCCACATCCGCTGAGAGTTGACTGAACTAGATTTAATTTAAAAGTCAACGACTCTTTAACAAGATAAGGAAAAATGGATCGAAACAAGTTTTAGATCAACAACTTCTTCAAGTACCTAAATGTTATTCAAATAATCTCAATTCTCATTCTTCATCGTCACAAAACATAAGTGCTTCATATTTCTCACATACATTATGTATATCGCCTCGGTTGACAGAGGGGTAAAGGTTATTAGGGTACAGACTACAAACTTTACAGCAATTAGTCATCTTGCAGAACATCGTAGACATTTTGGAACCACTTCAAACAACACATTTAAATTATATATCACTAGTGGACGTCACGCGGTTTCACCCGCGTAGTTGCCGTTCCCGTGGGAGTACGGGGATAATATATAGCCTATGTTACTCCCTGATAATGTAGCTATCCAATGCTAAAAGATTTTTTTTTTTACTATTTATAGGCGCGCGTTTGACCACTATCTCACCTGATGGTAAGCGATGATGTGGTCGAAGATGGAGCACGCTTGCCAATAAGTAACTTATTCACTCTTGACTTAAAGACTCCCAGGTTGCAGCTATCAGGAAACACAGACACCAGCAGGGAATTCCACTCCTTAGCTGTACGCACTATGAATGTGTTCCCAAAACGTTTAGTGCGTGTGGGTGGGATGTCCACCATGTACCAGTGGCGGATCGCCGTTCGTCTTGTGGTCCGTGGTTTCAAATCGGTCCAGTAGTTTCGGAGCCTATTCAATTCAAACAAACAAATAAATCTTTCTTCTTTATAATATTATATTATATGTATAGTATAGAAGTATAGATGATATGACTATGTTTGAATAGTATCTGTCTAGTCCTTTGCATGACTGACTGTAAAATCCCCGAGTCTTGGCTTACAATTTTCTTCTTGACGCCCTTCAAAATCCTTTTCGAAAGAAATATGATAAAAAAAGATTAAGTTATATGTGGCTTCTATACCGAATGTGATAACGTCATTATTACCCCAGCTCTTTTCTAAAGACTACGAGGTTCTTCAATTTCCATACCATCAGCCGTATCTAAATGGATGGTATGGAAATTGAATTTCAATTCATTTTTTCATTGATACGATCAAAGTGTCTTGTAACAACGTTGTTGTTTTCATTCCGAGTTTCCACGGTTCATTTCACGCACGGGCGGCTTCTGCAGTTCGTTATAAAATATCTCTGGGCGATGATAGTGGAGGCTGTAACGAGACGTGATAGGTGAAAGATGTTGCTTTCATAAATGGTGAGATTATTTATTAAATTCTGTCGTAACGAAGCCTAAGACTTCCTGGGTTTTGGGTTTTATGCAGGATTTGGCAATGTTGAAAGTCAGGTAAACACTTAAACAAAGATGGTATTTGACCAGAATGTGATAGAGGATGAGCCAAACACACAATATTGAACTGCTACTAAAATTATATTTATAACATAAAACAAATACGTTACAACACATAATAAACAAGAAACAAGACACTTTCCGCAACTTGTATTTATTTACTACTGTTATCATTTCTACGCTATGAAGCAAATAAAGATTCAAACGATAGTAACAACGGTTGACTGCCCCAAGGCGCACGACTATTTAGCATTGACTTATTGAAATATCGAACATTAATATTCAAAATGTTGTTCCAAAGGCAATTTCTAATTGCTTTGAATATTAACAAAAGTGGATTAAATTAATAGCTTCGCCCGCAGCGGTACACACGTGATTTTAGCCATTTTAATTGCTACTTTATCGATCTATAAAATGTCCCTATACAATTATCTAGTAGCAATTTCAAAAGTGAAAGTCCCATTTTGTAATACTGCGATAAAGGTTTTGATACTTTCCAAATAATTCGAACTTCGAATTAAGTTTTCCAAATCAAATTTTGATTCAGAAGAGATAGACTCATTTCATGCTATCGATTTACTTTTGAAGAAAGATACGTTGAATACAGAAGTACCTTAAGCATCCAATTGTCTTGTTTACGTAACAGAACCATTGTGTGATTCGCCAATCATACACTAAACAAAGCTAATGAAAGATGAACGATGAAAAAACTGGTATTATTCAGTTAAAGTAAGATAAATTGTAGCAGGAAGAGAACGTGGGCGAATGATGCAACCTTTTAATTTTTATCGATTCTGGACCTTAATAATGACAAATGCATTCAAGTTCATGCAATGCTATGTGTTACTAATGATTGTGGAGTATCAGGTTATGAAATATACGCAACTAAAGATGTCGAAAGTGCTACGTAACTCTTTGATATAATTCAACGCGGTATCTGCCTAAATTACGTTATTAGTAACTACGCTACCATACAAAGCTTGACCACGAATTTACTAAGACGTCAGAATATGACTGTTTTGAAGAAAAACACCATCTTTTATCCAATCAGCTTTCTTTCTCAACCCTTATTCAATTCGAGTGCAATCATCATCATTATTTATCTCGCCTCCTCTTTCACTTCAATTACAAAGTCCTTTTCAAATTGAAAAGAGACAGCAACATCGTTAAGAATTCATTAATGAGTCTAATTGACATCACTTCATTCAGCAGCTTGATTGCCTCGTTGAGTTCGTTAATTGGTATCAAGGCTACAATTTATCTATCATTTACTTACATAATCATCAGGCACAGTTTAATGAAGATATCAAGTCGTGTATTGCACTCTAGGAGATGCAAATGATTAGGATTATTAGGATTTGTCAATTTTGCGAAAGTTTCCCTATTATGTTTGATGCCTCTTTATTTCTTCTTGACGACGGTAAAGCGTTTACTTTTTTTATGAAAATTAACAAACATTTCTACCACTTGACCTTAGTAACTCCGCATAGGACAAGTTATACGTCTTAAATCTTCCCAGTAAACTAAATTGTGTCTATTTTAACTTTCAAACTCACAAAAATTCGGGGCACGCTTCTTCAACGAGGATCTCATTGACGTTGAGTATCCTAACTAGCAGGAAACGGTACCTAATTCGATAATTGTTCGAATTCCGTCTCACTAATCGGATAGTTTCCGAGGACAGTAGTGGACGCCAGTAGGCAGGCTAGTGCAATTGTTGGTAATTACGTGTCGGTCATTAGCCACTTGAATTGGCGGTCGAGTTCCACTAGCTCCCAGTGTGTTTATCACTTGAGATACTCGACGTATGTTTACGTTACTAGGCGAGACTAAACAAGTATTTAAATGTTTGGATTAATGTAGAACGAATGTGATTTTATTGACAATCTCTTGTGTCGCATGTTTGTCTAGAGAAGTGCTGTTTGAAGGTCAAAATCGAAGCTTTTTGTACGACCGACTGTTGAATTTATTTAACAGAGCTACTATAATAATATTTGTAAAGGCAGAAGTTTTTACAGTAATGCCAAGTTTAGCCGAAAAAATAAAAGACGCACGAAAAATTTAGGTAGGTAGGTAATACGGAAAACACAAAAATAAAATGTACAAATTATGAACCGTTACTGACGTAATAAGTTAGTAAAAAAAGTTTTTTCCATGAAAATGAGGTCTCTTAAAGCTGGTAGCGTTTAAACGTTCCGTGATGGTATCAATAGATTTGAGTTCACTGCGGCGTCGGGGATGGTAAACAAATTTTATGGGCATGTAGCCCACAAGGTGCACTAGTCACGGCATTGTGGGTCTACTGCTGCCTTACACGCACTTAACACTATGGCCCCGGTAGAAATTCACCGAAGGAACGAAAAAAAGGAAAAGTTGAAAATAAAAATTAAGAATATTCAGAAGATACAAAGAAAATCTCATGAATATCGGGTTTGATCGTACAAGTTAGATAATTTGCATGGATATAGTTAAAATTCAGGATATAAAACTTTTCCAAAGTTGGGTTTACAAGAGTTCTTTAACCTATACCGAACTATATTTACACCAAAAACCTCTTAAAGACTACTCGTTTTATTTTTATTATCACGTCAATATAAATAAACTATAAAACGGTCTTTTATAATGAGGTTTCCAATTAATTTACAGCCTGCATAACTTCTGACACTACACGTGAATCATTAACATAGTCGTGATGAGTTGCTTACACGTTGTCTGTCTGTGTGACTGTCGCCTCACTGTTGTCGCTTGCTCAAACGTGTGCTGCACCAGTGTTCACTTCACCGAAATCATCATCATCTGTGTGAAAAGCTTCGTCGTCGTGCAAACCAGGATCAGACTCACTGCAAATATTCAATCTGACCGTTTCTTCGTCAGGTTACTGACTGGATCATCAGTTTAAAATGACGATTGACAGAGCCGGCCGGCCACCAGCCCCAAGGCGAGCCTCCTCCACCTATAGAAGCTACGACGAACTCGGGGTTATCGACCGGGCGAAACCCTTGAAGTACCGACATGGAGGCATCGAAGACCTCACCGGCATAGAACAGAACAGGGCCTACAGGACATATGAACCTCAAGACATGGACGATATAACTGTTATCAGTTCGGAAGAAGTTCCAAAACCAAAAAAGAAAATAGCTGAAGGTCTTGCTAATGGTTTTAGAAGAACATTCTCTGTGCGAAGCAGAAGAAACACCGAACCAGAGGGGATACCTTTAGATACTTTCAATGTGACTTGTGAGGAGAATTTCGCGACTGTGAGAGGAGCGCCTTTTGGGAGGCGCCGGTCTTTGTCGAGGGATAGAGGGTCGTCGCTGCTAGGCAGAAGCTCTTCCGAGGGAGATGTGAGGATGGTCCCTCCTCGCGCCCCGCCCGCCGCGCCCGCGCCGCGTCTCCACCGCTGTCTGCGAGCACTGGGCGGCAGCTGGAAGAATCTTTTATTATGTGAGTCCTCGCGATTGTGGTGTAACTGCTTTCTTAATTAATTCTGTACCTATGTTACTGGCGACCGACTTGCCCAGGATTAACCGCTAAGCAGCCACGTACCACTGTAATTAACATCATCTATTAACCGTGTCTAAAAACGTAACCAATGCGTAAACATAACTCTTAACCTTTACAAATCCGGTTTCTTCTCTCATTATTCTATTATTTAAATGGTAGTTAACCGTTTACTGCTCTCGGCTTGTCTGGGTTAATTATTGGTGTGACGGGTACAAATGACCACTAGGAGCTTAGTTAGTTTGAACCTGTGATTAACCGTGTAGCTTAACCGAATTAAAAGCTTTCTTTTATGTAAATTAACTGATTGTTTGTACTGCCAAGTAGGGTGGTAATTAATCTCGGCTTAGGCAGTGTGGCTGTATTTTATTGGGAAATGATACCGCTTAATTAAGTTTGACATAATAGCCGAATGATATCGATGGTTCATTAAAGTTTATTGTGATTTATCGCCCCCATGGCGCCTGGCTTGCTTAATTGACCATAAAGTTTACTACTCAAAAGAACAAATTAGGTGATCAATCTTAGTTTTCGTAAACAAACCATTATGTCAGCTATTTCGTGCCTTATCTAGATACCAATTCAGGCTCAAAACGAACGTCTTTCATATTCGTTCACATAAGCGTTATCGGAGTATTTGCGGCTTCGCGATGTTCTAGGACACAACTTCCTTTAGCCTTGACACTTGGCGAGCTCTAGACTTTGTGTACTTTGCTTTATCGTGAATATTTCACTAACAAACTATTCCATGTAGGTGGCAAACTGACAACTGTTTTTTAAACCTAATTAAAAATGCTTAAACCTTGACTTTAAGTTTGCTCAAGCATTTATAGTGATATTATCACATAAATGTACCAACATCCTGACCATATTTTGTATTATATTGAGGTTTACGCCTCCAAGTACGCCTACATGAAGTGTAGGAAGCGTATATCACATACGAAATTGTATGTTAATGATTTTATATGGTAAATTATTGTTTTAGGCCCATATGGGATGTGTAAATGGTCATTTTATCTCTGTATTGACATTTTGTGGCTACCAATTGACTGTTTTACACGAGTTTCTGCTTATATGTAAAATACGATTTAGAATAATTTACGAAATATTTACTCAGACGGAACAGTTTGCCACTTTAAGGAAAAAAACAATTCAAAGCCCAACTTAATCCTTCCCAATAAAATTCCGTGGAAAATTTTTGCAAGCCCCTCACTGACTATTTCCCAAATAAGAATAGCAGAAAAAATAAATTACAAACAAGGACACTAAAAACCATATCCCCTTGAATTATCGAACACAGCCTTTATGTATGTTCGCTATTATCTTGTGTAGTGTCGCATAAGCCGCGTCAAGCCCCCGCTGCGAGTGGGCTCATTAAGAAAATTGCCTTTTTAATTTTCCGTTACACTGGTCTTACAAGCCCCATGTCGAACAATGCACGGTTAAGTGGAACAAACGCTCTAGTTTTGTCGTGAAAACATACCAGGACATGTGTTGTACATGGATATGTCGACTTAACTATGTATTTACTTATTATGTTTCGTATACAAACTCCAGCAGGCACCGGAGTCTTTGTATCCTGCCAGCTAAAACCTGGGGGTATTTAAGTAAAGAATGAATAGGTTACTTCTAGGCAAGCGTGCTCCTACAGCATTATCGCATTCAATCAGATGAGACCTGGTCAAAAGCGACCCTATCAATAAAAAAAATGTTGAATTTACCTAGACGTACAAAAAATACAGCTTTGCTTCAGCTATCCTCGTTGAAGTTTATTGGCTACTAAAGTTTCTCGCAGACAGATTAACGTCAATAGCAATATTTAATGCAATAATGCTATAGCTGCAATCTCCATAGTTTTATTGCGGCTTTAAAAGTGACTTGGTATCTCAAGTTTCATTTGAATTTCTGCGATCAATAGAAATATTAGATATCGCTCTCAATTCAATGTTTTGGTTTTGTAATATCAGCTCATAGATACATCGTCGTGTAGTAAATATGTAATAATGGGCTAGCCTTACATAATGCCTCATATCAGGAACATTTGGCAACAGAACCCACTATCAGTATGTCAACTCCATACGAATAAAAAAATATTAATGTCGTCTGCATTATCTGGCAGAGTTACAAATGTACGATTTAACATGTTTACTTCAATATTTTTCATGCTTACGTAAGATTTGTTTTTCTGTCTTGTGTAACGTTAATAAATAAATGACATTTGAGGGTTGCTTTGAAACAATTACTTCTGAACAATACTAAAGTAATTAATCTTCTTGTCAACATTTGGCAACACTACGATTAGCGGCTGGAATATCCCCTAATATCACGGTTTCTAAATATCCCTTTCTGTAATATCCCCGGCAGCACTTGGGGGTTGTCACTCCTGTTGACGACTTTCGCCGCACGGACACGGATGGACAGATGTCGGTTGCTTTTGGGGGCATTTTAGTGAAATTAATTTTGTTTGCTCATCTTCTTTCGTTGCTATTAAAACTTGTTAATGAATTATTTAATTCCTTTTTGGGAAAAGGGGTTTTGTGTGATAAATATTAAGTAATAATATTAAGGTATATGGTGTACGTACCTTCGTCTTATTTAACAACTGAAGAGCTACTCTTTGTAGAAAACTCTTCAAAATAATTATTCATTTGTTTGGAATCTTAAGGATCATTGAAACTATTTGAAACATACCTGCAACCATCATTGCATGAGCATTTATGTCCACTTTATGATTAAACTCTTAACATTAAATCAAAGTAAGTAATGAAATGTAACTAAATAATACGTCTAACTTTGAATGGAAAATCTTACAAAATATATTATTAAATAAAAACTTGTTAAAAGGAGAGCACCATGTAAATTAATAAACAATCGCGGTCATACCAGTGGTTATCTATTTTTATCTGCAGTGGGCCTTTCTAGACACCTCACGTATTGACAGGGTCATCGCAGTCACGTCGATAGTCTATAGTACAGAATGTCAGATATCATGCTAAACATACAGTATAGAGTCTTTACTGTATCTTTAGACACAGAATAGAGTCAGTAAACTCTTGTCTTCAGCATGTTTTATCTGACATTCTGTAGGTACATACGCACGGATCAAGTTCTCAGCTTTTCGGCGCCATCTTAGGATTCTGTTTGAAATTGGAATTGCAGAATTCTAGCATGCTTTTTTCAAACGTTCGGAAATTGTAAACGATAGGTCGTTGATCGAGTTAGTTATTTTTAGAAAGTCCGATTTTGTTTTTTTTTTTCTTGTGAAACACGAAAGTGACTTGTTAACAATTTGTGGTTTATTTTTTATTTTTGTTGTTGTTTCTATTGTATTGACTAATGAACAGAAAAAGCCTGTTTTTCAGTTATGGCCGGTTTCTAAAATGATTATTTAAACCTACGTGTTAAAATTGTAAGCTACCTTAATGCCAAAGATTGACAGGTTTTAAGACTAAAGTAGATTTTAATAGAAACACAACTTCAAATTCAAAAATAGGGGTAATTCTATTTCTACCATAACGCAGTTATAGCACCAACATGACAAGTCCAACAAGCCAACATTCAATACCTTGTACCAACGGTCCAACATAACTGGAGTATAAAGATTACCCTCAGATTATTAGGTCAGTGCCAACGACACTGAGATTGCACCACGGCCCGTATGGCCGGTAATAAGGACGTAAGCGGTGCCAATAACCGTCCGTGGCCGCTAGGATACGTTCCGACGTGTTCCAATGATCGTGGATGACATGTTATGATGGACTTTATTAAGTTGTCATTGGCTACGGGACATGTTGTTTAGGTTGCAATTTTCTTATTCACTCTGAAATCCTTGAAAATTATTAAATTACTAGATGGTTAGAAAATAAAGTTCTTTAATTCATCTCTTGCTAGATTTCTAAAAATTGTTTTTTTCAGTTTCTGTTGTTGTTGTTTAGATTTTTTTCCGGAAATCAAAAAACTATCTCCGTAAACTGATACTTTAACTATCACCTCATGAATGTACCTAATACAATCATGATCTACAGAATAAAAAAACTGGCCAAGTGCGAGTCGGACTCGCGTGCAAAGGGTTCCGAACGAATTAATTTTTTTTTACATGATATTTTAACACTACAGACTTCTAATAGGTTTTCCTGTAATCTTTGGGTAAAGATCTATTATCTCCATTTTTTTCAAAATTTTAGGCTCAGTAGTTTCGGAGATAAGGGGGGGGGAATGGTCATTTTTCGTCTAATTTCTTGAATAACTTCTAAACCAGTTATTTTAAAATTATGAAAAAAATATTATTAAAACCCTCACAGTAAGCCCTTTCATTTGATATGTCACACGATATTGTTCAAAAAACTTTTTATTTTAATTTTCTAGTTTGACCTCCAAAAGTGACCCCCATACTAAAAATTTAATAATTTACGTAACGCGTCCGTGTTTGGGTCATAGAAGTCCATATGTGTACCAAATTTCAACGGAATCGGTCTAGTGGATCCGGAGAAAACTGGCTGTGACAGACGGACAGACAGACAGACAGACAGACAGACAGACAGACACCCGAGTGATCCTATAAGGGTTCCTTTTTTTTCGGAACCCTAAAAAAAACAAAGTACCTACATATTTTGATAAGAAAAGTGTGAATAGGTTACTTCTAGGCATAACATAGCATAGTCGGCCTTATAATGTTCCCACTGTTGGGACTCAGGCCTCCTCTCTAGGAGAGGGAATGGGCCATAATCCACCACGCGGGCCCAATGCGGATTGGTAATCCTAGGCAATCCGGCTCAATTATCGATCGCATCACCGCTTTCTAGAAGATGAGATGGTAGACAATCTTGAGCCAAAAAAAAAAACTTAAAACTCTTCAATCCCATACCTATCAACAGCAGGCAGCAACATATTTATTAAAACAATTTAACCAAACCAACTTGCCCATAACAGTATCAGCCCCACTGCGGTTACAGAGGCCTAAATTCATTACAACACCGATATAGTTGAACCCGCAACCCCAGTAATTAATAACCACACCGAAGGCAGGCCTGTTCCTAATTTCCGTCTTATGAATAATATGAATTCCATCCTTCTCGCTTACAATTCATCAATTTGTGTAAGACTGTGGTTCGAGACAAGCCTGAAATTCATTAAGATTGGAAGGTATTGCTTGACAGATGGTGGTGAATGGCGGAACCTTCGTATCAAATAGATTCTGATTTCCTGTCATTTAGACGTACCTGAAACAAATGACAGTCGGAATTGTTAATTTCTAAAACAAGTGAATGTCGGTTTTGACGTGGTCATCACCAATCTTAATATATATAAATCTCGTGTCACAATGTTTGTCCTCAATGGACTCCTAAACCACTTAACCGATTATAATAAAATTTGCACACCATGTGCAGTTCGATCCAACTTGAGAGATAGGATAGTTTTTTGGAACGGGAAAAAACGGGATACGGGAAAAAACGGGATATGCGCGTACGAAGTCGCGGGAAAAAGCTAGTATATATATATAAACTTTCCATTACTGAGTGTCTGACAGACAACGCACAGTCGAAATCACTGGTCGTAAAAAGATGAAATTTGGCATATAGGTAGGTTCTATGGGGAGTGCAGGGGAGCACTAAGAGAGGATTCCACGAAATTCCTACGGGAACGGGAAAGATTATGTTTCTATTTCTTAAAAGTGTACAAGAGCACATGTGGAAAGTCGTTGAATCTAAGGAACACAAAATCACTTTTTATACAACGTACCTAGTTGGCACGAAGTATATGTCATAGGTGCTGCCTGTGTCTTCAATAGGCAAAGCTTATAATTATCGGTATCTACTGAAAAGAGGGCTTTAAAGCCATACTTTACCCATCTTACCTAAGGTTAGACATTAATTGAGAAGACTAATTAGCTCCTGGCCTGGGGTATTTAGTTGTAGGTTTCACAATTTAATTATAAGCTTTCATGCGGATTCCCTTTGTAACATTATCATTGTGTGAATAGTCTGATCAGTAACCTTGGCTTATTATTGTGCTATTCAAAGTTTCCCATTAAATTAGTTAATCTGTTAATTAGGTATGCTTAGATTAGACTTGAAAAAATCTTTGTTGATGCTTATCGATGAATGAATTAAATTCTCAATCGTTTCACAAAATTAAAAGATTATTTTCACCAGGTAATGTTCTGAAGAATGTGTTGCCCAAGTCAACACAAGTCCGATAAGAAATTATAACGATACTAACTTCAGTCATCGGCTTTGCTTAAGTGAAAGTCGAAAATTATCCTAAGAGAACATAAATTTACTCCCGAGATGAAAAGTATCCCATGTCCTACTTAAGTACATATGTACTGAAGTAGGACATACCCATACATAACCGTTACGACTATCAATGATATTCAGATGACAGCCGAGACCAAAGGGTTAACGTGCTTTCCGAAGCACGGAAGAAACACGCTATGTAATGGCTGTTCACCGATCCTCGGACTAACCGCGGCAAGCATAGCTTAACCTCGAATTTTGACCCTTACGGCTATTATTACTTAACCACGAGCTCCTGCTGTATTTATATGTACATTGATTTGAAATAATAGTTTACTAAACGCTTACCCTCCTCGTCGTGAGAAACCACGTCAAAAGCCCCATAAGGTCAATTATATTCTTCAAATACAAATCAATAACTGGCAATAATTGCAGCTACATCATAATAAACAAAGTCGATGCACCATGCATAGGTACTCTATGGCACCATGTTACAAGAAACAACACGATCAATTGCGCGCTGGTCGGCAAATGTCAATTACTAAGCAATCAGTTGTAAATAGCATGTAATAACGGCAAATCACTGGCTTGTTACTTTAATATACAAGGATTTATTTATATTTACTGTGTACAGGGTGTTTCATAATCGTGTTGTACCGTGACACGTCGTGATTGACTACTGACAGATATAAACTGTCAAACAACTGAATGTTCTGGCAAGATTCACATTTCGAAGTTAAGATTTATTACTTATCTTATTTGCTGATGAACAAGATTCATATTTGTATGTAACTTAAATAAGCGAAGTCGAAGTTCTTTTCGCCCTCAGCTATCTACTGTTGCTCAGAAATTGTTATGTTTATTTTGTTTCTAAGTAGTCTGCATCTAAAGCATGCGACATCTAATCAAAATTCATATCAAATTTCTCTTGCTACGTTTCATTAACGATTAAAATAATAATTGTGAAATAAAATGTCACGTTCTTGGCAGTGTTTCTGTATCCTTATTGAACTACACTCATTTAGAAACACCCTGTACAAAGATTAAGGTATATTTACTATATGTATGACGTCACTCTCGGCCATGTTGCTCTGAACATTTCGACTAAGGGCCGGTATTGAATGGCTGCGCAGTGTTTATGCCCAACAGTGTGAATGAAGCCGTAAATTCTATTCGGTGGAAGTATTATCACGGTTTGCCGTATATGGGCAAAAAGAGACCGTTAATCTAGTTATGGTGAGTTAGGGCTACATATTGTGACCGTGTAGGTATTATTTATTGAGCCTGTTAAACCTTAGAATTCACATGCGAGTTAAATATGTACCAAATACAAATAATATGTAACTCAAAAGCGTGCATCAATCATGAATACTACTCTGAAATAAAATTCATCTCACAGAATACTGGAAACATTTTAATTTACTTTCGAAATCCATACGTAAGTTAATAACATCATCTGCCTAGTCTTTTCCCAACTACATTGGGGTCGGCTTCCAGTCAAGCCGGATTTAGCTGAATACCAGTATTTTACATGGAGCGGCTGCCTACCAGACCTCCACAACCCATTAACTGGGTAACACGGTAATTATTATACGTAAGTTAATATGTACAATATAAATACGAAAGTATAAAGTAATTATCTGTTTGTTTGTTACTTGGCGCCTGGCTACATCATAACTAGATCAGGACTTAGGATATATTTTAAATTCGCGGGCAGCAGCTAGAGTTTCATAAAGTTTGGTCAAATTTTTTTTTTCGTTATTCTGAATCTTCAAAAAAATTCCATTAGCAATATGGAATTCGAACCAAATGTTCTCTTTACCATCAGTTTTTACCGTTGCTTTTTCCCCAGATGTTTATTAGTGTGTCCCACTTTTAATTTCACGCGATTTCGCACTGATCATATGTTTTCAAGTCCTATTGTTCTCTCGCTCATATAAACTTACTTTAATTGACACTTCGTATGTTACGATTGGTCTTGCAACGATTTACAATCGATATTGTATTTCGGTTACTTTCAGTTATCGAATGTCAAAGATTTCTTTATTTTTATTGATATTCTTCTTAATATAATAAAGTTCTTATTTTTCATTCATCCAGCAGCTGATCCCATAACATACAAATTTAAATTCGTAAACTTAAGTTAGCCTTTTGAGTCTGATGGAAATATTCGCGAATTTGAGCTGTTATTTTAACAAAACTAATTAATTTTCACAAAAGTAGTCTCACATTTTTATGAAACACAATAGAACATTGTAATTTAAATAAGTTTACTGTGCCAGGACAAAGCTAAATTAAAATATGAACATTAATCATTACTACCTTTCTTAATATAATTATAATATAATAATAATTAAACAAATTTTGTTTTGCTCATTGGCCTGTAATTAAACAAGCGTGTTAAACACTGAATATCTATCAACACTAATAATTTTATCAAAACGGCCGTCTATCACAATGGCACATCTCAAGCAACAAAGAAAGTTGTCAGTATTTTAATAAATACCCTCTTTTGTCCTTAAAAAAATCCCCTCTCGCTTCAGACATTGGACAAAGCATTCGTGCAAACATTTATAAAAAGTTAAGCATTTCGTTTTTCCCGGCACGATTGTCCCTCCCTTTTAGGGAGTAACAAGAGGACATTTGCATTTTATGGATAGCCTAGCGAAGATATCATTTCTGCACTGTTATAGGTATAATAGAGAACACTTATTTTGTGACGTTTTTGTAACTAAAGGGCAAGTGTAAACGGTGATAAAGCAATACAAGACAATATGGAAATCCGTAGCATGTATGGAGCCATCATTCTCCCATATCCTTACTAATATTATAAATGCGAATGTAACTCTGTCTGTCTGTTTGTCGCGCTTTCACGGCAAAAATACTGAACCGATTTAAATGAAATTTGTTACAGAGATTGTCTAGAGCCTGAAAAAGGACATAGGCTACTTTTTATCCCGGAGTATGTTCTCTAGGGACCACGCGGGCGAAACCACTAATTGTTTATAAATAATTACCATAATCTCTCTTTTCCAATCAATGTAAAACAGCAAAAGCTGCGTGACCTTTTCAGAACAATGAGAAGAATATATTAGACTAAACCGATTACAAGCTATCGCTAAAATACCATAAATGATATGAATAAATAACGCTTAAGTAACACAAATAATAATAGAATCGAATCTTTAAAATAAAATGCTAAAATCAAAATCTCTTTCTTCACTTTCAATATCGTCTATTCAAAACGTCCGTCCACTTTTACTTTTTTTATCAAAAAATCAAACGGTTTGTTTCGCAAGACGACAAGTCTCACAAAAAGTTGGACCTCGTATAAATTCTTTAGGTACGTCGACTTGGATTCTCTGAGCTATTATTTGAAAGCATGTGCCCTTTGCAGGCTGCCTTCAATACCTTTATTGTTCGTCCCTATACGCTCTGGCCTTTTGTGTCTACCCTCCAACTGAGGGCAAACTGCAAAAGTGCTTAACTCTGTTTTTATTTATTTTATCAGGTAAATCGTTTATCGACAAAAAGATATAATTTGTAGCTTTGATGGAGACGATTTCTTCGAACAATAAAAGCTGAGAAAATCTAGAATCAGATATCAATTCGAACTCACAAAATAATGGAACAAACAAGTCTAAACTTGAATTTGCCATTGTGATTTCTCTAACCTAATAATATTTTTCCAAGTAAAGACTACCAAACACACTTAAGTACCAAACTAAAGGAAAAAAATGTCCTACTTTTTCCTCGTGGAAAAACAACTTGTGGACACTTATCAGCTCAGTAGATCCTTCTATGACTAACACTCCTAGAAACTCTCCAAATGGTAAATACCGATTTCTCGTCAAACTAAGGAAATATTATAACAAAAAAGTTCCAAGAAAAATAATTGAAATATCTGCCAAAGTTGACAAAATGACGTTATTTGATTTACCTCTTTTTGACTCTCAACCGTGGCCTTGTGTGTGGGTGAAAAACTTGTTTTTAACTTAAGTGCGTTAAGAATAGGGTTGATTTTCCTTTGTATTGCTATGAATACGGTTATTAGGCGGAATTAGCCAAAGTTTCGCGACACACGTGCGAGCGATTACAATGGATTAAGAATCTCTCCCTTTCTATACAAAATTTGATCTATTGAAGTGTTGAGTTGGGAAGTTTGATAAATTGACCTATTAGAAGTAAATAATATAAAGTTTTGATAGTCGTTTATTTATTGTTGTTGTTTTTGTTTCAGGTAAGTACTTGAGCTGTTAACCCGTTTCTACTCGAGCACGAAAGTGGAGTTAGAGAGTGTTTGAAAACTCATTTATTTGTGAGTTTTCAAGTGCTTCTAAATCTGACTTGTTCCTCGCAAAATGATGTGAAAGTGGAGAATGATCTCTTATAAGCGTTGCAAAACTTCAGTCCTTTCAAGTAAGTTATTAATATTACTACTCGTAGTGAACCCTTCGCTGACAGTGATGATTACATATTTTGATAAAAAAATGACGATCGGAGTGTATTTCATTAGATCAAAAAATGTTTCTGTCCTTCCTGATAATCAAACTTTTTAGACTAGCTTTGCTCGCGGCTCCTTTCGCGTTCAAGTTTGACTTTCGCAAAAAAAGTAGACTACTTCCGTTTCCAGGGACCTATCTATATCTGTACCAAAATGTACATCAAAATCGGTTTAGCGATTTAGGCGTGAAAGCGTAAAATACAAATATACTCACTTTCGCATTGGTAATATTAGATAGGATGTTCTTCGACACTGACCAGCAGAATAGCAGTACACTTTTCCTGCATTTGATTAAGCTCTAGGCAAAATACATGCAACATCCGCCAGCCGGATGTATTACCCAGATAACACAAACAAAATGAAAGTGAATCAGAAAACAATTACGTTAGATATAGGCCGTGATATCGCCCGGTATCGGTCGTCAATCGGTGCCACCTGACCCGCGTTGTGATCGGCGTAATTATAGTAAATATACTTCATATAAATAGTTGGATTATCGGCACATCTCGTCTTTAGAAGATGCAGGCGCGGATATGGCGGTAGGAGCTGGTGTAAGACATAAGAGATTATCTTATCAATGTGTGTCTATTTTCTAGTGGCGAACTTCCATGATAAGCAGTTTATTAGGTACCTGCATAATGAGCAATGGAAACTTGGTTACGTATCGCGGGATCCTCACTGCTCTTAGCGCTACGCTGTCTTTCCGCAGTGTAAGGCAGATCAATTAAGGCTTGTATTCATGCCAATGACCTTGTACATATAAACGGAGCTAACTACCCCTCTACGCGCCACTCCGCTACCCGCATTTTTATTATTTTATAATAAAAATACTACGTGTTTTAAAAAGTAACAAAACCAAATCATTTTCGTTTGTATTGCAAAGCAGTAAATATTTTTTTTAATCTCTTTTGAAAAAAAAAATGCAGGAGTAAAATGGTTTCATCTCAACGATTTGGAGGTGATTTGGTGTTTTTTTTTTCTTATTATGTGATACCGATAGACAAATTTTGGCTATAATACGAACCATATCATGTAGATAACTTACTATTTTATTTTTCAGATTTAATTTCTCTGTTAGTTCTGAAGAAAAGCTGCTTCATTTGCACGCTATTTTAAGCGTTTTTCGAGAGAGCAGCCTTAAACAAACCAAACAACAGATTGCATTTTAATTTTCCAATTATCTTACTTGTTTCAAATTCTAGCGCTGCAACAGCAAACATTTGCATGTAAATATTTCAAATAAGTGTCCGAAACTTCAATCACCGCTTGCTTCTAAATCTTGCCCCACACCAAAACGCTTGCAGCGAGTGTTACTCTCCCGCCCTTGACGAGGCCGAAGATATTCAGCCAGATAAACATGTCCACTATACGAAAACTGTTTACTTTGACGCCGTTGTGTCGCTTTCGGCACTCAACGGCTATAATTCGTAGGTTCGGGACCAAATCGATCTTCCAACGCACTTGGCTGTAATTTGGGATCTATTATGGACGTGGGATGCTATTGATTTCGTAATGGGACGCTATCACGGAGAAGTGGACGTTCTAAGAGCAGTGTTTGAGATTTTGATGGATAGTGTTGCTTATATAGTCAACCTTATGATAATAACCATGCTTTTACTGCTGGAAGTAAAAGCGTTAGTTGTCAAACATGTAACGGCAGATTGATATCTTGAACTTTTCTCTACTTAGTACCAACTTATGGTAATGTTTTTACCATTAAATGTTAGTTCTAATGCTAAAAGGCACAGAAACATCGCCCATAAATAATTTAAAATGATCATAACTTACGTAGAAACATAAACTACGATGACTATCTGTACCTGCATAAGACACAGCTTAATGTCGTCATACTAAACGACCTGGAACTTTGAAAAGCGCCGAAAGACAAAAAGATATAATCTAGCCATTACGAATGTATGTCAGAACAATAAGAAATAAGCACAAGTAACTTTCCTTTGTTTGCTGCAGTCCCTAATGATGGGTAATCCTGCCAATCTCTTATAAAAAGGAAACGTACCCTTAATTCCGCCCAACACAAGTAATCCAGCAAGACTTGTTAGTAATGAATGGAGGAGCAGGAAAATATATACGTTCAGCTTTTCTTAACATACGCGGGAGGAAGGAAAACGGTAGTAAAAATGTTTATGAGGATTTAATGGGGTTAGAAGAAATAAAGTATTCATAATATCTTCTGTAATGAAATGACTAAGCAACTTATAATCTGTGATAATAATGAAAAATTTGATTCCACTACATGATGTCCAGATTTAAATTTGAGATAAGCATATTTTTAAATGGAACTAGACGTATTCTAAAAAGAAACGTCTGGAAAAGTTGAAAATAAATGTAAAATCACGATCAAATAGAAACGTTTGAAGCAAATGCAAGATATCATTAAGAGAAATCGCAACTTGAATCGAGATTCACATACAAATTTGCGGTAACCGTCCAATAGATAGAAGCTGAATGATTTTATGACCAATTAGCGCATTGGAAACCGCCATAGGAGATTATGCTTGAAATTCAAAGTAGTAAAGTGGACTAGTTTTTAATCTTAGGCTCCCTGGGACTTTATCTGCGTTGAATTCCATATCTCATGCTTTGTAAATGTCAACGGTACGGTATAAGAGTTTAGCTGGACCTGTCATGGTTGTTGAGTCTGCTGTTTTTGCTATTGCTGCACGAGTTTCTTTATTTTTAACTGTATTTAGTTCGGTTAGGTGAAAAATGTCAGGTGAAATAGTTTCCGTTTTATGTGAATGTAGAGTATTTCATGTGATTTACTCACTGGCATTAAAAATCTCACGATAATCATCAACTTACGAGTATGCTAATAGTTATTTACTAAAATAAAATTCAATATTTGCTTCGACACCTTCTGCTATAAAATTCTTATCTTCCATGTATGTTTGCCAACCCAAGAGAAGATACCGGTACATCGTGTGAACGTTAACTTTATGACCGAAAATTACTAACAAAAGTGCGCAAAATTACATTTTTACATTTCCGTTAATAATCGTCTTTCTCGATTTAGTGGGTTTTGACCGCAAATATGGAAGTGTTGACAGATATTTTTGTAGGTGAAAGAATTAAAAATCCACCGTTACGGATGGTGTTGGACAAATTTGTTCAACACGTATTCCACTTAAGATGAGGCGTAAAATTTTATTGACATTGTTGACAAGGATCTTGTAAACTTTCATAAATTATTGGACCAAAAACAAAGTTTAATTTACGACAGAATTCAAGTTTTCTCAATTCTTATTTTTAAGCTTTCAGGTTTTACTTGCCTTAAAATGTTAATGTGTCTAATTTGCAGCCAGTTGTGTAACACAAAATTTCCACAACATACATAACAAACAGAGGATGTAACAGTCTTAACAATGCTTTTAACAACAAAATTACATTTGACGTTTTCAGCTTTTTCTTCAAGCTTCTTTAAGTACCTCTATACAATGTTTATTTCATATTTTCCGATTATGCAACTACCAAACGCAGGAAACCCTTCGATTTCCAAATTCTATTTAAAAATCGTATTACACACAGTATTACCGTTAACTTAATTACAAGAAATGGAAAGATCGCCTTTTAAAGAAAATCAGCTTGCATATGCAACCATATGTTGCGACATATAAATTACATGCTGACGAATGTCCATCACAAGTATGGCAGTTTTATCTCTTAATTTAAGTTAACTTTTCGACGTTCTGGGTGTAGCGTGAAAGTGTCACATAGTGGCTGGCACAGGCAGATATAGCAACAGTCCCTATCTGTAGTTCTTTTCTTGTTTCTTCACAATTAGTATACTTCAACGTCATCATCCACCATAATCCGACTTCGCTCATTACTGAGCTTCTTCTGTCCATCCCTACGTTGCCTGTGCTAGCCTCATCTGTCTGTTGCCTGTTGCAGAACGACCAAGGCTATCTTCACATCAACATTAGTATCAATTTCAATTTTTTTTTTTCAACTTTTCTTGCTGCGTCTACCCTGCCTTCTTCTGCAATAAATTCACTAACTTACCGTCTTTTAAATACTTTATCAGTCAAAAGAAAATTAAATACACGTTTAAAATTATTGGAACTTGTAAATAAGTAGGTATTATCTTGAAAAGTGGACATTTATTTATTGCTCCTTGCACGTCGAAATGATAAACTTACAGCGAAAATTTAATCTGATGGAGGCCATTTGGGCATGGAACTGAAATGCAGAACTTTAGAGTGCAATGATTTAAACAAAATCTGATGTCACTCTGCATGTACTTGACAAAGGAAATTTAGCACAATTAACCACGAAAGTAGATGGGTAAATTGATAGACACAAATAAACGATATACATGTATTACAAGAAAGTGGTGAAGGAACTTCAAAATGGAAAACTACAGTATTAAAACGTACGGCAAGGCTAGCTTTTATGTTGTCTTCATCATCAATCCGTTTTAGCTTTCAATAAGATTTCTGTCCCATTCTTGTAATTTGACCCTGATCCAGACAGAAGT
This sequence comes from Lacanobia wlatinum, assembly GCA_947578705.1. Lineage (NCBI taxonomy): Eukaryota > Metazoa > Arthropoda > Insecta > Lepidoptera > Noctuidae > Lacanobia > Lacanobia wlatinum. The sequence continues at coordinate 22,805,505 of OX388029.1, forward strand.
CGCGTCCGCTTATGACTTACGCTTACAATCACGTCGACAGCTGCCCAGATTTCTCATCAAGTAATTACATAACGCGTATCAGGATTGAGTTATGACTCTGTAATTGCAATTTTATCGATACACTACCGAATCCACCAGGCTTTGACCCCACCGATAATTATAGCCCAAGTCAGAAATTATGTTTTCTTTGTTTATTTTAAAGGTCTTAATTAAATTTTATTTATGTCTTGTAAGTAGTAATGGACACGTATCGTCCTTATACAGTTACAGATGAAAAAACAGGTGATGTTTAATGGGCTGTTATTATTTGGCTAATGACAGGGATTAAGATCGAAGAGGTAATATAAATTACGAAATTCAGCCATAAAGTTTCTATTGATGATAGCAATCGCCTACGCCATGGCATTAAGTGGCGCCTACATATTAAATTGAACTACCGGAGAAAATGTACTGAAAGCTTTTACGTCATCCTTAGGATTTATCTTACAAACTGGTCAAGATTTATAATCGGTTCCTTCAGCATCTGTTTCTTTTACTATTTTGCTGACACTAGCAATTTTATCTCTATCATTAGTGTTGTTACTTTGTAAGTCATTTTCCTGATCAACGCACTTAGCAGATGTCGTGTGTCTTGCATTTTTTTGTCTTATATTTGTAATTGTATGTAACCAGCCAGTGTACTTCAAGCTACCTGTTTACACTTATATGCCAAATAATGACTGCATAATCTCACGCTCAAATCTTAGCTCAGTTCGCACCCAAATGATTGCTGGTTTGATCATAGTTTGACAGTTTAATATCGCTCTGTTTAATATCAGCTGCCAATATATACCCACCATCATGTATGGCAACATAGTACATATTAATAAGTGAACGTTGAATACAGTAACAACCTTGTTGATATGATGAATCCGGCTGATAAGTCTGATACTAAATGAGCAATTTGACTATCGGAAGATATAGTAAAGATTAGCGTTGTAAATTCTAACCTAGTTCAGGATTGATTGTTTCCATATCATGGTGAGTGTAGGTACTTGGTGTTGGAAACACTAGGAAGAAGTGGTGACGGTCGTGCGTTTATGCAGATTGTCTTCATGCAAATCTTTCACGTTCAAAAAGTGCTGATTCTCAGCCTAGTTTCAATTTTGTTTTTCTGCCCTCTGTTATATCTCCTTCTATATTCTTTTCTGTTTGCACGAAAAACAATATTTCTATTATTATATGAAGACTCATAAACAAAACAATATTTCCTTGCCAAGTCCTACCCAACCCTTTATCAAACATCAGTACTAGGCCAACTGATTTGTTTATCGTTCGTAAACCAATAAGGAGCGTCGGTAGCTCCCTTATTGGCACAAATTGTGCTCCTACTGAACGACAAACACAATTTTGTGCCCCTCGCGTTACCAGCACACTTGTATCCACTTGTTTATATCAGACAGCCTTGTACACGTGCTTTATCTATATCTTGGAACGAAGTGTGTACAAACAAGAATTGTTTTTAATATTTCATGGGAAGTAGGTCTGATCTAGAATCGAAGGTTGATGTTTGAGATTAAAAACAGCACAAAACCATTTGATAAGATCTAACAATATGTATCACAGAAGACAACATTCGAAGGACGACGCTAATTGCCGTTTTAGTTTTGATCAAATACTTATATTTACAAACATGTCAATGCAAAGTAACATAAAAAGTTAAACTAAAGGGCACATGAACCGGACAACCATAGAAACTTGTGATGTGACACACACATAAAAAGGCAACGTTCATACAACATCAAAGATGTTCACAGGCTCGCACCCACTCTAAAATCAAATAGGCAAATATTGATAAAATGCAAAGCCGATAAACTTGGCAGATGTCTCAGTGTTCAGGAGGCACCCTCCCATATAATTTAATGTCGTAGGGGGATTCACAATAGCTATCGATTCCTTTGTGCCCGAGGGAAATCGCTTCTTCATCCACGTTTTTACAATGTCACCGCAAAACAAGCGAGCATCGCACAGTCGCCGGCTGGAGGTAAACTGTACATTATTATGCATTAAGAGGCTAGGGAGATAAATAACTGGAATATTTACTTACGCACATACATATTTATAGCGTTTGGTTTTACGATTTCTGTTTTTGCTGTGGTTTGCTCAGTTTCTGTTCACACATTGTGAGTTATTGCTTGTCTTGTTTCTCTTTTTACCGTCGGAGCTAGCAAAACACAAAACATTTTTTAACTGTTTAAACTATATAAGGAATTATTTCGAAAAGTTAAAATTTTACAATTGATTGAGTAATCCGGATTCAAAGTCGTACCTATTCATCCAAAAATATAATACCCCAAATTAACATACTGAAACCAATCCCCAATCCGAACATTAATCTCTCAGGTAAGGAAGTGAAAGACCAAAGCAATAAATTAAAGTTGGTTACATCGAATCATCACGTTGCCAAACCACATTGTTTCCACCTTCATAATTCTAATTTAGGAAAGGAAACACTTGGCGATGATTCAGAGGGAATCGGTGCTGAATAATTAATAGGGTTCTGGGGAACAGGGCCGGCTGAATGATCGCTGCTGGCAGATCTATTGACGCTACTATGGGAGACGAACTCGATTGTCATTCGAAACAAATGAGAGAATAATGACATACTTATGACATAACATTTGAATATAGAATGCCACCGTATGGAAACCAAACGCAAAATTATGACAGCCAAAGAGTTCGTCAAAGCAGACTTATGACATATTTAAGATATGACATTTGAATATTTAAATTATCGCGTGTCTCTGTATCGAAATGCAAAAACAATTGAATAACAAGTTTTTGACAAATATCTTTTTGATTTCGCAGAAGTGAGTGGTGAAGATAAAGATATTGGAGACAGTGGGTGTGAGTATTATATGCCCTGAAAACAACCTAAAGGTCGCAGTGATATTTGATGTAATTGGAGATGAAATTATAGATATAAAAGATCATTATAGGCAATTTTGTAGGAAATAAAGTTGTTAAACAAAATTATGTGTTGGATCGTTGATTTTGTTGCTTGGGGCGGTGTTGTTAATACAGTTAGCTGAAGCAACAATATTATTATTGTTTGAGAACATTAAATAAATACCTTTGTATTGTATAAAATTCTCAGAATATCAACAATCTTGAAAAAATGATCGAATTTCAAGTTCATTTCTATTCAGAACACTAGTCAAACATTATTTCTACAAAATATGTATGTACACGAAACTCGCAACTTCCAAAAGAAGAAAGATGTTATCGTATGGTTCAAAAGTCAGGTAAATATCAGACCAATTTCGTTCATAGTAGAAAATAAACGGTTTCATCGCAAAGGCGGCTCCGAAGGGGTTAAATTAGTATTTTCGCCAACCTTTGTCGTACTCTTCGCAGGCGGACGGAATACTTAAGTTTTTCCACGTTTTATAGAGCCGATTCAGTAGCAAGATTTGGGAGAATTTCTTCTACACCTACAGTATATTTTCTCAGTCTGTCGGGTTCCTTACCGTGTTATTTGTCGACCGACTCGCAAATCTCTGCATAATATAAAATGCAAAATCTTTAGAACTCTCATTTTGAACGTGAGAACTGGCGCGATCCGTTTTTTTGTATTTTCGTTGTTTGGCTTTGTTTTTGCTATTGTTTGGTTTAGAATTAGGAGAGTTGTCTATCTTAGCTTCAGTGATAGAAATACAGACCATTTTCAACTTGATCTAATTCTAGATCACTCTTCTACATCAAAGTCTATGTTCACATCTAATCCAATCCAACGGTTAATAGCTTTGACACATAGTAGAGGTCGATAGAATGGACACGTTGTTGCCCACTAATTTAATCAACACCCGTCTACAAAATCTCTTACTATGATTGATCTGCCTTCAATATGATTGCACCCGGGCCACTGTATCGTTTTAGTTGTCCATCTTCATTTATCTTTCGAATCCCACATTTATGAAAAAATATAGGTATGCTTTTAAAATGAATCAATAATCAAAAGATAAAAAATATAGATGAAACACTCGCAAAAGCAGATCAAAACATTGGAATTGGCAAAAGAACCTAAAAAAGTAATTTAGAACGCTTCATTTGAAATTACGAACAAATTTTTTCGAGGTGTCCCCACATATTTTGAATTTCCAACGAAGAATAATTGGAATATTTTTCCTTAATTTTTCATTCAGCTCAGTGGGGCACTGAATCCCTCGGGTTTGCTTTTACTTAACGGAAACCTTATTTAAAATAAACAGGCTGGTGTAAACGGCCGACGTGCCTAAAATTCTGAACGCGTCGATACCGGTGTATTATTTTCACTGGCAATAAAATGAACGCGACCTAAAATGTGTTTTTTGTTTGTTTTAACTTCTCTTTATTTATTTTGCAACGCGCGGCGGTGATATAGAGGTATGTCGATTGTATCTATTGTGTTCTGAGATACAAGTATTGACTTATCTTTTAGCTTGACAATCAATATACTCGCACTTGTTGATACAGCTCATGTCACTTTCATTTATGTCAGACAAATGTGTACCTACTGAATTCAACGTTAAGTATTTCATTTCTCTTTTTGCCCCAAAAATCAATATTGATTTCAGATTCAAACTTGCAATTTTGTTAATAAAGGCGTACGCTGTTACGCAATACCTCAATGTAACACCAGGTGCCAGTCACTTGTAATTCTAGGACCAAGCTTAAGCAAATTGCTCTAATTCAATCATTCCTTTACGAGGTTTCAGACGTAATAAACCCGATCGATCGCTAACAACGGAGCGTAAACGTTTGCAGTAAATGACGCCTACTGGCGACTCGACCGAACAAATCCAGGTTTATGACATTGTTACAAGCGAAATCTTTAATTTTACAACGCAGTTTATGTTAATAAACGTTTCGAAAGTAATTTATTGGGAACATGTCAATAAAATTGGGAATAAATACAATTTATTGAAATTAGTAATACTTCCCTGAATTATTTTTTAACTGTTTAATCGAACTCTGGCAAAATTTTCAAGACTGCTTCTACAGCTTTCGCTTGTCTTATGTATTTTGAGGGAGTAAGTTCTTGGGAGGTCTTTACTTACAAATTAGGTGGTTCAAGATCTAATTAAGATCAATATTCAAATTCGTTCAACAATTACTGACTGACAGCTGTGAACAATTTTATAATTAAACTATAGTTTCAAGAACAAATATTTATCAATCTCGACCATCAAGAACTTGGCATTTGCATTGGTTACAACGAGATTATTTAGATTGTATATCTAACTGTACCTAAAGGTGAGGTGTTTGCTAATAATAACTGAGGTCAGCAAGTGTTTAAGGATCTGTTTCAAGTGTCCGCTCATGTTGATCAAGATATCCAGAATGGGATATTCCATATAATATGATAATTGTGACTATATTTCTAACATCTAGCTCTCTGTAGCTTTACCCTGTCGTAATTTTGGTCCAATCGCTCATACAAAGTCCTATACGCAAACTGCAGGTTGTACACGAAGCTATAACAAAACATAAAATATACATACAATCGATCAGCCTCACGAGGTCATATTCGAATGAACCTCTCAGTAGCACCCATTAATCTCCATGTGTCAGCTACTTAACTAAGTAGCTTATAGTAACCACAACTCGAGTGGGTAAACAAAACTAAGCCAGGAATGACTTAGCTGCTCCACTTAGAACTTCTAAAGTAGCAACTCTTAGAGCGAGCGTACAAATAGAGCTAAGCGAGGAATGACAGAGCTGACCATTCGCATTATATGTAAAGTTATTCGTCGCTAGCGCAGGTAGTTCATCCCACACTCCGTCGCAGCGGCGCCAGCACAGAACAAACCTATACATTTGATCTAAAACCAATCTAAACGCTCAGTAAAATTGATGAATTCTCTAAACTGTTGTTTTGAGGTTACCATATTTATGTCTAAACATAAATTCGTGGCTTATTTGTTGTTAGAAGTTCTTCTTGGCGATTTTAATTCAATGTTTACAGCTTGTTCCTCGTTAAAGCTTTTGTTTATGTCTAGATTAAAATTTATGTGAAATATGTATGATGGTAACGTTTACAAAACTTTTTATTTTATCATTTAGTAAGTATTCTTTTACGCTGTACTATACTTTTTTATCTTGTACTACCATATTAACTGTGCATTTTGTATCTTCAATAAGAAAATTAGCATACACACCAATATTATCATTCAGTTTGCATACATGTCTTTGAAATTCTCTGACATAACGTTATATTCCAATGTTTATTTCCGCATTAAATTGCGGAAAAAAATCTAGCACCCATTTAGAATTCCTGAGTCGACTGTGTACGTTAACGTTGCTTTGTGTTTCAAAACTTGCGAATTCCAATATATTAGTGGCGCCTAGTGTCCTTAGCTCAAGTGATTAAGTGTACAAGCAGTGTACCTCAGACTTCACTTTTACCTAGTTAGCAATCGACGGCCGACAGACGCCATGCTGCACGTCTCGCCGTATCAATCATGTTACGTCGGTGTTGCCATCATTCTAAGCATTTTTTATAGCGGTCTCTAAGCAGATTATCTTTGAAATATTTTTTCTTGTGCTATCTCGGCAAAGTTATTAAGGTAATGGAGATTTATCATGTTATATTAGTCGGGAAAAGCCCACTATATGGCGCTGGTGTATGCTTAATTAACTTGCTTGCTGCTTAACTTGATTACTAAGCACTTACTGACCGTGCAACTGGACCTACGACTTACCAGTGGACACTGCTATTCATCTCTACATAATCATCGTCATAATTCATAACATGGAGCAAGTGCTTGGTATACATACAACTCCTTTCCTTTTTTCCAATCTTCATAGTTCTGAAGATCCGTCAACCAAGTGTTTTCCACAACTTTGGGTAATTCTAGAACATTCACAAAAAGTTTAGCCTAGACCAAGGCAGTCAACACAGAGTTCGTACGAGCAATGAGTAAGTCACATAATATTTTAATAATATTTCTGGCAACCCAGTACGCGTGCGCGGCCTCAATGGCGAGCCAATAGCCGGCGATAATTGAGTCGCCGGAGCCTTATAATTGGCGCCTTTTTATTTAATAACACACCGCGTAATTGTTGCCAGACTATGACGGTGACTGCTAATGAAAAACGAGGAAATAATTGTACTACCAACAGTTTTATTGACACTCTACATCTAGGTACATTTACTTAGCTTGACAGGCCATTGAACTATCAAAATGGCTAACATAGTTGTTAAATTGGATTAGAAATCAGTTGCAACTGCAATGAGCAATAACAGGTTGAATTGAGTTCGCCTAATGTAAGTAGTTTGCCTTAGTGAACGGTAATGATTTGCAGAATGCAACGCTATGAGATCATTAATGAACTTTAAATGTTGTAGCATTTCATTAAGATGACAACTTGCATATTGGAGATTCTATTAAGAGTATTGGAAGAATCTTTGTGACGTTGGCTTTCGGAATTCACAAAGTAAAAGCATAACTTTGCAATCTCTTTAACCATTTCGCTGCAAGGAACGCTGGATAACCACAAATAAATTACAGAAAAGAATCTAAAGCGCTGACATTTATCCCTCAAGGCTCAAGTCTCGGTCGCTTTGGAAGCCTGTGCCTTTTAAAAATCGACTTTTATAGTTCTTTATTCTCCTCAGACTAACCGTAGTCATTTCCAAGCCATAAATTGCTATTTATAGACATTTCGTTCATTTTCTTGTCGACTCGCGTTTTATTCTCAAATGGATTGATCGTAAATTGTGACAAATTACATATTTGTGTCAAATGTTACTCGGTATTGTGATGTTTTGCTCTTGAAATGTTTTGAATGTTAGCTTTACATTGCTGTTAAAGTTTGAACGATATGACAGCCACAAAGATTCCAGACACGTTGTATAACAAACATAAGCAAATGTCATTTCGTAACAGATAATTTTAGGGATGGTATGTACAGCAGTCATAAATATAACATGGACGTCGGTACAATGCGTGAATTTTACAGCGCTTTTATTTTACGAGGCTCACTAAAACATTTCGGTCCCTACAATAAAATAGTCCGTGTTTTTTACGACACCTGAACGTGAATGCGCGTACCAAAGTGATTTTGGACCAATAGTGTCGGGTGTGGGACGATAGTTGGTGTATTACTTACGAATCACCTCACGTCACTAGCCGCTGCAGTGTTAAAGGTTGCGGCAAGCGAGATCTGTTCTGTTAACAGCCATTAAAATTGGACTGACTTCTCTAAATGGGGTCATGGTGTTAAAGATCGCCGTTTCCTCATCTTCGGGACTGTTTAGTTCAGTTGGTTACTCGTTTTCTGGGTCTTGGTGATTGTGGGCGTCTCCTACTCTTCTTTTCCTCCACAGCAATTTTATTTTAGTGTCTGTATTAGAGACGATTATGCTTCAGGCAATGTTCATGTTTTCACAGTGCATCCGCTACTATATTGGCTAGTTTATGTTCCTTCCTACTACGCTTCAATAAATAAGCTCCACAGTGAAGTGTAATGTTATCATTATTTCATATAAACTTCACATTCACATCCTGTGGATCATATTATTGCCACGTCCAATAAGTAAGCCTTCCTGTTTAGAAACAATTGACTGTACATTATGCTCCGTTTTGAAATTATTCTCTTTTACATCAGAGCTCTTTGGTTACAATTACAACCAGCCAGAATGTTGTCGTTCTAATAGGATTTGAAGAACAAGCGCAAGATTAGGTTATGGGAAAACAGATGTTGTATTCTCTTCAAAAACGGTAGCGTCAGATCAAGAAAACAAACCTTAAAAATTCGCAGTAAGTAGACCATAATATGTGTAGCTTATTCGAACATGTCGCTTTACTTCGCACACTACATTCGATAACTTTAAGAGCCTGCATCGTGCACTTAGGATATTACCCACCCGGAACGCGATAAACTAGTCCGACTACTGGCTTGTTGTCAATATATTTGTCAACGCTATCACAGAAATAGCACAGAGGATTATGAAACTTGATGTTTTGTGTTCAAGTATTAGATCAGAAGTGGCGTAGGTAGCGCATTCCTGGTGGTGTGGGCCCAAATGGCATCTATTATATTGTCTCCACATTCCGAACGGAGGTTAGGCATGAGATATTTATTGCCACATGTGTGTCCTTCGATGGATATGGCCGGCATTACGGAAAGAGGTGGATCGGAGAGAAGATTTTGTGTAAGATAAAATAATTTAGCTAGGAACGAAGTGAGCACTAAACCAGGATTGTTGTAGGAATATATTAGTATATATAGAGTAAAGATAATCTGACGGGTATACCCGTAGAAGATCAATATTTTTTTACGTCTCATCGTTGTCGTATTTACGTATTAAAGCGGCTCGCCTGTCTGCCGATGTCAGAATAGTTAAAAAATAATTTGCACAAAGTATGAAAATGATGGTTCTTCGATTTGAACGGGGTGTATTTGTTTCCGGCATCCTTCTCTGTTATTATTAAACGGAGCACTGTCTTTTTGTGCCGTTAAAACTGCCTGCAATCTGCATTCTAATGTGTCTACAGTTTAGGTTTGCTAGCACATGTATCAATTTTAATACATGTATGGACTTTCCCTTCTATTAGAGTGAAAAGGTGTCGACAGTCTTAGTATATCTTGTGATTCATTTTAAAATCCTCGAGAAAGGGGAAGTGAAGATCCGGCTTAAACGTGTTTTCTTTTCTTTCTTTATTCACGTTGATTAAAATTCTTTTGTAACATTAATTTATTAAGTAGTTTCGATGTAGCACTATCTAGCTTGTATATACCGATAAGCTATTCAAGAAGCAGGAAAACGTCGTTAATATATTACAAAACATAGATTTACTTACTATGTTAACTTTCTAATAGATATAGATATTTTTGATTTTATTTCCATCATCGGACCACAAGACAAACTGCGATGCGCCACCGATACATGGTGGACATCACACGCACAAAAGTTTTGGGAACACATTCATTGTGCGTACAGCTAAGGAGTGGAATTCCCTGCGAGATTCTGTGTTTCCTGTTCAATACAACCTGGGAGTCTTTAAGTCAAGAATGAATAGGTTACTTCTAGGCAAGCGTGCTCTATCTTCGACTACATCATTGCTTACCAACAGGTGAGATAGTGGTCAAACGCGTGCCTATTAAAAGAAAAAAATAACACCACTATCAGCACAACAATGACAAAAAAGGTATAGAATACAGACAAAAACAGTTTCTTCTGTGCTATACTTTCTCTAACAAAAAAAAAATCTGTTTTCAAACTAATGCGTTGTTGTGACAATAGTCTCTTTAGTAGTTCATTGGTACGCCTGTATAACATAGGTTTTAATAGGATTGAATAAAGCGGATTATTGTAGAGTTCTAGGTGTTTAAGCTTATATATGTCACGCGTTCTCGTCACTTCTAGACTTTTCTGTAAAACTAAGTAGTTGGGAAAAAGTGCTTGATATCAAAATGGTTTCCGTAACTGAGCGAGGCGTGTATCAGGCTTTTATTACTTGTCTTTATTATCCACTATCTACGGGTCCCTAATCTGTTATGCTACCAAATAAAACATTTTTGTGAATATTAAATTTATTTTCGATGCCAGTCGCATTCCCATTCAGCCTTAAATAACAAAAAAAAAAACAAAAATTCAAACATTCAAATATCGAAAATAAAACAAAAGCTTCCGATAATCTTTCGATACCGAACTTTTTTTTTGCCGCCCAAACTTATTGTGGACATTCTCGGCTTTTGAGTTTTAAAAAAAAACCTGCAACCTTTTGTTGAGTACAATGTCTGGTAGTGGCGTCCGCGTCGCCGCGATGTCCGCAGATAGCGGGTTCGAGTCCCGGCTGCAAATATTTCCGTCTAATTACCTACGCTTTGGTCTACCAAGGGATTTAAGCCCAGTATGGGATTGAGATAAGACCTAGTGATTTTATTCCACTGTTTTATTTGCGTATTTAGAATTAACTGCTAATTCTCTAGAGGAAAGCGGTGAGAGAGAGGGCTTTGTTGGAATTGATGGAAGATTTATTTATTTAAATAAGATTGCGACTAAATTTTAAAGTTTTATTTAAATCTTGAAACATTTTGTACTGGTAACTGTTTCGGCCCTTGGTATTTTAGTTTCTGATAGGCCTGAAATAGATTCTTAGATATTTACAACAAGTTTCTGCTCTGTGGGGGAGGCCTATGTGGCCTCCCCCACAGAGGGGGGAGGGTTGCCATAATCGCCACGCTTGGCAAGCGGGTTGGCGAGTAGTACAAGTAGTTTTGATCGAAAAAAAATGGCTATATGGTAAATGTAGGTACCGGATTGGTCTAAACTTGCCCAAAGCCGGGAGGAATAGAAAGAAGAAGGAGAGGTCTTTGCCCTGCTAAATAATAATTTATAGTAAAAAAAAACGAATTAATTCTCACCCAGTAAACCTAACGTTACTGGGTGAAAATGAAGTCTTTTTGTCAAAAAAAATCGAATCCTTTCAATCACTATACCCAAGGTCCAACCATATAACTAAAATATGAACCTTGGTAGTTTATTAGTTCAGTTTATTACTATAATAAATTACTTATTAATGTTCTAACTTTCCGCCATTACGAATTAGTAATAACGTTTTAATAGTGCACGCTTGTTAGTTGAGCACGAACAATATTTCACGAAACATTTCATGTAAAAGTACTACTTATACTATACAGGGTGAATTTTTCAAGTGGGTGTGAATGACCAAATCCGAAACAATGAGGGGTAGCAAAAACACTGGCCAAGTGCGAGTCGGATTTTCACACGAAGGGTTCAATACAATAAAAGGAAAAAAAAGTTTCTTGTATAGGAGCCCCTCTTAATTTTTAATTGAATTTAGGTAACGATATTTGTTTTATAGAAGTACACATTCTGTGAAAATTTTAACTGTCTACCTATTACGGTTCTTGAGATACAGCCCGCTAACAGACAGACGGACGGACGGACGGACGAACAGTGGAGGCTTAGTAGGTAATAGGGTTCCGTTAACTAGGGTTATCTAAACCAGAAGCTGAAACATCGTAAGTCGTAAATTAAGCAATTGAATAATAAATTTCAATAAAACGAAGTTGATGACAATCTTGACGAATCGTCGCGAATCTAATTCGTCACAAGTCATAACTGCTGTTTCGAGACCTTGCTTGTTTACTGCGGTTTTGTCAGCAAAGCTTCGTTAAATAAATGCAGGGAAATGTAACTCTTATGTCGTAAATTTAGCCACAGACACAGCACAATTATTTAGACGATAGTAACTGGTTCTTGTCCTCTCCTTGAAGACAGAACTAATAAATTCAGCAACAGTTCGCACGGTACACCATAAAAACAGTAATAATGGTATTCTAAAAGGTCTATTTCAGCGATAACAGATATTGCTCACTAGTTGAATAACCACCCGGCTACGCTGTAGGCCCGAAGTCCGTAGTTTCGGGCTTAGTTGCGGGCGTATTCTACTCCGTATCACCTGAACACCAAGATTAATGACAACACGATTTGACAGTTACTATCAAATCGTATTGTCATTCATTCTTAGTTCGGTTTCGGAACTAAAAGTAAGTCCGTAGGTGATACGGAATAGAATACGCCCGCAACTAAGCCCGAAACTACAGACTTCGGGCTTAGAGAGTAGCCCCCCTGAAAAAAAACACCGAAACAAAGTTAAGATCAAAGTCCTTTTAACATCCATACAATGCGTATTGGTCAAATCATATGAGAATCATGCAGATCAATATCTGTGATAAACCTCAACAGTCACATTGTCAATTCCTCAACAGTCTTTTGACATGTACGTTCTAAGCTGTACCTTTTTTTTATTATTTGTGATGGGTTTGCTCTTGACTCTAGTCTAGGTCAGAGAAGACAGAGACAAAGTCTACGATGGAGCGAGCTTACCCAGAAGGAGCCTATTCTGTGTGGATGTGGACCTATGTAAATTCTTAAAATTGCAATTGACAAATCCATCCTACCTGCCAATTACAGATACCGTAAGTTTCTGAGTAAACCCTTCCTGCCGTTGATGATAAATTGCTCATCCATTTAAAGTTGTCTTGACGCTAATAACTATATCAGAGCTAATGACTGGAGTTTGATAAATTGTACTTAATTTGTTGTTTTTTTCCTTTCAGGTAAGTTCCAAGTTTGCTGTAATACCTTCGTAGTTAGAAACGCCTCTGAAGGCCTCAATTTGGTAAGACAATGTATGATAACATCGACAACGCGGCATGTCCACAATCAGAAGAACTCCTTCTCAGAGGACTTGCGAAAAATCGCAGAAAACTGGAAAAAAAATACTGGAAAGTCTTTCACCTGCCGTAGGACAGTACAGGCTCGTAATAATAACTTATGAAATAAATATATTTTAGGGCACAAGTAGTGGATTGCGGCCATAGGAACATTATTGGCTGATTATGCTATGCCATACTTATACCTCTCAGTATTTTATGTTAACTCAAAATGTAACTATAAAAAACACCGGTAGCACTCCGGGAGTGCCGGCAGAAGTGAAAACTTTAGTATTAACGTTGTGTTTAATTATAAGTACAAAAATACTATCATTTATGAGGTAGAATACAATGTTTATTTATTGCGCTATCGTACACAAATATGACAATTTACATGTTATTATTCATAATATTATATCGTTATTTATTTATATATTACATTAATTTTTATCTCTTAGAAAAATCAACTTTCATCCATAATTTCGTAATTCCGTAATTTCGTATCCTTGGATACGCGTGGCACGCTGTACATAAACACAGACGGACATTTGCGCAAGCGCCCTGTGCCGCCTAAGCGGAGCAGCACACTCAGGCACGGTAGAAAAAGTGGGAGATACTAGTTCCTCTCCCTTCCCCTCGATCTTACGCTTTTTCGATCAGCATCACGTGACCCTGACGCGAGTTTGGAAGTTTTTACCCATCCAACAAAAAGTGCTCAGCGCCGCTAAAGAAGTTTTCACTTCAAAAATCAGCTAATGTAATTCAGCAAAGTTTTTCATGGTTGTGTGTTTAGGAACACAGAGCCATGAAAAACATTATCGTCATTTTTTATAACCATTAATTTACCGAGAACAGTGATCACGTCATCTTTAATTATAGCAGATTGTGGACCACATTACGGGCTGACCAGACTGGCCTGTGACGTCATCAAACGTGATATCTTGTCCTTACCCACCCCCCTTGGTCGGATTTATGTAGAACACGATACAGGTGTTTGAAGTGGAGATCAAAGATCTAGTGTAAGTGGAGGTTCAAAAGTACAAGATACTCGTATCAAGGTTTTTAGATTTTGATAATCTAAATGTGACGTAGTTTTTTATAAAATAAGTGGTCAAGTTTATTAATGAAGTCCTTTGTTCCGTAAATGACTAAATTGAAACATTATGGATTCACCAGTTTAGGAGTAAGATCAGATTCTTGATAGGTAAAACAATGTCTTATGAAATGAAATGGCGTTTCAATTGTGATAAAACAGATAATAAGAAAAGTACAATCATGATGTAAAAGATAATAAAATAAATAATTAAGGTAATACACAATACACCTCTGAGGCTCTGACGTCACAAATTGCAGTGACCTCACTATACGTAACATTTTACTTTTGGAGTGTACATTACCTTTTTAATGCAGCTTTTAATGGCAACACTCATTATAAAAGTGGGATAATGCAATGCAAGTAACCCAAGACTTGTTTGTTTTTATTATTAAGAGAACTTGCTCCGGCACAACTTTCTGTCTCACGGCAAATTGGTCACATATTTCTTAAAGCTTCCTGATTTAAAAGAAACATCCAAATATGTCGATATATTTGCGAAATATTGGCAACAATTAATATGTAAAAATGCTTTAGTGGAGCCAAATCGCGTCCATTATCCGGTTCCTTAGCCGTCATACCAACATTCCCAATTTGTCGCCTTTCGCGTTTCATCTCGCGTTATTTATTTTATTTTAAATCTTATCTTCTCAAAGCTAAAGCCGTAATTCGCGTGTTAGGATGTTTCATAATATTGTAGTTTAAGCCTGCCAGTGGATAACGGTGCCATGCCTTGGCGGGAAACGCCTAATATGGCGTGCTCCTGACATTCGATTTGTTGCAGTTTTATCTCGCCCCTTCCTCGTCTTAATGTTCGTATGTTGCGCCGGATCTTCAATTTGATAATATCTTTCTCTTTTAAAGATGCTTGCTTGAGTAAATTCTTATTTTAGCGAACCTTTTTGAAATAATAGTTCATTTACCCGATACTACAGTTCATTGAAATGTACATTAATTCCATGGACTCATCGAAATGTAAATCATTCGGCCTTTGCACCGAAAACAATCAACTCAAATGAGGTTCATTATATTCAATAGCATTTAATAATCTCATTGTCAAACTAAATTAAAACGGTGTTGATCAGCGCGCACTCGGCACTCGCTCGAATGCGTTTAATATCGAATTATCGATTTAATCCGAGCACCAATATCGAATAGTACGAGCATTCGATTCGTTTTATGGTCCCGTACAATATAATGGAGCTGGTTTTATGACAGGCTGTAAGCAACTCTATCTTGTAATTGGCTTTGAAAAAGTAATCCATGTTAGCGGTCGGTATTTGATTATCAGTTTAGTGTTAGCTTATCTTCGGCCATCTCATTATATGATTACATTTAATTTGGTAGGTTCTCGTATTTTTTCCCATCGAAAACTAGTTCCTGTGGTTAGAATGTGCAGCCAGACGAATCAATCTTGACTTAATAAAAATCGTTTTATTGAAAACAGTTATTTCTCAATTAAGGCACAGACAACGCGTTTGACAGATATTGTCATAATTAAAACATTCTAATTTCGTAGATCATCAATTTATATAAAAATGGTTGACACATTTCGATTACCCCTTTTAACATAGCACAAAATTAAATTCAAAATCTTTTGTCATGTTGTGACAGCCAGAAATAATATTGCATAATTATACCCTGTCACTCATTCGGATACACACAACAATCATTTCGCAATACCGATTGTTCGTCTCAAGGCTGTATGCCGGGGATCTTTGCCAATTTAGATAAAAACTAGAATAGTTATTTATGAATGAACACAAACTGGTTTGGAGCGAGAATGAACATCCTGATGTAACTTGTTCACTGCTTTTATACTTTTATGATTTAGAATTTGTTTAACGTTGCTATAAAAAGTTAAAGAAGATGTTTGATTAATGATGCTGGTAGCTAGTTTTTGTTCGAGATTTGAATAAATGAAGTCTGAATTCGAATCTATGGATTTAGGATTAGGTACTTTTGCTACCAACCTTATTTACTCATACCTGTTCTGAAGCAAATGAAAGGATTAACAAATTCGTTCTGAATGAAAAGCCTCTCACATCCGTTCTCAAAAGTGGTACTCCAATTTGCGTATTCCATGCAAACGAAGTGGTTTGCCGTAATATGATACCACTAACTTAGAAAGTCCGTGCTGATTAAATCAAATTGCTTCATCAACTTCTAAGATTACAACAATCATCAACGTTATTAACTTCTTTCTCTTCGTTGCATTTCATCAGCATTCCTGACTTATCTTCAAGCACTACTTAATTAATTTCTTTAAGAACTAACTCAGGAAGTTGGACGTTTAATCAAATTATATCTTGTCACTGAAAAAGGAGGTTTTCTTGCATATCAATTAAGTTTTCCAACAGTATTTTAAATGCTGTTACTGCCTGCGGGTTCTCTACTCGAAATTGAATGACATTTGTCTCGAGGCAGTGAAATGTCGTGCTCGTAATAATATCAATTTCAAAAACAATCTAGATTAATTTTCGAGCTTTATTATTAAGCCGCTGCATACATATCTGACATTCAGAACTAACCAACTCATTCTGAAAAGCATACATAAGATTTTCTACAATTAAACGGGAAAGTAAGTCATCGAGTAGTTAAGTGTCTGTACTTATCTAAATTTATTTTGGGTCGACTCAGCACGTCTGCTTCTTCCACATCTTTATTTGCCAGCATCTCAATGATCACGTAATTTTTTTTTAGCCTTATCGTTCACACCATGCATCCATCGTTTCTTTGGTCTTACACTACCCTTATATCCATGGTCATACTCAAAACTTTCCTCACGACATGTTCCTTATTTTTCCCCATCACATGCCCTTTCTTTATTGGTATCTAAGTCTCGTACAGCAATGGAAACAGTATTCTAAACAGAATTTCTGAGCACGTCTCAGTTTTCTTGCCTGTCGTCGAACCCGATCTGTTCGGTTCTCGGAACCACTCTTATGTCAGCCGCTCGTTTTTGCACCATTATGGGGGCTATGGCTGCACTGTGTGATTGTGTTTGCATCTCACGTCAGATGCGAGGAAATATAAATGGTACCTAGATGCCCATTTGTTTTTTTGTTTTTCAGAAAGTCAGTAACCTTTACCTTAGGCTGTAGGCGGACTACGTGCGGGGTAATTGTAATCCATTTTGACAGTCAAGCCATTCATGGCATTAAGGATTAAGAACTTCATTTCTTTTTCTTGATTGTGATTGAAAGTGGAGTGCTGCCGCTAAGTTAAGAGGAAATGCTGGCGGCGAGACTTTGTTCCTTTTTGATGATATATTAACCGTGTAAGCACTAGAACTCTCACAAAATGTTCAAAATTGTCCGATAAATCGCTGTCAACAGAGCACTAGTGTACAAATTTGGCAACTATTAATCAAAAAAGAAAACATAGAGACACAGTATACATCCTTCTTATTCAGTTTGTGAAATATCTCTTATATCGGTCCAATATTGGAGGAGAAAACAGTCGAGAGCCAAACCTCGAATAATAACGTTTTACATACAAAGTCTCGCCGCCAGCATTTCCTCTTAATACTGTCTTTTAGAGGTCCACCGCTTAATGAAAGCAATTATGTTGTTTTAACAAACAGCTTTAAAAAGTCATAGTATTAGTGGTTTGACAAAACTATAAGCACAAGCATCTAAATAGCAAGACTTACCAGCTTAGCTTAAGCACACAAACCAAGAATGTCGCCTCGTAAAATTAAACCTTTTAAATATTATGCACTCGCTAACTTTAGTGCAAGCTAATGCACACGAACAAAAGACAATATTTACCTCCATTTCTCGAAGTTGTGACCTAGGCAATAGCCCAGAGAGGACGGAACAAATTAAGCAAACAAAGGATCAACATAAATGAATATTCACGGTTTCCTGAACAAATATTATGGTAACTACTAATGTAAATATAGTTGTAGTTAAATATACAGCAGAGATGCTATAGGATATGAAACGTGTGAACAAACAGAAATTTTGATAACGTTTGATTGCAATTAATAGGTTTGCGTTTGAACACAATCTCACCTGACGGAAAGCAACAAGTGGTTGACGATGAACACGCTTGCATAGAAATTACCTTATAACTATTTCTTGACTTGACCTGTGAGTCTGTTTCCACACTTTCCACAGACTCATTTCTTCTTCATTCTAGCTGAAAACGTCCGTGTCTACTACTGGACACAGGCCTACCCCAAGCGTCCCCACATCGCCCAGTCTTGTGCTTTGCGCTCTATAAAAAAGATCAGTGTTGGTCTAAAGGTATAAATCTACAATTGAAACACAGGGTTTGTCTATGGCAAAACCAAATATTATGTTTACGATAGACAAAACAGTTTTGACTATGGCGTGCCCATTGTCTAACCAAGAACACAAACTCGAAGTTGAAACTATCCGAATCTCCGAAGCAACTCCGCAAACATCAAACTTGAGTAGTAAACTCGATCATAACACTGTCTATTCAATTTGCAGTTTATCGTTACCTTGCGGGTTTACATTGTCAGTCGCTTTGAAATGATCGCTGCCGCCTGTCAATGTAACCGGCACAATGCGTTATTGTCATTTCCGTGTGTTGATCGTAAACTATGTTGTATAGATGTGGTTTATACATTCAAACTTGTTATTGTGAATCGGAATAACTACATGTTGTTATACTAGATTTTTCTTTTGTATTGAAATTAGTTTTTGTCCGTGGCTTCTTGCATATGTAGGTCGGAAAGTCTCCCCACCGAGGGTGTCCCCACGTTGCCGTCGTGGTGGGGCTTGTGTGTCTCAGTGATCTTGGAGCTCTGCCGGTAGAGTTACTCATGCCGGAAAGGTTCAAGTGAGAGACCAGACAAAGAGGGACACGAGAGGGGCACACCGTTCGGAGACTGGAGCAGTGCTCGAGTTTTCGGACGGTGTGCGTTTCATAGGAAGGAATCTTGCTCACTGTTTTCTGGTACGCGTCTGCTCATCAGACGTGACTGTGAGGACAGTGAGCAAACAAGAAGAGAGAGGAGAAGGGAGGAGAGAGAGAGGGGAGGAGATAGGGACCGCACCCTTAAAAGGAAAAAATAAATAAATGAACAAGACAAAAGGTAAAAGACTACCCCAGGGCGGTACCAGCTGCTCAGCAGCTGGAGAATCCGCCACGTCTCCTCTGGAGGCGTCATGCCCCTCGTATTCTGGGGGGGGCAACCCTTGTCTTCCGCTTGCCAGTGGCAACAAGAGCCGAGGAGGCTCCCAATCCGAAGCGTCCTTTGAGGACCTCATCAATTTTAATTTTAATGCGCGCGACAAGGTGTCGGGCGAGCGCAGCACAGAGGCTCCCTCCAAATTGTGGAGGAAGAGCTCGCTTGAGCGTCAGGGAGATGCGGGGTCAGACTCCGACTCTGCGTCAGTCGTCAGCTCGGCGTGCCCTGGACACGAGGGAGTGGTGGCTACTGCGGAGAAAACCAGGCCAGCAGCAGGGCAGTTTCTTCGCAAGCGGCCTAGACCAGAGGACGACCAGGGGTCATCCTCCAATGGAGAGATGGCCTCGGCCCCAAAAATCCCAACCAGTAGGCGGGGTAAGGGCCGTGAAGGAGGAAGGGGGAGGGGACTCGCCTCCCAGGAGGGTGCTACAAATCGCGCCGAGGAGAGGCGCCACCCTGGAGCCACCGGTCGAAGGGCTTTCCTTTCGGCATCTTCGGGCAGTGAGCCGGACACCGGTGGCGGCCCCAATCTGGAGCGTAAGGCCAGGTTTGAGCAGGTCGTGGAGGCTGCCGTCCGCAATGTGGCCTTGAAGAGGTCGCAAGCCTCTAAAAACAAGGCCATAAGCGCGGCGGCGGCCTCCATTTTGGCGGCAGCGGAGGACAACTTTCGCGGGCCCCTGGATGAAATGTCCAAGTTGCGGAAGGAAGTCGCCCGCCTGGCGGCCGCCACGGAGCTTCTCCAAAAGGAGAATGAGAAGCTCCGGGCAGACCTGGCCGGGCTCCCAGGAGCTGGCTCGAAAGAGGTGCCACAAGGGGGGCGCAAGCACGGGAAAAGCCTGTCTGTGCCTGAGGAGAACCAGGTTCTGAACCAGGTACTGAACCTGGTGCGGCAAGAGCTGGCTCCTATCCGGGAACGATTCTCCGTCCTGGAGGGCATTGTCCTGCGCCCCCCACTAGCGGCAAACCAGACGGCCTCAGGCCAGATGAAGAAGACGGCCTCGTACGCAGCCGCCGTGGCTGCCAAACCGCGGCCGTCCAGCCAAGCCCACCGAGGGGCCGGACCGGTACCAGCAAAGTCGGCACCCGCGAAGCAGCGAAGAGGTGGGGAAGCTGCACAGGCGGCGAGGGCTAAAGCGCCAGCAGGGCAACAAGCGCCCTTGCCTCCCAACTCTCCTGCGACCGAATCCGAATGGCAAGTGGTCGGAGACAAAAAGAAGGCAGGCAAGGCAGCCAGGGCAGCCAAAAAAAGGCAGAGGAGGCGGCAGCGCAAAGCGCGAAGCATCGCGGCTCAGCTCCGCGCCCCGAAGACCGCAGCTGTAGTGTTAACGCTACAGCCGGACGTGGAGAAGAGGGGCGTGACGTACGGCCACGTGCTCGCGAAGGCAAAGGAAGCAGTGAACCTCCAGGAGCTCGGTATTACTGGGGGCCTCCGGCTCAGGCTGACCATGACTGGGGCCCGGATGCTGGAGATCCCCGGTTCAGCCAGTGGCCCGACCGCTGATGCTCTGGCCGAAAGGCTCAGAGCGTCCTTAAATGCGGACGAGGTTCGAGTGTCCAGGCCTACCAAGTGCGTTGACTTACGCATTCTAGGTCTGGACGACTCCGTCACGGAGGAGGAGGTGGTGGCCGCCGTCGTCAGGACTGGGGGGTGCTCTGCCGAGCAGGTGAAGGCAGGCACCATACGTCCTGACCACACGGGCATGCGAACCGTCGTGGTGAGCTGCCCCGTGACGGCGGCCAAGACAATATCGGAGGGCCGAAGACTCCTGGTGGGCTGGGTATCTGCGCAGGTCAAACTGCTGGAACCCAGACCTCTGAGGTGCTTCCGCTGCCAAGTGGGCAACCACGTGGGAGTTCAGTGCACCTCGGAGGTGGACCGCAGCGATCTTTGTTTCCGCTGTGGTCAGCCCGGACACAAGGCCGGCTCGTGTAACGCCACGCCGCACTGCGTTGTATGTGCGGCAGCTGGCAAGCCGGCCGATCACTGGGCTGGGGGCAAAGCCTGCGCTCCACCCGCAAAGGACGGGGGCAAAAAGAAGCCCTCCTCCACCGCCGTCCCTACCGCCGCCGCCGCCACTGTTGTCGCCGCTGCCGCCACCACCACCGCCGTCGCTGCCGCCGCCGTCGCTCCGGTTGCCACGAGTGAGCCCTCGCAAGGGACTCAGGATGAGGCTGAAATGGAGTGCCAATAACGGCTCCATTACGCCTCCTCCAGGCGAATATCAACCACTGCGCCGCCGCTCAGGACCTGTTGGTCCAGAGCATGGCACAGTGGTTGATTAACATCGCCGTGGTCGCTGAGCCCTACTTTGTCCCGCCCAGGGATGACTGGGTGGAGGACCTGAATGGTTCAGTGGCCCTAATTTCGTCGGCCGCTGCCGGTACTCCGTCCCTCGAAAACGTCAGGAGAGGACAGGGGTGCGTAGCAGCACGGTTTGGGGAGTTTGTCGTGGTAGGAGTGTACTTCTCCCCGAACCGAACTCTCGCCGAGTTCCAAAACTCCCTTACGGAGTTGAGCGTCGTCGTCACCGGGTATCGTTCCCTCCCCGTGCTCGTTCTCGGGGACTTCAATGCCAAGCATTTGGCTTGGGGTTCCCGTTATACGGACACGCGGGGCAGGATGGTGGAGGACTGGGCTCTGGAGACAGGCCTGGTTGTCCTAAACCGGGGTTCTGTCCCCACGTGTGTGCGGATGCAGGGGGAGTCCGTGGTGGACATCTCGTTCGCCAGCCCTGCTCTGTCACCGCGTGTCATTGACTGGCGCGTATTAGAGGAGGTGGAGACCTATTCCGATCACCGGTATATCCGGTTTGATGTCTCCGCCCAGACCTCAACCGCGCCAGTCCGACAGGCCCCGAGTGGTCCGTGGTGGGCGCTGAAGCAGCTGGACCGGGAGCTCCTCCTGGAAGCTTCGATCGTGCAGGCCTGGATGTCACCTCCGGACAGGCCTGCTGACATCAACGACGAGGCGGAGTGGTTCCGGGAGGCCATGTCCGATATTTGTGACGTGGCAATGCCCCGGGTCAAGCCAGGACGCGCCCGCCGCCAGGTGTACTGGTGGTCGCAAGAGCTGGCGACGCTGCGTCAGGCATGCGTCGCCGCTCGGCGCCGGTACACCAGGCACCGCAGGCTCCGCATCCACCCTCCGGATGCGCAAGTCAGAGAGGCGGAGCTGTACGAGGAGTACAGAGTGGCGAAAACCGCCCTCCGAGCGGGGATCCTGCAGGCCAAGGATCTGGCTCGCAAGGAGATGCTGGAGTCTCTGAATGGGGACCCGTGGGGAAGACCCTACAAAATGGTGCGGAATAAGCTCCGCACCTGGGCCCCCCCGTTGACGCAGAGTCTCCGGCCCCAGCTGGTGGAGGACGTGGTGAGCGCTCTGTTCCCCTCGCGAGGGGAGCATACTCCCCCGCCTATGGCTCCGCCGCCTGCGATGCCCGATGCGGACTACACCGATGACGACGATGACGATGCTCCTGAGGTGACTGAGGTAGACCTGAGAGTGGCGGTTAACAGGCTGAAAGCCAAAAATACCGCCCCAGGACCCGACGGCTTACCTGGGAAAGCCTGGGTCCTGGCCTTGGAGGCTCTCGGGCCTCGACTAAGAGGGTTCCTAAGCGCATGCTTGGAGAGGGGCCAGTTCCCACTTCGTTGGAAGACGGGGAAACTGGTCCTCATTAAGAAGCCAGGGCGCCCTGCGGACTCTCCGTCCGCATACCGGCCCATCGTGCTGCTCGATGAGGTGGGCAAGCTCTTTGAAAGAGTAATTGCAAACCGCCTCGTCGAGCACCTTGTGAGGGTGGGGCCGGATCTGGCGGAGAACCAGTTTGGTTTCCGCACGGGCCGCTCGACGGTGGACGCCATCATGCGCGTGAGAGCCCTCTCGACGGGGGACGCGGTTTCTCGGGGCGGGGTCGTCTTGGCGGTGTCTCTAGACATCGCCAATGCCTTCAACACCCTGCCCTGGAGTTGCATCAGGGAGGCACTTCGGTATCACCGGATGCCGACCTACCTCCGCCGCGTAGTCGAGGCTTACTTGACGGACAGAGCCGTCATCTACCCCGGTCACCTGGGGGAGTGGAACCGGCGAGAGATGTCGTGCGGTGTTCCACAGGGTTCGGTTCTGGGGCCGCTCCTGTGGGACATTGGCTACGACTGGGTGCTGCGCGCCGACCTCCCTAGCGGCGTCAGCGTGGTCTGCTACGCTGACGACACGCTGGTCCTGGCGCAAGGGGGATCGCACCAGGCGGCGGCCGACGCTATGACACGCGGGGTTGCGATAGTCGTTGAGAGGATCCGGCAGCTGGGTCTCGAGGTGGCCCTGCACAAATCCGAAGCCATGTGTTTTCATGGCTCTCGGAACAGACCACCATCGGGATCCCAAATAACGGTAGGAGGGGTTCACATCGGCGTCGGATCGACGATGACGTACCTGGGTCTCGTCCTTGACAGCCGGTGGAACTTCGTCGAGCATTTCCGACGTTTGGCTCCCAGACTGGGGCGAGCCGGGGCTGCCTTCAAGCGGCTTCTGCCCAATCTAGGGGGTCCAAACGCCTCCTGCCGGAGGCTTTACGCGGGGGTCGTGCGGTCCATGGCCCTTTATGGGGCGCCGGTGTGGGCGCCTGCTTTGAGGAAGCGACCTGCCCGTTACCTCAATGCGTCCCAGAGGGTCATGGCCATCCGGCTGACTCGGGGATACCGCACGGTCTCTGGCGAGGCGGCGAGCCTCCTTGCCGGACTGCCGCCATGGGATCTAGAGGCGAGAGCCCTCGCGCTCATTTACGAATGGCGCGTGGAGGCGCTACGCCGGGGCGAGACTCCTCTGCCGCGGCAAATCGCAGCACGGCGGACAGAGCTCCGGCAGGATCTCATGGCAGTATGGAGACAACGACTGTCGCAACCCAGCGCTGGGCACGCCACAATTGCGGCGATAAGTCCCCTCTTTGAGGAGTGGCTAGAGCGGCGCCACGGCGTCCTCACCTTCCGCCTGACGCAGGTACTCACCGGGCACGGCTGTTTTGGGAGGTACCTGTTTCGAATTCGGCGGGAGGTTACGCCCGGGTGTCAACACTGTGAGGATCGCCCGGAGGACACGGTGGAGCATACGGTGGAGGTCTGCCCTGCTTGGGCGGAACACCGCCGCGTCCTCGTCGAGGCGATTGGCGGCGGCGACCTCTCGCGTTCGGCCCTTGTCCAATCCATGGTCCGCAGCGAGGAGGCATGGGAAGCGATCACCTCCTTCTGCGAAGCAGTAATGCTAGCAAAGGAGGAGGCCGAACGCGTGAGAGAGAGGGAAACCTCACGCCCCAGCCGCCGCAACAGAAGAAGACGCCCCGGGCGTCGGGAGTCGCAGGGCGATTCTCGGCCACCGTAGGCGCGGGCCTGCGGACGGCGAGCATTGGGTGACTCGCCGTCTGATCAGAACCAGGCCCGGGTCGACGGCGCGCTGTGTTCCACGCGCGCCTCAAGGAGCTGTCAGCATAAAAGACGGGGCCCGCTAGGGCCAGTGCCTGCCGGGGTTGCGGGATTTGTTCGAGAGAGTCGCCGCGGCCCTGGAACGCAAAGGGCATTAGGAGGAACACGGATGGGTTTTAGTCAGTAAGAGTCTGACACTCCCTTCTGCTTCACCCAGAGCGGGAGGAGTCATTTGATGATTTCCCATCCTTAAAAAAAAAAAAAAAAAAAAAAAAAAAAAGGTCGGAAAGTCTCCATAGGAAAGACAGGTGCTACCGTGAAAAAAAAAGTATCTTATAGCCTTGGAGATCATGGTCTATCTGTAGGCCTTTCAGCCTCATTCGACCAGTTGTTATGGCGAGTAATGGAAACAAAAAAAAAAACAGACGGATTAACGATTTCATTTAAAAAATATCAGTATGGACCTATTTAAGGTACTTCTAAAGACAATCCATATCCGGAAAAACTTTGAAAAATTCCTCTCTCATTCATTCCACAGAACTCTCTTCGCGTGAACACCAACAATCACTCACAATCAAACCTTCACTCGAATCAATCAGCCCTCACTTCCTCGTCCTGCCCCACATCGCCGACAACAATGGCGGCTAACCAACCATCCTTAAAAGATGAACACGTTAATTTCCTAAGACATGGCCGCCTCGCAATTACTCAAACATCAATATACGAATAAATCTTCGTCCGGTATCGGGACACTTCGGCATTCAACCGCTGACATTGCAATTCTAGTGGCTTGTCTTTCAGCAAGAGTTATGGTCCGTTTCTGCTATTGAAAACGAACACTTTATGTGTAGTGTTTTATGTATAAGCCAATGAATAAGTTGTTGGAAAGTTTGTCAAAGCTGCTACAGCTTTTGATTTCGGCAGTTAAAATCTGTCTGTGACTAATAAACTAGAAATTACTTCGACTTAATACCTTATTGCGAATCACGAATTAAGAAAAGGAAGTAATCAATATTTAAAACTAAACCAATTAAAGCTAGACCATAGATAAAATGTTAGAGGACACTAATCACTAGCTTGTGCTATCCAAAAATAGATTAAATGAATCTGTGGTAGGTAACAAACGGAATAATAAATTGATCAGACATAAAAATAAATTGAAATTGATTTTATGACAGATACAATACGGCTGGCTTTTACACTAAAACCATTGAAAAACGATTACGTCAGTTCCATATATTGAAACAAAAAGTAACGGTATATCAATCCATTTTAGCTGTATCCAATTGTCAGTTTATTAGTTTGTTATTTTAGCATATACATATTATCTGTTTTACTAGAATCTTTATTAATTTTTGTTTAAATATTACATCTACACACTGTTCTCTTTTTAATTTTAACCCAAAGGTTGACAGGTATTATGTACCACTACTGAACTTTGTACGTGTACACAAAGTTTAAATAAACTAGCCAACATAACTTCTACCAATCTCACTCAGTTGAACATCTACATTACCATTGAACCTCAATCTTTAAATATTCGATCCTTCGCTTTATTTCACAAGTTCACAACGATAAATAATCTCCAGAGAACTGGATATTATCGTTGTGGCTATATATGGCTGTATCCCCAACAATATTAGGCATGAGAATACTACCAATACCACTTCGTTTAACATCTCCATTACCATTGAACCTCAATATTTACAATTCCTTCACTTCACTTCACAAGTTCACAGCGATAATCTCCAGTACTGCACTTAAGGCACCTGTCACCTCTCTCACGATATTTTACGCCACGAAACTATGTAATGACAATAATTTGACAGCTAACTACAATGTCACTAGAGTTGAAGTGGTCTCCTGTGGTCAGTACCGCAGTACCGGTCACCGCCCGTGGTTTAACATAATGTCCTCACTTTAAATTGAGTAGTACCTGTTTATGTTCATTTTGACACTTGTTATTGTGAGGCTTTAAAATGAGCGGGATAGAGAGTACTAAGACACCGGAGACCAAAGTGTCATTCTATAAACGAATGCGATTGTAGAAATTTCAAAATATAAGGGATTTATCACTCGACATTTCGACAGCGTTTGTCAATCCCATACATTTTTGACGTTTTGACAATCGCCTTCGCCTCGCTACCGCTGACAGAATGTCACTTGTATAGAGCCTCGGGTTGGAGGTAGGCTCAGATAGTTTCTAATTACAATCTCCACAATTAAAAAGATGATGATGCTAACGGTGGATAAAAGAACAGAAGTTATGCTGCTCAACTGAACTGTGCCAAATTACTAAGTTGAGATTTTTATCTACCATTCCCTGATTCTATTTTTCGACAGCCGAGTTATATAATTAAATTACATGTGCTGTTACAAACGCCCAACTATCGCGGTCGCATCCAACTGTGATTCAGAAATTGTGTCACTACAGCCATTTGTTGTCACAGGAAAGTATTCTCAAGAATATTGTGCCATCGACGCCGCCATTTGGCTATCTCTGAGTGATCACCGCGACGCTTTCTTTGTGGCCCACAACGTATTTGGAGCGCTATGTAATTCTACTTTTCCTTAATGTCTCAATATGGACCCCAAAATTCAACATTATAAAGATTAAATTAAACTGGTACCGTTGCACGTAAGATTCTCAGGTTTTGTCACTTCAAAATGTGAGAAAGAGAAAATAAAACGTACTAAAGTAGCAAAATTACCGGTTTGTTGTGTAAAATATGATGTTAAATGTCCTTAATGTAGGATTAAGGAAAATATGCTTTATTTTTATATATATATACAAAAATAAAGCATATTTATAACGTATAAGTGTTACCTCAGCGTCTAAATGAGACATTCTTGTAAAATAAAGCAACTTATATCCACTGTACAAATGGAGTTCAGACGGAGATTAAGATCGAATAAGAGAAAATGAGTAACTTTTAAATTCAATTTGTGTGACTTAATTTTATAATCTTTTTTTAACCATAGAACTGAAAGTTCGTCATCTAAAAGACAGCACACAAATATAACTAAATGAAAATGCGTAGTAACGCTTAATAAACTCAGCATGAGACTCCGTTGCGTGTATCAGCAACATAAAATGCAGCTGTTATCAGCGCCAAGTGGGTCACTGCTCTCAATTTCCGCTTATCATTACGATTGAGATCTACTCGGTCAGTTATCGGTTCTCTCTTAATCTTATCAGTCAATGCTCTCGTAATAAATTGAGTTTTCGTCTCGCTTGATTTATTTTGTTCCTTTTTACTGTGGCGTAATATAATCATATATTTCATATAAAACGAAAAAGCTAGTAATGGAATACCTACCTACTTATTTATTTCAGACCACAGATAAAGTTATTCCAACTCTACCATAAATCGTTTTCTTCCTTTTAAGTTCCCCCCTTAATGAACTCATAACAAAGTTCCCAGCATCTTATAAAACAATCAGCCAGTTCCTCTCGCGGCTTGACTAAAGGAACAAGAGCAAACATGCAAGCATTTCCTCGAAGATAAACCACTCATAAACGCTATCATTAAGATAAGCTTTGTTAATTTCTTAAGAAACTATTAAGCGGTGTCTGTGATATTAAAACCTGACCTTTGTAGAGTTTATGGTTTGGTTAAGTTTTTTTTAATGTTTGGAGCTAATGTCAACTGTTTTGAAGTGTCATGTGTCAAAGAAACCATAGAGTAGTAGCTGTGAGGAAAGTCGTAAAAGTAGTTATGCATTTAAACGATGCTGAGGCTATTTCGGTGTTGTCGTATTTTAAATTAGAATACCAATTTCACTTTGTTCAGGTTTTTGGCAAAAATAAAATGATTCAGTTCACAGATAACACAAAAAAGAGTAGGGGCGACATTCTCGTTGTGTAACTGATCACTATCCTGTCATGTAACAGCACTGCGAACACGTTGTATGTAAAATGAAAATTAAACAGATACAACTGCCCTAATATGGCGCTGGTAGGTTTACATGACCGCCAGTATTGACGGGGTTGTGACGTCGATAGAAAAAAACATACGTTTAATAAAAAGTTTCTAATATCGTTTTTTTAAACTACTGTTGATTCTAATTTCGAAAGCAGAACATTTACATAAAATTAAGATCGTTGTCAGTGTTGCCTTTACATTTGTAAAGGAAAGGCAACCCTGTTAGTTTATGATTGCACATTTCAGACGTTATTGACACAAAACGTATTTGGAATAAATATTAAATCACGAGTTGGATGCAATTTGTTCCACGTCCCAAAGTAAACCATTACTTGAATAAAATGTAAAACATTTAACGGGAATTAATCTTTAGCCGATAATAAAGCTCATGTCGTTACAGTAATGATCACAGAAAGTTTTATGACCGACTAATGAATATTCCCAATTCAATTAACACCTACATAAAATAATAACGTTAACAAACTGTTGAATAACAAATCTCAATATAATAAACTATGTTGGCGCCATTAGTTGTGGCATTCACCAGCCCCCGCTGCGAACAACCGACCGAAACCACTATCATATAAATTTTGTATAAATTAATTGACATTTATGATATTTTATATTTATTATATCGGAAAAATATTCCGGTGAATCTGATTATGGCCATTGTCACGGAATTCAATTTCAATTTTATTAAAAAATAAAACTGTTGGCCGTGGAAGCGCATGTTAAATGTCATATTTTGGCGCCATTTTAAAGAAAAAAGATTTTTTTTTCAAGTTTCGATTTTAAATGCGGGCAATATTATAAAATACAAATTCCTTACCGTACCATACGCGTGTTTTCTTATCAAATAAATTGTGAAACAAAGACCTAAATGAAGTGTCCATGCCTTCAATTATTTAATGGAGTATGCATGTAACAGTTGAGTTTACCGCACTTATTTTTTATATTAAGAGCTTGCGGCGATATTGTTGACATTATAATCCTGACCCACAGGTACGCTCTCCAAATAAAATAGAACATTTAGTCCACAATATAAAGCCAGGTGTGCACCATTAACGCCCATAATCATTTTTACTTTATACTTTTTTAAAGTTTATACTTAAAGTAAAAGTCTCAGCATGTAAATGTTGATTGACTATTTAAATATCGTAGAAACATTATTACTTAAGGAATGTTGAATTACAAAATAAACACATTGGTAATACAGCAATTTAAATAATTGCGTTGTCTGTCAGTTCATTGTAGCGTGAAATATGATAATAAACATTGTTTTAACCTTCGCAAATAAAGACTAACACCTGAGAATTGAGTCAAAGCCTGGGGCTATTCAATTGTCACCAGCTCCTTATACAGAGGACTAGGTGATATTAATTTACCTGTTATAAGAGTCTTAACACTGATTTTCTATTACACTAATTCACAACAACATTAACTTGAAACATAAAATACCAAGCTAGTTCTAATAAAAAATATCTAAACCGATAAAAAAATGAAGAAACGCAACAGGCACAAAATAAAGAAGACGTAGTTCGCATTTTGTATTAGGAACACAATAAATCCTGTACTCACAATAAAGCCAGTTCTACACTAAACGTATACCACAATCGGTGTATTGAACTCGAGAGAGATGCTCCTCTCACACCGCGTTATTAGCGAAACGAGAATTAAAAATAAAAGAAGTGTAAAACCAGTCCACACGCCCACGCCAGCAGGTCGAACCAGACCTTTATATCTAGAATTGCTTATTTATTACCTGCTTACTTAGTTGCATCGGAATCGGTTTGAATAGTTCTGCTTTTCAAGGTTCTATCGGTCACCGTTATTTTCAAGTTTATGGTATAAAAATGGTATGGTTGTTACGTTGTCAACGTGTGCTTGTGTCACTTTTGAATAAAGAATGTATTTCTTTTCTTTGTCTCTGGTACTTTGTAAAGCAATAAAACACCGTTCTCGATAATTCACATCGATTTTGACGTAAATTCGATTCGACGCAGTCATTCCAACGTCTAACATAAATAAAATTGAATTGTTTCGTTCCATTTATCAAAGAAATACACGTTTGATACGATTATTTAAATTTTATGTGTTTTAGATTTCTACAATAAAACACTTTTTTGACATTTAACCCCAACATGCATAAAATCGCCATTTTGATTCAATCGTTGGCTATATAAATTCAAGAGATCTTTCTCAGCGTCATATTTTTGCTTAATAACATCCTCAGTTTCACATCCTATCATTAAATAATTATCATTAATGTGTACTTCATTTATCAAATGGTACTTATTAAATGAAACTCGACTTGAAAGCAAATTATTTAATTCGCCCACTTCAAGTGTAGGCACGAGTTTTCCATGGGACGTAAGATTATCTAATATCCGGTCGTTAAAATTTTAATAAAACCTTGAACTTCGAACATGTGAAATCTGAATGAATAGTGTTAGGAAATGTCAAATGTCTGACATCATACCTTAGAGATATACACAAATAAAAATAAAATCTCGAATAAAAACTTGCTTCTTAATTTATTTACTCATTATCATATCAGCCAAAAGACGTCCACTACTGGACATAGGCCTCCCCCAAAGGGAGGGGCGGGTTTGCCATAATCGCCACGCTTGGCAGGCGGGTTGGCGATCGCAGTGTATGGTGTTGAGTTTCACAGAGAACGCTGCTGCCCATTTTCTGGCAAGTCCCTTAGTCGCCTCTTACAACACCCACGGGCAGTGATGGGATAGTATTAATATTTATTTACTATGTTAATACAAAAAAAGGCTAGACATTAGAATGGGTTATAAATCAAGTTTCTCAGTCCGAAAATGCAGAATTCAGGTAAAATTCAAGTAAAATCATTCCATTGAAGAGGTTACACGAAAAAAAAAGATCTGTAAATACTTAATGGCCAGTAACAAGCTTTGGCAAAAGCTTCAAACTAATTGCTTATTCATTGTGTTTGGAAAGTTGGCAATAAACTTTCTAGTTTTAAATAGAGAAACCCCTGTTCTGTTGTTGTTAAACTGTGTCTTAATTTACCTCTAGGTATTGTCTGAACAACGGAACGGAACCAATGTATTTTTTGAAGTCCTAAATCTATATGCTTGTAGAGATTGTCTTTAATTTATTTTAGACCAACAAGATCAAACACAAATTTTCGCATCTCTCCAGGAAAATTCATTACGTGATTGCATTGAAAATTTACTTTCATAAAACCTCGTTAACACGAACCGTTTTTTAGTTTTTCCTTAGCTTCCACGTTTTCTTGACCAAAAAAGATTAATATTTCATCTTATAAAGGACAAGAACAGCCCCTAACTCTGTATTTGTAAACGATTCCTGCAAAATTACATACATTGATTTCTTTTCTTGCTTGGAACAAGACTACCTTACATCCTTTATCATTCATGACGTGTAAACGTGGCTTTACATAAAGGTATAACTCATTTTGTTTATTGTGGCGATAATGATCCCCTGCTGGGCGTCGTGGGGCCCCAAGTTATGGGCCCCCAACCTGCTGGGAAGCAAGCAGTGTTATATTAAGCCTGGGTGCATAACAGGTGAATAAGAAAGTGTAATTTTAAGCTACTGAAAATTGTGGGTGCCATGAAATATAATGATAATGTGTTAATAAGCTTTTATAATTAAATTACTGGTTAATTTGGCCGACATGCCTTAAAGCTGTTGTTGTCTTTAAAAATGTGGTTTCAAAAGCGCAGCCTTAGTGAACATTACTTCACCATGACGTCAATTTCGTTACGGTCTTTCCTATAAACAATATTTGAAAAAGCTAGTTTATCAATGCTGATGATGCTTAAGTTTTTGAAAGAAATACAACAATAGATGAACACATACCAACTAAATTTGAAGATGACAAAACAGCGATCTAAGAAAACAAAAAGACAGCAACCATCAACCGCATTAGTAGTCAAGAATTTGTCTAAACAAATATAGAATTGCACTAAGTGAATGTTAGCCAAGTTTATAAGAAACTAACAAGAACCGGGGACAGGACTACGCAATTTCTATTAACAATAATTTGCATGCGTGTCTATCAGGTGTAATCAAATGACTTGAGCTTTTCGTAACATGGGATTAGCATTCTGGAATGTATACTCCTTGGATTATTAGTTAGATATGCCTATTGAGCATGAACTAATGATTGACTCAGAATACCTGCAGATACTGCTCCCAGGTATTAAGGTGTGACTTTCTTATGAAGTACCAAGATATGATTTATTTAAAAACAGTGAAATACACAACGTTTATAACATCGTACTGTAGCATGCTGTCATAAATCGCAGAACCCAACTTTTGAATAAGGATTAGAAGTTTTTACGTTGATCATACCTGTATTATATTATATTGTTTATTTATTTTAAGAAAACTTACAGCTAGGTAGTACAATAAATAGTTTGAGTATGTATGTACATTACGTTGAATTAATTGTCATTTTCTCAGTCTTCCTAAATCACCTAGGATTAGTCGACCTAATTGCATAATCCTTACTTAAAGTTTATTAATGGGTTGTCCAGTGCCATGTCAGAGTGAGACCAGGTGGTCGTGTGACAGACTGGTTGTAACCCGATACGAACCCATTACAGGGAGCAGGACTCAATACAATTGTGACTTACGTGTGACCTTTACGACTATTATTGTTTGCATAGAACTTGATTCCAAACAATGGGGGGCTGTCAGAAACAAATGATGTTGAATAATGCTGCCCCAATTAAGGTTACGGCATTTAAGTCACCTACACTTATTATGGTAAGTTTATGAAGGTACTTGATTAAAATGCAGCCAAGATTCTTCATTTTAATAATCATAAAATTATCGTCAATGATGGATGCCATAACTAATGGTCGTATTATTGATAGGCAAGAGATTTATTCGCAAAGACTTCCTCACTTTGCAAAATAGACCAACGACATAAATTCTCCTAACATAATAACAATATATATAAAATGATCCACCTAAAGCCATATATTCTAACGAACTACCTCATAGACCCTGACTAAACACCGATAATGTAACTCTGAAGCAAGCTCTAAAAACTAAAACTATCGACGGAAGCTTCCAAACTGTGACACGAGATAATTCCCGTGCCCAACCCGTGCACAACCCGTGCCTGCTCCGTATACGGCCCGATTATGCAAAAGACACGATATCAGTTCACTAACTGGATGTGACTACATATAGGAACGTATAGGTAACGTTTGTAAGGGTGCGTATGCGTTAGCTATGAGAAATAGTATGGGCGGTATTGGTGATGAAGATGAGGGTGGAGAGTTTATTGGTCACTTACAGGTCAACAATCATTAGGCTAAACCATTGAATTGCAAAGAAGAATATTTGGTTATTGTTGTCATCAGCCAGAATATTGAAACATCACGTCAAATCTAAAAGCACTACACCTTTACATTAGCTTACAGGCCAATATTACATAGTATTTCATATGAGATGGCAGGTATATACGAGCATGTGCTAGAAATGGTATTTTTGACACTCAACAGAAGCAGTAAAGGGATCTTACATGATAACGTGGTAAAATCAGTCCAAAGGCTGATAGATTAAACGCCAATAAGCAAGGCTTCTTACTCAATCAATGTAAACGCACCCTATGCTAATGTGACACGTTACATACCACGGGCTTAATCGGGAAATTTAATATGAAATAGCTTGGTTCGTGACTAGGAGGTAATTGGCGCAGAAATGGACAACTGATAGGCCACGTTAAGTGCGAACAAGCTTACTGCTACTTGAATTTTTAATAAGCATCATAATTTCAAAGGGTAAGATCCTGGGAACATTATTTTGCAATGTAGAAGTAGTTGAACTTACTCAAAACTATTAAACAAAATTAAATTGTTTTTGATTAAGTAAAATAATCGGTAAACATCATAAATGAAATGCAACAGAGTTGTAAATGGTTCGAAGAAACGCACAACATTTTAACTTTAAGTGTCTGCCTTATGGATGCTCAAACGCATATCCAGTTGTTAATTCCAATATTCGCGTTTTATGATGATTATTTTCTTATAAACACACAATGTAAAGCTCAGATTAAATTTCATGTGCTCCTATAGTCGGAATGTTTTCTATAACTTTCAAAAGCCAAAGCCCTACCTACTCAGTAACTACACCACATAAAACAAATGTAACCAAAAATCTCATTACCATCCTTCTTAATTCTCTATGGCTCTCATGGTGCATACCAAGCTAATGATCCCAAGTTACAAGTTATAGTCAAAATTGTGTCCCAAGTCCCATACCAAGCACGATTACCCTATCGTGCTTGGTATGGGACTTGCCTTTACGTCTTTCGCATATTTGTATATGTACATAAATATACACATGATGTTAAGGCCGGTAACAGCTGTAAGTAATTTGCGGCAAACACGCCTGTAGGCTACGACCTACCAGCTACTACATGTAACCTTAACGTGACGTTATCCGTTATGACTACTAATAGAGAAGTAACTGTCCGTTGTTTAGACGAGGTGTTGGGAGTAACGGTTTCTGTAGATGTAGTTGAACGACTTGGAAATTGTTTCTGGAGAAGTCATAGGTTATTTCTTGAGTAAATATTAATGACCAGTGGTTTACAAGAACTACGAAATGTAGGTAGAGATAATCTAAACACCGAGTTGACTGGCGACACAACTCAACTCAAAGCTTTTCATGCAAGGTATGTTTGTGATAAAAATAGTAAACAAATTTTGATTATAAGGTTTTACTTACACTATAATTATTGTCTCATTTATTTGCAAAGTCACCGCTCCACTGCTTTCCATCAACCATCCAATAAAACAATTCCTCATCCCGTATTTCACGATTAATATTAAAAACATTAATTTCAATAATTCCCAATTAAAATCCTGCATCCCGTAACTCTGTAAGTGCTCATTTTAATACAAAATTCTCGTTTAACAGAACCACTATGGTATTATATTGGCTGGTCGCGTCGAGTGATTCGATAATACCAGTGTTACATGCAATAATGTTCTATTAAAAGGTTGTAATAATGTAGCTGGCAACATCGACATGAGTGTTGCCACTTCTGATAATGAGTCTGGTTTTAGCGTCCTGTTTGTGTTAGTGGGTGAAATAGTTCAGTCAAATCTGATGCTCTTGAGAGACCATGTTAGTGAGTGAACAAATGGAGAGTATTCAATCAAAGAAATAACGTTTACATGCAAAGTTCCGATTTACATAAACTTCACATTCAATTTCAAACAAAAGTAACATAAAGGAATCAAAAACCCTGTAATAGCCATTCATATTACAAGTGTGTCATCTCACAGAATCCTTTCACATAACCCTTTCGGCATTAAAGTCTGGCGGCTGTCGCTTCTGATTGGTTAATTCGATCGTTATGGTGTAACGCGCGCCCGGCCAGCATATACACTGCCCGATTATGCAAATGTGCGATAACCGGGACTCCAGCCATGACTAGAGCCTCCATGACGGTTAGTACAGGTGCAGAAAAATTAGCCGTACTATTAATTGGACTGGTCATTTTTAATTGGTCGTCGGAATCTGGTTGCTCATTAGAGCAAAGTGTAATTTGCATGATCTTATGAGAAGAATTTCTGTCAACATGCTTTTAGAACAATTTTCAATATACAAGCTAATGATCAGCTTCTGTGACATAAATGCCGCTATTACTTCCAATGTCCTTTGACGATGATTCTGTTCATCATCATACCATTCATAACGATAGCTAAGTGCAACATTGTCATACCAAATACTGTCAAGACATCCTGAAACAATCACCACCCACAGCCCAGCTAAAAATAGCCTTCAAATCTTTCCATCTCAGATAATCCTCAGTGTTCAGGATCATATCTACAGTATCGCTAAGCACCTCGAAGGCTCTACACGGCGCTGTCTCATCGTATCGGGGGCCTTGCAATTCGCACTTTGCATTGAAAGCCTCCAGTCTGTACTTGTAGCCTGTAGCGGGATTAGGGCTTTATAAATAGCAGTAACAATAGCATTAACTCGCCAGCCTCTGTGTTACGCGCTTAAAAGAAAAGAGATAAAAGACTCCGTGGTTATCGATTGTAAAAGTGGTTTGGTTTATGGAGAATTTGTCTGTGGTATGCTTGTTTATGAATAAATATGCTCAAATTAAATAATGAGAGTTGTTTTTAATTTAAAACCTTTAATGGGAACGTTCAAACTGGTCTCCCTTCAACTATGACGTGAGTGGAAACCCAGGTGTAAAGGCCCCATGTCCAATGTTTCTATTTGGAGCAATATTATGGGAAACAAAGTTGAAGACTTAGATTAACTCATTGCGATTTGTAGTCAAAAGTCAGGTCCATCAGTTACCCACAACCATAAACCCTTCCCACCAATAAGGTCAAACAAAAACATTCCCGTTTGATCAGTAAAACAACATCGATGACCGTATGCTAATGAGGGTCTATTGAGCTCCGAATGGTAACATAATTATGCGGCACGTCTGCCTGAATGCGACGCATCCACCTGACTGCCGGCTATTCAAGCGACTGGACGTTCTTAGGAGGCGGTGCAAGAATGAGGTGATAGCGGGGTTAAGGAGCGCAACATTTTGGTTTTTAAACGAGGAAGAAGTTCAGACTTATTAGAAAGTCCTTTCGAGCCATTTTTTTTTGTGTTGGGTCCTGCCTGACATCTGGCCTGGCACTTTTATTTTTTTTAGTAGACATTTATTGGTTAGCGTTTGATAACAACTCATAGTAAGCGATGATATGGTCGACGATGGTACCAAATTAAATAACTACCAGTTTCTTTTGCACATTAACTTCATTTTGGTTACTTTATTGCGCTTCTTTAAGTGTCTTTTAATTCTAAGATCTCATTGCCCTGAAAAAAAAAAGTTGATTGTCTGTAAAGTCGGTTTACGGACGATAGTTTAACGTGACAACGTCATAACGGGACAATGAGTCATCGTTTTTCGTGCGCGTAGCCGGCGTTTATCGATTTATTAGACGTTGTCACGTCAAAAGAAAAAGTGTAAAATATCATTGGACTTTGGCCCATCTCCCCACGTTTTTTTCCCAACTTGGGCCATCCCGGAAGATTTCAACGATTCCACGGTGGACAATGGAGGACAAACATTGAGCAATGTGTCACTTGTCAGTTCGTCACTCACAACCGGGAACTCAAAGCTAAATTGTAATTCTAAACATACTCGATGATCTTACAAAGTGGAATATCTTGGAATGTTACGATCAATAAGAATAACTGTACTTGTGGTATACGAGGTTGTTTAGTTTTGGTGTTTGTCAAATTAGGGAATTTATTTAAATTGACGAATGTATTTTGAGGATAGTTACTTATCTACTTTTCAAGGTAAAACTTGAAACTGAGCAAATCTTTAAGCGTCTTTAAAATGGGAGGCGGTTCTGTATTCGTCTTTTTGTCTTTCTCTAAGAAAAGAGGACAAACTTACCTACTACTTAACTTTGGATATTTCAAAATATAAGTTTTTAATTGCGCTATGCAATTTTTTACATGGAGGTTTTTTGGGGCGTATCTATCAATTGTTGAACCTAAATATATAGATATAAAATGGGTACTTTATTGAACACAAAAATTATAAAAATAAAACACAAAATTATTTTATTGTTTTTCATACACCAATTCTCCGGAAAAATATTTTCTTTATCTCAGTGATAAACCGACAATACTTGGTCCTAAACTCTTCCCACACGCCAGTACGTCTTGTGCATATAAATCTTAGTGAACCGCTTTCACAGAGCATCACTCTTAATAACTCCGAGTGTTATAACAAAAGCGATACAGTTCCAAGGGACGTTCCCACAATGTTACGACATGGCCATGAAATAAGCGGGGAACTTAGACAAAGAAGTTTGGAAAAATTGTATTACTAAAGTCACCAAAATCTAAGAAGTCCGATTTGACAGCTGAGTAGAGAGGGATAGAAGATTGCTTTACCACTAAGTGCGAAAGAGTTCTATTTTTATGTCTCTTTCATACTTACTAGTAAAGCAATGTTGTATCCTGCTGCCAAAACGGGCCTTTTATTTTTTGACAACGATAGGTATAAAAAATTTCCAAACTGCTAATTTTCTTGCAGAAGTATTAAGTTAAAAGTTTGATTAAAGTATACCTACATCTATATAGATAGAAGATACTTTATTGTTCACCAAAATAACACTACAATATTCTTAATTGTACGGGTACAATGGCAGTCTTATTTCTGATAGCCGGTATCTACTAGACAAAATTTGCATGAAATGCATATATTAAAATGAGAATAAGGGGCACAATCTAGGCCCAATCAGGTTCAGTCAATCCCGACACAAACTTGGCAATCAAATCGCGAAAATAATACCAATTGACTGTAATTTCTCCCTGTCTGTATTCCACAAAGTCTGTAAATTACCTCTGAAAAAAATCACTGTAGGCACAACTCAGTCCAATCAATATTATGCACTCTCATTCATCATCGTTCGTAGTTGGAATCGGAAAGGATAACCGCCTGTCAAAACTACCCGATTACAACGCTGTTTTTCACACAGTTTTTACTACCGCATTCCATCATTAAAACCTACAAATAACCGATAAACCCGCTTCAAAGTTAACCTCAGAACATTTATTAAAATAATTTGGCATGTCACGAAATTAGGATCACGTTCTGCTAAGCCGATAAAACTAATAAACTCATCTTCAAAGTGTCCGCTGAAGATTCCCCGCTGTTTTAGGAACCCAACCTCATTCTGATGTAATCCACGGCGTTAGCTATTTGAAACCACACTAATCTGTTGAACAGATTATTCAGTTTCACCATACATTAATTATTTCAAATGTTTAACTAGTAATGGGGTTCTGTTATGCGGTTTTTGGGATCTTTTGAAGTCTCACAACCTGAGGTTAATTTGTCTTATAAGCTTAAACCTCGTCCTTATGCAGTTTGTTTAATAAAGTCTCAACGAATGTAGGTGGAATCGAATTTGCATCGGAATTTAAAATTCTTAATTAATTGACTTGATTTCTTGGGCAAAAATTAATGAAATAATTCTGAATGATATGAAACGGAGTTTCGTTTACCTTATAACAATTTCGTGACACTCATTACACCTACACTTTGCAAATTGTTACCTATTGGTGAGAGTAAGGGTCAGTTTCTGCCGATAAAATGCATATTTCAGAATATACTTATATACATCATATC
The DNA here is from genome assembly GCA_947578705.1 of Lacanobia wlatinum. NCBI lineage: Eukaryota > Metazoa > Arthropoda > Insecta > Lepidoptera > Noctuidae > Lacanobia > Lacanobia wlatinum. Next base: position 22,845,509 of record OX388029.1, read on the forward strand.
ATATCAGCCGAAAGACGGCCACTGCTGCACATAGGCCTCTCCCAAGGGGACTGAAGGTTGTCATAATCGCCACGCTTGTGAGGCGGGTTGGCGTCGTAACAGTAGTGGCCGTCGTAACAGTACAGTGCAATGTACCTACAAAGAATGCTGCTGCCTATTCTCTGGTGAACATTCTACTATAGTGTTATTCTGATCAATTTCACCTAAGTTCTCAAGGTGAAAATGAGCGGTCACTTCAAAGATTCAAGCTCACTTCACCGCAAATGTCTACAAAATAGTGTAACAAGTGTATATATATTTCATCATCATCAATTCAGCCGAAAGACATCCACTGCACTGGTGTATATTTAGCCTGAATAAATTAATCGAAACAAAACAATGTCGCCGTCATTCCATAACAGACATTGGATACATGCAGCCATTTACAGAAAATCAAATCAAAACGTACCGTCAAAGAGACCTGCGCACACGCATACATAATGCAGAGGACGTCGCGCGACGCAACTAGTCCCGTGTAATTACGACGTCGAATATATTACACAGAGCACTTTGAGAGCATCTCGTTAAATATATTATGTGCCGTAAATAAGGACCAGTCGGTTGACAAAGTGTATAGAATGCTGGAGGCGGCGATTTTGACTTGTCAAGAATATGATAGTAACTGAAATTGTGGAAGAAATGTTAAAGATTGGCTTCCAATAATTAATTATTTCTTATTTAATTTAAATCAGAAAATAATTCCAAATAAAATTGTTGTTAAAGCTTAAAACTATGTTCATTCATAGTGCGTACAGCTAAGGAGTGGAATTCCCTGCCAGAGTCTGTGTTTCCAGATAGCTACAACCTGGGAGTCTTTAAGACAAGAGTGAATAGATTGCTTCTAGGCAAACGTGCTCCATCTTCGACCGCATCATCGCTTACCATCAGGTGAGATTGTGGTCAAACGTATGCCTATCTATAGTAAAAAAAAAAAAAAAAAAATGTTATTACCTTATTAGGTATAAGGGACTAACATACTTTTAAGCTTGTACAAATAATCCATTAATAATGCGTGTGTTATCCATTTTTTATGTTTTACTGCCATTTACCTACTTAAGATAATAAAACACGTTGTCAATAAAATACAACATACATAAACAAAAAAATTAAGATAAGCTTAATTAAGCTAGTTGCAACCTCAACCATATTAATCTACATACAACGTTTATCAATTTCCGATGGCAAATGGACCGCCTAATAAAATTAATTAGAGCTTTTGGAATCTGCTGTTGGCTGTCAACAAGGTGATCCCCTCGGGCCAGTGATCTTTAGTTTAGCTATTCACCCTATTATTCGACAGCTAAATTCTAAATTTAATGTTTGGTATCTCGATGATGGTACCCTTGGAGGCGATGTAAATTTGGTATTAAATGATCTACAATTTTTAAAAAATCGACTTCATTCCATTGGACTTGATCTGAACTTTTCCAAATGCGAATTATTTTTGTCTGACAGTACTGACCGACAATTCACACTTTCAAAATTCAACGCAATAGCCCCTGGAATCAAAATGATGGACAAAAGCTCTCTTCACCTCCTTGGGTCACCAATCTTTGAGAATTCCTTTCCCAATTTTGTCGAAGAAAAAATTCAAAATTTCAAAGACGTTTCGGAAAGACTGTTAAAAATTAACATGCATTCGGCTATCACCATAATTCGTTACTGCTGTTTCGGTCCTAAATTGACATATTTTCTTCGTGCTTCCCATATGTGGAAGCACCCTCACCTTTTAGAAAAAATGGACCAAATTATCAAGCATACACTATCTTCAATTTTAAATGTGGCCATGGACGACCGAGCTTGGGCTCAAGCTACTCTTCCCATTCGTATGGGAGGCCTCGGCGTCCGCAAAATTACCAGTATTAGTTTACCGGCTTTTATATCTTCGGTTCATGGCACTGATAAATTAATCAGGAATATCCTAGCTTCCACACTGATTGATTTTGATGTGCCGTGCTTCACCGAGGCTGTGAATGCTTGGAAACTCGCTTGCCCGAATGTAAATCTACCCGACAACCCATCATACCAGAGACAGTGGGATGAGCCGGTCTGCAGAGAAGTTCAGAGGAACCTTATAGCCACTTCTACTTCTACTGCGGAGCGTGCGCGCCTGCTGGCTGTGGGTGAGTGGGAGTCGGGCCTCTGGCTTCACGCACTGCCGTCGTCGAACTTAGGCACCTTGTTCGACGATACAACTTTCCGCCTCGCTGCTTCCCTTCGCTTAGGCGCATCGTGTTGTTCTCCTCATCGTTGTCACTGTGGTGAAGCTGTCAACAGCCTCGGGCACCACGGTCTCTCATGCAGTCGAAGTGCGGGTCGCTTTGCACGGCACGCAAACATCAACGACATTATCCGACGCGCTCTTGTCGCCGTCGGCGTTCCAGCCGTACTAGAACCCAATGGCCTGGCACGCGACGACGGCAAGCGACCGGACGGTATGTCTTTGTTTCCATGGAAGATGGGTAGGCCTTTAGTGTGGGACGCTACTTGTGTCGATACTCTTGCGCCATCCCATCTTCCTAGCTCGTCGTGCTGTGCTGGTACTGCCGCTGCGGCTGCTGAGAACCTCAAGCGGCGGAAATATAATAATCTTGTTGGCAATTATATTTTTGAGCCGTTTGGGGTTGAAACTCTTGGACCGTGGGGTCCGAGTGCTCATGCCTTATTTAAAGATCTATCTAAACGCTTAGTTGACACTTCGCGTGACCCAAGGGCTGGCTTTTACCTCGGACAGAGGATAAGCATTGCCATACAACGTGGCAATGCCGCCAGTCTTTTGGGCTCACTTCCGGTGGACAGCGATGCGGACGAATTTTTTGACGCCTTATCTTAGTTAGGATATTTTATTTTAAGTGTATATATATTTAGTATTCTATCTTATTCAATCATAGTATTCTGTTCAGTTTTATTCTAATATTAATAAATATATTAGAGCTGATCATAAAACCGATTAATTCCCATAATTGCTGCAAATGCTTTCTAAATCAGATCGACATCAAACTTATCAACGAAGTATTAATAACACGTCTTATTAATCCAATTAATGCTAATTAGTTAACGGCGGGTCAAAATAAATATTCATAAAATGTAAATTATTGCTGAAGCGAAGGATATTGCGAATTGATATTACGGAATGGTTAATTAAAGTTTAATCAAGGGAATAAAAATTGCGTTTGAGAGATAAAGGATCAAATAGAGGGGCAACTCCCGTATTTTTAAGGAGCGTTGCATTCGCATCACAGAAGAGGTCGTGGCCAAAGAGCCTCACGGATCGTACTTACCAAGTTAAGCACTGCTTACCAAGGTTCGTTTATGGATGGGTGACCTTTCTCCGTGCCTCGGACAGCACGTTAAGCCGTTGGTCCCGATCTTTGGCTGTTGTTACGGATTGTCAGAAGCCAAACCTGTAAATCTTACTCCAGTTTTGCCAAGAACTACCGTTTTAATAGGCTGTGGAGGTCTGGTAGGCAGCCACTCCACGTAAAATACTAATATTCAGCTGAATCCGGTTTGACTGGAAGCCGACCCCAATAGTTGGGAAAAGATTAGGCCGGTGATGTTCGCATTCACATCACAGTCGCAGAATGTCGAACACTACTCTAATTTTGCAATATTTTGACGAGTTTTTAAGATTGATTGTCTCTGAGAGTGGCTTCAGGAAAATCATGTTTGAGTTATAAAATTTTTATTGACGAAAAGGCTTATTAAAAGGAAAAGTGTTTTCGGCCACTAATGTTGACCGAATCGTGCCTATGTGCTAAAATTTTCGTCATGGGAAAAGAAATATAAATAACTCTCACAGCTCTTTTATTCACTAGCACGTTCTTTCCATTCTTTATTCTGTGTTAAGCGCGGTCACTCATGGTATTTCATGCAAACATACTAACTAGTCCTTATTCTTGGAATATATGAACCGATTTTAATAAACGCATTCGCAAGATATACCTAGGGCTTGAAAGATAGTTAATAACTTTTTCAAAAACAAATTATAAACACTTAAAATAGAAAATAAAACTGCTAACTAAAATATGGCGTCAAAATATTCGTCCGCATCGCTGTCGACTGGAAGTGAGCCCAAAAGACTGGCGGCATTGCTACGTTGTATGGCAATGCTTATCCTCTGTCCGAGCCAGAATTATCAAAATTAAAAGAATAATGAGAAAAAAGCGAGAGCTATTTTCAATTTGTAGAGAAAGTGAAAAATCACTATCTTTCCCTGTAATAATTTTTCGTTTTGCGAGTTTGTATGAAATTCCTTGAAAAGTAAACTGTTACCATAAATAAACATTTAAAGATATAATTGGTCTAAAACACTGCCAAACATTTGCCCTATTCCAACCATTTCGGTCTCCGTTAAAATGAATTCGATTACTTTAAATACTAGTCTAGGTTAGTCCCAAAAACGAGTGGGCGAAATAGTCGTGAGAGCGATCCCTGGGCACCCAACGGTTATCACTGCATTCTCACCTTATTACAAACCTAACACCCACGCAATAAGGCCTACATTCGCTTATCAGGGTATAAAGAAATAAGTTTGTTATAGATTAGGTAAATAACCTCACTGGTTTATCCGCTCCATATCTGTATGTTTATCTACGTGATGTTTATTAGATGTAACATCCTTACATAGATTAACCAGCGTATCTTGGTACGGCTAACGACCCGCTCGCTTCGTAAAACTTGTAAAAGGTTGTTAAAATTATAAGGTTATTAGAGGTCTCAGTAAAATTGCTGAGATTTACGTGTGGTCGTTATCTTTCATGTATATTATGACATTTTATTGGTTTCTGCGGTTGTTGTTTACTTTTATGTAATAAAGCTGTAGCTGTCGTTTTTAATTTATGAGAAGATCAAATTACCTAAATGTAACAATGTGTTCGGGGTTTTGGTCATGTTTGGTATGAGTAATGGCTCCCAAGAATGTTGAACTGCCTTATTATGAAAACAAAATCTTTAAATACAACATTCATGATGAAATTCTAAAACGAAAAGCAATAGCAAAGGTATTACCGAACGTATTAACTGCTTTTAAAACGACAATGGTTTTTCGTAACAACAAAAATATGTACATATTACTGAGCATTAAAACTGAGTAATCTTAAACCGATCATAAACCCCGAACATAACGACGCTCTCTTCTAAACGACAAAAGCTTGAGCAACTAAAAACCGTCCCCCTTACGTAATCATAGAGTAAGCAAATCAACAGGTGAATATTGGACACAGGTTTTTCTATAAATACACTAATTCCTTTCACTCCGCGTCGCCCACGTGGCCAGCCGGCGCCTAGCTCCGTGGGTGCGACAATCCCGCGATATGCTATGAATGTCGAATCCTAGATAAAGCCTGACTCGTAATTAAACTGGACAACGATTGTGATTTATAGTGTAAAGGTGCGCTCGTGATTTCGTGATGCGAACTTTGGAATATACTTGTAGACGAGTTTAGCGGTAAGTGTGTCGTCGGCTTTATTTATTTCTGATTTATCGGCACTTTAGTGTTTCACTGTGCGTGCAATATTTTTACACTGTGTTGAATGACAACGGAACTAGAGATATATTTCTCATTTAATAGGTCTGACCATTACATGAAATCATTCTACTCTAAAGAAAGCAACTACGCGATTTCCTGAAAACAGCAAATTATTTATCAATTGACAATTCAAACTCATTTATTAGACAAAAACACATGAATTTGTCTAAAGTGCCGTTCACTTACAAATCATAGATATGTTTGCTTTTGTGCCTTCTAGTCCATAAAGATTATTTTCTCTTTGAATCTGCCCTAGTTTTTCTGAAACACATTGTAATAATTTATTTAAAAAAGAATTGGGTCCTCGTCTACCACGTCAAAAGAAATAGTTGACGTACATAAAACATTTTACAGTGTTTATATTTTGTGTCATAATTTATTCTAAAAGAAACTTTGAACAAACTGAAAGCGAGATTTATTCGTTCGCAAATTATGTGTTTGATAAATATTTTTGTGTTTAAATTGCAGCTAGTTACTTTTTATTTTGGGGATAGGTTTTATAGCGTGTTTATAGTAGGTCAGGGCTTCGGTGGGGCTTCGCCCACGTTGCCACCGGCGCCCCGCCTAAGTCAAATATTCCTCTGATTTACACAAATCAACATAAATGCATAATACGGGCTATAAAACAACTGAACCTCAACTTTGTGGGGCCACTTGCCCATTCTTGATGTTCAGAAAAAGTACAGTAGCGGATTTTGGTTGTGAATCTAAGATTAAGATCAGAATTAAATGATTAATGATTATTTCGGTTAAACCGTATTTGTTGGTTAGCATTTGCGGAATGTCGCATATACTCACATAACTAAACTTACGCCTTTTTGCCATGGAAGTGATGGATGTTACATAAATTTGAAGCACATATCCTCAGCAAACCCAATCGATACTTACCGATCTTCTTTCGCTACCACTGGCCTAACACAACCAGTAACTTCCAGTTGTCTACGAGACTTCAAAATGGCCGTCCTTTCCAACATTTTGCGACCAATTAACTTTATTTTAGTGCATTGATGAGTCTATATATACAACCTGTAACAGAATAAAAGCAATTACTCTTAAGGGGTCATTGAACTCATCATTATGAACAACTTTTAATCGAGGACCAATACCGAAATCGTGAAAAAAAATCAACTCCCCCATACATTTATGTGCACACGACTCGACAAAATGTGTACTGAACAGCAGATTTTTTTTCGCGATTTCGGGATATGTCCCATAGTAAAAGTTGTTCTTAATGATGAGTACAATGACCCCTTAAGAGGTATTGGGTTTATTCTGTAACATGTTGTATAGACCTTATTAGTTGCCACCTAGCCTCATGCCGGTTTTATAATATTTCCAATTGCTTCCCTTTATATGGGCACTCGTAATATGAGCTATTGTAAAATGAAATCGTGAGTTACCGAACGCATATAAGGCTAGCCTCTTACGTAAGTATGGGAAAACTGGAAAGCCATAATTTTATGTCTCAATTTTGGCCCTTACGGGCAGATGCTGGTTGAACCGGCTGTTAAGTTTGGTAGAAACTATTTAGATTCAGCTGCCAGTAATTGCTTCAGTCAGATACTGAATCGAAATACAGAAAACATATCGTTGTTGCACGATATTTGAGATAAGAGCCAATTCCCACCTACCAGGAAAGTATAAAAGGAGGTTGGTCATCTAAAACCATGTTTAGCTAATTTGCCAATAGATGAAACCTAATGGTATACAGCCATAATAAAGGTTTTATTGAGAACTAAGTTCTGCCAACGGTTTCACCCGCTTGAAAGTCAAACGTTTTTTCCAATTGAATGTTCTCTCGGGATTAAAAGTACATTAAAATCCAAGACATTTTAATCCAAATGCAGTCAACCGTTTAGACCTTTGAGGTAACAAACCGGCAGATATACACACAGACGGTTACTTTCGCAGTTATAATATTAGTATGGATTAAATTACTTGTTCGCTAATCGTGTTCAGTACCTATGAAGTGGCTATTTTGCCCTGTTTTCCAGATGAAAATAGAACTAATATAATATGCCAGCGTTTGTCGGCTAAACCAACCACCATTTTAACCATTTAACTCAATGAACATAAACTGCCGAAGACAAGTAAAACTAATCTGTACTTAGCTGTAAATCTGTGGGTTTCTAGCACTTAAGAGAGATATTATGGGAATGAAGAAACTCGTTTAATGTTTAATGAATATTTACAGGGTTGTAGGACGTAAGACACAAACACATACAAATGTTTGATTATAATGTGGAAAGGCGATCTAAGAACTAAGACCCTTTGAGCAACCAGGGTTACGAAATTGTTCGATAGAGTCACCGAGGCCCTGGAACGCAAAGGGCATTAGGAGGAACACGGATGGGTTTTAATCAGTAAGAGTCTGACACTCCCTTCCGTTCCGCCTGAGGGGAGGAGTCATTTGATGATTTCTCATTCAAAAAAAAGACCCTGCGAGTTCGTAGGTGGTAACTTTTTGCAGAAGCTTTCAGTAAAGCGTCGTCTACGTCTTTAGATATCTGACACAATAGGTACCTTAACAAGTATTACTCATCTTTTTACATTGCAATCTTTAATCCAATATTCACCGCAAATACTCTATGCCCACATATTTTCTTAATTGAAATTCCGTACACCCCTTTAGAAAAAAAGAGCGTGCTACTACATAAATTAGCGCTTAATATTAAAGTTTAGTATATAATTACCTAATTCTGTGGTGTACGTGTGAGTATGATGTTAGGTTGGTAGTCAGTCAGTAATCAACGGTTGGTATCGGTTAAAAGGAGCCGATTTATAGGCATGCCGAGGCGCTGAAGAGAGACGCGTAACAACGCTAAATTGGCATAGATTAGGGAAATGGTAGATGGGCACATATTTGAATGAGCATAATTTAAGGATCGGTTTATAGATTTATCTTGCCTAAATAATCCTAAATATTTGAATGAACCACAGGCTCTAGACGAAGTGTCATTCCATTAGCGAAAATAATTTTTAAAACCATATTTCACGTGGTCAATGTCTGACATTCTGACTTTTCGAGAATCGTTGTCGCTGACAGGATGCCAAGAGCCTCTTGAAATACGTTGTGGTAGAAAGCTTGGACAAGGTTAAATGTTCAACTACAATACAACCTTTAAAGCATTGATTCAGTGTCAGAATCGGATTAAGGGATTAACTACAGAGGTTGATTGGCTTGGCATACCATGACATTTAAGTAGTTCATTAAATCTTCATTTGTTGTTAAAATACCGCTATCAGCTGATAATATCGTCCTTTAAAAATGCAAATACATAATTAATTCGTGTTTAATCCGGTGAACATAACAAGCGAGATTACGCATATAAGATTAATAGCATGTCATCAAAATGAGCTTTAATATATATTAATGTCCGATATAATTAGCATTCCATCGTTATTTGTGAAGTTATAATGATACCTGTATGTTTTTTTTTATTTATTCAATATTTTTGCAAATTCCTCTCGTATCTTTGAGATCTAATCTATGATCGAGTGCGAAGTCTGCGAGCGGCGCTTACGCAAGCGCGTCTCGGTGGCGCCGTCTAGCGTGATCTATTGGCGCCGGCAACCGCCTCATTATACTCTTATCGCCTCAATGCAAATCCGACAACATTTTAATCTTAGAAAAGTCCGTTTTCGTGTAAATACTCCGCGTATTTTAAAGGCTCGGGCGGAGTGTGGGCGGCCAGGATTGTGAAATTCTGTACGCTTTTTCCTTTGCGCGTGGGCAGCTAATTATATACGTCTGAATATAAATTTATGTTGGATAATATCGTCGAAATTAATGGTGCACTGTTTGTGTACTCTAGCTTGATAAGAGGACGAAGTTCGTAGCGTAGCCGTAGATACTATAACTTTACTCCACTTTATTTTGTACGTTTACCACGTTTTGAGAATATTAAGATTTTTATCGTGCTCTTTATTAAATCTGTGTTTCTTTTTGTTTTCAGGTAAGTACGAGAGCTTTCTTGCCGGCTCGCAGGTAACAGACAGTCATATTTGAAGCGAGTGCTGCGAAATACGGTGTTAATATTCAGCCTGCCGCTACCTCCCGCAGTTTCACAAAGCTCTATGTTCTACATAAGGTGTCTGATTTCAAACATAAAATCTTTTAACAAACTCCAATCTAATTCCCCTGCCAAAACTCAAATAAATAATTAAATAACAGCACAGTAAAACTATATCTTCACGACGCGATACGAGCGTATACAGGATTCAATTTAATAATTCAGACATAGGCAGGGTACTTCGAAACATAAAAGCAATTCTAAAACTCGTACTCGACTCGTAAAATCGGAACAGAACGAGGAAAAACGTTTACTTGCCGTTCTGGGAACCGTACATGCGATCCGAAAGCTTAAATTAAGGAGAACGCGCATTGTTAGAGTGTAAAATCGGAAAAATGAGTCGCTTGTAAAGTTACAGGGGAATGATGAGACGACAGGGAAATGAGACAAGTGTTAGGGGGCTAGAGATATTAACATATGTTTGAAGGTTTCATAGGTTTTAATGCAGAAAAGAAATATAAACTACAAATTAATACGTGTGCACGGTGTTCATAGCCTCGTTTCTTAGATTGCCTCAGCAATAAGTGGTAAATATAATCTAAGAGACGGAACACGGGTGAAATACTCAGGTATTTGTAGAATATTTCGTTTGTACCTGTATTCTGAAATTTCAAGGCTATCAAAAATCTTTTTCGCGTTTTCTGCATGTACCACGCCCAATTTTATGTTAACCCCACGGATGCCGTACCGCGTTTTCTCTTTCACAGTACCTACATCCATAGGTACGTACAGGTTCACCTTTAAAAAGTACGATAATCCCCGCGCCGAGTGTGTAGGTGTTCTCTAATAAGGGCCGCGCCGCCGCCTGATTGCCAACTTCGTCGTATTTTATTTTCTCTTTTTGTATTTCATGCTGTACTTCATTTTGCAGCTATACCCTTTAAACTTCACATTTTCATTTGCCTGGAAAAAGAATATTCAGTATGCGAACATGTGTACTAATTATTTGTTTATAGGCATAAAATTTAACCCGTATAAATCCGAGACTGGTGGGAAGTTCTATCAAACATAGGTATACGCCAAAATCAATTAACAAATATGGCCGTCCTACATTTCTAAGCCAGACGATCCAATCTGACAGACTGCTTAGCATTAATCTGCTATCAGACAATGGGCTGCTTCCTATTACCAATAACGATGTAAACAACGTCAGCCATGCATTCAGGCATTGTTGGCTGCTAAAGCATAAAGACTATAATATTATGCGTACACGCAGATCAAGTTAAATTCGCCATTTCTGAGAACCGTGCATAGCGTACTGCGTAGGCGTCGTGTGGGTACCATAGGTTTTGTATTTTCAATATTTACGACGTTTTTACGCCTGTCAGATTAAATTCTCGGAACATTTCCCGTGACTAATATTAAACGTTCGTATATCATGATTTTATGACCAACTTTCGTAATTTGAATAAAACTAGGTGTTTAAAGTTCGCACTTTAGTGAAACGGATAGCGATCTACCCCTAAGGCTTTATACATTAGTTAGATGAAACCCGAATAGGTCACAGGTATTATAAATATTAACTTGAGACTTTTGTGCGAAATATAATGTGAATTTTGCTTAAACCCCTCAGGTAGCTTCGGTTTCAAAACCTTACCTTTCAGCCTAAACTAAAGGAAAGCGCGTTTTTCTCTGTACAAAACGTGAATAGATGTAATTTCTGGTATTTCATATTTAAATTCTCCAAGAAATATCGTCAGATACATAAACCTTCATTTAAATCTACATTCATTTCATTCCCCCGCGTCCATCTAAATGTTACTTCATTCCGTCGAAATTTCAAATCCTTTTCAATCCAGGCTCGATACACAACAAACATTTCCTGTCCCACTTCTGATACGTATGTGGGAAAGAGAGGTATTTATTTCAGAGGCGGCGTTAGAAGCAATCCCCATGGAAAATCAACAAGAGAACGTAAACAGGGGAGGGCCATTCTTTTTCTCTGTATAAATTATTCAGGATCCCCCGACCGCTTGTTTGGACGACGATTTCATCAGCTGACTTACCCGCTTTGTATTCAAGCTGTACATATAAAAACGCTTTTTTCATAGCGGGCTGAATGATTTTTTTTCTCGTTTTCAAATGGAAAATTAAGGGTTAACTTTGACGTCGCTTTATTTTCTGCTCAAGTGCTTCTGTTAAGGGTCTGGGGTGTTGATTAGGTGCTTGATTTAAGAGAATATTGAACCATTTATCATTCAAATTGCCTTTCAGGGAAAATGCACTGGGACGAGATTTTTCAATTATGAATTCTTTTAATAGTATTATTTTCTTCAGACAGGTAAAACAATGTACCTACTATGTTATCTCTTCACCACCCTTGGTTGACTGGTAGAGAAAGCCTAAGACATTAAGTTTAAATCCATAATTATACTGCCTGATAATATTGGAGGAGCTCGTGGCTAAAGAAAAACAGCCGCAGGGCTCGATCTCGAGGTTAAGCAACACTTGCCAAGGTTGATCTGTGGATGGGTGACAATCTTAACATACCGAGTTTCCTCCGTGCCTCGGAAAGCACGTTAAGCCGTTGGTCCCGGCTGTCATTTGTAGAACTTTGGCAGTCGTTACGGATTGTCCGAAGCAAGTAAATCTGGCTCCAGTCCTGCCAAGAACTACCGTGTTACCCAGTTAATGGGTTGTGGAAGTCTGGTAGACAGCCGAATCCGGTTTGACTGGAAGCCGACCCCAATATAGTTGGTAAAAGGCTAGGCAGGTGATGATACTGTCTGATAATATTAATCCAAAAGTAACTCGGTCTGTCTGTTTGTTACCTCTTTACGTATAATGGCTGAACCGATATGAATTTAACTTAGCATACGGGTAGACCACGTCCTAGTTTAGGACATAGGATCATAGGAACCTTTTTCGTCTGGGAGCACGTTCTCTTGGGAAAATACTCTCGCGTGCGCAGCCGCTGGCAGCACCTAGAAATAAATGAGTAGATTTAATTAAACTCCATCTACAAATCTTCTTTAAGCCATAAACTAAAGAAGAAGCAAATCAGTAAATCCAGAACATCCGCTCATATGTTTGCAAAAACCTTTACCTTAGCCAACTTTCCCGCCAAATGAGAAATGTGTTCAGTGGTTCAAATAAATGTAAGTCTCTTATTAACGTTCACACGGAAAGCAAAGCTGAATCAACTCGCAACGGGCTTTTATCCAAGTATGGTGATCGATATTTAATGTTATCTTAGTATTTGCAAAAAATTCTGTTTGCCCTCTCGATAGATTGCTGTTATTTATTTTACTCTTTGACGGAATTCGTGTCGCTGTGTTTTTTATTTAAGGTCAACTCTCTGATCTTCTTTTAAGTTATTTTAAGTGTGAAATGAATGTTTGTAAAAACAATTTGCGTGTTGGATTTCTCGCTTTTTTCTGTGTTGTGAGTTTGCACTAGTTTACAAAAAAGATTTCGTAGAATTAGATTTGTCATTTTGTCAGCCCCTAACAATATTCATCAGTATTATAATAGTAATAACAAATAGTTAGCATACATTATGTACCTACAACTGCATATATTTGTAATTTAAGCGTATTAGAGTAACACTTTAATGGTGTTATGTGTTGCAATATGTATATTGCTCAGTCATCACAAACCAACAAACAAACGTTGCCTATCACAATTTAATTAAAATGAACGAGTTGCCAAACATAAATATCCACGATGTCAATGTAACCGACTTCATTTAGACAGAAATTCACATTTAAAATCTTATTACAACATAACGTTTGCGACTGAGAGATCCATTCACAAACTCATTCCCCTGCCGTGTCTCTGAAATTACAGGGGAATGCCACCATCGCTTTGTGAATTATCCTTTCAACGAATGAATTATTTAGTCAAATAAATTGGTGTTTGTAATAATGCTGAAGTATCTTCTGCTTTATGAAGTGAAAATCTGAGAGATTGGAAAATTTTGTACGATTGTCATTCCCCTGGTACGCCTTTTTTCAATTTAATTTTATTTGCGAAGAGAACATTCGGACAACTCTTCAAGACAGACGCTTGAATCCGCTTCTAATACGAGAACTCACAATTTTTTCACAGCAGAAAACGAGACGTTTAAAACCTTAATTTATTTTTGCATCAACTCCAAATTGTGAAACCGACGTGAAATGCTATCTCTAACAGAATATTTAAAACCGATAGTGTAAAATAAAATTCACACTGCGTTAAAACCTAGACATCGAGTTTCCACAGTACTTACTAGATATAACAAGAGTGCAGAGCATCCAAAAGTTAATTTCGTCGAAATGAAAGTGGCGACTGTACAAAGGCTGGCTCGTGTATTTTTTCTTTCATTACATGTCAAAACGCGACTCCCTCAGTCCTCTGACGAAGTAATATTTCACGAGCACTCTCCCTTTTCAACGCTTTTGTGCTCAGCGACAGTTAGCTACTATAAATAAGGTTTAATTTAAAGAAAACTTTTTCTTTTAATTTAGAACAATACCTAACTTAAAGATGCTTTTTTTTAAGACCAGCCAGTATACTCTCGGTATTTTTAGTGTCACACGCTTATTTTCGCTTCGTGTGAATACTAAACCTCTTTAACCGACTTCTCCAAATCTAGGAATAGAACAATGCAGGTCTAAGCATTAATAATTTATATCGTAGCTCTAATTTATTAGTAAAGCACGCGTTGAATTAATGATCATATAAACACTTCATAACTTAAGGTATTGCTAGCGGGGATGGCATTGAGTGATATTATTCCGCTTTCAATTAGAATGAGTATCGACTGACTGCAGTTCAGACCGAAGAATGAATGGAGCTGAAGTTAATAACAGTTGTCTCTGCCCACATAAGCGGATAAGAGAACACAAATATCAAACGTTCCAATTTAGCGCCAGCTCGCTTCGCTCACTGTATTGTGTCTCAAAAATTTAATTTCCGTACACAGCCCGGATTAGGTCGACGTCGTGTTCCATACATGTTACGAGCATCGATTGGCTGGCAGCCAAGCGATCTGTCACGCCTATCCCAGTACTTAATGTTGCCATACATTTTGCTAAATGACATGTTACGATTAGGATCTCATCGTGGCGTTTTATTAATTCATTATTATTTAATCATTGATTGGTAGCGTCTTGTGTGGGCAGGGTACTGAGACAGTGTAATCAATATTGCGTTATTAACAAGTTTAAATTGAATACGTATGGAAATTTTTGATGAGAGTCATTCTTTACTTAGACATCGTCCGGTCGATTCGCATGAATTCTACTTTGTGCTCAATCTTTATCTCCTAAACGTTGATTTTTATGGGAACCTTTACTTGGTCCCGTCAATTTATTTTTTTAATCCAATCTCGCTTTATATTTATTGTGACCGCTACAAATATAAACGCGATTTTATGAACTAAGCCAGCTTGTTACCTCAGCCGTTTATATCGCAGGATGTGGAATCGATTTCCACGTCAGTAGATATTTATCTTTTTTGTTTATGGTGTATGGAGAATTATTGTCAAATTCACAGAACATAGAATCACTGTACTGGTAACGTCTAGAAAGAGACGACTTTGAATGTCGAAGATGACAGAAGAGCTCCGAAAGTATTCTAAGCACTCTTTTGTCACCTTCGAAATTCAAAGTTGTAGGTATCTTTACGTCCGGAGGACACGGTGGAGCATACGGTGGAGGTCTGCCCTGCTTGGGCGGAACACCGCAGCGTCCTCGTCGAGGCGATTGGCGGCGGCGACCTCTCGCGTCCGGCCCTGGTCCAATCCATGGTCCGGAGCGAGGAGGCATGGGAAGCGGTCACCTCCTTCTGCGAAACAGTAATGCTAGCAAAGGAGGAGGCCGAACGCGTGAGAGAGAGGGAAACCTCACGCCCCAGCCGCCGCAACAGAAGAAGACGCCCCGGGCGTCGGGACTCGCAGGGCAATTTTCGGCCACCGTAGGCGCGGGTCTGTGGACGGCGAGCGTTGGGTGGTTCGCCGTCCGATCAGAACCAGGCCTGGGTCGACGGCGCGCTGTGTTCCACGCGCGCCTCAAAGAGCTGTCAGCATAGAAGATGGGGCCCGCTAGGGCCAGTGCCTGCCGGGGTTGCGGAAACTGTTTGAAAGAGACACCGCGGCCCTGGAACGCAAAGGGCATTGGGAGGAACACGTATGGGTTTTAGTCAGTAAGAGTCTGACACTCCCTCCTGCTTCACCCAGAGCGGGAGGAGTCATTTGATGATTTCCCATCCTTAAAAAAAAAAGGTATCTTTACGTCTTTAGTGCCGCAGTGCGAGTCAACGGTGACACCCTTGGTTTGTATGGAAAATGTTGACAGTACATGCGTCTCCTTGCTCTATGGTCAAAGCACACTATAATTATTTTCAAACATATCTGATTGACAATAAAGTGCGTGTTCTAAAGGTCACTTGCTGTTAGATGCTGTGATATTGACAACGATACCGTCTGACTGTTCTCTTATGGATGTGCGAACGATTGACGATCGCAAGATTTGAATGTATGTAGGTACATTATAGAATTCCTCGTTGTGATGTTAAGATCAAAATGTACTCACCTGAGATTAGGATCTTATCCTCAATTTACCGTTGGTATTTGGTAATAATGACGACAGGAGATGTCAGTAGATACGGGTGTAGTGGGATAGGGATCAGTGAATATGGGGATGGAAAGTCCTTACTTACGTAGTATCAGGGACACTAGAGGCTAATAAATCTCTTCTATAAAAGAAACTAGTGAGGTATTGATGGAAATTGTAGGTGAAGTTCAGGTGTATTCTACCAGAGACAACAAAGTCCTATCTTTATCACATCTTTATGTGCTAACTTAGGACAGCCATTAATAAGTTAAAAAATAAGCCAAAACATATCCCTGACTAAAGGTAGGCTGACGAATTCCATACGAAAATAAGATAGAAATCGCTCAATAAATTCAGTTAGGTCTCAGATTATAGCAAGTATTTACCTGTGTCAACATCTTATCATCCTGCGACTTGTTAAGCTAAGGGAAACTAGTTATTGTTGTACGTAGGCGATGGCAGCCAGCTTTCTCTAGTTATGCGCTGTTGCTCAACGTAACCTGATGTATTGTATAAAATTGTTCACTTTTCCCGACTCAAACGGTAATGGTACATCACTGTGGTGAAATGCATTGTTTTGAAATTCGAATCAACGATAAGATTGTATAAGAATTGTAAAAAAATTGATTCTTTTTTTAACTGGGTTAGATACACCGTTTATCAAAACAAAGGAAGCTCTGGACAGACTATGATCTAATTCTGACATCATAGAACCTAGTTTTTGATAAAAACTAATAAAATTTCTCATTGATCCACTTTTCGAAGCCGCAAGGACACGCAAACCCGATTATTTTATACCATCGTCCTACATAATGTTCTATATTTCGTGCTAGTTTTGAAATAAATCGGTCGTTACAGCAATTCATTAAACCGCGATACGTTAGCGGTGGGCCGAGCCGCAAAATGTTACCATGAGTAAATAAGTTTTGTATATAATATTACAGCTAAACGGTTTTACGGCTTCCTGATTACGATAAGTTATGTTTTAAATAGATTGAACACATTTACTTAATCGGTGTTCATTAGTTGACATAAGTATTTAATGGGGAGAGCTAGATACGAGGAGGGAGGTTGTTGATTTGTCATCCAGTCTTCTAAAGATAGCCTTTTGATAACTCAGGTTTAGCAAACTCAGGCTAAGTTATCAAAAATCTATTCTTCTTTGTCAGGTTGTTTAGCAATGGCCTAGAACTATCTCTAATGTGATGTTTTTTTACGCAAGAAAAGTGGTTTTCTTGTTCGACTTGATTGTTAACTTCTTAAATATTTTGAGCCCGGTAAGTTGCGACTACAGGACTCAGGATGGAATGAGAAACTCATCTGAGAAATGTCGCTACAAGCTAAAAGAATATCAGACAACGCAGTGGCTTATTGTTGTATACAACAGATTAGATAAAAAAAAGTTAGTTGCCATCTTACTTTTGCACAAAGCAACAACGACAATAACGGGAAAATTCTTTTTTTCTGGTACTACCTGACTGAAACAAACATTTTTCTAAAGCCTGATTAGCTCAGATTCAGACACTTTCACTCCCATATCACAAAAGCATCGATTACACATAGGTTAACAGCTAATTATAATTACCTACGATCAGTAACCTGATTACGAAACCATTACCGTCTATCAGTAGGTACTGTCTCTGGTCTAATTAGAACTTATAAATCATATCGGGTATCTGACCTCGGCTGACCCTTCGACGCCTCCGCCATTTGAAACTAGCTTCGTAAACGGTTCCGTCTTTCTATTTCTGTTTGTGTCATTTTGTAACAATGGCGTTTGGAATTGATTGGGTTTTGTAATTATTTTGATGTGCTGGATAAAATTTTTATATTATTATTTTTTTATTAAAAAGAATGGTGCTGTGTACTGATGAACATGTAACTTATTACTACATATTTTTGAAGGAAAAGGTAAAATCACAGTAAACTGTAACCAAGTCTAAAAAAAAAACTATTACTAATCTGATTTCACACGGCGAATTATAAAAATAATAAACGCAAAAATCAATTTGTTAATGATATTTTATAACGTATGTTGCAAGTACTGTTGCCACTTTAATTACTAATGTGCGAACAACGTGGGTGTCTTAGAAACTTTAATAGTTAGTTATTATTATTATATTATCAGCTGTTGTAAGCAATACGGTACTAACACATAACTATCTGACATTTCTACGCCCATTGGCGTTACAAATGTGCCGACGTCAAGCATTCATATTACAAATTGGTGTCGTGAACCGTAATTAAATAACACACTTTATATATTAATAAATTATTAATATTACCCACGCACGGTAGTCAGTTCAATATTTATTAGTAGTTAAACAAAATTAACAATAAGGACCAATAAAATGTCGGATTATTTAAAAATAGTGATGCGCTGGAGTCACTTTTACGATTCATTGTGACTTTTAATTTAATTTTGGTAAATTAAAAACGGTATTTTTTAACTCTTTACTCATTATATCTGTCAGTGACGAAAGGTACCGAAGGAACACACGCACGTTCCATTATTAATTAATTATTTAATATTCGATGTCGTGAACTCGTGACTGATTTATAGAAATAAGACATTCGATGCTATGGCCGGGCACGTTCCATCAATAAGTTTAAATGTACCAAAAGAAACAATTACCTACAGTCGACTTAAATTACGTGATCTCCTTTTGATCTGATTTCCTCTATACAGTGATGAATAAACATGTCACCTGGCATACATAAATCACCTCAAACAGCTGGAGAAAGTAGGATGACATTAAACGTCAGTTATTCTAAAATAGGAATAAAAATAAAATACTGTACGGTTACAATATATCTTTTCAACCATAACAATCGTAAAAGGAAGAGCGAATAAATCAAACGCTTCACGAATTCATAAATTTTTATGTCTCTATCAGTCCATGTGTGGAAAAGTAGCCTTTTTTGCATTTTTATTTTTTCCTCGCTACGACTGTCGCCAATTAGAGCAGAATCAATTTAATAGTTCCATATTTAATTTATGATGTCGTTAATTTTAAAGTAGACATATACAAGACAAAATATTCAGTGAAGAAATATAGGCAAAATTAATCAAGATAACAGCTTCTTATCTTAGAATAATTGAATTAAAATAAGAATAGAATATAAGAATTATTAATATGATATATAACGTAACTACCGTTGTAGTATTAGTTACACGTCAAGTAATACAGCGTAGGGTTAATCAAAGTAAGGGTAATGAATATTAAGTGTTTTAACAATCATATTTCTTCATTCGGAGCTCTTGATTAGGTCATAAACTTACTGTTTTCAATAAAAAAATACTCTAATTTATAAAATAACCGTTATTTTGGTAATTAACGCTCTGCCTAGTAGCGGTATTAAGGTAAAATAATAAAGTCATTTTAAATTTAAAAAAAAACTGGCCAAGTGCGAGTCGGACTCGAGTGCAAAGGGTCCGAATGAATTTCATTTATTTTAACATGTTATTTTAACACTATAGACTTCTTATAGGTTTTCCTGTAACTTATAGGTTTTTCAAAATTTTATGCTTAGTACTTTCGGAGATGGGGGGAATGGTCATTTTTCGTCTAATTTCTTGAATTACTTCAAAACCATTTATTTTAAAATTATGAAAAAAGTATAATTAAAACCTTCACAGTAAGCCTTTTCATTTTATATGTCACACGATATTGTTCAAAAATCATTTTTTTTTAATTTCTAGTTTGACCCCAAAAGTGACCCCCATTCTAAAAATTTAATGATTTACGTAACGCGTCCGTGTTTGGGTCCCAGAAGTCCATATGTGTACCAAATTTCAACAGGATCGGTCCAGTGGATCCGGAGAAAACTGGCTGTGACAGACGCACAGACAGACAGACAGACACCCGAGTGATCCTATAAGGGTCCCGTTTTTTGTTCGGAACCCTAAAAAAACCTAAGATCTTTCAAATCTTATTAAATTTTCACAAGTCCGATACAGTTTTTTGCTCCAGTTTCCATGAAAAGAGTCTGCGAAGAAATTGAAATGAAGCTCGAAATTACTATCTGTAATTAACTGCTGCTATATTTTAATTAAATGATCATTAGTCATGAAAATAATTAGTTAGCCTAGAGTTCATTATAAACTTCTTGTTTTGAGTTTATAAGCTCCCATTCTCGTTGGATTAACGGTTGAATCGTAAAAGATAATTAGTGTTACACGTCTTAAAGCAAACAATTTCATTTTAATATCAGAACAAACGAGGTTACCATGTCATCTTGTGTTACAGTTTTTATGATATCTTAGTCGCATCACTATGTAGGTATACTCTAGTTAATTAATTATTTAGTTAGGTACCCAGTCGAAGTGTCTAAAGTGTGTTTAAAGGCTCCGATTCGATGTTTTAGGCGGTTTGCAATATTCGGATTTATAACATGAAAAGGTAAAATGATTTGTTTGGAAAAGGTTATTTATCTTTCAAATTCTGCTCCGATTGTGAAAATAAAGTAAAAACGCTATTGTTGAGTGTCACAGGCTATTCTTCAACCGCAATTCCTGAGAGACCACGTGATTTAAAAACCTCGGGAATCTAGCCAATCACATTAAGATTTAAATCTATCATCAGAGGTTATAAGCAAACATTCTACTTCTAAACCTTTGGAAATCACAATCGTGACCCCACACTAAAATTTAATAAATCATGCTGCAACAGAACATGCTTTCCTGTTCCATAGTTTTAATAATCCAAGGTACAAGTTTCCCCACATAAAATCGTATGATGTCGGAGGCACGGCGCGACCTCTGCTATGGTGTATTACCATGGGGTCCCATGGCGTGCTAATGCTGTAAGTTATACCCCATTGTCTACCTCTATGTGACAGGGACGTGACGTGAACACCTAAACTCTGCACGGTTTTGAACATTTTGTATGGGGTTTTAAAAGTTTTATTTTTCGAAGTACCTATATTTATTGGCTTGTTTGATGGTGCTATTTCGCAAGTTTTTTAATAAGAATTGATGAATGGACTGCGTCAAAGTTGATATAGTCTACAAAGGGGGCGATTTGAGGTGGCGAATAACAGAGCTATGGAAGAAGTCCTGTTACGACAACTCTATATAAATTGGGATACGGACAAGAAAATGATGATGAAAGCATTTTTCTCGTATATACATTTCATGTACTAAAATGTCTAATAATACCTAAAGTTCTTAATCGAACGCAATGTTGAAATTTAATTTTATGTATTTATTGTTTATGTTTAATGCGAAATCGATAAACTTCATTTTGATTGTTATTTAATCGCATTAATCATTATGAAGGTAATCCACTTTCTCAATGTTCAATTTCAATAACAAGCCCCTAAATAATAAATACGACAATAAATTAAATCCAGTTTAATAAAGCAAAGGAAACCATAAAAAATATGGTGATATCACAATTTCATAATTCTTTAGTTCATTAGCTGCCCATAAATATCGAATCATAAACTAAACGGTATTTATTTTTTGTAAAAATAAAACCATAGAGTAAAGAGTAGAGCAAAGACAACGCAGAACGCGCGATCAAAATCTTAACAGTTATTTTAAAATTTAGTGTTGTAATAATTTGCCGTTATAGCGTTAACGAGTGTTGCGCTATTAACTATATTAACGTAGTCACAACAGTTTTAACGATTAAGGGAAGTCGTTTTAACAGGCGCGACAAGAAAGTTTTTATGACAACATATTTATTTGACAAGTTTTTCCGCTTCTTTGGGACTTTGTTTTCGGTAACGATGACACTTTAAGTGTAATTTTACAAGTTGACGTAATAATGAATCATTTGGAGAACTACCTAAAAGGTACTTTGATGTTTAGATAGTAAAAATACCAAGAATTATAGCCGTAGACATGAAAAGTCCTTTGCTACTGTTTTGTCCGCAGAGACTGCAGAGTAACTAGCTAACAATGACCAAATGTGGAACAGAAAACATTAAGTTATAATTGCAGTACCAATAACATATTTAATTTCCTAAATTAAGCCTTATAGCGATTACCGCCATTAGTAGGTAATCGCTAAAGACACAGAACACGTCCTTCCATTTACCCCCATGCACATAAATCAAAACAGCTAATTTTCTTTTTTCATTTCCGGCTCTAAAAGACACTGTCGTTGCATTCATATTGAGTTTTAATCTCAAACATGTTCGAAGCCGAAAGCCGAGGGCCGAAAGCCGAAAGTCAAAGCCGAAAGCCGAAAAGGAAATGCTACTCACGATGTCATTACGTCGGTACGGTCCCATTTCTATGTATATTCATAAGTTGACACCTCGTCTGCGGTAGGTAGGATCCTATAATTGAGTCGGTATGAAAGGGATTTCCTTTGTCACAGCACTTAAGTGATGAAATCAAAGAGTAATGTGTTTGTATTGCACTATTGAGCATTGTTCTGAACAATACTGTCGTTTTTGTTTGATGTTTCCTACACTCTGTCAGTCTAGTG
This sequence comes from Lacanobia wlatinum, assembly GCA_947578705.1. Lineage (NCBI taxonomy): Eukaryota > Metazoa > Arthropoda > Insecta > Lepidoptera > Noctuidae > Lacanobia > Lacanobia wlatinum. The sequence continues at coordinate 22,868,131 of OX388029.1, forward strand.
TCATTCAGGATGTTATGGAGGTAAATGAGTATCCATTACGTTGAAAATTGTAATTATATAGTTGTAAGGCAATAAGGAAGGTATTTCTGAACAAACATAAAATATATTTTATGGACACAAAGTAATGACATGATTTTAAAACACCGAAAAATAAATAAAGCTTACAAAGATTTGAACGAAGCGATTGAGTCTCGAAACTATTATGAAATCCAAACAAAATATTATTAGGCGTAATAATATCACTAATGCTTCCTTATTTTCATAGCCTCTTCAAATATTATCGCTTGAATAATCAAACTGTCACAATAAAGTCTATTTATAAAAGTTTAAAGTCATTTTAAGTCTCGGCACATCACCGATGGAGGTGCTCCGTCATAAAATTCATTGTTAGCTTTTCCATAAATAAATATGACGTTATTTTCATATGAATTAGATTTATTTTTGCTTTTATACCATACGTACAGGTTGGTTATTTTCGGCTCATTTTGCACATCACGAGCAGTACGTGTCAGTCATATTACATATTATTTAATTAAATCGATACATTAACTATATGACGTGTAGTTTAGCTACCGTAAAACTTAATGGTGACCATAAACCTATATTTTTATTATAATTAAGACTACAGCAATACGTTTTTTTAACTAAGAACATTGTTAATTCACACAAAAATGTCCATTATAATATTATGAATATGATAATAATTGCGCAAATTCAAAATGGCGTTTTGGTAATCAGAAATATTCTAATTTTGAATTTAAAAAAAAACATCGCGTCTTTGACAATATGGTTATTAATATTCGTCGAACGATCACATTCGGGAATCGTGCCGTACGTTGGCATAAAGCTCACGACGAAATAACACGATGACTTGAACGGCTTTTGTATGATAATGCAAAAGATTTTTTTTAATAATTTAAAATTCTTATTTCGGTTTTTATTATTATTGAGGTTAATTTTCAAGGAGCGAAAATATCCATATATTTTTGTAAAGGTACCTAAGCAGACATTTTATTTTTAAGGCGGTTTATTACAGGTAGCACTTTTTGAGTTCAGTTTATAAATGATTTTTCTGAAAGTAATTCCTAAGGTGCTTAGTTTTTCCACGTCACTGGAAGATGCAAGCAAATATTATTAGCCCCAAGTTTCAATGATTATTGTAGAATGTAACTTTAAGTTTGTGTAACTTCTTCACTAACTTCGGTAAGTCTTTCACTCGAGCAAAAGGTCAAACGCCTGGATGATCTGTTCTGAATCCAAATAAAGCTGCAGTACACGCGTTACAAATGACACACGTACAATATTCGAACAGTCTACTTAATTTCAAAGAAAGAACACGAACGTGGCCAATATTAAACTGAATTTATGCCAGTAACAGTATTGCTACAAGCAAAATATTGAATTACCAAAGAGGTAAAATGCCTGTGACTCTGTTCCACGACATAAAAGTCTAATCGATACATTATTAAGACCTCGAGTAAACACTGGTCGTTTGCGACCACTTGTGCGGTCGAAATTTGGCCTAACGATGCATAATATCGAATTTGCAAGCAGGCGATGCAAAATATGCTGCAGACGTTAACGCAGCTTAAATTTTGCACTGACATACCTACCTACCGGAGGTACGATTTTGCAAATTGGAGCTTTCGCAATCGTAAACCTAACATAAATTAAATTTTTAATCAAACACCTACCTACGTATAAGGTATAGTGCCTGCTTTTAAAATTGGCATATGGCCCGTAAACGTTCGTCCAAGTATTAAATTCAAGTTGGAGCTCTTCCTAAATCACCGTTGCTCCTAAATTTTTTCATTGTCATCGAGCCACACCTCAAAACTGTATTTTTGCAACACGCTTGCATTTTAAGGAAAAATATAAGTAACGCATTATGCGCGTTGAATATTATCGTGCACATTGTGCGCGCCGAGTGAGCACGTCTAAATTTCGGCGCGACGCATAAATCCAGAACGCCCACAACACTACGGCTTGATAGGGCTGTCGGCACATGCTATCATAGTACGAAAATATAAGAGGAAAAGTACCACAAAAAGCCCATGGAGTAAGAATTATATACAGCGAAAAGCAGAGACAAACAAGACTATGAAAAAAATTAATGACAAAATAAGACTTGGGATGAAAATAATAGATAACCTATACAGAAAACAGTAGTTAATTCTATCAATCAAGTTGAATAACGATGAACAGAAAAAAATGTTTGATACTTAATGATAAACAAACTATGTTGGTATTGGCACATACCTACTAAGTTTTCTCTTGGTTCTAAAATTACACGATCACAATCGACTATCAATGTCAAACACTTCCGTCGACGTCGGCAATCGGTAAAAAACGTTAAATTCATTTAACTTACAGACCATAACAATTATACTGCAAAAACTCCAGAACAACCACGATATGATACAGAACTTGAATCCGACTTCTAAGAAAACGTATAAAAAGGAGAAAAAAAGCAACTTAGTAAAACACACGATGGTATCCCTGCTGTATCTTGCCGAATAGGGATGTGCCAACTTGTTTTATTTACGACGAGGCGATTACAAATTCTGCGTGTGGGACGCATCGTGTGCTGCATCCCTGTTGCACAATGATGCATAAAAGAATACGTGACGCTTTTGAGATGAGCCGATTTGTCGTCGTTTGGATGGTGTTGACGACACTCGCTCGGTTGTTAGGATGTGTGTATGTACGTGTGTGTATGGTGGACAATTCTGCGAAATTGGTTCTGCTTAAACTATGTTGGCGTTTTTTGATTAGCCTGTTCTTTGGTTTTGATTGCTGTATCACAATTTGACGATGGAGTCGTAAAGCCGATAGATGATATATAGACTTGATTCAGTTTTATTGCCTTTGTTTTTGAACTGTTCAACGAAGTGAATAGACAGGTAGGACATAGTCAATATTTTGTGTACTTTATCGAATAAATATCCTATTTCTCAGACTTATTCCGTTTTCTATCCATCCCTATCATTTGCTTCCTCCAACTTTTCCTCAAACGATCTCGCAAACACTCCAAGTCGAAACTCGCCCAAATTACATACAATCAACATTCCCCCGAAATAACCCTTTCAGTATCGAAAAAATAATACGAAAAGTTACAAGAAGTTCGGAGCCCCGGGGCTACAGATGACAGCATGATATATTCCACGATATGATTTGTTACACAGTGTAACATGCCACGTTTTGATTTGTTACACTTGTAACAAGCTCGATGTTTTAACGAGCATGCGAAAAGAAATGTATGTTGCGTAATATTGGGGTTTTAAAGATCGACTTGATGTGCTAAAGATGTAAGATATATGCGCTGTGTTGTACTTAACTGTCGTTAATTGATGGGTGTGCAATAATAAATAGATATAAAACGGCTTTAATAAGCAATGAAGACGGCACTGTAATTTAGTTAAACGGACACGTAGAGAAAAATTGTCCTCAGTAATTTTGAAGAAGAGTGAAAATTAAATTAACTGTAATTTTAACACATACGATCCAAATACCCTTTTAGCTGGTGAAACATCCTGAATTACAAAGGAAAGACCATTTTTCGTAAATGATCACAAGATTATTTTTGAAAAAGCGTTGACATAATATGAACTCGTACCACTCAAATCAATTACAACCATAATTATGATATCTGCCAATGTAAGATTATTTCAAAACCGAAAACGATAAGCGGGTATAACTAATAATTTAATTTCTTTCACGTCTTAAATCGATTTTTATTTCAGCGAAAATGTCTTATTGACATTTCGTGAGAGTAATGAGCCCGACACTAACAAGCGAACTTACTTTGACGAAATATATCGACATCTTAATCAAATTACGCACGAATTATCACAAGGTTAGATACGTACGCACGCGAAATTAATGCATGCCAGCCCTAACTTAGGGTTGCCACACTTTTAAGGTTTTCCTAAGTGGTTTATTTTTAGAGTTAACTTATCTTAACCACATGGCACCATTAGTTTAAATTAGGTCCTATAAAATGCTTGTTTTATAATTGCCATTTAGTTTTAAAAAGAAAAAAGTGATATGTGGTGTATTTTAGGTCCCAAACGGGGCCAAACAACTCCAAAACATTCAAGGACATTTTGGTCCTTAAATATCCCAATCGGACAATATTAATAGCAGCCCTAAAGTATCCAAAAATCAATGGTGTGTAATGGGCACGGTCCAATCAATTAAGATACGGCCCCGTGTAGGGACAACGCCACCCGCGCCGATGTAATCGCGGCTTTACGCCTCAATTACTTGCTGCAAGTGTGTGCCCGCCTTTATACGTTATGAATTTTGCTCCACGAGTTAGCACGCGATGTCTGATTATGTTTTACTGTGTTAATGTAACCACTGGTCTAAAACTTGATCAAGTTCGAGATCAGTTTAATGTGCTGTATCAAATCTCAAGTAACAGCAACCAGTCTTTAAAATTGACATGGGCTTTGGCGGGCTTTAAGGAGTAGATACCTATATATATAGTTACGAACTGTATACCCTGTTGAAAACATCCAAAATGACCAGCTAAGTAATCAAATCGGAGTTACATTTTAACATGGCAACAAAATAAATTCATACTTGTAGAGTGCTACGTACTATACTAGTGTACAAATGAAGTCATAATAATAACTCAACCGTGATTGCCGATAACATTATTGAAACCAATTCAACTAAATACGATTCAACATACGATGAAATACAAAATGTTTTTAACACCGCGTGTAAATATCCCAACTCACTGTTATAGCTATAAAAGTTACACATTTTGAATGAAAATGGCTTCGAAGCAACATAAACTGAACGCAATTACATACAATGTGGAAATTCTAAATAAAATGGGATTGAGACCCTTCAACGAGACTGTAACAATTATTTTTTATGATCCATTACTTGTTTGCCGACGTATTGGGTATGCCGCCGCCCGCCATACATGCGACCGTAGCGTTGGCAATGGAAGAAACGGAATTTAGTACTTCAATTGGAATAAAACACATTGAATATTTCGAATAATATTGTTGATATCAATATTTAATAACGAAACTTTGATTCTCTGCTGGAGTCTGTGGTTCCTGATAGCTAAAAACTGGAGGTCTTTAAGTCAAGAGAGAATTGGTTACTTCTAGGCAATCGTGCTCCATCGTCGTCCATATCAGGAGGGCTACTCTCTAAGCCCGAAATCCGTAGTTTTGGCTTTAGTTGCGGGTGTTGTTTTTAACTCCGTATCATCTACGGACTTACGATTAGTCCCGAACTCGAACTAAGAATGAATGACATCACGATATGACAGTTGTGTTGTCATTCATTCTTAGTGGTTAGGTGACACGGAGGTGCCTAAACGCGAGCGTACAAATAATAATAAAAAAAAGAACATTGTAAAAAGAAGTATTGTCTGTATTGTGATAACTCACTTTTCTGTTCGCAATTTCGTGCGTGAGTAACAAACTAGCAACTGAAAGCGTGTATTCAGAAGTTAGTTTTTCCAAAATAGTATTGCTGATTCCCATTTACGTTTTAATTATTTTGTTGACCGTTTTATATCAACAAGGAAAGATGAATAATCCAATTTGAAGTTATTTAGGTTTATTGTAGAATTTGTAGAACAGGACCGTATTTTCAAATACCGTGTACTTAAATCACTCCTACTCTAAATAAACGATTTAATGCCGCACAATACTATCATTACAAAGTCATTCATAAATTATCTTCTTAATAGTTTACTAGTTATATTGATTTCACTTTTGACAAGACCAAAATGTAGCACCAAATACCCGATTAATTTTAAATTAGATTTAGATCTCGCATCTTCATTTCAAACTATTCGTCGTCAGTTGCTTCTATTAAGACAGATAATAAGATAGAAGAAGTAAGAAACAAAAATAAACCCTAAATAAACATTCAAAAGCTACTTCAACCATGCTCAAAGCTTACCACAAAAAAACTGTAAATGACTGTTGCATTTTAATCAACACCTGAAAATTTTCTAATTTACCACTTTTCGAAAAACTTCTTGGATATTTTTCCTCTAACAACGTTCTTTGAAAGAAAATCCTGCAACGGTCATACTTTTCTATGAAATATAACGCACCGACGCAAACTACGACTTATAAAGGAGTAACAGATGGACGAACATGACGAAATTGTAAGAATTTCCACTCGCAAGATTTATATTAACTCCTTTGAACTCTAGATATGAAACTAGGTTTTATCACATTTTATTTTTGCTTGCCTTCCTTGTCGGAAAACCTTATAAGAGACTTCGCAGGAAGTAAGAAGCTCTTTGTGGTTTTTGCGAACTAAGATTAAATCTTATTTTCTTCTCTAAACTGGCTAAGAAATACTTTAGGTACATAGAGTTTAAAAGCTAGCTACATTTTCCAAGACAGCGCTTTGCCTTTCAGATGTAAAACAGTCGCCATAATTTTGTAACTAAACTAAACGATTACAAATGCTTTAATGTTGATACTAGAACAGTAAATTATGTAAACATGGTAACAAAAGCAGACAAAATATAAAGGGACACAATTAACTGTTAACTGTGTCAGAATTTAGGGTTATTACGAACTAAGTATATTTATTTGTATTGGGGAACACAACTGCTCAATTATTGCGGGCCGGCAGTGTTTCAGGCAGCGATTTCTATCATAATGACGATTTACACTGGCGGTGCAATAATTATAGCCCATAGCCACTGCGATGGATTGAGGGGTTTATTGCTTCTTTTGCGCATTATCACGTCAGCACTAGCGGGTAAATGATTCAATTATTTTTTATTGGTAAAAATGTATTTTAGTGCATGTTTTGTTTTATTGTTTTGGAATTGATAGACTTTTCTTACGTAGATATCGATTGGTAGGTAGTTGTTTTATTTTAATTATGAACTGTTAATGTACTTACTTCAACTGAATATTTTTAGTTGGCGTTTTAGATGCAGATTTGATCTTTCTTTACCTTTAATGTCTTTCACCAGTCACCAACTAATGACAACTCCTGTCTCTTGAACAGCAAAAAATCTTCGAGAATGTCGAGCATCCAACTGATTCTTTAACCAAACACGACACACTCTTACTTTCCACTTTTCTAGTTTACCTTTTAGCTCCTTATTATCATAATAAAACAAATGACAGCTGTCATTATCAGCAAAGAATCTGTCAAACACTCAAATACGTCATATCCGGTAACACTATTTTCTTGGCCGGTCCAAATTGTACGGCGCCTGGCGTCGTAAAGTTCTAATTATCGTTCATTTACATTTCAGCTGGTATCTTTGTCTTTCTTTAGCGAGTTGTAAACTATTACGGAGTTACGAAATTGCAGGGGCTTAGTCAGAGCCTTTTAAGTACAAATATTGAGTCGGCGAAGATGTTTTAGACCAGTAGTAAAGGATCAGTTAGTTAGTCAACACACACCACATAAAGTTCCAAATTGAGATGAAATATTTTAATTAAAAGAGCCCTACCTATCTCATTTACCAAGTAAACAACTCTAACTAAAGAATACATTTACTTAATATTGTAATAAAACCAAACGAAAACTAAATTTACGCGAATCTCAATCTTAATTTCCATGTAAATCTATATCAACACCACACTAGGTGTCATTAATTAATTCATTTACATACTGAACAGAAAGACGTTTTTCCCCTTGGCCATATAAACTTGTAGAATTGCTTTCTAGGTCTCATTTCAAGCTGTTTTGCGTATACCAATATGGTATAATTGACTGATTCCAGTCAGTTCTTGAGTAACGTGTATATCCCGAGTACGGATATAACATAATCAAGACTACAAGCTGATCGTTAGTAAGAAAATGTCGGTTACATTCAAACAAGTGTACCAATAAGTCTGTCAGTGAGAAAACTTGAACTTCCAAATGTGTCTGTTACAGATTTGAATGTGGAACGAACTATGTAGATTAACGTTAACAACTATGCCCTGGCAATAAAAAGTAGTATCAGGCAAGTGAATACGAAGAAATTTCGCTATATGACTTTCAGTGACCCAAGAATATCGTCAAAATACGGCTGTTGTAATTAATATCTTTGTATATTAACTGTGAACAGAAGCAACTGCAATAAATAAATATTTATTTCAGAATTGTATCCAACCGTTAATGCCTAATATTATAGCATATGAAAACAGTCATCACAATAAATCATAATATCTAAACAAACATACATATTCATTTACCGAACAAACACTTAAATAGAATTGTCATTTGAATAGTAAATCTCCGCTTTCTCTTTGCATAAACAAATCATAAATCATTGTAAGGAAAACCCATTAGATTGAAAGATGCTAACTCGAGATTGAACTGCAAGTCGGAACTTAGATCGGTAGAACTACTTTATCAGAGAGATATGACGCCCACGTACGCCGCGACGATACTGACAATAAATCATTTATGCACTCGCGTTTTATATGCCCCCCACCACTAGCAGCAGGTAAAGTTCAATACACTTTTTAGCAAAGTTTACGAAGATGGCTACGACCTTCGTAACATAAGCTAAATGACAACTACATAATACTTTACCCTGAATTGCGGCAGTTTATTACATATAGTGAATTGTCTTTTATATCTTCAGCCCCTAAGAGCTAACCGCTCGCCTAATATCGCTATCCAGTGAGGACACATTTACGAGTTCTCCTTGGTAATACAGTTAGTGACGAGTTATTAACACTGTTCTCAGGAAAGCCAAACTCTCTAAATGTGTTCCGTCTTTTCTATTGAATTACAGTCGTAGAGCTATCGATAGTTAAGTTAAATAAGTACTTCGTTTTATTACCAGCAGTTTAGAATAGGAAAAGCTCAATTCAGGACTCCAGGTGTTTGCCAATAAAACCGTTATAAATGACAATAAGCACTTGATATATCGAATGACTACTTTTGTTTTCTAATAAAGACACTTTGATAAACAGCACCGACAAACAACGGACAGATCATAACATAATTCAAGCCGTTTAATGGCAAGGCGGTGTAGACATAACTTATTTTTAATAAAGCATTCCATTAAATTCGTACGACTGATTGAGTGCAGAACTAATAAAATGGAGGCAAGCATCATAAATCGTTCATATATCAGTTATCGAGTGGGTTGGCGCCAAGAGGTAACATACACCCGCCATCTTTGTGAAAAATGCGCGCGAGCTGCCTGAACGCGCTAACAAGCGGCGTGCGCTGCGCCCGCGCACGGCTCCGTGCAACGCACTCCGCCATATTGAAATACGGCGCCTATACGACAATTTATCAAAATTAATACGGTTCCCGTCGTATGTTTACTTTGGTGACATAGTTATTTCCTCAACACACTACAAACCTGTTGTGTTGGCAAGACTCGTTCTATAAATAAATCTCCAATAACTAAATTAACACCTTAAGGTGCGAATAAATGGTAATTTTGTAACACCATTGACAGTAATTGCGTATAAGACATTTAGAAGCAGGACATTATTGAAGCATTATAATGAAACCTAGCCGTCTGACGACAACTTAATCAGATTTCACGTGTTTAAACATTAAGACGATTTAATAGACAGACATCGGCAACTCAGGAAGGAATTAAACTTTAATCTACTGCTGTGTACTTTATAGCGGACACATAAAAAGCGCATTCTATTTGGAATTAAAGGAATTTCCTTAGAATTAAATAAATGAGTTTGGCTTTTTATTATTCTCAGATCCCACGATGTATCGAAGGGATACAGAGAAAAAAAATATTGGAAGCCATCACCCACGCTCCAGATAAGCAAACGCCCTTGGGAACGAGACGGCGACACCAATTTAAATGTAGACACTTAATACCGAAGCTTATATAAGCGGGTCCAGACCGCCAAGTTCGTCCCACGTCTGAAACCTGTCCCTCTTTCATACCGGCTTGTGATAAAATTTCGCCGTAAATACCCTCAGATAGGGAGAGGAATGCCGATAGCAATCACGTGACACGTTTTATGGTCGCACCACATAAACGGACGATGGCATTCAATCTACACTGGAAAGAAGGAAGAATTCATCTTTTTGCACACGATCTCTTGAGATGGCAATGAAAAGTTTTAATCTTTAATTGAATCGTGGATAAGGAAGTCGTGGGCGCGTCTTTTTGGACCGTTACTGTATTTTCTTGGAACGAAGAAGTTGGAGCTTTATAATTTAAGTGGTAAATTGGCAATTGTCTTAAACCTTAGTGGGAGATCCAGTTAAATTCCTCATCTCAAACTTTCTCTTAAGTCAATAAACAAACACGGCCTCACATTGCTGTCAAGAAATCAAGTCCCTGGACCACCCAACCTCCTAAAACTGACGACAAAAACAATAATATCGCATACACCGAATATTGTCAGATATTACCGGTGTAGATAGTGGCGTCATTAATAACGGCCATGTCAACGGCTCGGCCAGTCGATAACATTTGTTAACATCGACCAATACCGCGCCACAATGCGGCTAACATACCCGGTGGACGTTAAAATGTGCCATTGGGAAAAATCGCGGTGGCTAAATACGGGAGTGCGATTTCAATTTTGATTCATCGCACTTGTAGTTGTCGGTAATATTAGATTTACCCCGGTTTCTGGAAAAATGTTATTGACGGGTCGATAAATAATATTGTAGTAGTAATGTGACTGACTGTTCAAAACTCATTCAATCAATCACGAGAAACTGGGCCCAAGTGAAAAGCTGGAACTTAGGATAATAAAAAAACAATAAAAATCTTTTAATTCAGACAGAGTCCATTAATTGGTAAGTGTATAAAAACTTAGAAACTAGTGTTAGTACTTATAACTACTGGAAAAAATACAAAAAAAATAATGTGAATAGCGATTTATTAAAAAAACATTTAAGTTTAGACATCAATATAACCTCTTTTATGGCTAGCAACAAGCTTGATAGTAACCTATAAAAACCTTGAAAAAATGTAGGCGTGATCTACCTACACATTATATCCCTTCGAGAGTCGTAAATGTCGCATAAAGAAAAAATACAGTTAGGCACTGAACTAGCAACCTAACATAAAAGTTTGAAAGCCACTGAAACCCTTATGTTGTTGTCACTTCTGAAGTAACATAACACCTCTATTTATTTCGCTAAGGAGTTAGGTCGGTCGCAAACTTAACAAGTACCTAAGTATTCTGCCTGCGTAACTCACGCACCTAATATAGTGCGGGTACCTGGGTACCTGGGAACAACCACTTAAGACTATCACAATTTAAATCGTAACACACCGCAGGGAATAAACTTTAAATGGAACAATCTTGTTCATGCTACATTTTAGGGCCCCGAAGACCGAGGTAGGATGCATACTGTTTTCGTAATGCAAAACTGCATCTCGGGCCATGCTTTGTTGGGATACAAACGACGATCCGGTTTTACGATTGTCAGATAGCTTTTTGACCCCCGCTGTGTGCCATCTAGCGAACAAAACACTAATCCTTATACTTATGTATGTTGGTACAACGATACTTTTGCTGTTCGCACGCAGAATTTCTCTTTAACATAAATCTGGCGACCCAATTCGCTGTAGCGGTGCACCTTTTGTGTTTAAGGTCACAGATTCAAAGGCTCAACACCATCATTGTGAGAAATTGCCGAGTTTTTCAGTGTTATATTGAACAGAATATATTGAATAGAAATCTTGGCGTATTACTCTTTTAACAGCATTTCTAAAAGCCATTTTGATTGCATTAGAAATCAATAATTCAGTCCTTAACTAGCATAAACACACAGATTATGACATAAAACAAGAAACTCAATCAACATTTACGAACTAAGGAAATTATATCAATTTCCTTAACCAATCATAAACCATTATTAATTAGGCATTTTTCCCCCTGAACGCATTTTCAACCCGTTCGATAGGCGCTTTCCTTGAAGCGATAACGACAGAGATTTCTCTCATTGCACTAATAGATAGCGAGAAACATGTATCATTCAATATCATAAATAAATATTATTGGTAATAAACGTAGTAAATCAGTTGCTAACTGATTGATTAACGAACACATCGAGATCTGTGTTTGAATATCTATCAACGGAGGGGTATTTATTTAACTTATAGTAGCCATCGTGTCTTTGATTTAATGTGTTTCCCTTGTGACTGGATGTGATTGATGCTAATCTTGTTTGTTCGTAACTAATTTGCATTATTACTGAATTTTCTGTCAGTCGTTTTATGGTTTTAATTTGCGTCTACTTTTGTTCATAGTACATGTTTTAGTATGTCATCGATGACTCTTATATGTGTATCAGTAATTGAAAGTTTCATAAATCTACATTCAAAAGTACACATCAACATACGACAGAACATCTATGTTATTTAATATAATAAAAAAATGCGTAAAAATAAAAGAAAAAGAGCTATCAACAAATGCAAATGAACCAGACTAAGCAGAATTAACAATACCTAGAATCATGCCAACTTTGCTGCGATAGACAGTCTAGTTCACTATCGCAGTCTTGCTTACGTGACTTCTACAGCCTCAGCGAGAGAACAACATGATGTCAGAACAAAACCTGTTAGTGTTGCCAGCAATGACTCAGAAGGTTGCAATTTTTAAAAACAGCAAACGGAAATTGGCATCGCGCGATGCAAGAATCGCGTCATTCTACCGCGAAATCGATTTGAGGCTGTATCTCATGTTTTCTATAAGGATATCAAAAATATTTATGATATATCTATACTAATATATAAAGCTGAAGAGTTTGTTTGTTTGTTTGTTTGCTTGAACGCGCTAATCTCAATCTCCGATTTGAAAAATTCTTTCAGTGTTAGATAGCCCATTTGTCGAGGAAGGCTATAGGCTATACGGGAATGGGAAATTCCTACGGGAACGGGAAAAAACGGGATATGCGCGTACGAAGTCGCGGGCAAAAGCTAGTTAGAACTAAGCCGCCTCATAGTAGAAGCTTAATTTTTAGATACCTTTTTTTTCTTGACAAGACTGTAAATGGTAAATCCTATTTGGTTCAGGTGTTTTTTTGCATACACCAGTGCCAAAATTGTCTGTTTCAAATTAATTTCCTCTTATTGGATAACAGCTTCATTCAAGATCAAATTAACATCACTTCCTATCTCTCAATAGAAATATCAAACAGAGCTCGATAATAATTTCACAGCAAGAATTTTATATTACAATAAGTCGGTAATCTGAAAATTTACTGGCAGTAAACATGTTACGTACTCAGGTAATCCTATGTCATAGGCTATCAGTAACTGTGTACCGGTAGCTTAACCTGGTACTACTGGTTATAGACATAACTTCTGCAGGTAAAACGTGGTGAAATCACTCGAACACTCATTATAAATGCATTTCCAGAAAGTGATCAAATAGAAGATATTGGTATGTAATTTTAATGGGTTCGGAGTATTGAAAGATGAAATAGATGTAAAGATCTCTGCGGAAGTCTTTGTAGCAGTGAATGCAAGAGATTTTGTAACTGTTTTAGTTTAAGGTGTGGTGTTCAAACAGACCGAACTTGAACGAAATTGAGAGTCAAATTTACTCGTAGAGAATCTCTTTTCTTTAACCATGTTCCACACGGATGTAATCCAATCTCCCATCGAAGGTAACCTTGGCGGGAGCTTGGTTTCCATCCGCGAATTTTGTTTGAATTTGGATTACATCTACCGTCTACACGGATGGCACCAAGCAAAGTTAACTTGGATGGGACACTGGGTTACATCCGTGTGGTATATGCTTTACTGACCAAGTCAATAGGTACTACATAGTAGTAAAATAATATAGAATAGGTACGAAACACCAATGAAGCTATAATTCAAAGAGTGACTACTACTGTATTCTCAGAGGAGCTACTGTAAAGGTTCATTAGGTTAATCCCACTGAGTAAATACGACGACATATATGCCATTTATAACGATAAGCACTTACTCAAATATTAAAATTATTAAAATACGGTAAATAATTAAGCAAGTGACACGTGCGTTGTGAATATTAATCAGAGAATTCGTAAGGAGGTTACGCGTATAGAACCTGTTTCGTTGGCGCCATCATACCTCTCGTCATCAGACAAGTGTGTCACGGGAGTAAAATAGTATATTGGTTTTTGGTATCTTAATGTCGTCTTTTGTTTCACGTGTTTCTGTGCCAAATGTTTCTGGTTCTGTTGCTGCAGAGTCATCATTCTCGGTATATGAAGATGCGAAAACAAATGAAGTAGTTTGCAATGAGTTTATTCCAACCGATGCAAACTTTTTTCTTTATGCAAATTAGGATATCTCGGAGAATTTTGTAACACAAGATACAAAAAGAAAACAAATGCAGGTGGGTCTCTCATTGACATGCTCGCTAACCCAGACGAATGAGACAGTAATGAAAAAAACTGGCCAAGTGCGAGTCGGACTCGCATGCAAAGGGTTCCGAACGAATTTAATTTTTTTAACATGTTATTTTAACACTACAGACTTCTAATAGGTTTTCCTGTAATCTTTAGGTAAAGATCTATTATTTCCATTTTTTTCAAAATCTTAGGCTCATTATTTTCGGAGATAAGGTGGTAATGGTCATTTTTCGTCTAATTTCTTGAATAACTTCTAAATCATTTATTTTAAAATTATGAAAAAAATATAATTTTACCCAGACCGTAAGCCCTATCATTTGATATGTCACACGATATTATTCAAAAATCTTTTTTTTTTAATTTTCTAGTTTGACCCCCAAAAGTGACCCCCATACTAAAAATTTAATAATTTACGTAACGCGTTCGTGTTTGGGTCACAGAGGTCCATATGTGTACTAAATTTCAACAGAGTAGGTCCAGTGGATCCGGAGGAAACTGGCTGTGACAGACGGACAGACAGACAGACACCCGAGTGATCCTATAAGGGTTCCTTTTTTTTTCGGAACCCTAAAAATACGGGGTAACCCAAATGGAAATGCAAATAATCCTACTTTCAGCAATGCATACATAGGTCATTCTACAGTCTACACGAATCTAATCCCACAAACGTAATTCGGAACACAAAATGTGTCTCAAACTGTCACAAAGCTCAGTTTCACAAACAAATGGCCACAATTTGCTTCAGCAATTGGCACTATTTATCCAGCGGACCGAATGCACAATGATACATTCATCTCAGATTATAATCTGCCACGGACAAATCGCTATGTTACTCGTATTTGCATTTTGATACAACTTCAATTTATTTAGGGTGGAACGACCTGCTAATGTCTTTAGCTATGTTAGAAGGTGCTTGTAAATAATCATCCTTGTGGTTAATTTCTTTTGTTTGGGGTTGTCCTATGTACGTACTAAATTAACGCGCTGGACCGTTTCAGCCAATGACTTAAGTCTTTGAATACACTATTCATCTTTCCTGCTAGACATTTCCTCAATAGTCTTTCTAATATACATGTTTGCCTTTCACAAGCAATTAAGGCTGGTAAGAGAAAAAAACAAACATAACTGACAGCCAATAATCGGACGTCTTACCATGTTGGCATTTTAATACAGCATAACTTTAGCTTAAATTATTGTTAAACGACAAACCGTGCAATCCATCATCTCGAATGTAGGTAAATGAACTTTAAGACGCAAATAGAACTTCAAAGAACAAACCTGAATGGGGATTAAAAATACGCCGCTAATGATGTTTTAATTAGGATTTATGAACGTTTAGAAATTAGGAGTGGAAGACTTCATTATATCTGGTTTTACCTCTAACAAAGTAACGGTATATTTACGATCAATTTGGGAATATATAGGACCAAAATGACAAGCTTCAATATTATTCTAAATTCGCATTTATTTAACGATTGCTTTCTTCCTAGTAAGAAAATCCTAAACGGAAGCGGCTCTTGGCACATGGTAGCAGACGTGGAGAGAGCAACGTTCCCTTCATCTGGAAATATAAATGATGAGGAACGCGAAGCAATCATTTCGGAAATTCTAAATGAACTGGATAATAGGTTTTCACAATAGCGTAATAAAATCCGTCAAAGCAGTACTTCATAAACAAAATAATTAATGTGACAAGCTGTGGTTCACAAAACTTGACAATGACATTGAAAGCGTATTCACATATCAAAACATCTTAATACCACTTCTCGAGCACTGACACCAATCTATTCTGCCTCAGGGTCGAGATGGCACGCTTTCTCTATAGGTACATCGTTTGGCGCCTAAATTCCTAACCTAACATTTGACAGTGACAATCACCTCGAATTTGACGTTTACTGAGTTTTATTACTTTTATTGTTTCGTCGGCTTTAAATTAAGAGAAACGGCAGCAAATGAATATTATTTTATGTTTCATAAACAGGTTATTGAAACTGTCATTTTAACACGATACGCTTTAAAACATGTTCAGACAACCGTAGAATTAGTAGCTAACTGAGAGACAAAATATCTGTATAAGTATAGCGATGGAGGGAGCGGGTTATTGCGTACGACATGTTGACGTATTGCACGGCACAGAGATAAAATATAAACGTAATGAAATCTTATTCTAATTTAACATAGAGTTCGTAACGTAAGTGAGGAAGGATTAAATGTCACTTTATATTATATTGAATGAGGAACAAGTGATCATAAGTTTCCTTATTATGAGCTGGTATATTTAATTTGTCTGAAGAGGTTATAATACTTCTAGTATAGACTCTTTTCTTTAAAGGAACTCCCCCAACTCCCTAAGATGTTGTTTTATGTTATGATAACACTGGTCAACAAAAAAATAACGCTTTTTGTTTGCAACAAGATTTTTTTTACGTTAAGAACATGTTTAACTATCATAGAACTGAAATTAGAATTATTGACACACGAACAGTTTTCCTGTAATATTATTTTGAAGTTGTGCTTTGAGGCGAAAACTGAAGTTTTCAGCTGGTTCTAGTACAGGCACATTATAATTTAAAAGGATTGGTTATGTAGCAGATGGCACGTCAGGATACAAACTATTCTTTTATATTAAAAAATGCCATAATAAAGCTCACATTTTTTTTAAATCATGGTGCAAAATTTTCTTTTTGAGTTTTAAAAATAATTTCACAATAAATGTAAACGAAACTTTTCAGAATCATTTGAACACGTTTTCCACATTATAAGAATAAAAAAAATGAAAATACTGCTACTTTATTGAAAAAAAAAAACAAATGAATTAATAAGGTAAAGAGAAAATGATATTACTGGTAGAAGCTGTAAGGGTAGGTAGGTAGGTCATTCAAAATTAGTAAGTTCATTCCTTATTGCAAAATCTTGTTGACTAGTGTAATTATTCCCATATGTTTCTGATGGTTCTTTAACCACATATAATAAAGGAACTACTTAGAATATTTGCCAACCTAATTGCAAATTACTACCAACATAAAGCCCATCTCTCACTCGCATAGTGGACATCCCATTATTCCCATTAAAGGCGACAGTCGTCTTCACCGGGCCCTCGACATATTTGATCTGTTGTTCCTCGAACGCTAGCAAGTACGTGCTTGTCGAACAGTAAACCATTACCATTTAATAGATCGACTTGACCCACTGGCTAGTCACGAGCGACTGTACCCGACAGAGCCGGCTCACGTATGCAGATGCACAAGTAATTGTCATTCTTTTTTTAATTGCGTTTTGTTATTTATGGAATTATGAAGTGTATTTGCATATTTGATGGATTTTGTTTTGCTGGATGTTTTGATTATAAGATGTGAAAAAAGTCCCATAGTGCATTACACATTAAGTGTATCCTATACTCGTAATATGTTTAATTTTTTGTCTATCTACATTTTTCTAATGGCAATTTTATTTTGTTTGCAGGTAAGACCACATACAAGTGAAGTACACACCAAACCAACAAGGCTAAGTTTATTTCCTAATTATTATAACCTATTTTCCAAATTAAATTTAACCGGAAAGTAGATTGAATTACGCTCAAAGCTTAATAAAAATAAATAGTTAAATTAAAATACATTGTGTATGTATTTAGATCAAATCGGGCAGCTACATAAATTCAGCAATCACCGTAACGCTTTAGTCCAATTAATAGACAAGTAAATGAACTCGCCAAAATCATTTCAATCTGTTAATTTGCACTAAAATGATTTCATTGAATTCAATAGGCAAGAACTGTTTAATCATTGTTTATTGTCGACTATAATTCAAGCGATTGCCGCAAACGTAGGCAATAAAATAATAATTTACTGTTTTGTGTTAATTAGCTACAATAGATATGTTTCAGTATCGGGAATTATCTGTTGTGATACCTAATGACGTCAGTTGGCCACAGATTTAATTAAGTATAATAATCTGTGCATAATGTCTGCTGTATTACTGAGATATTGAATGCCAAAAATATCGCTTTATAATTTTCTAATACTAATTTCGTGCTAAATTGTATAAAAAATGTCTGTAAAACGAAGGTCCCCCAACAAAAATCCTAAAATGAAAAACTGAAGACAAAACTTTTTTTACAGTAGCAACATTCTTCCGTCCTATTGTGCGACTAATAAAAAATAAGGTATAGCATACAAATTACGAACACGGCACGGTCTGAAGAGGCGACTTTTTTACAGCCGCATTTAATTTAGCCCCCGACAAAATAATGAATAAGACCATTTACAAAATTGCTAATTACCTGACCGTTTAATGATGTCGGCCGCCCCACGGCAACTCGGCCATTTTAATTACATTTTAAATTTTGTCGTATATTGTTACATGAATTTATGATCCAGTAGTTATGCGACGCGTAATTTGGGTAGGGACTTCATAAAAATTATTGAAATTCAATTATAATTGATGGAAATTGTTACCGTTATGGGATTTTAATTGGGATGGAATTTCATATCACAAGGATGAGGAGTTACGATTGTTTTCGAGCCTAAAAACGGATCGAGGAATATCCTTTTGCGGTTAGTAATCTGCCGATAAATTCACGATAAATTAATTATTTTATCAGTTGTTTAATAACTCACCTAAGTAATTGACAAGATATTCCTAGGTAGCTATTTAAATCAGCAGTAGTCTTGCGAACTGAACAGTGAATTACACGTCAATCTAATTTTTTTATTGATCCTATTTTCACAACTCGACTTTCCAGCTGTTAAAGTCACGGCTATACTATTAACGAGGTATTGTTGTATAAAGAAATGAATCAAATAGATACAAAAATAATCAAGACATTTGTTATGTCTTAATTAAAATAAAACGCTCAAAGATACTAAATGTCTTATCGAAGGTACCTACATTTTGGACTCATGACAATAGTTTTCGCTGATAGAATGCTACTTAGAACAGACCTTGCGAAGATAAACACTAATGTAACACTAACAATTTAATTTCACGCAAAATTAATTAACCAAATGTGCCAGTATCAACATAAAATAATGGTAACAACTTCGTGTGTAATGTAATGTTTCCATAAAATTTTCAGGAGTAGGTAGATAGTTCGCAACCCAAATGCGTATTACAAGCCGCAAAATGAATTTTAACATGGAAAACTCGTTTTCATCGGTGTATTGTAAAATGAAACGAATAGTTATGGGTATGTCGGTTCCTTTGTAACTTCGAAAGTACCTAACTAAAATTCAGTAGACACGCATGGCTGTAGTTTTAATTTCAGAATCAATGAAGTATGACTAGGATATCTATTTGTCGAAATGGAAAGGTATTTAGGTACCTAATATGTAGGAAATGAATATAATGCAGTATCAATCTTCTCAATGGCACCCAAAGGATTTTTTTTTACCCAGATTCTGCGTCGTGAAGGCCGGTAGGGTACAAATTTGCGACAAATTTGAAGGCAAATAGTAAATAGTAGGTATTTCATTAATTGGAAAAAAGCGTACCTAAAATTGGTTTTCCTAGCCCAGTCCCAGCAATCAATGTAAGGGACATCACATCCTACAAGATAGTCTGATAAGTACTAAATTATATCTATAACAGAATAAAAAAAAAGCTTGAAAATTAAGGTGTTATACTTTTTATTGGATTTGTTTGATAAAGTTATAAAAAGCAAGCAGCACCGGAGTTTTTAACTAGTTGGAACATGAAACTCCCTGTTTTTCGGTTAGCCATCTTCCCTAGGGGTGTACAGGGAGCGGTTACGGTAAACAAAACCGTAACTTTTACCGATCATTTCACGTTTGTTTTGTACACGATTGTGAAACTGTTAAAAGGTAATTTTAGGTAGAATTGTGCGTAGTAAATTTTTTATAGTTTATGTTTAACAGATCTGCTGTATTTAGATTATAGTATATATCTACTCATTCATATTTATTGCATCACATTATATCAATTAATAAATTGCTAGTGAAAATTAGGGTTTTTTTGACAGATTGCGACAGAGATGCAAATGCGAACGATGTTTAAAAATTTGTAGAATTGATCCTTCTGTACATGATCTTGCTTGAAAATTAGTTAAAAAATAAATTAGTAGAATTGGCACTCTGGTCACTTTTGCCATTGACAGCGATGTGGATGAGTTTTTTGATGCTTAATGTTTTATTTGGTTCTTATCATCATCATATCAGCCGAAAGACGTCCACTGCTGGACATAGGCCTACCCCAAGCGTCGCCACAACGACCGGTCCTGTGCGTCTCGCATCCATCGGCTACCCGCGACCTTCACCAGGTCATCAGTCCACCTTATGGCAGGCCTTCCAACGTTACCTCTTCCGGTACGCGGTCGCCACTCCAGAACTTTTCGGCCCCATCGACCATCTGTTCTGCGAGCAATGTGCCCTGCCCACTGCCACTTTAGTTTGGCGATCCTTCGGGCTATGTCGGTTACCTTGGTTCTCTTGCGGATATCATTATTCCTGATTCAATCACGCAAGGAAACTCCAAGCATTGCCCTCTCCATTGCCCTTTGAGTGACTTTGAGCCTTCTGATGAGGTCCATTGTAAGCGACCACGTTTCAGTTCCGTATGTCATACTGGCAACACGCACTGATCTTCTGGTTCTTAAACGCGTTTGTAAATAAATTCGCGAATTTATTAGTCTAGTTGGTAATATGTATAATATTTTAGTTATTACTTTAGTTTACCCGTACATTAATTATGCACTTGTCCGTTTATTTACTTTCGTAGGTAGACAGACGCAGACAGTATAACTGTTCCCTGTATTAAAGGGCCATAGCCCCTTAATTAAGCTCCCATAAAACTAAAAGGTAATTAAATTACGAAACAATCCCCTCTCACAGTTCCTTTACAAAGCGCACAATGGCCGTCAGGTAGCTTAAGCCCTAAAAGAACCGCGCCTCAGTGTTACCCCAGCAATAAATAAAATAAAGCAATATTTCAGTATTACATGGCAACATAAAAACGCCGCGGATCGATGCGAGGATCCACAAATTTAATAACATCAGTTCCCCAGAAGCAATTAGAGATGAAACGAAGGGCTTCAATGGCCGTTTCTTCGAAATAATCCCGTTACTGTTATCTACACAATTTTGCGACTATGTTTTCCACAATTTTGCACCTTACTCCTTCGCAATAAACGCCTGTCATCAATTTACCTATGTTTCCGACACTTGTGGTACTTCAGCGATATTTATTTGATACAAAGAAAGTGGTGAAATCGTGTGTACTGTCAGGAAGCCCAATTATTATGAGCTGTCGTCCACAATCTCTTGGCAAGGGGCCTTGTTACTGAATAACACATGGAGCGAACATATCTCAGAGAAGTGTCCATTGGACTGTGACAGTTCCGATAAAAAAGCGTTACGAAATACGTAGCAAGTTAATGTGTAATAAACTAAAGGTCTCCGAAATATTATGGGAGTACTGTTGAAGAACGGACAGAGAAAGTGGAACAGTGGAAGACTTTTGGACACGTTCAGGAACCAAATCTATAAAGAAAATCCAAAATGACTGTACCTACCAAGTAATAAGAAGCAACATTAGAGAATCAAGCTAGATAATATAGACGTAGAACCTGAATGTTATATAAAAAACCCAAGATGCACAGTCTCGAACAAATGCAACACTCGAAACTCGTCAAAAACTGACATGTATCAAGTGTCATGTGGGAGTTGTGTGTAGTTATACTATAAACAATTTTTTTTGCAAATTCAACCTTACACGGATCGCTTAAAGTTGTTTTTACAAAGCAGTGCAATATGGCGAGCGATGCGAGACTGTTTCAAACTTGCGCATAATTATACATATTGCGCTTATTTTTGCGGACGTTTTTGAGATATTGTGTTTTTTATATATGAATGGTTAACAGTCGAAATTTCTCATTTAAAAGATAGGGCCCTATTCCAGACGCGCGATCCTAAAATAAAGCTACCAGCTAAATCTTTATTTGAATAGAGAACATGCAATCTGCCAGGTTTGAATCAAGCTTCAAGCTTGAGCATAGAGTCTAGAGTACGATTTCAAAGGACCTAACTACATCTTGCCATTTTTGCTGCTACGTCTCCCTTAACATCAGCCCCTTATACAAGTATTTCCATTGCAAATAACATTGGAGTCACACGTATCACGACTTCTGACAGCCATTTCCCAGGGTCTACCAGCCAGTAGGTACCGGCAAGATGATAGATAATGTCGACCAGATCTAATAACGCTTCGGTGCCGTTCGGCATCGTTCGGCTGTCTTGTCGTGTGATTGGCGGAACTGACTGCTTGTGTTACGTGGGAAATATGTTATGCCAACATAAGATTTTTTTTTATATACGATGGTACGTGTTTTTTGCTGTTATTGGATATTTGGTTATGGAGAAGATATTGGTTTTCTTGTATCTATTGTGTATTGTGTGTTTTGTTGTTTATTTAAGCCAATATTCTAAGCCCTTCTAATGGAAACTTTGTCCACTCCAAAGGACTCAGACGCTATGACAACGAAAAAACCACTCGATTAATGTCAAAATATCATAATTACTGTCAATTTGATTGAGTCAGGCAAGTAAATGACTAAGCAGCCGTCTCCACGAGCAAGAGAATCGCGGCGATATTATCGTCCGTGCCACGTATTTTTTATAGGTAACAACTCTATGAACGTGTCTCCACACGCCGATGTTATCGCGGTGATTCGATGAGTGAAAAAACGTCAACTCGCGGCGATTCTCTCGCTTGTGGAGACCCCTTAGGCTTAGGTGCTAATTTCTGCATAATATTTCATCAGGATCCAGGAACGCGTACATAATATAAAATCACAACTCGTTTTACAGGAACGGCCGCCACAATAATCTGAATTATATTCCAGCGTTTATAGATAAATATGCGTGAGGAAATTGCCATTTCTTACTTATCTAAAAACGTTGACATAATATCGCACTAACCTGGCAAAACAACGATATCGAATATCGAACGACAAAGCGATCGATAGTTAAAGCTTTCGTTTAAAGTTAAATAACAGCTGTTATTGCAGCCAGCTGCTTTGCTACAGCTCGGAGTAAATTGTCATTACGACAAAAAATATTAGGTACGTACTATTTTCTCAAACATAATGATGCTAGGCACTTATGTAATGTGTCCTTTAACATCTACAATCTCCTCAGCAAGTAAAACATATCCCCGTCTTACGCAGCCCATCCATCAAGCTAACAGCATGAAAATATAGATATTAACCGTGTCTAGGCACCACCTGGTGCGTTAGTTACCAGTTATTACTAATCATAACTCTGTTCGAGAGGGAAAGTGGATGCCATGGCTCATGCACGACGGACGCCGCGTCCGCTCCGCGATTGGATTCTGTTTCACTTCCTCCACAAACCTCGAGACCACGATATCCCACGGTTATCAACAGATCGCGAAATGGCGACATTGTGTGACAGTGTCCAATACAACTTTCTGTACCTACATTCCCGTTTAAGGAGTTATGGTCACGGAATTCATTTAAATGTGTGGAGAAACTCAGCTGGTTGTTGTATTAACTGGCAAGCGGATAGTATTGGTTTCCTTTTAAAAACTGAACAGTTAGGTGTATGCTTTAATACATAGACCTAATAAACACATTACCTTCCTTAACATCACACAGTCGGGTAATAAAAAGACACAATCATTTCAGTCTCTGATAAATCTCTTAAATCACCATTAGTATCTCAAATTGCCAGTAGATGGCGTTGTACGTGGCGTGGAAGCGGACTTAATTTTCGCGTCATTGTATGATACGCTGTATGGCGTCGTGGCTTTGATAACCGACTGCCAAACCCAATGTAATACGTTCGGATCTAAGATTTTACATCGATTTTTCCACATTATTCCCACTGTTATTGTGACTTTGTTACTTGTGTAGCGATGTCTAGACATGGTGGGATAGAGAAATGGGTGAAGAGCAACAAGCAGGTATTGTCCAATGAGGCACCGGCTTCTGTAGCAGCCCGAACATTTTTAGTTTATAACAGTTTTGCAATTACAAGTAAAGCTAAAATAAATTGATATTATTCTTTTGCTTTATTGCACAGAAAATAGTTATTTAGTTTATTCCCACCGCAAGAATATGATTATTGATTCCCATACATTAAAATAATTAATAATGGTTAAATTATCAATCAACGAACCTACATTTTAATTTTAAAGATTAAACTATAGTTTCAACCGTAAAATACCGACAAATTATGGCTAAATGTTTAAAAAACGAATTATGACAAATTGGGCGCGAATAAATTTTGTAAATGGAACTGTAATGGAGCATGACCTAATCGTTCATTAAAACTAGTTTGCTTGAATAATAAATTAACATCGTAAGTTCTTCCCAACGTTATAAAATAAGTTGTAATAAAATATCCAGTGATCTTTGTATGTAAATCATACTTTTAATTACATTCAAGCTTAATTGAAAATCTTGCATAAAAAGATTGATAAATAGCTCAGGAGCGCCATCTATCATGTTGTTGTGTAAACTAACAATTAGGGCGTCTATTCTCGGAGCTTTTTTGTTCAGTGCGTTAATTAATCGTCTAGACCTGTAATCTGTATAACAGGCTTTATTATTTTGACAAACAATTAGATTTTGAGCCTTAATTAACTAAGTAATTGAACATTGATTTAAAACTTTGAGACTTCTTTTTAGTTGTAAAAACAAAAAGCGATCGTTTACTACGGCCTTGAAACAGTTCAACAGCAGTAACCAAAAACAATTTTCGAGCCGTAACTAAATTGCTCTATAAAAAATTTGAACAGCACTGATTTAATTTACAACAACGTTGCATAGAACAGAGAATTTAGCGTGAAATGTGAATTAGCGCGTTCGTAGTTCGTACATTAAGTTCGGCGAACGTTGAGCAAGTGAACTAATTGGTGTCGGTTAAGCCATTAGTCCATTACCGTACAATGCCCCCGCGGCCCTCATTGTAGCCCTAATGAGTGATAATAGTGCCCTTTGTTTTCACTTAACGGACGTACCTACCTACGCAAGTTTATTCGGTAGTTTAGGAACTATGTTTTCAACAACCTTTTTCTTTTCGGTTACAATATTTTTGTTTTGAACACTCGCCTATTAAGTAATATGAAATACCAGACATTCTAAATTTATATTCTTTATTGATAAAATGTTACTGTATCATAAATTCATTAAGGAGTTATGATACTTTGAGTAATGGATGCGCGCACAAAGTTTATTATCACGTCCTGTTATTATTTTAACCAATATCAATATACATTAATACATGCAAAGATCTAGATAGCGTCACTTAGCTAAAAATACATCAATCAATCGGGTTCCCTGATTGATTACCTTACGAAACAATTCGGATAGTAAAACACTTTCATAATTCCTCATGTCGAGATAATAGCAATCACGCGAGTCGAACACACAATTACGAACGATAACTTTCGTTGATTGATCACAATAAAAGTAAATCGAGATAGAGTACGAAAATTATTTACGTAATAGGACCCTAAAAAGTGAAAGCGAGCCAGAGATACGAGTAAAGAGTTTCCATTAGGGTGTGTTATGTCAGTGTTTAATATCCTAGTAAGAAGTCTTACCAGATAAGTATTAAATATGGTTAATTGATTTGTTGTTGTGGCGATGACACTAATTGGGTGTCAACGCACTCTTCAAGTCACCAAAAGTGATCATGAGTACCAAACGTTATTTTACTAATTTGACAGCAAATCTTGTATGGATACATCAGCTTTTTTTTCTGGTTGGAAATGTGTGGCGAGCTTGTCCTGGAAAAGAAATAGCTTTTGCCCACGGCTTCGTACGCGTATATCCCGTTTTTTCCCGTTCCCGTACAGCCTGTAGCCTTCCTCATGAATGTGGCTATCATATACAAAAACAATTTTACAATCCCACTGGTAATTCCAGAGATTAGCACGTTCAAACAACAAACAAACTCTTCAGCTTTATTATATAAGTATAGATTTATAAAATTTAATGTAACCGTTCCTGAATTTTCCTGAGAAGTTTCACATATTTTTAGCGTTTACCCACCAGAAAAATGCTCCACACTTTTGAAAACTGCGTCACATTTTCCGAGTCGAATCGTAACGAACATTTAAAAGCACTCATTGCCCATTAATTTAATACCTAAACACACCATCCTTACTTACTTAATATTATAAATGCGACAGTAACTCTGTCTGTCGCGCTTTCACGCCAAAACTACTGAACCGATTTAAATAAAATTTGGTACAGAGGTAGTCTAGAGCCTGAGGAAGGACATAGGCAATGGCTTTTTATCCCGGGAATATGTTCTCTAGGGACCACGCGGGCGAAGCCGCTGGCAGAAGGTAGTATTCGATAAAATACGAATTCCTATAGAGATTAACATTAGTATTCGCAAGCCGCAAGCTTTATTATGAGTTTATGACGGTTGAAAACAATTGACACTCGGGTTTTTTTTTCACATTTCTATACAATTTCCCGATTGTCTTTGGTTTCATTCCCTCGTAAGGCAAATATACTGAACAAGATGTGAGTATATTAATCTGAAGTATCGCAACGCAACTGCATCAATTATGTAAAAAGGCATTGTATTTTCAGAGTCGACTCATTTAAAAGGTACCTAAACGCTCACCATATTCGATAAAACACAAATTCCTCGAGCGATTACCATTAGTATTCGCAGCCGTAAGCTTTGTAACTCGATCCCTCTGAACAATAGTTATAAGTTAAATCAATAGTAGCCGTGTCTGCGCCCAGAGCTTTATTGTTACGCAAATAGTGACATTAAGATAACTTCAGAGTTATTCGAGTGGTCTAATTTTGTGAAGCAAGCGATAAGTCTGCTGGAAATGTTATTGGAAATAAGTTTAAATTATTTGGAGAGGGAACGGCATTGTTTTAGTCTGAGGCTATTTTGTGACTAGGTATCCCTAGGCTTTAATTTTTAAATGGATTTTAAAAATCTACCCGGATTAACGATCCTGTAATAAATAAAACATCATAACTTTCATTTGCTCAGAATTAGTACGCTTATTTTCATTTTTACTTAGTCTACTCTACCCCTACTATTGAGCAAAGGCCTTCCCTGAATCTCTCCTGCTTAGTCTATTCTGTAAGTAACCATTTCGATATCGAGCTTCACCTGAGTGACAAAGCTCACAAAGTGAACTTTATAACACACCACATAAAGGTCTTATGTTTATACTCACCTCGGATTTCGCTGTCGAGACTCGAAAATGTTGTTACAGAATAGCACTAAGCTATTCTTATTCTTCTGTTGAGCCACCACAGGCGTACGTAGTGGACATCTAGCTGATGTAGCTGCCCCTATATTTCTGTATTTTTTTTTTCAAAAATGTTAGTCGAATCTCTACTGAATATCCATCTATTCACATTGTCAAAATAAAACATCAAACGTCAAAATAAAAGTCCTGTCGCCAACTTGCAGCCGAAGACACGCTCGCGAGCCTCATTTGTGACAGAAGTTAAAATCAAACTTTATATCTTAGCATAGGATTACTATTTATGACTCCGTTCAAGTGGTTAATCTCGAGTCCTTTCTAATCGTGCATCGTAAATTCAACAACTGAATATCGAGAAATATAAGACATCTTGTCTCGACTCAAATGTCTGATTATGCGGAGCTCGCCTGAGGACAAATATGAGAATATGCGCACTGAGATTTTGTTAAAGGATTCCTTGGCGTTTAAGAACGATTGTAGAATGTTGATCAAATGAATAAAAGTAGAACTCTATTTGAATAAAGAATTGTTTAACGAGTTTCCATTTTTAACAACATCGGCGCAAAAGTTGGTGATGTCGACTTTGAATGTTGACATTCTTGCAGATTTTGCTCTAAACATTCCTCATCTTGCTGATTACCTCACAACGGAAACAGTGTGAGTTTATGAGGTAGGTACGAATAATGAGTATCAGTCAGCGAACGTTTAGTGCGATTGAGTAACCAAACCATCCTCGAAGCTTTAATAAATCATGCCCAGTTTGAAAGACGCAGTCATGTACCTATGTGGCAGGCCTACAGGCATAAACATAGGAATTCCTAGTCTCAATAGCTTATTTCTTACTCAAATCGTTTTTGCATAATGCAACCGAATCTAAAGTTTAGCAATTTACTGAGATCGACGAAGTATCAACGAATTATTCCGTAGTTACACATACACAATGTGAACTTCTAAAAAAAAAATAGTTTTCTTTTTTCAAATTTCCCGATTGTCTTTTGTTTCATTCCTTCGTTGTTTAGAGAAGGCAAGTATACAAGATGTTATATTTCAGACGTATCGCAACTGCATCAACTTGACTGTAACTTATGTGGTGTGTCATGGTTGCTTACTGAAAGCGTCTCTGGTGTGTGCATCATTCGTGATATAATAACAAACAAATCACAATTTATGTTGCCATGTGCATTTCCTCATGAAGGTATCTGTTAAACCTCATATTGTAATAAAGTTTTGTTTGATTTTGTAAATATTTAGAATTTTGGAAAGTTATTAAAAAAACAGTGCGAGTCGGACTCGCGTGCAAAGGATTCCGAACGAATTTCATTTCATAACACTACAGACTTCTTATAGTTTTCCTTTAATCTTTAGGTAAAGATCTATTATCTCCATTTTTTTTTTTAATTTTAGTCTCAGTAGTTTCGGAGATTAGGGGGGGAATAGTCATTTTTCGTCTAATTTCTTGAATAACTTCAAAACCATTTATTTTAAAATTACGAAAAAAATATAATTAAAACCCTCAGAGTAAGCCCTTTCATTTGATATGTCACACGATATTGTTAAAAAACTTCTTTTTTTTAATTTTCTAGTTTGACCCCCAAAAGTGACCCCCATACTAAAAATATAATGATTTACGTAACGCGTCCGTGTTTGGGTCACAAAAGTCCATATGTGTACCAAATTTCGACAGAATCGGTCCCGTGGATCCGGAGAAAAGTGGCTGTGAGAGACGGACAGACAGACACCCGAGTGATCCTATAAGATTTCCGTTTTTTGTTCGGAACCCTAAGAATTTGAGTGACCTAATAAATAATTTAAAAAAATTCTGAGTCTAGTGCATGTCTTGTCTAGATGTCCAATAAATAATTATTATTAAGTTTCAATTTAAACGTGGCTCAAAGTTAGTCAAAAACGTATGAAATATTATAAACTCGAAAAAAAAAATCATCATCAAATGATTGGAGAAAATCTTGACTCATATTGACTAACTACGATAAAATCCTATAAAATTACCAAAGAGCAGGAAAAAATACAGGACCAGCCTCAAATCGTTGACCAGCATTTTTACGCCAAGGAAATACACTTTGATATCGATACTCATTGTTACTCGGACTAATTGATCCTTGATTGATAACAAACTGATCAAATAACGCTGAATAAACAAACCGAGAAACACAATAGTTTCGGAAAACAGTGCTTGCAAATTGCAGATGAGTTTTAGTTGTTTTAACTTGAAATGTTACAGAATAGCGTATTGAAATACAGCTATTTAGCTTCTATGTTAGAAAGGTTTAGATAAGTAGTTAAATTCAATAAAGGTAGATAATTATCGCAAAATTTGGTCTGCAGTGTCACTTGACTTCAATGATATCTTTCCTGAAACCGAGGGTAGATTCGTAGATGCAATTCAGGCACGCCATTTATGTCTGGAGGCTTAATAAATTTGGTTTAAATTGTTTTTATGCTTAAGTTTGTCTGATTATGATGGCATAATGGAGTGTGCTAGCTTACAACTGGCGAATAATTTAGTTTTAGGTTTTACGTGTTTCCTATGTTTTATTATGTCTTTGCATACTACTGTATAAATGCGAGTTCTTCTAACTGACACAATGACAAGTGGAGTGTTAGGGCACGTATACATGGTAGAAAAAAAAGTGCTGTATACAGTGTACAATGCTGCTAGTGGTGAAACCCTGGGTGATACTAATGTGTTGTGCTGAGGAGTTTGTTGCGCCACTTATTCTTCCCAGCAAAAACACTAGGAAGTGGTGAACGGGACTGTCTTTTCGTAAACGTTGACGTTCTGCTACAGTGAACACTCAGCCTAATTGCAAAAAATATTTTTTACTTTGACTTTATTTTAAACATCAGCAGCTTATCTGTAAGTAGTTTTAAACGGTAGGAGTGGCCATCACTATCGGTAACTACTTAGAACTCGTAGGTAATTTTTTTAAAACCATTTCACAGCTGTTGTTACTCGGTGAAAGTCTAAGCATGGCCCGATATCTCTACACACTGGGCCATTGTTAGCCAGTCTATTAGTCAAACGGTTGATAGCTAGGCGTATAAGGCTGTATGCGAAAATTCCTTTGACACGAACTAGGGCGGGTTTACGACGCTTTTCGTTGGCGGGAATGTGAAAACGGGTTTGAATTTCCTTTTAACTTGATTAAGTTTTATATTTGTATTTAGAAAATTACTTGGTTTTTGATTAAGTGTGGGGTACAAGAGCTAAGTTTTCTTATCCATTTTATAAGTAAATTATAGGTATGAATTTCATGGCGTTTTGATCTGACAGAGTAGGAATAATTCAAAACACAAGTTGTTTTTCAATATTATTCATATTTCAACGTGTTAATGGCAGTGCAGAGCCAAGTTCAGTTCTTGATCATCTTATTTAAGTAAACGAAAATGTAAACAATTTAAATACGTCTGTATTTAATACTGAAAGTCGCTTTTTGCAAATCTCGGAATGTTTCTCTGTAATATATTGAAGCAATAATACAAAAAGTTATGGGTATCATTTAAGCTATCACCAATTTAATTAGTTTTGTGTTTCTTAAATAATAGGGTTGGTCCTCCAAATAGTAGATCTGTCACCAAAATGTAGTCACCAAACAATATAAAATCAATTCCACAATAAATCCTAGGTTTGTCCTAATAAGTATTTAAGCAAACTAATTTAAAGAGATCACCAATAAATCATAATATTATGTCACTAGAAAATTTCATAAAGTTCCAAAAAAATTTAGGGTTGTTATCATCATCGTTTCAACCTTTTGGTTGAAACAATGGTGGAGTCTAGCATAATGTTATAAACGCATATGGTTTATAAAAAAATAACCACGAAGGGGATGGCGGGGTCTATTCGCTCGCTTCGCTCGCTCACTCGACCCCGCCATCCCCTTCTAACCTAACCTGTCCGAGTCGGGGTGTCCCAAGTCCAGAGCTTGCTTTGGTCGCTCTTGCATAACTCCGACTTATGCCAAAACATATTAGTCAGGGATCGATAATCGATTTATTTGGTGACAGATCTACCATTCTGAGCACAGAGCTATTATTTAAGTAACAAAACTGTTATTATAAGAACGAAGTTTATATTCATGTAATGCAATATAATTTTATTGGTTATCGATCTCTTATTTTACACATATATTAACATTAATTTGATAATTCATACCTGGGAACAATTTTTGTTTATCTGAGAACGAAAATATTTCGTGGCGATAGATCTATTTATTAGGTGATACAACTTGATGACAAATATAAATTTTGGTTATAGAAAATATAGTTCCCAAAAGTTATTATGTCACAAATCTTTAGAACAAGCTAACAATTAATCCCTTTAAGTGCAGATACTAGTTAGCAAAAATATTTCATATTTTACATGAACTAGACTATTTTTAATAGCTGTCATAAATAATGAGACAGCCTATCGGAATAAAGCAAGCGAAATACGACTTTAAATAATCTGATGAGATCAGTTTTTAATTATAGAGAGAAATGAGGAAACAATATTTCACGTTATAATGAAGTGTTCATTACAGCAAAGATTTCAAATCTTAAATACAACGTGTAATAGAATAAACGCAATACCTCTTAAGGGGTCATTATAATCATCATTATGAACAACTTTTATTATGGGACCAACCCCGAAATCACGAAAAAAAATCAGCTGTTCAGTAAATTTTGCAGCTGTTACAGGTTGTATAGTGCCTGAAAATTTATTTACTCGTTTATAATAAATACCTACCTACCTATTAATATGTCCCAATCGATCCTATCAAGTCTAGCATTTTATGGCTATATTGAATACCTACTATTCGTTTCAATTTCCCGTGAGAAATAAGCTACCAATGGTAATTTTCCGTTTTATTCTGTTTATTGCATGCCTAAGTTATCGTGTTTACGACTAGCCAGCTTATCAAACTCATCGGGCTTTTGAAATTATGCTTCATTGGTAAGCATGCAGCCATATAACTAATATGGGCTTCTAAAAATAAACAACGCATTGATGTCGGCGCCGCATAATTGTTAATAATGTCGGGTCGCTTGCGTATGTCAATAGATACCAACATTAGCAACTTGCTTGATTCTGCCGATACGTCTAATTAATTCTGTACGACTTTACTAGATGGCGTCAGTAAGGTAATACAGCAGTCTGTCACCATTTTCTTGTAAGTTTAACACTTAACGTAAGCACATAAGGTATACAACAAGTTGCAGTTCCATAAACCAATGGCAAAAATAAGTTTGTGTCGGTTTGTAATAGTGGCTTAATCACAGGCTTAATCGTCGGGAATTAGTAGATACGCACTTATTTATTACGAGCCAGAAGTGCTACCGTTTTGTTTACTGGCAAAAATAGTACCTCCCGACCTCAGGAACTATTGGCTCGATACTTTGATAACCATTATTTACTGCACCGCTTATTAAAGCTATCTGTTTGTATGTCAATTATAAAACTAATAATCTTGTAGAAGCAATAATCAAATTCTATGGACTCATACTTTATTAACTTGTACTAAGTATATTAACGATAAGAAAGCTGGCCATTTAATTTACCCTTATGAAAGGTTTAATTTAACGAGTATCTCGATATCTTACTTTTACTTTATAATTGACACATTTTAATATTCTATAAGACGTTAAGCGCTTGAAAGTTTATTTTACGTCGATAAATTTATAATACGTTCATATAAGACCTAAGCCTGCGGACGTTATTTCAATAAGCGTGTCTATAATTTATAAAGTAATGGTATAATGTTAATAGGATAAACTATTATTTCAAGTCGACGCTTTTACAATTATTATTTCAAGTCATTCCCCAGTTCATAAGTAGATACGTCAGACGTTGGTCGAAAAGCTATACAAAACCATTGGTTTTACGCCCGCAATTTAATGACTGGTGAACAAAAACTGCGAACTTTTTTCGTGATTTGTACGACGTCGAAATGATCCATCAAAGTGTAAGCCGGCCAGGTGGGTAATCCGCCACGATAATGACAGGGTAATAAACGTAAAGTGGGTGGCAATGCTTACAGGATTACCAGCCAGCTCGGATCATTATCTGACATTCTTTGCTTACGTTTTGAGTAGTTAAGCTCTTGTAATTTATTCTGTTTTCAAATAGCTATTTGATAGCGAGACAGGAATTAAGAAAAATCAGTAAAAGTTTTATTAGTTGCGACCGCTGTTTTAGCGAACTTTTCTATGGGCTGCCATGCTCCCAAACCAAAAGTATTTTCGTAGGAATATTATTATTTTAACCTTGTTCTATTTTTTTTTTGCAAATTCAGTGCAAATAGTTCAACGATTTCGAGAATTTCTTAGCTTTTTCACAGAACCTGCACATTTCAATCTCTATCAATTTCGCACGCTGTTCAATTCACATGTTCGCTGATATTTTTATTTATTTCTTGATTGAACCTTTATATTCCAATATTGCGTGCGTGTAATTGAAGCCATAACTTTTAGTACTAAAGAATGCCGAGGGATATAAAATAATGTTTACGCTATTAAAACCTGTACATGTTCTGAGAACGTTCCCTGTATCTCACTCGACGTCTTCATTTTGTTTTTCTGCAAAAAGCAACCTCGTTGAAATAATCTAATGAACAATTTCTCTGCCAATTAACAACGCTAGCTGTTTACAAAATAAAAGGCTTTCTCAACAACACCAACCTTCTTATTCAGGCGAGAAATTGTTTTTAAAAACTCCATTGTGGCATAAATTCGCCAAGGTTTCCCATCAGGGGTTTGCATCGCAATTAATTCGATGTCGATTTTTCCCGCCCATTAGTTAGCGTTATCGATTCGACACAAGCAATTAGGTGGTCGATCCGATTCGGGCCGTCCGACGTCCGATTTCAGCGATGGCCCAAACATGATTGATGACGTTTTTACCTTATTACCAAACTTATCCCCTCCACGGCTTATCAGCTTACAGCGGGGGAAGGGGAGGGGAACTTCTCATTACGAGATTGCGGTTACATCGTGTTCAAGGCTGATAACGGTGTTTGAACTCTTTGAAGGGTTTCATTTATTTCATTTACCTACATCCCTTTGGGTTCCTTTGCGTATTCATTATATTGGGTTTTAAGGGTCTAAAGGCGAACCCTTTATTTGAGTGATGAGATTTCGCTCTGTGCAAATATTGTACGGAGTTTAGGGAATACGGTGAGGTAGACGCTTAATGAAAGAGGTACCTAGTTTGCCAGATAATAATGTCGACAGACTAAAACTTCAAGAAAAACTGATGACTATATTAGCACTAACTTTCTGAAATTATCACCGGTTACCGAACAAAACACGCCAAAACACGTTACTTACTAACAAGTATGTGCAAAATAATTTATTCAATGCCACAAAAGGTCTTTCACCGCAACGATATGACGCGAAAATTAGCATGAACTTCTGAAAATAACAGTAATTTCAAACTTGCCTCAAAACTACTTTGAAACACTAGACACACTAGGTTTTCTCATCTCCATAAAATGGAACTATTGAACTGGGCACATCATAACTTTAAGAACACTCTGAACATCAGCCTATGTACCAACTTCTCTGACTAGTCGATCTTTTCAGCACTCCTGAAATCTTATGCACGCACAACTGAAGCATCTGAATACCATAATTTTACATGACGCCCTGACCTCCACGAATGATAAATGATATTTATTTTGCAAATAGGTTACAAGTAACTCTTTTACACGTCAATATTTTTTTGTATATTAATCTAGATGAGGCCAATGTTTCATAGCTGACTACCCTGAGAAAAACACCAAAATAAACTCAGAGGTCATAGTCTCTTTTGAAGTCCATACAATCGCCAATAACATATGAAAACCATGTAGGTTAACGTCTCAGGTGGCATTTTGAGGAAAGCACCACGCAGGTTTGAGTGGACCTGTCCAGACAGTCCACAGTACACATCCCTGTAACTGGGAAATACGATACTCCTTGGCAAGACGTGTCACATTTTCTGGCTTCTGACTATCCGTAACGAGTGTCAAAAATGTTCAAATGACAGCCGGGACCAACAGCTTAGGGTGTTTGCCAAGGCACGGAATAAACTCGGCATGTAAAAGATGCCCGACCCATCCACGGAGCGACTTTGGCAATCGTAGCTTAACTTGGAAGTTCGACCCATGCAGCTGTTTTATTTATGACGAGTTCATCCGATCTCGACCTGATACGAACACAAAAGCTAAAAAACCTTGTAGCATTTCCACTAACCCATGGTCCTTCTTCCCCCAGTGGGCGGGATGTCTCGCGGCGGGAGCGGCGCCGGCAAGACGGCCACCGCCAAGCGCGTGCCCCCGCCGGCCGTCCCCGGCGACGCCTTCGGCACGCCGCAGCACCGCCACTCGGGCTCCAGCTTCGGCTCGCAAGGGTACGCCTCCTGCGAGGAACAGCCGTACCCGCAGCCGCCGGATACGCCTTCACATACTAGAGGTAAGGGTCTACCAAAATTATGCAACACTAACTTCTACCAGCGGCTTCCCCCGTGGGGTCGCCAAAAATTATACTTCTGAAATGAAAAGCCAAGATTCATATAAATCTGTTCAGCCAAGACAAGAAGAGGTAACACAGACAGACAGAAAGACAGGCAGAGTTACTTTTTATTTATGATATTTGTATGGATTTAATTCTACTTTACCACATGACTATGTCCCTTTTTAATAAGTAAAAGATTGTGGTATAATTTCTTGTGATATCTGGAATAATTCAAAACGTCCCACAACAATTACAGCATGAGAAACGAAAGGGTCAACTAGTCCTACACTACAACAAACTGATATTAATCTTGGCTGAATGGTTTTACATATTTCTAATATAACTGAAGCCCAGAATCCTGAACAAAATTCAGTTCAAACTGCAGAGAACACCCCCTGTCTTAATACAGGAGTATTTCTTTACATCAAAGTATTATTTAAGCCATTCTACCTGTCTCTAATCTGAATTCTACCATCCATTCCAGATGACCACTCTGACTACGGTAGCACAGTTTCGGGCGTGTCGGGTGTGTCGGGCGCGAGCGGCAGCCTCGGCAAGAGCCCGGCAGGTGGCGGCACCTTCACGTTCCCGCCGCCTGCGCAGCCGCTCACGCACAAGGCGGCCGTGTACTACCACCATCAGCTAGCGCTCAGCGATGATCAGGGGATCGATATGACACAGGTGAGAAGAGGAATAGACCTCTTTGATTGTATTTTTGACCCTCTGTCTTGGACAACTCAGTTGTCTGCATGGAAGTTGCTGGAAACCAATTTGCTGTGGAAGCCTTAGCTTCTATATATGTGAGAGAAACCAGTTTTTAATTTTCAAATATTTTTCATATAGTTCAACGTGAAGTCATATTTTACATCAGCGCATGATTACCTAATGTCAACTTTAAAATTAAGGCCCATTCTTCAATAGTCAACTAACTTTAATTTGACCAATAAAAATGGTGGTTTAACAGCTTGTTTAGAAAAAGGACGAACAGCCATATTTTTATTCATCAGTTTAAAATTATCCGACCGTTGAAAAACCAGCCTTTAGTCTTTCGAAATAACCTTCACGAACCCCCTACACATTTTACCTCACCTATCTGAATGTCTGCATCCACGAACCCCTGCTAACCTGCTTGGAGCACGTTCGCAGAGCCCCGGGCGCGACAGCCCCGGCTCGTCGTCGGGCTCGGCGGGCTCGGGCTCGCGCCACTCGTCGGCGTCGCTGGACAGCGGCCGCGCGTCGGGCCGCGTGCCGCACCAGCACCACGCCGCCTGCCACTGCGGCGACCTGGCCGACAGGGTGCGCGCCATGATAGCGCAAGGGCTTCCGGTCAGTATCACAACAGACTTTGTGCTAAAGGAACATGATTGGCTGCTAAGAAAACTGAACTACACTACACTAGGGAAGCGAGAGCACTAAGTAGACCAAACTATAGAAGCGAGCCAGTATTATCAGTTAGTAAAAAAACAATGAAAACAAAAAGACAGAAAAGGTGTGGTTTAGTATCACAAAATTGACATACATAAAAATTATAAACATAAACTAAGATTCGTTAACTATTAAAATTGCCTACGACCTATTCTCAGACCTACCATTAACATACCCACCAAGAAATCATAAAAATCGATCTAGCCGTTTCGGAGGAGTTCAATAACAAACACACGTGATTTTTATATATTAGATTAGTAGCAATATTTGACATAAACTGTGTTAGGCAAGAAAATTATATTGATTAACATTCAACTAAAAACAAATGAAAGAAATAGGAAGCAACAGAAACTTGGCAGAAGTACATTGTATCTTTGACAACGCTCCCACTCAGCATAACGCTACCTATACATATTATGTCATGGGCGCACTCATCATTTCAGGACACTGACATAATCCACGCGTGCCTAGCAGACCTTCAAATGGAGGAGTACGCCCGACTCTTCATAGACGCTGGCTACGACCTGCCAACCGTCACACGAATGACTCCCGAGGACCTGACGGCAGTGGGCATCAAAAAACCCAACCATCGCAAACGTTTAAAGGCAGAACTCGCCAATTTAAATGTACCAGATAACCTGCCTGATTATATACCGGTATGTTTTAAAGAATGGAATAGAATTTGAACTATTTTTCTTTCTTTTCATTTTCTTTTAATTTCACTTTATACGAGTATCTTTGTGACTCAATAATAGTGAAATTTTGTTAACTCTGGAGCATTTAAAAAAAATATTTTAACCTTTTAAACACGTTAACATTTTGGACATTGGCTAAAACTGATAGTAATTGTATTCCTATTTTGAAAAACCATACGAGGAAACTAAAGCTCCGCATATATTGTGTAGTTTCTCTGGCCCTCCATATTATAAAGCATTCAAGTATCATTCAAGTCTCTCCAATTTTCGTCTCGAAAATCATTGAACGATCCTCTCTCTCATTCCAGGGATCCTTAGAAGAATGGCTGCGACTTCTTCGACTGGAGGAGTACGGACCCGCACTAGTCGCGCAGGGCTACCGCACTGTACACGACGTCACGCAACTCGCTTGGGAGGTGAGAATACTTCACATAATACTCTGCCTAGCCTTTTTCATGGCTTCCAGTATGCTTGTCACCCAATATAACTTGATCCATTTGAATACCAGCATTTTATATGTAAAGCCAGTCCATCTGACGTGTACAAGTTGCGCAAGCCAAATACTTGGCAACACTAAACCCCTTGATGACAGGCTTTCGGGCGTCGACTACCCTATTAAATTTAATAAATTTTTCTCATTCATATAATAAACCATCTCCATTTACTTTTCAGGATCTAGAAGACATGGGCATAGTCCGTTTGGGCCACCAAAAGAAAATACTTCTTGCCATCAAAAGAGTGAAAGACATTAGAGCAGGCAAGAGAAGCATTAGCAACCAAGGGTCGTTGGACTTTACGAGAATACAACCGGGCCAGGTCAGTACCATGCACTAATAGACCATAGACCCGATGTCATTGTTTGTAGTGATGTTTTAGAATTTAGACTCTTGATAGATTAGGGCTCATTTTGTAACGGACAATGGAACTCTTTAACTAGGTACCTAAGTAAGTTTATTATGTTGTTAAAATGTGAATAAAAATACGTATTTCGGTTTTAATTTTTACAAATGGCAACCCATAGTCCGCTATAAGAGTAGCCCTATTTATGACTTTATGACAGCGGATAATAAATAATCAAACTATAAATTATCTATGAAAATCCGCTTTCGTAATAAGATTTTAAATAGACCGTGCAATAGAGAGCAAATTAGATTACTATTCTGTCAATCAAAAGATTATTTTTGAAGCATCACTCCAAATCAATAATTCTTTTATTTTACCATAATTTTATGATTTTTATAATTTTCACATTACATCTCATTTCATTCATCGGCCATCTTGATTTTTACCGCCAAATCTTCTAACAGAAACGAAGCTACTTAATAAAAAGTCTAATTCTTACCTACCTTACCCTTATAATTATTTTCTTTTTATACTAACAGCGTTATTTTAACAATATAAAGCGTTTTAAAAGCTTAATTATTTTGACTTTTTATTTTACTAATAGATTTTGTTGAGCCAGTTGAGGCTTTTGTTGTTAGATCCATATTGTGTGACCCTATAGCACAAAAATGGCTGGAAAGCTTTGTTTGACGAGCCGAAAGCTGACACATTATGGGAAAACTGATGTAATTAACCGATTGGCGTAAAGTTTATAACAATATTCAATAATATGAGTGTGGTGTTAAAATTTTGTGAACTTTCCCCGATGCGTTCAGAGACGTCGTTATCATTTCGCTTAGACTCTAGGTGTCGTCCATCGTCATCGCCAACACTGGTCGGATGTCCAACAGTTCTGCGATATTATTCCCTTCACAATCATAACATGTTTCAGTCACTTTTATTTCCGCATTTAACTAACGAAATCAATTAACTGTTACTAATGTAACCGTGAATTAATTTTGATTTTTACTCATAAATAAAGAGCACTTTTGGAAGAAAATGTTTTCCTTATAAATTTATTTCTAGCCGGACGGCATTTCTTCTTGCAATTAACTTTAAAGAATCAGTGGCTGCCCAGCCAGTCAGTCAGGACAGTCCACAGTCAGTCGCAGGGTTGTGATCCGCCAGCACACACGTCCATCCGCTGCATCCACCTCATACCACTAGCCCAAAGCAGCATGTGAATGTTTTGTTTTCTTTTCTTTTTCCAAACACAAACCGCACCTTGGACATAATCGGCTAAAGGATTTATATCCGAGGGAGCTACATTACCAGCCTTGGGAGCGACAACGGAGTTACCATAAACCCCCCGACCTAAACTTTGATGCCATACCGACGCCCCTTTGTGGCACTGATTTGGTCCCTATCCAGGTATGAGACAACCTCCTTTGGCACAGGTCTTGTCAGTTTGTTCTCGATGCACCCGAGCACCCGGCTTTTATGTGCACACGATATTATCGTTATAGTGAACGCAGTGTTTTCCATGTGTTTTTATTTTTACGTGTTAAAGCATATTCTCCCCAATACCGTAGAAACCGCTGTGAATGACCTTTCCTGCACGGTAGTTAGATGTGTTACTTTAATTTTAATTATTATATGAATTAATACAATATTACACTAATTGTGCATGGTTTTAATAATGCTAACATTATAAATATTTGGATTAATGATTGACAAAACAAAATCTTAAAAACAGACAGCATGGTAAGAGGAGCGACATTAACAAGAATTGTAAAATAAGTTGATGCCGTTGTTTGTAAATTATTTTTTTTAACAAACTTTCTCTGTAATATAACTTTCAAAATTAAATTCGACAACTTATGAATCTGGAATAGATCTAAAATGTGTTATAAATGCCAACAGATACGTCACCCTCGCGGGAAATCGCTAGAAAGTCTAGAGGATCCTTCGGAAAGAGCGTCGCATACCACGTTTTCTCCCGAAGCTGGGTTTTATTACGGAGGGGGTCAGTGGCGACGCTCGTACGACGACGGCGACATCACGCCGACGAACGACAGTTCATACGAGGGCGGCGGCACGCTGCCGCGGCCGCGCGGGCTCGTGCGGCCGCGGCCCGTGGCCAAGATCGCCGCCACGCCCGCCTACCGCGACAAGTCGCCCGACTACGCCTACGACGAGATCGCGTACTCGGCGCGGCTGCAGCGCGTGGCGTACGGCGCCAGCCCGCACGTGGCGCGCAAGCCGCCGCCCGAGCCGCCCAAGCGGCAGAGCTCGCAGTACGCGCCCTTCTCTCGCTTCGGACAGACCACGGTCGAGATCCACCCGGAGAAGAGTCTCCCGCTGTCCCTGCCTGCCTACCCGAGCTCGGACTCGCTGTCCGTGTCGCTGGACAGCACGGGGCTGCTGCCGCCGCCGCCCGCTCCCTCCAGCCCGCCGCGGAGGTACGACGATGACAAGCTGCGCACGGGCTCCGATGCTAGTTTTAAGGTGAGTCTACCTGTACTATATGAGCTTCAAAGCAATTATGATTTTGTTTTTTCCACCTGTCGTGATTGGACTAGATTCGTCAGCAATAGTTTAAAATTTTCAAGTTTAAAAGCAAAAACAACACATAAAAACAAAAATACAAGCATAACTAATGTCCTATTTTTTTTCCAAACAGTCAAGCTCCAGCACAGAATCGGATAGCATTCCGTTCGCGAACGAAAACGCTGGGACCATAAAGCAGAACCGGGGCCAGATCGGAGGGAGGCCACACACGGTAGACTACGGACGCGCCGGTATCGGGCTCGCCAGCCTACCGCCGCGCGGCAACGACATCAAGCCCACCACGCCGCACGCGCCGCACGCGCCGCACGCGCCGCACGGGCCGCACGCGCTCTCCGAGCACAAGGACGAGAAGAGCACAGAACCCGTGGACGTGCTCAACGACATCGGCAACATGCTTGCCAACCTCACGGACGAACTCGACGCCATGCTAGAAGAAGAAAAACGCCAAGGACTCACAGATTCCTAAAACCCACAGACAATCTAGAATACATAATTTGTACTCGAATACATTTAAAACTTGTCAAAAATTCCAAAGAATTGGACATCGGCAAAGACTTCCACTAATTTAATGAAACGCTGACATTTTGATAACGCAAGCAGCTATTTAATTAGCATCTACATTATTTTAGGAGTGTAGTAATATTAAAGCAATTTGTTTTTTGCATTGCAACGTTATGAAGATTGTGAATTCCGAATAACGCGATATTGGGTTTAGTGTTTTATTAAGGAGCTATTCAACTCGGAGAATTAGGTTTTTATAAAATATACAATCAGAAACGAACTGTGTAAGCATATCTTCCATTGCATAATTATATTTACCTCTACGTTAAAGGACTGAGTAAAGTAGAATGTGATGTTACTTCGACTTTCGAAGTCTAGAAGAGGATTTAGTCCTCCTAATTGTAATGTGACTAAAATCTATGAATTTTTACCAATGTTGCTTCAATATGTGTGGCCATTCCATTCCTGTGCCGAGCTCGCCACACAAGAAGCGCTACTAGACCACAGAGTCACTTGCCATCGAACTATTCCTACACGACAAAACAGATACAGATAATATACATACGTACTATATAATAGTTTTGTAGCATTTTGTACCGACGTAGTACATTTTATACATACTTGTAATTTAAACATATAGTTTGCTAAATATCCTCTGTTATTTAATTTAGTGAGCTGTGTATTTTTGTTATTACAAATAATTAGTTCCTTGTAATATTAAAAATTGAGTGTTTTTATTGGGATAGCAAAGAAATTAGATGTTAGACGGATCCAAAAAACAGACAAAAATGGCTATTTTTGTAAATATTGTTTTACTTAAATTATGTCATAGATAAAATATATCCCAGTAGTTAGTTTTTCATGTACAATAATTGTAGAGTATTTGATTATGATGTAGAGATTAATGTAGCTAGAATTTATACAAAACATTAGTCTAGTGATAGTGTGAAAAACTAGGGTTTATATATTAATGTATTATAGACAATTATAAAGTTAGCTATAGACCTCATAGACCTTGTATGTTAACATTCTTGTAACGCATTAAGGACATGCCGTTTGCCCCATCATTGAAAACGACTACAAAGTTATGCTTCCACTTATAAATAGTCATATTCCCCCATCTAAAGCTTATCAACACCTGCTTGCAATGGATTGCAGAATCGCCCTCGCTAAAAATGTTTATGGTGTTACCGAATTACATTGAAAACACTTTTGATACTGTTTCCATCAGAATAAACCTCACGAACCGCTCTTATTTATTTTCCAGTTTTTAACGCATGTCCAACGTGATATCAAGCGGCCATAAAAGTAAACTGTAATGTTTAATAATGGCAATGTTATGTAAAATAATACTTTCCATAGACAACTTCGGAAACGCTGTTCCATATTTAAATTTATATTATTGTGGAATGAGAATGACTAATGTTGTTTTAAATTTTAGATAACTAGGCATACCATGATTGTTTTATATTCATATTTTAACAAGTGTCATCTATGGCTTGATGTGAATATTTTACCTAACATTGTTTACAAAATAACGCCCACAATAATGAAACAATAACTAATACAAACCATAACTAACACCGTGAATGTAATTTAAAATAACATCTTATTAAAACGTAGAACAGTATATTTAAGCTTAACTTTGTAAATATCTTCATAGAAAT
The DNA here is from genome assembly GCA_947578705.1 of Lacanobia wlatinum. Classification (NCBI taxonomy): domain Eukaryota; kingdom Metazoa; phylum Arthropoda; class Insecta; order Lepidoptera; family Noctuidae; genus Lacanobia; species Lacanobia wlatinum. Next base: position 22,911,830 of record OX388029.1, read on the forward strand.
CAGTGTTTCTATACAGTCTTCTTTGATATTCACTCTCAAATGTAAACATTTTGTATACCTACATGTTAATGTTATGAACCCATTTTGGCCACCACTCATATTTTGTAAGGTGCTAGAAAAATGAAGCAAAATGATTTACCCAACATACTTTAGTTATAACGTTCTATGAACTAGTCAAAATTATTACTTTTCCGAGAGGTGGCAAATGAAAGCAATTTTATAATTATGATAAATCAGAATTGTTTAAAATGTAATTTAATATTATTGAGCAGCTTATGATCCTCATTTAGTTCGTTTCTTATTTCAATAAATATATTTGTAATATCTAATTTGAGTCTTATTTCCCTGTTTTCAAATATCGAACCCATATTTCTACATTATCTATAAAGATGCAGCCGAACGAATAGGTAGAGGGATTTCCTACTGCAAACGACCCTAGTTTATGGCGACATGACAAAGTATTAAGTGGTTATTACTGCAGGTCAAGAAACCACAGTTTTCTTTAACTTAGCATTAATGACTCGAACCCAGTTCACTTTTGTGCTGGAGCTTTTATGTACCTACCTACCTAGGTAGTGGATTCACAAACAACTACTTAGGTACATCTTTCTATGTAGCTATGAAAGAGTTTTGCACTATCGTAACACGACACTTAGGTACATATAAATAAATAACCAATAGTCATTGATACGAAAAAAATCTATTTCTATCCTATCCTGGGTATAAAAACGAAAATCTGTGTTTTTGGTTATTAGTACACTTTCAGTGCCAAGTGCAAAATTGTTTTTACATTTTTAGAGCCAAGCACTCAACACATGGGCCGAACAACAATTCGTTCGTGTGCCCTCAACCCGCGGATGAATACAAGTCACATATAGCTACTTAAAACGACGACTCAGATACGGGTTGTGGGCACATGAACGAATTACGCTCGACCCATACGCTGAGTTCTTGGCACTAAATGTGTTAAAAAACCAATTACGGATGTTTGTAACATAGGTAGAAGATCATGATCTGGATTTTTACATAATATGTAATATGATACTGTCCTACTATCTCGGTATTACCTACGTTACCATGGGATAATTTCAATTTTCACTGGCCATAGGACGCTACGGATTAAAATAAATCTCTGGTTTACTTTCATTTACCTAAATTAAAGCTAATTAGCAAGAATAACTAAGAAAACTTTTCAATTACAAACAAATCTTTATCGTTGGAAATAACTGTAATCTTATCAATGTCCTACATAGATACAAATGCCGCGCTATATTCGCAAGTTCATTTCCGCTTTCCGGAAAAGCGGAAGTAAATATGCGCCGTTGCGCCATCTCTAACCTACTTTGTGAAATGAAAAGCATTTTCTTGCAATTTTTACCTCACCCTTTTGTTTAACTAAATCAGTGTAGGTGATAGAAATACAATCGTTATATTTTCATAACAATTGAAACTATAAACAATATTGAAAGTAGAAAATGTACTGTTAAAAATAAATACAGCGCAATATTATAGGTATTTATTCGACAGCCCGTTTCCGTTAGTCTGTGGTCCATTTCCCTGAAAACCGAATTTTCCCGAAGCTCATTGGCAACCCTATTCGAGTCGTTTCATTCCGACGAATCACAGCGCGCGCCAGCAGATCGATGCCGTAACGCGGGCGTAGAGAACGCAGTAATGTCAGATTTTCCTGTTGTCATCTGTGAATTTCGTCTGCGCGATCGATAACACGAATTGGCTATTCGTAGTAACCGAGGTTGAATACTTATTGAGCCGTTTATGGATAGATAGTTAACATTGGTGCTTGAAGTAGCAAAATTCTCATTCTAAAGTGATAAAATGGATACGAGCGGAGCGTACGGTGGCGGCAAGGCTGGGGGAGCCTTCGATCCTCAGCAATTCATCCAGAGGCCCCCAGTCATCGTCAGGGCGGTCTGTTGGGTAAGATACTTTATATGCCCAAGTCCAGATCTCAAGTCACACATACAGCTTGCTTTTACGCATTTTCAGGCCAAAAAGAACCAGTTACGTCAATTAACGCTTTTATTTCGAGGTAAAACACATCTACATAATATCATTACGATCGCGGATTGTAGGAGGTTCCTTAATTTGATAAATGATTTGCCTGTTTACATAGAAATTATTTTGAACGACATAAACATAATGAAATATCGAATTAGGTAACAAAGGGTGTCGATAAATCTCTCTTGAAAAGAATAATTTTCAAATTAGGAACCCTTCTCAGAACCACAAAGGCTTATCTCATAATAGATTTATTTTTAAACATAGTCTCTATTTTTTAAACAGAGCAAGTAGGTTTTATATGGCATGTGACTGGCCTTGTGTTAAGTAAAGAGCTATGTAACCGAGAATAGACAATTATTCCACTATCCGTACATATTGATAGTACCTAATTGAATCTTATGTTACACCCACATTGCACTGTGCATTGATTACAGCATGGACTCTGTTTAAAAATTTTGCTATAAAAATAGTACTTGCTGGGTCATTCATTATTATCCAGTGTGGAGACTTTGAAGATGATAGCTCTATTTTGGGCTCGTAAACAATTTTCATACATATAAATAAATAGAATAGGCAATTTTTTTGCCCTATACAAACATAATACATTGAAAGAGTAGTACTCTTCAGTATTCCTAGTTCCTACGATCTTGACCTAATTAAAAATCAATTGAAAAGGCTGAAACAATATTTCCAGAACATTGCAACATTAAAAGGCATGAAACGAACATTATAGCTTATTCATGCACTTTAAATATAACAATTTAAACATAAAAGAGTTTATAGTCCATAAAAACGATATTTTAGTCCAATAGGAAGTGTGGCCTACATTCCAAAGCCATTATCATTTTTTATATAAATTCTATTGTATCGTTGGAAAGCTTAATGTAGATGTCTCATAGAGATAACAGAATAAAATCTACCCATAAAATTGGGCTAATATTCAAGGACATTGGAAATCAATAAAATGTTTCTAAAAATGTACATGATGACATTTTATCTTTCCACCTACGTGTTATTATGTTTGTAAGCTAAAAGAGGTCTGTGGAAATAAATCCTCCTTTTTCGTTCTGTTTTACGTCCGCTTAGCAGATTGACAGAGCCATCAATTATTGATGTCTATGGTGTTAAAGTGGGTCAATAAAGTAGATCATGCATGCAGCCTTACATAAATAAATCTTCAGTAGTTAAAGAAAACGGAAAAAGGCCCTTAGAACAGACTTAGTCACTTCCGACCTTTTTGGAGGAGATTTGATACAGGCAGCTTGTACGCCAAGTATCTAAAAAATAATTAGTTTAAAAGTGGCGGTGGTGGTGGTGGTTTAAAAGAGTTATGAATATAATGTGGATGGATGGAGAGGGAGAGAAAAGATGGATGGATTGTGTGAGAAGCGATATGAAAGAAAAGGAGAGGGAGTTACTGATAGCGTGCCGGCTGATAGGACAGAATGGAAGAAAAAAAACGTGTTGCGCCGATCCCAAGTAAGGAAGGGGATAAGGACAAAAAGATGATGATTATCTAAAAAAGAGTGAGTGAGAGTCGGACTCGCATGCAAAGGGTTCCGAACGAATTTCATTTTTTTAACGTGTTATTTTAACACTATAGACTTCTTATAGGTTTTCCTGTAATCTGTAAGTAAAAATATATTATCTCCACAATTTTTCAAAATTTTAGGCTCAGTAGTTTAGGACATATGGGAGGGAATGGTCATCTTGCGTATAATTTCTTGAATAACTTCAAAACCATTTATTTTAAAATAATGAAAAAAATATAGTGAAAACCCTCACAGTGAGCCCTTTCATTTGATATGTTACACGATATTGTTCAAAAAACTTTTTTTTTATATTTTCTAATTTGATCCCCAAAAGTGACCCTCATACTAAACATTTAATGATTTACGTAACGCGTCCGTATTCGGGTCACAGAAGTCCATAAGTGTACCAAATTTTAACAGAATCGGTCCAGTGGATACGGAGAAAACTGGCTGTGACAGACAGACACCCGAGTGATCCTATAAGGGTTCCGTTTTTTGTTCGAAACCCTAATTAAGGAGCAACGACCGAACGAATGTAACAATCCGTACCAATATCAGTGCTCAATATACCATTCCAACGGGAGTACTGATAACCACAATATGGCAATAAGACCACACCTGGACCTGGTCGTCGGTCCTTTCAAATTGCACGCCACAGCGGTCGGTCTTCGGCTCCTCATTTGCACCATATGTACAAAATACAACCTGCTTTTTCATTTTCGTCAGTTCTAAGTTTCTAAGTCATAGTTGCTAATAGTGATGGGCGTTGAATCAACGAACTAGTTGAATCAACGTTGATGTCTCTTCAACGGGATTAACGTTGACCGTGTACAAATCAACTCGTTGAATTTGTCAACGCGTTACGAGACAACGACGTTTATGAATTCAGTTGAATTCATAAACGTAACGTCGTTGTCTCGTTTGACGAAACGACAAAATTAACCCAACGTTTTGTTATTTTCAACGTACGTAAATTGTATTTCTTTAACAATAAAACTCCCGCAAACTGCATCAAATTGTTCGTAAATTAACATTACAATAGTATACGTTAATAAAAGCGTTTATGCGTTTATCGTTCATGCAAGTTGACGTTCGTAACACGTTAACTCGTTGACGAAATTAACTAGTTGACAAACGCAATTCAACGTTAACGTTTCGTTGACGGAAAAACCTTCAACGACCCATCACTAGTTGCTAAAAGGACTGAAAACAAGTATTGAACACCAATTTTATTACTATTCGTATGTAAAAGTTCCAAATCGGAGAATTATGCCCCATTTAGGTAGGTAATATCGGACACTAATTGTAGATATGACTTTGACTTTGAAAACTATAGGTAGGTTTTCGTATTAGTTACACGACTGAAACCGACTAGTATCGTTTATTCATATTCATAACGTATTCCACGAAAAATTGCAGCTAAACTTGAATTCAAATCATCTCTGTTAATGACTACGAAACAAAAGAGTAGCCACAACGCCCTCAACTATACACTGCTATGGAAATTCTTGTAGCTCATTAAAAGTCTGTACGCAGGCACATTATTAACGGTGTATCTTCTATAAATAAATAAAGCAGTTCCGTAACTGATAATTGACACCCTCAGACAGCGCGTAGCCGTTAGAAATGAAGGCAATAGCTTATAGGCAGGATATTTTACTCTTATCATCACTTTTAGAGACAGAATGTGACCACTTTCAGCAGAGTGTCGAATTAGTCATAGATACGGAGATTAACTCAGATTTTAGTTACGTCATTTTCTGTCTAACAAACTAGATTAAATACCAAACTACTCTATAGACAGAACCAAAGTACGAGAAGGTAGCTACTTAGGTCGAGACCTAACCCATATTATGAAATGCAATGCCTACAATAGATTGGCCATTTCTGCTGCATTTAGAACTTATGGTGATTTGAAAGCCATTCGATTGGAAAGCCCATGTCCAGCAGTAGACTTTTATGTAAGTCTGATTTGCCTGTCTTTGGTAGGTTTGTGGTCAGGACACATTACAACAGCCGCAAACGTCGATGCGGTGGAAAGGTTCTGGGGTGGCAACCGCCAACCGATCGATGAAGCGCTGGGAACTTGGGAAGGTCTCCCACAAAGTGGGCCGATGACCTGATGTAGGCCGCGGAAATTCGCTAGATGCAAGACGCACCGGACTGATCGTTATGCTGACACTTGGGGAAAGCCTGTGTCCAAAAGTGGACGTCTTTCGGCTAAAATGATGATGATGATGACTGCGTGTCTTAAGTGTCAGTCATGTTCTGTAACAATAACTTCCCCGTTGTAAAGTGATGTTGCTCATTGATATATTCTTACCTTCCTCAGTTGTTCAGCGTGATAGTGATGGGCTGTATATCAGCCAAGGGCTGGCGCACAGGCGATGACGGCAAGGAACACTGCGTGTACAACGATGACACGAACGCCTGCAACTATGGCGTCGGTATCTCTGTCATCGCTTTCGTTGCCTCCATCGGCTTCATCGCTGGGGAGTATCTCTTCGAGCAGATGTCCTCTGTCAAGACTAGGAAGCACTACGTACTGGCTGACATGGGATTCTCTGGTGAGTTTATGTACTTTTTTTTCGCTTTTAAATGGGAGATGTTCTGTGTTTGAATCAAAGTGCAGCTGTCATTTGGATTTGTTCCGTATTTACCTCAAGTTTTAGCTCCCCTTTTTGGAAGAAGAGGAAAATTTCCGAATCCGGAATAAATCTTCATTTGTTATCTCAGCATTCATCCTTCTATAGATCTCCTTTGATGCATAAATCTTAATATAAAGCTTAGGAATCCCGAACGATGTGTAGTGTAAAGTAGCCTTATTAGCACTATATTATTTCATATGTGTTGCACTAGCTAGATCATGCTAAGAAAACGTGATATTTAAGTAGAATATGTAAATGTTTATAGTAAAGAAGAGTATAGAACTAAGCAAAGAGACTACGATATACAGGTTATTTCAGAAGTGCTTGGACATATTTAAGGGTGATTGATGTACTTTGTTGGTAGCATCAAATCTGTGATAAACTTAAATAATAACACCATCTGTACAAGACCGCTTGAAAATTGATTTGTGGAACTTTTTAGTCGTTTTTCGTTGTCAAGTCTTTTGATAAGTAATTTTATGCATATTATTTTCGTTACTGTGTAATTATAAGATACAGAACATGATATGTCCTTATACTTCTAAAACACCAGGGTGCTAACGCTATATACAGGTATATAGCGCAATATAAATGTACCAATGTTATAGTCACAGTTATGTAACGTAGAGATCCTAATAAATGTGGAACACATAAACTTCAGACGATATCTCGTAGAGCACATTCAGAGCATGATGTAAGTGCCAAAATGTAAGCTAAACCTTGCTTTGTACGAGTTGCAAGTTTATAAGAACGTTAATTCTTACCTATATGAGTACGTAAGTTTGGATGGATGCATGTTTGTTACCGAATCACGCCAGCGGGTCTAAACAGGCCACTTTAGCAGAATCATATTAGAATCATAATATTAACCACACAACAATCTGTCAAATTTCATTTTCATCTTTATCACTAACGCATTAGATTCAAGGTTGATTGGGAAAATTTGACAGAGACGGGTAGCGTGATGTGCTTTCTGATTCTGCTAAAGTGGCCTTTTAGACCCCCAGAAGGGCTGAACGGATCTGGATGATAATTGGCACGGATGTAGATTATAGTCTGGAATAGCACATAGGCTACTGTTTATCCCGGGAATATGTAAGTTACTTATTTCGAATAATTTCTGACGCGAACGAAGCTAGTGTATAATAGTGCTAATTATCAAATTAAACATTTTTTAAATGCCACTATAGAAATACTTGGGGCTGAAACAGTCGCCTTATTACACGACTTGGCTTTAAATCTTGCACATAATTGCACAGCTTAAAATGGTACTTACACATGGTCTGAAAGGTCGAGGCCACTTTTGTGCGATCTTAATACTAAGATCGTAAGACTGGTAAGACTTTTATTTAAGGTCATACGGCTCAGTAGCTGATTTTAAAATTAGCATGACGTATAAACGGCTAGTCGTACATTTTTTTTAAATGGATGTTACACTAGCTTCTGCCAGCGGCTTCGCCCGCGTGGTCCCTAGGGAACAAATTCCCGGGATAAAAAGTAGCCTATGTCCTTTCTCAGGCTCTAGACTATCTGTGTATCAAATTTCATTTAAATCGGTTCAGTAGTTGTGGCGTGAAAGCGCGACAGACAGACAGACAGAGTTACTTTCGTATTTATAATATTAGTAAGGATAAGGATAGTAAGGATTAGACTATTTTTTAATAATTTGGTATACGAAAATTTTGAGTTTTATTCGTTCAACATAGTGTCATTAATTTGCAAAGTTATGTTTTACACGGACATAAAAACGACCGTCGGACCAAAACCGCCATGGAATTTGCACTATCTCAAAGACAATTTAACTATCTACATTTTGATATATGGTCATCTTTTTCTACACTAATATTATAAAGAGGAAAGATTTGTTTGTTTGTTTGTTTGAATTGAATAGGCTCCGAAACTACTGGACCGATTTGAAAAATTCTTTTAGCATTGGATAGCTACATTATCAGGGAGTAACATAGGCTATATATTATCCCCGTATTCCCACGGGAACGGGAACTACGCGGGTGAAACCGCGTGACGTCCACTAGTAAGTAATAAGAAAAATACAAAAAAAACTACTGAATTTTGGGTCGCGCGGGTGTGACACTCGTTTTGTTCCTTCAAGGTCGCTGGCGAATGTCGTCGCCTTAAAGGTTCGTTGGTCATACTTAACACCGAAATCTGACTGACTAAAAAAACTTCAGTGTTTTTGGCAAGTTCCTTGGAATCTTTTATTTGTTTACGCTGGTTTTCCGGTAAATCTTGAAATAAGAGTAAATGAAACCTATTCCAAGCGAAATAGATATATAAACAAACTCGGGAAGGATCTTAAATTGAATTTGAGGTCGAATTAATTGCCCTCATCAATGGCGGGCAGATTTATATTTATCTGTAATGGATTCTGTGTCACGAAGGTTAAGGAGACTGTCATGTGATCGTAGAAGGAAGGTAGGTCTGTGCATGGATGAAGGTACTAATAACTATTGCAGTTGAGGTTTTTGCTGCAAAAAGCTTTTATGTAAACGAAATCTAGAACGAAAACAAAAGAATATCGTCACGTCGACGCGACGTTCAGTTGAGATTCTAAAGAGAACGGATGGACCGACTTGGTTTTTTTTCTAATATGCGCAATAGTCCCGGAACTAAAAAAGAATTTTAGCGGAAAATTTCGGAAAACATTAGAAGTAATTTTCTCTGTGAGATTTTTACATGAAATCAATTGTTGGCTGACCTAACAGACGTTGTCCTGTCGGGTCAGCTAGTTTGCCTTGTGACCCGGTGGTCGTGGGTTCGATTCCCACGGGAAAGCATACTTTGTAAAGTTGTTTTTCGGTTTGGCTAGGACATTGCAGGCTTGAATCACCTGATTTTCTGATAAAAAAGATGATTCCGTGCTTTGGAAGGCACGTATAAGCCGGTGATCTCGGCCGCCAAATGGCGGTCATCAAACAAACCATTTCAGAGGCCCTTGAGGCGCTTTAGAAACTCTGACACTAGAGTGTTTGGGGTCGTGAGACCTTACTGCCCACACTATAAGAAGAAGCTAGTGATCAATAAATATCAATCCATCTGCCTAACTTTTTCCAACGATGTTAAAGTCGGCTTTCAATCTAACTGGATGCAGCAGGGTTACTTAGTATCCCAATATATCAAAATCAAAATCAAAAGTCGTTTATCATCTAAATAATCATTAATAGAATAGTATGCCTTCGAACAAAGGTTAGATTTAAGTTTAGCTTTAAATGAGTTAAAAGGCAAGTCAAGAAAATAATGTGGAAGTTTATTGTATAAACGGATATCGAGCCCCACAAATGAGTCGTGGACCTAACGAAGTCGGTGGGAAGGAGCATGTAGCTTGTGCTTGTTTCTGGTGTTAAAGCTGTGGATGTCGCTCGTTTTACTGTATAAATATATATTTTGCCTAATATATAAAATGTTTGCAAAAATGAATTGAGATGCTACCGTGAGAATTCCAATCTCTTTGAAAATTTCTCTTAAAGAAACTCTTGACCCTTGCTGATATACATATTGCACGCACGGCACGTTTTTGTAAGACAAATATATTTTGTATATCAGCAGCTTTTCCCCACAATAGAATACCGTAGGACATAACGCTATGGAAATAACTAAAATAGACTAACCGAGCTGTGTCAACATCAGTAAATTGTCTTACTTTCCTGACGGCGTATGCGGCAGAGCTGAGCCTTCCCAATAGGCTTGATATATGTGGGCCCCATTGTAGTTTGGAATCAACAGTTATGCCCAAAAATACTGCCTTGTCTACAGTTTCAAGCACCTCGTCACTTAAGATTACATTGGGTCCTAAATTTCTAACATTAGGCAAGGCAAATTTTATACATTTCGTTTTCTTGGCATTAAGAACTAAATTATTTGTCGTAAACCAATCTGTAACCATTGAAAGAGCGTTGTTTACGTTATCGAAATCTTGTCTATTCCTATCTACTTTAAAGATAAGAGAGGTATCATCCGCAAACAATACTACGTCACAGATACCCTTTCAAAAGAATGGTAGATCGTTTATGTACACCAGAAACAAGAAGGGACCCAGTACTGAGCCTTGAGGCACACCTAGATACACTGGTAGCCCGGAAGATTTTACACCATTGACATCAACATATTGGATCCTATTATGTAAATATGAATCAATTACGTTAAGAGCTTCGCTTTGGAGACCGTAGTGACGTAGTTTACGCAAAAGCGTGTCATGGTGTACGCAATCAAAGGCTTTGGAAAGATCATAGAAAACTCCAATTGCATTTTGCGAGTTCTCCCATGCTTTAAATATATGTTTTAGGAGAGCGACACCCGCATCTGTAGTCGAACGACCTTTTGTAAAGCCGTACTGTTCATTATGGAGTAGTCTATTTAAATTAAAATGTATTAACAACTGCTTGAGTATTAACTTTTCAAATATTTTGCTAAATGCAGGTAAGATGGAGATAGGCCGGAAGTTGCCTATATAATTTTTATTACCTAATTTAAATAAAGAATATAAAACTAGTTGACCCGCATAACTTCGCCTGCTCCGTTCCTGTTGGCCTTAGCGTGATGATATATAGCCTATAGCCTTCCTCGATAAATGGGCTATCTAACACTGAATTTTTCAAATCGGACCAGTAGTTCCTGAGATTAGCGCGTTCAAGCAAACAAACAAACAAACTCTTCAGCTTTATATATTATTATAGATAGAAGTATAGATTCCTCCGTTACTGACTGACTGACTAACTGACAGACATCGCACAGGCGAAACTACTGGTCGTAGAAAGCTGAAATTTGGCATGTAGGTTCCTTGAGGAGTGTAGGGGAGCACTAAGAGAGGATTTCTTGAAATTCCTACGGGAACGGGAAAAAAACGTGATATGCGCGTATGAAGTCGCGGGCAAAAGCTAAAAGCAGTAGCTACATCTGACCTCCTCAATCCAGCAAATGAGTAACACGATAAATACTCCTTGACAAGATCAGTGTCAGAATTTCTGACTTCTACCACATTTCAATAATGGCTGTATTATGAAACTGAAACTTCCGTTTGTTTCTGGATTATTTTCAAAACATTTTCAGGAACATTTTCTGGAGGCTTGTAAATGGCTTGTTGTGAATTAGCTTACTATTACCCCTGTATTAATAGCTGTAAGCCACCCAAAAATAATAAAACAAAAAATATAAAAGAAATCTTTTTGAGCTCACTGATTAGCTACCTTGCTTGCTTGCTCTCTGCTTTATAATTAACTAGCGGACGTCACGCGGCACCCGCGTAGTTCGGGAACTTCTCTTCTCTTCCCGTGGGAGTGGTCCCGGGGATAAAATATAGCCTATGTTACTCCCTGATAATGTAGCTATCCATTGCTGAAAGAATTTTTCAAAATCGGTTCAATAGGTAGTTTTTAAGTTGATTCGTTACATACAAAAATACAAATCTTTTCTCTTTATAATATAAGTATAGATAACTCATCTGCGTGCGAAGCTAATTAATAGGTTGCCTTTGCTTGTTACTAGTCATGACAATAGAAAAACTTATGAAGCAGGATGCAGAACACGATTATTATAGCGGAAACCAGAACATGTTCATGAAATAGCATAAAGGTCCGTCCGCAAAACAAATTACGGCAGGCGGTATAACTTAAGTAATTTACTTCGGAGAAATACATTTTAATACCGAACCTGAATGCACGGCACACACGAACTGAAGCAAGCAATGTTTGAAAACATGTAGCGGCATCAATGCCGCCATAAGAAAAACCAACGGAGCAAATCTACATCGCAACAAAAAGAACCGCGACGCCATTTATCCAACTAACAGCGAACTATTAGGTTGAAATCCTGCATCGCGCAAGCAGAGTTAACCGTGCGATTTGAACATATACATCAGCCCGAATATCAACTATCGGGCAGTTGCCCATACCGGACACAACAACTGTCCGGTCGGAGGATCCTCCCTTTTCAATTGAGGTGTGCGGGACTTTACTCTCTGTACCGTATACCTCCAAAAACATAAATCGGGTAGCAAGTATAATATTTATTTAGGTACAAGCGGACCCGATAGAGGTTCAAATACATAGTTCTACAAATATCCCATAGAAGAAATCATTTTACGTTTTCCCTGAATTTTCAGACAATGCGGTCCAGCCGTTATAAAGTAATGCGGTTACTAACAAACAGGTTAAAAATTAAAACCGTTTCTCTTTATTTGCTAAGAAACTTAAGGCTGCTCTCTCGAGAAATGCTTAAAAACAGCGTTCAGATGAAGCAACTTTTCGTCGGCATTTACTGAGAAATTAATCTGATAGGTAACATCAAAATAGGTAGTAATTCTACATGATATGATACGTAATTTGGTTTAGCAAGAATTTATGTATCGGTTTCACATAATAAGAAAAAAAATCACCAAATCACCTCCAAATCGTTGAGATGAAACCATTTTACTCCTTCATTTTTGAACAAAAGTCTAAAAAAAAAATATCTGCTGCTTTGCAATACAAACGGAAATAATTTGGTTTGGAATCTTTTTTAAAATATGTGTTTTTTTTTATAATAAATTGAAAATGCGGGTAGCAGAGTGGCGCGTAGA